>OX387184.1:22930765-24223262 GCA_947561395.2 Buxus sempervirens | reverse complement strand
TTGGAGTAACACCCTAGATCCAGGTTTATTTAAAAACAATAACCCAAACCTAATACGTTAGAATAATGGCCCAAAACAACTAATTCCAGACTTAAACAATTTCAATAATTATAATCAGAGTACGGAATTTAAAGACATTTTCTCCAAGAAGCGTGGAATAATAAAAATAAGTCATCCAATATTAAACCATCAATCAAAGTCTGGTTTCTGGTCAACTAAAATAAATTAAATCATCATCCACCAAAGTCATCTAATTAAAATAATTCAATAATCCCTCCAAACAACAAGACAAATTTATTAATAAAGATCCCTAATCCTACACAGGAATAAAGTAATCTTCTTCCTGGTAGTCAGTATAATCCCCCGAAGTATCTATCCCAGCAACGTCCTCACCGAGAATATCTAAAAACAAAACCGATAAAACGATAATGTGAGAAACAACATCTCAGTAAGCAGTCATGCAAATAGTTTGTAACAATAAATTATCCAATGATTATTCAAATTAATCACGAAACAAAAATACCGAATAATAATTAAATGAAACTTCAACAAACAAAACAATTCAACCTCATGGGACTCATGAAAAAGAAAACCAGAGAAAGAAAGTAGCCATGTGCTAATATGCTACCTAACCGAATTACATGTGGACCAGACACAATTATTCAGATTGGCTATTTGACACCCAATGGAAGAACCCAATCGACAACCGGAATGAGTTAGCATGTACGACCCAACTTATCCAAGAGTGGGTAACGTAGCAAACCGACCTATCTAGGAGTGGTACCATCCTCGAGATGATGGAATGCCTATGACACAGAATTCAAACCACTCTAGATGACTTTTCACTTACTAGTTATTCTATGGATCTATGGAATTGCTAAGCCCACTCAACGGTGGCAAACCAAACCAAACCAGGGAATGGACATATTTCCCACTAACACCCGCACATGCGGAAACACAACCGTCTCTGTTAGCACCTCATTTTTGCTCCTCCGGAAGTGCCGGAAATGCAAACCCTAGCTGAAAAAGTCAAACCCTGAGGGGACGTAAAGTTGACTTTTTGATCAATTTTTGATCAAGTGCTAATTGGCCACCTTGCTTTATCTCAATGGATAGAGAATCCTGACACGGTTCCAACGCAACTGAGTTTGCTGGAATTAGAGTCCGGATGAAGAATTTACGGGCCGGTCAGACTTAAGGGGGAGCAGAAATTGACTTTCTATTAAACCCCAAATTAGCTTCTTAATCCTATCCCAATGGATAGAGGACTCCGATATGGTTCTAACACAACTGAGTTTGCCCAAATCGGAGTCCGGATGAGGAAGATATGAGCAGTTGAAGTTCTAGGGCAACAAAGCCGGAAAATGCACACGTGGCAAAAGAACTGCACACGTGGTAGGAAACGCAGGAAAATATCTCAGGGGGCAATCCTTAAATATCAAAAATCTGCAAAATATCTTAGGGATTGAACTGAAAATGCGCAGGGGCAATCTGCAAATATCTTAAAGTGTCAAATCGGTCAAGTCAAGGGGCAAATCTGTAAATATCCTGTTTATATCCGACCATATATGTCGGATACACACATTTTTCTTTATATCTGAACTTGAAGGTCAGATACAAAAGATTTGGGTCTTGGATTCGCGCGGATTCACTGACAGATACGCGCAGAAAATTAAATTTTCGCAATCATATTGTTTGTATATGTCGGATACAAAGGCCATGAAGTGTATCCGGCCATGGAGGTCGGATACAAACTGCTGGCTATAAAAAGCCAGCACCTCCCCCATTTCCTAGGTTGGCTTCATTTGGCTCTTTCCCACTTCTCCTTCCCCACTATTCCTAGTACGAAACCACCCATTCTCACCCCTCCTTGCTCCTTCATCTCCACTTAAACCTTGAAAGAAAACACAAGCTTGCTGTTGGTGTCAAAAGGAGGAGCTCCCAGCTCTTGTTCTTGCTGCCAAGAGGTGTCTACGCACCACAAGAAGGGTTTAAAACCCCAAGGTATGGCTTCTTGTTAAGTTTCCTTACACATATATAAAAATGAAGTTATTTTTAAGTATTTAGAGTGTTTGATGTCTTCCTAGCATAAATATGCACACCGATTCAGTTCTCGTCTATTTTCCCTTCATTTACATTTCGTGGGAACCTCCAAGGTAAGATGTGGTGTTTGTATGGTTCCATGGGGGAGTGAGAGGATCTCTACACACGCTTGGGGCCTTATGGGCTGCTGTTTTGTGTCTTTGTCTTTTTTTGATTCAATAAAGGAGCTTGTTCCTATTCAGATTTACTCATGTGTACCCCCACTTTAATCCCTCTCTTCCCCTTCTGTAAGTAGACAAATGCATGCGCTTGTTTGGGATGGTTTTGAGTGCATGTCTCGCTTGTGTGTATGTGTATAAATCCCCTGCTGTCATGGCGCCCCCCCCCCCCCCCCCCCCCCCCCCCTCTTTTCCTTTTACTTGGTTGTCATGACCCCCCTAATGCACTACTATTTTGGCCCTTAACATGTTCCCCTTTCCCCCTGGACAGCTACTGTTCCCAGCAGGTTCACACTCGCACTTGCATACATAGGTCAGCCCACTAGGTACCATGCATGAAGGCATCCCTCCCTACTCCTCCGTATGTTGTTTCCAGCCCTCATTTAGCATGTTTAAAGCCCCCTTACTGGTTGCTGTCCTTGATGTCTGCAGCATGTTTTTCTATGATTGTTAGATTTTTATAGCATAATAGGCCATGTAGATTGACCACCTTAAATGCATGTGTGAATCCCCCCACCTAAGTGGCATGTTAGGGTACTTCCTACTCATGCATCCTTTCATTGGTGCATAAAAATTTACCCCGAATACCTGTTGTTCCCCATGTACACTGTGCGAGAGCATGCATGCTCATGTCATGGCCTAGGGCATATTTTGGGTCTCCATGTGGTTAGGATTCCATTTACTTGTATACTTGCTGTTTCATTAATTCAGAAACCAAAAACGGGGACTCCTTGGTCCCTGCTTACCAGTCGCATGTGGTCCAAGAGGGAGAAGGCAACTCCCATGCCTCCTCCCCCTTTCCTTGTTGCAAGAGGCTGCAAAAGAAGCCTGGTAATGGGGTGTTCTCCACCACCTAAACCCATGTGGGCCTTCACAGGGGTCCACAAAGCTCTAGAACCTTCCTAGAAGGCCCAAGAACCCAAGCCCATTGGCCAAAATCAGAAAACACCATTTTTTGAGCTGATCCGACAACTCAGGTCAGATCAGCATTTTGCTGTTTGTAGCCGACAACTTAGGTTGGCTACAAGTGCTTCTTTGTGTAGCCGACAACTCAGGTCGGCTACATTATAGAAGCTTCTTTTTTTTTGGTTTCTAGCCCCTTAACCCATTTTGCAACCCCTTTTAACTAAACCAAGTGAGCCAATAAGGTTTCCGGGTCATCCGGAAACCCAACATGGGACTCGGACCATCCTGTCCAATTGGATGCACATGTGGGCCTTCCTATGGGGCCCACCAAGCCCAACAAACATAATGGAATACAAGCATGTAACTTAAGCAAGATAAGTAAATTAACTAACCAAACCGGGTGGGCCAAACCCAATGCGGCCCACCCGAACCTGATTAGTGGCATGATGTTTAAGTAGCGTGTTTTGGCCGAGACCACGGGCAGGGCCCACTAAGCCCACTCACCAAACAAGAAGAGGGTCAAAACCCTAATTCCCTAGGCTAAGGGCTCCCAAACCCAAGGCCTAGCCCATTCTGGCACAGATTAAGGAAGTTAACCTAAATCATTTGGCAACCAACTATGTGGCTTGCTTAAGGGCCCACAAATCAGTTCCGACTCACTTTGCATGAAATCATTTAAAATCCCAACTTGAACTTTAAAGTAAAATCAATTCAACTGAACCAAAGCCCAAAGGGCATCTTAGGCTTAGACTGAGGCCCAACCAGAGGCATGTGGACTAGACTCAGCCCACCAAGGAACTCGCAGACCTTCCAACGGGGCCCGCCCGATCAAACTCAGATCACTCTAAACTAAGAAGATAAAATCAAGTAAAGGGACCCACACCACTTTGGCGGTCCCGCCAGACTTAACCAAATGTGCATGCTAGATTAGGAATCAGGTGAGTAGACCAAAGTTGACTCAAACTAGGGAAACCATGGGACCCGTCATTCGACGGGGCGGACCGGGGTGTCCACGGACTTCCCCAGACCGCAACCAAGACCTTGATTAGAATCTCTAGCCGCAGACCACCTAAATAGAAAAACCTAGGCACCCAGGTGTCTGCCTGCACCCCATCAGGTAGTAGCGACTCCAACTTCCCATTTTACCCATCCGGAGGCACGCACGAATCACGTGTGCCCCGCTGTGCGATTTCACATGCGCACAGTCTCAATAATAACAAATCCACATCAACGGAATAAACAACCAGGCATCAGCCTTGTCACAACTATGACCCAAAAATCCCACACAAGTGGCACCAAGTCATATGTCCAAACTCCAAGTTTCAACGGGCAACGATGTCCCGGATGTGTATCGAATCCATCAATGCACAAAATACACTCAAATAACCCAAATACAGGTGTAGGAACTCTTAAAATCAAATTTTGTTCAAAAGAGAATTGTTTGGAACAATGGTTCTAAGTTAAAAAGCTTCTTTAGCAAAACATACCCAAAATCTTTATAAAAATTAATTTTAATGATCTACTAGTGCAAACTATCTCTAAATACTCCAATCTTAATGGTACATAAGTTTAAATTGAATAAAAACAATTTCGTGGTGAAAAACTACGCTGGTTGGATGATTTGGCAAAATCTGACAGAAGGGCGCTCGAATGGGCTATGTATAACAGGTTTTTCAGGGTTGGTTGCTCGAGAAATCGCTCGAGCGACGCTTCAGGCATTCGCCTTCTGGGTTTTGATCACTTTCGAGTTTTTCTAAAAATAAAAAGCACAGGCGAGGCGCCCTCGATATCGCTCGAGCGGTATCGAGCGCCCACGAACTGCTCTCAAGACCCATACGGGCGCTCAAGCGGCGATTTGAGCGACCTGTCGCAAAACACAGTTTCTGATTTTTCCAAAAAGTTGCGTAAATCCTTCAAAAATTGATAACTTTAATTCTACAACATCAAATCCATACTAAACCATTCTAGAATACTTTATAAACATGATAGAACAATTTTAAACAATTAAAATACAATTTAATACACAAACGAATCATCAAACATATGAATAAACATTAACATCGAATAAACACGAAAATCTGTTTGTGCAAGTTTTAAAGGGACTTCTTACCTTGTTTTGGGATTTAAATCTTCTCTAAAAGCACTCCAATATCACTCCAAAGACGATCCAACAATCCCAGTAAACCTTGATCTCGTCTGGTTCAAAAATCACATCTTTAAGAACTCAAAAGCATGTTCTAATCTCCCAAAACTGAAACTTTCTTCTAACTTATTTCTTACCTTAGTTTCTAGACAAAAATCCTCTCCTTCTTCTGAAAGTCTGCTCCAAAGGTTGTTTAGGGTTAGGTTTAAGCACAAGGAAGAGAAGGAAGAAGAATAGAGTAGGAGAATAATAGAAGTTGGCAGCTATTCTCTCTTGGACGTGAATAGATGCATGAAGAATTAGGTTATTTTATTTGTTTTTCCCTTTTTACTAATATGCCCCCACTCCATTAAACCAAACCAACCTCAACCCAAGCCAAAATCTGGGCAACCCCAACCCTCTGGGGTTCGACCACCCCTCTATTTATTCTTATATTTTTATTTTTATCGATTACTTACGTGAACAAATCACAGAAAATAACCAAATTACTATATTAGAATTTATGCTTATACTAAAATGATGAACTCACCTTAGATAGGTTTCCAATTTCCTCCGGTTCACCTTGGATTTCTTCGGGTTGAACCAATGCCTCAACTCCTACTGTATTAATAACTTGATCAGTTTATTTATTAATTATAATTATTTTATTAATAAAATCTGGGATTTTACATCTGTGGCCTCTGGGACAATTGATTTAATGACAATCACCTTTCCAGAGGCACGTAACGCTTCAAAACATTTATTTAGGAGTTTTACACATCATCATTCTACTCATGAATTGTCCACTATATATTTCAAACAAATAAGTAACAATCAGCTAAAGTTATAACAAATGACTAGGAGATGAAATTATTTGTTTGATGAAAACGACGAGAAAGTTTTCCCCACAAAAAATTTTCCTTATTCTTTTTTTATTTCTAATTTATTTTTCATATTATTTTCGTATGTCCTTCTTTGCCTTATTTTATATGTAACATTCTACAACTGAATATTGGGTCAGATAAAGATCCAAATCCGACTCGAATATCCAAATATGGATCTTAGTATATTTCCGATTATCCAAATATGGATCCAATTATCCGAATCCGATTATATTCGGATTTCAATGTGAACTCATATATATTCAACCCGATAAAGATCCGACCGTTTATTTTGTATAAGTGTTATTTTTTTAGGCCTTTTAAGTCTTTTCATATACTAGTATAGAAGGAATGAAGGTTTCATATAGTATTTATTGGTATCTTTTTATATACCAGTATAGAAGGAATAAAGGTTTCATTTAATATTTATTGTTTTAAGGCCATAATATAGGACATATTTGAATTAATACATCCTTATTTGATTCCATAACTTGAGGTTTATAATATCTTAATTTTTGTTTAAGATATTATCTAATCGGTTTCGGATATCGGATAATCGGTCGAATTCGAATTCTAATCGAATTTGGATTTAGATGTAAAAGTTCTATCAAATAATCGATTCGAATTTGGATATCGGTATTTTTTTTTTGAATCGGATTCAGATCTTAGCAAATCCATACCGAATTCAACCAGTTTACAGCCCTGGTTTTTACTAGCGGTAAATTGCCACTGGTAAAATTTGTTTTTACTGTTAGTAAAAGTTGAGATTTAATCATTGGCAGGCCATAAACAAATCGTGCTAGTGGGGCTGGAATGTTGGCTTCCTAGCTCGTTTGACATGCTTGGCCTACCATTTCACAAGTAAGCTCAAAATGTCCCTAATGGCCCACTCAGCTATAATAAATTGAAAGAGTAGAGGACTACTCTATAGGTCCACGATCTATAACAATTCAGAAATGAACAATGCGGAAACAATACACAAAGAATTATACGAGGAAACCTGGATCCAGATCCAGGAAAAAACCTCGAGTCTATATGAGGCGACTAACCCTTCGAAATCCACTATTGAATGAAAAGACAATTACAAAGGAGTACATACTTAACCTTTACAATTTGACTCACTCAACAGCAATTCACAGTTCGAATCCACGAACTGCAACACAGCTTGAATCCACAAGCTGCAGAACACGATCAGTCCAGATCGCAAACAATCACTCACCAGTGATCCACAGTTCGAATCCACGAACTGCAACACAGCTTGAATCCACAAGCTGCAGAACACGATCAATCCAGATCGCAGCAATCCTCTCAGAATCCACTGAGACGATCCAATGCAGTAGGAATCCACCTACGCATCAATCAAGGCCGATCACCAGTCCAGGCGATCACACGATCAGATGAAGTTTCGAATTGAAGAAGAATCCTCTATCTTCAATTCCAGGTGATCTATCTCAGATCTCCCCCTCACTCGATCGCCGACTCTCTAAAGAAGATTTGATCGAATCTCAAACACCTCAAGATTCGAAATCCAAATGATCCAAAGAAAAAAGTCACAATTAAAAATTACAACACGTCTATTTAAAGAATAAAACTCAGATCGCGTCGAGCGCTGGTGGCGTCGTGAAGCGATCGATGTAGACGGCTGGTAGCGAACTCAAGTCACGCTCAGAGTAAGTTGAATCAGTTAAAAGCGCGCTGCTAGCGAGCTGCTAGCGGGAGAGTACGCGGCATGTGCACGGACCTTTCTTTCAACACACTAATTCCTTTATGCGCTGCCAGCGGGGTGGCAGCGGCGTGTTAGCAGTGTGGTGGCATCAACTTCTCCTTCTTTACTAAATTCACTGAATTTTCATTGTTTAATCTGCACATCTTGAAGCTTCATTAGAAGACATAATTTGTCAAACATTTGCCATAAAAATGAGTGTGAGTTTTCACACTTACAATCTCCCCCTTGGCAAATGCCTGACAACAACCTTACACCAGTGTTTAATATCAACCTCAGTTAATGATGATTTCCATTTAAGAATTTTAAAACCACACTGTTAAAGAGAGATACAATTATTTTGACGAATCCAGAATTTCATTCATTTACAGAAGATATACAGATATCAGAAACATGTACACTGTTCAAGAAAGAAAGAAAACAGTTTCTCCCCCTTAATTATCACTCCCCTTTACACCCATATCCAGGAGAAAACAACCAGAACAGAACACAACAAAAAACTATCATATCCATAGCAAAAAAAACAGCAAAAAACTATCACATCCACAGCAAAAAAAAAAAATTAACAGGCAGCAGGCAGCAGTAAGCATCAGCAACACCCCAGCCAAACCATCAACAGAAACAGAAACTCCAGCAGCAAACAGAAACTCCAGCAGCATCATCCAAATTTCTCCCCCTTTCTGGAAGGTGGTTTGGGTTCCCAAGTCCTTGAGTAGTGCTTGTATGCATCTTGGGATCTGGAGTGCAGCCAACTGAGTTTGTGATCCATCTCCAGCTGAGTCTTCCGAATGCATTCCAGAAAATGATCCGCTTCATTTTGCATACGTTGCTGAGCAGTAACGTCCCTTTGTACTTCTCCACATGTAAAATCTACATCCTTTGCCAATTGCCCCAGCTTCTCTTGAGTCTCTGATTTGAACATGCTCATCATGAGCATGTGAGACCTAACCTCTGAATTGAAAGCCTCCTGAGAAGCTTGCATGGAATTCAGTTTCTCCATGATAGCCACAGCATCAGAGCTGGACAGAGAGGACTGAGAAGAGGAGGGTTCAGAAGACACAAACCGAAACGGACTTGCTCGTTTACTTCGGGTCAGAGTGGAGGAAGCAATGGGAGGACGGGGATGAATGATCAATTCAGTCGGATCAGGGAGTACCCCCTGATGAACACACATGTAAGAGATGAATATTCCAAAAGGAAGAGCTGCAGTCTTGGATTTTAAATTCCGAGACTGAAGGATCTGATGGAAGATAATGGAAGGAATACAGATACTTTCTCTGTTCCAGATGGCATGAAGAAGTCTTGCCCGAGGGTGAGAGATCTCTGAGTGATGATCAGATGGAACAAGAGAAGCACACACAAACAGATTCAAGATCCGGAGAAGATCTTGAAGAGAGCCATGAGGCAAATAGTTGGGCTTATTCTTGATGGAAGAGGGAGCACCCTGAACTATTAGAGAAGGGATGATGGACTCCATAGGAGGATCCGAATGTGACTCAAGAAAGTTAAAGGAGGGAGAGTCAACAAGAGGCAGTTCAAGAAGAGACGAAATAAGCTCTTTCGAGAAGTCGAAAGAGATTCCTCTGACATAGGCTTTGACAGAGCCTTGATTGGCAAGATGGAGTTGATGAAGATTAGAGTAAAATTCTCGGACCAGGTCCGGATAAGCAAAACCACCGAGTAAAGCAAATTTTTTCCAACCATTGTCCGAAAACAATGAATAGAAAGGGGATTTAGAAAAAGACTCAAGCTTGATGGCCCTTTCCAGAAGAAGTGGCCTGTGCTTGAAGAATGCATTGAAATCAGATAAACCATTCCCCACAAACGGTTCAGAAGAATGAGAAGGGGAAGGGGGTCTCACTGGAGGAGAAGAAATAACAGGAGAAGACCTCACAGGAGGAGACCTCACAGGAGGAGACGATGTTGAAGGAGAATCAGTTCTCGACTTTCTCTTGAGAGGCATGGTAAAAAAAATGGAAGAGAAAGAGAAAACAGACAGAACCAAACAACAAAACGAGAAAGCCCTAATGGCTGAAAAAATCTACTAAACCCTAGCTTAGAATAAAGAGAGAACTACTGAACTAGGAAGTAGAAAATGAAGAAGCAGGACGAAGACAGTAAAAATTTTTTACCTGAACAGTAGGCAGAAAGGAAGAAGGTGACAGCGACAGCAGCACCGGGACACGACGCGAGAGGCGAGGGAAAACGAAGAGGGTGAAAAAGAACAGGGGTAAAAAAAATGACCACAATTTCACCTATATATATAGGCAAAAAAAAAGGAGTACGCTACCAGCGAGCAACTGGCGACGTAGAAATGGGCAAGTGCCAGAGCAAGCAATACTAGAGACGGCTACATGCACGCTTCTAGCCACGTAGAAGGTGCACATGCACACACAAAGAAAAACACAGATTAAAGGCAGAAAATTATAAAAGAGGTTTGAACTATTCTTCATGACAGCCTCCTACTTCCAAACACCAAGCTAAGATTTTAGCTAAACCAAATGAACATCCAGATAATCAACTTATTCAATCTAAGGAGTATTTATCACAAAACTGATCTTGAAGTACCTATCAAGGTTAATTCAGATGTGGTACATTTCATATCAAAGAGCAAAATTTCCTTCATGGTTTCTCATACTATAAATTTTCTTCAAGATATTAAGCACATATGCATATTAATGAATCAATGCTTGTGAGAAATGAGCAACATTTGACTTTTACACTTCATACATAGAGAAGGCTATTTCAGTGTAAACAATCTTGAAAAGTATAGACATATCCCAACTTCATTTTGGTGGCTTTCGCACAACAGAGATAGGTAGCCTTTTCTAATCTCTTTTTCTTTTCTTTTTAAAGAAGGCATTGACCCTTAAAAAACCTGAGTTTACAGTTCATTCCAAGAATATACCTTCTTTCTCTTTTTCTTTTTGAGATTTACAGTGGCTTTCACTCTACTCTCTCTGGCAGCCATTTCCAAAACTTTTCTTTTCGTAAAGGTGATAGCCTATACATCCCAAGCTTTATCACACAATAAGCTTCTATACGTAAAGATGTTTCAGAACAAAGTTGCTGGTAAGAGATAAGACATTTCTGTCAATATGCATACACTCAATCTTCCTGAAAACAGATCTTAGTAATAAGAACACATAAATTCATTTTGAACAGATATGTGAGACATTTTACATCAAAATTAACTCAAAACAGAACCTGATTTTCAGTTTTGAGAGCATACTCCTAGGGATTTCCTAAGAGTTTCAAATCTGTTCTGATCTAAAGGTTTAGTAAAAATGTCAGCCAACTGTTTTTCAGTAGATATATATGCAATCATAACAGTTTTGTCTTCAATCAACTCTCTTATAAAGTGATGCCTGATATCTATATGTTTGGTCCTTGAGTGTTGAACAGGATTCTTAGAGATATTTATGGCACTTTGATTATCACAGAAAGGAATCATTTGATCTTGATCTAACCCATAATCTGATAACATTTGTTTCATCCAGATAAGTTGAGTACAACTGCTTCCTGCAGCAATATACTCAGCTTCAGCAGTACTCAGAGAAACACAGTTTTGTTTCTTGCTTAACCAAGCAATGAGATTATTCCCCATGTAAAAGCAACCACCAGAGGTGCTTTTTCTGTCATCCATACACCCAGCCCAATCAGCATCAGTGTATCCAGTAAGATGTGGGTTAGTCTCTTTGGAAAACCAGATTCCCAGATCAACAGTTCCATTAACATATTTTATGATTCTTTTTACAGCATTCAGATGGGATTCTTTAGGATTAGCCTGATATCTAGCACAAACTCCAACACTAAAGCTTATATCATTTTTTCCAAGTTTTAAACTAGTACTCATAGGAGTCCTAGCATGTTTAGCATGAGTTAAGCTGAATCTCTTAACAAGATTTCTTGAATATTTTGCTTGAGAGAAAAAGATTCCTTGTTGAGATTGATAAATCTGAAGACCTAAGAAAAAGTTCAGTTCACCCATCATACTCATTTCAAATTCACTTTTCATTAAGTCAGCAAAGGAGTGAGCATGATTTTCAGAAGTGGACCCAAACACTATGTCATCAACATAGATTTGAGTAATCAAAATATATTTGGACTCTCTTTGAATAAAGAGAGTTTTATCCACATTTCCTCTCATAAAACCAGATTCAAGTAAAAAGAAGGTAAGTCTCTCATACCAAGCTCTAGGAGCTTGTTTGAGACCATACAAGGCTTTGTTCAGTTTATAGACATATTTAGGATGATTTGTGTCCTCAAATCCTTTAGGTTGCTCTACATAGACCTCTTCATTCAGATATCCATTCAAGAATGCACTCTTAACATCCATTTGAAACAGTTTAAACTTCAAGTAACATGCAATAGACAACAGTAATCTGATTGATTCTAACCTAGCTACAGGAGCAAAGGTTTCATCAAAATCTATTCCTTCTACTTGAGTATACCCCTGAGCAACAAGCCTAGCCTTATTTCTGGTTACTATCCCATTCTCATCAGATTTGGTCTTAAAAATCCACTTGGTTCCTATCACATTCAGATCAGAGGGTCTTTCAACCAATTCCCAAACATTATTTCTAGTAAATTGATTCAGTTCTTCATGCATAGCATTCAACCAAGAATCATCCAACAATGCATCTTTATAAGATTTTGGCTCAAATTGAGAGAGATAAGAAGAAAATCTTACCTCATTATGTACCTCATGTCTTGTTCTGACACCATCTGAAATATTTCCAACAATTTGCTCAGTTGGGTGGTCTTTGAGAGTTATAGTCAGAGGAACCACTTCAATGCTTGAGGAAGCATCTCTGATTTCATCCTCTTCATCTACAGCCTGCAAAAATTCACTGTCAATACCTTCATCATCAATTAGCACATTTATAGATTCCATTACAACAGATTTTTGCAAATTAAAAACTCTGTATGCTCTACTAGAAGAAGAATATCCTAGAAAAATTCCTTCATCACTTCTAGAATCAAATTTTCCTAGATTTTCTCTGTCCCTTAAGATATAACATTTACTTCCAAATACTCTGAAATATTTCAAGTTTGGCTGTTTTCCTTTCCAAAGTTCATAGGGAGTTTGTTTCCACCCAGATCTGATATAAACTCTGTTACTAATGTAACAGGCAGTGTTTATAGCTTCAGCCCAGAATTTTGTTGAAATTTTCTTGGCTATCATCATGGTTCTAGCCATTTCTTGTAAAACTCTGTTCTTCCTTTCCACAACTCCATTTTGTTGTGGGGTCTTAGGAGCAGAAAATTCATGTTTGATTCCTTGTTCTTCACAGAAATTGGAAAACATTTGATTCTCAAATTCTGTCCCATGGTCAGATCTGATTCTAACAATCTTTCCTATTTGCAAGTTCTTTTCAACTTGAATCTGACAGCACAGATGTTTAAAACAGTTGAAACATTCAGATTTTTCTCTTAGAAAATCTACCCAGGTATATCTGCTGTAGTCATCTACAGCAACAAATATATATTTCTTTCCTCCCAGACTTTCAGTCTTTGTAGGTCCCATTAAATCCATATGAATCAGTTCTAATGGTCTTGATGTTCCTACAATGTTGGTTTTCTTGTGTGTGGCTTTGATTTGCTTTCCTTGGTTGCAAGGACCACACATTCCTTTCTTTTTATTTTTCCGAAACTTGGGAATTCCTCTAACCAGCTCAGACTTAGAGATTTTTGACAAATCTCTATAGTTAATGTGGCCAAGTCTTCTTTGCCACAAATCAATTTCATTGCCTATGGAGGATTTTAAAGAATACTCATTGTTTCCAATAATCCCATAGCAATTATCACTTGTTCTTTCACCTACAAGAACAGTTCTACCAGATTTATCCAATATTTTGCATTCTTTTCTGGTAAAATTAACAAATAATCTGGAATCACATAATTGGCTAATACTGATAAGATTTGCCTTCAAACCAGATACAAATAGAACATTCTTTAAGCAAACTCCATTTGGACCTGTAATAGTTCCTTTACCTTTAACTTGGGAAGTGCTTCCATCACCAAATGTAACACTTCCACCAAAATATTCTTCAAAGGTACTGAACATATCCTTATGACCACACATGTGTCTTGAACAACCACTGTCCAAGTACCACATGTTGACATCATGAGCTTTTAAAGCTACATGAACCACATTAGCAACTAATGAATCTTTTCTTACCCAAATCTGTTTTTCAGGAGTCTTCTGAAAAGTACCTTCATCAACTACATGAGTTTTTGAAGGAAGCTTCTTTGACAGATTTGAGACTTCCTGATTTAATGTTTCAGTCAATTTTAACAGAGAGTCAAATCTGTTGTATAAGTCCAGGGACTGACTTTGGTTTACCTTTCTCTTATTATCAAAATATCCATTAGGGAAACCATACAGTGCATAACACTTTGGTCTTATATGACCCTTTTTATTGCAGTGATGGCATATAGGTATGAACCTATGTTCAGAAACATCAACATTTCTAGACTTGCCAGCATTTCTAAACTGAACAGATTTAGATTTCTCAGAAGTTGAAGATTTACCTGTTGGTCTTACTTCTCCAGCAGAAATTTTCTGTGAAGAATCCTTGTTTTGATTACTTACACTCATTCTCTTTTCAGCAGAATTTGAGCTTTCAGGAACTTCCTTTGAAATTGATTCCTCATTAATTTGATGATTTCCTATAGAAGAATTTGAAGCATTAGATTTACTTGAATTTGAACCTTTCTCAAGTTCAATCACTTTACCTTGAAGTGCAGAAATCTGAGCTTCCTTTTCTTTTAGTTTTTCAGTTTTTTCAGTTAAAGAAGTTACCAGAGAGTCTTCTTTGGCATGTCTTTCAAGTAACTTCTGGTTTATTGACTCAATTTCTGCAAGAGCTTTAAATTTCTCTGTTTCGGATTCCTTCAATTTTTTACTCAGTTTCTTGACTTTCTTCTGAGCTCTATTGAATTCCTTATAGAGCTGATTGTAGGCTTCTTGTAGTTCTTCTTCATCATCTGATAAAGTCTCTTTATTATCTCCTGAAATTCCAGAGATTGAACTACCAGAAGAGGATGAGTAAAATGAATTGAAAGCAGTAAAATTAGCAGAGATATCCTCATCAGATTGTGAAGAATTATCAGTGTTACTGTCATCCCAAGTAACCTGATAATTAGTCTTTTTCTTTTTATCCTTTGAGGGACAATCAGATGCAACATGTCCAAATCCTCTACATTTGTAGCATTGGACTTCATCATTCTGAGAAAATTTTTTCTCCTTTCTTGGATCAGACATTTTCTTATCAGATCTCCTATTTGATCTGTCCATGGATGATGAAGAATTGGATTGTTTTTTTTTAAACATTTTCTTAAACTTTTTGGCTAAGAGAACAAGTTCATCCATATCAACATCAGAATTATCTGATTCTTCAGTATTTACAGATTTTACAGATTTTAGAGCTATTCCTTTATTTCTTTTTGGAATATTCAGATCTAGCTCATAAGTCTGTAAAGATCCTACCAGATCTTCAATTCTCATGCTATCAACATCTTTTGCCTCTTGTATTGCAGTTACTTTAGGTCTGAATCTTTCAGGCAAAGATCTTAATATTTTTCTAATAACCTTTGATGTAGAGATTTTTTCTCCAAGATTAAAACTAGAATTAACAATATCTGAGAGTTTAGCATAAAACTCATCAAAAGACTCATCATCTTTCATATATAGAGTTTCGAAAGATGTAGTAAGTCTTTGAAGTCTGGAAAGCTTGACAACTGAGGTTCCTTCATGAGTGACCTCAAGAGTGTCCCAAGCTTCCTTAGCAACTTCACATGAGGAAATTCTCCTGAATTCCTCAACACTAACAGCACAGAATAAGGCATTCATTGCCTTGTTGTTCCATCCACATTGATCAGATTCAGTTTTAGTCCACTGATCATGAGGTTTAGGGATCACAACACCTACTTCTGTTGTGATCACAGGTGGATGATAACCATTACAAACCGAGAGCCAGACACGCTCATCGATTGATTTCAGGTAAGCTCTCATCTTGCTTTCCAGTAAGAATAATTGTTACCTTCAAATAAAGGAGGTCTAGAGGCAGATCCTCCTTCTTTTCCAAAGTCCATGCTATAGATCTAGATCACACTATGTATAGCAATTCAAAGTGAATTGGCTCTGATACCACTTGAAAGAGTAGAGGACTACTCTATAGGTCCACGATCTATAACAATTCAGAAATGAACAATGCGGAAACAATACACAAAGAATTATACGAGGAAACCTGGATCCAGATCCAGGAAAAAACCTCGAGTCTATATGAGGCGACTAACCCTTCGAAATCCACTATTGAATGAAAAGACAATTACAAAGGAGCACATACTTAACCTTTACAATTTGACTCACTCAACAGCAATTCACAGTTCGAATCCACGAACTGCAACACAGCTTGAATCCACAAGCTGCAGAACACGATCAGTCCAGATCGCAAACAATCACTCACCAGTGATCCACAGTTCGAATCCACGAACTGCAACACAGCTTGAATCCACAAGCTACAGAACACGATCAATCCAGATCGCAGCAATCCTCTCAGAATCCACTGAGACGATCCAATGCAGTAGGAATCCACCTACGCATCAATCAAGGCAGATCACCAGTCCATGCGATCACACGATCAGATGAAGTTCCGAATTGAAGAAGAATCCTCTATCTTCAATTCCAGGTGATCTATCTCAGATCTCCCCCTCACTCGATCGCCGACTCTCTAAAGAAGATTTGATCGAATCTCAAACACCTCAAGATTCGAAATCCAAATGATCCAAAGAAAAAAGACATAATTAAAAATTACAACACGTCTATTTAAAGAATAAAACTCAGATCGCGTCGAGCGCTGGTGGCGTCGTGAAGCAATCGATGTAGACGGCTGGTAGCGAACTCAAGTCACGCTCAGAGTAAGTTGAATCAGTTAAAAGCGCGCTGCTAGCGGGAGAGTACGCGGCATGTGCACGGACCTTTCTTTCAACACACTAATTCCCTTATGCGCTGCCAGCGGGGTGGCAGCGGCGTGTTAGCAGTGTGGTGGCATCAACTTCTCCTTCTTTACTAAATTCACTGAATTTTCATTGTTTAATCTGCACATCTTGAAGCTTCATTAGAAGACATAATTTGTCAAACATTTGCCATAAAAAGGAGTGTGAGTTTTCACACTTACATAAATATACAAATTTGTCTTCATATTTCTGTATACACAGCTAATTTTTTTTTATAAATATTATGATAATATTAAAAAAATTTACATAGTGACAAATGATTAGATATTAATATGAACAACCAAATTCCTTATCCCTAGTAGGAGTCGAGAGTTAATAATTTTAAAACCTCCAAGTCGACACTAAATCTAAAAGAAAAGGCCTAGAATTAAGGATTTCACAACCATAAGCAAGGACCAAAGCTGCATACCATTGATCATTTACAGAACTCTAGCACCCATTTATTGTAGACAGGGCATATAATCTCACAATTAGCAAATCCAGCACTCTTTGCCAATGCTTCAAACTCCTTTATAGCTCTTTCCTTTCCTCCAAATAATTGACATAGCATAAATATATCTAGCCAAGACATACTTTTAGTAGACACTAAATGGTCGTCTGACATAATTGCTTCGAAGATGATCACCTTTCCAGAGATAGGCAAGGCTTTAAAACAATTCTTCAGGAGTTTTACACAATCATCATCATCATTCCAATCATGAAGTATCCACTATAAATTTCAAACAAACAAGTATCAATCAATTACAAACAAGTATCAATCAATTGAATTTGTAAATGACTGGGGAATGAAAATGTTCATTTTGAACAACCGCTATCTAATTAAAGTGGGGACGCATAAATTTTTTTTTTCAAAAAAGGGGGTTTCATTCTGACTAGCCCTTTAAATTTGATATTTTTGTTAGGTTTTAGTAGGTTATGTTGGCTTAATTATGTGCCAAAAGTGCATTTACAGTACGTGTTTAGAACAAGTCTAATTTCTACATTTCAAACGGCATCAAATTCAGGGTGATGCTTGCAAATTATGCTTGGAGCTTGTCTGCAGCACATCCATGGCTCGTGCAGGTGACAGACAGGGGACATATGAGAATCAAGCATAAGGAGATTTCATGAAGAACGAGGTTTGCGATCGTCTGGCGCTCAAGCATGGCTCGTGCTTGTCCTCAACTCATGTGAGGCACATGTGCTGTTTCAAGAATTTTTTAATTCACCTGCAACCTGAGAGCATAGGCTCATCTTGGTTGGTTGCAACATGTGCTCGATCAGAAGCTTTGACGCTCAACTCGTGCTCGAGCGGGGCACATGAAATAGAGTCCAAAATTTCCATAACTTATATGTTTTAATTCAAATTTTATTAGGGAACATATAAATAGGATTATAGTTTCCTTAAATACATTATTGGAGAAGAGGATTTTATTAGTTTCCTGTATTACCTGTTATTACATAATATTTGAATAAAATAGAAAGATAAAGCATAAATTTTCATTTATAGATGAATAAATAAAAGCTTGTTTACAAGTATACAAAAAAAAAATCCTAACTCTAATCTAACTACCTGTAAGAGCACCTCCTTTCTCCTTCCCTCCTCCCTGCCACTTGAAAAAAAAACTCTATCTTAAAGTCCAAAGTCTAAAAACGGTAAAAGAAATCAAAGTTAAAAAAATGCCTAAAAGCTTTAATGGAATAAACTAGAGAAAAAGAACATTTTCAAGCATTGTTAGCACCTGATTTTTGCACCCCCAAAATAAAGAAAAATGAAAAGTCAAACTAAAAGTCAAACCCTGAGGGGGTCAAAAATTGACTTATTGATTCAAGAGAATTTGGCCATCAAACTTCATCTCATTGAAAAGAGCATTCCGACACGGTTCCAACGCAACTGGATTTGCTGGAATCGGAGTCCAGATGAAAAAGATATGAGCTAGTCAAACTTTTGGGGAGCAAAAAGTTGACTTTTTGCTCGACCCCAATTCAACTGCCAAACTTGATCCCAATGGATAGGTGGTTCCGAGCTGATTCCAACGACACTAAGTTTGTTGAAATCGGACACCGGATGAAGAAGTTATGAGCAGTTGAAGTTTCAGAAAAACTGCCCATGTGGCAAAAAGGCAGCAAAAATGGACTAAACCAATAAAATAAATAAGATAAAAGTGTTTAATAATATTTTAATAAAGGAATCTCGTTTATATAATAAAATAATCATAAAATCGAATGTAAATCTTGCAAAAAACCAAATTGAATAAAGATTTGAAATCCAAACATTTTTAAAACGTGCTGGACCGTATTTGTATTACGGGCAAGGCATGCCCGTATTTGAAGTACAGGCACGCTTCTAGAAGGAAACACGCGTCGCTGTACGGCGGGACACGCGTCCCGTACGGAAGAATCTGCGATAATTGCAAATATTCGTTTTTCGCCCGTATTTGAATTACGGGCAAGGCACGCCCGTACTTGAAGTACGGGCAAGGCATGCCCGTACTTCAAATACGGGCACGAAAATTTTGCCTATAAATAGAGAGGCCACCCCCCTCATCTAAACAAGCTTTTCCCTTGGCCTCTCCCCTCTCCGTCTGCATGTATTCCACGGCCGAAACTCTGCCCAATTGCCACCACCCCAATACCTACACCCATTTAATGCCCAAATTGCCCCTGTCTCATCAAAACCATGCCTAAACTCTTCTTTTCCACCCTTTGAATATCAAGAACCTACCAAACCTCTTCCAAAATCCAACCGGAAAAACCAAAGAGACGCGGAAGCGCTGCCAAATTATCTGGAGAACCACAACGAATCGAACAGGTATTTGTATGTAAAAAAAAAGTTCTTTCAATTACTTCCTTTATGCTAATAAAAACCTTTTTTGACCTCTTATTTTCTTTACACTATACTAACATGTTTATTGAAGTTTTGCATGGCTAAGGGATGTCCCATATATCCCTACAAAGAAAGGAAGAAGACTAAATCCATTAACAGCAAAAGATATGCTAATAAAGTGATAAAAATGTGATTTTTAAAGGGGATTTACCCTCTTTAAACAATCCAATGCATCCCTACCCAATTCTCCTACTTCTTCCCTTCTAAGTGTCACATTGTGTGCTGGAAAATGATGAAAGCAAGAGAAGAAGAATGAGGACTTTGAACCCATTATCAAACACATTGAAAGAAGGGTGTTTGGAGCAAGCAAAGCAAATGTATGGCGATAGTAGAAGATGAAAACCTCAAAGGACGTTGCCAGAATACTTGAGAAAGCCGCCGGACAAATCCCGATCGGAATCGGCCACAAAACTGCAAAACAGGTTGCGCCCATAAACTCAGGCCGGTCCGGCCAGGACCGTATTTTCTTCACGGGCGAGGAAGACCGTAATTCATTCACGGGCAAGGTGGACCGTATAGAAAATACGGTCCAATATGAATGTAACTTGAAAATGTAATTTTTTCGGTCCAATTGGACTTGATCCGGCCTAAACCGGCCTGAACCGACCCATTTACAACTTGGGCTGTCTTAAGCCCATTTTGGACTATGGGCCTAGATGGGCCCATGAAGACCCCCCTTCTGGCCCACTTGTGGGGCCCACTTTAGACCGGCCCAGACCAGGCCTTTTTTCAATAAACAGGCCCAGGCCCTTTGACCCTTGACCAATGGGCCAAATCCAAGCCCACTAAGCCCATGGAATGTGTAAATAAATAAAATAACCAAATGGGTTACCCAATAACCCTACTGGGCCCAAGGCCCAACCATGGCAACCCACGGGTCTTCCAATGGGACCCGGGTCCGACCCACTTCACTTAAATAAATAAAAAAGATAAAATCAAATAAAAAGGGACCCACACCTCCAGCAGGCCCCGCCGGACCTAACAAGTCAGCATGCTGGTCTAGGAAAAGGGTGAAATTGACTCAAAAACCAGGGAGACCCGAGGGACCCGTCAAACCGACGGGGCGGGCTGGGGTGTCTTAAGGCTTCCCCGGACGTAACCGAGGACTTAGCTAGATCTCTAATAAGCCGCAGACCAGACTTAGACCCGGATAGGGCAATCACCGTGTCTGCCTGCACCTCTCAGGCAGTGGCGACTCCGAAAGTCCCGAGGCACGCACGAACTCCACGTGCGCCCCGTGTGCGATCCAGATTTAGGTGCGCACAGCTTGGCGACTCTGCTGGGGACCCCCTCAACCCAGTCGGACCCTGGTTATCAAATGAGTCAACTTAGGTGGATATAAGCAGATTTAAGAAGTACTTCTTGTCCAACCTTAGTGGTTTATGGAACTTATGCAATTACATGATATTGGGGGATCCTGTCATAAGGACGAGATAATTGCCTAAGGAAAGTGGAATTTAAGTGGTTCCCTGTGACCCTCCACTTACCTGGGGATCCACCCAGACATTGTATTGCATATTGTTCTGTATCCTCACTATAAAAGTGACATTAAGGAACCCTTAATCAGTCTATTATCCGAGAATCACCTGAGCAGGCACAGCACTTGACTCCACTGCACAATACAAGCACCTCACTACGCCGTGAATGAACTTTTAACTGCGTGGGGTGACAGGCATGAGGGAGTCTGCCTGAATGATCCGAACTGAATGCTGTCTGAATATCTGAATACTCTTCTTAACCAAAACCTAGATCTCTCTAGCAGCCACCCTTCTTCAATCGAGAAACTTACTTTTGGGATGGTATTAGCCCTACGCTCCCGTGGCTTGCCGGGGAAAGCAGGGTAAACCCATCTCCCCAGGTTTCCGGATTTCTTAGCGCCATTGGCTTCATGTTGTGGTACGCGAGGGGTATAGTACTTGGCTCAGACCCTTGAAGGCAGGTGCCTCGGGCTGGGTATCCTTCCCCACCTATTGATTCTGAAAAACCTTGATACTCTGAATGTGAATGGATCTGAATGTGAATGTGAATGCTGGAACAAAATAAGGGAAAAATCAATTTAAAACCCAAGAGTCCATCAGGGGCAACAACCTCGTCCTTCTGCATCAACCTGAGTACAACCTAGACCATGGGCTACCTTAGCCCTAATTTAGGAAACCAACCCAATTTGATCAGGGGTCTAACCCCAGATCCATGCATTTGAGTCTGTGAGCCGTGGGCCTCGACTCATTAAGTCCGCTAGAAGCACTCTAAGTCCTAGTCGGCCTTTTGAGCAGATGAGAGCCGGCCAGATCAGACAATCAGACAGAAACAGGCCAAAACAGGGGCAGAAAAACCCTAGATTTAGGATTTCAGCCCACCTGCCAAGAAGCAAACTTGTACCCTCCTTTTGGATTCCCAACAACCCTAAAGGTGATTTTCTTTACAGAATTATTTTTGTAAATTTCGCCCTCGATGGCAAGTTGTAAACATTTTTGTTATGGTTTGACACCCAAAAGCAGATGAAAGAACAGATGAAAGATAAAAGGCTGATCAAGACTTAGGAGTGCTTCCTTACACTAGTATGTCTAGGAGTCGTGCTTTGAAAGGCACCAACCCTTCTAGGACTGTGCACACACTTGTGATATATTTGTTATAATATTTAACTTTCATTTTACTTGTACATATATCTGTTCATGCATTGAGCACCCACATTTCGAGATCATTTGCACCAACCTGTTTAGTCGAACTGCTTTCAAAAATGCACAAAATATTTTCCGGGCATGCATGGAGCCAGCTTCTAAGGTGTTCATCAAAATTGCTTTTCAAAGCACACAACAAAGTGGCCTTCAAGCCTACATTGAATCATATCCACGACGAACATTAACATTGTCTTTTGCTATGCACAGTAAAACCGTCATTCGTGGTTATATTGAGCTAGCTGTATAGACATAAATCAAATCGCCCATCTTGCGGCGTAAATTCTCCATGCCATTGTTCAGGACACATTTTCAAAGAAATTTTCAGTCGCCGCCCATTAAGGCACGGATATTATTTCCTGAGGTTTGCACTCATAAAGCACGTGTTGCACGGTTTTGAAAACCATCAAACATGATATGATCTCCAGAGTCTCAATCTCTGAAAGATCAAACTGCAAGTTTTTTTTAACATCGCAATTTTCAGGAAAAACTCTTGATTGGATATGGCACTGTCACACATTGTTCACAGTGATGCTTTGTTGAAGTTATGATTTTCATGCATGAACCGCCTCGTATTTGTTTTCGCTCATCGTGACACCAGAGCACCACTCACGGTGTAGATGATCTCGTCACACACAACACTTTGTTCATAAGTTGAAAAGAAACTGATTGAGATCTTTAATGAACAGGTACGACTCAGGTACTTCACATTAAAGCACTACCCAGAACGCTGCATTTGCATTGAAAAAGGACTGCAATGAATTCTTCTGAGGCTCCAACTTCGTCATCCTCACAACCAAGAACTGAAGAACAGCAAGTCATGATGGATCTAAGTCAACAAGTAGCCATGACGCATGCCACGGGGGTTCAAGTACCAGAAATCCAACAGGGACAACCACGCCAGCCGAACCTCATGACAATTGATCTGCCACCACGGAACACCCAATTCCCACAACAAGAACCATGCATGCCTGTCCAGCTGGGGCAGGAAGAGCAAGACCAGAACAGGGTACGGAAGGCCCAACTTGAAGAAATGTTGGCTGCAATAAAGGAAGACAGTAAGGCCCAAATAGCTGCAATAAAAGAAGAGCTCTTGAAACAACTCCAGCCCAACCCAGTACGTGAGGAAACCACACTGGAGAGCTTGTGTCTTTTTCCAGACATCCATCTGCCAGCAAAGTTCCGATGTCCTGACCTGCATAAATTCGATGGCACTGGCTGTCCTTTGATACACCTGCGATCGTATGTTGGTGACATGTGCCAATATGTGAAAGAAGAAAAGATCATGGTTCAGTTCTTCCAGAGATCGCTAAGTGGGGCAGCATATTCTTGGTTCCTAAGTCTGGACAAGCAGAAGGTCAAGACATGGAACGACCTTTCTGCTGTATTCATCCAACAGTACCATTTGAACAGTCCGACGATTCAAACCCGGGCAGAATTACAGAGACTGTCAAAGGGAAATAGCGAGTCTGTAAGAGACTACGCTAAACGATGGATAAAACTAGCAAATATGGTTCAACCCCCTCTCCTTGAACAAGAACAAACTTCTCTGTTCATTTCATCACTGGGGCAACCATACTTTACAATGCTGTTGGGACAATGTGCTGCAAGTTTCGCCGATTTGATGAGAACGGCTGAAAGGATCGAAGATGCAGTTAAGGCTGGAAAAATAGGAGCTTCTATGACAGAATCCTCCCAAGAAGACATAAGATATGAGGGAACGATCAACCATGACCAATCTGCTAAGCGCAAGAGAGAAAATGATCACCCCTGTGCAAATGTCACCATGGCTCGACTGAAGGAGCCCTTGACTAAGGAAGAAAGAAAGAACCGTGTGTTCACGCAGCTCCCATATTCCCTGGCTGAGTTGTTGCCTACCTTGCTGGAAGAAGGACACCTGAAGCAGGTTCCCCCAAATCCAAGGGCACCAGCAAGTAGAGGGTATGACCCATCCAAGACATGCGATTACCATTGTAAGACCCTGATTTTTGGTGAGTTTATCCGTTTATTTATTTATTTATTCAGTTTGATATACATAAACTGTGTTTATCAGGTGTTTAGTGTGGTTTGAGGGCTTAGCCCATGCTCGTATGTACAGGCGTTATATAGCCGTTTTTTCGGAAAAAAATTTAGTATGATTGTATGATTATTTTTATATATAGTGTCTACGTATTAATGTATGTCGATGCCGAATATGTAGGGTTCTAGTGGGCGAGCGCGCATCGAATCAAGGAAAAAGGAAAGGCATCAAACGGTGTATGTCTCGTGGGGTAAAAATACCCAAGGGGGAAAGTAGGGTTTGGGTTGAAGGAATACGCGTAACTTACGGAGGTAATCTTCGTTAGACTTAGAGCTGGGCGATTTGGCGACTGCGGCGGAAATGGCGATCGGGGTTATTCTCAGGAAGAGCAAGACTCGGAGGGACTACTAGAAGTTCATTCGAGTTGGATTTATGCGGGTTTTCTCTCTTTCGTGAGCAGAGAAACATTTCGGCTACCATTTCATCTTCGCGCATTCGGGATCGTGCTCGGCCGATCTTGGGAAAGGCTATCGTTCTGGGATTAAGCGCACACAGTGAGTGGCATTGTTTTACAACCGAGATTTCGGATTATTCATGTATTCATTGTGTTGATTTCATTGATTGAGGTTTCTCGGTGTTCTGGGCAATAACAGTTACGGAGGGTTTTGTACAGTGAAATTGGGGATAACTGGGAAATCATGTAGATTAAATCCAAATTAGGTTTGGATGTATCCTGGGAGTATTAGGAGGCTATATAAGTGGTTACAGACTGAGAAATTCCAGCCAGAGTTGGATTTCTGGGATTAACAGAGACCTGGGAATCGAAGTGGGTTACCGCCCACCTGGCGCTTACCTGGCGCCCACCTAGGAGGTGAGCCCCAAGAAAAGAAGACCCGGCACCGAGCTAGCGCCCACCCCGCCCTCAGCTCGCGCCTACCTCAAATTCGAGCGCCTTTCCCCCGCTCTTCTCGCGCCCGTCTGGCGCCTAGCTCGCGCCCACTCGACCACGAGTGAGCGCCAGCTTCAGATTTACGAACGGACTTACCGCCCACCTGGCGCCTACCTGGAGCCCACCTCAAGGAAGTGAGCGCCCAATTGTTTTCGTGCAGAATCCTATAATTTCGCAAAAGCAAGGGGGTTCTGTATACTAGAGGGTCTTCAACCACTTACCCAACTAATTGATTACGACATTAGAGGTAACAATTTTGCTAGTGAGAACATTTGAGAGAGATCCTAGTTTTAGTAAAAGCTTATGAAGTAGGTGTGGAGAAATAATTCGAGGATGTTCGGGATGTTCACATACTAGGGTTTTTATTCTAGTCCTCTTAAATTATGCACTGTTCGGTACCTGATTTGATTTATTGAACCCCGTTTTGATGGCAAGTTTTGAATGAGGTTGTAATTATTATTTATTTGATTACTTGTGTGAGTTGATGTTCTGGTTGGAACACTTGTGTGAGTTGATGTTCTGGTTGGAACCACGGGTGATGTGTACTAATGCAGAGTTTTAAACAGTTAATTATCGGTTTGGGTTTAGCTTCCCATGGATCCTTGTTAAGCTTAGTAATGTGATGGTATGTGTTTGTTGGTGTAATTGCATGGCCACGTGTGTTGCCACGACCAGTGTAGAGCAGCCAGATACCCTGAGTAGGCCTGGTTGTCAGTGCCGATACCCGGAGTAGGCCGGCATTGGATGACGATACCCTGAATAGGCCGTCATTTCAGAGTTTCCGATACCCTGAGTAGGCCGGAACTGTGTACATGGAGGTGTGGAGTGTCTACTTGGCATGTAAATTAATCAATGTAACCATATGCATGGCATTGACCTGGTTTGAGTTGTTATCGAAATTTACGTTGTTATTATCGTTGGTTATTTGTCGAAGCATGTCTTATAACTGTGTTAACTATTTTGTGCATGCATGTGTCACTCGCTGGGATATTCGTATCTCATTCCCTCGTTGTGACTTGTTTTTCAGATATTCGTGGTGAGGTGCCTACGGGGGTAGATCCGGCTGATACATATAGGGAGGAGGATTATTACTACCGACCTTAGTCCAGCAGGTTGTTTGGTCTTAAACTGTTAAGTTGAATTTTGAGGATTGTAATAAGATAGTAAACTTGGGACCATTTGATGATTTCATAACTTGCCTGGATAGAAATGTTGAATTGTGCACTCTGATGTGATATAAAATGTGGGTGATTATCCAGCGATCACCATTATTGAGATCCTTAACTAACCCCCTAGGAGACGTGTTATATCTTTAATGAAGAACACGGATCCGGGGCGTTACAACCATAAAGGAGCACCAGGGCATGATACTGACGAATGTTGGAGCCTCCGTCATGCGGTCCAAGATCTCCTTGAAGCTGGGGAACTCAAAATTGATCCTCTGCCAAATTGAAAAACAAATTGAAAAAAAAAAAAAGAGAAAGAGAAAGAAGAAAAGATCATCATCATCATCTTTACGCATCTCATGTATTCTGCCTTCTAATGTTTGCCTTTCTTGTAGGAACCCTGTCAGCGATCAGCATGGATAATACTTCAGGAATAATTCCTGTGATGGTCCAAATGGTGGATCTTTTCCGCATCTTAATACAAGCAATGCAGGACAAAGAAGAAGCATGGAACAAATGCTGGGAAGCACTGAGGGAAGAAAATTTTGAGCTGCGATCTCAAGTAAGGGAACTGGAAAAAGAGATTGAAAGTTTGAAGGCAGAAATACCTCGGAGTAACCTGAAAGTGAGCCTCCCCTCTGTCAACAATATTGCGCCTCCCCTCAGAAAGCGCCTCACGAAGGAAGAAAGAAGGAACCAGGAGTTTACTCCACTTCCCTATACACTGGCAGAATTGTTGCCAATGCTTTTGAAAAATGGACACCTGCAGCTGGCGAAACCAAACCCTAAGGCGTCAAAAATGAAGGGCTATAATCCAAGCAAGAACTGTGAATACCACATGGGTGCACAAGGCCATGACACCAATGAATGTTGGGGCCTTCGACATGCAGTTCAAGACCTTCTGGAAGTCGAGGAACTCTAAAACTGATCCTCCTTAGGGTTAAAAAAGATCTCGGCATACAACTGAACTCCAAAAATGCTAATTCGTATCAGCCACCTTTTGGCATAAATTACTACTTTTATGCTTTCTTTTAATTTCTGAACTTGATAACATGCTTCTTTTTTGCAAGCTAATGAAATCTTTTGGGAAATCACCAAAGTGTTGAACCACACCAAGGAATGACTGTGATCTCAGGACAAACTTGAACAATCAAATTTGACAGATGAAATGTGTTGAACAGCACAAACTGTGTGGGTCTCAACATAGCCAAGGGATCCCCCACCTCCACCACATTTGAACCCTACCTTGCCAAACAGTGGGGCAAGCTGAAAGAAAAAAAAGAGGAAGAAGGGGCAAGGTGCCCATACCAGTTAAGGGTCACTGACATGATCTAGGATCAATGATCTCAATGACATGATGAGAGGCCATTTTTGGCTAAAATACTTCAAACAAATTCCGCTAGTCAGACATGATTAAGCTTGATCGTCTCATTTCTAATCCACGTTATGTCTAGCCACCCCAAACTGGGGCAAAGTCAAAAAGAAAAATGAATAAAGATGAAAGTGGTTCTTGAGCCAGTCAATTGAACAAGGACAAGTAAGTAGTACATTCTCTGTAAAAGGATGAAAGGCCATCCTTGATATTCTCCAAAAATCATCTGACACAAGATGAAACCCTAGCAAAACACTTTGAGCCTAACAATCCCTTCATTAACCCTACCATGTCCTGTCTTCAAAACTGGGGTACACAAGCTTCATGAAATTGGAGACACGGGAAAGACAAGGAGAAGATAGGGCAAAGCGAAAAGCACCCTAAAAAGAAGAAACGGGATAAAACCCAGAAAACAAGAATGTGAAGAAAAGAAAGAATAGAATTGGGGCAATTCCCTTTGAGAAAAGAAAAGAAGAAAAGAAAGAAAAAACAAAAGCCGGGGCAAACCCCAAAAGCAAAAGTCAAGAATTGGGGCAAAAAACCCAAGAAAAGAAAAAGAAAGAAAAGAACAAAGATGGAAAAAATGGAGAAGCAGCTACGAATTAAAGAAGCTACACAAAGCTGAAGGGGCAAAAGATGAAGCAAGCCCTAACCAAGAAAAGTGGACAGGACATGGCTCTTACCTTACTCACAAATTTTGAGCCTTTATATCATTTCTTCTGGACCCATAAACCCAGCCTACGTTTCGTCCTGTTATGAAGTCCTTTCTGATTACAGAGAATGTGACACTAACTCCCAGACAAACTGGCAATGACAGAATCAAAGGAACAAAAGAATTTTGGCTAGACATAATGGTTACCCATAGAATGAAGTTATATAGGATTTGAACCTATTTATCCTTCATTTCTAAACACTGGAACCAAAGCCTACATTTCGTCCTACTAATAAGTCCTCTTTGATCGTTGGATCATGATCTGTGGAAATTGACAAAGCCCTTGAACTGGGGCAAGGCACTAACCCAAATAAGGGAACCAAGTGAGAGAAAAACCATTTCAAAACCCCCAACCAAGGGTGGGAAAAAGAAAAATAAAAGAGAGAGAAAATTAAAAGAGCTGGGGAAGGGCAGTGCCAAAGAAACCCCCTGAACCCAAAACAATTCCCCTCATTCTAACTTGGGGCATGCCATTGAAGGCAAAAATGTTGAGACCTTTACAGGGAATGCTGAGAAGCACCATTTCATAAAGTCTAAATGAGAGTGTCAGGTGACTGACCCAAAGATTATTGGTCTTGTCATGGACCCACTTTGAAAAGCGGGAATTCCAAACATTGGTGAATTCCCAAAAGGTTTTAATTACTTATGTTTTGCACGTAATTTTTATTAACTAAATTTCACTTGAACTTTTGCAGGTACTGACAAAGCTTGAAACAGACAGACAAGGCCATTACGGCAAATTCACACACTGATGCAAGAAAAATTGCCTCCATGTATTCTCACATGGGGCACAGAAAGCTAAAATTCGTCACCATGTATTCACACATGGGGCGCAGAAAAGTCATCACAATGTATTCACACATTGGATGCCATCACAGCGTATTCACACGTTGGATGTAAAAGCAAAATTCGTCACCATGTATTCACACATGGGGCGCAGAAAAGTCATCACAATGTATCCACACATTGGATGCCATCACAGCGTATTCACACGTTGGATGTAAAAGCAAAATCCGTCACCATGTATTCACACATGGGGCGCAGAAAAGTCATCACAATGTATCCACACATTGGATGCCATCACAGCGTATTCACACGTTGGATGTAAAAGCAAAATCCGTCACCATGTATTCACACATGGGGCGCAAAAAAGTCATCACGGCGTATTCACACGTTGGATGCCATCACAGCGTATTCACACGTTGGATGTAAAAGTAAAATTCGTCACCATGTATTCACACATGGGACGCAGAAAAGTCATCACGATGTATCCACACATTGGATGCCATCACAACGTATTCACACGTTGGATGCCAAAGCGAAATACGTCACCATGTATTCACACATGGGGCGCAGAAAAAGCCATCACGATGTATTCAGACATTGGATGTCATCACCATGTACTCACACATGGGATGTAAAATGAGTCATCACCATGTATTCACACATGGGGCGTAAGCAGAATCGGCACCATGTATTCACACATGGAACGCAGAAAAGCCATTCCGGCGTATTCACACGCTGATGAAAAAATGAAAAAAACAAAACCGTCACAATGTATTCACACATTGGACGAAGAAGAAACTGGAATCAAAACCACTGACGGATAAGTCAGAAATTGGTGAGGGAATGTCCCAACATAATTTGTGATATCAAAGCTGTTGATACATGAATTTGAAAAAAAAAAAAGAGGATTGAAAGAAAGAAAAAAAAGAAAAAAAGAAGAAGAAGAAAAGAAAAATGAATTGAAAGAAAGAAAAAGAAAAAAAAAAAAAAAGAAGAAGAAGAAGAAGAAGAAAAGAAAAATGGATTGAGAAAAGAAAGAAAAGAAAAAAGAAGAAGAAGAGAAAAAGATTGAGAGAGAAAAGAAATGGACAAAGACAAAAGAAACGAAATGTCTCCTAAAGACAAGAGCCACCATGTATTCTCACATGGGGCACCCCAGAGAAAGTCACCATGTATTCACACATGGGACGCAAGGAAAGTCATCACAATGTATCCACACATTGGTTGACAAAAGTTTGTGAAGCCATCGACAAGTAAGTCAGCTTCGAATATAATTAAGACAAAAAAAGGACAGAGACAAAAGTCACCATGTATTCACACATAGGACGCAAAAAGAGTCATCGCAATGTATCCACACATTGGTTGACAAAAGTTTGAAAAGCCACCGACAAATAAGTCAGCTTTGAATCAAGACAAAAAGACAGAGAAAGAGTCACCATGTATTCTCACATGGGACACAGACAAAATTCGTCACCGTGTATCCACACATGGGACGCAAAAAGAGTCATAATGTATTCACACATTAATTGACCGAAGTTTGCGGTACCAATGCCACCAGTGATTAAACTGAAAGTTGGCTGAGGCACACCTGGGTGTTGTTTTTCAACTCACCCCCTGCGGAGACTTTACATGGTCCAACCCTGAGATACTAAGTTCAAACCAACCAGTTTAACCTCGGGTTCCCTTTCCCAGCCATTTGGCTAAAACAGACCAGTCTAAACCGGGTTCCCTTTCCCAGCCGTTTGGCTAAAATAGACCTGTTTAACTGGGTTCCCTTTCCCAGCCGTTTGGCTAAAATAGACCAGTTTAACCTCGGGTTCCCTTTCCCAGCCGTTTGGCTAAAATAGACCAGTTTAACTTTGGGTTCTCTCTCCCAGCCGTTTGGCTAAAACAGACCAATCTAAACCGGGTTCCCTTTCCTAGCCGGTTGGCTAAAACAGATCAGTCTAAGGTTCTCTTTCCCAGCCGTTTGGCTAAAATAGATCAGGTCCAGGGTTCTCTTCCCCAATCATTCCAAATGATTAAAATAGATCAATTTGTCTTTGGGTTCTCTTCCCCAACTGTTTTAGGACAGTTAAAATAGATCTATAATCAGGTACCAAAATAGCTTTCCGAAGTCCGTACCTGTTAAAATCCTGAAAAGGCACAAGCTCCCAGGGGAGTACCACTACTCAAGCTCTTCAGAAAAAACCCCACGGAGTTGTTTGATTAGTTGAAGATTACATCAATCCCTAGCAGATGGAACAAGCACTGACATTTTGCTCCTTGTACAGGTTCAAAGAAGGAAGAAAGATGCAAAAATAAACATGAGGAGGATACTTTGTTCCTTCATTCCCCAGCAGAGGCTTCTTCCCTTTCATCCCCAGCGGAGCTCTGGAGAAAGAAGATCGTCAAGATCCTCAGACCCTCCAACAAAACTTCAAAGAGCAAAGAAAGACATCACAATAATCCCCCACCAGATCCCCAGTGGATACTCTTGAGTGGGAAAAGAAAAGCTCTAATACCTCAACAAGAGAAAGACCCTGGCAAGGAGAAGCAACAAGGAAAAGCAATAATGGGCCAATCCGCCCCCTCTTGTAAATTTTGATTTCCCACTTTTGTAAATAGTATAGGCTAGAATAGGTGTGTGATCTCCAAGATGATGGACAGCAGCGCGAAAGCTTCCTCCCGTCCTCCCACCGGCACTCCCAAACCCATACCTTGGCCTATTTCTCCTTAAAAAAAAAAATAAAAAATAAAAAAAATAAAAAAAAAACTGAAGTCACTAAAAGCATTAAACAGGACAAACAAAAAGAAAAGAGCATTGTTAAGTGCCTTGCATCAACGCCGAAACAGGCTGATGAGCTCAGATTTAATCCCATCTTTCTTTTTCAAAGACAGAGAACTAAGGAACAACCCTATTCAAACCCGAAAGAGGGTATAGGGATTCCCAAAATCAGGAAGTGATACCAGACATCTGACGCTTCCCTTTTAAACAATTCAGTGATTGAGCTCGTCGACCATGTCGACAGAAATGCAAGGTGCAAAAATAAGGTTCTTTTTCTTCTTTGCCGTTCATCCCCTAAGGTGACTCCAGCAAAGAGGGGCAGCTGTTAGCACCTGATTTTTGCACCCCCAAAATAAAGAAAAATGAAAAGTCAAACTAAAAGTCAAACCCTGATGGGGTCAAAAATTGACTTATTGATTCAAGAGAATTTGGCCATCAAACTTCATCTCATTGAAAAGAGCATTCCGACATGGTTCCAACGCAACTGGATTTGCTGGAATCGGAGTCCAGATGAAAAAGATATGAGCTGGTCAAACTTTTGGGGAGCAAAAAGTTGACTTTTTGCTAGACCCCAATTCAACTGCCAAACTTGATCCCAATGGATAGGTGGTTCCGAGCTGATTCCAACGACACTAAGTTTGTTGAAATCGTACACCGAATGAAGAAGTTATGAGCAGTTGAAGTTTCAGAAAAACTGCCCATGTGGCAAAAAGGCAGCAAAAATGGACTAAACCAATAAAATAAATAAGATAAAAGTGTTTAATAATATTTTAATAAAGGAATCTCGTTTATATAATAAAATAATCATAAAATCGAATGTAAATCTTGCAAAAAACCAAATTGAATAAAGATTTGAAATCCAAACATTTTTAAAACGTGCTGGACCGTATTTGTATTACGGGCAAGGCATGCCCATATTTGAAGTACGGGCACGCTTCTAGAAGGAAACACGCGTCGTTGTACGGCGGGACACGCGTCCCGTACGGAAGAATCTGCGATAATTGCAAATATTCGTTTTTCGCCCGTATTTGAATTACGGGCAAGGCACGCCCGTACTTGAAGTACGGGCAAGGCATGCCCGTACTTCAAATACGGGCACGAAAATTTTGCCTATAAAGAGAGAGGCCACCCCCCCTCATCTGAGCAAGCTTTTCCCTTGGCCTCTCCCCTCTCCGTCTGCATGTATTCCACGGCCGAAACTCTGCCCAATTGCCACCACCCCAATACCTACACCCATTTAATGCCCAAATTGCCCCTGTCTCATCAAAACCATGCCTAAACTCTTCTTTTCCACCCTTTGAATATCAAGAACCTACCAAACCTCTTCCAAAATCCAACCGGAAAAACCAAAGAGACGCGGAAGCGCTACCAAATTATCTGGAGAACCACAACGAATCGAATAGGTATTTGTATGTAAAAAAAAAGTTCTTTCAATTACTTCCTTTATGCTAATAAAAACCTTTTTTGACCTCTTATTTTCTTTGCACTATACTAACATGTTTATTGAAGTTTTGCATGGCTAAGGGATGTCCCATATATCCCTACAAAGAAAGGAAGAAGACTAAATCCATTAACAGCAAAAGATATGCTAATAAAGTGATAAAAATGTGATTTTTAAAGGGGATTTACCCTCTTTAAACAATCCAATGCATCCCTACCCAATTCTCCTACTTCTTCCCTTCTAAGTGTCACATTGTGTGCTGGAAAATGATGAAAGCAAGAGAAGAAGAATGAGGACTTTGAACCCATTATCAAACACATTGAAAGAAGGGTGTTTGGAGCAAGCAAAGCAAATGTATGGCTATAGTAGAAGATGAAAACCTCAAAGGACGTTGCCAGAATACTTGAGAAAGCCGCCGGACAAATCCCGATCGGAATCGGCCACAAAACTGCAAAACAGGTTGCGCCCGTAAACTCAGGCCGGTCCGGCCAGGACCGTATTTTCTTCACGTGCGAGGAAGACCGTAATTCATTCACGGGCAAGGTGGACCGTATAGAAAATACGGTCCAATATGAATGTAACTTGAAAATGTAATTTTTTCGGTCCAATTGGACTTGATCCGGCCTGAACCGACCCATTTACAACTTGGGCTGTCTTAAGCCCATTTTGGACTATGGGCCTAGATGGGCCCATGAAGACCCCCCTTCTGGCCCACTTGTGGGGCCCACTTTAGACCGGCCCAGACCAGGCCTGTTTTCAATAAACAGGCCCAGGCCCTTTGACCCTTGACCAATGGGCCAAATCCAAGCCCACTAAGCCCATGGAATGTGTAAATAAATAAAATAACCAAATGGGTTACCCAATAACCCTACTGGGCCCAAGGCCCAACCATGGCAACCCACGGGTCTTCCAATGGGACCCGGGTCCGACCCACTTCACTTAAATAAATAAAAAAGATAAAATCAAATAAAAAGGGACCCACACCTCCAGCAGGCCCCGCCGGACCTAACAAGTCAGCATGCTGGTCTAGGAATTGGGTGAAATTGACTCAAAAACCAGGGAGACCCGAGGGACCCGTCAAACCGACGGGGCGGGCCGGGGTGTCTTAAGGCTTCCCCAGACGTAACCGAGGACTTAGCTAGATCTCTAATAAGCCGCAGACCAGACTTAGACCCGGATAGGGCAATCACCGTGTCTGCTTGCACCTCTCAGGCAGTGGCGACTCCGAAAGTCCCGAGGCACGCACGAACTCCACGTGCGCCCCGTGTGCGATCCAGATTTAGGTGCGCACAAGCATCTTGCATCAACACCGAAACAGGTTGGCGAGCTCAAGTCCGATCCCATGTTTCTAACTTAAACTAAAGGACAAAGAGTCATTCCAGATAGAGCTGTAAATTTTGTCCGGCCCGCCCTAAGCCTGCCCAACCCAACTAGAATAATAGCCCCATCTAAGGTTTTATTTTGGATTTGGGTTTGGATTGGGCTTGATTTTAGGCCCGAACTTGAGTTTGAGTTGGGCTTGGGTTTGCAGCTCATAGCCCGAAAAACCCAAAAAGCCCGAACTATATAAAGCCAAGATTAAATGACTTACCACAAACCCCATCTTCTTCCTAAGTTCTTTCAAACTCTAAGCCCTTCCTCTTTATTTTTCCAATCAATTCCCCAATAGATAAGGTTCTATAGAATTGAGTATAAAGCTTCAAAACTAGAACCTTTTCAAGATTTAGGAAAGTTGATAATATTGACCTTTGTATGGATAATGACTTGAGATTTACAAAGGACCACATTTTCAGAAAGTATTTCTTTCATAATGTTGAATGTGTTGCCTTATAATTTGGTCAATAATTCTTAGAAATATTATAATTTAAAAACTCACTTTTTTGTTTTCCTATACTAAAAACATTATAGACTTGTTGCCTTTGCTATTATATTTTATTAGATCCTTGATAGATCCCATTAATTTGGGCCAACCCGAACCCTGCCCGAACTAGAGAAATAATTTTAGGGTTGGGTTTGGGTTCAAGCAGTTTGGGTTTAGGGCAGGTCAAGGTGAGTTTGGTCCAATTGATTTTAGATTGGGTTGAGCCCGAACTCATCAAAACCCAACCCAACCTACCCTACTTACAGCTCTAATTCCAGACACCCGAAAACAAACGTAAGGAAACTCCAAAAGCTGGAAGTGAGCCATACCGATTAGCGCTTCCCTTTCTCTGAAAACGTCAAGAGACTTAGCTTGTCGATCATATCAACAGAAATGCAAGGTGTAAAAACAAGGTTCTTTGTTTCTTTGTCGTTCATTAGGAAGGTGACTCCGACAAAGAGAGCAGCTGTAAGCACCTCATTTTTGCACCCCCTCTAAAAGCCAAAAATGAAAACCCTAAAAGACGTGTCAAACCTTAAGGAGCAGAAATTGACTTTCTGACTAAGCTTAAATTGACTACCATACCCTATCACAATGGATAGGAAATCCCGTCACAATTTCAACGCAACTGAGTCTACCAAAATCGGAGTCCAAATAAAGAAGATATGATAAAACACTCTCAAGGGCAAAATTGTAATTAAATACAAAATGGTCACGTGGCAAATGTGCAAACCACGCTTGCCAAGTGGCAAATTAAAGTGCTAAAAGGCAAAATGGGAAAAGGACAAAATACAAAAGAAAATATCTTGATTAAAATAATATTATTTCTTAAAATATCTTAACTAATAAATGAGATTTCTCCCATTAATGACAAATCATGAGAGATCATGGGAGATCTCTCGTTAATGAGAGATTATGAATGAGATTTCTCTCATTAATGAGAAATCATTAGGGATCATATGAGATCTCTCATTAATGAGAGATCATGAGTGAATCAAATGGCGATTTCTCTCATGAAAGGCCCTTTCAAAACCTCTTCAAAAAATCATCACTAATCTTCTTCTTCTTCTTCAATTTGAACCAAGAAGGAAACCTAAGAATCCTTGGAGCTTGAAAAGGAGGCACTCAACTATTGTCCACACTTCAGGGAGAGTCAAAACAACCCTCAAGAAGGCTCTCATCTCCAAGGTGAGCTTTCTCTTTGTATTTCATTCAACATATATGAAGATCTAGGCTATTTGAGCATGATAAGAGTAAATGCTTGTGTTTAACACATGTTTTAGTCTTTCTTCAACTTCCTTCCCCCTTGGCCTTTATTTTGTTTGTGATAGGAGATCCCTATTGTAAGGCGAGAAGATGAGACAAAATGGGAGGTATTGAGAGACCATATAGTGGTAAAACCACATAAGAGCCTCATGTTAATACACTTTCATGTTTCTTTTCATTTAAGAAGGGGAGAGCATGTTCTCCTCACCTCCATCTAATGTAGCCTATAAACCCTCACCTTCCCTTACTAGCTTTTGCAGTCCTCCTTAACACTCTTTTAACATTGTTATGTTGTTTCATAAGGTTGGTTTGTATCATGTTACGATTTCTAGCATGCACCCATAGGTGTGTGCATCATGCACATTCATGCACTGGTTCGAATGACCTTAAAGAAGGCCTACCCTTTTAGCATAATATGCCATCAGAAAATGTGCCTATTTTCTTCTTATTAAGCTTTAATATTAGTCCCCATGAACAATTCATGTTATGCACACACTCAAAGGTATTTCTAGCATGATCACCATGTTCCATACTATACATTTTAAGCATTGTTTATTTGTGTTGAGTGTATGAGCATGGTATGGCCGATTGTGACCAAGACTAAGGCCAATCAGGCCACTTTCTCTTGCTCTTCCCAGGGAGAAGGAAAGATAGTGTCATACAGTAAATGAGATTGTTAACACAAATTTTCGTGTCTAAAACAAAAGACAAGAAAAATGTAACAAATAACAATTTGTATTAAAAATGAAGAAAATAGGTACAATCTTTGTGATTCTCCTCTAATTCGATCTCCTTGATGTGTCTAGATCCAAGGGCTACACAAGCTTGATCTTGAATCGAACTTCAATATTTAACTTGAGGGCTGCAAGAGCTTGATCTCAAATTGGACTTCGATCTTCGATTCGAGGGCCGTAAAGCTTGATCTTGAACTAGATGATCTTCCTTCCTTGTGATAGTGATTTGTCTTCTCTTTCTCAAAGTATAAATTTGATAAAGAGAAAACGGGGTAGATTTGTGTAGACTTGAATATTCTTTGAATTTCTGCAAAGTTTCTCCAAGCTTTAGGCAAATCTTCTAGAGCTCGAAAGGTGTCTTCTTCTCATTGAGGTCCTCTATTTATAGGCAAAGGTTATGAACACTTGCCATAATATGAGGATCTCTTTTGATTGAGAATTTCCTTATGAGAGTGCATCTCATTTGGCAATAATTTGAATTTAATGGAGCATGCCATACTGAGAGATTCATTTGCTTTGATTTTGGCATTTTAAATTACTTCTGCCATTTGTGGGGTTGTGACTTTCCTTTTTTGTGTTGTCACAACTTTATCACCAAAAGACTTATTTATTCTGTTTTAGTAACAAATATAACCCATATCTTGCTTTTGTGGGGCCCATTTGTAGTTAATGGGTTGGATTTGTAGGATGCTTGTCTTGACTCATATTTCATAATTTAAGGGTTGAACCATCATTTTGTTTAACCCGGCTTATTTGTTTGGTTAAACCCTCGCCTTGGATTCGATCTCATTTGTCAAAGTCAATTATTTGACTTGGCCAACTTTTTGACTTGATGACAAAAAAATTTTAGTGTCTACAGAGAAACTTAAGGTCTCATTTCAAGCCAGGGGTGTCATCCCCAAGTGGAAGAGCAAGGCCCTAAGCCTTGCTCCCTATTGTTTTGGCCTAAAAATCCATCCAAGTAGCTTAATTACGTCACAAGCCATGATCCTAAACCACTATGAGCTAGCCTAGAGGCCCACAGAAGCCCTGGTTCTGTGAGACATGGAAAAATCAACCTAAAGACTTCCTGTCATCACACGGGCTTAAGAAAAAGGGAGGAGTCGCCACCATTCCTTTTAGGTGTGAATGGACAGCAAAATAATGAAAATGCAATGCAAAGACAAAAATTAAAGTAAAAAAACTATAAAAAATAAAAGAAACCAGAGATGGGTAAGAGGATTAGATTAAGAATAGGGGAAGGTGTTAGGCACCCCTATTCATCCACACAAGGTGGTTGCCAAGTATTGTTCATGCTCAAAATAAAGAAAACTTGCTAATTAAAATAATAAAAAAAAACTTGAAAAGAATTAAACACATTTATGATCCCTCCACATGAGAAGTCCAATGAATTTTAGACCCTCTTTATGGAAGTATCACTTCTAGGACATCACCATTAATTGCAAATCAAAATAAAATTTGAATACAAGCAAGTTGAGGCAAATCTGGAGCATTCGGTAAAAGATGAAGCCATTTGACCATAAATCATTCAAATCAAATTCAAATTGAATGAGACCAAAACCATTTGAAAGATCATGATAAATAGAAGGCTCAGGAAAATTTTCAAGTAAATCCGATTAAAATCCTAAGAGTTATGCTTGTTTGAAATTCACTGTTATAAGTTGATAAAAGTAGTAAGTGGGCAACTTTGAAAACCTATTTGTGAAGATTGGCTCCATATAAATCTTTGAAAATTTGCATGAATGAAGTAATAGGTGCCATATTTCATATGAAATAGGCCTCATACAAAACTCCATTCGGATGTGACTTGTGCGACCTCCCGAACATGCTTAGAGGATCACAGATTAACCCAGAATTCTGCTATTGAGCAATTCTAAGTCAATCAAACACACAAGACACAAATGAAATTGAAAAGTCTTGAAACCAATTGGATTTGAAAGTCAACTCATAAAGGAAAACATAGAAATCAAAATTTCTCAAATCGGACTTAAAACGAGCAAATGGTGCTCAGTCAAAGTGATAGGTTCAGCAATCTGGCCTGAACTGACCTGTCAACTTTGATCAAGTGGTATCAAAAATCCATTTCATAGAAATTGATGAAATTTTACAGACTCAAACTAGACAATCCCACCTATCACATGTCTTTATAATCACTCCAAAATTCATTTGGAGGACAAAGTTATGAGTGTTTCAAGACAGGGTACAGGTGCTGTCCCGTCTTGAAAACTTTAGGTAAAAATTAACCTAAAACAGTGTGCAAGTGTGTGCAATCTGTGCAATCCAAATCAAAATCATTTGAAAGGAATGGGAAAACCCCCAGAAAGATGTAAGGGACGAATTTGGCTTCAAACTCTCATTGATTGGAGAGACAATGCCAAAATCCCGAAAACAAGGCAAAAATGCCCATAACAAAGAGACTAGACCATGAGGTCTTCTCTACACAAACTGAACTTGCTTGTATTCTATGGAAAACATTAAGAAATGTCCAAGAACAATTTAGGACAAAGAATCAACTCATCAATCTCATTAATTAAGATAATGAACCGAATGTGTCCGTAATGAGACAAAAACCCAACTTGAGAGGCTGGACTATGAAAGCCTTCTCTTAAAGTTGGGATCACTTGAAAATCATCTAAAACAGTAGGAAAATGCTCAAGAAATATCTAGGGTAAAGATCCGACTCATAAATCTTATAGATTGAAGAATATGAATCAAACGTACCCACTTTGAGAGAAAAATCCCAACTTGAGAGGTTGGGCTAGGAAAGCCTCCTCTCAAAGGTAGGGTTACATGAAATCCATTCAAGGATCATAAAAAAACTTGATCTAAGGCCACCTATCTCAGATCTATCCTAATGAATACGATAGATCCAAAATACAAGCCTATTCCATCAAAAACAAGTGAGATGTGTGCATGTGTAAAAAAAAACATCCTTTTTTCGGAGGGAATTGAGATCCAATGCTATAAAGAGCATGGATCTTGGTATTCTCTCCAGAAAACAAAATCAAAATTATAAGATTAATCAAGACATTACAACATATAGCATTCAAATATACATCAATCAAATGAGGGTTCTATCACTAGGGTTCCATTCCCATTCTCGTTTCCCCTAGCTTTCTCTTCACGTTTTACGGCTAGAGATAGTATTGAGGTACTTTGAGTAGGGAATGGGGTTTCAATAACAATCAGGCCTTACTCTAAAGAAAGAGAGAAGTGGAAACTAACCCTAGAATTTAAAAACAAAAAAATAAAAAGGGTTCCAGGCTTACCTGAATTCCTGGGAGCAATGCGGCAGCGGTTCCCTTCTTCACTTGGATCTCTTCAATCTCCAATCTTATGGCCATTTGCTTGAGGAGAGGCCTCCTATTTATAGGCAAAGGCTAGGGTAAGGGGTGCCCTAATGGTAGACATAAAATTATGTCTAAAATCCACCAACTTAAACCTTAAGGCTATTTTTGAGAATTCCCACTCTTAGAACAGGGATAAGACAATAAAAAGTGCAAACTTTCGGAATTTTCCAATTTCTGCAGCAAAACAATAGTATCCGGCAACTCAGGTCGGATACTAATAACCTTCTTTGTATCCGACATTATCTGTCGGATGCAAACAAATCAATTTGTATCCGACAATTAATGTCGGATACACAAGATAATGCCTTTATCCGAATTTTTACATCGGATACAAAAGAAAAAAAAGTTTTTTTAATGATTTTGGCCAATTATTTATCTTTTCACAGTGCAATTTGGGGTATCTACAACTGCCCCTCTTTACGGGAATTTCAAAGCAATGAACAACAAAGATTTAGACAAACCTAAATTGCGCTTCCTTAGCCATGATTTGCTTGGTTCAATTTTGCAAAATAATTTTGGGTGGAGATTTGCCAAAAAGCCCTAACTTTAAGGGGGCATTTCTCCAAGCTGTCTTAAATTCCACTGAGCTCTCGTGGCTATGAAGTGGAGTTTAAGCCCAAAATAAGGTTTTGGAAAAGAACTGATTTTGCAGCAAACCATGTTAAAAAAATTGACTGAATATTTCCTTTTTTTTTCTTTTTTCCTTTTCTTTCTTTTTTCTTTTTTCCTTTTCTTTCTTTTTTTTTTTTCTTTTTCTTCTTCTCCTTTTTTTTTTTCTCTTTTCTCTCTTTCTTCTTTTTTTTTCTTTTTCTGTTTGTATCCGACACGTTGGGTCGGTAATGCAATCGTTCAGTTGTATCCAACATAAGTCGTCGGATACATCTGTTTATATTACTTGCGCGCGACCGCGACCCTCTCTTCATTTCTTTTCTTCTTCGCACACCAATGTCGAGTACTATTTTTCTTCTCCGACAACGAACGCTTGATTCCGGCTTGCTTCTGAGATTTCTGGCCACTCACCTCAACTCTGGAAATTCTTTTGCTCACCGTTGCAGCCAAGCCCTAGTTCGGCCCTTTATTTCTGGGCGAGCTTCTTGCTGCTTGACGCCATCACACGAACTCCGGTGACTTCCTCTGAGTTTCGGCGTTCTGGACGACACTTCCTGCTCCTCACAGATTCATTTCACTCTTGCAATCCACTGTTTTTACTGCCCAACAATATTGGTAAGCAAATCCTCTTTCTCCTTTTCTCTTGCTATGTTCTCTCAATACTTGCATATCAATGGTTTTACTTTAGAAATCTTGGTTAGGTAGAATTTGTTTGCGAATCCATGCTCACCAATTAACAGTAACTGAGAACGTTTGGAGCTGAATTGCTTATTGAAATGCTTCTAACCATGTTGGTATATTTTAAATTGAATTGCCGATGCTTAAATACCATGCTGGGATTTTTCCTCAATCTGCCTTGACCCCGCAATTTGACTTCAGTATGCTTTTGATCGGGGTGGTGCTTCAAATGCCCAGATTTTTTCTATAATTTGGTCTTGAACAATCCTTGCTTTATGGATTCCATGATACATTTTGCATGACCACCCCAAATTTGGTGTCTTGATAGTCTCTGAAGTATGATTACTATCCCTGATTTGCTTCCTGAGATTGCATGAAATTCTTGTTTTGATCATGGATCAGCTAGGACTTCTTCACTCTGCTTGCATAACTGTTCTGCTTTCCTGAGTACATCTAGTAATCCTGAAACCACAACAAACTAGGAGAAATTAAGTGTACACATTTTCAGGATTGGAAGTGAGAATGTTTAGGAGTTAAAATCTAAATTTCTGATAAACCATTGAACACCAAATTGTAATTAACAGAAACTTAAAATACTTCCATGTTGCCTGTAGATGGATAGGGGTCATTCTCGCGTGCGAGAGGAGGTTGATCCAACCGATCAGCCTTCTTCTTCCCGAGCTAGGATTGATTCTGATCCCAGTGTCACCTTGTCCGAGCCGTCAGCGAGTTCCAGAGAGGGCTCTGGCGAGGGTTCTGCTGAGGTAGGCTACCCAGTTCTCTTTTCTTTCTCTTTCCTCCTCTTTTTAAACAAGACATTCACCTCTTTGCTTTTGGATTTTTAGCCTGTTGTGGCTCCTGCTCGAGGTCGAGGTAGAGGCCGAGTTTAGGATCAGGCCCATGAGGGTGAGAGAGGCCGTGGCAGAGGCCGAGGACGTGGCAAGGCCAGAGGTGCAGTTCAAGATCAGGCCCTTGAGGGTGATGCCAGGGGGGTCCGTTTAGTCGTTCCAGAGGAGTTGCGAGCATCGGTTCAGGACACCAAGCTTCTTAGTGGGTTGGATCATCATCCCTCGATGTGTGTCTGAGCGGATGTTCCTCTCCAATATCCCCTTCTCATCTACGAGGTAGTTGGGGGAGGTTCTACGAGCTATATCAGACTCTTTCTCCCGGACTCAGACGGGAGTTCTGCAGTTGCCGCTTCGACCATTTTCTACTCATCCCCTCATTTCGAGCTGACCGTCCTCTCATTTATGCCATGATGGAGTGGTATTTCCCCAATACTCAGTCCTTCCATTTGCCGGATGTAGAGATTGGGATCTGTCCCTCTGATTTTGTGATGATTACCAGCATTTCCTTGACGGGGAGGACTATAGAGATGGAGCGTCCTTCAGATGCGGATATCAGCACCCTTTTAGGGTATGGGTTCTTCCTGAGGATGCTTGGGATGGCAAGAGCGGTCGGATCTCTATTAGATGGTTGCACCGCAGCATTATTGACCATCCTGACAAGAGGCATGCTACCATTGCTGAGGATCATGACGGTTTTGCGCCTCTGTTCCGACGCGTCTTTTTGTTGATGCTTGGTAGCTACTTCTTTCAGGAGGATACAACATCAGTCAGTCCTCTATTCTTGGACGCCTTGAGAGATCTCCACCAGACCAGGTAGCTAGCATGGGGCCGGTTGATATATGGGACTATTTTAGCCGAACTGAGTCACGTTGTTCGAGGTCTGGCTGCTCTGAGAGAAGATGGTATTAGCTGCCGATTTTTCTGGCAGATCTTACAAGTAAGGAATACTTTTGCTTTATTTCCTTTAAAAACTTCTTTTATCTCCTTCTAACTTGTTTTCTTTTCTTTCCAGATATTCATGTACACACACATGACATACTTCCGCCCTTCCTCTGTGCTTGGTGCCGCAAAGTTCCCCGTAGCCATACGGTGGTCTGTTCTTGAGAGGGATGCGGATAGGAGTCAGCCACGATCTGCCTGGGTTCATTTAGACCGCTCTTGTCGTTCTGATGTAAACTTTCCTCGCCCTTCACTGTTCTGTTTTTCTCAAAACTGCCTTTATATCTGACATTCTCTTTTTTTATTGCAGCTTCTACTGGCTCGCTTCCAGGATGTGGAAGACGAGGTTGCTCGTCAGGACATGGTACAGGACGCTTTTGAGCGAGATATGCGACGCCAGTCCTACCAGTGTTTCCTTGGGAGACTTGGTAGGATCGTGTACTTAGGCGAGCGCCTGTACTTTTAGCATGTCGGCATCCCCCGCATTCCCGTTCATCCACCTCCTGTTGGTCCCACTATCCTCCTGCCCAGATTCAATGTTGCACAGTTTGATCAGTAGGAGGATGCAGAGGCACTTACAGTAGCCAGGGATTACGATGAATGGATCCAGAGAGCATCCATCGGCTGTTTGATGGACCGGTCCACCTGTGCTGGGTGACTAAGATAGGCGGGATTTTTATCCAGGTCCATGATGACACTGTAACTTTACGACCTGCATTTTTTATCTCATTTCCTTCAATTCTGTATTTATGACTCTAATCCCATTCTTATTGGCAGGTAGAGGAGTAGAATGCTCTACGGGACCGATTTCAGAGTCAGCGGGCTGCTGTCGATGATCTGATCACTGAGCATGATGCGACCGTGGCCCAGAGAGATGCTCGGATCAGAGAGCTAGAGGCTCTGGTTGCAAAGAGGGACAACAGGATCTTAGACTTGGAGGCTAAGCTCGGGACACAATAGGTATATAGCCTATTGTAATGATATTGCTCCTATTTCTATATTTCTGTGCTATTCTGATATGAATTGCTTGACTTTTGCAGGGTCCAGCCCCAGATCATGACGTTGCATTTGAACCAAACCCTCCTATTTCTAGCTCGTCTCTAGTTTGGGCTGCTGATCCCGAGGACATCCCGGTTCCATATCCTGCTCCTGCAGCTGCTGCTGATCCTGTCAGTACACCATCACCTGTGATGGCTCCTGCTGATGATGTCCCTGGTAAGTTTACTTCAGTTTCATCTCTTTGGTTGATTATGGTATTTCAATTTCTGACTTCATTTCCATTAATCCAGTTGACCCTGTTCCTAATCCTCCTTCTACTGCTGCCGAGACTTCTGGAGCTGTGGGAGTTGAGACTGCCTTGACTGCGGATCCAGTTGATCCTAAGGCGGCTATTCCTCTGGCGGAGCCTACTCCTGCTGAGCCTAAGGCTTCTTCATTAGATTCGGTCCCTACTAGCCCGTTCCCGGACAACTTGGCGTACAACTTCACATACCAGCTCCAGTCTGTTTTGGGCCGGATGCCTCGTTGCACTGCCGATCATATCATTACCCATGTTTTTGGGCGCCGATGATCTGGAGGTCGCAGAGGGGCACGTGGCAGAGGACGCAGGGATGATTCTACAGAGGAGCAGTAGATTAGGATCTTTTGTATATTTACATCATCCTTGTACAAATGAGATTCATATATATATAAAAAAAACTTTTCATTCATTTTCTCTTGTTCTTCTTTCTTTTTCATCCTTTTCTTTTCATTTTTCTGCAATTATAACATGTATACAGGTAAAACATTTTAACATTTTTCTTTTGTTCCTTTTTTTTTCTTTTTGTATCCAACATATCAGGTCAGCAAAGACACAATTTCTTTGTATCCGACAAGAAATGCCGAATACAAACAATCTTTCTTGTATCCGACATTTTTCGTCGGATATGAACAAAAGCCTGTGTATTCGATCTGATATGTCCGATACAATTAGTTTTACTATAAAACCGAAAGGCCTCGGGATGTGCGTCACTTTGACGACTTTTTGAGTTTAGAAAACCCCCTTTCTGCCTTTTTCTTCCCTCCACTTGATTCTAGCAAGCTCCATTCATCCCTAATGGCCTCCAGATCATCTTTTGCCCCACTTTTGCCCACTAGTGAAGCCTCCCCTGGAATACAACCATTTAGAGCAAAACCCCATAATCTCACTAGGTACAACCTTGTAAATTCATTCTACAATAGGTGGGTTAACTCTATGACTCTTGAAGAAGAGATCAAATGGGATACCATCCATCTAGGTCACATCCTACAGATCCCCAAAATTCCTTTTAAATGGGAAATCATAGAAGCCTTGATTGGGCACTGGGAACCCCAACTAAATCTCTTTCGGTTTGGAGACAAAGAGATAACCCCAAGAGGTTGAAGCAATTCTGAGCTTGAGGTTTGCAGAGAAAGTGGTGAATCCACCCCTAAAGCCTAGCTACAAGAAGGAGGCTTTCTCCCTTCTGGGTATAGGGAAGAAGGATTTAGGGGACTCTAATGCTCTGTTGACTTTGTCCAAAACTTTTTTGATTGAAAAGCTCTTGAGGGAGGAAAACAAAGAGGCCCGGTTTAATGCCTTGACCTTGATAGTGGTCAACCAATTACTTTTCCCACCGGATGATGATGAGGTTGACTTGGCCCTTATCTCAGTCATCTGCCAAGTTAGGGAGCGGGAGAGATTGGCCCCTATGATCTTGGCGGGGATGTACCAAGCACTGACTAACTGTTACCACAGGAAAAAGAAGCTCTTCTTGGCATGTGCCCCTATCCTACAGGTAAAATCTTTTTTTTTTTCTTTCTTTTTTTTCTTCTTTTTTTTCTTTTTTTTTTTTTCTTCTACAACACATTGAAATATTTCCCCCTTCCTGCAGCTTTGGTTACTTGACCACTTGAGTCAAATTGAGGAGATTGATCTCTCGAAGAATGAAAATTCTTGTTCTGATGAGTAACCGGGGGTGTTCCAACATCCAGGGTGGCAAGTAGGGTTGGTTCGCTTTCTTGGGCACTCTCTAGGATGATCAGGTGAGGTTGCCTAGTGCTTATCAACCCAATGCAGAGACAGTTATCAACTTTAGAGACTGGAACTTTCTGGTGCTAGTAGGCTTGAAGTCTGTTGTTCTTTATTTTCCTTTGAGGGTCCTTCGGCAGTTTAGAGCGCTCTAGGGATTACAATCAAAAGTGGATATGAGGAATTCCTTGGGCCACTTACACCAGCCACCATGCGGCTGAATGCCCGGTTAATGAAGGAATGGTCCTATGCTCGTTTTATGCAGGGCCCCGTCTTCTTTGAAGCCCATGTGAAGGACTACCTTTTCTGGATCAGAGAGCAGGTTCAGACTTGTGCCCCGGTACCAGAGGATCCTCCTGCGGTCCTTGCACCTACTTATGAGGGCACCTTGGAGTCTGAAAGGGCCTCCCACAAGCGGCTTCAACATATATGGGTACGAGAGACCCAAGAACTTAGGATACAGGGCATTGATATGGAGAGGCAACTTGCAGAGCAGGTATCCCGCCGTGTTGCCATGGAAAAGAAACTTGAGGAGCAGAGGCAGGCTCGCCGCTTCGAGGTCCGAGTGATACGGCAGAAGTACTAGGATGCTTTAGCCGACCTTAGAGGCATGAGGATCAGGCAAATACTTTCAGATGAGGTCATCTCCTTCTTGAGCGATCCGGATGCAGAGGGCACTTCTGGGATTATTGCAACTCAAGCGGCTCAGATTCGAGAGCTTGAGGAATGGCTAGGGAACAGGGACTAGCTCCTTTTTTGCATTTTTTTTTTGTCTTTTTTTTTCATACCTTTGTATCAAAGCAAACTCCAATAGTGAAAGACAAAGGATTTTATTCAAAAGTAGATTTTTATATTATTGGCCTCAGAATTCTCAGATACTTGTAAAAACAAAGATTTTAATGAAAAGTATTTGATTTCTCATCACTGGCCAGAATATAAATTTTTGCTTTTTTTGTATTTTATTATTTTTTTGAATTTTGGTCCAAAACACTAAATCACACACAATTAAAGGAATTGAAATCAAGTTGAATAATGAAAGGGGTAATTCAAGCAATAAGGAGGGATCAGATCTTTCTATCCTAGGACCTTTAGAGTCATCCCCAACTGCCTTTTCGTCCAAAATTGACCCCATTATTCCCAATCTGTTCCAGTGCTCATACTGTTTTTTCCTTCAAGCTTCGACCACATGATCAACTCAACCATTGATTTCTATTTTTTTTTTCTTCTTTTTCTTTCTTCTTTTTCTTGCCAATATTACCCTAGCACCAGTTATGGTTTTCACTAGGGCCGGCTTCTGCATTCCGTCATCACCAATCTTCCTCTGAAATTTGAATGAATATACTAAAATCACTGAGGGCTTAAGAATAGGACGAAACAAAGGCTAGGCTCGGTTTATGAAAGAAAAGGTATTAAAGGCTCAAAATATTCCAAATGTGAAAATAGGTCAACCGGACTTATAGTCATGATGAATTTGACCCCATTCCCCACAGTGTATTCTTTTCTTTCCTTTTTGCACTTGGCTTTTATTTGCCACTATCTTTTGCTTTTCTTTCCCCCCCCCCCTTTTATTTTTGCCCCAATTTTCTTTGTCCCAGTTTGAGACTGTAAGTCTAGTTTAGGTTTATCAAAGAAACGAACCGGCTCAACTTGGCTAGACTAGGGATTAAAAATTTGAGGGAAATAAAGAAAGATGGCCTCAGCTCATTTCCTAGTAATATTTAATCAACGAAAATACATTTTTACTGCATCAGAGTTAATTGGTTCAGGAAAATCTTTTCCATCCATTTCTGTCAAGATGAGTGCACCTCCTGACAGGACCTTCTTGACAACATAAGGCCCTTCCCAATTTAGCTTGAACTTATCACGAGGATCTTACAAAAATGGTAAAATCTTCTTTAAGACCAAATTTCCATCCTGGAAAGTTCTGGGCTTCACTTTCTTATTGTAAGCCCTGGCCATTCTCTTCTGATACAGTTGGCCATGACAAAGCGCTTTCAAACGCTTTTCCTCTATCAGATTGAGTTGATCATGTTTTGACTGTATCCATTCAGTTTCTTCCAATTCCGCTTCCCTTATCACTCTTAGTGATGGGATTTCAACTTCCACTGGCAAAACTGCTTCCATTCCATAAACTAAGGAGTACGGGGTTGCCCCAGTAGAAGTCCAGATCAAGGTCCTGTAGGCATGTATAGCAACCAGTAGCATTTCATGCCAATCTCTGTAACTCACTACCATATTCTGAATGATTTTCTTTATATTCTTATTTGCTGCTTCTACTGCCCCATTCATCTTTGGTCTGTACGGAGCAGACTTGTGATGGGTAATCTGGAATTGCTCACACATCTTCTTCATGTTCTTGTTCTTAATATTCGAAGCGTTGTCTGATACTATGGCATTTGGCAAACCATAGCGACAAATAATGTTGTGCTTCAAAAATTTAAGAACATGGCTACTTGTGATATTTGCATATGAAGCCACTTCTACCCACTTGGTGAAATAGTCGATTGTTACCAGGATAAATCTGTGCCCATTCGATGCCTTAGGAGAAATCATGCCAATGACATCTATGCCCCACATGGAGAAGGGCCATGGTGATGTCATGTTGTGCAACTCACTTGATGGTGCATGCTTGTTATCTGCGTATATCTGGCATAGATGACACCTCTTGACATGTACACAACAATCATGCTCCATCGTTAACCAATAGTATCCCAATCGCAGGATCTTCTTTGCAAGCATGTGCCCGTTCATATGGGGTCCACAAACTCCTCCATGTACCATCTCAATTAACCTTTCCCACTCAGCCTTGGCAACACATCTGAGTAGAATGTCATTATGTGATCTCCTGTATAGATGTCCACCACTTAGTAGGAACTAACCGGCTAATCTTTGTATTGTCCTTTTTTCAGTAGAAGTGACATTTTCTGGTAGACTCTGATTATTCAAGAAATTTTTGATATCTTGAAACCATAGTACTTCCTCTTCTGGTGCTCCCTCTAGAATAAGACAATATGCAGGCTCATCTCTGACTTTAATTTCTAGCAGTTTGAAATCTACCCCTTCTGGCATGTTGACCATTAAAGCCAATGTTGCTAAAGCATCCGAAAACTGATTTTTGGCCCTTGGCATATAGTTGAAGGAAATTCGAGTAAATTTAGTGCTTATTTCTTCCAAATACTGGTGATAGGGGATCAATTTTTTATCCTTGATTTTCCATTCATCAGTTGTTTGGAAGATGATAAGACTTGAATCTCCATATACGTCAAGTTCCTTCACTTCATGGTCTATAGCGGCTTGCAACCCAATTATGCATGTTTCATACTCTGCAATATTTTTTGTACATTAAAACCTCAACTTCACTGCTATTGGGATGTGTGACCGGTCCGGTTTGACCAATACTACCCCAATTCCATTTCCATTCATGTTGGCAGCTCCATCGAAGAACATCTGCCAAGAGCTTTCACTTTCCTCCTCTTCAGTAAACAAAATTACTTCATCAGGAAAGTTGGTCTTCAAAGGTTGGTATTCTGGCAAAGGATGTGCAGACAGGTGATCGGCAATTGCTTGACCTTTAATCGCCTTTTGTGTGATGTATGTGAGGTCAAATTCAAAAAGCAACAACTGCCACTTCGCCGTTCTGCCAGTTAGAGCCGGTTTCTCAAACAGGTATTTCAAAGGTCCATTCGGGATATCAATAATGTGGAGTGACTTAGGAAGTAATGCCTCAGTCTCTGAGTAGCCCACACTAAAGCGCAGTAGGTCTTTTCCAAAGGGGAGTACTTGGCCTCATACTCGCCGTTCTGCCAGTTAGAGCCAGTTTCTCAAACAGGTATTTCAGAGGGTCCATTCGGGATTTCAATAATGTAGAGTGACTGAGGAAGTAATGCCTCAGTCTCTGAGTAGCCCACACTAAAGCGCAGCAGGTCTTTTCCAAAGGGGAGTACTTGGCCTCATACTCTGTGAACTTCTTACTTAGATAATAAATGGCCCTTTCCTTTCTGCCCGTCTCATCATGCTGTCCCAAGACACACCCCATCGACGTCTCCAAAACCGACAAGTACAGAATCAGTGGTCTTCCTAGAGTTGGTGGCACTAGCACAGGTGGATTCAACAAATACTCCTTTATTGTATCAAAGGCTTGTTGGCAAACATCATTCCAGACCGTTGGGTTGTTTTTTCTTAGAAGCTTGAAAATCGGTTCACAGATAGCTGTGAGCTGTGCTATGAACCGGCTTATATATTGAATCCTTCCAAGAAAACCACGAACCTCCTTCTCTGTTTTGGATGATGGCATTTCAATTATGGCCTTGGCTTTAGCTAGGTCGATCTTAATTCCTCTTCAGCTCACTATAAATCCCAGCAATTTCCCTGATGTAGCCCCAAAGACACATTTAGCCAGGTTAAGCCGTAGGCTGTACTTCCTGAGTCGATCAAACACCTTCTTCAAATTCACCAAGTGGTCCTCTTCCTTGCATGATTTGGTAATCATATCATCCACATAGACCTCCATCTCCTTATGGATCATGTCATGAAATAGTGCTGTCATGGCCCGCTGGTATGTTGCCCCAGCATTCTTGAGCCCAAATGGCATGACAATATAATGGAAGGTGCCCCAAGGTGTGATGAAAGCCGTCTTCTCCTGATCTTCCTTAGCCATCTTGATCTGATTGTACCCAGAGAAGCCGTCCATAAATGAGAACATGCTATGTACAGCAGTGTTGTCCACCAAGATATCGATGTGTGGAAGCGGAAAATCATCCTTTGGGCTTGCCTTGTTCAAATCTCTGTAGTCTACGCACATCTTGACTTTTCCATCCTTCTTTGATACTGGCACTATATTTACGAGCCACTCGGGGTACGTGGAGACTGCCAAAAATCCCGCTTGGAACTGCTTGACCACTTCGTCCTTGACCTTTAGTGTCCACTCTAGTTTCAACCTTCTCAGCTTTTGCTTAATTAGCTTAACCCCTGGTAAAATTGGTAGCTTATGCACAACCATGTCAGTATCTAACCCTAGCATATCCCGATACGACCATGCAAATACATCTTTATAATCTGCCAAGAATCGTGACATTTCACTACGTTGCTCATTAGACAGGCATGCCCCAATTGTCACTATTTTTGGGTCATCTTCGGTACCTAGATTCATTGATATGGTCTCCTCAATATTGGGTTGCACACCCCTTTCATGACGCTCCAACTGATATTCAATTTCCTTTGAAGGGTCTTCTTCTTCGACCTCGGTCTCTTCTTCGATCCCCATTAGGTCAAAGTCGAGCTCAAGGTTGAAGGCATACTCAACCTGATCTAACTCTGTTTGCTTGTATGGTTCATAAATGGTTTGGACCTTTTTGAAAAAATTAAATTTTCTAGAAAAAATAGAAAATCTTTTTGGGTTTTTTGTGAGCCTTCTAAAAAAACTTTCCCTGAAGACGAAGGCTCATTATGACCTTCAGGGAAAGGGCATTCCACTAAAGGAGTTTTTTTTTTTTTTTGGAAGCAGCGTCTATTTGCCAATCAAACGCTGCTTCAAAGGTAAGGGGAGTTTCCTCCCAATTGTTCAAAACAAATTTTTCAGGAGCAAGGGAAATGGTGCAAGCCTGCTCCTCAAGCTCTGAATCCGATGGCATCATCACCGGGTGAGTTGTACTGCCCTTTTCTACCACGGGGCTCAATCCAGATATGACCTCATCTGGAATTTTTACTGCAGTCTAGTCAATGAAGGGCAGCTCCTTACCATCATCCGTCTTATCGCCTTCAGTCATGGCGAAGAAAGCCCCAACATTTTTTGAGAAGTCCATCTGCAGTTCTGGCTGTGGCCCAGGCCCGCCCACTGTCATGGGTGCGGAAGGTGGGTTGTATAGTTGCAAGGTTGGAACATATGGCTTTTGGAAGTGATTGATGTTTCGGTACGGAGGTTTGGACTGATCCATGGGAGGAGACAGTTGGATTGTGCAAGAGGGTTTCGGAAAAGTTTCCCTTAAATGAGGGAATTTTCTTTCAACTTTTCCTTCTTCTGTCTGCTTCTGCCTTCTCCACTTTCCCAGTTTCATTCCCAGTCTTGCCTTAGAGACTAGCTTCTTTGCCCTTATCAACTCCAACTGTAAGACCCCGAATTTTCCTTAAATAATATAATAAATTAATAAATAATATCTTTGGGAATTATAATTGATGGAAATAATTTATTGGCGTAGGTGAGCGTGATATCAGTGGAGATCTAGTGTTGGACGCAGATCCGACCGTCCGATCATGAGTTATCAAGGTATGATTCATATTTCGTGTTCCGATTGGGCAGTGTGCATAGAACGATAGCGAGTGAGCTACGTGGGATTAGGGGGTATAAGTACTTGTTTAATACCCTAATTTTATACGCTTGGAATACCTATTGTATTCTCTTCATATTCAGCAGCTGCAAGACACAAAACGACCGTGAGCGACCACTGGCGACTAGAAGAAGAAGAAAAAGAGAAGAAGAAGAAGGAAAAGGGAGAAAGTAAGTTGATTTTGATCTTCTAAACATTGCTGGGTGATAGTAGTCGTCGTTGTTCAAGAAGAGAAGGAGAAACAACGTAAACAGAGGTAGTTGACACAGTTTTATCGTTCGTTTTTGGATTTACGTGTGTTTAATCTCCAAAGCATGTTTTTGTGATGTAGATATATATACAAAGCATGATATAATCATTATATGTATTGTTGGAATGCTTAGAATAGGAAAAATCACATTTTCAAACACTTTCAATTCGTTTTTTAGAGACCGCCGACCTTACTGCACTCGGCGATCCTCAGCGCTCTTAGGTGCTAGTACAAAATTTGAGACCGCCCAGGACAGCTTGACGACTTATCGTCGGCGACCTAAAATGAACTACTGCCCACCTTAAACCGCCTGAGCGATCCTAGGCGATCATTGGCGCTCTGTACAGAAAATGCAGAAATTCATAATTTCAAACCCAAATTCAATTCCAAACTATTTTTAGTCAATTTTAATCATTAATTAAGATGTTTTAAGACCAATATAATTTATCAAATTTCCTGTTTTACAAAAAAATAAATTATGGAGATATTTAGGACACTAGTTGCCAAACTTTATATGAAACTATGAAATTTAGTCCTCGGAAGATTTGACCTATTATTTGATTACCAAAACATCTCTAAATTATACGATAAACTAGATAATTACATAAAGAGATTTCAGATCATAAGTTCAACTCAGTTAACCTGAATATTGAAGAAAATGTCAGATTTACTCTTACATGCCGCTAGGCACCAACCCTTATAGAATTATTAGACTTTAGGGATTTTTGGAGTCTAGTGGGCATAGCTAGTTATGGATCCATAGTTGTGGCTAGATAGCTAAGGGATATTTCATTTGGGTTGAGTTTCTCCCTTATGCGAACGCGCTTCCTTTGCAAGTTGGTTTGTTTGGGAAGGTCCTATGTCTGGAGGGACACTCCGGTGAGCCGCTGGTAATTCCCTGTACATGTGGATAAGCGACCATCTCCATGTATTGATTCTGGTGCTACATGCTGGTGGTACATGCCAACTCTGATGAGTACGTGTGCAATAAGTCAGTGACTACGGCTCTTGTCTAAGCTGCACTGCATGGGGCTTGAGTATCATTAGTAGCACTGCTCCTAAACCGCACGGTGGTATAGCATTTGGTCGAGAGTCATCTCAAAAGGTTTATCTATCTTTGTGAGTCCTACAATGACACTAAAATCATAAACACATGTTGTTACTGTTGCATACATGCTGGAGGCATGTAATTGGTATATTGGTTGGATGTGACTGTTTAGTGCATTCTAGTAATGTATGGATTATTGGTTGCATGTAATTGGTATATTGGTTGGATGTGATTGTTTGTAGGCCCAGGCAAGGCAAAAGAACCAGAAGGAGTCAAGAAATGCCCTGAAGCCAAGGGCAAAAAGAAGGCAAAACAAAGAAAAGCCAATAATGGCAAGGACTTACCTTCCTTTCCCTAGTAGAATTTTCGAACTTGGAATAGCATGTCAAGACCGTGCCCAGTCTGAAGAGGCCGGTTTTGCAAACGAAGGATCGGGACAAGAAGGCTTCCACGAATCCCCAGTGAAGTAGTCCCAATACTTGCTAAAATGATGATCTCCTCCCCAGCACAGGGAGGGCCCTCTCCTAGAAAGACAAGAGCAAGAAGGCTGATCAACTCACACCCAACAAGAAGGGACTGAACTGTGCAAGAAAATGAAAGGGCAGGGACTCCCGCCAATCCCCTTCGAACTGGGAAGCCCCTACCTCATTAAAACGGGGACTGGCAGAAGCACCCTCTCCTCTGGAAAAGCAGAAAGAGACAAAGAACCTCTCAGGAAGAAGAAGACAAAAAGAAGAAATCTTCGGGCAGGATGGCCCCATTTGTAAATTTTTCATTTCCCAATTTTGTAAATAAAGTAGGACAGGTGTGTGAGCTCTCTTGAGGCACCGAGAAGCGCCAAGAGCACCTCCTCGCCAAGATTATCTCCTCCTTCTTTGTTCCTTCTAATCCCTAATCCAAACCCCTACAAAAATATTAAAAAAAAACCAAGTCAAAAATCTGAAATCTAAAATCAAATCCCAAAATTGAAATCTGAAAACACCTAAAAGCTTTAATGGAACAAACAAGAGAAAGAGAAAACTGTTGAGTGCCTTGTATCAACGTCGAAACGGGTTGATGAGCTTAAGTCCAACCCTATCCTTTTTAATCTGAATCAAAATTAGAAGTTGCTCCCAGGAGCCCGAAGTGGGTGAGCAAACTTCGAAATCTTAATGGAAACCAGTTGGTGTTTTCGCTACTTTGGAGATCAATGCTTGTCGTCTCCACCCCCTTTTATGAAAACCAAGAGGACTTAAGCTCATCAATCACGTCGACAGAAATTCTGGGCGCAAAAACAAGGTTCTTCTTTTTTCTTTGCCGTTCATCCCCAAGGTGACTCCGGCAAAGAGGGACTGCTGTAAACACCTTATTTTTGCATCCCTAGTAGTGCTGAAAATGCAAAACCCGGCTAAAAAGTCAAACCCTGAGGGGTCCAAATTTGACCTTTTGATCAAGTGATGATTGGTCACCTTGCTTTACCTCAATGGATAGAGAATCTCGACACGGTTTCAACGCAACTGAGTTTGCTGGAATCGGAGTCCGATCAAACTTAAAGGGGGCCTAAAGTTGACTTTTTCTCGAACCCCGTGCCAAGTGCTTAGCCCTACGTCATTTGATAGAGGGCTCCAATACGAGTCTAACGCAATTGAGTTTGCTCAAATCAGAGTTCGGATGAAGGAGATATGAGCTGTCGAAGTTCCCGAGCAGCAAAACCAAAAACTGCACACATGGCGCAAGAACTGCACACGTGGCACCAAAGCAGCAAAATATCTGAGGGACTAAATCTTAAATATCCAAAAGTTGCTAAAAATCTCAGGGACTAAACCAAAATTTCGCATGGGGCAATCCATAGATATCCAAAAGTGTCAAATCGGTCAAATCAGTCAAATCGGTCAAGTCGAGGGGCAAATGCGTAATTTTTTGATTTGTATCCGGTCAAATATATCGGATACACATGGGTTTCTGTATAACCGACATCAAATGCCGGATACAAAGATTTGCTTGGCGAGATTCGCGCCGATTCGCCAACAAATTCGCGGCGGCATTTAATTTTTGAAATTATTATGTTTTGTATCCGATATAATATGCCGGATACAAAGGAAGTGCAGTGTATCCGACATAATATGCCGGATACAAAGGAAGTGTAGTGTATCTGACATTGAATGCCGGATACATTAAGTTTTCTATAAAAAGGCAACAGCAGCCCCATTTCCGGGGTTGGCTTCTTTTAGGTTGTTTCCATCCCTTCTCCCCCACTACACCTGGTCCGAAACCTCCCACTTTAACCCCTCCTTGCCCACCCAAACCTTAAAGACCATTCTTTTTCTTCCATCCTTCATCTTCTCCACTTCAAATCTCAAAGGAAGAAGGTGAGTTTGCTGTTGGTGCTTGGAGGTGCTGCTCCAGCAGCTTCTCGTGCTTCAAGGGAGTGTCTTTACACTGCTCAAGGGTTCAAGAACCACCAGGTGAGGTTCCTCACCATCTTATGTTGCATATATATTAAAATCAGAACTTTCTAAAGAGATTTTCTAATCTTGCCTTCTTCCCAAGCATAAATCTAGTCTCAGTGTCCATTTGTGTATGTTTTCTTCTCTCTTTTGGTAAGGTGGAGATCTCTAAGGGTAAGAGAGACTCCACGTTTGGTTCTATGGGAGAATGAGAGATGGCCCCTCACAGTTTGGGCCATCTCAAGCTACTGTTTTGGTCTTATTGGAGCTGTTATTAAGAGGATGCATGTTCCTCATATTTCATCTAGTGTATCCCTAAGTGACCCCCTTTCTCATCCCTTCTTGTTTGGTTTGCTCTTGCTAAATTAAGTGCCTGTTTTGAGCATGATTAGTGGTAAAGTGCATGCTTATGCGTGTTGGCATGGGTAGAGATTAGGAAACATGTTCTTGGTGTGTGTTTTTGTCTAATTTTTGCCTAGCCCTTGTACCACCCGCTGTTGTGTGAGTGGGAGAGCCAAGACAGGGACCTCTTGGTCCCTGTTAATTGCCATTAGCAGCCCCAAGAGGGGGAGGCAACTTCCTTGGTCATAAGGAAAGGGGAAGACCTTCAAGAAAGACCAAGAGATGAGGTGATTCCTCATCTCCAGTACCTGTGTGGGCCTTCCCGGGGGCCCACACGATTATCAGAACATCCTAGGAGACCCAAGAAACCAACCCCATTGGAAAAATCCAAAAAAATAGATTCTGTATGTTGATCCGGCAACTCAGGTTGGATCAACAGAGATCTGCTTGTAACCGGCGAAGAATGCCGGATACACTGTCCTGTTGTAGACACCCCAAATTGCACTACAGAATGAGAAAGTAATAAAAACATGTAATTAGAGCTTAAAACAGGTCAAAAATGCATAAAAATTGACTAAACAGGCTTTGCCCGTATTTCATTCACGGGCCGGTCGCGCCCGAGATCGCTCTACAGTCAAGCGCGCCCGTAGTAACAATAAGGTCACCGTTGGACCGCAATTCATTTACGGTCACTAAAGACTCGTGCGAGTTCTGTCCTTCTCTCGATTTCCGAGCTTTATCTTTAGTCCAATATATCTTTAAATGAGCGAATTACGTCTTTTATTCGCTGAAGCCACCTTGGTTGGCTATGGATGGGCATGATCTTGTGTTTAACTCAAACTGAAACTCTATCTTGCCAAACCTTGGACCAACCATACCCCTGTGTTTGCCTATAAATAGAGGGCCTTTCCTCAAGCAAAAGGCCACGAAATTTTGAAGTCTAAGAAGCTCCAAGAGAAGAAGAGGAACCCCTGCTGCCTTGCTTGCTCAATCCAGGTAAGTCCCTTTTCCCTTTTATTTTCTGTCTTCAATTCAAGAAGTAATAGGATCATCTCTATTGCTGTAGAATAAGGCCATATTTTGTCTTATATTCCTAAACTTGTCTCCAAGTACCTCAAGAGTCTCTCTAGCCGTAAAACGTGAAGAGAGAGCTAGGGGAAAAGAGAACAGGTGGATCCCTAGAATAGAACCCCATATCTGTTTTTCTTTTTTTTTCTAGAATAAAGCCTTTGATTGTGTTTGTATAACCAAACCTATCTCCAAGTACCTCAAGAATCTTCTCTAGCCGTAAAACGTGAAGAGAGAGCTATGGGAAAAGAGAACAGGTGGATCCGTAGGGTAGACCCCCATGTGCTCAAATCTGTGAGATGTGGCTGCTTTGAATATCCTGATCATGTTTTAATGCTTTCTATGATGAATCTGAATGAATCCATGATATCCATGATATTTATAGCATGAGATCCCCACTTTTTTATAAAATTTGGATTTTCCACATATTTGCACCTACAGCACTGTTTTCGTGATTTTTTTAGTTTTAGGCTAGGATCTTAGATTTATCATGATCAATATGATAGATCTGGATCCAAAGGCCTGAAAATAAATTCTAGGGTTTCATGATGTGGTTTTTAAATCGTTTTTCATTATTGAGAGAAGACCCTACGGTCTAAATTCTCCCCTTTTGATGTTCCTCATCAACGTGGGTATTTTTGGTTTTTATTTTCAGATTTAATGTGAAATTTGGGCTCTATCTATGTCCTGGACTATTCAAGTTCAATTTTGAAGTATTTTATAAAAATCATATTTTTCTAGATTTCTAGAATTTGACTTGAAGCCAGATTTTTGGATTTTTCACTTTAAATTGATTTTATTTGATTTTATCTCAATTTTATTTTGATCATGAAACCCTAGGAATGGTATGATCATATTTGAGAGTTCTGGATCAATCAGACTATTCATATGAAAAAACCATATATTTTTGTCTTTTTGTGATTTTCATGAATTTTATAGCAAGCCCTTTTTTCTTTGAAAAACATGAACAATACCTGGCAACCACCTTGTGTAGATGAATAGGGGTGCCTAACACCTTCCCCTGTTCATAACCTAATCCCCTTACCCATCTCTGGTTGTTTTTTAAGGAGGGTTATTTTTACCCTAAAATTGCCTTTTGTGCTTATTTAATATTTTGGTGTCCATTCACACCTAAATTGAATGGTGGCGACTCTTTGTTCTATTTAATCCCGCGTGATGATTAGAGGAAGTCATTATTCTGATCTTTTCCCATGTCTCACAACTGGCGACTCTGCTGGGGACTTGAGGATTTCAGCCTTTTGGTGTTTGTTCATGTTTTTGATTTTTTGATTTGCTTGCTGTTTGGTGTTCTTAAGCATATGGGATATGTTTTAAATCTGAATTATTGCTTAAGAATTCATGGGGGTAGAAACATGCTTAATTTTGATTTATAGGATTGTTTCTACAAACATGCGTAGGGGAGGTTCGTTTTGCTGAACCATGCTTATTTCTTGCTATATTTTTATGATAGCATGTTTTAATTTTCAGCATAATCTCCATGATGATTTTGGGTGTATAACATGATCATATGTTTGCATGATTAGATGATTTTTTATGAGCATGTTTTAGGTGCTATAGGATGGTTTGTGTATTTGTTTACTTTAAATATGCTTTCCTATTATGCCTTGGTTTGTTTATGCATGGCTGCGAAAAGAGTGGCAAGGGTTTGGGACGCTGTGAATGCACCCTATTTTTACAATGCACTGTGCACCTTTTATTTTTTTTACACAGCCTACCCTTAACCCATAGGAAGTTGAACCCGAATGTGTGTAGCTTGGCGCAACGAGGTCGATACTTCAGAAAGCGAAAGTGAAAACATTCACCTTAGAACTTTGAGCTAATGATGTGATGATAACGTGGATCTGGGATTCTGGTCATCACTAGGTTTGAGTGCTAAGTTGCCATTAAGCCAAAACCCAAAACCCCTACGCTTGAAGGTGGAGTTACACGTTTTTGGCTAAAATACACAATTACGTGGGAATATGGGTTTGTAATTGTGGGAAGGCCGTTTGCATGGCTTACAAACTAGGGCATAATGCGGATGCCATATTGAAGGTAAACAAGGTAACAAGGTAATCCTATTGCTTTGATTTATTATCATGTCATAGGGGTGTCATGGTGCCCATTGGTTCGGGATAAAATTGGTCCCAAAATATGCATGTTTTTAAAATTGGTGCAGCCCATAGGAAGAGTTTCTAACTTTGTTTAGAATCAATCCTACCCTATGTTCATACAAGAGGCAACAAAAAGGTACCAAATTCTTGAGTATGGTGTCAATTTGGAGGGTACATGTGCCTTCCTAAACATGTGTTTTAGCAAAAAGGTCAAAGTCCACTTTGGGACAGTTTAGAAGCTCTGCAATGGGTGAACCGTATGTTTGGACGAGCAATCAAAGTGATCAAACCACGTAAAAATTGAAAAAACATAAAAGAGCTCCGTAAAACCGCATTTAGTACACAGGCTGGGCTCGCCCGTATTGGTTATACGGGCTGAGCTCGCCCGTGTTGGTCATATGGTCACGGCCTGCTCGTAATATGAACACGGGCAAGGCCGGACCGTGGTGAATATACGGTTTTCTCGAAGGATTCAACTTTAATCAGCTTTTCCCACTAAAATCTTCCTTTAACCCTTAAATAATAATAAAGGGAAACAAGTTTGAATAAAATGCTTCAAAAAAAAATAAATAATTGAATAAAAAAAATGTGAGAGAAAGGTTCCTTGGGCTTCTGAAAGCCTTTGAATTTCAGACTTTGTCAAAACTCCTGGGCCTCTGAAAGCCTTTGGAATTTCAGACTTTTCAAAAATCCTTCGGCCTCTGAAAGCCTTTGAATTTCAGACTTTTTCTCAAAAACTCCTTGGGCCTCTGAAAGCCTTTGAATTTCAGATCTTTTCTCAAAAATGTCCTTGGGCCTCTGAAAGCCTTTGAATTTCAGATCTTTGGGCCTCTGAAAGCCTTTGAATTTCAGACCTTTTTCTTTTGGGCCTCTGAAAGCCTTTGAATTTCAGATCTTTTGGGCCTCTGAAAGCCTTTGAATTTCAGGCCTTTTTCTTTTGGGCCTTTGAAAGCCTTTGAATTTCAGACTTTTTCAAAACTCCTGGGCCTCTGAAAGCCTTTGAATTTCAGACTTTTCAAAAATCCTTCAGCCTCTGAAAGCCTTTGAATTTCAGACTTTTTCTCACAAACTCCTTGGGCCTCTGAAAGCCTTTGAATTTCAGATCTTTGGGCCTCTGAAAGCCTTCGAATTTCAGACCTTTTTCTTTTGGGCCTCTGAAAGCCTTTGAATTTCAGATCTTTTGGGCCTCTGAAAGCCTTTGAATTTCAGATCTTTGGGCCTCTGAAAGCCTTTGAATTTCAGACCTTTTTCTTTTGGGCCTCTGAAAGCCTTTGAATTTCAGATCTTTTGGGCCTCTGAAAGCCTTTGAATTTCAGACCTTTTTCTTTTTGGCCTCTGAAAGCCTTTGAATTTCGGATCTTTGGGCCTCTTAAAGCCTTTGAATTTCAGACTTTTTTCTCAAAAACTCTTTGGGCCTCTAAATGCCTTTGAATTTCAAACTTCTATCAAAAAACCTCGGGCCTCTGAAAGCCTTTGAATTTCAGGCTTTTTCTCAAAATATCCCTGGGCCTCTGAAAGCCTTTGAATTTCAGACTTTTTCTCAAAATATCCCTGGGCCTCTGAAAGCCTTTGAATTTCAGACTTTTTCTCAAAATATCCCTGGGCCTCTGAAAGCCTTTGAATTTCAGACCTTTTTCAAACCCCCCCCCCCCCCCCCCCCGCGAGCCTCTGAAAGCCTTCGAATTTCAGATCTTTCTCTCTTTTTTTTGGGACCTGTTGGAAGCCCTAGAATATTCCAACAATTCAATTCAAAAACAAAAAAACAAAAAAAAAGAAGCAAATAAAGAAAAAATCCAAACTCGTGTTCACCCAGCTTGCACATAGGCATTCCTAGGCATGTGAATGAGATTAATTGGGCACTGATATTTTTTCTTTTATTTTGTGTCCAGGTACTAATACACTTGCAACTATAGCTCCTGTAACCAGATCAAGAGCTCGCGCCATGAATCCCATTGAAGACGAAGCTGATGCTCCTCATCCAGATGTTGTCCTACTCCAAGAACAAGTAGCAGGACTAGCCCAAATGCTAGAGAACGTATTGTCCGTACAGGCCCAACAAGTGCAGGCCCAACAAATGCAGGCCCAGAACCAAGCATCCACTTCCAACCCTACACCTCCACCCCAAATCAATATTCCACCACTAGTACAACCAATTCTTGAACCCGTCTATGAACCCACCCCTGAACCTACACTGATCAGGGATGAGACATCTGAGTCAAACAAGGCTAAGGAAAAGGAAAGGATAAGGGAAGAGGTTGAAAGAAAGTTCCTGCACAAACTGGAAATGATCCAAGATGAACTTAGAGAAGTAAAAGGGGTGAGCAACTTCGGGGGCACCAACTTTGAAGACTTATGCCTGTACCCCAATGTTAACCTGCCGGCTAAGTTTAAGTGCCCAGATCTAGACAAGTATGATGGCACAGGCTGCCCCATGACCCACCTGAAGTTATACTGTGGCGCCCTATGCCAGTTTGGGCAGGATGAAGGTGTTCTGATTCAGCTCTTCCAAAGGAGCTTAACTGGAACCGCATTGAGGTGGTTCGCTACTCTAGACCATGGGAAGATTAGAAGATGGAAGGACCTAGCAGATGCCTTCCTGGCTCAATACCGGTTCAATTCAGAGATCATGCCAGACAGGTACGACGTAATGAGAATGAGCAAAGGAAGGGATGAGACTGTAAGGCAGTACGCCAAGAGGTGGAGGGAGACAGCCTCTCAAGTCAGGCCACCCATGCTAGAGCAGGAAATGATTTCCACCTTCATCAGCACATTGGGTCAACCATTCTACAGCCATTTGGTGGGTCAGACCACCACTAATTTCGCTGCCTTAGTCCAAGTGGCTGACCGAATAGAAGACGGGATCAGGTCAGGTAAGATAATTGACCACTCTGCTATGGTTAGTCAGCAAGACCCCAATGTGAAGAAAGGAAACGGGATGAAGAAGAATGGAAACAAGAAAGAAAGGGAGGAAAACATGGTGCAGCCACCATCAGGCCCTAACAAGCCCATACAAATCAACATACCTGCTCATTTTCCTACTCCATCTCCACCTACCCAGGCCCCTATAAGGGTTAATGTTCCAGCAGCACCTTCAGACCAAAAAAGGGTTTTTACTAAGGAGGAAAAGGATGCTTATTTTGCAACCAGGAGAAATAGGGTTTTCACCCCTATTCCAATAACTCCTTCTCAGTTGCTGCCCACTTTATTGCAAGCAGGGTATATCACCTTAAGAGAACCCAATCCGAATGCACCTAAGGGGAGAAATTTTGACCCCTCCACCACTTGTGATTACCACATGGGTGCACCTGGGCACCCTACTGACAAGTGCTGGCCTTTAAAACATGCCATTCAGGATTTACTGGACCAAAATACCCTGTCTTTCAATACAGGAGCTCCCAATCCTCCTAGAACAGATATTGGACAGAACCCTCTGCCCCAGCATCATGGGGCAGGTCCATCCAATGTTATAGGTGTCGTCTCTTCTGATAAAATAACCTTTGATCCATCCCAGTTAATTGCTCCAATAGGGACAACGGTCAAGGTTTATTTTAACAGAATAAACAAAGAAAAAGAAATAAATGTAATTTCAAAGGGGAATGATAGTGCTGCAAAGAACATTAGCTCATCTCTGGACCGGGTCTCATCCCTCATGGCCCAAATGAACATTGCAAAACCACCATATGTCATCAATTGCAGTCCATCCACCTTTACTTCACCCATTCAGTCAAAACCACCATTGGTCATAAACTGTGACCCTCTTAGTGCATCCGTCACTTCTGTAACCCCTCAACCATAACAACTTCCACTATTGGTTGTTGATATCCCTCTGACTCAAATTTCATCATCCAAGTCTAAACTTCCTCCCTTGGTGATAAATGTCCCCAAGCCTTCCTACTCTGAATCGGCTGTACCATGGAACTACAGTGAAGCTTTTACCACTACATGCCCTGCAGCTGAAAGCAAGGAAGAAGTGAACCTCATGATGAGGTCAGGAAAATGTGTAGGGGTGGAAGAAAAACAAAAGGAAACAGAGAAGGAGAAGCAAGAAGAAAAAAATAAAGGAAAGGCCAAGATAGGGGATGATGCCCCTCAGGTAACTAATAGTGAAGCAGCTGACCTCATTAAGGTAATAAAAAAGAGTGAGTTCAATGTTGTCGAACAGTTGAACAAAGTCCCTGCCCAGATCTCAATATTGGGCCTATTGTTAAATTCTGAAAAACATAGGGACTCCTTGTTAAGGATACTTCAGGGGGCACATGTGCCTAAAAACATTGAACCAGACCAACTAGGCCGGATGGTTGGGCAAATATTATCTCACAATGTCATAACTTTTTCAGAGACCGAGATCAGCCCAGCAGGGTACCATCATGTAGACCCATTGCACATAGCTGTACTCAGTAAGGGCTGCATGATAGCCCGGGTCTTGATTGATAATGGGTCGGCTCTCAATGTCTGCCCATTAATAACCTTTGTTAAGCTCGGTCCGGAGCATAACAAAATAAAACAGAGCGGAAGAATCATAAGAGTATTTGACAGCTCTAAAACGCACTCCCTAGGGGAGGTTGAACTGCCGGTCACAATTGGACCGTACATTTTCAACATCACATTTGAAGTGATGGATATACCTGCAGCCTTCAACCTACTCCTAGAAAGGCCGTGGATTCATACGGCTAGGGCTATACCATCTACCCTCCACCAAAGAGTCAAATATATCAGAGGGCAAAAGGTGATTACTGTCCTAGCCGAAAATTTGGTGCCTCCCATGTGGTCCCCTGATGTACCCTGTATAAACATGGAAATGACTGCTGATAAGATGGCATTTCACTCTTTCCAATTTGAAACTGTTAATTTCATACCTAGGGGGTATCAGGAAAAAGAAGGAAAATTGACCTGTGCTGAGAAAATGGTCAAGAATGTGCTGGAAAAGTACAACTTTCACCTCGAAAAGGTCTGAGGGTTAACCTGCAAGGAAGGATAGAACCGATAAAGGTTAGGAAGATGGTTCATTGAGCAGGATTGGGGTCCAAGCCAAGGAAATGGAGAAGTCAGAAGGAAAGAGAAGACATAAAATTCCCGCACATCAGGGAAACTTTCCCTAAGCTTTCTTACATGATTCAGCTGTCTCCTCCTAAGGATCAGTCCAAACCCCCATACTATAACATCAATCCATTTCAGAAACCCAAGTCCTCAACCGTGCAACCATATGTTCCACCTCCACCTCCACAAGCATTGGGTGGGCCTGGGCTACATACAGAACAGGAGCAGGACTTTTCTGAGGACGTGTGAGCATTCTTTGCCATGACAGAAGGCAACCAAGAAGAAGTAGCAGAGGAGCTACCTTTTATTGATTGAGCTGCAATAGAAGTTCCATCTGGAACAAGCCCTGCAGAAGAAGCAGGTGACGCAACTCACCCAGTATTGGTGATTTCAGATGCAGACCCTGAGCTTGAGGAGCAGGCTTGTATCCCTGCCCCAGATTCTTTTATTCTGAATAATTGGAAGGAAACTCCCCTTACTTTTGAAGCCGCGTTTGTTTGGCAAACAGACATGGCTCCCAAAAAAAACTCTATTAGTGGAATGCCCTTTTCCTGAAGGTTTTAATGAGCCTTCGTCTTCAGGGAAAGATTTTGTAGAAGGCTCTCAAAAAACACAAAAAGATTTTTCAATTTTTTATAGAAAAGATAAAATTTTCAAAAAGGTCCAAACCACTTATGAACCATATAAGCAAACAGAATTGGATCACGATGAGTATGACTTCGACCTTGAGCTCGACTTTGACCTAATGGGGGTTGAAGAAGAGACCGAGGACGAAGAAGACGACCCTCCAAAAGAAATCACATATCAATTGGAGCGTCATGAAAAGGGGGTCAACCCAATATTGAAGAGACCATATCAATAAACCTAGGGATCGAAGATGACCCAAAGATAGTAAAGATTGGGGTATGCTTATCTGAGGTACAGCGGGATGAAATGATACGGTTCTTGGCTAATTATGAAGATGTATTTGCCTGGTCGTATCGAGATATGCCTGGATTAGACACAGACATGGTTGTGCATAGGCTACCCATTCTACCAGATGTTAAGCCAGTTAAGCAGAAACTGAGAAGGTTAAAACCTGAATGGACATTGAAGGTCAAAGATGAAGTGGTTAAGCAATTCCAAGCTGGGTTCTTAGCAATCTCTACATACCCTGAATGGCTTGCAAATATAGTGCCAGTACCAAAGAAAGATAGAAAGGTCAGAATGTGTGTAGATTACAGAGACTTGAATAAGGCAAGTCCAAAGGATGATTTTCCACTTCCACACATAGACATCTTGGTGGATAACACTGTTGTACATAGTCTGTTCTCCTTCATGGACGGGTTTTCTGGGTACAATCAAATTAAGATGGCAAAGGAGGATCAAGAGAAAACGGCCTTCATTACACCTTGGGGTACCTTCCACTACACTGTCATGCCATTTGGGCTTAAGAATGCAGGGGCAACCTACCAGCGGGCCATGACAGCCTTATTCCATGATATGATCCATAAGGAGATGGAGGTCTATGTGGATGATATGATAGCCAAATCATGTAAAGAAGAGGACCATTTGATCAACTTAAAGAAGGTGTTTGACCGACTTAGGAAATACAGTCTAAGGCTTAACCCTGCAAAATGTGTCTTTGGGGCTACATCAGGAAAATTATTGGGCTTCATAGTAAGTAGGAAAGGAACTGAGATTGACCCAGCTAAAGCCAGAGCAATCATTGAAATGCCATCACCTAGAACGGAGAAGGAAGTTCGTGGTTTTCTTGGAAGGATTCAGTACATAAGCCGGTTCATAGCACAGCTCACCGCTATCTGTGAACCAATTTTCAAGCTTCTAAGAAAGAATAACCCGACAATCTGGAATGACGATTGCCAAGAAGCCTTTGACACAATAAAGGAGTATTTATTGAACCCACCTGTGCTAGTACCACCAACTCCAGGAAGACCATTGATTTTATACTTGTCAGTTTTGGAGACGTCAATGGGGTGTGTCTTGGGACAGCATGATGATACAGGCAGAAAGGAAAGGGCCATTTACTATCTAAGTAAAAAGTTCACGGAATATGAAGCAAAGTATTCCCCTTTGGAAAAGACTTGTTGTGCATTAGTATGGGCAACTCAGAGGCTGAGGCATTATTTCCTTAGTCATTCCACCTTATTGATATCCCGAATGGACCCTTTAAAGTATTTATTTGAGAAACCGGCTTTAACTGGCAGAACAGCAAAGTGGCAGTTGTTACTCTCTGAATTTGACCTCACCTATATCACACAGAAAGCTATTAAGGGTCAAGCCATTGCTGATCACTTAGCCGCACACCCTTTACCAGAATACCAACCTTTGAAGACTAATTTCCCTGATGAGGCAATCCTGTTTACTGAGGAAGAAGAAGATGAAAGCTCATGGCAAATGTTCTTTGATGGGGCCGCCAATATGAATGGAAATGGAATAGGGGCTGTTTTGATCAAGCCAGATGGGGCACATATCCCGATCGTAGTGAAGTTAAGGTTCCAATGCACAAACAATATAGCAGAGTATGAAGCATGCATAATTGGGTTGCAAGCTGCCTTAGACCATGAAGTAGAGGAACTTGACGTATATGGGGATTCGAGTCTTATCATCTTCCAAACAACTAGTGAATGGAAAACCAAGGATCACAAATTGATCCCCTATCACCAATATTTGGAAGAAATAAGCACTAAATTTACTCGAATTTCCTTCAATTATATGCCAAGGGCCAAAAATTAGTTTGCGGATGCTTTAGCAACATTGGCTTCAATGGTTATTATACCAGAAGGTGTTGATATTAGACCACTGGAAATTGAAGTCAGAGATGAACCAGCTTATTGCCTTGTTCTAGAAGAAACCCCAGAAGAAGAAGTACCGTGGTTTCAAGATATTAAGAACTTCCTAAATGATCGGAGTTTGCCAGAAAATATCACTTCTACAGAGAAAAGAACAATACAGAGGTTGGCAGGACAGTTCTTACTAAGTGGTGGTCAGTTATACAAAAGATCACACAATGATATACTACTTAGATGTGTTGCAAAGACCGAGTCAGAAAGGTTAGTTGAAACGATACATGGAGTGTGTGGACCCCATATGAATGGGCACATGCTTGCCAAGAAGATTCTGCGATTGGGATATTACTGGTCGACTATGGAGCACGATTGCTATATACATGTCAAAAGGTGTCATTTATGCCAAGTGTACGCGGATAACAAGAATGCACCCCCAAGTGAATTACACAACATGACATCTCCGTGGCCCTTCTCCATGTGGGGTATAGACGTCATTGGAATGATCTCTCCAAAGGCATCAAATGGACATAGGTTTATACTTGTAGCAATTGATTACTTCACCAAGTGGGTAGAGGCAGCTTCATATGCAAACATTACAAGTAGCCACGTTTTGAAATTCTTGAAGCACAATATCATTTGTCGCTACGGTTTGCCAAGTGCCATAGTATCAGACAATGCTTCAAACCTTAAGAACAAGGACATGAGAAAGATGTGTGAACAGTTTCAGATTACCCACCACAAGTCAGCTCCATATAGACCAAAGATGAATGGGGCAGTGGAAGCAGCAAATAAGAATATAAAGAAGATCATTCAGAAGATGGTAGTGAGTTTTAAAGATTGGCATGAAATGCTGCCACTTGCTCTGCATGCTTACAGAACCTCAATTCGAACTTCTACAGGGGCAACCCCGTACTCTTTAGTATATGGAATGGAAACAGTTTTACTAGTGGAAGTGGAAATACCTTCACTAAGAGTGCTAATGGAAGCTGAATTAGAAGAAGCTGAATGGATACAATCAAGACATGATCAACTCAATCTAATAAAGGAAAAGCGATTAAAGGCGCTTTGTCATGGCCAATTGTATCAAAAGAGGATGGCCACGGCTTACAATAAGAAGATGAAGCCCAGAACTTTCCAAGAAAGAAATTTAGTATTGAAGAAAATTTTACCCTTTTTGGAAGATCCTCGTGGAAAATTCAAACCAAATTGGGAAGGACCTTACGTTGTCAAGAAGGTCCTATCAGGGGGTGCTCTCATCTTAACAGAAATGGATGGGAAGGATTTTCCTGAGCCAATAAACTCTGATGCAGTAAAGAGATATTTTCCATGAATGAATATTACTAGGCAAGGATCTGAGGCCATTTTTCCTTATATCCCAAAATTTGCATCCCTAGTCAAGCCAATTTGAGCCTGTTCGTCTTTTTTGTTAAACCTAAACTGGACTTACAGTCTTATACTGGGGCAAGGCCAATAAGGGCAAAACCAATAGGGGCAAAAAGGAAAAAATGAAAAAAAAAAAGAAGAGAAAAAATAGGGGCAAATGAAAGCCAAATACAAAAGAAGGGGAATGGGATTGAATTCACCATGACTATAAGTCCGGTTGACCTATTTTTCACACTTAGAAAATTTTGAGCCTTTAATACCTTTTCTTTCATAAACCGAGCTTAACCTTTGTTTCGTCTTATTATTAAGCCCTCGGTGATTTTAGTATATTCATTCAACTTTCAGAGTAAGATTGGTGATGACGGAATGCAAAAGCCAACCCTAGTGAAAACCGTAATTGGCACTAGGGGCAAGAAGGGCAAAAAGAAAAAAAAAAGAAGAAAGAAAAAAAAAGAGAGAAAAGAAAAAAAAATCAAAGGTTGAGTTGATCATGTGGTCTAAATTTAATCAGCATGAGCACTAGAAACTGAGCAGATTAGCAGGGTCAATCATGAAGGTAGAACCATTAGGGGATGATTCTAAAGGTCACGGGGTAGACAGATTTGGTCTCTCCCTATTGCTTGGACCACCCTTTTCATTATTCAACCTGATTTTAATTCCTTTAATTATATGTGATTAAGTGTTTTGGATCAGCTTTCAAAAAAAAAAAAAACTATACTTTGGCCAGTGATGAGAAATCAAATACTTTTTCATAAAACTTCTGTTTTTACAAGCATCTGAGAATTCTGAGGCCAATAATATAAAACCTATTTTTGAATTAAATCTATTATCTTTCCACTAATGGAGTTTGCTTTTGTATAAAAGTATAAAAAAAAAAAGAGAAGAAGATGAAAAAAAAAGGAGATAAAAGAATCTAATCCCTACTCCCTAACTGTTCCTCAAGCTCCCTAATCCTAGCTGTCTGAGTTGCAATGATTCCAAAAGCTCCTTCTGCATCAGGATCGCTCAAAAAGGAGATGACTTCATTTGAAAAAGAATGCTTGATCTTCAACACCCTAAGGTCGGCCAAGGAATCCTGATATTTCTTCCGCATCACTCGGACTTCAAAGCGACGAGCCTGTCTTTGTTCTTCAAGCTTCTTCTCCATGGCAATACGGCCAGACTTCTGCTCTTCAAGTTTCCTCTCCAGATCAATGACTTTTATCCTAAGTTCTTGAGCTTCTCGTACCCATATTTGTTGAAGCCGCTTATGGGTTGCCCTTTCAGACTCCAGAATGTCCTCATAGGTAGGAGGAAGAACTGCAAGAGGATCCTCTGGTACTGGGGCATGACTCTGCACCTGCTCTTTGATCCAAAAGTGATAGTCTTCACATGGGACTCAGAAAAGACAGAACCCCGCAGAAATTGAACATAGGACCACTCATTCATTAATTGAGCATTTAGCCCCATGGTGGCTGATTTAAGTGGCCCTACAAGGCTCTCATAGCCAGTTGGGATCATAATTCCCTGGGTCGCTCCAAACTGCCGAAGAACCCTCAAAGGAAGATAGAGAACAGCAGATTTCAAGCCTGCCAGGACCAGAAATTTCCTATCTCTAAAGCTGATTACTGTCTCTGGATTGGGTTGATAAGTGCCAGGCCATCTCACTTGATCATCCTGGAGAGTACCCAAGAAAGTGAACTAGCCTTGCTTGCCGCCCCGGATGTTAGGACACCCCCTATTGCTCATAAAAACAGGAACTTTCAATCTTGGAAAGAAGCGGCGAGTTATTTCTTCAACCTGGCTAAGGTGGTTAAGCAACCAAAGCTGCAGAAAAGGGGAGTATTTCAATTTATTTCCAAAAAGAAAAAAAAAGAAAAAGAAAAAAAGGAAAAAAAAAAGAAAAAAAAAAGAAGAAGAAAAAAAAAAAGAAGGAAAAGAAAAAGAGAAGAAGAAGAAGAAAAGAAAAAAATATATGTATATTTTTTACCTGTAGGATAGGGGCGCAGGCAAGGAAGCGCTTCTTCTTTCTAAAATAACAGTCAGTAAGGGCCTGGTATATCTCTGCTAAGATCATAGGGGCCAACCTCTCACGTTCCCTAACCTGGCAAATAACTGAAATGAGAGCCAAGTCAACCTGGTCATCACCCCGTGGAAAAAGCAGCTGGTTGACCACTACCAAAGTCAAAGCATTAAACCTGGCATCCTTGTCCCCACTCCTTAGAAGTTTTTCAGTCAAAAAGGTCTTGGACAAGGTCAATAGGGTATCAGAATTTCCTAAGTCTTTTTTCCCTATACCCAAGAAAGTGGAAGCCTCCTTTTTGTAACTAGGCTTTAGGGGCGGGTTCACAACTTTTTCAGAAAATTTTAAGCCAGGGATGGTTTCAATTTCTTCTATGGTAGGAGTCATCTCTTTATCATCAAAGCGGAAGAGATTCAGTTCGGGAACCCGTGTCCAATCAAGGCTTCAATGATTTCCCACTTAAAGGGAATTTTAGGGATGTGTAGGATATGCCCTAAGTGGATGGAATCCCAACGAATCTCCTCATCAAGGGTCATGGAGTTAACCCATCTGTCATAGAAAGAATCTACCACATTATACCTAGTGAGATTAGGAGATTTGGATCTAACATGTTGTCTTACAGGAGGAGATTCAACGACAGAAGAGAATGGTGCAGGGGAAGCCATGGAAGCGCCAAAGAAACCAAGGGAAGTGAGAAAATACATGCTCAGGGAGTTTTCCAACTATTAAAAGTGTCACAATGACGTTCCCTATGAGTTTATATAGAAAAAATCGTAAGGCAGTAAATTCCGTAATTATACTACGGGCAAAGCACGCCCGTATAGGAACTACGGACACCCTGGACTGTGAAAACTTCACGGGCAGAGTGCACCCGTAGTAACTTTACGGGCACGGCTTACTCGTAGATTAAGTATGGTTCCTTCGAAAAAATGCAAAAAAATGGGAATTCTTAATTTCCTTGTTTCCCTAAGCTTCACCTGTCCCTGCTTTAACATTCATGATGTAATAATAACTGAAAACAGAGAAGAAAAGAGCACAAATGAATGAAAATCAAATTTCTTTTATATATATGAATATGCACAACACTTTTGTCAAAATACATGTATATCAAAAATCCTAATCTACTGTCTATGCAGGTCCGCCCCTATGGCCACGGCCTCGTCCTCTGCCCCGACCACGGCCTGAAGATCGCCTGCGCTCAAAGACATGCCGCACAATATTGCGGGCAGTGCTACGAGTCATCCTGCTCAAAACAGACTGAATATCATACCACATATATAAAGGCACAAGGCCAGCAGTGGGATGATCAGGAGGGACGTACCCTGAAGTATCTACATATCCCGTAGACTCGGGATCAGAATCAGTACGGGAAGAATCCGCAGAAGGATCAGTAGCAGCAGGCGTCTCCTCTATAGCCTCCATGGCATGACCAGCAGGAGTAGATGTCCCAGGTATATCAGCATCCACCTCAGGCACAGGATCAACTGTAGCCTCCTCCATCACCACGGCCTCCACGGTAGGCTCTACCACAGTGGCATCCCTAGCCGACTCCATATCTACATCCGCGGATGCCACAGGAGCAGTCTCGGGAACTGGGGCAGACTTTGGCACATCCTCAGCAGCAGGTACAATATCAGCCTCGATCTCAGGCTCTGCTACAGGTGCCTCCACCGGACTGGGAGACGTCACGAACTCCACCCGTGCCACAGAAAATACCTCACCACGAAGATGCATGGGCACGGGTGAAGCAGGTGAAGAAGGGCCGGCCATGTCCTCCTGAAACTAAGAGAAGAAATTTCAGTCAGAACAAGACAAACTAATGCAAGAGCAGGAATGGAAATAAAAGAAGAAATTAACCTGAGTATGAGATGGACCCGCCTGGTCCTGTGCATCAGATGGACCCTCCTGGCCCTGTGCTCTGGCTAGCTGTACCCGGAGGTCTGAGATCTTGATATAGAGGGCGTCCCTCTCAGCAATCCCAGCATCTCGCTGGCGCTCTAGATCAGCATATCGAGACCGGATCTCTGCCAACTGAGCCTCCTGAAATAGAAAAGAAAGGGTCAGAAAATGTCAAGATCAAATGAAAATAGAAAAGTGAAAAGGAAGAAGGCATACCGTAGTGTCATAAGCCCTAATCACTACCCCTCCAATCTCAGTGACTCCGCCACGGACAAGCATAGGTGGCATGAGGCACCCAACTAAAGCCCGCCTGAACCAGGCATCATAGTCACCCTCCTCCAATAATGTCTCTGCCTCAGTCCAATCTAGGAACTGGGCAGGATCAACAGGCATAGGAGGGTAGGAAGGGGTAGTATCTGGAGGAATGGCAAGAATCCGCGGCTCTCCTACATGCTGAAAAAAGAAGCGCTCGCCGCAGTACCAAATGCTGCCCATCTGACCAATAAAGAACTGGTATCTCTGTCATCTCTATTCAGGGACAAATGCATCATCTCTGGCTGCATGCAGGGCCAGCACCTCATGAATGTCCTCCATCCTGGGGACAAATAGCTGAAAAACAGAACAGGACATCAGATATGTGATTCAGGAAGAAAAGAAAAGAAGAAAGTAGAGGAATTAAAGAAAATTACCTCAGACCGGTACAGCCTGTCCAAGTGGGCCCGGGCGGACCTAGGACGACTCTTTTCAGAGTCTTGCTCTACATGACACCATCTACGTGCCATGGGATACGTCTCCTCAGACATCGTAGAGGTAGGGCGGAAATAGGGTATATAAACCCTAGCAAAGAACTGCAGACAAAAAAAAAGAGAGTCAAAGGAATAGAAAAAGAGATATAGAAAGAGAGAAAGAAAGAGAAAAGGAAATAGATATTTCACCTGCAGAAAGGGCCAGAAGAATCAGCCCCCAACTCCAGCCCCTCTAGAAGTAGAGAGGCCGCTCACTGATCGGCGAAGGCCGGCCAAAATAGTGCCAAAAATGAGCGGGCCCCAGGCGTACCTCCTCGCTCGATGCAGATCCCCCAGTAAGCTCAGAAAATAAGGACTAACCGAAGTCGTGTCCTCTGGGAAGAAGCAAGATCCCATCATGTACAGAAAAAGGAATTGAAAGGCATACGGGAAAACATGATCACCAGAGGCAAGCTGGCCAAACTGCCTCACCCTGAAGGTCTCTCTCAACCATGTCAGAGACAATCTCGCTCTCCCTCTATCCCATGCCTCAGGAGGCAGCACGATATATCCAAGATAAGCGGCAACCTCATCAGTCTCTGGCATCGCCATCTCAGGAATGATATCACCAATCATCCTAATCCCGGTGATAAGGGTGAAGTCAGAAGGCCGGATCCCAATCTCAATATCTGGGAAGTGGAAGCTCAATGTCTCCGGGAAGAATCTCTCAAGCAGTGCAGCAATGAGGGCTCGATCCATGCGCACGTCCGGAATGGTGATAAACAGGCCGAAGCCATATAAGCCTAGCTCCCGGCGGTAGGCTGAACTGCAGGCTCCCAAGAATCTAATAAAACTAGCCCAGCTCCCTCTATAGTGGGACATAAGATACTCCAAAGGGATATCCGCCCTAATACACGCTGAGGGATGAGTCCTCAAGCCATGCAAAAGATCGGTATCCCTAATCTGGGCAGCCACCTCCTCAGGGATCTCAACCCTGGTCCTGGCCTCATCTCTGCCACGGCCCCCTCTGCGGCCTCCTCTACGGGCCTCATCATGGCCTCCATCTCTGCCTCCAGCTCGACGCCTGCTACGGCTCCTATCTTTGCCCGAAGCCTCAACAGCCGGCTAAAAGAAAATAATTGAAAGAAGGAAAGGATCAAGAGGAGATATTTGGTGAAAATATTGAATTCAGACAGGTTAGAATATACCTCTAGGGTTGCCTCACGCGAATCCCCAGAAGGGAGATCAGGGACATCAGAATCCGAATCTCTCTCGGCTCTCGAAGACGAGGCCACATCAGCATGATCCCGCCTAACCCTCGAAGAGGAAGGCTCATCTGCAGGATCCCGGGAAGCTGATCGAAGACGGGCCATCTACGATTCAAATCAGGGAGATGTTTAATTATTCTTGTTAAAATTTTATTGCTTGATCTTTATTCTAACCAAGTTTAATTGATTTGCAGAAAAAGGAAAATTGGGGAATAAAAGAAAGTGATTCAAAAACTCCCGATCAAAATCAGAAATCAACTAAGGAGTTTTATTTTGTTGAGAAATTTTATTGATCTTTGCTTTAATGTATAGGAAGTTCAAGTTTCCTATATATGAAAAAAAAAGAGAAAAGAAGAGAAAAAAATATATATGTATATTGATCTTAATTTTCTCTTTTGGGATTTTCTATAAAGATTTAACTGTTCAACTTTATTTGGTTTCAGGATAGAAGTTTAAGTCTATTTGCCTGGATGCTGGAATTACAGAACCAGAAAGCCATTACTCATCTCAAGAGAAGGGACTTCAATAATTGGAAGCTAGCCACTCAAGGTCAAGAATCCCAGTCTCTCAATTAAAGGAAATCAGCCATTGGTTAAAACATGAGTTTATCAAGATACAAATCAAAGACTTGGAGAGCAGATAGGCATGCTTGGATATAGTGAATATGAAGATAGAAATTGTACAACATTCAAGTTGGTAGGATTACACAGCAGAAGTTAACTCAAGCAAGAATAACAAGACCATGCATTTTACACAGCAGTTCTGGAAGAAGCAAAGTCCGTTCAAATATAGATTGCAGAAGGCTAAAGCAATAAAATCATCATCAACAATAGAAGCCATATGGAGGATATCAGTATTTGTGCTCATAAATGGCCGAATGACCAAAGGGAATCAAGATTTCAATACAGCAAATAAGCAGAAATGCAGTTGCTCATTCAACGACAGAAATTGCAAAGCATACAAATTGGAGGAATTCTCATCATTCAAAAGCAGAAAATCATGCATTCAAAATGCATTGCAAAGCATTCAGTCAAGGAAAAATGAATTTTCGGCATACCTGTTTATGTGGAAATGAGCAAAGAAAGGATTGAAATGCTAAGCTCACTCACGGATGATAGTTGATGTTTGGGGATGCTTTGAACGAAATCCCAAGTGACGAGAAGGAGCACTGGTCTAGAAATGAGGAAGCTTGACTCAAAGATGGTCAAAGCAAGTTTCGGTAGTGGCTCAAAGAGAAGAGGACTTGCCGGAGGAGAACAAGAATCGCCGGAAAATGGGAGTAGTCGCCGGAGAACAATGATGGCCGAATAAGAACAGTAATCGCCGGAGGAAGAAGTCGGGCACTGTTGAAGAAGATGAGGACCGGAGAAGAAGATACGGGCGTGGAGAAAATAGGGCAAAGTGCGAGCAGAAGAAGAAAGGTCGCGGTCGCGATATTAAAAGGAACCCTAAAATCCGTAAAATCAGTACGGGCAGCAGACGCCCGTAGAGGTAATTCGGTCCCTTTCGCCCGTAGAACATTTACGGGTAGCATCTGTCCGTAAGAAAAATACGGGAGAAGCCAAAAATTGCATATTTTATTATTTTCTCCACTTGTTTCAGGAGATTAATGTCCATATTAGTTGTAAGTTGCAAGGATTGCCATCTTACCCACTTTTGTTTAAAAATTTTGTCTCCAATCTCACTTCATAGCCACGAGAGCTCAGTGAGAGGAGAGAGGAGGATTTGGCCCTTAAGCTGAGGGACTTCTTAGCAAATCTTCCACAATCAATTCTTTTTTCCAAAAATCATCCATTTAATCCTTGCAAAATGCAATTGATTAGACAAAAATCTTAGAAAGTGAAATTGGTGGGTCTTTTTGCTCTTTGCTTGTAATTGGTTCCAATTACCAGCAAAGAGGGGGCAGCTGTAGACACCCCAAATTGCACTACAGAATGAGAAAGTAATAAAAACATGTAATTAGAGCTTAAAACAGGTCAAAAATGCATAAAAATTGACTAAACAGGCTATGCCCGTATTTCATTCACGGGCCGGTCGGGCCCGAGATCGCTCTACGGTCAGGTGCGCCTGTAGTAACAATACGGTCACCGTTGGACCGCAATTCATTTATGGTCACTAAAGACTCGTGCGAGTTATGTCCTTCTCTCGATTTCCGAGCTTTATCTTTATTCCAATATATCTTTAAATGAGCGAATTACGTCTTTTATTCGCTGAAGCCACCTTGGTTGGCTATGGATGGGCATGATCTTGTGTTTAACTCAAACTGAAACTCTATCTTGCCAAACCTTGGACCAACCATACCCCTGTGTTTGCCTATAAATAGAGGACCTTTCCTCAAGCAAAAGGCCACGAAATTTTGAAGTCTAAGAAGCTCCAAGAGAAGAAGAGGAACCCCTGCTGCCTTGCTTGCTCAATCCAAGTAAGTCCCTTTTCCCTTTTATTTTCTGTCTTCAATTCTAGAAGTAATAGGATCATCTCTATTGCTGTAGAATAAGGCCATATTTTGTCTTGTATTCCTAAACTTGTCTCCAAGTACCTCAAGAGTCTCTCTAGCCATAAAACGTGAAGAGAGAGCTAGGGGAAAAGAGAACAGGTGGATCCCTAGAATAGAACCCCATATCTGTTTTTCTTTTTTTCTAGAATAAAGCCTTTGATTGTGTTTGTATAACCAAACCTATCTCCAAGTACCTCAAGAATCCTCTCTCGCCGTAAAACGTGAAGAGAGAGCTAGGGGAAAAGAGAACAGGTGGATCCGTAGGGTAGACCCCATGTGCTCAAATCTTTGAGATGTGTCCTGCTTTGAATATCCTGATCATGTTTTAATGCTTTTTATGATGAATCTGAATGAATCCATGATATCCATGATGTTTATAGCATGAGATCCCCACTTTTTTATAAAATTTGGATTTTCCACATATTTGCACCTACAGCACTGTTTTCGTGATTTTTGTGGTTTTAGGCTAGGATCTTGGATTTATCATGATCAATATGATAGATCTGGATCCAGAGGCCTGAAAATAAATTCTAGGGTTTCATGATGTGGTTTTTAAATCGTTTTTCATTATTGAGAGAAGACCCTACGGTCTAAATTCTCCCCTTTTGATGTTCCTCATCAACGTGGGTATTTTTGGTTTTTATTTTCAGATTTAATGTGAAATTTGGGCTCTATCTATGTCCTGGACTATTCAAGTTCAATTTTGAAGTATTTTATAAAAATCATATTTTTCTAGATTTCTAGAATTTGACTTGAAGCCAGATTTTTGGATTTTTCACTTTAAATTGATTTTATTTGATTTTATCTCAATTTTATTTTGATCATGAAACCCTAGGAATGGTATGATCATATTTGAGAGTTCTGGATCAATCAGACTATTCATATGAAAAAACCATATATTTTTGTCTTTTTGTGATTTTCATGAATTTTATAGCAAACCCTTTTTTCTTTGAAAAACATGAACAATACCTGGTAACCACCTTGTGTGGATGAATAGGGGTGCCTAACACCTTCCCTTGTTCATAACCTAATCCCCTTACCCATCTCTGGTTGTTTTTTTAGGAGGGTTATTTTTACCCTAAAATTGCCTTTTGTGCTTATTTAATATTTTGGTGTCCATTCACACCTAAATTGAATGGTGGCGACTCTTTGTTTTATTTAATCCCGCGTGATGATTAGAGGAAGTCATTATTCTGATCTTTTCCCATGTCTCACACCTGTGTGCGTAGCCGGCATCTCAAGCCGGCTACACTGCCAGAATACCTTTTTTGCTATTTTGTGATATTGTGCTGATTTCTTTGGTTTATTTGATCATTCCAGATGAACCGGAAGGGTTTCTAGGTCACCCGGAAACCCAAGATGGGCGTTGAACCGACCCGGTCCAAATTGATTTCCGGTGGGCCTTCCAACGGGGCCCACCAAGCCCGACAAACCCATTTTTGCTAAATGAAGACAATCAAATTAATTGAGTGGGCCGGACCATTGGAGGCCCACCAAATCCCATTTGGGAAGCTTGCTAGCTTAGACTTAGGCATGGTGTGGCCGAGAACACGGGCAGGGTCGATCGGGCCCGCTGAAGCCCATTAAATCGAACCAATTTTAGGGTTTCCAAACCCTAACTCATGAAGAATTGGGCTTTCAAGCCCAAGCCCAGGTAAAGGGCCCCAAGCCCAAATCCTGGCCCGCTTTGGCACAGATTAAGAAAGATAATCAAAACTACTTGGTAGCCATCGTGGGGCCCACCAAGCAATCCCGGCCCACTTTGGCATGGAAATCCCCTTAAATAATCAAACTTGAAATCCAAATAAAATCAAGCCAAATTGAAGCAAAATCCAAAGGGCCACACTGGGCCCACCAAGGAACATGTGGACCGCACTTGGCCCACCAATGAATCCGCAGGCCTTCCAACGGGGCCTGCCTAATCCGACTCACATCACTTTAAACTAAGAAAGATTAAATCAAGTAAAGGGACCCACACCATTTTGGCGGTCCCGCCAGACTTAACCAAATTTGAATGCTGGATTAGGAATCGGGTGAGTGAGAGACCAGAATTGACTCAAACCAGGGAAACCTATGGGACTCGTCACTTGACAGGGTGGACTGGGGTGTCTACGGACTTCCCCAGACCGCAACCGAGAACCTACTTAGAATCTCAAGCCGTAGATCAAGCCTTAATAGAAGAACTTAGGCAGCCAGGTGTCTGCCTGCACCCCATCAGGCAGTGGCGACTCCAAACAAATCCCGAGGCACGCATCATTTTGCGTGCGCCTTATTGTGCGACCGAAATCGGGTGCGCACACTCTCTGCAGTAGTCATTTTCTCTTCTTTTTTCTCACACCCCCTAGGTATGAAATTGACCGTTTCGAACTGAAACGAGTGGAATGCAATTTTGTCAACAGTTAAGTCCACATTAATAAATGGTATGTCAGGTGACACTATGGGAGGTATTAAATTCTCAGCTAAGACGGTTATCACCCTTTGTCCTCTTATATACTTCACCCTTTGGTGAAGAGTGGATGGTATTGCCCTAGCCAAGTGTATCCACGGCCTCCCTAGGAGCAGATTAAAGGCTTCTGGGATATCTATCACTTCAAATGTGATGTTGAAGATATTCGGCCCAATGGTGACCGGCAGTTCAATCTCCCCTAGGGAGTGTGTCTTAGAGCTATCAAAAGCCCTCACAATCCTTCCATTTTGCTTGATCTTTGATTGATCCAGACCAAGTTTGGCAAAAGTGATTAATAGGCAGACATTTAAAGCTGACCCATTGTCAATTAAAACGCGTGCCACCATACTGCCCTTACAAAGCACAGTGATGTGCAAATGGTCAACATGGTAACACCCACCGAGGCTTATTTCACTTTCAGAAAAACTTATCACATTGTGTGACAAGATTTGAACAACCATTTTGCCTAGTTGGTCTGGATCAATAGCCTTGGGTACGTATGCACTCTGAAGTACCCTTAACAATGCGTCCCTGTGCTTTTCTGAATTCAGCAAAAGCCCCAGTATTGAAATCTAGGTTGGGACCTTATTCAGCTGTTCAACAATATTAAATTCACTCTTTTTTATTATTTTGACGAGGTCTGCTGCCTCATTTTCTACATCCTGGGGGGTGTCTTCTCCTATTTTAGTTTTTTCTTTCATTTTTTTTCTTCTGTTTCTTTTCTTTCCTTCTCCACTTCCGATTATTTTTCTTTTTTTTCTCCTCCTACACATCTCCCTGACCTTGTCATGAGGTTTACCTCCTCCTGGTTCTGGTTCCTGACCATTGGAACCGTAGCCATGACCCCCTCGCTATAATTCCATGATACAGCTGACTCAAAATAGGCAAGTTTAGGGACATTGATCACCAATGGCTGGAGTTTGGACCGGGATGTAGGGACCGATTTATGAACATTGTAGGTTGGAGGAACATTTACAATCAGTGGGGGAAGCTACTTGGGAGTTGTTGGAACAGATGAAGTAATGGAGGCAGTGGTGGGGTCATAGTTGATGACCAATGGATTTCTTGATGATTGGGATGGAGAAAAGGTGGGTGAGTTGCAATTAATGACCAACGGTGGCCTTGCAGTGTTTATCTGGGCCATGAGGGAGGAGACCCGGTTCAGAGAGGAGCTAATGTCCTCAGCAGCACAATCATTCTTCCTAGAGATGACATTGACTTCATCCTCCTCTTTCTCTTGGAAGAAATGAACCTTGACCGAGATCCCCACAGGAGCTATCAATTGAGAGGGGTCAAAGGTTCTTTTCGTGGAGGAGATGGCTGCAACTGAGTTGGACGGGCCTGCCCCATTGTGATAAGGCAGGGGGTTTTGTCCAATATCATTCTCCGGCTGGGTAGGCCTGGCAGTATTGAAGGACAAGGCTTTCTGGTCCAATAGATCTTGAACCGCATGCTTCAACACCCAACAGCTGTCCGTAGAGTGCCCAGGTACACCCATGTGAAATTCACAAGTGACTACAGGATCATAATTCCTCCCCTTCGATGCATTTGGGTTGGGCTCTTTCAGGGTCACATATCCCCCTTTCAGTAAAGTTGGCAACAGCTGGGAAAGAGACACGGGAATGGGAGTGAAAACCCGATTCGTCCTGGCTGCCATCCAGGCATCCCTTTCTTCCTTAGTGAAGGCCCTCTTCTGGTTTGCAGGCACGGAGGGGGAAAAATTGATGTTAAGCAGCGTTTGGTAGTTGGTCTGCTGGGCCTATTGGGGTGCAGAAACATTGATTAGGAGTGGTTTCTTGGGAGAAGGAGCCTGTACCAAGTTAACTTCTCCTTCTTTCCTCACACCATTCTTCTTGAACCCATTCCCCTTCTTCTGTGCGAAGGAAGTGGAGGAATCCGATTGTCCGGCCGTGGCAAATTAGTCAATAATCTTTCCTAAACTGACCCCATCCTCGATCCAGTCGGCCACTTGCACCAAGGCTGCAAAGTTGGTAGTAGTCTAACCCACCAAGTGGTTGTAGAATGGCTGTCCCAGCGTACTTATGAATGTTGAGATCATCTCTGGCTCCAACATAGGCGGCCTGACTTGGGAGGTAGTCTCTCTCCACCTCTTGGTGTACTGCCTTACAGATTCCTCCTTGCCCTTGCTCATTCTCATCATGTCGTACCAGTCTGGCACGATCTCCGAGTTAAATTTATATTGGGCCAAAGAAGTGTTGGCCAAGTCCTTCCACCTTCTGATTCTTCCATGGTCCATGGTGGCGAACCACCTCAGAGCCGCTCCTGTCAAACTTCTTTGGAACAGCTGGATCAGAATGCCATCATCCCAGCCAAACTGGCATAGGGCCCCATAATAGAGCTTCAGATGGCTCATGGGACAACCAGTACCATCGTACTTGTCAAAGTCTAGGCATTTGAATTTCTCCTGTAGGCAGACATCGGGGTACATGCACAAGTCTTCAAAATTAGTGCCTCCGAAGTTATTCACCCCTTTTACCTCCCTCAGTTCCTCCTGGATGCTTTCTAGCTTGTGCAGAAATTTTCTTTCCATTTCCTCCCTTAATTTTTCTTTCTCCATCTCTTTCTCCGATTCCGCAGTATTTTCCCTGATCAAGATAGGTTCAGGGACAAGTTCAGGTATGGGTTGAGCTGGAGGTGGTATGTTTGTTTGAGGCTACGGTGCTTGGTGGGAAGTGGAAGCTTGGTTTTGGGCTTGGGCTTGTTGGGCCGCCAGTAAGTCTCCTAGCATCTTGGCCAGTCCTGCCACTTGCTCTTATAGTTGCATGAAGTCCTGAACAGGAACGGTGGCTTGATTCTCTTCAGGATTCATGGTGCGGGCTTTTGATCTGGTTACGGGAGCAATGGTTGCAAGTATTTTATACCTGGAGAAGAAAAAACAAAGAAATATGTCAGTTCCCATTTAATCCTAGTCACACACCCATAAATGTAGATACGTGAGATAGGTGAACACAAGTCCGGATTCATTTTTTCCTTTTTTTATTTATATTTTTGGTCATTTTTTTTTTAGAATTGTTGGAATATTTTAGGGCTTCCAAAGGTCCCACAAGGATTTGAATTGATTGATACGAAAAAGACCAACCAAATGTTTTTTTGGAATATTTTAGGACTTCCAAGTGTCCCACAGAAATTCAATTGATTGGTATGAAAAAGACCAACCAAAGGTTTTTTGGAATATTTTAGGGCTTCCAAGTGTCCCTCATAAATTCAATTGATTGGTACGAAAAAGACCAACCAAAGGTTTTTTGGAATATTTTAGGGCTTCCAAGTGTCCCACATAAATTCAATTGATTGGTACAAAAAAGACCAATCAAAGGTTTTTTGGAATATTTTAGGACTTCCAAGTGTCCCACAGAAATTCAATTGATTGGTACGAAAAAGACTAACCAGAGGTTTTTTGGAATATTTTAGGGCTTCCAAGTGTCCCACAGAAATTCAATTGATTGGTACGAAAAAGACCAATCAAAGGTTTTTTGGAATATTTTAGGGCTTCCAAGTGTCCCACAAAAATTCAATTGATTGGTACGAAAAAGACCAACCAAAGGTTTTTTTTTTTTGGAATATTTTAGGGCTTCCAAAAGTCCCACAAAGGTTTGATTTGATTGGTACGAAAAAGACCAACCAAAGATTTTTGGAATATTTTAGGGCTTCCAAAAGTCCCACAGAAATTCAATTGATTGGTACGAAAAAGACCAACCAAAGGTTTTTTGGAATATTTTAGGGCTTCCAAGTGTCCCACAGAAATTCAATTGATTGGTACGAAAAAGACCAACCAAAGGTTTTTTTTTTTTTTTGGAATATTTTAGGGCTTCCTAAAGTCCCACAAAGGTTTGATTTGATTGGCAAAGTTTCTTCTGTTTTCAAGTTCAAAAGTTTGATCGAAACTTGTTTGAGGTGAATTGGTATCAAGAATTATGTCACCTTGGTTCCCCTTTAGTGTATCTTGAGGGAAAAGATGGATTTGAGTTCTGATATTAAGTTAAATCATTTGATGAATCATTTGGACACTTAAAATTTTCTTTTATATTCCCATTGAGGTGCTCATAGATTATTTAGTGTTTTAAGCATTTTATTCTCAAAAAGATTAGGATAAATAATCAATTTATACATTTCCGGGCTGTATCCGACATATCAGGTCGGTTAAGGCTATGTTTTATTATATCCGATATAAATAATCGGATACAGACATAAAGCCATTTAACCGATGATAAATGTCTGATAAGCAGTTTATATTGTTTAACCGATCTGAATTGTCGGTTAATGCCGAATTAGCCCTTTTTGACTCATTTTTTCACTAGATTATGTTATCTTTATTCCCACTTAATGTTCACCTTGACTTGGCCTCTAAACACTATCTCCAATTGGACTTTGACACCATACTTGCAAAAATGCTTGAATATTCATGAGGGTACATGCTCCCTCAAACATTGGACACCATACTCATGAACTTTGTTCTTTTGGTTGCTTCCTACATGGACTTTGAGTAGGACGACTTCTAAGTAGAGTTAAGGACTCTTCCTATAGGTTACACCAACCTTAGGCTAAAAACACTTTTGGGAAAAATTTCATCCCAAGCATAAGGACACCATGGCTTTTAATTTACATGACATGAAGATAATTAAAAAATGATTTTACCTTGCCACCTCATGTTATCTTCAATATGGTATTCATATTAGACCTTGGCCTATGAAACATGCAAATGGCATTCCCTCAATTACACCCAATTCCCCAAACGTAATTGTTTACTTTAGCTGAAACATTGTTTCTCCACCTTCAAGCGTATGGTTTTTGAGTTTTGGTTTATTGGCAACTTAGATCTCAAGTTTAGTGATGACCAGGATCGAATCACAGATCCACATTGTCATCACATCATTGACTCAAAATTCTAAGGTGAATGTTTTCACTTTCGCTTTCCGAAGTATCGACCTTGTTGCACCAAACTACACACATTCGGGTTCAACTTCCTATAGGTAATGGGTAAGCTGTGCAAAAGATTTAAAGTGCTCAAGTGCATTTGAAATTTAAGGAAAACATTCACAACGTCCCAGCCCCTTGCCACTCCTTTTCGCAACCATGCATACAATTTCAAGCCAAGGCATAATACAACATTATATTGACGGTAACAATACAAGCAAGATAATAAAACCTAAACATGCTCATGACTATCATATACACACACAAAAAAATCACCCAAGCATGTTATCATATTTTACACAAACAATTAATCATGTAAAATATGCTTAAAACCCAAAAACATCCAACAAACACTTCAGATTTTCTGCTCATTATTTTCATGATTGAAACATATCATCTTTGCCCAATTCAAAGCATGCCATAAAAAAAACAGCAAGTAATCGCTTTGTACAAGTAACAACTAATCATGTAAAACATGCTTGAAAACCCAAAAAAATATCCCCTAAATTTCCAGATTTCATGTTCATGATCTTTATGTTCAAAACATGGCATTAAACCCCCAAATTGGAGCATGTTATCAACAATACCCAGCAATAAATCATATTGTACAAGAAAGAATTGCTCATGGAAAACATGCTTGAAAGCCCCAAAAATACCCACTAAACTACTAGATTTCATGCTCTTAATTTCTATGTTCAACTCATGGCATTAAAAAAAAACCAAATTAGAGCATGTTATCACAAAATGCATCAAAATCATGTTACAAGATAGGCTCTCCCTAAACAAAATTTCTAGACACAATCAAACAACACATACATGCCTATCTTTATGAATCCTCTAATCATAAAAAATAAATCTAAGATACATCAAACAAGCCCAAATAAAATAACCAAAACAGCAAGCATTCAAGAGTAAAAATCAAACATGAATAAATACAAAACATGGCTTAAATCCACAAGTCCCCAGTGGAGTCGCCAGTTGTGAAACAGGTAAAAATCAACCTAAAGACTTCCTGTCATCACACAGGCTCAAGAAAAAGGGAGGAGTTGCCACCATTCCTTTTAGGTGTGAATGGACACCAAAATAATGAAAATGCAATGCAAAGACAAAAATTAAAGTAAAATAACAATAAAAAATAAAAGAAACCAGAGATGGGTAAGGGGATTAGATTATGAATAAGGGAAGGTGTTAGACACCCCTATTCATCCACACAAGGTGGTTGCCAAGTATTGTTCATGCTCAAAATAAAGAAAGCTTGCTAATTAAAATAATCAAAAAAACTTGAAAAGAATTAAACACATGTATGATCCCTCCAATCCCTCCACATGAGAAGTCCAATGAATTTTAAACCCTCTTTATGGAAGTATCACTTCTAGGACATCACCATTAATTGCAAATCAAAATAAAATTTGAATACAAGCAAGTTGAGGCAAATCTGGAGCATTCGGTAAAAGATGAAGCCATTTGACCATAAATCATTCAAATCAAATTCAAATTGAATGAGACCAAAACCATTTGAAAGATCATGATAAATAGAAGACTCAGGAAAAGTTTCAAGTAAATCCGATTAAAATCCTAAGAGTTATGCTTGTTTGAAATTCACTGTTATAAGTTGATAAAAGTAGTAAGTGGGCAACTTTGAAAACCTATTTGTGAAGATTGGCTCCATATAAATCTTTGAAAATTTTCATGAATGAAGTAAGAGGTGCCATATTTCATATGAAATAGGCCTCATACAAAACTCCATTCGGATGTGACTTGTGCGACCTCCCGAACATGCTTAGAGGATCACAGATTAACCCAGAATTCTGCTATTGAGCAATTCTAAGTCAATCAAACACACAAGACACAAATGAAATCGAAAAGTCTTGAAACCAATTTGATTTGAAAGTCAACTCATAAAGGAAAACATAGAAATCAAAATCTCTCAAATCAGACTTAAAACGAGCAAATGGTACTCAGTCAAAGTGAAAGGTTCAGCAATCTGGCCTGAACTGACCTGTCGACTTTGATCAAGTGGTATCAAAAATCCATTTCATAGAAATTGATGAAATTTTACAGACTCAAACTAGACAGTTCCACCTATCACATGTATTTAGAATCACTCCAAAATTCATTTGGAGGACAAAGTTATGAGTGTTCCAAGATAGGGTACAGGTGTTGTCCCGTCTTGAAAACTTTAGGTAAACATTAATCTAAAACAGTGTGCAAGTGTGTGCAATCTGTGCAATCCAAATCAAAATCATTTGAAAGGAATGGTAAAACCCCCAGAAAGATGTAAGAGACGAATTTGGCTTCAAACTCTCATTGATTTGAAAGACAATGCCAAAATCCCAAAAACAAGGCAAAAATGCCCATAACAAAGAGACTAGACCATGAGGTCTTCTTTACACAAACTGAACTTGCTTGCATTCTATGGAAAACATTAAGAAATGTCCAAGAACAATTTAGGACAAAGAATCAGCTCATCAATCTCATTGATTAAGATAATGAACCAAATGTGTTTGTAATGAGACAAAAACCCCAACTTGAGAGGTGGGACTATGAAAGCCTTCTCTTAAAGTTGGGATCACTTGAAAATCATCTAAAACAGTAGCAAAATGCTCAAGAAATATCTAGGGTAAAGATCCGACTCATAAATCTTATAGATTGAAGAATATGAATCAAACGTACCCACTTTGAGAGAAAAATCCCAACTTGAGAGGTTAGGCTAGGAAAGCCTCCTCTCAAAGGTAAGGTTACATGAAATCCATTCAAGGATCATAAAAAACTTGATCTAAGGCCACCTATCTCAGATCTATCCTAATGAATATGATAGATCCAAAATACAAGCCTATTCCATCAAAAACAAGTGAGATGTGTGCATGTGTAAAAATAAAAACATCCCTTTTTCGGAGGGAATTGAGATCCAATGCTATAAAGAGCATGGATCTTGGTATTCTCTCCAAAAAATGAAATCAAAATCATAAGATTAATCAACACATTACAACATATAGCATTCAAATATACATCAATCAAATGAGGGTTCTATCACTAGGGTTCCATTCCCATTCTCGTTTCCCCTAGCTTTCTCTTCACGTTTTACGGCTAGAGATAGTCTTGAAGTACTTTGAGTAGGGAATGGAGTTTTAATCACAATCAGGCCTTACTCTAAAGAAAGGGAGAAGAGGAAACTAACCCTAGAATTTAAAAACCAAAAAATAAAAAGGGTTCCATGCTTACCTGGATTCCTGGGAGCAATGCGGCAACGGTTCCCTTCTTCACTTGGATCTCTTCAATCTCCAATCTTATGGCCATTTGCTTGAGGAGAGGCCTCCTATTTATAGGCAAAGGCTAGGGTAAGGGGTGCCCTAATGGTAGACACAAAATTATGTCTAGAATCCACCAACTTAAACCCTAAGGCTATTTTTGAGAATTCTCACTCTTAGAATAGGGATAAGACAGTAAAAAGTGCAAACTTTCAGAATTTTCCAATTTCTGCAGCAAAACACTAGTATCCGGCAACTCAGGTCGGATACTAATAACCCTCTTTGTATCCAACATTATCTGTCGGATACAAACAAATCAATTTTTATCCGACAATTAATGTCCGATACACAAGATAATGCCTTTATCCGAAATTTTTACATCGGATACAAAAGAAAAAAGCTTTTTTAATGATTTTGGCCAATTATTCATCTTTTCATAGTGCAATTTGGGGTGTCTATAGGTTCCCTCCAAGAACCAGTGGAGCCCAACCCTAGATCAGAAAAGCCAATTTAGGGCTTTCTGTGCTTGACAGAAAACACGGTTCGGTCGAGCACAAATTTATTCATAGCCAAAATTAAATTTCGGATATACATGTTTTGTTGTCTGACTAAAATTTAATTTCGGTCATGAATAAATAAGGGTTTGGCCAATCTATCATTTTGGTCAAATTCAGAGAAAACCCAGAAATGCCCTTTTTGACCCTCTTTAGCATTTTAATCCCCTTTTAATCAAACCAATTAAAACCAACAGGGTTATGAGCTCTCCCTTAACCTAATTTGGAACTTGGGTCCAAATTTGATACCGGTGGGCCTTTCGACGAGACCCACTTATTCCAACTAACTCACTTGATTAAAATAAGTAGATGAAACTTAATAAAGGGTCATACCCTCCAAGGCCCAATTTGAGATATGCTTGGGTAAGGATAGATGGATTGGCCATGGCTTAGGGTGTGAACCTGTCGAACCCCATCTCATCATTCAAAGAGAACCTGCTTATTTAACCAAGATGGAAGGGATACACATCCCATAACCTTCAAAGCCTTAGGATCCCTAGTCCAAATTGGAATCAAATTGACATAAAGATAACAAAATTAAAGGAAGCTACAAGAGGGCCCACAAGTCATCCATACCCACCAAGAGCATGAAATCTTAAATTTAATCTCTTTTAAATTCAAACCTAATAACAAATAATTAATCAAACTTAACCAAACCCTAAAGGGCTTCTAGGCTTAAATTAAGCCCAAAAAGGGACATGTGGGCTGTCCCTTAGCCAACCTTGGATAGTACAGGTCTTCCAATAGAGCCCACACATTCATACTAAGATCACTTAATAAAGAAGATAAAAAAAAAGATAAGGGGACCTACACCACATAAGTGGTCCCCATATAGACCTAATTAAATGAGTGCATATTTGTTTAAGATGGGTGAGGTAAATTAAGTTGACTCATAACCAGGATGAACCATGGGACCCGTCACCTAACGAGGTGGACCAAAGTATCTACGGACTTCCTGGACTGTAATCGAGAACTTAACTGGAATCTCAAACTGCAGACCGCTTAATAGACAAACATTAAGCACTTAGGTGTCTACCTATACCCCATCAGGCAGTGGTGACTCCCATCCCCCCATTTCCTTTTCCGATCTAGAATGCATCCCATCTTTCATGCATTCGCCAGATATCACGCCAGGAATCAATGTCCCTAAATGAGGCACACACTCTCGTACATCTTACACAATACTACCATTTTGAAGTGTAACACTATGAAAGTTGACATCACCTGGAGACATATTCACACAGGCTGGGAAATACAAAGTCCTCCTTTCCTCAAGATTAATTTTGATGGGGCTGTCAGGTAGGTAACTGTTTAAACCCTATATAACCGACGAATAAGAGAAGGACACGTGGAGCCTAGGTGGCTTAGGTAGGCCACGACATCAAGGCACGTAGGCTTTGAATGGTTGAGCAAGCCACGTCAGCACGCATACAGAAGAATGCGGTTCGAGCCACGCAAGCCAATACGACAAAACCACAAATATCAGAAGATCATGCCATCGGCCGTTCCAGAATAAAATTATTTTAAGATCATGGCCGGGCGGTTATCATTCTGAAACAGAGAACTGAAGATGACCAACCGCCATGAAGATCGTGCAAGAGTAGGACGTTGAGCAACCGTCAAGGATCGGCTATAAAAGGCATCAATTCGAAGAGCTCAAGGACACAATCCACACAACCGCAACCGGTTATTATATTATTTTGATCATCCGTGATCCTTTATCCCCTCTAATACAGACGGATAAACTAGGACTTCTCTCACTGCTTCCAGTCGCAGTGACATATTCGACCCCTCTTTACTCCAACTAACACCAGAATCCTGCCACCGGAGAGTAAGTTGAGGCCGCCCCTGACTCGCAGTTCTGTCTTTACAGAATCCCGAGCAGCCGGTCCCGAGACTCGCTCTGTTCACGCCAGGTGACTCGTGTATTTTCGGGTAAGCAGCAATCCAAGGTGAACCCCCTGAACTGGCTTTGTTAGCAGCCGCCCCCTTCCTCCTGCCCTTATACTCGATTACGGCTATAAGACCAGGACAGGCCGGTCCTGCGAGCCCTGTCAGTTTTCTTTTTTACTTTTGTTTCCCTTTTGAGGATTATCTGTTGTCGCTTTCGGCTATTCGGCCGATTTAATAATAAAGGATTTGTGTGCCATTAGTTGCTTTCGCTTTCGAACACTTACAAGAACCCAAAACGAAGACCGAACCCCTAGTCTTCATACCATCGCCTGACCGATTTTATTACAGGTGACTTGCAGTACGACTGAACCGATCCCGGTTCAGATTCGGAACAGGTGCCCGGGGTCAGGAATCGACTCAAAAATCATTGTATCAAACGATACTGGCACGCCCGCGTAGAGACACATCACCACCTTCGACACGTGTCCACACCGGCCCATTTTTGGAGCAACAATCACATTGCGAAGCACAGTACATTCATTAGTTTCGTGGGTTTTCACCCCGTGCCATTTACAAGTTTTACCCTTGGCCGCCACATTGGCTGGGATAAAAGGATAGTCTTTGGTCAGTCTGAAGAATCCTTGTTTTAGAAGGTATTCAAATACTTCAGCCGTCTTATTTATGTCAAAGGAATAATTTCGGCTAAAAGTACTTGTCTCCTTTGTTGCTTCTGTATCCTTGGTTTTTAGGATAAGAATCGGACAGGTAATTGATTGTTTTCCCACGACCTCTACAACTCCGTATTCAAAGTTCGGGTCCTTGTAATAAGACCCGTAAGACGAGACTTTCTTTTCGTTGTCTTCCTGCAAAAGCCATTCATATTTGGTGGCTCTGGCCGACAACTCAAATAAGTCTTCGAACTGTTCACCTTCGAATTTCTTCCGAAGTTCAAAGTGTAGTCCGTTTAAAGCCAAATTTGCAAATTCCGATTCTGGTAAAAGAATTCGGCATTTGTTTTTCATATATTTAAAGCGAGCAATATATTTATCGGCCGATTCCCCCGGTTGTTGTCTTAACCGAGCAAGATCAACCATGGTCACTTCGGGCTCCGTGCGATAAAATTGGGAGTGGAATTTCTCTTCCATCATTCCCCAATTTGTAACTGAATTGGCCGGTAAGGTAATATACCATGTAAAGGCCTGTCCGGTCAATGAGTTTCCAAATAGTCTAAGTCTAAGGAAATCATTACCGGACGCCTCTCCACATTGAACCGTAAATCGGCCAATGTGTTCAATGGTAGATTGTTGACCTTCTCCTGAAAACAAAGTGAATTCGGGAATCTTGTATCCCCTAGGGAATTCAAATTGTTGGTCAATCCAACCCGGGTAAGGTTTTCTATAAACTCACCTAGTCATTCGTTGGTGATATTGATCTCCGATTATTTCTTGAATTACATTTTGGATGTAATTACGGTTTACGGCCATATTTCTTACCCCAATATCTTCTCTATGGTTCTCCTGCGCTTCCGTCTGTCCCATGAGCCGCACCTCGATCGGAGGCACATTAGGATGAACTGGGACACCAGGAGGTATTTCTCCCCTAAAAGCGGTGGTGTTGGCCTGTTCATTTCGGCCATTTACACCTAGGTTTATGATCGGTGGCTACTCCGGGATATTTATCCTTTCGTGAGCATTTGATCCGGCAGCCGATGTTTCGGCTCGTTCGGCCATCATGACCGGTCTTGCCATTGTAGAGAAACCTTCCTGTAAAACCGCTAGGATTCTACCATTATCAGAAGAGATTTTGTTAATACCCTGGCCAAAGCCTGCCATTTGTTGGCTGAGACCTTGTATGGCCTGAATAAGTCGCTCATTAAGGTCCGGCTGAGAACTCGAAGGTCCTTCTTCCGGGACTTCTGAAGCATAAAGAGGATTTACCTGAGATTCGGCAGGTTCCTCTGGCACTGCATTTTCAGCATGCCGAGTACTTCTTCTTGCCGCCATTAGTGCTCTTTCAAACACTAATGGTCCCACCGGGCATGCCAAAAAGGGATGTTGCTCCAAAAATGGGCCGGTGTGGACACATGTCGAAGGTGGTGATGTGTCTCTACGCGGGCGTGCCAGTATCGTTTGATACAATGATTTTCGAGTCGATTCCTGACCCCGGGCACCTGTTCCGAATCTGAACCAGGATCGGTTCAGTCGTACTGCAAGTCACCTGTAATAAAATCGGTCAGGCGATGGTATGAAGACTAGGGGTTCGGTCTTCGTTTTGGGTTCTTGTAAGTGTTCGAAAGCGAAAGCAACTAATGGTACACAAATCCTTTATTATTAAATCGGCCGAATAGCCGAAAGCGACAACAGATAATCCTCAAAAGGGAAACAAAAGTAAAAAAGAAAACTGACAGGGCTCGCAGGACCGGCCTGTCCTGGTCTTATAGCCGTAATCGGGTATAAGGGCAGGAGGAAGGGGGCGGCTGCTAACAAAGCCAGTTCAGGGGGTTCACCTTGGATTGCTGCTTACCCGAAAATACATGAGTCACCTGGCGTGAACAGAGCGAGTCTCGGGACCGGCTGCTCGGGATTCTGTAAGGACAGAACTGCGAGTCAGAGGCGGCCTCAACTTACTCTCCGGTGGCAGGATTCTGGCGTTAGTCGGAGTAAAGAGGGGTCGAAGATGTCACTGCGACTGGAAGCAGTGACAGAAGTCCTAGTTTATCCTTCTGTATTAGAGGGGATAAAGGATCACGGATGATCAAAATAATATAATAACTGGTTGCGGTTGTGTGGATTGTGTCCTTGAGCTCTTCGAATTGATGCCTTTTATAGCCGATCCTTGACGGTTGCTCAACGTCCTACTCTTGCACGATCTTCATGGCGGTTGGTCATCTTCAGTTCTCTGTTTCAGAATGATAACCGCCCGGCCATGATCTTAAAATAGTTTTATTCTGGAACGGCCGATGGCACGATCTTCTGATATTTGTGGTTTTGTCGTATTGGCTTGCGTGGCTCGAACCGCATTCTTCTGTATGCGTGCTGACGTGGCCTGCTCAACCATTCAAAGCCTACGTGCCTTGATGTCATGGCCTACCTAAGCCACCTAGGCTCCACGTGTCCTTCTTTTATCCGTCGGTTATATAGGGTGTAAACAGTGATACAGGAGAATATTGATAAAGGGCTCCTGAAGTTTGCAGAAACCGACAAAGAGAAGATGCAGGTTGACACACAACCATTCCCTAAAGAGGTGTCGGTGAATATGGTTACCATTGGTTTGCCAAAACGCACTCCAGCAGTTAAAATCGACCTGGATGGATCCTCATCAGGGAAATGGGGGAAAACAGCACAACCAGTACAAAACCAGGTGAATTTACGGCCAAGAAACCATTGGTGGTATCCACCTACACAAGGACGGTCATGGCGTCAAGAAAGGAGAGGTGAAATCTGGGGTGAATGGTGGCATAAGTCCAGACGCGAACCCATGATCGAAGAAGACAGGAAGCAAGACCTCGATGAAAAAACAACAAAGAAATTGGCTTCGGTTCCTTCTGAATTGTCTTCCAATCAAGCTACAACCAAAAAGCGACCGGAAACGGTTGCTAAATCCTCAGAGGATTCTTCCGTTAATAAAGATACATCATGCAAGATTCCGGAGAAAATAGAAATGTCACCAGGCCTCCTTTGCCAAGACTGCAAGCAAAACGTGATAGCAGAATACCGGTATTCCCAGTACAAAGGGAAATCCGTCAAGTATGAAGATGCACGCCACACTCAGGGGGGCAAGAGACCCTTGTACTTAACTTCTGGAAGACAAGTAGGCTCGCCGACAAGGACGGCAGCCACCTATAGCTCCGCTAGGGATAGCGGCTACATGACTCACGAACAATATAGGATGGTAAACAGGGTCAAACCCAGGATGGTAAAACCACCTATTATTCAGGATGGTCACTGGAAAAGATTGACTCATCCTAAATTTCCTTTCCATGCGCAGGCAAGTATCGCAGAACTGACCAGAACGCAGAAGCGACGCTGGCAGCGACAGCAAGCTAAGAGACGATACCAGGAACAGAGTACTGGATCATCCGAGCCATATTGGTCGTCTAGGTTTGTTGCCAAAAGGCGCATTCCGAAACCACAAAGGCTCAAAAAGAGCCCACCCGATTCACCAATCGCTCCAAATACTACGCCCGAACACAATTCCAATGCAGTGACCGAAAGGCTGGTTTCGGACGAGAAATTGACGGACAATTTCGCCGGAGGAGAAGGAGAACAATTTTTAGTTGAACAATTGTTAACAGAATATAGCAGGATCTCAACTCCTTCTACGGTAGAAATAACGGAGGAATTGACGCTCAAAACTCCGAAAGACGAGATCAGTGAGTCACTGAGTCAACCTCCTCTGAGTGCAGATGCATCAATAGCTGAAATTTGTTTCGGCCGAATGCCCCCAATACCACTTGACTGCCACATGGTCCTCACTTTACCTATGACTTTTGGGGCCAGCATGGAGTTACCACGGTTAGAGGAGATCCAGGAGGAGGAAGACCCAGTAGCTTTGTATGTGATTGATCCGGAACATCTCGAAGAAGAGAAAAAAGACCAGAAACCGGCCGATGGTGACAAAATCGGTCTGGTGGGAGAGGTATGTTTCGTTGAACCATCCTTAACCATCACTCAACATCTGAAACCTTTATTTATAAAGGCGCACATGAAAGGGATCCCTATCAATAGAGTTTTAATTGATAATGGGGCAGCAATAAATTTCATCCCAATCTCCACATTGAAGAAATTAGGTAAGTCTTATTCGGATTTAATTTCTTCCAAGATCACGGTCACTAACTTTGCAGGAGGTATTACAAGAACTAGAGGAATCCTCCCAATCGAACTAACGGTTGGGACACGGCAATCTCTTACGGCATTCTTCGTAATTGAATCATCCGCCGGATACAACGCATTGCTGGGAAGAGATTGGATCCATTCGAACAAATGCGTACCATCTTCTTTGCACCAATCGTTGCTGTTTTGGAAGGATGGCAAGACCGAAGAAGTAAAAGCCGACCAGCGGCCATTTGCCGTAGATTCCAACGCCGCACATGCATCCCTTTATAACGAAGGGGTAAAACCAATTTCATTTAGTGGATATGACAAGAATGGGCAGCCGATCACTTCAAGTTCGGCTATACTACAAACGGCGCAACTACAGATTACAGAGGTAGCCGCAATCGCCGAACTCAAAGAACTACCAAATGATGGTTAAACCATCAGAAGTCGCAGAAGCCGTTTTAAGAAAGATGACGGCTTACATGCAGGAAGAAAAGATAGGGAAATTGCAGCAGGAACAGGAATGGCTGGAAAACGGCGAGATAATGATAAACTCGGCCGAATTCATTAATGAACAAGAAGATGAAAGGGTACAAGACCGGGATGAGATTACTCTCGCCGACCTACAAGCAGCACCAGCCAAATTAGAAGACCTGAAGGTAGATACCCAAGATCCATTAGAAGAAATCAACCTGGGGACAGAGGCGGAACAAAAGCCTGTTTTCATAAGTAAGTTACTACCACCTTCGGTCAGACAAGAAATGAGACAATTGTTGGCCGAATATTCGGACTGTTTCGCCTGGACTTACCAAGAAATGCCAGGATTGGACCGAAAAATGGTAGAACACAGGCTCCCTATCAAGCCAGAATTTAAACCATTCAGACAACCTTCAAGGAGGATGGGTGACGACGTGGTATGTAAAGTAAAGGTTGAAATAGAACGACTTTTATCAGCCGGGTTCATTAGGCCAATACGATACGCCGAGTGGCTTTCAAACGTTGTACTTGTAATCAAAAAGAATGGTCAAATCAGGGTATGTATTGATTTCCGCAATCTGAATTCTGCAACGCCCAAGGACGAATATCCAATGCCGATCGCAGATCTCTTAGTTGATAATGCATTACGGCATAAATTTTTGTCATTTATGGACGGCCACTCCGGATATAATCAAATCTTTATTGCCGAAGATGATGTAGCTAAAACGGCGTTTCGGTGCCCTAGAGCATTAGGAACTTATTGTTGGGTAGTTATGCCCTTCAGATTGAAAAATACTGGCGCAACCTATCAAAGGGCAATGAATCTTATCTTCCATGATATGATCGGTCAAATACTTGAGGTGTATATTGACGATGTGGTGATAAAATCTCAGACCGAAACAGACCACTTGCAGCATTTGAAGCGGGTTTTTGAGCGACTTCGTAAGTACAGCTTGAAAATGAATCCGTTAAAGTGTGCTTTTGGTGTATCGGCCGGAAATTTCCTAGGCTTTCTCGTGCATCAAAGAGGAATTGAGGTCGACAAAAATAAGGCAAAGTCGGTCATAGAAGCCAAGCCACCAGCCAATAAGAAACAGCTACAAAGGTTGATCGGCCAGGTGAATTTCTTGAGAAGATTCATTTCAAACCTGGCCGGAAGGATCAGGGTCCTATCCCCATTATTGAAGATCAAGAATACTGAAGAGTTTATTTGGAATGAGGACCATCAAGCCGCTTTTGAAGGCATTAAACAGTATTTGGCAACACCACCGGTCTTGGTGCCACCTTCAAAAGAACGGCCGCTAAAGCTTTATATAGCAGCTGCGAGCGAATCAGTTGGAGTCTTGTTGGCCCAAGAGAATGATCAAGGATATGAGCAGGCCATTTATTACCTTAGCAGATTCCTGACTCCAGTGGAAGAAAGGTACACTAATCTAGAGAAGTTGTGTCTCACACTCTATTATGCAGCTACCAAATTACGACATTATCTCCTGTCGGCCAAAGAAATTTTTGTAATAGCAGCCACTGATGTGGTCAAGTACATGCTCACTCAGCCCATGGTGAGTGGTAGACTCGGAAAATGGACCCTGACTCTGATGGAGTTCGACTTCAAATATGTACCGCAAAAAGCGGTAAAAGGGCAAGCATTGGCCGATTTTTTGGCCGATCATCCATCTAGTGTACAAGAAAAAGAATTGGATATCCCAGTATTTCATGCCAGTTTTTGCTATGCCGAATTCCAACCTTGGACGCTGGAATTTGATGGCTCAAAAACAGATTTTGCTTCTAGGATCGGAGTAGTAATAACCTCACCAACCGGCGATAAGCACGAACATGCATTTCAACTTGAAGAATTGTCCACAAATAATCAAGCAGAGTTTGAAGCTACAATTATAGGGTTGGAAATTATATGGGAAATGGGTGCTCGAGCGGTCAATATTGTTGGGGATTCCCAACTCGTCTTGAAGCAAATGGAGGGCATATATAACTGCAATAGCGAGTCATTAGTACTGTTGCTGCGAAGGGCGAGATTCTTGGCCCAGCAGTTCAATAGAATTGAATTCGAACATCGGCCAAGGAAGGAAAACTACCAAGCTAATGAACTGGCCCAGTTGGCATCCGAACTCAGGCTGCGCGATTCAGTCAGAACGGTGACCATACAATCTCTCCCCAACTCCGAGAAAAGACCATTTCTGGTGGATTCACTGGCATGTTGCAACCAGACAATACGACAGGATTGGAGAGGTGAGATCTGGGGATATCTTAAAGATCCTACTATAAAGACTAGCAGATCGACCAAAAGGAAAGCTGCCAACTATTTCATTCTGGGTGATGAGTTATACAAAAAGAGTATTGAGGACATCCCACTTAGATGTGTCAACCCAACAGAAGCCATGTTAATAATGGCCGAAGTGCACGAAGGGATCTGTAGCGCACACCAAGCAGGAATCAAGATGCGATGGTTATTACGTCGGCATGGTTATTACTGGCCGTCAATCTTGAAAGATTGTCAGATGTTCGCTGTAGGATGTCAGGAATGTCAGAAACATGGACCAGTTCAAAGGGTACCGGCATTCGAATTGCAAACAATAGTCAAGCCATGGCCCTTCAGAGGTTGGGCAATGGATTTAATTGGAAAAGTGTATCCTCCTTCGACTGGTCTACACAACTTCATCATAGTAGCCACCGATTACTTCACCAAATGGGTGGAAGCCAAACCTTTGAAAAAAGTGGAACAATCGGATGTGATTGAGTTTATCAGGGAGCAGATAATTCACAGATACGGTATCCCCGAAACCATCACGACCGATTCAGGCACCGTTTTTGTAGGACAAGAAGTGACTGAATTTGCCAAAACATATTGCATCAGAATGATTCAATCTACACCTTATTACGCACAGGCAAATGGACAAGCTGAAGCAACGAACAAAGTGTTGAAAAATATTCTGAGAAAGATGATTGAAGATAAGCCAAGAAGTTGGCATAAACTCCTATCTGAAGCATTGTGGGCGTATCGAATGTCTTACAAGACGTCTATTGGAACTACCCCTTTTGCTTTAACCTTCGGTCATGAGGCAGTTATTCCAGCCGAGATCACGGTCAAATCGTTGAGGGTGGCTATTCAGAATAATTTCACTCCCAAGGATTACAAGGAAGCAATGTTAGTTGAATTAGAAGACTTGGGAGAGATGAGGAGGCTAGCCCTAGATCGGCAGAAAGCCCTCAAGCAAAGGATTGCAAGATCCTATAACCGCCGAGTAAAACACAAATCATTCGCTCAAGGAGATTTGGTGTGGAAAACCCTTCTGCCAATAGGGAAAAAAGATTCCTTATATGGAAAATGGTCCCCCATATGGGAAGGACCATTACAAGTCAGCAAGGTATTGCCCGGGGGGCATACCATATACAGTCATTAGATGGCCAAGAAAAGAAGATTATCAACGGCCAGTTTTTGAAACGGTATTTTCCCACTCTATGGGAAAGCCGCGAAATCAATAACCAACCTGAGGAAAATCAGGAATAAAATAAAATATCTACTGCTCGGTACCTGCAACGCCAAATAAATGGCATTGTCAAATCAAAGCGCCGACATACGGTGCGGATTAGACTACAATAGGAAATCTCTTCGAGATCCGCTCAAACCCATTGATCTTCTTTCTAACGATCAGTCTATAAATACTAAGGCAATGCTCGCCATTCTTTCAAGAAAGGGAAGCAGAGAAGAAATGGCGAAAGATCAAGGACCGACGACGGAGACGATCGGAGAAGAAGAAGTCAACAAGGCCGATGACTTCATGAGAATGGGCGGGATCGGAAAAGGCGGCTCCACTCTCGCTGACCCCATCACGGTAGGTCTTCTCCCACCGAGTTCTGGGTAGAGACGAGAGTTCTCTCCTCCGACCAACATTTACGCCGGTCGGAGTAGTCGCCATCCCTCCCTCTTTCCTCTGGCCCCTTTGATTAAATTGCCCCTCGCTAACACCATCCATGATTGGCGTGCGGAGCAATTTCAGGGGCATACCGGCCCCGGCTGTATTATCAGGCCCCGGCTGAAACATCTGGCCTTAGTTATATGAAAGAGCCGGAAGAGCTCGGCTTTGATTGTATGAAAGATCAATGTTGAAATAAATACATTTTGTTTGTTCTTATTTCAAGTTTTAGTCTTTCCATAACGAGCAGTAGATATGAAATAAAACGAGTATGTTACGCATCCAAAAACATGCAAAAAACTACCGTTTAAATAAAAGGCCGAGAAATCAGCTGAATGAAGTTTAAAATGCCAACCATATGGCATTATCATCAAAAAGTGAATACCGAACAAACGGTATAATTGTTTAAAAAGATCTTACCCCTCAAAACCAAGTTTTAAATCGGGCATGATCATACTTGGCCCGCTCCAACAAGAATTGCATCTCGGCCCGGCGTACCTCCATTTCTCTTTCATCTTGCATATGCTCCTCCAAGCGATGACGGCTTGACTCGACCAGCATCCACTGAGCCTTGATAGATTCTTTAAGACATTGCTCCTCAGATTGGAGTCGAGATAATTCGGTCAAATTAGCGGCCGATGGACTATCAGCAACAGAAACCTGATTGAGAAGGTTGACACCGAGAGTCCACCGCAAAGCTTCCAGCTGACGATGATAACCGAACACCTCATGGATTTCTTAGCGAAAGTCGGAACATCGGATATTGATAGAACGAAGATAATCCATAGCTTCTCGGAGTCGCGGTACGGTGTTGTAGAACCCGGGCATGGACATTAGTCGACTTTCAGTCGTAGGATCCCCATGAGGATTAGTTACCGTCGCACGACATATTAGCAATCGGAGCGCAGACAGCTCATCATCAGAGAGATCTTCAGGTCGACGAAGAACTAAAGAGCGGAGTTCGTCACGACTGTCGAATCCTGAAAGAAAAGCTGGACGAAGGTCATGAAATTCTGGAGAGGTGAGACAAAGATCTATCTCCATGAAACATGATCTGACAAATCCAAAGCAAGTGCCGGGAAGAGGTCTAAAGTTATCATCATTGGCCACCGAGACTTTTTGATCATCAGGTAATTCATCGGAGGAGGAATCCGATAAAACATTACCAGAGGAAGGAGACGTGCCAGCTTCATCAAGACCAGGAGAAGGAATGGGAGGAATCTGCCTACACGCGCTAGGCGATGGGTCGGCCATGGAAGAAACAGAATTCGTTGGAAGACGAGATGAGGGACTAACATAATGAAATGCACGGGGAGGAATCGGCATGGGAGATGATCTACCACTGCTTCCAGAATGAACGGGAGGCCCATGCTGAGGACGAGATAAATCAATATCTTCTTCCTCGTCCGAAGAATCATCAGCCACGACGACATGTTCATCCGGATGCTGAACCCGAAGTCGCAAGCTAGAGCGAGTGACGTAAGTACGACCATCCGATACCTCACCAATCTTCCGTTTTTTTAGTGGCGACTGTTTGGAGGAAGGGTTGCTCCGACTGGCAGAAGCCTTGGAAGGTCGCCTCCAGCTGAAGGTGACCGTCGTCTCAGCTTTCTTTTTCTTACCCTTCACGTTGGAGGATCGATGATCATCTAATAGAGAAAAAGAAAGTCAGACGCGACCAAATAGAGAGAATCAATTTACAAGAACATAAAAGAAAGTTACCTGGGTAACGGGCCTCATAATACCCACGGAGTTTGCCTATACTCGCTATATCGGCCGCATTCGGTCGAAAAAGCGCAGTATATGACTCTGCATCAAGCCGGACAAAGTCAGAGTAAAGCTGAGCCCACCATCTACGAAAGGAAGGTTCGACTAAGGATTCCCGGGGAAGAGGATAGTTGCGGAAACGATCAGAAAGATCGCGAAACCGGCAAGTTGCTAATGACAGATAACTAGGGCTCAAGACTGATCGACAGCCACCATTGGTAGATGGAAACACCACAAGAGGAATGCCTTGGCCATAACCAAGCTGCCGACTGACGAAATGCGGCAGATATATTTCTACTCCTTCTCTTCTAGAAGTGGCAGGAGCATCTCGGTTATGCAAGCCAAAAGGAAGCTCCCGGGAAATAAGAAAACTAGCCGTAGCACGTCGGCGAGCCTCTGGAGAAGAATTGATGGCGGCATAAAGAGGAGACCCATGAAATTGTTCTAAGGAAAAGCGATGAAATAAAGGAGGATCATCTTCCTGTATACCCACCAGGAAGAAATCAAGAACAGCCCTAAAAGACAATTGCATAGGCGTCGCGGTAAGCCAGCGACGGCCGGCATAGTAATAATCAGGGAAAGGGTTATCTACGGCTGCACAGAAAAAGCCGGGGAAGTATTCGTAAAACCAGAATTGTAAGAACCAAAGAGGGCCACTGGCAACCCCTAATCGGCCGGAGGACAGACTATGTAAACCACGATAGACCTGGCTGAGAAAGAAAGGGGCTAAAGCCAGACGGCGACCATGGGCAAGGGCTACCGCAATATCGGCAAACTCCTTTACCATCTGAGCAGATGGGCCACAGCAGAAAAAATGGCAAAGGAGAAACAGCAAGAAAGAACAATGTTCTTGAAAGGAGGGAGGACTATCAGTATTTGAAACTCGCTCAGCACGAACGAAGGTGTCGAAAGCAGAAGAAGCATGAGCAGTGCTGAAAACAGAAGACGGGAAAAGAGATAAACTAGAATCTATCTCTTCCCCGAGAACGGAAAGGCCAGTGATACAGCAAACGTCTAAGAGTGTGGGAGTCATGGGACCGTGACAGAAAGAGAAGGTATTGGAACCCCGACACCAGAAAACGAGGCCACCCCAAGTAAAATAGGGTTGAAGGGAATATAGAAGGTGGAATAGAAGATTATCTCCGCCAACCCGAGCCTAACCCAGGTCTCCATATGATAAGGCCGTAACCGTTCAACCCATTTGTTCCACTCAAGGGAACACTTAGGCCAGGAACGAGGAAGAGTAATCAGATTACCCCACCTCACAGGATCAGAGGCGCCGATCAAGTGGTAAGAAGAGTGCAGGACCTTTGGGGCCTCTTCCGTATCTTCATCTGTGCATGGACCGAGAACAGGACCATCTTCACCGTCGACGAACAGATTCAAGTCATTAGGGTTATCGTCCGCCATGATCAATATCAGAAACCAGACAAGGAAAGCTCGCAGAGAGAAGAAGACGAAACAAAGCAAGGAAACGTGTGCAGGAAGGAAAGCTCGTAATGATTCAAAATATCGAGAAGGGCATTGATAAGACTGTTGTCTTCCCGAAAAAGGTGTTGATAGTACGATCACCTTCCCGAAGAAATCGAAACGGCGGCTGAATATCTTCTCGAATAAAGCGTTTTTAAGGGTAAAGATCATACGGGCGAATCAAATTGAAAAGATGAACTTTGTCGAAAAAGGGGCCGATTCTGACGGCCAGGACAGTTGGCAAAATGGATTCCAAAAAGAATTTAATTCATTAAATGCTTTACAGAGAAGTATTTAAAATTGCAGAATATATACGGTCAAAAGACTCCTGGGCAGACCGTTTCTCTTCAACCAGAGTAAACCAAAGCAAAAAAGAACCTCGAGCCGATTCTATCTCCAATTTCAACTCATGAGAAATTGCGACGCACTGACGGGTCTTTTCCTTCAAATCATCATCAACAGCTTTATCAGTACGAAGGAGTTCCTCTCGTTGATTTGCAAGATCAGATCTCTTCGACTGTAACTCTGCAATCTGACGGTCAACCTCCGTAATAGTATCGTCTATGACGTTCATACGTTGGACCGTTTCAATATGCTGATTATGACAAATCTCGCGCTCGTTTCTCAACTGTTGTAAAAGTTGGTATCGGCCATTAACAGAATCGGCCGTATTACTCATTTCATGGAGCTTGGCCGAAAGATGGTCAAAAACAAATTTATAGGAGTAAAGGAGGTTGAGTTGGGAGAGCACCGATTTTACGTCGGGAGGTACCGAAGAGAGAGCCCGAAGCTTTGCTGCCAGTGCCACCACACGGGTAAGAGTTTCTTCTGAAACGCCAACTATGCCCGGAGTAAGAAGGTGGACAATCTCTGATCGGATACTTGTTGGAGATGGAGATAAGGGGTCCGATGAGCTGTCCGACGGAAGATTGGAATAGACATCATTCAACATAACATCCAATCAACCATCATCGGAAAATAATCCCCTGGCAAGAGAAGGGCTCGGGACGAAGGATGAACTGGCGCTCCCTAATTCAACAAGCGCTGACTTCGGCCGATCAACATCACCTTCCGCTACTATAGCAGAAGAACTTGGGGGAATATCGGTCAAGACAAAAGGACCCGGAGGAATGTTGGTCCCGATAGAAGCAGTAGACGTTGTAGCCTCAACCACTACAGGGGCGGCACTCTATTCATAACCAGGAGGTAGTTCGGGAGAAGGACTTCTTTCTGAGGAAGCTTCTCGAACAGATAAGTGCTCCTGACCTTCAGGGAGCGCTACAGGAGCTTCTCCAATAACACTGCAAAGAGAATCTAGTGTTTCGGCAGGACCGACGAAATCGGCCGGATCAAAAATAGACGTCGGATCAACAGCTGGATCCGAGGAAGATTCCATGACATGGGAAAAAAGAGCGAGTAGGCCCGAAGAACTCGAAACCTAGAAGAATGGAGTGTCAAAAGGAGAATAAAAAGAAGAATGGTAAATGAAGATTCAGTACCTTCCGAGGACACCGTCGTAGTGGGACATCATCGGGATCCTCATCATCTTCATACGGAACAATCGAAAGAGGGCATTCTGGTGACAAAGCATCATCCTCGGCCAATTCCCCGGAAGGGGAAGCATGAGCCTCCAAGGCGAGAAACGGCATTTCGCTGGGTGACCGACTAGCTGAATTGATATCTTCTTGGATCGGTTCAGGCAAAAGTTCAAGTGGACCAGCCTCCAAAGCTAGAGGTGGTACTTCACCTAATGACAGAACAACTGAGTGAATATCAAGTGGATCAGAAACAAGAAAGATAAGAATATACCTTCTTGGATAGGTGCAGCCAAAGGCTCAAACAGACCCAGTCTTTCGAGATAATAATCGGCCGAATGGCAGCAAATGTTGTCACACAAGGATTTCCACCAAACATGGAAATCACAACGACATTTGTGACGACGAGGAAGAAAGGGAAGTTGAAATTCAACGGCAGCAACTCTATAAGCATCTTCCATTTGGGCAGCTTCGGCTACAGTGACAGACGGCCGATCAACAGATTGGCATTAATTGTGAACAAACCATCCACATCAAATAAGGGGATCCTCTGTTCACATTGAAATTGCCGGCCAACACAATTTGGCAAGTATACCTCAAACCCCGGTTTCTTGTTAATCGACTTCACAGCATAATTTAAATTTCGAGCCATCAGAAAACTGGCCAAGATAAGATGCTGCTCGTCAGTTATGTCATCAACCATTGAGAGGAAACCGGGAGAATTTGCAGAGACTTCAAAAGGAGGAGTAGGAAAATGATGAAGATTAAAAAAGAAACGGAAACATTCAGAGAAAGATAGAATAGCAGGAGTGGCAACCAAACAGGCGTAGCCACCAAACTCAGAAGGCATATTGGGAGGAATCGGCACTTGAGCATAAAACTGGGATGGAAAATAGTGATAAGGCCAAAATTGGAGGAACCACAATGGCCCCCCAGGATTTTGAAGGGTGCCATGAACAAACTCTTGAAGTGAACGGTACAAAACCGATAAAAAGTAAAGAGCGAGGGCAACTTCATACTCACCCAGAATTAACTTAACCAATGAGTAATACTCTTTGGTAACTGCTTGAGCCTTGGAACAGAATACAAAGTTGCAGAAAAAATAAAGGAGGAAGTAGAAGTGTTCCACCTCGTCTTCATAAGCTGGAGGCCGGAATTTGGCACAGTCCTTGATATAGGACCGATAAGAAGAATGAATTGAAGTTGGTGGAGATTCACTCTCTGACGGTGGAGGTTCGTTCTCGGACAAAACAATACCTTTTTGCCGAGAAGATCGCACCTTCTTGGAAGCCCTGTTATTCTTCGTTGGGGGTTGCTTTCTTTTCTTTTCTACCTCTTTCCCTTTGTCACCCACTTCCATCGGAGGTAAATGCTGGTAATCCTTAAGATCCGCCATACCAACCTGGATCTCATGACCAGTCGCGAAGAAACCAGTAATAAAGTAGACATCCATGACAGTAGGAGTCATCATTCCGCAAGGGAAATTGAAGGTATTAGTCTGAGCATTCCAGAATGAACTCATGGCACAGAGAAGATCGCGATTGCAGGGAATAGAGTGATAGGAAAAGATAATCATGTCATAAATACCTGTCTTACGCCAAATAACGGCAAAACGATCCTTCATACGGTCAACCCAGGCTTTCCATTCAGGGTAAGCAATCGGCCAATTTCGGAAGCGAAGAGGTAGATTGAGATTCTTTTCGTCAGTGAAGAGTAAAGGGCCCCTCACTTTCTCAGTCGGGGCCTCCAAAGGAGCATTACTGGCACAAATGAAGGGGCCTACAGATATCGAGCCGTCGAAAACTTCGACTGTAGAAGTATAGTATATGAGAGTGCCCGCCATTGAAGACAAAGAAGAAGAAAAGACAAACAGCCAAAAGGAAAGAGTAAAGTAAAATCTCGGCTGTGGTACTTTATAAGCAAGATAGAAGATGAAATCCGAAAAGTTTCATCATTACGATCGTGGGGAAACGGCGTGATCTTTTCACATCAAACGACGGACAAATTTTGAAAAACCCGAAATACTTACTCATCACACCGGCCGATGACGGCGTCACAAGTAAGTAGGGGGGCAATGTTTACACCCTATATAACCGACGAATAAGAGAAGGACACGTGGAGCCTAGGTGGCTTAGGTAGGCCACGACATCAAGGCACGTAGGCTTTGAATGGTTGAGCAGGCCACGTCAGCACGCATACAGAAGAATGCGGTTCGAGCCACGCAAGCCAATACGACAAAACCACAAATATCAGAAGATCGTGCCATCGGCCGTTCCAGAATAAAATTATTTTAAGATCATGGCCGGGCGGTTATCATTCTGAAACAGAGAACTGAAGATGACCAACCGCCATGAAGATCGTGCAAGAGTAGGACGTTGAGCAACCGTCAAGGATCGGCTATAAAAGGCATCAATTTGAAGAGCTCAAGGACACAATCCACACAACCGCAACCGGTTATTACATTATTTTGATCATCCGTGATCCTTTATCCCCTCTAATACAGACGGATAAACTAGGACTTCTCTCACTGCTTCCAGTCGCAGTGACATCTTCGACCCCTCTTTACTCCGACTAACACCAGAATCACCTCATTTTTGCACTCCCAAAAAGCCAGAAAATGTAAAAACCCGGCCAAGAAGTCAAACCCTAAGGGGTGAAAAGTTGACCTTTAAATCAGATAAAATTTGGTTAACCTTGATCTATCCTGTTGGATAAAGAATCCCGACACGGTTCCAGCGCAACTGGGTTTGCAGGAATCGGAGTCCGGATAAAGGTTCTGCGGGCGGTCAAACTTAAGGAAAAGCCAAGAGTTGACTTTTCCTTGATTTCCGTGCCAAATACCTTACTTTAGCCCAATGGATAGAGAATCCCGACACGGTTCCAGCGCAATCGGGTTTGCAGGAATCGGAGTCCGGATGAAGGTTCTGAGGGCAGTCAAACTTAAGGGAAGGCCAAAAGTTGACTTTTTCTCAGAATCTGTGTCAAGTGCTTGGCCCCATGTCATTAAATAGAGGGCTCCGATACGAGTTTAACACAATTGAGTTTGCTCAAATCGGAGTTCGGATGAAGGAGATATGATCTGTCGAAGTTTCCGGATAGCAAAAGCCGGAAACTGCACACGTGGCGCAAAAGCTGCACACGTGGTAGCCAACGCAGCAAAATATCTCAGAGACTAAATCTTAAATATAAAAATTTCGTACAGGCGATCCGTAGATATCAAAAAGGGTCAAATTGATCGAATCGGTCAAGTCGAAGGGCAAATCCGTAATTTTTCGATTTGTATCCGGTTACATGTACCGGATACCCTGCCTATCCTTCATGGCCGGACTTGAAGACCGGATACATAAAGATATTCGCGCCACTTGGCTGACAGATTCGCGGCGGCATTAAATTTCAAAATGAATAAGTCATGTATCCGCCCTGAGTTACCGGATACAAAGGGAAGCCAGTGTATCCGGACTTGAAGTCCGGATACGAAGAGGTCTTAGTGTATCCGGCCTGAGTTGCCGGATACATTAAATTGCCTATAAATAGCAAAACAGCAGCTCAGTCCGGGGTTGGCTTTTGTTTTTCCTTTTTCCCTGCTCTCTTCTCTCACCTACCCCCTTCGAATACCACCTCTTCCCACCCCTCTTGGCTTCCATCACCTACCTATACCCCTCCAAGTCTTGGACTCCTTCTTCCCCTTTCCCTTTCTCGGTTGAAGCAAGAGGAAGCTACTGCTGTGGTGGCCAAAGGAGGAGCTCCAGCTGCTGTTCAAGCCAAAGGAGGTGTCTCCACTTTGCTCAAGAGACCAAGAACCCTCAGGTAGTGTTCCCTAACACATTATATTCAACATATATTAAATCTAGATTTTTCTGAAGATATATGCTTCCATTTGTTTTCTTGTTCTGCATGGCCCTGTTTTAGCATGATCCATGCATGCATATGGCGTTCCTTTCATGGCATGGAGCTACCACATGCATGATACCCACGTAGGGATAGCTTAAGAGGCACAAAAGTCCAGTCTTATATGCTTTCTAGTATGCCGTATCTTCTGTTTGGAGATCCAACTTAAGGTATTTTTCTGGAGGAGCGTGTTCCTCCTTGGTATGTAATCTGATGTACCCCATGATAAACCCCCTCTCTTCCTTTCTTTATTTCTTCAAGATAAAATGCATATGTATAGCCTGTGAGGTTTTGCTGTGAATTCCATGCATCATGTGTTAGTATAGGTTTCTGTTTTCTTTGCATGAAAGTAGTAGCCTTGGACCCAAGCATGCTCCCCATTCCCCTTCCCTCTTGCTGGAAGTCATGAAAGAAGCCAAGGAAGGCTTCTTCTCCCAAGTCTGAACCTACGTGGGCCTTCACAGGGGCCCATGAAACCTTCAGAACCATCCTTGGAGCCCCTGGAACCAATCCTGAAAGGCCAAAACCCAAAAAGGCCATTCCAGGGTGATCCGGCAACTCAGGCCGAATCACCTAGGGCCTTAGCATACCCAGCCATCAAGGCCGGATCACCTGCAGACCAAGTGTATCCGACCTGAGTTGCCGAATACACGCAGAAGCCTGATTTTTGCATATTCTGTTCCCTTGCCGAATTTTGAGATAATTTGTGTCAAAATCATTGAACCAGTAGGGTTTCCGGGCCACCCGGAAACCCAAGATGGGACTTGGACCGACCGGTCCAGCTTGGCACGCTAGTGGGCCTTCCAACGGGGCCCACCAAGCCCAATGAACACCCAAGCATGCTAATTAATTAACCTAAGCAAAAATGAACCAGTTAAATCGGGCGGGCCAAACCCAATGCGGCCCACCCGAGCCTTGCCATATGAATGAATGCATAAACTGTGTGGTTTGGCCGAGACCACGGGCTAGGGCCTGTCGGGCCCACCAAAAGCCCGCTAATCAAGCCAAGTTAGGGTGCAAGCCCTGAACTCCGAGGAACTGGGCTTTCAAAGCCCAAAGCCTGGATCATGGGCCCCAAGCCCAATGACCAAGCCCACTTTGGCAAAAACTGAATAAAGATAAATTAAGCTTACTTGGTCACCATGTGGGCCCACCTAAGGGGCCCACCAACCGATCCGGCCCACCATTTGCATGCAAAACACCTAAGCTTCAACTTAAACCTTAATAAAAATTAACTCATTAAGCCCAAGTCCACAGGGCCTCCTAGGGTTAGACAGAGGCCCACCCAGGGCACACGGGCCAACTCAAGCCCGTCTAGGACACCGGTTGGGCCTTCCAACGGGGCCCACCCAAACAGACCCAGATCAATTAAATTAAGCAGAACAAGATAAAATCAACTAAAGGGACCCACACCACTCAGGTGGTCCCACCAAGACCTAACCAAGATGCATGCGGGATTAGAAATCGGGTGAGAGCCAAAAGTAGAGAAAGCTGACTCAAATTAGGGAACCCACGGGACCCGTCATCCGACGGGGCGGATTGGGGTGTCTACGGACTTCCCCAGCCCGCAACCGAGAACCAACCTTAGAATCTCAAGCCGCAGACCCAAGAGCCTTAATAAACAAGATTAGGCACCCAGGTGTCCGCCTGCACCCCATCAGGCGGTGGCGACTCCGAATTCACCCCGTGCCGCGTTTCCCACGCGCGCACACCTACCACCGGAGAGTAAGTTGAGGCCGCCCCTGACTCACAGTTCTGTCTTTACAGAATCCCGAGCAGCCGGTCTGTTCACGCCAGGTGACTTGTGTATTTTCGGATAAGCAGCAATCCAAGGTGAACCCCCTAAATTGGCTTTGTTAGCAGCCGCCCCCTTCCTCCTGCGCTTATACCCGATTACGGCTATAAGACCAGGACAAGGTGGTCCTGCGAGCCCTGTCAGTTTTCTTTTTTACTTTTGTTTCCCTTTTGAGGATTATCTGTTGTCGCTTTCGGCTATTCGGCCGATTTAATAATAAAGGATTTGTGTGCCATTAGTTGCTTTCGCTTTCGAACACTTACAAGAACCCAAAACGAAGACCGAACCCCTAGTCTTCATACCATCGCCTGACCGATTTTATTACAGGTGACTTGCAGTACGACTGAACCGATCCCGGTTCAGATTCGGAACAGGTGCCCGGGGTCAGGAATCGACTCGAAAATCATTGTATCAAACGATACTGGCACGCCCGCGTAGAGACACATCACCACCTTCGACACGTGTCCACACCGGCCCATTTTTGGAGCAACAATAACAAAAGAGCTGTGATTGGAGGCGTTTATCGGGATCACTGGGGATGATTTGTGGTTGGTTTTGCAGTTGAAATCAGGGAGAAAACAACCATTCAGGCGGAAGCTTGGGCTTGTCATGAAAGCCTAAAGTTGGCAAGATATTTAAATCTGTCTCATATTGTCATTGAAGGAGACACTCAGCCTGTTATCTCTTTCCTAAATAATGATCTTGCAGAAATTCTGTTGAGCATTCGTGGTCAAGTAATGGAGCTTAAGTGCCTTAGATCAACTTTTTCAGTGGTTCAATGCCTTCACATTTATAGGGAAGCAAATAATGTGGTGGATGCTTTGTCAAACCATGCTTTAGATAAATTTGCTTGGTTGTGGGTGAAACAACCACCTTTTGTTATTGTAACTCTCTTCCAGACGATGCCAGAGGAAGGAATTTTGTTTGTTCGATTTCTTAATATATATATATATATATATATATATATATATATATATATATATATATATATATATATATATATATATATATTGTGTTTCCTACCAAAAAAAATAAAAGGAATTAAGTATACTTAGAGTCAATTTTTCATAAATATCATAATAATATTAAAACATCTTACCTAATGATAAAAGATTATATATTGATACGAACCAAATTTCTTAATCCTTATCCCAACTCGTAATACCCGGGAGTTAATACTTTTAGAACCACAAGAGAACACTAAAGCTACAAAATATTACACGAACAATACTAATAATTACATGCCTTATCCCAACTAGCTCAAGAATTGACATTTTAAAGCCACAAGCAAATAATAAAGCTACTACATAGCTTATCATTTACGGAACTCCAGCACCCATTTATTGTAGACAGGGCATATAACCTCACATGTAACAAATCCAGCAGCCTTTGCCATTGCTTGAAACTCCTTTATAGTTCTCTCCTTTCCTTCATAAAATTGACATAGAATGAATATATCAAGCCAAAACACACTCTTGGCAGACACAGAATGGTCCTCCATGTCCTCTGGCACAATTGATTCAATGACGATCACCTTTCCACAGGCAGGTAAGGCTTCAAAACACTTCTTCAAGAGTTTTACACAATCATCATCATTCCAATCATGAATTGTCCACTATATATTTCAAAAAAAAAAAAGTAACAATCAACTAAATTTATAACAAATGACTGGGAGATGAAAATATTTCTTTTGAAGTAGGAAAAAAAAAAGCTCAAAAGGGATATAACAAACCACCTTCATAAAGACGGCTTCAGCTCTCGGTATGCTTACAAACATATCTCCCCCAACATGCTGCACACCTACACCATAATTAAACCATATAATCATGACTGTATTTAATATACACTACAAAACAAAGGTGATGTATAATACAACGGCACTTAATAAAAAAGTGCTATTACAAATGCCTTAATATGGCATTAATGTTTGGCCCACTTGAAAGAACACTCAACTTGAGATGCAGCATTTCACCGCCTCAGGGGAAAGCAATACAGCAAAGCATTGCAGAAGATTTCATCACCTTAAGCGGCAGACTTGAACATCTGCATTACAATTGGGTTTAGGACTATTATTGAGCCTAAAATGGGAAAATCGATTCGTACCAGGATAAGATGGTGCATCGGCTACCACATGAGGCAAATCAAAATTAATACCCTTGATATACGGGTACTTGGAAGTTATCATATGAAGCGCCATTCCAATCCCACCACCCACATCTACCACCTCTTTAATCCCTTCAAATCCCTTGTACGTCTCAAGCATCTTTTTGATGGTCATGCTGGTGTCGTTTGCCATAGCCTGGTTGAGAACACTGTTGAGCCTAGCATCTTGCCCTGAGTATTCAAATGGTGTCGTCCCATGAGCCCGTTTAGAATTTACAATAATATTATGCTAGATCCATTCATATATAAAAGAACTAAAAACTGTTTGATATTTTGAACACGAGTACTCTCGTAAAGAATGAAAACGAAACAGTATACAGTACCAGCTGTCCATCATGACCTTGTCTTGAACAAATAGCAGAATATGTGCAAGAGACGCACCATCCTGGTTTGGAGTGAGGAACCTGCAGACAGGACCCAAGCCATAGCGCCTCTGGCCTTGAGCGTCGTCGGCAACGCATCTGAGAACGGAGTAGCAAGTAAGGAAACGGAGAAGGCGATCAAGGACTCTTGGAGCATCTGGGTTGTGTGTGCCCAGCTGAGAAGCGATTTCGGAGGGGGAGAGCAAAGCATTTGGTCCTGCTCTGGCTATGATCTCCAGCAAATTGAGCTCCATTGATGCTCTCAACACCATGGGCAGGACCGAAGCCCCTGAAAGAACCATGGCTGATGCGTAGCTTTCCTCTTCATTGCCTTCAATATGGATTGAAGCCATGAACGAAATCTAATGGGGTGGTGTAGATCGATGAGGCAAGAGGTTTATTAAGAGGAGAGCAATGAAAAAATGGTGGAAACCTTATCCCTTATTTATAGAAACTCTCAGCGAGCGCCTGTTGAGGAGATCTTATTTTTTTTTTTGGTAATGTTGAGGAGATCTTATCGTGCAATCCTTCAACTTGCACATGCATAAAATGCATTTTCGTTGGGGCCTCAACGTCGTCTTTCTGCGGCCACATATTTTATTTTAAGGAGAGAAAATGAAAAAGAACCCTTGGTGTAGGCACCCATTTCCTCTACGGCACGTTCTCTACGGCCGTTTTACGGCCTCAATCCCGTTAGGACGCGTGGATAAGAAGGTCTCGTGAGGCGCACGAGACCTTCTTATCCTTTTTCACTGGTCTATTGGTCGAGCAATCCCCAAACCACCAACCGGCCCAAGACCACCAAACCACCAACCGGTTCATCCAATTTCTCTATTCATCCGACCAATCCCCAAATCCTCTTCCAACGAGCGCGAGAGCGAGTATTTTCAAAAACCTTCAACGTTTGGCACTGTCACAACCTCTCTCGCGCCATATCGCTGTTGCGGCTTCCATCTGGTCGGCTTCTTTCAATCTCTTATCAGTCTCTTTGTCGCAACACCGTCTCACTCGTCTGTCCAGGTAAGAAAAGAAGATGCTTTAATTCTTTGCATATCTGAAACGTGAATGGAAGAGAAGTAGTTAACGTTTTTTGTTTTGATTAAATTTGGACGACTTTTTGCACTGTAGTTTCGAATGAATGTATGAAAACAATATGAATACATGGGCTTTAAAATCGATTGTCATCTTCTGAAATGATGCTTTTGGGGTGATTGATTTTATGGATTGTTTTAGTCTCAGTGCGTATCTAAGCAGAAATAAAACCAAAGGGGTAACATGGATGATTCTGCTGCCTTTTGAAGCTAGGAACAAGAAGAAATTATTCTTGGTGTATATTTGGACGGTTTTGTTATACAAGCATAGAAATTGTAAGCATAATTTCTGTTTGTACAAAAATTTTTTTTAAAATTGTTTTGGATTTCTGAATACACTTGCTCAAATATTTGGAACACCTTTATTTTATTTTATTTTAATTTTTGAATTGTAAGCATCATTGCACAGGGATGATTAGAAATGGAAGAACTGTCAACACACCTCTATTCTAGGACTCATATTGTAACTTTTAGTTGGAGTGTGTAAAGTTTTTCAAAACACAAACGGCATAGAGAAGTACAATAATATGCCATCATTCTTTAAAAATTGACGTAGTTAACATTGTATACATATGAATGAAGTATTGTTTTACAAGCAATATCATTACGACTGAGTGAAGTTAATTTCTGAGAAAAAAACTCCCTCCCTCACTTACAGACAGATGCTGCAATGTGAATGAATTTTTATCTTCAAATATAAACATGTATAATGTTTGAATGCACACAAGCTTGCATTTTTGTGCGATTACCTCGCGTTTGTGAGATGATATTTTATTTGACATCTAATTCTTCTGATCAATTTGTCTTTCAAAAAACCATTTTTCGTCCGTGAGGTGGCCGGGTAGTTAATTTTAAATGAATTTTCAAACATGTCCTATTCTAAAAGTTGGAGTAAACTGATCGAAACCTTTGTGTTTGAGATGAATTCATTTATATTCTGTTGAGACAACTTATCATTGTTAATAGCACTTCGTTAATTCCAAAATATTAACTTAAAAGGTAGAATTAATTAAAAATATAGGGCTTCAAAAATCTGTAGAGAAGTTGAAATTCACCCCGGTTCTCTAATCTTTTTGTCTTTCTAAATTATGCAAGTTGAACAATTGCCATCACTGTTCCGTCATGCCAGGTTGATCAAAATGAATGAGAATATTCAAGGTTTAAACTTCTGCAAGAAGGATTGTAACACTCTAGCCATATGGATTACAAATTTGAATTAAACAAGGAATTGTGACATTGGCTCTGATAATGTGCAGGAAAATTTTGACTACTGCAATGGAAACTGTTGGATCATTGTCAACAAAAAGAAAACAGCCACGCAACAGTTGGCTACATTTCAGGTAAAGTTTCCTTCACTTATTTATTTGTTTTGTTCTACAAGCAAGCATGGAAGCAATCCAATATTTTGGTTTAACTCTTCGTATAAGTTTGAGTATGGTTGTCAACATGCCGGTTACTTTAATTCCTTTTGCATCGTTGTAATTATTAAGTTATTATTGGCCATGATTTTCCTATTGTTTTTTCAGGGACTACTATGTAAATGAAAGAACAAAGAGACTTATTGAAGGTGAACAAATCCGCACGAAGCAGCAGGTAGGAATTATCAATGGTAACAGTTAAGGAAATCATTTATTTTATTTATTTTGCACTTCTTCGATCTTATTCAAATGAATTTATCTATTTAGTTATTGCATTTCAGTTATTCGCGGATGCGGCTGAAGCATGGAGGGCAATGAATGAGGCTGAGAAAGAAGAATTTAAGAGAGCGTCACGGCTTGAGTGGGACGAATACAGGAGGGCTGTGCCACAACCAGGGCCGCGAAAAACACAACAGGTTCGTGAAATGTCATATCTATAATTGAAATTATTGGGGATAATTAGTTGAGACTGATATATTCTTTCGTTTCACGTTTGTTTTGTGTAGGCTGAGCTACAGACACGTTGTTCACCTGGACGTTTCATTGCATTCATGCACGCTATTTCGTTCACCGATTCTCAGGAGCAATGCCTTAGAGAGAGTGGCTTTCAGTGCCTACTGAATTTACACGTGACAAACCTTAATCGACGACTCTGTCATTGGATTGTTCCGAAAGTTGATACTAAGAAGAGATGTATTAAAGTTGGGGAACTGAATATTTTCTTCGACACACATGACGTGGAGAGGATAATTGGGTTACCCGTACAAGGGATAGATGTTGATACATCTAAATCAGAAATCCCCGATGTCACAGAGTTGTATAGCTTGTACGGGGTACAAAATGGAATCATCCCTATTCAGAATGTTGAGGATAGCTTGAAGAGTCCAAAGAACAATCATGAGTGGATCCGTTCTTTTGTATTATATTCGTTGACGACCTTAATAAATCCATCTTCAAAGATTGACGTGAGTGCATCCTATCTTCCCTTGCTGGTCGATGTAGAGAGGATAGGAAGTTACAACTGGGGAAAGTATCTTTTAGACACATTGATGCATCACGTAGCTGAGTTTCAAATGGGCAAACGGAAATGCGTCAATGGGTGCTTATTATTTTTACAGGTACGTATAGTATTTACTAGATGCATTGGCTTGTTTACTCTAGCTTATGATTCTGTTTGTGCGTCTACTGATAATTCGATTATTGCTTAGTTTTTGTATTACGATCGGCTGATCGTTGGTCAACCAACACCTTCCACTGCTCCACGTATGGCAGCGTGGACGGATACATTGATTTTCCAAAGGGAGAAAGATGAAACGGCGCTCGGTGGGTATGGGAAGGGAAAGGTATACATATATAAATTTGAGTTGAACTGCTTCGTCACTTGTAGATTTTGTTGTCAATTTTTCAAATAACACAACATTTGTACGTACTCACTAATATTGTAGGTGGTTGAGCACCATGCCGAGAGCCGGGTGCAAGATGAGGCATCAGGCAATGCAGATGAACTAAATATCATTGATCTTGGGCAATTTCGTGGAGATCCAGATCCTGTAAGATTGGTTTATTTATTTTATTTTATTTTTGTCTTATACCGCACGTTTTCTTATTAAGAACACATCCGCATGTTTTATGATTGGGTGTTGTGTATTCCAGGTTATTCAAGGTCATCTTACGAAGATATTGGATACGTATAGGGAGATGCTAAATCACGTGAAGTCAAGGGAAACTGTCGACCCCTCCGATATCCACATGCCACGTGAGAGCCCTGATAATATGGATGCTCCCGATTCTCCCATGCCCGATGTCCCTGATGAAGCAAGGATGTCACCCTCCCATCATACCACCCACGAGAGCGGGGATCATACCGATGCTCTCGACACAGCGGAGTTTGCGGAGGTCCAGACAGATAAAATGCAAGTGGATGAGGTGGAGATAGTTCCTGCTCGAAGCGTCACAGGGACCGAGGTCACCAAACCTCGAAGAGGGTCACGCAAGAAGTCACGTGGTAAACATTGTCGCACTCCATATATTGGCCATCGCCTCCGTCCTCGATTGGGCCCAGAAGAAAGCTCAATCCTACGATACGTTCGCAAAAACAAGAAGTCTGAGTAAGATAATATTTCGAAACTAACTTGTAAATGTAATTTATGTATTATAATTCGTAGTGAATAATTCCTCCTCGTTTTTGTCAGTGAAATTATATTCAAATTTGATTCCATCTATGCGTCGGCATCTGAATTGGCATGTTTGTTAGACAACAAACATGTTAATAGTGTGGTATGCAAATCCTATCTTGTGAACTATATATTGGTTGTTCAATTGTACATGTCATCGCTCAATGGTATTTTTTTTATAGGCTATCAATGCTTTTGGAGCATGTCTTACAAAGAACCAACAATTGTCGACTACCCGCAAAGTCAGCCGACATTATTGCCCCACATACGTTTGTGTAAGGACTTCTTTGTATTTTATTTGTTTTTTGTTCAAGGCCAGACTAATGAATATAAAATTTCCTTGCATGTATCATGCAGGAGTGGATAATGAATATTAATCGTGGTTCCACCGAATCCTTGCGTCCTCACTTCGATCCAGGGCGACTTGGATATTCTGTGGTTGCATGCGATCTTGTAAGTTTCTTGTGATGCAATGCAATGTGCCACCTTCATAAATTATTTGTTTCAGATTTTTTATACTTTTATCCTTACTTAGCAGTCTGTAATCGGTTTTTTATTTATAAGGTTATCTTACTATACTGTAGATTTTTGTTCCCATGCATCGACGCAATCATTGGTTTCTTTTAGTTTTAAACCTAAAAGAGCGGAGAGTGGATGTGCTTGACTCAATGGATGGGGCGCGTCGTGCGGGACATCAATCCAAAATTGAAACACAAGTAATTTTGATATTAATGAATTTTTCTCATACCATTTACAATACTTATTATATTGACACTCGCTTCGTCACTTTTAGATCCAGATGTTGGATAAGATCTTACGTGACTGCGGAGGTGGTGATGAATTTCCACTTTTACAGTGGGAGTTGCGGCAGGTTACGGTCCCACACCAAACCAACGGGTAAGCCGTTAGGTTTGTTTCGCTTCATACGTAGGTTTGTTTCGCGTCATACATATGCTAGTTTCTTACAAGTGATGTGCTGTTAGGTATGATTGTGGTGTTTTTTTGATGAAATTCATGGAGGTGTGGGATGGCAGCACCTTGTCTCCAGCATTTGATCAGGTGCGTATATGAGTTAAATGTTTTTTTATAATTATAGTTATCAAGTACGTCGCTAGTAACACACAAGTACGTCTTCTATGAATTCAGAGTAATATCGCACACTGTAGGGATAAGTTCCTTGTTAACTTCGTTAAGCACCCGTCAAACCAAGTACGGGATATCATTGTTTCTAAGGCAGCAAACACAAGTGAAGAGGCGCGTGAAGAGGAGAGTAGTGAAGGTGAAGAAGCCTAAGAGGTAAGACCTATCTGTCACATGTTCAATAACAAGGTTATTTGAAACTAATAACACTCAGGTGCGTACTTTTCATTGTTTATTTGCAAGATTCACAACTCCGGCATTCGTGGCTTGATAGCAAGGTGAAGAAGCTGAAGGCCATCTTAAACATCAACGTACAGCGGACGATTGTACATTAAATTATTTGTACATTAAATTTGTACATACACATCAAATTGTACAACGGAAGATGGTTGTAGAATTAAATTGTACATGAAATTGTTTGTGAGAGGAAGACAATTGTAAATTTACAATATTATCAATCCCTTTTTGAAGTTACTTCCTTCTACTGTGATGACAGGTCTTTTCTCCATTTTTACAATTGTAAAATGTAATATTATCAATCTCTTTTTTAAAATTAAACTCTTAATACATTTTAGAAAAGACCTACTTAATTAGTTACATCCACAATTGGTCGACCAATTTGCTCTTTTAATTTAGTCGAAAAAATAAATTATAGAAGAGATAATCGATGTCAAACCATGCCTAGGTACAAGTCAAACCATGCGTAGTTACAAGTCAAACCACGCCTAGGTACAAGTCAAAGCATGCCTAGGTACAAGTCCAACCATGCCTAGGTACAAGTCAAACCATGCGTAGTTACAAGTCAAACCATGCCTACGTACAAGTCAAAGCATGCCTAGGTACAAGTCCAACCATGCCTAGGTACAAGTCAAACCATGCGTAGTTACAAGTCAAACCATGCCTACGTACAAGTCAAAGCATGCCTAGGTACAAGTCAAACCATGCCTAGGTACAAGTCAAAGCATGCCTAGGTACAAGTCCAACCATGCCTAGGTATAAATCAAACCATGCCTAGGTACAAGTCAAACCATGCCTAGGTACAAGTCCAACCATGCATGCATAGGTACAAGTCAAACCATGCCTAGGTACAAGTTCAACCATGCCTAGGTACAAGTCAAACCATGCCTAGGTACAAGTTCAACCATGCCTAGGTACAAGTCAAACCATGCCTAGGTACAAGTCCATCCATGCCTAGGTACAAGTCAAACCATGCCTAGGTACAAGTCCAACCATGCATTCATAGGTACAAGTCAAACCATGCCTAGGTACAAGTCCAACCATGCCTAGGTACAAGTCAAACCATGCCTAGGCACAAGTCCATCCATGGTAGGGCCAATGAACGAGTCAAAAATTCGCTAAGTATGGCGCTTTAGGCGCGATTTCGCGCCGCTCGAGCATCAAGACTAAATTAAAAAACTCAGAGAACCCGAGAGCGACGCTCTGCGCGCGACTTGGGACCGCTCGAGCGTCAAGGCGAAATTGAAAAAACCACAGAGAACCCGAGAGCGACGCTCTGCGCGCGACTTGGGACCGCTCGAGCGTCAAGGCGAAATTGATAAAACCACGGAGAACCCTAGAGTGACGCTCTGCGCGCGACTTGGAGCTGCTCGAGCGTCAAGCCGTAATTTTAAAAAAACTAAAACCCGAGCTTAAAAACCCTGCGATCCCTTCTTCTTCGTTTTCTCTCCTTGTTGCGACCATCACCACCCCTTCCACTACTCCAAGTCGATTCGCCAGGCATTTGCAACGTTGTCCTTCAGATTGAATCCAGGGCAATATTTCGTTCGCCCAAGGTACGTGGGGACAATATTTCACATTTCTCTTCACACAATATTTCGTTCGCCCAATATTTCGTTCACATTTCCATGTTTTAGGATTTCATTTAGGATGGTTTATACATTGAAGACAATGACTCTTGTTGTTGTTTCATCACACTTCTGACCCGATTTCATCTTATTTAACCAATGACGCTTGTCGTTCATGCATTGGGTGTATCTTTTCGTTGGTTTTTAAACGATTTCATATATATATATATATATATATATATATATATATTTTGTTATATTTCCTTTCTCCTTCTTCCATTGCTTGAATATGTGCATCTCAACCTTTCTTTTCATCGCGATCTAATACTATACTGTTAATGCAGATGCCTAAAAAACGCAGCCGAGGGTCTACGTCTAACGTACAACCTCATGATTTTGATACCGAATATTTTATTGACCGCCATGCGCAAATGAGGTTTCGTCAATACCTGCACAACCGGAGTCTCCTGTTAGAGCGGGAGGTAATAATCCGCGAGCTTGATCCCGACATTACTTCAGTTTTTACTTCTAGGGGTTGGGAGCCTTTGCTCACAAATCTTCCTGCACCCCAAGCCATCCTTGTTCGGGAGTTCTATGCAAACGTGCATGATTGGTCCCTTAGCCCTCCCAGATTCAAAGTGTATTTTCGTGGTCGAACAATTTCCATCACCCCTGGTATCATCTCTGAGATATTAGGGATACCAAGAGTGCCTGAGCCTCGATATCCTTACCATGAGACAGACACCCCTTCACCTACTGTTATGGCATCATTTGTGTTAGGCAGTACTACCCCTTTCTATGGAACACATCTAGTGATTGATAATATTCCAACTCATCGGTTGGTTGTTCTTCGGATTATGGGCACCAACATATGCCCAGTGGCTCATTTACATACCCTCCCACTCCAGAGACTTAGCTTCTTTTATGCATTACTCCAAGGTCATTCAATAGACCTTCCTTCTCAAATGATTCGTTCCATGCTACACATTATAATGCACTTCAAACGGAAGCGGAAACTTATATTCCCTTGCCTCATTACCCGACTCATGCAAGGACTTGACGTAGTAATCCCAGAAATTGAGCGACCTCTAGTGCTTCCACCGCCTATTGGGCCTACGACCATAGCACAGAGTGTTGCGCATGCTAATACTGCTACTCGGGCTTGTGCTCTTCGTCCACGGCGTCAATTATCTTCCCAGGCTGGAACCTCTCATTCTGGTTCATCTTCGGCTGCTCCTTCATTTGATCCACCTGCCGTTATGGATTATTTGTCAAGGATTTATGAAGTCCAGCAACAATCGCGCGCAGAAGTGGCGCTGATCCGGTCGACCCAAGAGACGCAAAGCCGGCAACTTGCAGAGATACATGGAGCAGTGTCGCAACTTCAACTGCACTTTAACCAGGAGCAAGAGGACGAAGAGGGGGAGGATGACGAGGATGATGACGATGAAGAACGTGAGGCAAACTGAAGCAAGGAGGGGAGCTGAAATTTTAGTATTTTGTCGTAGCCTTGAACTATATTTTGTGTACAAACGTTGTATTTGTTTTATATGTATTTAAGGTTGTACCCAATAGTGGCTTGAACTCTTCAAAATTTAGCACACTAATTGTGCTCCTTATTCCAATGTTTTAGAGTTACGATTTTATTTTTGCTTACTTTCTTCGGAATGCATATGGTGTTTCATTTAACATACGTTCACTTAGGGAAATTAGCGGTTCTTCTTGGCAAGACATTGATTCGTAATATTCGGGAGTATTAATCAATTGCTATAACTATTCACTTCGAATTTTAAGTGAATCACAACCTATTTTAAAACAAAGATTCAATACATAATTCCACAAATTTGAAGTAAAGAATTAAGTATCCCAACAATCAAGGAGCTTGTTTGCAGCTTTTGCTGCTGCTTTCTCTGGTTCGAGCTCATGAACAGTTGCATCAATTGCCACCTCATCAAGCTGTTGCAGTCCCTTATCTTTTGTCATCACAGCAATTTCTATGTGTTTTCCCCCACTCTCAACAACCTAAATGCAATATAACAAAATCATGTTTAAAATATAGATTAGACACTATGCATTGGGAACAAATCATGTTTTCTGGATCAATAAGTTAGCAAGCATTCCTTTAGTTTAAAATATAGATTAAACAATTTGCACGTGAAATAATTTCTAATAAAACAATTCAATTACCTGTTTGCGACCTTCAAACGTTTCTATATGGTTGAGATCCAACAGGAGATAAATAAGTCTGAAGGAAAAAGTGTTGCGTTAAATACATGTGATATTATGAAAAAAAACTCAACAACTTACAGTATTCGCACCTGCAACAATTGAGTAAAAGGTTGATCACATTGGCGAAGGGAATCCCGGCTGCATTGAGATGAGTCATACGTGCTTGGTGTCGAGCCATTAGTGTGTTCATCCACACTGCTTTCTACCCCACGCGTATATCGTAACGGTTGCTGTACAACGCACAAACTATCCAACATAAATAATCCGCCACAATTGTAGAAAGTGAATCAAAAATTAAAGACAACAAATACCTGAATGCAAAGAGTATATGGATTCAAATGGACATCGGATGGGATCATCAATAGCTCATTTCCAAATGGAGCCGATGGAACAGTATGATTGACAATAGGAGTTGCATTGGAACAGGTACCAACTTCAAAGTTTGAACGTTTACCCTTTGTTCCGCTTTTATGGTTCTGTTTGATAGCATCTATATGCAACGGGCTCCCAGAATATTCTGATCTTTTGGATCTCTTCTTGATGGCTTTATTGAGTGCTCCTGGAATTTGACGCACACTTGTTCTTGCACGACCACCCTTATCCTTCTTCCGAATACCTTTCACTTTAGAAAGTACATTTTCTATCAAAGATCCGTCATTAGAAGTATGATTGTCAGTCGCACCGCCCGTGCTTACTCCCTCAGTGCCGCCTACAACGTAGTCAGCCGCTGTATTTTGGGAGCCAGCTGTACTATATGTTGCGATGGGATGGTTTTGAGATTGATTTTCCAATGTTTTGCCAATTGCAATTGTACGGACTCCGTCTTTTAACTTATTTGCCAATTCCACAGCATGCTCATACGACTCCCGGTATTGTGCAGCTTGCTTTATAATCTGCATATACATATAACATAGATCTTTGTATCTTTTGGTTGTTTCGACTTTAGGATCATTCTCCTCCATTGATCCCTCGGTTCGTGGCAAAATATCCAAGTTCTTCGCATCCCTTGTCCATCGCTTCATGATGTAATGCTTTGGGATATGTGTGATTCCATTTACTAGCAACACAATAAGGACATGGCAACACAGTATTCCCGCGTACTCATATTTCTTGCAACTACACTTGACGGTGACAGTCGAAGATTCAAATGTAACTGTGTGCTCTCTACGCCGATGCTCAAGATTATTAACAACCTTATACTCTGAAAGTGTGCCAATCTCACCACATTTGCAGGGGACACAGTTCATGACATTGTATGCCTCTTTCTTAACCTTCTCAAAAATTGACATTGTGTATATCATCTTGACACCATCTAACATCATACTTGGAGCCTCAATAACTGGAACAGTAGTAAGCATTTTGCAATCTGCTTTCAACTCCTCATACCTTCTATCCTCTAGTAGTCTGTCAAAATGCCACAGGAACCGCATAAATTCTTTCTGACTTTGCAAATGCTTCTTCAAGTTTGCATTCATGCTTTCAGACCTTTGTGTGTTGCTCATCTCAGCAGAAAACGTATTCCTACCGTATGCCAATGACCATTTCTCTCTCTCATCAAATCTTGCCTGCAACCAACTATTATCAGACATATTATATTTGGTAATAATCGCATTCCACGCATCCACAAACTCATCTTCATTCTCATACTCGTACACACATCGTGAAAATTCATTTGCAAAAGATTTCTCACGATTAAACACATCACTTAGATGTTTTGCCGCGTTCTGAAACATGTGCCACACACAAAAACGATGATACGTTCTTGGTAATACACAAGCAATTGCACTTGTCATTGCTTGATCATGATCAGTGAGAAGTGTTCTTGGTTCTTTCCCAGACATAGCTGTAACAAATGTTTTGAAGAGCCAGCAAAACGTCGGTATTGTTTCATCATAAAGTAAGGCTGCTCCAAAGACAATACTTTGTCTATGATGATTTACCCCAACAAATAATCCAAAAATACGGCCCTCCTTATTCGTCTTATACGTTGTATCGAAACATACAACGTCACCGAAAGCCTTATAATCCTCTATCATTCCTCCATCCGCCCAAAAAAGACTTGTTATCAAATCTTCAGTGTCGAGCTCAATAGAATAGAAAAATGATTGATCCTCTACCTGCCTCTTAACAAAATATTGAATCAAGGCCCCTGCCTGCCCAGCTTCTATGGCAGTCGTGCGTTTCGAACGCAAATAGTTTTGACAATCCGCATGCATAAATCCAAGAGTATCAACACCCCCAGCTTCTCTTTGCATAAGTTCTACAATTGCTTTCGGCGCAATTCCTGTTTTATCTGCTAAATCGATTTCCGTAGCCTGGATCTCACTTACTTGCCTATGAGATCTTAACATATGAGCCATCTTAGGCAAAAGTAACTGATGATTATGCTTTGGTTCAAATTGCGACACCACAAATTTTCCCTCGCCATTCATCAAAATCCTCAATCGTGCCATACAACCAATCCTGGTCTCAGCACGGTGCTTTTGAACTTCCGTATCTCTTTTATCATGTCGCCGATGACCTTCTCTTGAACAGCAAAAAATTCTATCAAAAATGACCCCTGTATCCTTTCTTCTGTGAACCGTATCTCTTCTAATACCAAACCCAGTGCTTCTGGCATATTCCTTATAAAATCTAAAACCGTCCTCTTCAGTGGCAAAAACCATGCCAACCAACGGTATCAACTCACTTTCACTGCTCAATTCTATAACGTCACATTGGTCAACCAAATGAGCGTTGATGTCTGCAATGCCATTTATTGGCTCAGACATCATTTGACTCCCATTTTCCATATCTGAACAAAATTGGTTTCGATGTGAAACGTGGGTTCAAGAATAAATTAAAACAAAATGAACAAGGAAAAACGAGTAGCATAGGACGAACTTACCACGATTTGCAAAGGACGCAGAGGTAGAATAAGGTTCAGAAATCTTCATCCCGATTGAAATTAGTTGTCCAATAAAGTGGCAACAAAATATTTTTGGAGCAGAGGTAGAAGCAGGTCTCAGTCGTGCCTTAGTTGTGCAGAAAATGCAGAGGTTGAAGAAGGCGGGAAATATTTTTAGAAAACTTGCCGCTGAACGAGATCAAGCTCTCAGTCGCACCTTCGTTCTCTCTTGATTTTCATTTATCGCGATTGAAATTAGTTTGTGTAATGAAGTGGCAACAAAATATTTTTTCAGCAAAGGTCGAAGCAGTTCTCAATCGTGCCTTACCTGTGCATCAAACGCACAGGTTGAAGAAGGCGGGAATTTTTTTTAGAAAAGTTGCCGCTTGAACGAGACGAAGGTCGCAGTCCCGCCTTCGTTCTCCTCTTTTCGTTTGGACCAACCGGACGAATGGGTCGATTGGTTCGTCACCTGGTCCATTGGTTCGTGTTGGACCGTTTTTAAAAACGATGAGAAGGTCTCGTGAGGCGCACGAGACCTTCTCATCCACGCGGCAATGGTCGATTGGAGCCGTAAAAATGCCGTAGAGAGGCATGCCGTAGAGGAAATCGTCCGTTGGTGTAGATGCTAAAAAAATTGAATCCTTGCATATGTGCCTATGTGTACATGTTTGTGCGGGCTGTATCATCTACAGCAACACCCGACCCTCAAGCAGGACACGATGCATGTGGGTCCCATAAGCCATATATATTTTCTAATTGGTGGGACTCACATGCAATGTCATGCCTGAGGGTGAGGTATGGGAAATTTGTCGTAGATGACATAGCGCTGTGTTCGTGTGCGCGCCGGTGTATACAGGTGTGTATATGTAATTATGTATATGCATTTATATACATGTATATGCATATGTACGCATGCTGTAAAGTTGCTATAGCCAATGTCCACAGCGGCCCCAGAGCTTAGGGAGACTTCATTAGTTAAGCACTTAACATTTAGGACCGTAACATGCCACCATGCTTCTATAGGCAATGTCCACAACGGCTCACTCTATTGACACTCATCCAATGGTAGCCCTTTCTTTTTTGAGGGTTCTACTCACCTATCAGTATTCAATGACTCAGCACCATGCCCATACATAATACCAAGGCATTTTAATCTAGCCTATAGGTGGCCCCTTCAAGGACTCAAACCCATGATGTGGAGGTTGGCTCTAATACCATTTGTTATGCGCCTAACTATTGTTACAAAAACCCTAAGCCTTAAAGAAACTTCGTTACTTAAACACTTAACATCTAGGACCGTAACACAAATCTGAAATTTCATCTTGCATATCTTGAGGGGATAAATCTGGAATTTCATCTAGGACCGTAACAGCCCGAAGCACTCAACATCTATAGAGAAGCGAAATTTGAGGTTGAAAAACTGGAAAATTATTTCCTAGATCATTCCTTTTTTTTGTTTTTTTGTGTTTGGTTAGTTAAATTGCCCGATGCATTTTCTGAATTTTAATTTGAAGGAAGACGACCTGGTGGGCCTAATCACGGTAGTGCAGAACAAACTTTTTGATCAGTTTTGTGTTCCACATAATTACATATATATGTTAAGCATGATGGGTAAATTATTTATTTGCATTCGTGATCAAATCAACCTCTAGGTAATAGAATTAATTGTTGAAAAGAAAAATATAAATTTAGTTAGTCCTATTCACCCCCTCTAATTGCTATAAGAGCCTAATTCTCGTTAAAGATTTCATAGTGTGGAGTGCAACTATCAAGGCGCACAAAAATGTCTACGATGGAGGGTTAATCGGTGTACAAACCACCCTTATTCAACGGCTTAAATTTTGCATCTTGGAAAGGCGGAGTAAGGATTTTCGAAAGCAAATCTTCTGCTACGCTCGATTTTGCTACGCAGTTTACTACGCTCGCCTGCATTCGACAAGTGGCAGATCTTTAAGAGGTTAACCATAGTTGGTTAAGAAAGTGAATCGTCTACTACAGTTACGGAGAAGGCTTGCCGGAAACGTGACTTTGATGGAATCGAAACTTGCCAGAAATGGACCCATGCTTTACTCCCGGAATCAACACGGGGTTCGTGCAACATTAACAAGAAAACAGGGTTCAATCCATTCGCCCGAAATCACTGCAATCACCGAGAATATCTTTTGCTTCTCTTGGTTCGTCGGCGTCAGAGAAGCCTGAGGTACTGCTAAATCCGAAGAAGGCCCACCGTTTCATCTCCTCTGTGCGCAGGATCTAGCCGGAAAGATCATCCAAATCAATCGATGAGAAATACGGAATTAACACTTACCGGGATGGAAATCCAGGACAGATTTCTGAGTGTAGGAAGGGGAGAAGTCGGTAGAGATGATGAAGGTGACGGTGATGTTATGAAGGACGAGTCACTTTACGAACTTGAGGAGTGGAATCACGTGACAATGCCTGGTCTGGATAGAAGGCTATAGTTTTCATTGTAGTTGCAGGCTTTGATTGTGAGGAGAAGAAAAGACCTGATCCCTTTATCTATTTTTATGCATGGGGCTTGATTCGTTGGCATCACGATAAGATCTGCTTGTGGTTTTGTGTTATTTTTCTGATTGGAGGAGAAGCTAGGAGAGATTTGTTCCTGCACTGGTTGTTGCTGTAGATCATCTTTCCAGAAAATTCCGCCGGAAAGATGCATCGTTATTTCTCGGCGACAATTAAACCATGGTAAGTAAGTCTACGGGGCGACAGTTTCGCCGGTTTGGCACCGAGACCTGACCCGCCACGCGTCGACTTGCAGTGGACATAGTAAAGGTCGTAGTAAAAGTCTACGTAGCAGAGGATTTGCTTCCAGGATTTTCAGATGAACTAATTAACTTGGAAAGTTGCTGAAAAATGATAGACACCTCCCAACAATAGTGATTGATAACAAACAAAGGCTTTTACTGGTGCTAAATTACGAAATTGCCGCTGCTAAAATTTATTTTTATCGGCAATAAATGCTTAACCACTTGTAAAAAAGAGTGTGTGTGTGTATATATATATATTCAACTAAAACAAAGAAGAAATACAAAACAAAACCAAAGGTTTTAACTCGTATATATATATATATATATATATATCCGTGTGTATGTATACACACACCATCTGTAAAAGTTGTGTGCCTTAAGGGCAAGTGCGGAGCTAGAAAATTAACTTAAGAGAAGCAAAAACAATAAGTTATAATAAATTCAACTATATTAATATTCAAATGTTTTAGAAAAATTAATTTTATAAAAAAATAAATTGGGAAGACTACAAAAAGGAGCCATTGCCATTATATATATAAATATAGTCCATCAAAGAACTTCTTTCCAGAGAATGGTCACTTTTCACAAGAAAAAAAAATAGAACTGTAACTTTACCATAGGTACGTTGGATACAACCATAGCTTACTTGGGACGCAAGCGCATTATACGTAGAATACGAACATATGATGCACTTGTGTTGCATGTAGGATGCGCTCACGTCTTGCACAAAACTATCTTTCATTTGCAGTTTCAGGAAAAAAAAAATAGGAAGTAAAGTTTCTAAACTTTGATTAAAAAAAATATAATAAAACTTGGACTAATCTGAAAGACTAAATTCGTCAAGATTCAAATCATCAAAGTCTGGCAAGTTGATCATTCACATATTCCTGATGTCTCAATTTCGCCCTTAGCTAATCTATCAGACAAACACATACTTGTACCATTTTCAGCATTAACCTACTCCTATAGTCGTCCACCGTTCGTCCACCTGCACTAAAAGCTGATTCAGATGCAACTGTAGACATCAAAACCGTTAGTAGATCACGTGCAAAGCACAGGATAACTAACCTAATTTTGCTTCTACCATGCAAAAATACTAAAAAAAACTATACTCATCTGTAGTATATAAAACTAGTGAGGGGCTTTCTAAATAAATCCTTAACTCAGATGATCCCCCACTACCAAATTCTGGTTGTTTCCCCCTTCTTCTACCACTTAAAAAATTCCAAGGGGAATTATCTGGTAGCGTTTCTTAGGTCTAAGTTTGACCCTATCTGCTACTGCTAGTATCATATTTAGAAAAATGTCTTTCTAAAAGGTTTCTTATTTTATTTATATCTATTTGAAAAGAAGATCTCATATTTTCATTAATTCCATCTATTAAATCTTCTACTCCTAATTTAATCGTAAGGTCCATTGTAGTAGCTAAAAAATATAAATGGAGCATTTCTTGCCAATATTTTCAAAATTTAGATTCCATTGCAAGGCAAATATCTTTAGCAATGGACGTATTTCTATATTATTTAAAGCAAATACTTATTTGATATAGTATATTTAAAATATTCGAGGATGTTAGGTAATAAACCCAGGGGTAAGAATGTTGTTGCACCAAAAGAAACTTTTAAAAAATCTCTTAAAATTTCTGCTATTTGCCAGTCAAGTTCTTTTAGTTCACTTTTAGGCACTTTTGTTTTATAAAATAGTGAAAGTTCTTGTTTCAATTCTAGTGTTGGATTGTAACGCCCCGGTTCCAGGTCCAATTCCCAAAACCCGAGGTGTTATGGTAAGCAACAAAAGCAACTAAAATATGGAATAATTTAAAACTTTTTCTAACTTTATAATCAGAGTAAAAGCGGAAACTTGAAATAATATCCAATAGCAAATAAACTATAAGCCATTACAATGTTTTTAATCTCAAGAAACTAATCTACAACTAAACTGACTACCCCTTTACATACTAGCCCAATGTTGTCGTCCTCTCCCAGAGTACCTGAAAAAAAATGGGAGAAACCGGAGTGAGAATAAATCTCAACAAGTAGCAAGATGCATGCATGAAATTAGTCCATGTTTATATAAAATAAGTCATTAGGTGTACGATTAAACCAACAACAACATCAACAAGGACAATTCCAAAGTTTAAATCCAATCCCATTAATACTATCAAAACACATCTCAATAACAATACCGATAAAACATCGAATGGTCAATGTCATGACTATTGTTTGAATTGATTAATTGACATGCCAAGTAGACACTCCACACCTCCATGTACACAGTTCCGGCCTACTCAGGGTTTCGGACACTCTGAAATGACGGCCTACTCAGGGTTTCGTCATCCAATGCCGGCCTACTCAGGGTTTCGGCATTGACAACCAGATCTACTCAGGGTTTCTGGCTACTCTACACCAGTCGTGGCAACACACCAGGCCATGCAATTACATCAATAAACAATACCATCACATTACTAAGCTTAGACATGGATCCAGGACAAGCTAAACCAAAACAGAAAACCATCGTATAATCTCAACTCTGACATTACAATAAATCAATATGTTCAACATCATGTATAACACAACACAGCTCACCACATGTCCCTCTGGACCAGAACAATACCTCATTTACTTTCAGTATTTCCTCCAATCTCATAACACATGCCCATTGATAATAAAGCTCATTTACTCACACCAAGCGAAATCTTTACAATACATTTCAGAACTTGCCAACAAGTAAAACCAGGATTAAATAAATTCTCAAACAAGTACAGTGTTTAAACAAAGAGAAAACTAAAATAGGAACTCCTAGTATTAGGAACCAAAACATCACCTACAGATAACCCTAAAATTTACCTTGGAAGCTCCTAAGAATTTCAAGAATTTCCACTAAATATTCTCAGAGTAATTGAATAGGTAATAATGTTTCTAAAGTCCTAAACAAGTTATTAGTTAAGTGCTTAAACCCTCAAATCATCAAAACCCAGCTTGGTTTGGTCAAAACTCTACTTCGGCAAATTTTAGGACCATGCGCTGACCTCCAGCGCTAGGCGCGAGGTCGGCGAATAGGTCATGGATAAAAATAATTAGGATGCGCTTACTTAAATCGAGTGGGCGCGAGATAGGCGCGAACTTCGCGCACACTTTGCGCAAAATGAGCGGATATAAATTAAGTCCACGCGAGCTAGGCGCGAACTAAGCGCGAGCTCGGCGGATAGAAATCAAGTCCTTGCTCCGACTACCTGCAGTTGGCGCCAGTTAGCGCCAACTCGACGAATACTAACCTGGAATTTCGACTCTCTGTTATTTTCAGATCTACACGACTGGCCGGAATTTTTCTCTCTGTAACAATTTTCCTAGTCTCCTAATATCCCCAGAAGACTTTTAAACCACTTTTGAAATTAATGTAAACACATTTTTATTTATCATCATTAGTACTAAAGAAACTCACGCTCAGACGATCTTCTTCCAGAAATCACTCATGCATCAAAATAAACTCACGAAGAAAATACGAAAACCCAGTTTTAAAACAATGCTACTCACATATTGGTAATTAAAATTTAACTAGGGTTTCTTTCTAATTCAACCCACCCATGAACAACATTTTTCTTGATTCTTAAAAAGAGATTCAAATCACCAAATCGAAACTTTATAAACAACTAACTTTTCCAATGAAATCTAATTTAAGAACCAATACGATCAATCATCAAAAACACAAGAAAATATGCAATTCCTCCAGTTTCAAGTGTTTACTACTTTCCTTTTTGATGAACTCAGATTTTTCAGAACTTCTTCCATGTCCGTCTGTGGATCTCGACCGGACCCTTCTAAACTTCTCCAATTTAGATCTACACCGTTCAGTTTGAAGTCCTCCACGAGTAGAACAAAACCCTAAAAGTGCAGCCCATTTCAACGGTTGGATCTTTCTATCTCACCGTTCAAAGTTGGCTAGTTGGCCATCTCTGCAACTCCTTTTTCTTCCAAAATCTGATTTTCCACCAACTTCTGGGTTAATTCGCACCATGTTAGACTCATCCAAATCCAATCTCCACCATTCAAATTAAAGTATCTCATGTATAGAGCATAACCTCCAAATTTCATGATGATCCAACGACTAGATCTCCAGGGATCATCGCTCAAAGTCTGCTGGTCGGACCTCTGCAGCACCTCCATTTTTCCTTTCTTCCCTCTCTTTTCTCTCCTCTCTTCTTTCCTTTATTTTTCTCCCAAGCTCAAGCACGAATTTTCCCCTCTTTCCTCCTTATTTTTGGACTTGCTAAAAACCCTAAACCTTTCCTAGACCTCCCCTTTATAAGCTCTCTTAATTAGAAGTCCTACTAGGTTTAGAAGACTTTCTAAATAGACTTCTCACTCTTAATTAGAAACCTCTCCATCTTAACCCTCCTTCTAATTCCTCTTTTAAGTATCTTATATAAGACAAGGATTTATTTTAATTTATTTTCGTGCTAATTAAATTTCTTATTTTAAAATATTACTAAAACACCCTAAAGCTACCTCTTATCCTCAAATTTAAGGCTCCTTATCAACCATAATCACCAATATACCCTTTTTCCTACTTTTAAGCAATAATTTGCTATTTAAATCCAAACCTAATCCAAATTAAGTCTAGTTAAATATTTTAAGTCTAATAATTATTTACTTACTCAATATCTTAATTTGGCTAATTTGGAAATGACTAAAATACCCTTTTCCTTGGAATTCCATACTTAACCTTTGAATCTTTTTCCAAAAATTCTCCTTTTTATTCTTCACATCAATCTTAACCATATAATGTACTTGGATTAATTCCTATCTTCTCAATATTTAGGCTTATTTAATTTACTTTATTTTAGGAAAATCCGGGGTTTTACATGGATCTAGCATTAAATATGTTGAATTCCACCTATGATCAACAGTTAGGTAATTTTTTTAAGTTACTTTCCCAAACTTGCACAATAGTTTTTAAAATCTCTAACAATTGTGCTAGATTGTTTTAAAAATCTTACTGCATCTCTAACATTCATTAAATGATATTGCACAATTATTAAGCCATCTTGCACAGTTAAATTTAGGATGTGACAAGCACATCTAATAAGAAATAAACATCCATCTAGATTTAAGTTTAAGTGTTGTCCTAGCATGTCTATGGCAACATTATTAGCAATTGCATTATCAAGTGCTAGAGCCATTATTTTATTTCGTAATTTATATTGTCTTATATTATGTGCTATAGCATTTGCTATAGGTAGTATAGAATTTTTAGCATCTAGTGTCACAAAAGTTAGTATTCTCCATACTCCAATTCTCATCTATATAATGTGAAATTATATCTAAATAACTTATGTTTTGTCTACATGTCCAGATATCTAAGGTTAAAGCCACCTTAAAACTATTGCTTGAAAAAGTTTCTGTTAATGTTTTTTTCATTTTTTATATAATGTTATAGCATCACTTCTTAAAATGTGGCGTAAGAAGGGTTTATATCTTGGTGCTAGATATTAGGTCATTAGATGGTTAAATCTTTTACTTTTTTTTAGTCTAAAGGGTAATTCTTCTTGCATTACCCATTTTACAATTTCTTACTTAGTCTATTTTTGATTAAAAACAAAGTTGCCCAAATTAACACTACCAGTGGAAAGTTGGGCTTGCCTATGATCTAGTTCACCATGTTTTAGAAGGCATTTCTGCAAATACCGCTACAAGTGGCTTATACCACTTTAACTTTTGTAGCTAAATTTTTTTTTTCTTTTTTATTGCAATGCTTACAAACTGCCCTCTCTTCCCTCCCCATAATTTCAATTGCAAAATTTGGCCAGACACCGGAGGTTCTAGTCCTCTTGCTGCTCTTAAGTGGTAGGGAAGAAGATCTCATTTCTATGGGATCATGGAAGGAAGGCAACTCAGGTTCATGGTCTTGGATGGGAGGGACACTATATGGGGGTTGGGTCTCATCAAAATCTTTAGAAAAAGGTGGATCAGAATGGGGTCTAAGATACTCCATTTTCTTAGTGTTAAAGTACATAGATTGCCTAGGGTCCATTATCAAATTTTGAAAAAAAATTGCTTAATAAGTAATATAATAATAATTTTTTTGGTGATACACTACCTATATTAAAGTGAGGAATAATGTAGGCAAAACTGCACCAGGAAAATTCCCAGGTAATTGGAGGGGTAACAAATGGTCCTGCTTAAAACCCTGTTTCTTAGGCAATTATCTCGTCCTTGTGACAGAACTTTCCTAGAGATCCACTTAGCTGCACAGTATGTCACCTACTATACTAGGCTTTCAAATAATAAGAAAGGCAGAAGGAGAGATTTACTTATATATATAATATTTATAATGATTTTAAAATCAAAAAATTAAATTGAAGAATATCTCTTGAGAATAATGCTTGAACTTTGTAGTTGAAACCTTCAACCTACAGAGTCCACTTCCCACTTTTGATGCTTGAGCAATTTAAAAAAAAACTATTACTTGATAGCTACAGAGATGAAGAGAGTAAGAGAGATTGTGGAAGAGAATAAGAGAGATTGTAGAAGAGGTGTGGTTTGGAGTGGGAAGGGTTAGGCCTATTTATAGAAACCAAAAGTGCCTTTTTATCACCTCTACCCTCAAATATGACTGTTGGAAGGGTAGAACTGGTCATTGACAGTTAATCACAAATATACCCCCCCCCCCCCTCCCCTAATATGGCTATTACATAGATGTTTGGGGGGTAAAATTGTATTAAAAAAGGGACAAAAAGGCACTTTTCGGGGGGGGGGGGGGGGGGGGGGGGTGTGTGTGTGTGTGTGTGTGTGTGTGTGTGTGTGTGGAAGGGCTAGCCTAGCCGTTTTCGTGCCAGGCAGGCCAACATGATAGGCATGTCTACTGTTGGGCCAGCACCTAGGCACAGCCCAAATGGCCCACGTGCCTGTCAGGCCCTAGCTCGCCGAACCGACGTGCTAGGCAAGCCGTGCCTTAACGAGTCGTGTGCCCACCCCCCTCGGCACGTGCCAGCCCACTAGTGGGTCGTGCCGTGCTTTTGCCGATCCGGCTCGATAAGCAACCCTATGTCTAACAGATCAATAGTGCAATCTTTCTCATATGCATAAAATGCATCTTTTTCATGCATAATCACATATTTTAAATGCGTGGGTAGACTAGATTGAGTTTAATAAGGTCTGAATGACCAACATGAACAACAGGGTGCCTCTGCCATTTTCCATTATTTAGGGATAAACTGATTTAATATTTCCAGTAGTTTGTCACTTCCGCAGTTTGTTTCCTAGGCTTGCGTTAGCGCAGAACCCGGATTTCGACATGAAGTTCATCATTTCCGTTCGTATATTGATTCGGATTTCACCTTTTGTTTCAGTGACAGATGGTCTGTTGGCGTTTTTTATGGGGATTCTTCATTTGTTTCCTAGGCTTAAGGAAGCTGATCTTTGGAGACAGGTTTGCCCTCTTTCTATTTGTGCTTCTTTTTCCAGATTTTAAGAGGATTATTTGTTTAGATTCTGTTAATTTCATGAACTCCATGGAAATTTTTGAAAGGCTTTTCTCTTTTTTCTTTGAATGTTCGGTGTTGGTGGTGAGGTTTCTTTTTTTTTTTTCTCTTTTCCTTTGTTTTTTCATGGGCATTCCTTCTTTCCCTCCCTCCTCTTTGAATTTCAGGACTTTTATTCCCTTTTGAGCCTTCAGATTTTCTTTTTTCGAAATGGGTTTTAAAGATTCATGTCATCTGTTCTCATATGAGTTCTTCCTTTTATTTTTTAAACTTTCCTCTATTTATTTCATATTATTTTTAACGATTCTTGGTTGTTAAGCATTCAAATTGAATCTATACTTTTTCTTAAAAAGAAAATTTCTTTTTATGAATTTCAAATTTCCTTTTTCTTTTCTCTAGATTCAGACAGAGTTTTGAGTCTGGAAAAGAAGAAATTCCCAATATCACTATTGGAGTTACCACTTCTGCAGAGCTATTTGTTTTTGTGTATATGTTTCCTCCATTCAGCTCTGACTGGGTCTTCTATTTGTTACAGCAATTCCATGAGTGGTTGTCAAGAAAAGCTCAACCAAAGCCTAGAAGTCCTTCATGGTCTTCATCTCAAGAAGACGACCTCGGTCAGTGCCTTGAAGCGAAGCTCTGTGCTACTGAGCAGAAGCGGTAAATGCTCCTTACAGAAACAGATTTCTGGATATGCTGTTGAAGACTAATTATGGGATGTTTGATTTCTAATTTTGAGCTTAATTTTGAACAAAATAATGGACTGTTGGCGTTTTCTATGGGGATTCTGCATTTTCGTTGAAACCCATCGAGTTTGTAAGTTGATTTTTTTTTTGTTCTTCGAGCCTTGCTTTTGGTCTTGATTTGGGTTTTTCTTCTTCTTTGATGGGGTTCATTTTATTAGTTGTTTGATTTCTAATTTCGGGCTTAATTTTGAACAAAATAATGTGTTCAGGATGAGAGAGCAGCATAGCCCATGATTAATCCGGTCGTCACCTGCTGATTCTGATTGATTGTAGTTCCCATATTTTGTAGTAATCCTGTCGTCACCTTCTAACTCATTTATTAGTGGCCTTAAAAATAATTAAACTTCATTTTCCTCTTCCCTTCCAATTTTTTTCCTCTTTTTCCTTATTTAAATTTTGCTTGGATGAATTTAGTCATAACCAATTTTAGAAAATCATTTGATGGTTTATGCAGAGAATTGTTTGGACTATAAGATTATTTGGTTCCGAAGAGACTAGACAAGTTATAAAAACCAAATTACAAATACTTATTTGTCAAAAAGAAGAAAGACACCTAACGCTTTAATATAAGCTTGAACACATATATTTATGCGTAGAATTGATCGTGTCATGTGCAACGTCCATCAATGATGGTTCATTAATGTCCATTGATTTAGACTCCTTCCCCCGAGGTCCGAAGTTCGCAAAGCGAGGGTGACACTGCATAAGGAATGCCACTGAGCGGTCGCTAAGGCTTTCTTTTCTTTTCGATCAAATCGATGAGTACAAGTGCACTAAGAGCTCGTGTCGAAATGAGTAGAGGTAGGTCTTTGTTTCATATATATACATATAATTACATTCTTATTTATCTTAAAGTTCATCCATCAATGTGAGATGCAGATGTTTGTTTATAAGTGTGTACCTGTAAAACACATGTACATGTATCTTATGATACATGGTCAAATGTGTCCAACCTAAAGGCATATTGCCCCTGTCACCTGTATTTCATCAATGTGCTTCAGAGCAAGGCCAAGCTTCTATTTTTATTAACCTTAAAGAGACTTCGTTTAGCTATTGTTTCTAACATTAGAAGAGGGTTTTATGGAATGGTAAAGAAGCACAGAATGCCTAGGAGCAGCTCTTAATACCATTTTATTTCTGCACTTAAAGTTTTCATCTCTTTGTTTCCATTATGAAATCTGCACACTAGGAACACCACAATTACTTACATAAATTTGAGGACTCTAGCAACCAAGCTTGAAGCTTCTTAACAAGGTAAAGCCTTTTTTGCTTGGAATAGATTTGTGTTTTCTCTATACATGTTTCTTTTATAAATTTCTAACATAAGGAATTGAGATTCTTGGTTAGGATTATGCATTTTTATGGTTTCTTAACCTATTTCATGATCTTGGGAGTTCCATGAGCATGAAAGTAAGGCCAAGCTTTTATTTGATTAGTCTTCTGCATTGGTAAATTATCACCCTGTTAAAATTCTAACATATGACTTGGAATGGTATTTGTGGAGGTTTAAGTTTGTTGGCCTGTTCAATGACTTTTTCATTTACATATGACTTTTTTATGAGATATTTGTTACACAATTAAATTTCATGAAACCCTAGTTTGAAATTGTGATATATAAAGCTACTTTGTTCTTTGGCTTAATATATATAAATACAAACAATAGGGCCTTATGTTTGTGCAGAATGGAATTTTGGGTACTACCAATCACCAGATCTATTTGCATTTAACTATTTCTGTTTATAATATTTATTCCCAGCGATTCAAAATCCTCCAAGATGAGTTTGCATAACTGTCGTCACGCCCTATACATCGTTGGAGTTAATTTAGTTTGAGTTGATTAAATATTGCCCTCTTCAACAACTCCTCTTTTCAATCAGGTACGTGTTTCTGTATTCCATTCCTTTGCTTTAGTTCGAATTGATTAAATTTTTCTCTCAATTACTTCCAATTGTTTGTAATGCAGAAATTTTTCACTTTGACTTTGAACTTGAATGCAACATTTCATTTTCAGGTCATTCTTATAAGTTGATTTTTTCTTTTGCAATCAATTGTAAAACATAGGTTTTTTTCTTTTTTGGGTAAACTTTCCTGCCTTCTATATTTTCAATTTTTGTTGAGAAACAACGAATTTCGTTCTGTAATATTGTCAAATTGTTCATTTGAACGGGTAATTGAATTAAATATATCAAGCTACAAGCCTGTAGAAAGTAAACTTTTGTGTGGTAAACCTCTCAACTTCTATAATGAGAAAAGTTTAATCCTGAAATTTGATAAACAAAGTCTACATCATGAATTCTTTAAACTAGAATATTTTATAATCTATGTTACTTTGTTGTATGATACAACATTATTTACTTAAAAGTTTTGACCTTTAATACCATTTGGAATTACCATGTAAATAGGTTAAAAGATTGTAGAATATATGAATTTGATCCACTTAAGAAAGACAAAATTATGCATATATGGCTTTCGCATTTGTTTAACTCTAACCCCAATATCCGAAAATTAAAATCTAAATAGTTTGATGTTATGTCTGTTGAGTTCTGGTTTACAACTTATAACTGTGAAGTACTTGGTAATTTTCTAAGCATGAAGGATTAAAGCAGGAGATGCTTTCTGTAATACATTTGGGAAATTTTTAATCAGGTCCAAGATATATGAATTCAGTAAATTTTTGTGTTTAATTATCTTCTCTTGATAATTTCCCAATCATAGGCAATTAAACCAGAATATTTCTTTCTGTATTACATTTTGAATTTTGTATGAAATGGATTTGAAACGTGGACTTCTGTGTTAATTTGTCTATCTCTGATCCCATTATCCTCTAAGTTTAAAATAAATCTGATCCCAGTATATACCAACTTGGGTATATACTATTTCTTGGTTTTCTCAGGAAATATGGGTTTGTGTAATTGCTTCTGGGTTTTCTCTATTTGGAGCCTAAATTGGAGAAATTGGCTACAAATTACGACATGAAGTAAGCTCTCTCTATCTCTCTCCCTTTCCTAGAGTAGTGGTTTTATTAGCTTGCTTATTTTATTGGAAACTGCTTCGTTGAGTTTAGTTACTTATAAAATAAAGATTATAAACTGCAGTGTGGACTTCAGTGTTAATTTTTTTAACTCTGACCCCAATATCCTCTGAAATTTAAAATCTGAATAGTTTGATGGACATATACTGCGTCATATATTTTCTGAAACTCATGTGATAAACCAGTTGAAAATTAACAGCTTATCCATCTTAGAACAACCACTACAGAAATTCTATCTATGTCAAAATCAGCCCACCAGCAAAAAGTTAACTCCCCTCATACCCCTAACTGAAAAGAAAAAAATTCCAAAGGTAAGTTCAATACAATTAAAAGTTGTAACCTAACTTACTAACTTGCAATCTACCATGTAAAATAGCATTAAAATTCCATTGCCATAACTTAATTCAATTGAAATACCCAATGTTTGCACATAATAAACAGCTTCACACTACATATTTGAAAGAACAAATTCCTCTGCAATTGAGATACTTTTCCAAGCCTTCCCTTCATATAAAAGCACTATTTGCTTAATTCTTATCAAAAGTATTAGATCGAAATGCCATTAATTATTACATAGATTGTGAATATGGACAGAGAATATGAAGCTTTCAAACATCAAGCATGTAAAAAAAAAGAACTTCAGGTTACAATGCATTGCCAATTATTTTATCTGTAGCATAGAATATGCGACATTTTTCCAATACTTATTGATAAAATGTTTTTAATTGTGTTGCTTATTGAAGATAGAACACCATACGGAGAATGCAGTTGAAGCCATTTTAATGTCTTCTTACAGTAAATTTTATTTATTTTTCTTTTGCTCTTTCCATGACCATGTTAACTTGCTATTCTCTTCTTCTATTTTACTTTCATTGTTCATGGACACATGCACACACCACTACAGGATGATAATTATATGAATTTGCACACTTAACATACACTTTTTACTCATCTTAATTCTCCATTGTTCCATAATTTGCTGGGCAGTTCAATTTAGGAGCTTGCAGTGCATTGCTGGCATTCGCTCGGATGATATGGCCCTGAAGTACCGGTCTAGACATACACACTATCTCTCTTCACCTCTTGGACGAAAATACACCTAACTCATTAATATCCTAGGAGAACTAAGAATTCAATTATGAATTGTGAACTTTGCATATTAGATTTACAATGGTGTTTATTCACTTCTATGTCCCAGGTGTGGCTTTGCCTTTTTGATGTATGGATTTGGATCTAAGGAGACTTTAATTGAAGATTTTGCTTCAACTACACGATCCAACTATGGTGTATATATTTGGAGCAACAAGATTAATGATTCTGTATTATGGAGAATATACTTATTCAATATCTAAGTCCCTTTTTTTTTGTTGATCTGTCAACTTAAATGCTACTTTGTCTATTTTATAGCTTACTCCTCCAACTTATATCGATTTGTCAAATATTATGTTTATATTAATATTCTATTGAATGTTTGACCCATGAAAATAGTTTTAACGTAAAACCCCGCAAGTGTTCTATCCATCTGATGACTAAGATTTGAACATCAATTGTAGGTTATGACTACCATAGCTGAAGTTCTCTTGCATCAATTCAAAATGAACTCCTACAGGGAACATGTGTAAAGACCAACAACATTTTAATTCACAATCAATGGATGATATTATTGCTTTTACGGATGGACGACACAATCAAATAGATCTTTGCCCTGTCTCCTGCACTTTTATTAATACTACAGTTTGAAATTTACGAGCGTTTTCTGTCTCCTGCACTTTTATTAATACTACAGTTTGAAATTTACGAGCCTTTTCATTGCTTTTTCAAACAATTAACTAATAGAACGGTTTCACAGTTTTAAATTGAAACGAATTTGTGCATTTCAATTAAATCTTGGACTTTTTTTATATTGTTTTTTCATTAAGCGAAATATATTTTATTGTCTCACAATGCCCGTGCATTGCACGGGCTAACTGCTAGTTAAGTAACTGCTAGTTAAGTATATTATTTTAAACTTAATTGGTTCTTTTTTTTTTTTTTTTTTCTGTTGCTAATAAACCATTATCTAATATTGCAATGGAGGGAAGGATGTTAATGTTTAACAACTTGTCTTACCCCTACCGAGCATGCTCTTTTAAATTCATGAGTTAGTAATGTTACTCGGAATACACGGTCGGGTAACCAGGATCGGTGACTTTGTTGATAAACTCGCCTAAAAACTAGGGGAAGTTTTACCAACTTGTCCCTAGATTAGTAGGACGATTAACTAGGAAAACTTGTCCAAGTTTTCCAGAGAATCGTCTGATTAACTAGCTAAAATTGGAATTTCATTTATGTAATCTCTTGTTTCTATCTTAATTATATAATTTCCTTAAAAAAAATCTTGTTCCCATCTTCAATGGACATTGAACAATAGAAGGTTTCCTTATCTAAGGAATCCTCAAATCTAAAGATAACTCTTAATCTAAGTAAGTTTCAAAAGATAAATTTGAATCTTAGAACTTTTGGACATTTGACTTTTTTATTTTTTTATAGAAAAATCCACAGAAAATGTAGAGAGAAGAACTCTACGTTTGATTGGTGTAAAACTCTTGTCTTGATTAGTGGAAAGGAGATCAAAGATAAAAAGAATTCTACAAATCCATGGATTCCTCAAGTAAATTTATCTCTTTCGAAATATTTTATTCTAACAAGTAAATCACAAGAGACCCACATTAATTCGTATGAACACGCATCAATGTGTTTTCTTTCTTTTACTTCTTTTTTTTCTTTTGAGTTTTTGGTTGATTGGGTAATAACCATATCAGAATATATTAATATTTTAGTTTTCTATTTCTTTTGCCTTTTTAAGTTTTATAAGTTATATATATATATATATATATATTTTTTTTTGCTCATCATTAATATAGAAAACTATCAAAGTTAGTTTAACTTTTTTTTATAAATTGTTTTTGTGAATTTACATAATTATTAAATTTTTTTTCTTTATTAAAATTATTAATATAATTTTGTAATAACAACCTAGTAAGTATGTTTGACTTACCGAATTACAAGGATAGTTACGCTACCGTGTTTTTAGGCCTATCCGGATTTTTAAACTCTGGCTGATATGGTCTCGTTGTTGTGGTTAGATTCATAGGGTTGGGGGGTCCACACCTGATCCTGAATTATTTCTTCTATTGTCGTTTCTGACTGATGTATCAAATATACGGCACAGCTTTACTGTAAGGTCAAAATGGACTAGTCATGAGTCTCATGACCTTAAGTAGACGAAATGATCATTTCTGTCGCACCCATAAAATATTTAACTCTCAGTAAGCGTCAGATTTTTTTCACTTTTAGTCTTTTACATCACCAATTTAAGTATATTTTGTGAAATATGGATATCCATATTTAACACGCACCCACAAAATATAATTGGTTATGTACTCGCACCCACAACATATCCTTAAATTTTTTAATTAAAAATATTAAATTTTTAATTATCTACCTATATAGTATTGCACGTGCCGCCCTAGTACTAGAAGGGTGGATGCAGATTTAATGGTTTTCACCATTAAACTACACGAGGAACAAATTACACTGTACAAAAAACAATGGGATCTGGAACAGAGAAATGTCCTTTTTTTTTTTTTTTGGAAAGTAAAATGTTGCTACATCGTTTTCCACGCAACTTTAGTAAGGTTGCATTCCAATAAATTGCAATAATCTCGCATGTCATGGGTCTTTGGATATATATATATTTATACTGTATATAAAAGGAAGCTTGGATATATATATATTTATACTGTATATAAAAGGAAGCACCCCTAGGAAGCATGCCAACTATTATATTCAATATCCCCAAAATGCCTTTGCATTTTATTATTAAGCTACATTAATAGAGGACTATAATAGTCGTTACCAATCTAAATTCATTTAAAACTTAAGCAGTTTTAAAACTGTTTCCTCCCACCTCTTCTCTTACCATCCATCTACTTCCTTTCCCTTTCTACTTCATGTGCACCTTGTTAGTACTACTAATAAAAGCACCAAACACTTCAAGTGTTTTTTATTCACATATCAAAAATACCCTTTCTTAAAATTATAAATGTAAAATTCCCTGATCTTATTTAGATATAGAAACATTTATAAATGTTTTCTTTTCTTTGCCCTATTAGAGTCCTAGGTAATTAAAAAAAAAATTCAATGAAACAATAATATAAGGTCAGCAAAAGATGCTAATGAAACAGCAACATTGATAGGCCTAAAGGTTTCATCTAAAACACAAGTTTGGAACAAGTCATGTTGCCAAACATGACAGAATGTCTGCCATTTTACCATCCTTGAAGCTTGTAAGCCTGAAAAGAAAAGGTTAAATAATCTCCACAAAAGGTCTGTCAGGAAATTTATCCAGGTAATTAACCCATGCAATAGGGAGCTGTGAGAACACAAATGGGTCCAAATTAACAATCTCCTTCCAATGACAGAAGTTTCACACCCTTAATCCAGGAGCATTGTCCTACCCATTTCATATAAACCAAATTTACAAATGAGAAACTATACACCACAAGGTTTTTCTTTCCATGCTTGAACTGAGAAAGTCCTTTACCATAATGGTTTACACTACTTCGAATATGCACAGTCCATTTCTTGCAAATTCTACAATAACCAATACCAATAACAAAATACATGATCCCAACTAGTTGGGGTCAGCATAATGATATATATAAGAGGATAATCATAATTTTAGAACCACAAGCAAACAAGAAAGCTACAAATTTTATCTTTTATGGAACTCCAGAACCCAGAACATGTAGGCAGGGCATATAATTTCACAAGTAGCAAATCCACTGCTCTTTGCCAAGGCCTGAAACTCATTCTTTGTTCTCTCTTTTCCCACAGGGTTTTGAGTTAGCATAAATACATCTTGCCAGAAGACACTGTTTTCAGAGGCTGAATAGTTCTCTGGGGCTTCTGGCATAATTGATTCGACAATGATCACTTTTCCAGAGTTAGGTAATCCTTCAAAACAGTTCTTCAGAAGTTTTAAGCAATGATCATCACTCCAATCATGAAGTATCCACTATAAGTTTCAAAAAAATGTCAGTCAATTGAATTTGAAACAAAGCAGAGAGCAAGATAAAAATGTTCATTTTGAATTTGGAAATGCATTCCATTTTAACAGAAGGGGGTGCATCCAAACAACACTTTTAAATTTGATGCTGTTTTTCAAACACTAACATGAAAATTAAAGGGCTGAAAAAAAAGAACTCAAACATAAGAATCGGAAGGAAAGTTCAATTCATGTGAGTACAAATTGAAACAAGCCATTGGTTGAGAAAAAAACATATATGTTTAATTAGAACAAAACACATGATATAATTTCACTCTTCTTAGTCCAAAGAAAACACATGTTACATGATATATATTCAGAGTTTAATATAGTATTAATAACAGTTATGACAGTAAAGGGCTTTATACTGTTATTAATTGTAATATTTGGCAAGATATACTAGCTTGTATATCCAAGTGCAACAAAATTTGACCATAAGACAACAATATAAGCCATAACCAATTTCAAAAGGTTCCCTGTCATATAAATTGCTATGATTTTGTCATCAGAAAACTAGACCTGCCAAGATAAAACACAAAAACCTTCTTCCCTACATTTGACAAAAAGCAATTTGTGGTTCTCAAATCTACAGATATGCTTTGCTATTTTCTTTAGTAATTAACCTTTAATTCCTGAACTTAATTAGAATTAAACCCCAGAAGTGTATTAGTCAATTAATTTTACTGATCTGTTGGCATTTTCCGCAGGTGCTTGTTTTCTGAAGGCCACTGAGTAGGCAGCTGCCTTACCATTAGTTCTCAACATAGGACCCAGTGCAGAGCCTGTGACAATTCAAAGGTGAAAAGAAAGCTAAACTGAACTTTAATCTGTGATAGTCTAACAGCAAGAAATGACTGATAGGGTGCTCAACAGGAGCACAACTGCTCCATTTCCACAATCCATGTTAAGAACACATCATGCAAGTAGTTACAACTATGTTATTTGGCAACCAAGAGGACATTGATGCAGTCACACATAACCAGACATATAATCGTCACATGTCCAGAGATGTGATTGATAAAATTGTAGATCAGTTTCAATGGCTGGTCCTCATATATTTCGAAAATTTTTAAGATTTGTATAGGTATTACTAAGCTTAAATCTGACACAAGAAATTTTGAATATAAACTGTAAGTGGAAAACAATGATATCTAGAGGTTCAATATATCAAGAAATTATCTGATTGGCATTACAGGTTGCTCAGGATCTTTATGAGAAAAATTGGTTAGCACACTATCAAATTATCCTATCCTTCCTTTTCTATTTCTCCTCCCTGGTCAAATTAGGGCTTTCCTTCTTCCTTCGTTTTTTTTCCCCTCCTTTACATTCTTAGTTCTGAGAATAATAAAACAACTCAGCCCAATATTATTATATATTAATGAATAACAGTAACCATTATTGTATATCTAAAGATTAATATTGAGATTCTACCCAAGACCACTCACCATTTAAACCCTATGCTACACCAGTCTCCTATGCCTAGGTGACTAGAAGGCACCATTAACAAATATGATTGGTCTAACACATCTTTCACTAATTTTTATCAAATTATTGGTCAATTGTGATCAGATTCCATCAATTCCACACTTGCTGCTCCATACAATAAATTCAAAAGATATAATAAAAAGAGATAAAATAAATCTAACTGTAGTCATGGTCGTATTTTCTGTATAATGGTCAATATAATGGAAGGTTGCTTTTTGTTTTTCACATTATATTTTCTACTGCATAAAAAAAGTGTTATTGCATTAATAAATAACATTATCAATAGTCAATTTGGCACAACAGTGCTCCACTTTTTATTGTTATCACCTGTTATAGCTGCATTTGACTACCTTACAGAATCCATCCCACAAATGACCAAATAATTCTAATAAATAAGATTAAAAAAACAAAAAACAAAAAGGGATGAAAGTATCACCTTCATAAAAATGGCTTCACCTCTTGGGACACTTACAAACATATCTCCCCCAACATGCTCCACACCTACACCGTAATTGAAGCAATTATGATAACATTTAGCATCTTAAATGTGCTCAAATTCATCTTGATGTATTTCATTTCCTCCCAATATTAACACAACCTAAGGTGAGTTCATCGTTCTCCCCCTCTGCCTATCTACTCATAGTCCATCTAATTTATCTCTCTCTCTATGGTATCGGACACAAAAGGGTATAGTTGAGTGTAAACATCTTCCCTTTCTTTTCCTTTTTTGGGTGAAGGAAACCAGTAACTTATTGAGTTGCCAATTCAAGCCCAAAATGGCACCGAACTTGAAGAGCCATCCTAATACACTTGACTTGCACATGTGCAATAAGAAACAATGGAGAGCCTTACTGAGCATAATAAGGGAAATTGATACATACCAGGATAAGATGGTGCATCTGCTAGCACATGAGGCAAATCAAAATTAATACCCTTGATATGAGGATACTTGGAAGTTATCATTTGAAGTGTGGTTCCCACCCCACCACCCACATCTACTACTTCTTTGAGCCCTTCAAATCCCCTGTATGTCTCAAGAATCTTCTTGATGGTCATTGTAGTGTGGTTGGTCATAGCCTTGTTGAAAACACCATTGAACCTAGGATCTATCCCGGGGTACTCAAATGCTGTCATCCCACGGGCCCTGTTAAAAGGAATTCCACCTTCTATAACCGCATCTTTTAAGTGGTACCTGAAAAGAGTTACATTTTTCTGAGAGTAAATGTAACTACCAATTATATAGCAAGTGGGAAAAAAATCATAGTAACAGAACCGACAATGTGCTTCCTACTAATTTAAAGATCTGAATTGATATGTAGTCCATATAAAACAAAAAGGTCACGAAAGCATACTAAAATAGGATGGTCATAAACTGACTAACTATTTTCCTTTATATTTGATGCAGTTTGATGCTAATGATAATAAATATTATTTAAATTCAACCTTTATTTTGTGGTTCTGTTATCTTCAATGATAGGATCAGTAAAAAAAGACTAATTTTTTTCTACTCAATGCCAATTTAACTCTGTTGTATTCCTCGGATGATCTTATTAAAAATAAAAAGTTGATTGTTTTGGTAAAATTTTCTAAATTATTTCTGTAATCAATCTTCATACTGCTACCTCATCTACTTTTAATAATTGCATTTTAATGAGTGTGTGTCTCCTTTCTTCCCTAAAAATATCCCCGAATGAATCATAAAGTAATGTGAAACCCCAACAAAGCTCAACGAAAACAACCTTTTTAAATGTTTTTGTACATGTAATAATCAATAAAAAGTTCCAGCATTCCTTTCCCTGAGCTACACTGCCCCTTTAAAAAAAAATTTTAATACTTCCGGAAATTTTAAGGAATTTCCATTGAAGCATATGAGTGAACTGGTTTACCACAAAACACAAACCCCAAAAGCAAGGCAACTCCGCTTGGTATCCTAAACATGTGAAAATTTCTGGTTCAACTGGGTATCCTTCATTGTGGTTTATGCGAATCTCTCATGAAAATGAAAAATTGGTGTTCTCCATAAAACTTAGAGATTTGTATGAGGAAATTCCTAGAAACAAAATCGTAAACATGGAATTCAGTATATAAAAGGAAAATGAAAGAATAAAGTACCAGCTCTCCATGAAGACCTTATCCTGAATCAACAGCACCAGGGGAGCAAGAGATGCTCCATCCTGATTCTGAGTGAGCAATTTGCAGACAGGACCCAGACCATAGCGCCTCTCGATTTGGCCGTCATCTTGGGTGACGGGAACGCATTTGAGAACGGAGTGGGAAGTGAGGAAACGGAGGAGGCGATCAAGGACGCTTGGAGCATCTGGGTTGTGAGTGCCCAAACGAGAAGCGATTTCGGAGGGCGAGAGCAAAGCATTTGGTCCTGCTCTGGTTATGAGCTCGATTGATGCTCTCAACACCATGGGCAGGACCGAAGCACCTGCAAGGAGCATGGCTGACAAGAAGCTTTCATCTTCTCCTGCTCCTGTTTGGACCGAAGCCATGATGGTGCTTTGTGTCAGGATGCATGAGCCGGTCTTTATTTGTAGAAAGATCAAATAAGGACGTGTCTGGTTTACGGGGAAATGTGGTCCATCAGAAAATACTTTTTTGGAAAAGAGTTTTATTTTTCCATTAATAAACGAATGAAACCAAAGCAATGGAAAGGAAAGAAGTTCTTATTTCATCACTATCAAAAAAAAAAGTTCTTATTTGCCTTACTTTTCATTGTTTTTCACCTAACCGAGTATAACCTGGGAAAGATCCAAAAAAAAAAAAAGCAGCAACTTGGTTAGGTTTGTTATTGGTTGACATCAACCCATAACTATAACCTAGGTTTGTGATTGTTTACCCAAAATTGAATTGAACCCAATTCAAACCTTATAACTTAAAAACAGAACCAAATACATATGTAACAAAATTTTGGTTTGATTCAGTTCTGTTTAATCAAAATATAAACCCAAAAGGCAACTAACATTAATTTTAAAACCAAAACTGAATCATAGGCTTTGAAACTGTTCCTCCGAAATTGGGCCGGTATGGACACGTGTCGAGGTTGATGATGTGTCTCTGCGCGGGCGTGCCAGTATCAATTGATACGAATATTTCAAGTCGGGTCCTGACCCCGGGCACCTATTCCAAATCTAAACCGGAGTCGGTTTAGCTGTACTGCAAGTCACCTGTAATAAAATCGGTCAGGTGATAGAATAAAGACTAGGGGTTCGGTCTTTGTTTGAGTTCTTATGCGTGTTTGAAAATTAGAACAGTTGATGGCATGTCACTTTATTATAAAATCAGCCGATGGCCGTAAGTTACAACAGATAATCCCCAAAAGGAAATAAAAACAAAATGAAAACTGACAAGGCTTGCAGGACTGGCCTATCCTAGTCTTATAGCCATAATTGGAGTATAAGCACAGGAGGAAGGGGCGGCTGCTCACAAAGCTAATTCGGGGGTTCACCTAGGATTGCTATTTAGCCGAAAGTACGCAAGTCACCTGGCTTGATCAAAGTCAGTCTCGAGACCAACTGCTTAGGATTCTGTAGCCGTGATTGAGGTACAGAACTGCGAGTTAGGGACAGCCTCAACTTACTTGCCGGTGGCAGGGTTCTGACGTCAATCGGAGTGAATAGGTGTAAGACCCCAAATTTTCCTTAAATAATATAATAAATTAATAAATAATATCTTTGGGAGTTATAATTGATGGAAATAATTTATTGACGTAGGTGAGCGTGATATAAGTGGAGATCAAGTGTTAGACGCAGATCCGACCATCCGATCATGAGTTATCAAGGTATGATTCATATTTTAAGTTTGTTGTGTTCTGATTGAGCAGTGTGCATAGAAAACTTGTAAGTGAGCTACATGGGATCAGAGGGGTATAAATACTTGTTTAATACCCTAATGCTATACGTTTGGAATACCTATTGTATTCTCCTCATATTCAACTGCCGCAAGACAACCGCGACCTCGAGCGACCGCTGGCGACTGGAAGAAGAAGAAAATGAGAAGAAGAAGAAGGAAAAGGGAGAAAGTAAGTTGATTTTGATCTTCTAAACATTGCTGGGGGATACTGGTCGTCGTTGTTCAAGAGGAGAAGGAGAAACAACGTAAATAGAGGTAGGTGACACAGTTTTACTGTTCGTTTTTGGATTTACGTGTGTTTAATCTCCAAAGCATGTTTTTGTGATGTAAATATATGTATAAAGCATGATAGAATCGTTATATGTATTGTTGGAATGCTTAGAATAGGAAAAATCACATTTTCGAACACTTTCTGAACGTTTTTGAGTGACCGCCGACCTTACTGTACTCTGCAATCCTCAGCACTCTTAGGCGCTAGTGCAAAATTCAAGACCGCCCGAGACCACTAGATGACTTATCGTCGGTGACCTAAATTGAACTACCGCCTACCTTAGACCGCCTAAGCAACCCTAGGCGATCCTAGGCGCTCTGTGCAGAAAATGCAGAATTTCGTATTTTCAAACCCTGATTCAATTTCAAACTATTTTTAGTCAATTTTAATCATTAATTAAGATGTTTTAAGACCAAAATAATTTATCAAATTTCCTGTTTTACAGAAAAATAAATTAGGGAGATATTTAGGACACTAGTTGCCAAACTTTGTATGAAACTGTGAAAGTTAATCTTTGGAAAACTTGACCTATTATTTGATTACCAGAACATCTCTAAATTACACTATAAACCAGATAATTACATAAAAGAGATTTCAGATCATAAGTTCAACTTAGTTAACCCGAATATTGAAGGAAATGTCAAATTTACCCTGTGTATGTCAATAGGCACCAACCCTTATAGAATTATTAGACTTCAGGGATTTTTGGAGTCTAGTAGGCATAGCTGGTTATGGATCCATAGTTGTGACTAGATAGCTAAGGGATATTTCATTGGGGTTGAGTTTCTCCCTTGTGCGAGCGCGCTTCCTTTGCAAGTTGGTTTGTTTAGGAAGGTCCTATGTTTGGAGGGACACCCCGGTGAGCTGCTGGTGATTCCCTGTGCATGTGGATAAGCGACCATCTCCATGTATTGATTCTGGTGCTACATGCTGGTGGTATATACCAACTCTGATTAGTACGTGTGCAATAAGTCAGTGACTATGGCTCTTGTCTAAGCTGCGCTGCATGGGGCTTGAGTATCATCAGTAGTACTGTTCCTAAGCCGCACGGTGGTATAGCGTTTGGTCGAGAGTCATCTCAAAAGGTTTATCTATCTTTGTGAGTCCTACAATGACACTAAAATCACAAACACATGTTGTTACTGTTGCATACATGCTGGAGGCATGTAATTGGTATATTGGTTGGACGTGACTGTTTAGTGCATTCTAGTAATGTATGGATTATGCTATTGATTTATGACATTGGATTCCTATCATAGAACTTGCTGAAATTTATATTTAAAACTGTTGTATATACTGTTTTGTATTCCATGATTGATACGAATGGTTATACGAGCCTGCTTAGTCGAGATTGCTTAATCGTGCATGAATTGTTATTTTTATGTATATGAACTGTTTAAACATGCATGTGTTACCTACTGGGATATTCATATCTCACCCTACCTTTATCTCATTTTTCAGTTGATACGCGAGAGGGGGATCATAGTAGTGATTTCAAGGGAGAGCTAGTTGATTATTCGCCGGAGGAGTACTATTATCCGGATTTTGTCTGAGGTTGTGGATTGATATGGATTTGGTTATTTTGATTAGATTATTATTCATTTTGGTTTGATGTATTAGAGAGATGAAAGATCAGTGACCCTTTTATTTTACCAGATTTTAATATTGATTTTGATGGTTAATTATATCTTAGTTTTCTTGAGGATATTAGGCTATACTTCCGCACATACATGTTCCGCACTTTGATAGTTAATTAATGAATGGATCATTTATTTCTTAGTATGGTATATTCTTGATGTTTATTTGATATAGGCCAGTAACATCTCGGATTTGATTGATGAACTGAATTCAGGTTGTTACAGTAGCGAACTGGGTTTAGGTCGAATGTTGGTTTTACATTGACCCAAGTTCGGGGCGTTACACAGGGATCCAAAGTGTCACTGCAACTGGAAACAGTGAGAGAAGTCCTAATTTGTCCTTCTTGCTACAGTTTGGGGTGTAGGAGGGGGGATAAAGATCACAGATGATCAGATTAGCATTAAAATAACCGGTTGCGGTTTTTTGGTGGAGGTTGTCCTCGAGCTCTTCGAGTTTGTGCATTTTATAGTCAACCCTTGACGGTTGCTCAACGTCTCGCTCTTGCATGATATTTATGGAGGCTGGTCATTCGCAGTCTTCTATTCATGGAAGATAACTGTCCGGCCATGATCTCAAAGTAGTTATTTATTCTCTAACGACCGGTGATACAATCCTTTGAACAACATGAAGATGGTTCGTCGTATGGGCTTGCGTGGTTTTAATTGAAATCTCAGCCTACATGTATGCTGAGATGGCCTATCTAAATGAATAAGGCCTGTGTGTGCTTGTGACATGGCCTTTCTGATTGAAGTAGGCTATGTGGATACAACGTGGCCTTCTCTTATTCGTCGGTCTGTACAGGGTGTAAACAGAAACCCAACTCAAGCCAAGTCAATCAATTCTTAGTTTTAACTGAACCACATTGTGATCTGAGGTCCAACTATATAGATATCTATACTTTACTATTAATAAAGAGAAGATGAGAGAATATTCCCTCTAGATTCTGGTCCTTTTATTTTTCTCAAATATTGCTCTCTCCAAAGAAAACAATCTCCCACCATACCACTACAATTATTCTCACGTTCCAATTTAAACACATTGTAACTACCTATTTAGAATAACATGATATCTATTAAAGCAGGCTGTTTATCTAAGTGGGCCTCACAAATTTGCCACGCAGTCCCCTAATTTAGAAAGAAGAAAGAGCTTTGAGAAACTACCTTACATTAGTTGGTTGTTAATATCTCAAGGATAATAATATGGTAAGTGCCTCTTTCATATCGTATGATTGGTGACGCAAGACACACTGTAAGCTCATATAATTGACATTATTTTTTTTTTTGGTAATATCATATAATTGAGATTATGATCACCTGCCAAATAGTCTCAACGTTTATCACGTAACTCCTGTCTTATTTATCTTCATGGCCTAACATGCTTGTCTGTTTTGTCTTGTTTATTTTTTTCCCCTTTTTTAAGACTATCTTTTTAGAGCTGTAATCAATGATTTTATTTATTTTTAAAGGAATTTTAAATTAGAGGTCACTTGTTAAGATATATATTTTTTGGCATCTCTTATTTGGACCACTAGGGTACCTTCTTTGGCCACGTGGCATGTGCCTATAGGTGGCATACTAAACTGGCACACGTAATGGGAGAGAGGATCCGGAGTCACATTTTATATTACCATTCAAACAGACATCCATTTGTGGAATACAAAAAAGGCTCCATTGATCCATTATTAATCTTCAATAATTGCTCTCCTTTTTTTTAATATATTTCTATCACAGCCACTTTGAGATAACACCACCACCCAACAAGCAATTATCTCTTTATAAAAAAGAAAGGCACTCGGGATGATAACACTTTTTTGCCTGCGGTGGTTACTACTCTTGGCGTGAGATACTTTCAAGTGAAACGTTTTACGGTCACAGTTTCTATTTTTCAAGTGGATTCCATGTGAAACATTTATAGCATTTTAAAACACTGATCGTGAAATGCTTGCTCCACGTGATAGTGTCTCCCACCAACACACTGCGAATCCTCTGTGCCCATTAGGTGTGCTGTTATTGTATGTCACTTATAGGAAGAGTGCATTAACACACTCTCTCCTCCACATGGCATGTACCTATGGATGGCATACAATACCGGCACACTTAATGGGCAAAGAGGATTTGCAGTACCACCAACAATGGTAACCTGGATCCCATGTGAAAAATTTATAGCATTTTGAAACACTGATCGTGAAATGCTTGCTCCACATGATAGTGTCTCCCACCAACAATGGTAACCACCACGGGAAAACACTGTAGGTGATGTCACCTCAACCTTAATGAAGATACCTAACGAACAAGATGAAATCTTCTACCACCATTTATTGCAACTAACATAGCTCTACCTACTTAATTGAGATGTAACCATGTGAAGCATCTCATAGCACCTCAACCTTAATGAAGATACCCAACGAACAAGATGAAAGGTTTTTTCTTGGTTTTTTCAACAAGAAAAAACCTTATACATTTTCAAAAGTAAAATCTCTACCACCTTTTGATACTCAACATGATAGCATCTCAACTAAGCAACAAGGACAGCTAAATAAATGGCAGCAAACAATTTCAAACCATTCGTTAGGGGATGAAATCGTATGCTGCTATTTATTGCAGTTGATTAGTTGCTTAGTTGAGATGCAGCCATGTGGAGCATCTCATAGTTAAGATTTTTTCAACGAGAGAAAAAGTCTTTTACATTTTTAAAAGCGAAAGAATTGCCAACCATTTGATGCTCCACATGGTATCATCTCAGGTGTGCAGCCTTTTAGAAGAACTTGATTTGAAACAAAAGGAATTACAAAGATATTAGTTGTTAAATTGAAAAGAGAACTCCCTTTTTCTTTTCAAAATCTATGGTAGATAAACCCTAATAATCCAAAATCTATGGTAGTACGTATTTGGTGAAAATTTAGTAGCAAATTTAAAATTAATTTCATTATTTTTAATTCATTAATACTAACTTACAACTTAAAGACTGGGGTTCTTTTGCCTCTGGCTATTCCATATATACATAAGTGATGACCCTGCAATAGACCCTGTAAAATCTCTCTATTTTAATTGGACACAAAACTCAAGCACAATGTTACGGCAACTATAAATGTAAGCAATAATATCAATTAATATTGATATAAATAATCTATCAATATTAAGAGTTTATTCAATTAAAATATTTTGTAAAAGCTATTAACTGTTAGAAGCCAAGTCTTCCCATTTAAAAGATTCCAACACGGATTCTTTCTCTTTTGCTAAGCCAGCTTGATGAGCCGCTAAGTTTTTGCTGGTCATTAGCTCGGCTTCAAGCTCACAAGCAACTTCAAGGCACTGACGTGTCTTTTCCTCCGTATCAAATTCGCTGATGGAATAACTTTGTGCCACGTCTTCACATTGGCGCAGTAACTTTGTTGGACAATAACTTTGTTGGAATTTGTCTTACATTATAAATTCATCATTGTTTCGCCAGTCATATAAGAGATGACTTCCCTCATCTTAAACTTAGGCTTTAAGGTTGAGGTCTCTCCTCTTATGTGTTGTTGGGCTTTCAACAAACTTCACATTAGCACAATAACTCTTTTTTTCCTGTTCTTTAAAATTTTGATCCAACCCAAATAATGTATGTGATGATATTGGCATGCCTGTGATATAGACACATCATTCCTACCGTCACAAGTTGAGCCAAACCAAATTTGGGAGGAACACTTTCACTGTCTATCATGTCCAAGCCTTAACATTCAAGAGAGGAAAAACAAAAAGAAGAAGAGAAGAGAAAGCATGAAACTTTCTGAATTTTTTTTCTTAACCGGATGATTAAGGTAGATGGGATCTAGGCTTCTTACACATCAATTACTATAAACCAAACAACTATAGATTGTTTTAACCGTAACCCACTTCGCAATTTATTTAGGAAACCAAACGAAGATGTGTTTATCTGTACGTGGCATTATGCTGCTTTTAAGCCTCTAAGACAGAGACATGCACAATAAGGAATGCAGTCATTTATGGAACTCCAGCACCGAGTACTCGTTGGCACAGCGTATAATTTCACAGGTACCAAAACCACAACTCTTTGCCATGGCTTTAAACTCTTCTTCAGTTCTCTCTTTTCCTCCGGGGTTTTGAATCAACATCGTTATATCCTCAATTAAGACGCCATTGTTAGTGTAATCCTCCGGATTCTCTGGCATAATTGATTCGACGACGATCAACTTACCCGAATTGGGCAATGCTTCGAAACAGTTCTTCAAAAGCTTCAAGCAATGATCATCACTCCAATCATGTAGTATCCACTACAAATTACCCAGAAATCTTTGTTAATTGAGTTCAGGGGATGAAGAAAAGAAACTAAAGACGAATAGAGAAGTTCATGTCACCTTCATAAAAATGGCCTCACATTTTGGGATGCTGACAAACATATCTCCAGCTACATGCTCGACACCTACATGGAAGCACACTTGAAATTCAATCCAATGCAGTTGGATTAAAAGCATGAGAGTCAGAGATTCATGTTATGTAAGTTCATTCATACCAGGATAAGAAGGTGCGTCCTCTAACACATGAGCCAAATCAAAATTAATACCCTTAGTTTGAGGGTAATGAGAAGTTATAATCTGAATTGCAGTTCCAACCCCACCACCCACATCTAGCAGTTCTTTGAGGCCTGCAAATCCCTTGTATATTTGGAGCACATTTTTTATGATCATGGTGGATTGATCTGACATGGCCTTGTTGAAAAGATTATTGAACCTTGCGTCTGTCTTTGGGTATTCAAATGCGTTCATCCCTTGTGCCCTATTAAAGGCAATTCCACCTTCCAAAACTGCATCTTTTAAGTGGTACCTGAAAATAGTTGCATTAATATGGTATTGAAGCAGTATAAAATTGGCACGTAACATGTGGTTATTAGTAATTTAAAGGTTTAGTAGCAATCACTTCATCTAATTAATGAAGACTTCAAGATGCTAGCATGTAAACATGTATGAGTTTGAGAATAAATCACAAGAAAATGTTAAAGGTCAATTCTATTAAAGAGTACTGTCTAACCTTAAATGACCCTATCTCCATGAGACCTACATGACATCAAACTGTAGTCTTTAATAATTTGTAGTCTGGTTTTGTGGGGGTGGGTGGGTGGGGTTGGAGAAAGATTATGCTAAAGCATACTCACCCATAAAGTTTCTCAAACTATTTTCTTTTATATATATATATATATATTTGATTTTTATTGAAATTTAAATAATCACTTTCTTTACATTTAATATAAACTAGTGGGTAGCACGTACGTGTATGCTTTAGATGGGTATGAGTTATTAAATGGAATGTACAAGTCAATATGGAAAAAGGGGAAGAGATATTTGGATTGCAAATCTCAGTATGTTTGTGTATAACTTATAATTGAGATATAGAAGACAATATATAAAAGATTAGAGACTTAGTAGCAAATCTCAGTCAAGAATTTGCTCTGTTGCCTTTCATCATTTCTCGTGAATTTCATTGAATTTTACTTGTGTAAGTACCCTTTTTTTTAAGTGATTTTGCTGGTGTAAATACATGTGTGAAGCCGTGAACTAATTTTATCTCAAAAAAGCATAGCATTTCCAAACGGAATGAAATCCTCTGTGCCCTCAGGTGTGGCCTTCCCTTTATAAGACATCACCTAAAGAACAACCCGACACATACTCTTCTCTCACTTTGTATTGGCAGGCACATGTGTTCCGTGCAAGGTACATGAAAAGGCCGCAAGGCCTGATCACTCGACGGGCTTGGGCATGTTCGAGCAGAGCTAAAGTTCATCATAAGTTATATGGACTCTGTTTAAGCCTGCCCAACTCAAACATCAGACTTGTACTTTATGACCAAAACTGTCTAAAGAAGATATCTAAAAACCAAACCCGGACCAGGCCCACCCGGCTATGGTTACTTATACATCTATTTTCATAAAAACTAATTTGTTTTTTTTTTTTACTTCTTCTAATAATTATAAAAAAAAATTTGATGTTGGGGTTGAGCTAGACAATAGGTATTACAATGTGGACATTACTCTTCTAGAATCATAAGAAAAAACATGAAATATTAAAGTAGCAAAAAACCAATAAATATTTAAAATTTTTAACACATATATAACATCGGGCTGGGCCAGCCCGTGGATTCTAATACATGACCAAGCCCATCCAAACCTTTTCGGGCTTTTCAAAACCAATCCAAGTCCGGTCCTATGGTCAACAAATCCATGACCAAACTCGTTCAGGAATGGATCGGTCACCCCGCCCGAACCATGAACAACCCTAGCCAGAAGCAAGGAAGGTCACAGATAAGGGCATAGACGATTTGCACTCCTCCAAAGAACCAGGCAATTGCCATGGTTTATGGTTCAACTAAGTAGCTATGGTTTACATGAGTATTCCATGAAAAAGGGAAATTTTTTATTCTACCTAAAATTAGAGATTTCCATTAAAAAAGAATAATTAGAGCTAACATAATGGATCGGGTTCAGGCACGATATAAACGGATTTACAATAAATCAGTTGTAAGAGATTCAAATTAGATTGAAAATTACAAACGGGACTCATAACCCACTCAATTCATTTAAATGCATCTTAATTTAATCGATACATTAAAAAATAGTATAAATGGTGCATATAAATATATTTTTGTGTCAATGCTATTATAAATAAAGATTTAAATATGGAAAGAACTTGCGGAATGCGTTACACGTTTTCAAGGCGGGTAGGTAGCGTGTCACAATCGTAGGTAGGTTGCGTGTCACAATCATAGAAAAGTCAAAAATAGAAGTCAAGAGAAAAATGATTAAGGAAAACTAAAGAAAGTACATGCGCGACAAGGATTTCCTTGTAATGCAATTGTTAACGAAATAATGTTGAAGAAGTGGACTAAGTAAGATACCTAACTTTTACATTTATTTATTTTTTATTATTATTAATATTTTTGATTTAGGTTCTTATTAAAAAAATATTTAAACCCTAAACCCTCAACTCTAAGCAACTTTTACCACCAAGAAATTAAAGACTTGTTAGAATATAATAAAATATATGAAGTTCACATCTACTATCAATTTGAGCTTCTAGTTTGAACTCTACAAGACAAAGCAAGAGGAACAAGTGATCCATTCCAAGACCGGAAACATGACGATAATGGATCACAAGTCCTTTGTTATATGTGATCGCAAAATTGTATGGTATAGGATGCATGAGAACTTTCTCAAATTAATAGTCCCTTGTATTTAGTGACGACCCCTAAATTAGAATGAAATTTGCTACAACTTTAGTCTGTTTTGGATGATAAAACATCATATGATTAGTTGTTTTTTTTTTCTTTATTGTAAACGTTTTATGCTGGACAATTGGAAAAGCAAATGACAGAGAATCACTCTCTAACAGCAGGAACAAATGTAGACAAAAAGTGCAGCAGATTACGTCCCTGTTGTGTATTTGTGTGGAAAGTGGCTGCGCCAGGAGGCTTTGAATGCATATTACGCATCCGGAAGGAACTAGGGCAAACTACTAATTTTAACCGGAGAATCATTGTTCATTACGAAGTTCTCCTCCGTAATTTCCATTTTAATGGAAGATATTTCAGACTCCTCACCAAGTCTGAATTGTCTTAAAGTTACCAAATCTGTGGAGAAAAGAGAAAAAGAATAAGAAAAAGTACCAGCTCTCCATGAAGACTTTGTCCTGAAGCAGTAGCAGCAGGGAAGAAACAGACACTCCGTCCTGATCAGGGCTGAAGAATCTGGCGACAGGACCCAAACCGTAGCGTCTTTGGACATGGCCGTCGTCTTGGGTGACGAGAGTGCATTTGACAAAGGACTGGCTAGTGAGGAATCGGAGGATGCGATCCAGAACGACCGGAGCTTCTGGGTTTTGTGTGCCCAACTGAGAAGCGATCTCTGACGGTGAGAGGAAAGCATTGGGTCCTGCTCTGGCTATGATCTCGAAGAGATTGAGCTCGATTGAGGCTTTCACCACCATCGGCAGAACCGTACCAGCTGCAACATGCATCGCCGACCCGAAGTTTTCCTCTTCATCTTCCTTGATTTGGGTTGGAGCCATATCAAAGTTGCTTTTTGGGGGTCTCTGCGGTAAAGGTAACGGTGAGCAGAATGGGATGAAAAAGAAGAGGTGACTGGTGCGTGGTAAGATGACTAAGACGGACAAGAAGTTTATACTTATACCTTTTGAGATTTTCAACTTGGAATAATATCATGTAATACCCAATAGTTGCTTGCCAAATAGGCAACCAACTTTAATAATAGAAAATAAAAAGAAATATTTCACTTTCAAAGTAGAAGCGAGAAAAAATGAAAAATTTTTTTTCAAAATTTTTAAGTTATTTGCCTATCTAACAAGCACTATTGGGTATAATTGAACAGTAGATGATATCATTCCTTGCAACTTAAATTTATCTGCCTAGACTCCTAACATCTGAAAAATACCAAAAACCTTCCTAGTAGATGGCAATGTTCAGGTAATACCAAACCCACCCCTATAGAAGTTTAAATAATACCAAACCCTAACCCATCCTTATCGGGTTGGTAAAGGTACGAGGCAGATTTAATCCGATTGGAGTATAAAATGTAAACAAAAGTATTTTTTTTGATAAAATATATTAATAATATATTTATTTATAAAATATGTATTTATATATATGATATATATGAAAATAATATTTAAAACATAAAAAAATAATTGAATATAAGAATATAAGATTCGGGGCGTGGTCAAGACAGGTTGGGTTGAATCTGGATCTTCCTTTAACTAGAATTTAGCTATACCAAACCCTAACCGTGCATGGTGGGGCCGTTTAATCCACCCCATTGTCATCCCTACACTTTACCCATGCACAAATTGTGATAAAGTTCTTTCTTTGTCTAACAAGAATTTTGAAAAGATTGAATTGCACTTGAGATTAAATTCATTTAAACGTCAATAAAACCAAAAAGAAAAAGAAGGAAATATCTAACTGAAATTGTAGAATTAATACTACAAATAAGTTTCATATAAATGTGTAAATACAGATAATTTTATCATTTAGTATATAAGGTGAGGTAATTTAGGTGATAGGCATGCAATTCAAAGAGAAATTTTTGTTTAGGGAATCTTGAAAACAGAGTGTTGTCGTGAAAAAACGTGGTTTGGTGGAAGGTGGGCTTCTTTAAGTGGTCCCACCATAAACGGACAGACGGACACCCGTGGCAGGAGGTGGCCCACACCCCAAACTCCCACCAATGAGGACCAAGTCCCCTCACATACTTTACAATGGAAACGTGGTCGTTAAGCAACAATGACTACCAATCCAAAGATTTATAGACTCGAGGTCAACTATACCTTCATTCCCAACGTGGATGGATCATCCATCCACCTAGCTATATGTTATATCTACATATCCTTTTCCACATTAAAGACCTTTCATGATTTTGAACAGCCATGGTGTTCAACTAAGCTGTTGAATCTCAACCTAATATCTAAGCATATCCTCGACAATACATCACTACTCAATCGTGTTTTCCTTAGAGTTGATAAAGTATCCTTCCCTTCGAAAATTGAACAACATCCATTGAATTACTCGATTCCAATTTACCTCCTTAGAGTGCATACCCCACAATCTTTGAATTGCTTCCTAAATGACCGAGGAAAAAGTTGGGATTATTCTAGCAATAAACGGTACCAATTTGTCTTTGGTGGAGAATCTACCACAAATATCTAACCACGGTATGAAGGAATGTCTCGGTATGTGGTGGTTAAACCAAATTAACTCAGACCACTCAAACCTCGAAATATATGAGCTGAGATGTTTATAAATATCCTTAATGATTCACTTTCCTAAATGTCTTAGATCCCATCCAGATCTCCTTATCTTCTTGATTATCATTGATAGAAATACAACGAAGAATGTGCCAAATTACATGTAAATCAGGGAAGTAAGCAACCGGTTGAGACCATTGGTTGTCCACAATAATTTCACTCAGCTTGGTATGCTCCGAAAGACCATACACAATTCTTTTACCAACTCTCTCTGTCAGTGAGCTTGAAGGATGCCAATTATCATTCCATGGACATATGTTCTTGCCATCATCCACAGAGTAACTGATTAAGTTATACACCATTCTCCACTTTAAATTTTTTTTCCAGCTCCAAGTACAACGTTAAGGAATGTAGATTGCCCAAAAATTCCTACCCCTTAGCAGATTCTTGGTGACCCAAGCAACCTATATGGAATCTTTAGAACTTACAATATACCAAGCACACCTCATGACAGCCGCTTTCTTCCATCTAGGTTAAGTTCGATCCTCCTTCCAACTTAGGGGAACAAACAACTTCCCAACAAACCGGGATTATCTTCTTTCTATTATCTGTGCCCTTTCACAAGAATTGTCTACACATTTTGTTATGCCCTGAAAATCCATACACTATGTATAACGATACATGTGTAAGACCGAAGGTGACCTTGCTCGTAAGCAGAAACAAGACACACACATTCCACCATAGAGACCACATTTATATATAAGAGTCCAAATCCATAGTACAACGGAAATTAAAATTTCTAATATTTACATTTACATAAACTCCAAATCTGAAAGATTAAATAACACAAAATCTATACTATATATAATGAGAAGAGGCTCCTTGGGAATCGTGCCGAACAAAATATGTAGCTCTCCAAAACAGCCCTTACACACTATTGAAAGATTTATTAATGCAATAGTAGAACGGTCAAACTATCTTAGTTTTTTTCAAAACTTACAATCAGTTTCATAACTGTTCCCTCCCATGTTCTCTCTCCTGTTTTTCCTTCTTACACACGTGTAGTACTGCATGTGCACCTTGCTGGCATTATCTAATGTCAAGGTTTACACAATTAAATTAAAACAACTAACATCAAACTATAACCAATTCTCTATGTACATAAAACACTACCCTAAATATTTCCATGTCTCATTTTCTTTTGTTTCCCTAATTCTAGTTATTTCCTGTAAAATGGTAAAAAATACAATTAACAATAATGTAACCAGATACAAGAATAACAATAATTTTTAAACAATTAAAAAGTGGTCAAGCATATATAAGAATAATCATGCAAGCAAGCAAATGCAACAACATACAAGCCAACTGGAACATAAAGAAGTTTTGTGACTTATTTCTACCGACCTATTTAATTTTAAATATTATCAATTAGCATGACCTGGTTCTCCTATCAAATCCGGATGGTCTTCAGGGAAGGCAGGTTCAACAGCCCAATATGTAATTCCCGAGCTACATGGAAACTTGCCCAGGTGTGGCTCAACTCCTCTACATTCTCCACCCTAAAAAGTCTACATAAGGGCCCTGGAGAATGATCAGTGTGTTAAAAAACAGTGAAAATATGACCGCTACAGTTGAGAGCCAGGTTAAAATAGTAATCCGATGTATCAGGGAAAAAGAGAGTAAAAGCAATGGTTGAAAGCCATTGACAGCTGTAGAAAGTAAGAGCGGCAAAAGGAGAATTAATCGGCAAACAAAATACACCTGGAAAGTACTCATAGAACCAAAACTACAAAAATCAAAGAATACCACCACAAAGTTGAAGACGTTTGTGGGATAAGTCAAATAGGCCACAATAAAGATGGGTAAGAAAAAAAGGAGCAAGGGCAATCTTCTGGTGATTAGCCAACGTGAAAGCTAGAACATTTGTAACGCCCTGGATCCGTGTTGATCAATAAAGGTATAACACGTCTCACGGGGGTTAGGCATAGGCCCACGACTCACATGATCGCTGGTTTAATCATACGAGTATTTACATCAGAGTGCAACAACTATCAAAAAAGGAAGCATGGTAACATATTTGATTAAGGAACATCAAGCATAATCCGCCTATCCATTATTACAAGTTTTTTAAACACATCCAATCCATAAGACAATCAATGATAACCTACTGGTCTATAGAATGTAGAAATAATCCTCCTCCTTATAGGTGTCAATAGGATCTACCCCAGCAGTAGCCTCACCACGAGTATTTGAAAACAAAACAAAAACAAACAAAGTAAGATACGAATATCTCAGCGAGTAGCACATGAATGCAAAACAGTTATCTTAATTTATAAAATATGCCATGATAAATAAACGAGCACCAATAATCCGTAGCGATATAATCGAGAGACCAACAGCAATAACTGTAACGCCCCGAACCCGGGTCAGTGCAACCCAGCACCCAACCCGAACCCGGTTCGCTACTGTAACAACCCAAGTCCGATTCAACAATCAAACTCGAGATGTTACCACGAAGCTGGGGTCAGATACATACCAAGATTCACAATAATTTTAAAATTTATAAATCAATTACATCAGAGTTATGGTGGCCAAATAAAATAAACAATTCTTTAATCAATATATTCAATTCAATTTACAATTAAGTTTATCTAATCAATATGTGACATTAATACCGATTATAATTCTACCCATCAAATTAAAACCCCATCTTCGCGATCTCTCCAAGCAACCTGAAAAATATAGGGGAAAACGGAGTGAGATTTACATCTCAGCAAGTAGCAGGTGCATGTAATTTGAAACAGTCCAATATAAGCAAATAGTCATGAGGTATTCGATTAATCAACGATAAGACGAGAAATCCAAGTTATTCATGGCAATTACAAATAAGGCGATGAAACATATGATCATGTATAAATACCAGTCTCTTGATGTTAACGAGGTAAAACCGACAAAAGCAATAAAACACGTGCCTTTGCAGGACTCACAAAGATGATAAGTATTTGAGATGACACTCAACTAAATGCTGTTCCACCGTGCGGCTTAGGGGCAGTGCTACTTGATGATACTCAAGCCCCATGCAGCGCAGCTTAGGCAAGAGCCGTAGTCACCGACTTATTGCGCACGAACCCCGCAGAGTTGGACGTACCACCAGCATGCAGCACCAGAATCAATACATGGAGTGTGGTCGCTTATCCACATGTACAGGGAATCACCAGCGGCTCACCGGGGTGTCCCTCCAGACATAGGACCCTCCCAGAGCAAACTAACTTGCAAAGGGAAGCGCGCTCACAATATAGGAGTAAATCAACCCAAACTAAATACCACTTAGCTAACCAGCCAAAACTATGGATCCATATACAGCTAAGCCCACTGACACAAACCACGATAAAACCACATACGGGAGGACACGCTAATGTAGGAGGCATACACACTTTTACCCGTAAAGGATTACACATCTCTACACAGAGGATTACCCATCTCTGCCGTAAAAGATAGTATCAACTCTACCACAGAAGCCGTATCACCCAACCGTAAAATTAAAGAGAACAATATCATACCACATACCAATCCATACCAAAGTATTCCATTCCATGTGAAATCCATGATTCAATCATAACAAATCCAATTATAGGCATTTTCAGAATAACATATACAATTCTTCCAATTATATTCAAAATAAAACTCAAGTATCATAAATCCGATAAAATCTGAGTTTATGCAATTCCAGTAGCCAATATTCCTATTTAAAGCTCAAAATAAAGTAAATCCAATCTTACTTAGAGTTTTCTTTATTAATCCCTTTTGTTAGAATCCAATTTCCTACCTTAGCACCTAAGCTAGTTTATATTTGAATTTTCTGTATTTTATTTTTCCAGCATGTTCTACAGACCTAGAATGAAGTTTAAAAGATGTTTGTAAGCTATAAATTTCAGTAGTATTATTTCTAGCAATATCCATACCCTTTGACTCTTTTATAAACAATCCTTTCATTATAACCTTCTATTTATTGCTTAATCTTTCCCAATTAATTTTATAATTTTTATAGCTTAATTAGGTCCTTATAAAAATGCTAACATGCTTAACTAATCATAAGAATTATTGGGTATTTATTCGAATTACAAAATCCCCAAAATCTACAAATTTTACTTAGAGCGCCTACCTCTACTGTGCTGGGCGATCCTAGGCGCTCGTACAATTTTTAACAGAATTTTTCAGATTTCTAAAGTTCTGATTTTTATGCCTTTGCCATATGTTTCTTTGGTCTAAATTAATCTAATAACATTCTAAAACATTCTTAAAGCCTTCCAGATTAATTCTTGTTAATTAAATACCCTCCTACCTTTATTTACATAATCAAACTAAGTTTCCTTCTTTAATTCAATAAATCCTTCAAGAATACAAATCACTAACATGTAAATAGTTTGATTCCATGTAAATACTATTCCGACTAATCCATTCAATCCATATGAAATCACAGAAATCAAAATCATGCAATTCCTCACGTTTTCCAAGGGTTACTACTTGCCTTATACGCTAAATCCTTCTTCCATTGCACCTTCTAATTCTGGACAAGAATGTTGCTCCCAACCGCACCAAGCTAGACTCTTCCAATTCAAATCTCCACCGTTCACAATGTAGTTTTATCAGTCACGAACAAAACCTCAAAATTTGAAGGCGATCCACCGTACGGATTTTCCCCGATCGCGTTTTGATGGTGGCTGGTCAGACACCTCCATTAGAGACCTCCTTCCTTTCTCTCCCTCTTTTCTCTCCATAAGAAACCCACGAAAATTCCCTCTTGTCTAACCCTAGTCTCCTATTTATACTAGGCTTTAGAAATCCTAAACCAACCCTAATTGGCTAATTTAATTTGAGCTAACCCAACCATGGTCTAGTTAATGTCTAATCCTTCTAATTTAATTCCTACTTTTTCTCCACCTTCTATTTTCTACTTAAACAATACTAATTAAGTTTCTTATTATCTAAACTCATGAAAATAACCTATTTTCGTGCAGAATATTTAATTAAACATTTCTATCACTTAAAACCTTATTTTCTCCAAGTTAAGATGTGAAATCTCCTAATTACCCTTTTTCCCTATTTTAGGCTTTTATTAATTTCTTTTAATTTCTAACTTGTCAAAATAATTTGTTTTCTTCTATTTCCTAATTCTAATTATTATTTGATGATCTCTTTACTAATTACCTTTTTCTGGAAATTACCAAAATACCCTTTTATTCTTTTAGGCTAATTTCATTAAAATTCTTTCTTTATTTTCAACTTAGGACTTATTTGAATTAATTATCCTCTAAATCTTCACTTTTTATTTTAACTAGGACTTAACTCATATTTTATTTTATTTATTATTTATTTATTTATTAGGTGAAAATTCGGGGTTTTACAATAACACATAAACATCGAATGGTCATTGACATGCTGTAGACACCCCAAATTGCACAATAATTGGCAAAATTCATTCTTTCCTTTAAAACCAGCACAAAATTTGAGAATTAAGCATTTTTTCTTGTATCCGACAACTCAGGTTGGATACAAGCATATCCTTTTATATCCGACATAAGTTGTCGGATACGAGCAGGTGTTAATGTATCCGACGACATATGTCGGATACATATATGTGCTCTTGTATCCGACCTGTTATGTCGGATACAAGCTTTTTGCTCAAAATTAGGGTTTTCCGAGGGTTTTCACTTTTTACCATTATATCATTCATTAAAGGAGTGGAAATCTCGGAAATAGCCTTAGGGTTAAGGTTGGTGGACTCTAGACATCATTTTGTGTCTACCATCATGCAAACCCTAACCCTAGCCTTTGCCTATAAATAGGAGGCTCCTCCTTAAGCAAATGGCCAAGAAGTTGGAGATTGAAGAGCTCCGAGTAAAGAAGGGAACCGCTGCCGTACTGCTTCCAGAACCCAGGTAAGCCTAAAACCTTCTTTATGTTTCTGTCTTACATTCTAGGTTTAGTTCTTTTCTTCTACCTTTCTGTAGAATAAGACCTATTCTTTGTGTATGCAAACCCTTCCTCTATTCAAAGTACCTCAAGACTCCCCCTAGCCGTAAAACGTGAAGGCGGGATCTAGGGGAAACGAGACTGAGGATTGATCCTTAGTGTTAGAACCTTGTTGAAAAGCTTTTTGATTCTATGAAAACCATTTCGTTCTCAAAGTACCCTAAGATTATCTCGAAGAACTGTAAAACGGGGAGAGAGGACTAAGGGAAACGAGAATGGAACGGAACCCTAGGTTGTTTTAGAACCCCATTGATATGAATGCATGCTATATGTTGTTATGTTGTTAAAGAGTGGATTTTTACACATACACACATAGCACATGTTTTTGTCGGAATCGGCTTATATTTCAGATTTATTGCGTTCATTGTGATTGATCTGAAATAAATAGCCCCAAGCAATTCTAGAATATATCCCAATGATTTTCAAATTGATTTCAATCAAGTTTATCTCAAGTATTGAAGACCTCTTGGTCTAACCTCTTGGTTTTGGGCACTTTTGCTCAACTTTAGGGTTTTTGGCATATTCTTTCCAATCGGAGGGAATGGTGAGCCAATCTTGTGCCCTATTTCTTCCTAGAGGTTCTTCAACTTTTTTTAAATGATTTTGATTCATATTGCACGGATCACACACACCTGTAAGCACCTTATTTTTGCACCCCTAGAAGTGCTGAAAATGCAAAACCCGGCTAAAAAGTCAAACCCTAAGGGGTCAAAATTTGACCTTTTGATCAAGTGATAATTGGCCACCTTGCTTTATCTCAATGGATAGAGAATCCCGACACGAGTCCAACGCAACTAAGTTTGCTGGAATCGGAGTCCGGATGAAGGTTCTGTGGGCCGGTCAAACTTAAAGGGGAGCCTAAAGTTGACTTTTTCTCGAACCATGCTTAGCCCTACGTCATTGGATAGAGGGCTCCGATAGGAGTCTAATGCAATTGAGTTTGTTTAAATCGGAGCTCGGATGAAGGAGATATGAGCTGTCGAAGTTTCCAAGTGGCAAAACCGGAAACTGCACACGTGGCAACCAACGCAGCAAAATATCTCAGGGACTAATTCTTAAATATCCAAAAGTCACTAAATATCTCAGGGACTAAACCAAAATTCGCAGGGGCCAATCCGTAATTGCTCAAAAGTGTCAAATCGGTCGAATCGGTCAAATCGGTCAAGTCGAGGGGTAAATCCGTAATTTTTTCGATTTGTATCCAGCCAAATATGCCGGATACACTTGCCCCTCTTCATATCCGGACTCAAATGTCGGATACAAGGATTTGCTCGGTGAGATTTGCTCCGATTTGCCGACAAATTCGCGGCGGCATTTAATTTTCGAAATTATTATGTTTTGTATCCGATATAATATGCCGGATACAAAGGAAGTGCAGTGTATCCGGCATATTATGCCGGATACAAAGGAAGTGTAGTGTATCCGGCATTAAATGCCGGATACATTAAGTTTTCTATAAAAAGGCAACAGCAGCCCCATTTCCGAGGTTGGCTTCTTTTGGCTATTTTCCTCCTTTCTCTCCACTAACCCTTGGCTCGAATCCCCCCTCTCTCACCTCTCTTAGCCTCCATACCAAACAAATACCACCTTAAGCCCTTTCTACCCTTGGTTTTTCTCCTCCTCCTCTCTCATCCAAGCCAAGGAAGGAGATCTTGCTGGTGGTGTTTGAAGGTGTTGCCCCAGCTGCTGCCCAGCCTCAAAGAAGTGTCCCTACACTTCTCTAGAGCCAAAGAACCCCCAGGTGAGATTCCTTATCATGTTGTATTGCACATATATTTTAATGGGGATTTTCTAAGGATTTTCTAACCTTGTTTCCTTCCCTAGCATAAGCCTGATTTTAATGCCTATTGGCATGGTTTTTCTTTTGTTTTGGTGGAAACATGGAGGTCTCCAAGGGTGAGGGAGACCCCATGCATGATTCCATGGGTGTGTGAGCAATCTCTCCCCATTTCTCATGGCTTTTAGGGGCTGTTGGCCAGCATTCCCATCTCACTGGGTTGAAGAAGGAGCTTGTTCCTTCTTGATTTTCAATCTCTTGTATCCCTTGTGTAACCCCCCTTTTACCCTTTCTTTAAATGTTTTTCTTAAGCTAGATAGATTAATATAAATATGCCATAAATTTGTATGGGATGCATGTTGAATTTCATATTCTTTATTTAGTTTGCTTGTGCATGGTTTAACTATCATTTTAATCATATATAAAGTTCATTCATCATTTATTAGCACTAGGAACATGTATACGAATTGAGCAATGGTTTTCTTGTTAGTATCTTGCATATTCTTGCCTTACCATATTTTTACCTTATATCGGTCATTGTTTGCCTATAAGAAATTAGTCCCCTTTTTTATTCATGTATAAGATTACATGGCCATGCATTAGGAAAATACTTTAGCTATTTCTCCTTTCATTCATTATTTAGTTGTAAAGTGTACATGAGTACTTACTTCAGCTTTTAGGCACAGAAAAGCTCACACACACACATACTTTTGGAGTGAAGCATATCTCTTTGAATTCATGTCATCGACTCCTATTCATATACCTTGGTTCTCGATTTTTGGAGTGAAGGAATGACCAAAATAGGGACTCTTGTGTTCCTGTTTCTTCACCCAATCTGGCTCAAAGCAAAGAGAAGCTGAAGCCCTAGCCTTCTCCTAGGATCTCGATTTTAAACCCCCAAAAAGAAGCCCATGAGCTTATGTTTGAACCAATGTGGGCTCACACAAGAGCCCACACAATCCCTGGAACCCTTGAGAAGCCTAGGAACCCAACCCCAATGCAAAAATTCGGAAAAAAGGCTTCTGTATGTTGATCCGGCAACTCAGGCCGAATCAACAGAGCCCCATTCGTAGCCGACAAAAGATGCCGGATACACTGAGATCTGTGTGTAACCGACATCTCAGGCCAGCTACACTGCCAGAATACCTTTTTTGCTATTTTGTGATATTGTGATAATTTCTTTGGTTTGTTTGATCATTCTAGATGAACCGGAAGGGTTTCTGGGTCACCCGGAAACCCAAGATGGGCCTTGGACCGACCCGGTCCAAATTGATTTCCGGTGGGCCTTCCAACGAGGCCCACCAAGCCCGACAAACCCATTTTTGCTAAATGAAGACAATCAAATTAATTGAGTGGGCCGGACCATTGGAGGCCCACTAAAGCCCATTTAGGAAGCATGCTAGCTTAGACTTAGGCATGGTGTGGCCGAGACCACGGGTAAGGCCGATCGGGCCCGCTAAAGCCCATTGAACCAAACCAACTTAGGGTTTCTAAATTCTAACTCAGGAAGTCTTGGGCTTTCAAGCCCAAGCCCAGGTAAAGGGCCCCAAGCCCAAAGGCCTGTCCCATTTTGGCATAATCAATCAAGATAATCAAAATCACTTGGCAAACCACTGTGTGGCCCACTCAAGGGCCCACAAAGCAATCCAGACTCAATTTTTGCATGGAAATCAAATTTAATCTCCAACTTGAAATTTAAAATAAAATTAATTCATTGAACCAAAGCCCAAAGGGCCTCTCAGGCTAGACCGAGGCCCACCAGGGGACACGTGGGTTCAACCAAGCCCACCAAGGAATCCGCGGGCCTTCCAACGGGCCCACCCAATCAGACTCATCTCATCTTTAATTAAAAAGATAAAATCAAGTAAAGGGACCTACACCGCTTTGGCGGTCCCACCAGACTTAACCGAATTGAATGCTGGATTAAAAATCGGGTGAGTAAGAGACCAAAGTTGACTCAAACCAGGAACCTATGGGACCCGTCATTTGACGGAGTGGACTGGGGTGTCTACGGACTTCCCCAGACCGCAACCGAGAACTTGCTTAGAATCTCAAGCCGCAGACCAAGCTTTAATAGAAGAACTTAGGCACCCAAGTGTCTGCCTGCACCCCATCAGGTAGTGGCGACTCCAAAAAATCTCGAGACACGCATCGTTTTGCGTGCGCCTCGTCGTGCGACCGAAATCAGGTGCGCACACACCTTATCGCTATTTTGAGTTGATTTTCTTGAAAAAGGCTTTAACTGGACAGCAGCAGTACCCCAACTTCGGACAATCGTAACTTCATCGACCGGATGAATTTTGGAGTGATTCTAAAGCCATGGGAAAGATGAGGCTGTCTAGTTTATGCCTGCAAAATTTCATCAATTTTTATGGAGTGTATTTTTGACACCACTCAGTCGAAGTTGATAGGCCAGTTCAGGCCAGATTGCTGAACCGGTCACTTTGACTAAGCGCCATGTGTTTGTTTTAAATCCGATTCGAGTGATTTTTGTTTCTGTGTTTTCCTTCGGAAGTCTAATTTCAAATTCAGTTGGTTTCATAATTGTTTGAATCCATTTGTGTCATGGGTAACAGATTTACTCAGAACTGCTCAACAGTACCTTGCTGTATAAATCTGTGATCTTCGGGGCCTGTTCGGGAGGTCACCCAAGGCACATCTGGATGAATTTTTGTATGAAGATAGTTTCATTTGAAATATGACTCTACATACTTAATTCATGCCAAATTTCACGGATTTATATGTAGCCAATTTTTCTAAATGAATTTCCAAAGTTGCCCACTTATCACTTTTAACTATCTCCAGCAGCAGATTTCAAAGGAAAATAACTCCTGGATTTTAATCGGATTTGATTGAAAATTTTCCTGAGTCTTCTATTTATCATAATCTTTCAAATGGATTTGGTTTGATTCAATTTAAATTGGATTTGAACGATTTCAAGACAAATGGCACTATCTTTTACCAAATTTTCCGGATTTGACTCAACTTGGTTTTGTGCAATTTTTGCTTTGATTTCCATCTAATGGTGATATCCCAGAAGTGATATTGACATAAAATAGGATTTGGATTTCTCATGTGAAAGTATCATACATTTGTTTAATCCTTTTTTTCAAGGTTTTTGATTATTTTAGCAGGCTTTCTCATTTTTTAGCATGAAAAACACTTGGCAACCACCGTGTGTGGATGAATGGGGGTGCCTAACACCTTCCCCCATTCATAATCTAATCCCCTTACCCATTTCTGGATTTTATTTTCAAGTAGAGTTATTTTTACTCTAGTTTTGCCTTTTTGCTTATTTTGAATCTTTTGATGTCCATTCACACCCAAAAATTGAATGGTGGTAACTCTCCCATTTCTGTTGAGCCCGTGTCATGACGGAGGGAATCATCTCGGTGATTTTTCCATGTCTCACACATGCCTATTGCTTAAATTAGTTAATCCACATGCCAAGGAGATATCCACACTTCCATGTACATAGTTCCGGCCTACTCAGAATTTCGGAACTCTGAAATGACGACCTACTCAGGGTTTCGTCATCCAATGCCGGCCTATTAATCGGGTTTCGTCATTGACAACCAGGCCTACTCAGGGTTTCTGGCTGTTCTACACCGGTCGTGGCAACACACGAGACCATGTGATTACACCAATAAACAATAACATTTCAATACTAAGCTTAGACATGGATCAAAGACAAGCTAAACCAGCAAATGAAATCAAATCCCCAATTTAAACCAACATGTAACTCAGCATGCAATCTAACGTACAAAGCACATATATCCAAAAGTGATCAATGCATAACCTAGTCACTCAGAACCGACCCAAAGTACCTGTGAGACATGGGAAAAATCACCGGAATGATCATCCCTCCATCAACACACGGGCTTAATGCAAAAGTTGGGAGAGTCTCCACCATTCATGATTTTGGGGTGAGAATGGACACCAAAGAGTTCAAAAGTAGCAAAAAGTGTAAAAATGTAAATTCTAGGGTAAAAATAACCCTACTTGAAAATCAAATCCAGAGATGGGTAAGGGGATTAGATTATGAACGGGGGAAGGTGTTAGGCACCCCCATTCATCCACACGAAGTGGTTGCCAAGTGTATGTTCATGCTAAAAAGAAAATAAGAAGCTTGCTAAAAATCATGAAAAAGCCTTGAAAAAGGAACAAGTGTATGATATATTCACATGAAGATCTAAATGGATTTTAGATCCTCTCTTATGTCAATATCATTTCTGGAGTATTTCAAAAGATGGAAATCAAAGTAGAGGTTGCATCAAAACCAAGTTAAATCAAATCCGGAAAATTCAGTAAAAAGTATGCTATTTGCCTTGAAATCATTCAAATACCATTTTAAATTAAACCAAAAAAAATTCATTTGAAAGATTAGGGAAAATAAGAGTCTCATGCAAAATTTCACTTCATTCCGATGAAAATCTAGGAGTTATGCTCCTTTGAAGTTGCTGCTGGGGATTTTTAAAAGTGGTAAGTGGGCAACTTTGGAAAATTGTCTAGAAACATCCACTACATAAAAGTCCACGAAATTTGGTGTGATTGAAGTTTATATGGCCATCTTTCAAAAGAAACTAGCCTCATACAAAAATCCCTTCGGATGTGCCTTGGGTGGTCTCCCGAACAGGCCCCGAAGATCACAGATTTACCCAGAAAAGTACAAATGAACAGTTCTGAGTAAATCGGCTACCAATAATTCAAATGGAATCTAAAAATTATAAAACTAACTGGATTTGAAAATAGACTCATAAAGGAGTGCATAGAAACAAAAATCATTCAAATTGGACTTAAATCGAACACATGGCGCTCCGTCGAAGTGACAAGTTCTGTATTTGAACCTGAACTGTCCACTCAACTTCAACAGATAGGTGTCAAAAATCCGCTAGATAAAAATTTGTGAAATTTGGTGGACATAAACTAGACAGCCTCACCTTTCCCATGGTTCTAGAATCGTCCCAAAATTCATCCGGATGATGAAGTTATGGGTGTCCGAAGTAAGGGTACAGGTGCTGTCAAGCTAAGCCACTTTTGAAGAAAAACCAAATCCGAAAATTGATAAAAATGTGTGATTCGTGCAAGATGAACACAAATACTTTAAAATCATCCAAAAGACATTCCAGAATTGATTGAGGCCATTTATTTGAGATTTATCACAATAAATGCATTAAACCCCAAATATGAGCCTATCCCGCCAAAATAGTGATATGTATGTGCAAGTGTAAAAAACCAAACAAGATCAATAGCATGCATACATATTCATCCAAATAAGGTTCTAAGACAGCCTAGGGTTCCGTTCCATTATCGTTTCCCTCTTTTCTCTCTCCCCGTTAAACACGGTTCTTCAAGATAATCAAGGGTACTTTGAATATGGAACGGTTTACAATCAATCAAAAAGGCCTTATGCTACATGGGTTCTAGCACTAGGGTCAATCCCCAGTCTCGTTTCTCCTAGATCCGCCTTCACGTTTTACGGCTAGGGGAGTCTTGAGATACTTTGAGCCGGGGAAGGATTTCCACACATACAAACAAGGCTTTACACTATAGAAAGGTAGAAGAAGAGATCTAGATCTAGGAATGTAAAGACAGAAAATAAGAAGAAAAGTTGAGGCTTACCTGAGTTCTGGAGGCGATTCCGCAGCGGTTTTCTTCTTCTCCTGGAGTTCTTCTTTGCGAGAATTCAAAACAAGAGTTGAGTGCCCCTTTGCTTAAGGAGGAGGCTCCTATTTATAGGCAAAGGCTAAGGTCATTGGTAGACATAACTTAATGTCTAGAACCCCCCCCAACCTTAACCCTAAGGTTATTTCCGAGATTTCCCCTCATTTAATGAGGGACATGATGGTAACAAGTGATTTCTCTCGGAAAACCCTAATTTTGAGCAAACTTAAAGTATCCGGTATATCAGACCGGATAAAAAATGGCCTTAAGGTATCCGGTATATGGTACCGGATACACTAAGGCTCACATGTATCCGGTATGAGTATCCGGATACGGGAAAGGGTACTTGTATCCGGCCTGAGTATCCGGATACAGGTAAAAATTTATTTTCTTCAATTTCTGTGCTGGCTTTCAAGGAGATAATGATTTTTTATGACTGTTTGTGCAATTTGGGGTGTCTACAGTACCTTCTCAATTAAATTTACAAGAACAATAACTAGATGCAATTCTAAAGTAAACTTTAGAGATTAAACCACGGTCAAGTAAGCAGTTATGAAAATAATCCATGCATTCAAATCTGTCCCAAATTATAAAAGCAATAAAAATCTGACCAAACCAAATAGTATTTAAACCGTAGATAATCTCCAACTAGAAACCAATACAGATTAGTTGTAACACTCATCTAACTCCAATTGGATGAGATTTGAGGTTAAAACCACAAAAAACCCCTTTAGAACAATTAGCCGCACTTAATGGAACAAAATACACCTGGCGTTCACCGCCAGTGGTTGGCGCCATGGCTAACAGGTAGGCGCTAGACCAAATTTGAACCGGCGCTTACCTCATGTAGGTGAGCGCCAGCTACATAGCGCTAAGCGCCAACTCAAATCCTGACTCGGCAACTTCTTACTCTCTATTAGGTGATTTCTGACACCCCTGAACTTAAATCCCTGGCCCAAATCCACTCCAATCCCCTTCTACACTTCCTAGCATAACGATTAACACAAATCGAAATTAATTCAAACGAAAATCCACTAGATATTGTTCGATCATTGCTAATAGGTCACAAATAGGGTTTTTGGCAGATCCAAGCATAATTCAAGTTCTAAAATATCTCGAATGCTAAATCTTGATTAATCAGAGTGATACTCACTTGAATCGCAACTCCTCTCACTCAAAAGCTTCAATCCCTCTTCAAACCTTGCACGGCAACAGCTCAGAGAACCTCTTCGATGGACGATCGGCTCCCAATCACAATTCCTACATACATTTTACTCCTGATTTAGATAGGTCTGATTAATCTAGATTTTCTCTAACCTTTCGCTTGCAAATACTTGAGATAGTACTGCTTACCTGATCCGACCTTGATCGCATAGCCAAATGGCAGGTCGCAGCAACCTTCAGCAATTTCAGCAACTTCCGATAGGATGATCTCTTACTTCTGAATAGTTTCCACACAGATCCAGCACTCTAATCCGCCTTGCCCTAGTTTCTTGAGCGAGATGAGCAATAGCCGCAATCTCCCCCTACCAACGAAAAGGAGCTAACCTAACTCCCGAAATGCTGCTTACTTATAGTGGTCGTTGGCCCCCTCCTTTCATGATATGCTGCATGCTCGCCCACCGATCTCCCTACATCACTAGATCATCAGCCCTTGATTCCTTTGATATCATATTCACCAACTTAATTTAAAACAATCCACTCACTTAATGTCGATTAAAACATTAGGATAAATTTATTAAATTATACTTAGCCTGCTCACCTTATCTAGCCTTCGAACCCCGATTTGTGAAATTCCATATTTACCCTTGACTTCGATTTCCTGTATTTCTACCATCAAATATATTTAAAATTATTAGATAATTAGTCTAAAACCGGGGTTTTACACCATTGCTCCTTAATCATTTGACCAGAGGACCACAAAGCATAAAAAAGAAAATTATCAGAAGGAAAGAGTAATGCTCTTGGAAGGAAGGGACGGGTGGATTTCCTTTCCACCTTATGAAAGAACCGGAGGACAGATCAGCATGTCGGTTATCATACCTGCTGGAGTCATCTCAGTAATGCGAAAATCAATTTCTTAGCTGATTACCAGAAGACCAGTAATAAAACATACGTCCATGACCTTAGGGGACATTGGACCACAAGGAAACTATCAAAGTTTGTTGGAGGAGGTTGAGAAAGATATAAACATTAGAAGTATTCTACTTCCGTCTTACAGCAGACTTCATACCACACTCTCTGCCACCACAGCTGAAAAATAGCATAATGCTTGGGAGTCAACGATAAAACAGTAAGGGTAAAGCCGACGAGAGCACATTACATTCTTAAATGCGACGCTCTAAGCATCCTAAAAAGTAAGGAGTGATCGTTCCGGTAAGAAGGTGGATAGACTATTTTTAAATTGAAGATGAGGAATGGCTTAAGTATATCTAAATTGTCTGCTCACATAATTTAGAAGGTAAATCTCTATGCCCGACTTCGGAAACCACCCGAGAGTCCGTGAATATGCCATATCGAAATTTAGATCACAAGCCAATAAAAAACAAACCCACATATAGTAGTCATCGTGTGTCATGAATTCATCACTCAAAATGGAAAAAAAAACTAGGAGATTCAGCAGACGGCTGAAAGATGAAAAATAGTTCATTGGCTTGATCAGTCGGAAGATTGAAGAAAACTTGAAAACATTCCTGATTAGAATGAGGAATGTGAGTTACATCCAACCAGTAACGACCGTAAAATTTCAAATAAGAGGAAGGTTTTGGGGATGGAAACAAAATTGGTTTGGAAAATACTGATATAACCTTAATTGAAGGAACCAAAGAGGTCCACCAACAGAATCTAACCGTTCAGAGACAAGATAATATAGATGTCTATATAAATTAGATAGAAAGAAAGGGGCGAGTGTAACTTCTTTCCCTTCGGCCAGCAAAGTAGCTAAACGAATATGGCTTGAACACAAAAGACGAATTTACATAGAAACAGCAAAATGAATTTACAATGTTCATCAAGAGTAACTTCAGCATATTTTGTTGCATTTGTAATATATTGGCTGAAGGAGCTACTGCAGGAAGGAAACTCAAAAGAATAGAAAAAAAGCTCAACATCCATACTAGTCCAAACACATCTGCCAATAGCAGGGAGACTAGTGAGAAAGCATACATCCATGATCGTAGGGATCATGGGTCCATAAGGAAAACTAAAGGTATTGGCGTTGGTATTCCAGAAAATATAAGCAGAACTAAGTAGGGGAAGATTTTGTTGAATCTCTCTGCAATAAAAATGAATCATATCATAAATTCCGGTGTTCCACCACGTTTGACGATAAGTACGGTGAAGGCGCCTAACCCAACCAACTCACTCATCTAAAGGTTTTGGCCAGGATCGATTGAGGCGTTTAACTATCCAACGATTCCAGCTGGGAGAGGTGTTAAGAAGAAGAGGTGCTGACAAAAAAACCAGAAGGAGCATTTTCTGGTGAAGTTAGGAAAGGTCCAATGATGAGGTTGTCGTTGATTTTGCAACAAGGATCAGTCTAGATGATCATTTCACTATCCATGGTGAAAGAACAAAGAGCTTAGAACAAAAGAAGACCAGGGCACGAAAAAGAAAATTGGACGAAAGTGGAGAAGAAGTCGTATTTGGAAAAACTTAAACTAAAATTGAAACGACTGTAGTGTTTTAAACAGCTATTAAAACGGTTCGAGATAACGTTGTTTCAACTGTTGATCAATGGAAGCATTAAATACGAATCGAGCGTTGTCATGTCCAACAGGCGAGATTTTTTAGAAAAGCAAAAAGCTTACTTCCTTATACTATCTATGCCAGCGAAATAATGAGGAAGTAGGGCAATGTTTACACCCACCATAACCCAGCAGAGATAACGCTTTCACGTGGCAGTAGAAATTCCACGTCATATGGAACTGACATGTGTAAATTACACATAGCTGAAAAGAACAAGACATTCGGATCGTGCAAACGTGGGATTTTTGGCCAAAATCGATCCAACGGGTCAACATGGTCGTGTTCAATTGGTTAGTTATAATGACTAGAGGGGAGCAAGTATAAATAGGATAGCGATGAAGAGATCTAGACCTGATCCACACAAAATATTTTATTAAGATTATTATTAGATCATCCATGATCGATAGCCTTCTTTCATGCCACTCGCCTCACAATAGCAAGAAAGTAGTGTAGGATCTCTCATTCACTGTTTCCTATCGTAGTGACGTGTGAAGGTACGACTTGCCCCAGGCTAAGTGAAGGCCCTGCCACCGGCAAGCTTGTCAGGGCCACCCCTGATCTCTTGCCTCCACCGAATCCAAGAGCAATCAGTAACTAGGTAAGTGTTGTTCAAGCCAGGAGAGTAACTGATGTCATGGCCAGGTAGTACAACTAGCACAAACCCCTAATCAACATTATTGATAGATGCCCCTTTTTAATCTTTTTTGACCCCTGGTACCCCAGCGATAGAGAAGGCAGGCCGGTACTGTAGTAGTGTTGGTTTTCTTTTGTCTTTTCCTTTAAGTTGATTGGGTTATTTGACTTTAGTCGCTATCAAAAGGCCGTCATTTTCCAACTGCCAACATCCTTCGTAACAAACCTCAACATAATAAAAGAATATACCTTAGCCGTCTTTTGCAGCCGAGGCTTTGACTAAAGTTATCTTCTCCTTCATTTGCCATTTATTGTGTTTAATATTTAAGAACCTTTACCGAAGGACGAACCCCAACCTTCATCTATATCGCTTGATCATTATTTCGTACAGGTGGCTTGTAGTATGACTAAGATGATTCTGACCTGAATTGGAACAAGCACCTGGGATTAAAACCTAATCTAAAACAATTGTACTCATGAGGTGCTAGCACACTCGTGCATAAGCACCACACACTCATTACGTGCGGAGGAACACTAGGGTAGCCTGAGATCTTACCAAAAAGCTTCAGATCAAAAGCCGGAATATGGAATCACTAGCGATTTCTGTGCAGTCGGCTTGGATTTAGGATTTCAATTGGGCATTATAGTATCAAACAAAGATTAAAAAAAAACCGTAATCAAATCACTTCTCAATCTTTGGTTCTGCTTGTTTTGTAATTGTGAGAAAGGAAATTGTATCTCTAAAAAAGAGAACTATGAGATTTGGATTAGGATTGAATGGGTTAACGAAATAAAATTACAAAAACGCCACTAACTTTCCACATAATCATGAAGGAGAAGCTACTCTCAACAGCTTCTCCTTATGGGTAGCACTTCTCTACTGCTTATGGATAAGTTCTTATTCATTTAGAGTAACCAAATGTCTTTTTAACTTTAAAAAGTGCTTTAATAAGCTATAAGTTAAATTAAGCACTTATTTGAGCAGTCTCAAACGCAACCTAAGTATCTATACAAAGTATAATTTAATAAAAAACAGTATTTTTATTGTATTAATTTGATTACATGATTTTATAATATAATTTATTATTATGAAATATAATAATAAAATACATAAAGTAAATATTAGCATAATTTATTTTATATAATAGGTTTCATTATAATTGATATCAATGGACCATGCTAAAGAACAATACCAGTGAAGGCACAACAAGGCCCAAGCCGAAGCACGGTACGAGCCCAGGCACAGCACAGTAGTATGGCATGAAAATTTGGTGGGCCATGACGGGCTAGGGTACTTGCACTATAGACATGATATGGCACAACACAATAATCTACAAAGGTGCTGCACAGGACAACAAGCACATCTCTAGTGGGTAGTGGGCCAACACAACTTTAGGGATGGCAACGGGGAGGGTTTGGAGCGGGTTTTAGTGAACCCGAACCTGCCCCTATCAGGTTGGTAACGGGGTCGGGGTTGACCCGGTTGACTATAAAATAAAATAAAAATGTGCTTTTCAAAATAGAATATACACGTACCAGGATAAGATGAGTAGTTAACGAGCAATCAAGTTTTACTTATTTGATGCGCAAAATGATGAGTAGTTAACGAGCCTCTTATTAGGTATTGTGCTCACATGATACGATGTATAAGGCAAATGGTGTCACTTAAAAGATTTTACCCTAACAAGACGAATTCAAATCCAAAGCATTAAAGCGATGGAATGCACGTGTGTAGCGCGTCTAGCCCCTAGTTATATACTTTAACAAACAACAACAAAAAATCCTCAAAGATCCAAATTTTTTTATCTCTGTTCCAGGTTGACATCAACCAAGACTAAACTAAGGTTTGTGACTACCAATCTAAAACCAAAAACAAACGAAATTGAGAACCGACCTCTCTAACACGAAAACCAAACCGGCTATTTATGCATATACAAGTTTGGTTCGGTTCAATTTAGTAAAGAATAATTTCATTTGGAATTCAGTTCTGTTCAGTTAAAAACATCAACCCAAAACCAAACCAAAATCACTTCAGTTTACAAATTTTAGAACCAAAACCAAACCAAACCATAGGCTTTGAAACATAACTCATGGTCGGTTCACGGTTTTAACCGAACCAACATACAACCCTACCTTTTGTTACCCTTTGACAAGAAATGCAATTTCAGAGGCGCAACCAAATACCTAAAGTAACGATTGCAGTCATTTATGAAACTCCAAGACCCAGTACTCATTGGCACCGCATACAATTTCACAAGTAGCAAACCCAGAACTCTTTGCCAAGGCTTTAAACTCCTCTTCAGTTCTCTCTTTTCCTCCAGGATTTTGAGTTAACATCAACACATCGTCAATGAAGACGCCATTGTCAGGGTAATCTTCTGGGTTCTCCGGCACAATTGATTCGACGATGATCACCTTACCTGAAGCGGGCAATGCTTCAAAGCAATTCTTCAAAAGCTTCAAGCAATGATCATCACTCCAATCATGAAGTATCCACTACAATATTTCCCACAAATCTTTGTTAATTGAATTCACAAGAGAAGAGAAACTAAAGGAGAAGAAAAAAAAAATGAAACTACAAAGGAATAGAGAAGTTCACCTTCATAAAAATGGCCTCGCATTTTGGGATGCTTACAAACATATCTCCAGCTACATGCTCCACACCTACATAATTAAACTGTTCACGACAAATCTAATCTATCTATACTATATATAAAGCAAGGCTCTCCCTTGGGAATGGCACCAAAAAAATTGTGGGATTTTCCAAAAAAAACCTGAAAAATGCCTCAATTTTTTAAACTTAATAATCAGTTGCAAAACTGTTCCCTCTTCCTCTGCCTCTTTCTTCACACGTGCAGTACTAAACATGCACCTGGCTAGTATATTAGGAAGGCACTATTCTCAAACTACTAGCATAAGATTAAGCTGGGCAGATTGATTCATACCAGGATAAGATGGTGCCTCTGCTAACACATGAGGCATGTCAAAATTAATGCCCTTAATTTGGGGATAATGAGAAGTTATAATCTGAAGTGCAGTTCCAACCCCACCACCCACATCTAGCAATTCTTTGAGCCCTTCAAATCCCTTGTATACTCGGAGCACTTTTTTTATGATGATGGTGGCCTGATCTGACATGGCCTTGTTGAAAACACTGTTGAACCTTGCATCTATTTTAGGGTATTCAAATGCATTCATCCCATGTGCCCTATTAAAGGCAATTCCACCTTCCAAAACTGCATCTTTTAAGTGGTACCTGAAAAAGGGATTTGCATTTATGTCTGAAACTGAAAATGATAAACGAAAAATAATTCACACTAGCACTAATGCATAAATTGTCTTAATTAAACTAGTTATTTATTTTTCTTTATATTTGATAGTTATTGATTTTAATTAATATATTTCCCAAAATTTAATATTAATTAATTTATTTCCTCATTTCTAGTGAATTTCTTTGGCTTTTGTTAATGTAAGTGTATCTGCCAACTGATCAATTTATCTCAAAACACAGCACCTCAAAAACAAATCAATAACCCTTATTGGCCTATGGTTTATGTGAATTTGCGATCCCTTGAAAAACAATTAATTTGTTGTTCTATTACTAGAAATGCGAGACTGCTATAAGAACAATTAGATCTAACAAATGAAAATTAGAAACTGAACTCAAATAGACCCAATGAAGGCTTAATTAAATACGGCCTTGGAGAGGTAGATTAGCAATAAACATAATATCTGGAATTATTTTTATTAATCAACTGTTTTCAAACTAGTATTTAGGTGTTAAGACTTGACTATTAACAAGAACACATCCGTATGTGCCCTTCAATGTGGCTTTTCCTGTGTAATCGAATAGGAATATACGACGTTACTCAGAGGATCTGTCTCGCACATATCAACTACTGACGACCGTGTAGCATGAAAATTAGTAGTTGAAGTTGGAAAGTGGATTAAGATGGTAGTTTTATCTGGGGTTTTATGTGTTGTGGAGGGTATTTATGGGCAGAAAAAGGGAGGGACAGAACCTTTGGGAATATTACCTAGGGTTGGATTTACTAATGGAGTAATAGTATAGATTAGCAGATAGCCGAACAACCAAACAATTAGCAGTCATGTGTTTCAGGAAGGATGCCTAAAATAATGTCCAGTAGTTTTTGGGAAGAAGATCTGTATCAGACTTGAACACATGTTCCAATGCCTAATCCCCATAACTTCTTGCCATCACACCAAGAGAAATGTGGCAGAACACTAATTTTAATGGGAAATCATTGCTCGTTGTCATTTTTGGAAGTCTTGTATAATTCCCATTTTAAAGGAAAAAAGAAACGTAGAAGAAGTACCAGCTGTCCATGAAGACTTTGTCCTGAAGCAGTAGATGCAGAGGAGCAACAGACACTCCGTCCTGATCAGGAGTGAAGAATCTGGCGACAGGACCCAAGCCGTACCGTCTTTGGGCGTCGCCGCCGTGTTGGGTGGCGAGAGTGCATTTGAGAAGGGACTGGCTGGTGAGGAATCGGAGGATGCGATCCAGGACGACTGGAGCTTCTGGGTTTTGTGTCCCCAACTGAGAAGCGATCTCCGACGGTGAGAGGAAAGCACTAGGTCCTGCTCTTGCTATGATCTCGAACAGATTGAGCTCGATTGAGGCTTTCACCACCATGGGCAGAATCGTGCCACCTGCAATACGCATGGCCGACCCGAAGTTTTCCTCTTCATCTTCTTTGATTGGGGTTGAAGCCATGTCCAAGTTCTGGTAGAGCAGTACTGGATCAAGAGATTGAACGGACATCAATATTAATAAGAAAGGGTGAGTGCTATGAGGCGTAAGATGTGACAACAATTAATCTCTGGAAAAATAAAATAATAGAGCAAGTAAAAGGCCAATCATGTGATGCTGTTACGGCTGACAAATGCCGGTTATAGTCGGTCGTCACTCGTCAGAGAAGAAGAAGGGACAATTGGGTTTTAGTGATTGGTTTTTCAAATAATTCAGATTCAATCATTAAATTGTTGTTAATTAAGAATTAGTGATACTTTTATAACATAATTAAAAATCAATATCAGAATAATAAAATGACATTGGCTTTTAATTATTTTAAAAAAATATCATTAATTCTCAATTAATAAGAATTAAACAAGTAAATCTAAATTATGTTGAAAAAATATCACTTGGGTTGAAAGAAGGCCATGATTTCACTAACAAAGAGACTTAATTCAAGCAAGGGTCTAAAATACTGGGACTATGAGGTCATTGACATTTGACACACAATTCAAAGATACAACTTTCCTATTGGGGTATCCTTGAAAATAGAGGTGAACAAAAATTTTAATTTGGACAAACACCCGTCCCCACAGAGGCCCCACCCGCACCAGATCCGCCTCCTTTTGCATCTTTCCACTCTAGCATGATGTATATTTTATTCAACCTTATGATGTAGATATGTCTTTTTTTCTTTTTTTCTTTTTGTTTCCCTCCTCGCAATCGATGGGTTCAACCCACCTACATGATATCGAAATAAAGATGATGATTGCATGACAATTACATTTTTAATATAAAATCATTATTTTCAGTTGATACCAATTTCCAACTAAGTCGAATATGGAACTTATCTACTCTGATCCTTTTTTTTTTTTAAATAAAAATCAAATTATCCATATTCGCATCCATATCCGATGAATTTTGTATACTCTATTTTGAATTCAAATGAAAACATATATTAACAATATTTGATTTTGAATTCGACCAATTTTCTATAATCTAAATTCGATCCGCACTTTGTATGATGCTCAGGATAAGAAGCTGTTTGGTAATGTTTTCAAATACAATTTTACCATTGTTGAAAAGAGAAACACAAAAATCATATTTGACAATCATGGTTCTCAAAAAATTTTTTTTTAAAAAACCAATTATAAAATCAATTCTCATCCTATGGAGCCTCGATTTGTACACGTGGATGCTACCACGTGTACAATTAAATTCACGTGCACCTCATGCATAGATAATAAAAGCCCATGAGATGAAGGCTCCGTTTGGTAACGCTTTTGCTTTCTTGCTTTTGAAAGCAAAAAAGTACTTTTCTACTTTCCAGAAGATCTTTTATTGAAGCAAAACTGTTTGGTAACCTTTTTCTTTGTTGCTAGAAAGCAAAAAAGTATGTTTGGTAACTACAGTAGCATATAAATTGCTTTTATACTAATATATAAAACTACCGTAAATAGTTGATGCATTCTACTTAAAATATATACTTGATGTATATTGTAACGGATTGAGCAATAATCGGGTCGGTTCAAGTTGAATCTATTTATTGGTGGGTTGGGAAAACCCAAAACCAAACCCAACTCACCAATAATTGAGTTCAACCCATCAACCTGATTAAAATTTTTTATTTTTTAATTATAAAAATATACCAATAGAAATAACATGAATTAGTGATACAATTTAGGGTTAAACGGATCATTATCAGGTTAAACGGGTAATTATCGAGTTAAATGGGCCATTATTGAGTTAAACGGCTCATTATTGGGTTAAGTGGGTCATTATCGGGTTAAGCAAGTCATTATCTATTTAAACGAACCATTATCGTGTTAAACGGGCCATTATTGTGTTAAACAGGTCATTATCAGGTTGAACGGATCATTATCGGGTTAAATAGGTCATTATCGTGTTAAACAATAAATTATCGAGTTAAACAAGTAATTATCGGGTTAAACGGATCATTATTGGGTTAAGCGGGTCATTATTGGGTTAAATGAGTCATTATCTGGTTAAACACGCCATTATTGTGTTAAACGGGTCATTATCGTGTTGAACAGTTCATTATCGAGTTAAGCGAGTCATTATCGGATTAAACAGGTCATTATCATGTTAAATAGGCCATTATCAAGTTAAACGGGTCATTATTGGGTTAAACGGATCATTATTGGGTTAAGCGGGTCAATATCAGGTTAAACGAGTTATTATCTGATTAAACGGGTCATTATCGGGTTAAACATGTCATTATCGGGCTAGATTCGAGTTGAACCGAATACAAATGGGTTACTAAATCCCCAACCTGAAGCAAACCCAATTATTACACGGGTCAACCCGAACCGTTTATTTGGGTTGGATTGGACATGATGGGTCAATTTTTTCTCGGTCTAATTTTGTGTCGAGGGTTTTAGAAGAAAGAAAGCAAATTTATGGTTAAAATGAGAAGCAACATTTTTATACTTCTTTTGAAAAGCAATGAAATTGCTTTTTTTGCTTCTTATAAATTGCTTCATGTGTGCATAACCAAACAGCTTTTTTGCTTTCAAAAGCAAAAAAGCACTTCTAAAAAACATTACCAAATGGTACCAAAGTTAACGAACATAGCTGGGATTCAAAATTCAAATTTTGAATGAGTTAACGGGAATGAGTTTGCTAGCGAACGTATTTTTACTGATTTTTAAAATTATAATTGATTTTTACTTAATTAATTGTTACTAAAAAAAATCAGTTATCAATTGTTTTCAAAAACACAAAAACAAATCTACAAGGCATCGCTGAGGAGTGGTGGCGATTTTTGGATCTATGCATATGATTTATTGCCAGCACGCCAACCCATTGGCCATGTTCATAGGCCCACGACTTTGACGTTTCATCTCTCGATATAGTTTTAAAGGTGGGTCCCAGACGGTCATGAGCAATTAAGTTTCATTTAATTATTAGGGCAAAATTTTTAAAAACAATTCAGTGACCTAATTCTTAATACTTAAAAGTAGTGATACTTTAAATTTTTTTCAAAGAATTGGGTAGAAGTTTACTCCTCAAAAAGGTTTTCTTCCAAAAAAAAAAAAATAAGGCAAACCCTTAAAAGACTTTTTTTTTTTTTTTTTGGGTAACAACTTATTTGTCATAATCTTTTAATGAGGTTCAAAAGTTTTTTAAGGGCATCTTGAAAGAAATATTTTGTAAATAGTAAAGTAACACTTATTCTCAATTATTTCAAAAAATATCATTATTTTCTAATTTCCAATAAAAAGTTTTTCTAAAACCAATTTCCACGAGCGATAATGATGTCACCGTCGAGAAAGTTTTTATTGAAAAAAAAAACAAGCAAAATTGAAAATACAGATTAATAAGTGGTTACTTAAGATGTGCTTACAATCGTTCACAATTTCACATGATAAGACATAAAGCAAATGGCATCATGTACAAAGCCAAATGCACTAGTGCATGTCAATTCAGTTAGAGGAAATCAACTCAAAATAATGTTGCAGAGACTCAAGCCAAGACTGAAATTAACTGAATTAGGAACAAAACGTAGACCAACTAAATCCATTTCACTTTTGTGTGCATACAATAATCCATACAAGGGGTGAAATTCGGTCGGTTTCCATTCGGTTCGGTTTATTATCCATATAAAAGGCCTTTCATATATATATTACCTACCGTTGCCTAAATTGTCTTTCATTTTTACTTCTATTCATTTTATCTCCTAATTAGTTGTGTACAATTATCTAATTCTTTTACTATCTGCATAGAGTGTGCCTTTCTTCTTGTGTGTATAAGTAACCTAAAAATAAAAATTTTTAAAATTCCCATGCCAAACTCCCATAACATACAACTTCGCCAAGGCCTAAAATTCATTTTCAGTTATCTTTTATTAAGACTAAATTTGGAGGTTGAAAGAATGTGAGAGAACCCACATTTAGATAGAAGACGTTGTTACCAGATACATGGAATAAGTCCTGGTCTGGCCCTAATTTGTTCAAGCTTTACAAAACCAAGCCAGGCGAATAGGCTTAGTGGGTCAGGTCAAAAAGCCACCCTAGGCTTGTATTCACATGAAAGTACCATATCAATTAATAAAGCAACGACACCATAGACCAGCCAAGCCAAATTTTTTTACCATAGTCTGCCTAACGGTGGCAATGGCTAGGTGACCCGCCCGCCCGCATGGCCCAGCCTAATTTTTTACCAAGCTTGGGAAAGGCCCATAGGGCTGGGCCGGGCCTCATATTTAAGGGTCACATAAGTTATAGAGCAAGCTTAGATTAAGACATTTATTGTTCGAACTGCTCTAAATATTTAGTTACTTATTTAGGAATATTTTTACACTATTTATATAGATTTGTAGATATACGTTTTGCGTAAAAGATTGTTTCAATAGTGTTTTAATATTTTAAATGATTGTATAATAAGGTTAATATAATAATAAGTGTAGTTTATATTGTTTGCAATTTATTAAATTAGTGTGTGTGTATATATTCTTATACACACATGATTTACTAAGTTTATTAAAATATAAAAAATAAACAATTATTATTAAGCAATATATATTTTGGTTATTAAAAAGAAATAGAGAAGGGTTGGGCTTAATAAGAATTTATCGGGTCGGGCTTGAACAAGCAATCCTAGGCTCGATGTAGAACCGTGTCGGGCTTGGGCCTACATAAGTTGTGTTATGCCAATGCCTCTGAGGGACCAAGATTGCCTGAGCCCTACTCGTTGCCACCTCTAGTCTGCCTTTGTCTTGCACTTTTGGTGTTAGGTACGTGTATATTGCATCATAGTCTAGTTAAATCCGACATAACGTCAAGAGCAGAATCTAATATGAAAATTAGAAATACTATGATTTCCATGAGCGCTTGTTACATGGGCAGTGTGATCTTTTATGAATATATATAATTAGCATACATGCTATGTCTATTATAGGGGAGGCACGTGCAATACTGCACGTAGGTGATAATTTTCTCCTAGTTATTTAATAAGATAGGAAGTGTTTGGTTGTTTATAACCATATATAAAGTTCGACCAAAATCTTGAAATATTCTTAAGAGTTCACTTAAATTATAGTATATATTTGTTTAGATGTTCTTTTCTACTCTTCTATATACAATAAAGTGTTTGTTGTTTACTAGTTCCAAATTATTGCGACTAACTGAGATGGAGGAAGTTTCTTACCTCGTTCATTTGGAAATCTCCAAGACAATGGAAAATTAGAAGCACTCATGGAGTACTGTATTTCTTTAACAGATCAACACTCTTAACATCCTCTAGAAACACAAGAAATTTATCAACTTGTCACCCAATGTTTCCTTCCTACATATGCTTGAGAGACTTGAGTCTGTGGATGATCTATTTATCCACTATTTCATATCCATATAGTGTTGATTTGTTACGTGCCTAAGCTCCAAAAGCCCCAAGGCTTATGGAGATTTCGTTGATTAAGCACTTAACATATAGGACCGTAACATTCCACAACACTTCTGCAGCCAATGTCCACGGCGGTGAACTCTATCAACATTGATCTATCACTCATCTATCAGTATTCAATGACTTAACACCATGCCCATACATAATACCAAGCCATTTTAATCCAACCTATGGGCAGGGTACTAAGTCATTGAATACTGATAAGTGAGTGGAGCAGCCAAAAGAGAAAGGACTACCATCGGGTCATTGTCAATAGAGTGGGCCACCGTGGACATCGGCTACGGACGCATAGTGGAATGTTACGGTCCATATGTTAAATGCTTAACTAATGCAGTTTCCATAAGCCTTGGGGCTTTCGGAGCAACGGTTGGGCACGTAACGAAGTGGTATCAGAGCCTAAGGATGGATAATCGAGTGGGGAATTTAGAACAAACTGTAAATGTTCTAGCAGCTAGCCAGAACTGAATTCTGGAGCAAATGGCAGAATTGTTCCAGAGGCTAGAGGTTCAGGGTAGGCAAGTAGAGATTGGCAAAAGTTTTGCAGCACTCAATGGAGTTCGTAATGGCAATCCTGGAGGAAGCAAATGGACAAACTCTCAATAATCTTATGCCCCCAAGCTACTGAAGTTGGATTTTTCCAAGTTTAACAGGACGAAAGACCCTACAAGTTGGCTTTGTTGAACTTAGTAGTTCTTCCGATTCCATGAAACGGCCAAAGCTGACTGAGTAGCCCTTGCTTCATTTCATTAGAAGGAGATGCCTAACTTTGGTACCAGCTTATTAGTCAAGATGATAATGAGGTCTCATGGCTAGAATTCTGTGAAGGGTTATTATCCAGGTATGGAGTTTCCCAATTCTATGATCCTTTTGGAGAACTAGTTAAACTGCAACAATCAGGAATGGTGAATGAGTACCAGACCACCTTTGAGAAGCTACTAGCTAAGGCTGGGCCCCTACCACCGAAACGATAGATTAGTTGTTTTGTCAGTGGATTGAAGGAGAAAATCAAAGCAAATGTCCTTGCAACCATGCTGACTTCCTTGTCAGCTACCATCGGGCTAGCCCAGGTATACGAAGCTAGTAATAACTCCCTAGAGAAGGATTCCAATATGGAGTCCAAGAGAGTTATTCATGACAATCCAAATGAAGCTACAGTAGTAAATGGCCAAGTTTTACCAATGAAAAGCATGACTCCTTCGGAAATCAAAGCACGGCGAACAAAGGAATTATGTTTCAAATGCAATGAAAGGTGAACACCAGGCCATCAAAGCAAGAGATTATTTAGGATTGAAGCTATCTATGAACAAGAAGATAATGATGTGATAATGGAGCAAGAGCGGATCGGTTCAACAGTTTCCAATTATGCCCTCGAGGACTAGGGCGTGCTTAAGTGGGGAGGAATGTTACGGAACTGTGAAGACCCGTTGGAGTCGTTGCAACATGTAGAATGACGTGGAGATCCTCATGCATATTCACAAGGAGTTACTTTGACTTAGTTTCCTTTAAAGTAGCTACGAGTTGTTATCTAAAAATAAAAGGTTGTTAACTTTTAATTGTTTGTTCGTTGATATTTGGATTATGGGTTAGATCATGTGAAATGTGGACGCTAGAAGTTAGGAAGCTAGTCGTTGGAGTCTTCCCTTTAAATCATGCTATGTTGAATGAATTAAGGAGTGAATATTATTGTTATTTTCTTATTGGATAATCTCTAATTTTAGAGCTTGGTTAATCATGAAAAAAATCAAATTGTCTCACTCCTTATCCAACGATCCACTCTTCTTCTTCATCTGTCAAAATAGCTAAAGGGAAGAATACCTCTTCTGGGTCTATTCCAAAGTGGTATCAGAACTAGGGGATGGATGATCAAGTGGGGAATCTAGAGCAAACTGTAAATGTTCTAGCAGCTGGCTAGAACCGTATTCTAGAGCAAATGGCAGAATTGTTCCAGAGGCTTGAGGTTCGGGGTAGGCAAGTAGAGACATGCAAAACTTCTGCAGCACTCAATGGAGCTTGTAATGGCAATACTGGAGGAAACCGACGTACAAAATCTCAACAATCTTATGTTCGTAGGCTGGTGAAGTTGGATTTTCCCAGGTTTAATGGGACAGAAGACCCTACAAGTTGGCTTTGTCGAATTGAGCAGTTCTTCCGATGCCATGAAGCACTCGAAGCTGACCGGGTAGCCCTTGCTTCATTTCGTTTAGAAGGAGATTCCCAACTGAGGTACTGGCTTATTAGTCAAGATGATAATGAGGTCTCATGGCTACAATTCCACGAAGGGTTATTATCCAGGTATTGAGTTTCTCAATTCTATGATCCTTTTGGAGAACTAGTTAAACTGCAGCAATCAGGAATGATGAATGAGTACCAGACCACCTTTGAGAAGCCACTAGCTAAGGCTGTGCCCCTGCCACCAGAATGACAAGTTAATTGTTTTGCCAATGGATTGAAGGAGAACATAAATCTATTGACAAGGAAGTCGGCTTGGCTACAAGGAAATCTACTTTGATGTTGTCCTTCAATCCACTAATTAAACAACCAACCTATTATTCTGGTGGTAGGGGCCTAGCCTTAGGTAGTGGCCTCTCAAAGGATCATAGAATTGGGAAACTCCATACCTGGATAATAACCCTTCACGGAATTCCAGCTATGAGACCTCATTATCATCTTGACTATTAAGTTGGTACCACAGTTGGGCATCTCCTTCTAAATGAAATGAAGCAAGGGCTACCTCGTTAGCTTTAGGTGTTTCATGGCATCGGAAGAACTGCTCAGTTTGACAAAGCCAACATGTAGGGGTCTTCTATCCCGTTGAACCTAGGAAAATCCAACTTCACCAACCTGCGAACATAAGATTGTTGAGATTTTGTACGTTGGTTTCCTCCAGTATTGCCATTACAAGCTCCATTGAGTGCTTCAGAATACGGTTCCGACTAGCTGCTAGAACATTAATAGTTTGCTCTAGATTCCCCACTCGATCATCCATCCCCTGGCTCTGATACCACTTTGGTATAGACCCCAAAGAGGTATTCTGCCCTTTAGCTATTTTGACGAAGGAGGAAGAATAAGTGTGGATCGTTGGATGAGGAGTGAGGCAATTTGGTTATTTTCATGATTAACCGAGCTCTAAAAATAGAGATTATCCAATAAGAAATAACAATAATATTAACTCCTTAATTCATTCGACATAGCATGATTTAAAGGGAAGAGTCCTGCGAATAGCTTCCTAACTTCTAACCTCAACCCTTCACACAATCTAACCCATAATCCTAATATCAAGGAACAAAAAATTAAAAGATAACAACCTTTTATTTTAAGATAACAACTCCTAACTACTTTAAAGGAAACTAAGTCAAAGTAACTCCTTGTGAATACGCATGAGGATCTCCACGTCATTCTCCATGTTTTAACGACTCCAACAGGTCTTCACAATTCTGTAACACGTTCATTGAGGATGACTAGTATAAGTTAGGCATTTTTAGAAAATATTTGTGATTTGGCTACTCAGTGGAGATTCCCACATCTTGATATTTAAGGAGTGCTTTACCCCCTTTTTTGCAACAATTTGGATTGTTTAGTTGACTCATAATATATATAGGATCCAAGGTGGCTTTTTAATTGATATCAAATTAACTTTAGTAAGTGACGCATTGTAAGAGCTTGGGGCACGATTGGGTTGAACATGGGCTAATTTTGACGGCTATCCATGTTCAAGGGATTGTTTTTGTGTTCATCTTTCCTATGCTTCCTCTTTATTTTTCTGTTTAGACCCATTCCTCATAAGTTCAATGTACTTTCTTCTTTTGCCTTATATTTAAGTAATATACAAAAGTTAGTTATGAATAATTCTTTAAGGGATATAATATTTTCTTTGATTTTTTTTTTGTAAGTTACTCTAAATAATTATGTATAGTGTTAATTTATGGGACATTAAATTTTGAACTTTTAAGGAAAATAATGAGCAACCAAATTTCAGGCCAAAATCTCCTGAAAATATATATAAAATATCAATTTACATGACTGACAGTCTACAATTTGAGCCCTATGTAAACAAGCAAACCAAAAGGGGCATGGTTAGATATAATATGGTTTGCACAATGTATCCCCTGCGATGCTTTCATAGCTTGATTAACAAATCAAAGAAGGTTGAAGACAAAAGAATTACTGACTCAACTAAACATCACTCAATCTTTTAACTGCATTCTCTACAATGATACTATACAAAATATTGGCCATCTTTTCGTCAACTGTCCATTCTTTGGAGTGTTATGCGACCAAGTGCAGTCAATTTGGGGAAATACACACATATATTGAGTTTGAACGGAGTGTTACAATGGGTATGTGTTTAGAATGTGAGGCTAAGAGCATAGTTACAGATTGAAAAAGGCATTGTTTGCTGCTATTATCTACTATGTATGGGCTAAGCACAATAAAAGGTATTTCAAGGAATTACTAGAACAAAAAAGCACATCCTACAGTCCTTAAGTATGGATGTGAGTATGAAATTCAGCCGCATGATAAGGTCGGAATTAGAATCAACCCATGAACTGCAAGTAGTCTAGACAGCCTTGATGTCTTTCTAATTCTAGTACACTGATGTTTGGTCTCTAAATGGCCTTGAGTGATGGTTCTGTCATCTATGCCTCTAGCCTCAGTTTTAATTAGCCCCATAAAAGTTGTTCAATATGGTTTCTTGGGGAGGATGTAGTTGTTGTTGTCTTGTTAATACTTTTTTGGCTAGATAATACAATTCTTACTTAACCTCCAAAAGAAAAAAGAAAAAAATAGATGATGCTATATTGTGTACAGCAAGATTCTCATACAACAACCTACAATAAGATACCTAAAGTTGCAGCCAATAAACAAATATATATATATATATATATATATATATATATATATATATATATATATATATATATATATATATATATATAGGGTCTCTTATCGGGCCAGCTCGGCACAGCACAGGCACGATTAGCCCGTGCTTGGCTAGCCGTGGGCTGGGCAGAACATGTCCCACCCTAGGAGACAAGTCATGCCATGCTTGGCCCGTAACCCAATACCCTAGGCACGACCCTGCCCTTGGCATGGCTAAGGCTGGGTCGTGCCTTACTACGAGATCTAGCAAGCCTGGGGCATTTTTTTTGTAAAAAATATAGAAAAATAGAAAAAAATGGAAAAATTTAAAAAAACACAAAAAATTTTAAAAATATATATATTTATTTATTATTCACAAAAATTTCTTACACGTATTGGGATAGAATTTTCTCAAAAAAAATTAAATAAATTATTTCTTACAAGTACAACTTTGCAAATGCAACAATATGAGAAAGGAAAAAAAGAATACACTTAACACATAATACACTTACACAAATAATACTGCATTACTATGGTATGAGCACATCCCAAATAGGTTGGTACCCACTCATCTATCTTTCATTTGCAGTTTCAGAAAGAGAGAGAGAGAGAGAGAGAGAGAGAGAGAGAGAGAGAGAGAGAGAGAGAGAGAGAGAGAGAGAGAGAGAGAGAGAGAGGAAAGTTTCTAAACTAAAACTTTTATTGATTACAAAAAATATAATAAAATTTAGACTAATCTGGAAGACTAAATTCATCACTATTGAAATCGTCGAAGTCTCCAGCAAGTTGATCATCAGTATGTTCCTAATCTCTTAATTTTGCCCTTAGCCAATCCGTTAGACAAACGCATACTTACACCATCTCCGACATTAATCTGCTCTTGTAGTTGTGAGACATGGGAAAAATCACCGGAATGATCATCCCTCCGTCAACACACGGGCTCAACGCAAAAACGGGAGAGTCGCCACCATTCATGATTTTGGGGTGAGAATGGACACCAAAGAGTTCAAAATAAGCAAAAAGTGAAAAAAGAAGCATTCTAGGATAAAAATAATCCTACTTGAAAATCAAATCCAGAGATGGGTAAGGGGATTAGATTATGAACGGGGGAAGGTGTTAGGCACCCCCATTCATCCACACGAAGTGGTTGCCAAGTGTATGTTCATGCTAAAAGAAAATAAGAAGCTTGCTAAAAATCATGAAAAAGCCTTGAAAAAGGAACAAGTGTATGATATATTCACATGGAGATCCAAATGGATTTTAGATCTCCTCTTATGTCAATATCACTTCTGGAGTATTTCAAAAGATGGAAATCAAAGTAAAAGTGGCCAAAACCAAGTTGAGGCAAATCCGGGAATTTTGGTAAAAAGTAAGGTCCTTTGTCTTGAAATCATTCAAATCCAATTTCGAATTGATTCAAACCAACTCTATTTGAAAGATTATGATAAATAAGGAACTCATGCAAAATCTCAAGTTAATCCGATAAAAATCCTAGGAGTTATGCTCCTTTGAAGTTGCTGCTGGGGATTTTTAAAAGTGGTAAGTGGGCAACTTTGGAAAATTGTCTAGAAAAATCCACTACACAAAAGTCCACGAAATTTGGTGTGATTGAAGTTTGTATGACCATCTTTCCATAAAAACTAGCCTCATACAAAAATCCCTTCGGATGTGCCTTGGGTGGTCTCCCGAACAGGCCCCGAAGATCACAGATTTACCCAGAAAAGTACAAATGAACAGTTCTGAGTAAATCGGCTACCAATAATTCAAATGGAATCCAAAAATTATGAAACCAACTGGATTTGAAAATAGACTCATAAAGGAATACTCAAAAATAAAAATCACTCGAATCGGACTTAAAACGAACACATGGCGGTCCGTCGAAGTGACAAGTTCTGTATTTGAACCTGAACTGTCCACTCAACTTCGACAGAGAGGTGTCAAAAATCGGCTAGATATAAATTCATGAAATTTGGTGGACATAAACTAGACAGCCTCACCTTTCCCATGGTTCTGGAATCGTCCCAAAATTCATCCGGATGATGAAGTTATGGGCGTCCGAAGTAAGGGTACAGGTGCTATCAAGCTAAGCCACTTTTGAAGAAAACCAAATCCGAAAATTGACAAAGTGTGTGAGATTCGTGTGAGATGAATCCAAAACCTTTAAAAAACATTTAAAAACACTCCAGAATTTGATTGAGGCCATTTATTTGAGTTTTATCACAATAAATGCAATAAACCCCAAATATGAACCTATCCCGCCAAAATAGTGATATGTATGTGCAAGTGTAAAAAAACAAACAAGATCAAAACAACATGCATATAGATTCAACAAAATAGGTTCTAGCATAGCCTAGGGTTCCGTTCCATTATCGTTTCCCTCTGTTCTCTTTAAGATAATCAAGGGTACTTTGAATATGGAACGGTTTACAATCAATCAAAAAGGCCTTATGCTACATAGGTTCTAGCACTAGGGTCAATCCCCAGTCTCGTTTCTCCTAGATCCGCCTTCACGTTTTACGGCTAGGGGAGTCTTGAGATACTTTGAGCCGGGGAAGGATTTCCACACATACAAACAAGGCTTTACACTACAAAAAAGTAGAAGAAGAGATCTAGATCTAGGAATGTAAAGACAGAAAATAAAAAAGAAAAGTTGAGGCTTACCTGAGTTCTGGAGGCGATTCCACAGCGGTTTTCTTCTTCTCTTGGAGTTCTTCTTTGCGAGAATTCAAAACAAGAGTTGTGTGCCATTTGCTCAAGGAGGAGCCTCCTATTTATAGGCAAAGGCTAGGGTCATTGGTAGACACAAATTAATGTCTAGAACCCCTCCAACCTAAACCCTAAGGTTATTTCCGCGATTTCCCCTCATTTAATGAGGGACATGATGGCAAAAGTGAAAAGCTCTCGGAAAACCCTAATTTTGAGCAAACTTAAGGTATCCGGTATGTCAGACCGGATAACAAAGGGCCTTAAGGTATCCGGTACATGGTACCGGATACACTAAGGCTCACATGTATCCGGTATGAGTATCCGGATACGGGAAGGAGTACTTGTATCCGGATTGAGTATCCGGATACAGGTAAAAGTTTATTTTCTTCAAATTCTGTGCTGGCTTTCCAGGAGATAATGATTTTTGATGATTGTTTGTGCAATTTGGGGTGTCTACAACTGCCCCTCTTTGCGGGAGCTGCGAAGCAGTGAGCTGCAAAGAGTAGACAAGCCCAAATTGCATTCCCTTGAGCATGATTTGCTCGGTTCAATTCAATTTCTGTGGAAAACCATTTTAGAGTGGAGATTTGCCAAAAAGCCCTCACTTTAAGGGGGCATCTCTCCAAGAGTTCTTAAATTCCACTGAGCTCTCGTGGCTATGAAGTGGATTTTAAGCCCAAAAATAGGATTTTTTGAAAAACTGATTTTTTATCAAATCGAGTTGCAAATTGAGTGGATATCATCCTTTTGACCTGGCACATTTCCCAAAGTTATCCCAAATTCCCCAGAGCTCTCGTGGCTGTGAGGTGGATTTCAAGACAACAATCGGATTTTGAGAAAATAGTAAGAATTATAGCACAAGTTTGCTCTCTTTTTTTTTTCTTTTTTTCTTCTTTCTTTTTTTTTTCTTTTCTCTTTTTTTTTTCTTTTTTTTCTTTTTTTTATATTTTCCCTGTTTTTTTTCTCTATTTTTTTCTGTTTTTTTTCTATATTTTTTTTCTTGTTTTTTTCTATATTTTTTTTTCTTTTTTTTTCTTTGGTATCCGGTATGTATATCCGGATAATCAATGGTCTGCGGGTATCCGGCCTGAGTATCCGGATCCCGCAGGTTTACTTAAGTCGCGCGCGACCGCGACTTTTCATTTCTTTTCTTCTTGCTCCGATTACTCAGACCGGCCATAGACCTTCGTCCTTGATTCCGACGGCTGCTCCCTTCTTCTCCGACGATTCCCTGAGCTCCGGTGCCTCCTATTGTTACCGGCGACAGTTTGCAACTCCGGCGACCTTCCTTGTTCGATCATTCAAAGCAGCAGTCGAGCCCTAGCTCGATTTTCTTTTGGCTTTCTTGTCCATTCACCTGTTCTTCTCCAACTCGACTCAATCCGACCAGGTCAGTGAGCATCTTAGCATGCATTCTTCTCTTTTTTAATTTGCTGTTTCAAATATTGTAAACATTGGGCGAGCATGTATGCTTTTTGTATTGACTCCTTTAGAAGCCGAATGCTTGCTGTGTTATTGCCTTGGCTGTCAAGCCTTGATTCTGAATAGCTATGCCTTGGATTTCTTTTGATTGTGGTAAATTGCCGATTGCTTGAATTTCTGCCAATTCTGAATTGCTGCCAATTGCCTGGATTCTTGAATTTTTTTAGCTAAGTTAGAGCTTGGTGTTGATCATCGAATCTTGCAACTGCCTTGTACGAATTACAATGTTTCAATTTGTTCTTCTGATGCCCTGACTTTTACTTGTACTGATTGGAATTACTTGCCAGTGATGGACTGAATTGCTTATCTCCTGATTTTAACATGCTCTGAATGATATGGTTTGTTTTCACCCATGCTCTAATTCCTAACTTAAAGTGATGCTCCACCTGACATGATCTACCCATGACTTGCTCTAGACCACATTTGGCTTTATCCCTTTGATATTTTCAAAGCAAGTTTTCCACTTGTGTTTTGGAGTTGATTGCCTGTTGTTATCGAGCAATTGGTATCTTTGCCAAGACCCAAGGATTTTCTGACAGTAGCAATTTTTGACTGAATTGCCCGACTAATAGTAACCCTCCTTTTACATTTGACCATATCTGATAACTTAGGATTTTCACTGGTATTTTTAAATTGCCGGTAGAAGAGAAATTTTTCCAGATGCTGTGATACGACTTGTTCCTCATTGAACTGGTTTTGGTGCTTTGACTGCTAGGACCAATCTGTGGTTGGTTCTGGGACTCCTCAGTTTATTTCGATTCTTGATTTAGCTCAGACCATTTGCTTTTGCACCACTGTAGCAATCCTGTAATAAATTATCAGATATTAGGCCTTGTGAAAAACATAGAAATATTTTCTAAAAGACTTTGAGCCGAACCACAATTCCTGAAAATAAGATTCCTGATGAACTAGAGTGGGAACCTAAGCAAGGTGAAATTTCTGATAAATTTGAACTAAATCCAGATTAAAAGCAAAGTAGGATTTTAGATAAATTTGTACTGAAATTCATAGGATACTTCCCTGTTGTAGATGGCTAGGAGTCGTTCTCGGGTTAGAGAGGAGGTTGACCCAGCTGATCAGCCCTCCAGTTCGCGGGCTCGGACAGAGGCGAGCTCCAGCGCCACCTTGTCTGAGCCACTAGGTGACTCCAGAGAGAGCTCTGCTGAGGTAGGCTTTCAAAAATTTTTCTTTCTTTCTTATATCCTCTTTCTACACAAATCTTCACCTTGTTCTTGAAATTTAGCCCGTAGTTGCACCGGCTCGGGGTCGAGGCAGAGGCAGAGGTAGAGTTCAGGATCAGGCCCCTGAGGGCGAGAGAGGCCATGGTAGAGGCCGAGGCAGAGCCAGAGATACGGCTCCGGAGGGGGTTGCTGTAGCCCTTGCAGGGGTTTCTGAGGAGTTGAGGGCCTCTGTGCATGATACAGAGCTCCTCCATGGCTTGGATAGCCACCCTTCCATGTGCATCAGGGCGGATGTACCGCTTCCGTACCACTCTTCCCATCTGCGGGGTAGTTGGGGGAGATTTAGTGAGTTGGCATAGTCACTTTCTCCGGCACTCAGGCGGGAGTTTGGGAGGTGCCACCTGGATCACTTCCTCAGTATTCCATCATTCAGAGCCGACCGTCCACTCATTTTTGCCATGATGGAGAGATATTTCCCGGAGACGCAGTCATTTCATCTGCCGGACGTGGAGCTGGGGATCCGCCCCTCTGATTTTGTGATGATCACCGGTATTCCATTGACGGGGCGGACCATCATCTTGGAGCGACCTTCTGCGGAGGACATCGGCCTCCTTCTGGGGTATCAGGCCCTGCCACCTACTGCTTGGGATGGGAGGAGTGGCCGGCTCTCCATTAGCTGGCTGCGGTAGAGTCTGGCTCGTCATTTTGAGAGGAGGCACGAGACCGTCTCTGTGGAGGATGCAGCCTTTGCACCGATCTTCCGACATGTATTCCTGCTGATGTTGGGGAGCTGCTTCTTCCCGGAGGATACTACCGGTGTCAGTCCGCTCTTCTTGGATGCCTTGAGAGATTTCCATCAGACCCGCCAGCTGGCATGGGGCCGACTCATCTATGGGACCATCTTGGCCGGGTTGTGCCTTGCAGTTCGAGGTCTGGCATCCCCGAGAGGCGATGGAGTTAGCAGCCGGTTCTTCTGGCAGATTCTACAGGTATTGCATTCATCTGTCTGGTTTAATTCCTTAGGCTTTATCTTTTCTTGACTGATTTTTCTTTTGCCAGGTGTTAATGTACACCTATATGACCTTCTTCCGCCCCTCCCCTGTTCCTGAGGTTGCGGATTTCCCTGTGGCCCTGCGATGGTCGGCCCAGGTCCGGGATGCTGATAGGAGTCAGCCCTGCACCGCCCGGGTGCACTTAGATTGTGCCCGCCGATCTGATGTAAGTCCTCTATCTTTTTTTTTTTTTATTTCCTTTCCTGTATCTTGACTGTATCTGACCACTTTGCTTCTTTGCAGCTCATTCTATCCCGTCCAGATGACGTGGATGTCGGAGTTGCCCGTGAAATGGCAGTACAGGATGCTTTTGAGAGAGATCTCCGATGTCAGCCTTACCAGTGCTTCCTTGGGAGGCTTGGTAGGGTGATGTACTTGGGAGAGCGCCTGTACTTCCAGCACACTGGCGCACTTCGCATCCCCGTCCCTCCTCCTGCTGTGGGTCCCGATACTCTCCTTCCTGTCTTCGATGTGGATCAGTTCGATCATTTCCTGGATGCAGAGGGGCTCACAGTAGCCGGTGATTATGACGAGTGGTTTCAGGGAGTATCTATCGGATGTTTGATGGATCGACCCACTCGTGCCGGGGTGACAGAGATCGGCGGGATCCGTATCCGGATCCACGAGGACACGGTAAGCCTTGTACTCTTCCCATTTTTATCCTCTTTTCCTTCCTTATGCATTTCTGACCACGCTTCCGTTCTTGTTGGCAGGTACACGAGCTGAACTCCATTCGGGACCGGTTCGAGAGCCAGCGGGCTGCGATCGATGATATGATTGCGGAGCATGATGCGGTCGTGGCCCAGCGAGATGCCCGGATCAGGGAACTGGAGGCCTTAGTTGCTGAGCTCCAGGCTAGACAGGTATCTGGCCTTCTCATATTTTCATTTCTTCCATTTTTCTATTTCTGCTATTCTGATGTGCTTGTTTGCCTTGTGTAGGGCTCGGTCCCAGATCAGGGTGCCTTCTTTGAGCATGATTTCCTTATTCCTGACCCATCTCCTGCTCGGGCCTCTGATCCTGTGGACGTCCCAGCTGATGATCTTGGTGATGCTCCAGTGATGGTTCCTGAGCCAGAGGAGGTCCCTGCTGTCGACCCAGTGGCTCCTGCAGATGCCCCGGCTGTTCCAGTGATGGTTCCTGAGCCAGAGGAGGTCCCTGCTGCCGACCCAGTGGCTCCTGCAGATGCCCCGGCTGTTCCAGTGATGGTTCATGAGCCGGATGAGGTCCCTGCTGCTGACCCAGTGGATCCGGATCCTCCCGTGCTTGCTGTAGATATCCCTGGTATGCTTCCTTTAATTTTTCCTCTTTGGTTTATTCTGATGCTTTCATTTCTGATTTTTTTTTGGTTGATCCAGATGTTTCTGCTCCTGGCCATTCTTCTGCTGCCGGGTCTTCTGGAGCTGCGGGAGCAGAGCCTGCTATGGCTGAGGGTCCAGTTGGGCCGGTTGCTATTGTGCCAGAGGCTTCCTCCCCAGATTCCACTCCTGCTCTACCCCCAGACATTGAGGAGTATTGCCTGGAGTATCAGCTCCAGCAGGTGGTGGGTCGGCATCCTCGCCATGCAGCCGAGCGTATTCTTGCCTATTCTAGGCGTAGAGTGATTCGAGGGAGAGGCCGTAGAGGTGGACGTGGCCGAGGACGCGTGGATGATCCTGCACATTAGCAGTAGATTAGGATTTCTTCTTTTTATGTATTGATCTCATCATTCCTTGTACAAAAAACTTGCATATATATGAAAGAAAACTTTTTATTCATTCTATCTGGTTTTGCACATCTTTTGCTCTCAATTTTATGCCATTATGACTTGTACACAGGTAAAACAGGTAAAAAATTCGGATTTTTCATCCTTAGCTCATTTTTCTGCTGTTTTTCTTTGTATCCGGTCTGACATACCGGATACATTGATCGGTCTTTGTATCCGGTATGTTATACCGGATATTCATCCAATCCTTTGTATCCGGTATACATATCTGGATATTAATGAAGCCTTTGTATCCGGTCTGAGTTACCGGATACGTTAAAAGATGTTATAAATGCAACCAGCTTCGGGATTTGAGCATTTTTTACGAGTTTTTGAGTTTAGAAACCCCCTTTTTCGCCTTTTTCTTCCTCCTCTTGAGTTCTAGCTTGCTCCCGTCACATCCAATGGAATCCGGATCATCTTCTGCCCCATTATTGTCTGTCCACACTGCCTCCCCTGCAAAACAGCCTTTTAGATCAAAACCCCCAAATCTCACTAGGTACAACCCTGTGGATTCCTTTTACACAAGGTGGGTTAACTCTATGACCCTAGATGAGGAGAGGAGATGGGGTTCTACTAATCTAGGCCATACCCTGCTCATTCCCAAGGTTCCCTTCAGGTGGGAGATTATAGAGGCCATGATTGGTCATTGGGTTCCTGACCTCAACTTGTTCCGTTTTGGGAACCATGAGATGACCCCGACCATTGAGGAGGTGGAAACCATCCTGGGCCTGAGGTTTGATGAGAAGGTGGTGAATCCACCTCTTAGGCCCAGTTACAAGAAGGAAGCTTCTACTTTTTTGGGCATAGGGAAGAAGGACTTGGGGGATTCTGACACCCTTTTGACCCTATCTAAGGCTTTTTGACTGAGAAGCTTTTGAGGGGGGAAGATAAGGAGGCCCGATTCAATGCGTTGACCCTGATAGTGGTCAACCAGTTGCTTTTCCCACGGGATGATGATGAGGTGGACTTGGCCTTGATTTCCGTGATATGCCAGGTTAGGGAGTGGGAGAGGTTGGCCCCCATGATTTTAGCTGGAATATATCAAGCTTTGACTGATTGCTACAACAGGAAGTCGAAACGCTTCTTAGCATGTGCCCAGATCCTGCAGGTAAAAAGTTTTTTTTTCTTTTTTTCTTGCTTTTTGGCTTTTTATTTTATTTTATACAGTGTGCTGACATATCTCTCCTCCTTTGCAGCTTTGGCTACTTGATCACTTGAGCCAGATTGAAGAGATCAATCGACACTTCTTCCCGAGTCTGAAAGTCCCTCTCTTGATGAGCAACAGGGGGTGCCCCGATATTCCAGGGGGCAAACAGGGCTGGTTTACTTTCTTGGGCTCGCTTCAGGATGACCAGGTGAGATGGCCTGGTACTTATCAGCCTAATGCGGAGACAGTGATTAGCTTCCGAGACCGCAACTTTCTGATTCTGGCTGGCCTGAGGCATGCAGTGCTTTATCTTCCTCTGCGGGTCCTTCGTCAGTTCCGTGCGACCCAGGGGATTATCATCCCATGTGGATATGAGGATCGTCTTGGGCCCCTTTCTATGAAGCTAAACGCCTGGTTGATGAAGGAGTGGTCCTATGTCCGCTTTATGCATGGTCCAGTCTTCTCAGAAGCCCATGTGAAGGATTATCTCTTCTGGATCCAGGAACAGATACAGACCCAGGCCCCGGTACCCGAAGATCCTCCTGTAGTCTTGGCTCCCACCTATGAGGACATTCTAGAGTCTGAGCGGGCTTCTCATAAGTGGCTTCAGCAGATATGGGTACGGGAGGCCCAGGAGCTCAGGATACAAGGCGCTTATCTGGAGAGGCAGCTTGAGGCGCAGATCTCACGCCGTATTGCCGTGGAAGAGAAACTGGAGGAGCAGAGGCAGGCCCGTTGCTTCGAGGTCCGTATGATCCGGCAGAAGTACCAGGCTACTTTGGCCAGCCTTAGGAGTATGAGGATTAAGCAGGCCCTTTCAGATGAGGTCATTTCCTTCCTGAGTGATCCCGCTGCAGAGGGGGCTTCAGGAGTCATTGCAGCTCAGGCAGCTCGGATTCGGGAGCTTGAGGAGCGGCTAGGAGACTAGCTTTATTTCCTGCACATTTTTCATACCTTTGTACCAAAGCAAACTCCAATAGTGGAAAGACAAAGGATTTAATTCAAAATAAAATTTTTATATTATTGGCCTCAGAATGCTTAGATGCTTGTAAAAACAAAGGTTTTGTGAAAAGTATTTGATTTCTCATCACTGGCCAAAGTATAATTTTTCCTTTTTATTTTTTTTTATTTTTTTGAAATTTGGTCCATGCACTTAATTACCTATAATTAAAGGAATTAGAACCAGGTTAAATAATGAAAAGGGTAGTCCAGAAAATAATGAGGGATCAGAACCGTCCATCTTAGGACCTTTAGAGTCATCCCCAAATGCCAAAACTGTCCCCATTCTGCTCATGCCAACTTTGCTTCAAGCTCAGATCCCCATGATCAACTCAACCTCTGATTTTCTTTCATTTTTCTTTTTTTTTCTTTTTGCCTTTTTGCCAATATTGCCCCTAGCGCCAGTTACGGTTTTCACTAGGGCCGGCTTCTGAATTCCGTCATCACCCATCTTACTCTGATATTTGAATGAACAAACTAAGATCACCGAGGGCTTAAAAATAGGACGAAATAAAGGCTATGCTCAGTTTACGAAAGAAAGGGTATTAAAGGCCCAAAATTTTTCAAGTGCGGAGATAGGTCAACCGGACTTACAATCATGATGAATTTAACCCTTTTCCCCCTAATTGCATTTTTTGCATTTTTTTCACACTTGGCTTTCATTTGCCATTTCCATTGCTTTTTCTCTCTTTTTCTTTTCCTTTCCTTACTTTGCCCCAATTTAAGACTGTAAATCCGGTTTGGGTTTATCAAAGAAACGAACCGGCTCAACTTGGCTAGACTAGGGATTAAAATTTTTGAAGGAAATAAAGAAAAATGGCCTCGGATCATTTCCTAGAAATATTCACTCAAGGGAAATACCTTTTTACCGCATCAGAGTTAATGGGCTCAGGAAAATCTGTCCCATCCATTTCTGCTAAGATGAGTGCTCCCCCTGATAGGACTTTCTTGACGACATATGGGCCTTCCCAATTGGGCTTGAACTTACCACGAGGGTCTTCCAAAAATGGTAGAATTTTCTTTAGCACTAAGTCTCCTTCTTGGAAAGTTCTGGGCCTCACTTTCTTATTGTAGGCCCGGGCCATTCTCTTCTGGTACAACTGTCCATGGCAAAGCGCTTTCAACCGCTTTTCTTCTATCAGGTTAAGTTGATCATGTCTCGACTGGACCCATTCGGCTTCTTCTAGTTCTGCTTCCATGAGCACTCTAAGTGATGGGATCTCTACTTCCACGGGCAAGACTGCTTCCATCCCATAGACTAGGGAGTACGGGGTTGCCCCAGTTGAAGTCCGGATCGAGGTTCTGTATGCATGCAGAGCGAGTGGCAGCATTTCATGCCAATCCTTGTAGCTCACTACCATCTTCTGAATGATTTTCTTTATGTTCTTGTTGGCTGCTTCCACTGCCCCATTCATCTTTGGCCTATACGGAGCTGACTTGTGGTGGGTGATCTGAAACTGCTCACACATTTTCTTCATGTCCTTGTTCTTAATATTTGAAGCGTTGTCTGATACTATGGCACTTGGCAGTCCATAGCGACAAATAATGTTGTGCTTCAAAAATTTGATCACATGGTTGCTTGTGATGTTTGCATATGAAGCTGCTTCCACCCACTTAGTGAAATAGTCAATCGCCACCAGGATGAATCTATGTCCGTTCGATGCCTTAGGGGAGATCATGCCTATGACATCTATGCCCCACATAGGGAAGGGCCAGGGTGATGTCATGTTGTGCAGCTCGCCTGGGGGTGCATGCTTATTATCTGCATAGATTTGACATTGATGGCACCTCCTGACATGTGTACAGCAATCATGCTCCATGGTTGTCCAGTAGTATCCCAGCCTCAGGATCTTCTTAGCCAGCATTTGTCCACTCATATGGGGCCCACAGACTCCTCCATGTACCGTCTCGATCAACCTGTCCGATTCAGCCTTGGCTACGCATCTTAGCAGAATGTCATTATGTGACCTCTTGTACACATGTCCACCACTTAGCAGAAATTGACCAGCCAATCTCTGTATTGTCCTCTTCTCAGTAGCAGTGGCATTTTCTGGCAATCTTCGATTGTTCAAGAAATTTTTGATATCTTGAAACCATGGTGTTTCTTCTTCTGGTGCTCCCTCTAGAGCGAGACAGTAAGCCGGTTCATCTCGGACCTTAATTTCCAGTGGTCTGATGTCTACTCCTTCTGGTATGCTGACCATTGAAGCCAAGGTTGCTAGAGCATCCGCAAACTGATTCTTGGCCCTTGGCATATAGTTGAAGGAAATTCGAGTGAAATTTGTGCTTATTTCTTCCAAATACTGGTGATAGGGGATCAATTTGTGATCCTTGGTTTTCCACTCACTAGTTGTTTGGAAGATGATAAGACTCGAATCCCCGTATACATCAAGTTCCTCCACTCCATGATCCATGGCTGCTTGCAATCCAATTATGCATGCCTCATATTCTGCTATGTTATTGGTGCACTGGAATCTCAGCTTTACTGCAATCGGGATGTGTGAACCATCTGGTTTAACCAAGACGGCCCCTATTCCGTTCCCATTCATATTGGCGGCCCCATCAAAGAACATCTGCCAAGAACCCTCACTGTCCTCCTCTTCAGTGTACAGAATTGCCTCATCTGGGAAGTTGGTCTTCAAGGGTTGATATTCTGGCAGAGGATGCGCAGCCAGGTGATCCGCTATGGCTTGACCCTTGATCGCCTTCTGGGTGATGTATGTGAGGTCAAACTCGGACAGTAGCAGTTGCCACTTTGCCGTCCCGCCAGTCAGTGCCGGTTTCTCAAATAAATATTTCAGCGGGTCCATCCGGGATATCAATAGTGTGGAGTGACTAAGGAAGTAATGCCTTAGCCTCTGAGTGGCCCACACTAGAGCACAACAAGTCTTTTCCAATGGTGAGTACTTGGCTTCATATTCCGTGAATTTTTTACTTAGATAGTAAATTGCCCTTTCTTTTCTACTAGTCTCATCATGCTGCCCCAAGACACATCCCATCGACGTTTCCAACACTGACAAGTACAGGATCAGTGGTCTTCCTGGAGTTGGTGGCACTAGCACAGGTGGGTTCAGCAAATACCTCTTTATTGTGTCAAATGCCTGCTGGCAGTCCTCATTCCAGACCGTAGGGTTATCTTTCCTCAAAAGTTTGAAAATTGGTTCACAGATAGCAGTGAGCTGTGCTATGAACCGGCTTATGTATTGAATCCTTCCAAGAAACCCCCTGACCTCCTTCTCGGTTCTGGGTGCTGGCATTTCAATTATGGCCTTGGCCTTAGCCGGGTCAATTTCGATTCCTCTTCGGCTCACTATAAACCCCAGTAGCTTCCCTGATGTAGCCCCAAAGACGCACTTAGCCGGGTTAAGCCGTATACTGTACTTCCTGAGCCGATCAAACACTTTCTTCAGATTGATCAAGTGGTCCTCCTCTTTGCACGATTTGGCAATCATATCGTCCACGTAGACCTCCATCTCCTTATGGATCATGTCATGAAATAGTGCAGTCATGGCCCGCTGGTATGTTGCCCCAGTGTTCTTAAGCCCAAACGGCATGACTGTATAGAGGAATGTGCCCCAAGGTGTGATAAATGCTGTTTTCTCTTGATCCTCCTTAGCCATCTTGATCTGATTGTATCCTGAGAAACCATCCATGAAGGAAAACAAGCTATGTACCGCAGTATTATCAACCAAAATGTCGATGTGTGGCAGCGGAAAATCGTCCTTTGGGCTTGCCCTGTTTAAGTCTCTATAATCCATGCACATTCGGACTTTCCCGTCCTTCTTGGGTACCGGCACTATGTTTGCGAGCCATTCTGGGTATGTAGAGACTGCCAGAAATCCGGCTTGGAACTGTTTGACCACTTCGTCCTTGACCTTTAAGGTCCACTCAGGTTTCAATCTTCTCAGCTTCTACTTAATCGGCTTAACCCCTGGCAAAATTGGCAACTTGTGCACCACCATGTCAGTGTCCAACCCCGGCATGTCCCGATATGACCAAGCGAACACATCTTTGTAGTCTGCCAAGAACTGTGACATTTCATTTTTCTGCACATCAGACAAGCATGACCCGATTTTTACAATTTTTGGGTCATCTTTGGTCCCAAGGTTTATGGATATGGTCTCCTCAATATTAGGTTGGACCCCCTTTTCATGACGTTCCAATTGGTATTCAATTTCTTTTGGAACGTCTTCTTCTTCGACCTCGGTCTCTTCTTCGACCCCCATGAGATCAAAGTCGAGCTCAAGGTCGAAGTCATATTCATCCTGGTCCAATTCGGTCTGATTATATGGTTCATAAGTGGTTTGGACCCTTTTGAAAAAATTAAATTTTCTAGAAAAAATAGAAAAATCTTTTTGGGTTTTTTGTGGGCCTTCTAAACATAATTCCCCTGAAGACGAAGGCCCATTAGAACCTTCAGGGAAATGGCGTTCCACTATTGGAGTTTTTTTTGGAAGCCGCGTCAGTTTGCCGAACAAACGCTGCTTCAAAGGTAAGGGGAGTTTCCTCCCAATTGTTCATTACAAAATTTTGGGGAGCAGGGGAAATAGGGAAAGCCTGCTCCTCAAGCCCAGCATCCGATGCCATCATCACCGGGTGGGTACTGCCCTTTTCTGCTACGGGGCCCAATCCAGAAATGACCTCTTCTGGAATCTTTACTGCGGCCCAGTCAATGAACGGCAGGTCCATGTCACTGTCAGTCTTTTCGCCTTCAGTCATGGCGAAGAATGCACCAACATCTTCAGAAAAGTCCACCTGCTGCTCGGGCTGTGGTCCAGGCCCATCTGCTGCTCCCAGTATTGGAGAAGGGTTATAAGGTTGTAGGGCCGAAACAAAAGGCTTTTGAAATGGGTTAATGTTTCGGTATGGAGGCTTGGACTGGTCCATGGGAGGAGTTATTTGGATTATATAGGAGGGTTTTGGAAAGTTCACCCTCAGATGCGGGAGTTTTCCTTTGCTTCTGCTCTCCCCTTCTTCTTGTTTCATTCTTCTCCAGCCTCTGGGCTTGAAGCCCAACCCTACCCTGGGGATTAGTTTCTTAGCCGTAATTGGCTCCACCATCCCCTGCAGATTGATCCCCAGGCCTTTCCCTGGGTGAAAGTGGTATTTCTCCATCACTTTCTTGACCATTTTTTCTGCAGTGGTCCCCTTTTCCTTCTTTTTCTCACACCCCCCAGGTATGTAATTGACCGCCTCAAATTGAAATGAGTGGAATGCAATCTTGTCGACAGTTAGGTCTACATTGATTAGGGGTACATCAGGTGACACAATGGGCGGCACCAAGTTTTCAGCTAGGACTGTTATCACCCTTTGCCCTCTTACATACTTCACCCTCTGGTGGAGCGTGGATGGTATTGCCCTAGCCGAATGTATCCACGGCCTTCCTAGGAGTAGATTGAAGGCTGCGGGTATATCCATCACCTCAAATGTGATGTTAAAGATATTCTGCCCGATTGTGACTGGCAGTTCAATCTCCCCTAGGGAGTGGGTCTTGGAGCTATCAAAAGCCCTTACTATCCGCCCATTTCGTTTTATCCTTGACTGGTCCAGACCCAGCTTGGTAAAAGTGATTAACGGGCAAACGTTTAACGCTGACCCGTTGTCAATTAAAACCCGTGCAACCATGCAGCCCTTACAAAGCACAGTGATGTGCAAAGGGTCCACATGATAACACCCACCTGGGATGATCTCACCTTCTGAGAAACTTATCACATTATGTGACAAGATTTGACCAACCATTTTACCAAGCTGGTCTGGATCGATGGTCTGGGATACGTGTGCACTCTGTAGCACCCTTAACAATGCATCCCTGTGCTTTTCAGAATTCAGCAAAAGGCCCAGTATTGAAATCTGGGCCGGGACCTTGTTCAGCTGATCCACAAGATTGAATTCACTTTTCTTTATTATTTTTATGAGGTCTGCTGCCTCATTTTCTGCACCCTGGGGGGTGTCTTCTCCCACTTTATTTTTTCCTTTCTGTTTTCTTTTTTCTTCATTTTCTTTTTTTTCTTTTTCTACTTCTGTCTCTTTCTCTTTCTCTTCACCCCCTGCACATCTCCCTGACCTCGTCATGAGGTTCACCTCCTCCTGGTTCTGGTCCCTGACCATTGGAACCGTAGCCGTGATTCCCTCGCTGTAGTTCCATGGTACAGCGGCCTCTGAATAGGCTAATTTAGGGATGTTAACCACTAGTGGCTGGAGTTTGGACCGGGATGTATGGGCCGGTTTAGGGATAGTTTGGGCTGGCTGTACATTTACAACCAGGGGTTGAAGTTTGGATTTTGTGGGGCCAGAAGAAGTGATGGAAGCAGTGGTGGGGTCAAGATTGATGACCAGCGGAGCCTTAGACGGCTTGGATGGGGAATAAGTGGGCGGACTGCAATTGAAGACCAATGGGGGCCTTGCAGTATTCATCTGGGCCATGAGTGAAGAGACCCGGTTTAGAGAGGAACTTATGTCCTCAGCAGCAAGATTGTTTTTTTGGGAGACCATGTTGATCTCTTCTTCTTCCTCTTCTGGGAAAAATCGGACCTGGACTGTAGTCCCCACAGGTGCTATGAGCTGTGATGGGTCAAAGGCCCTTCTCGTGGTGGATATGGCAGTGATGGAATTGGATGGGCCTGCCCCAGTGTGGTAAGGCAGAGGGTTCTGCCCAATATCATTCCCTGACGGGGCCGGTGCAGCAGTGTTGAACACCAAGGCCTTCTGGTCCAACAAATCCTGGACTGCATGCTTCAGCACCCAGCAGTTATCTGTAGAGTGCCCTGGTGCACCCATGTGGAAGTCACAGGTGACCGATGTGTCAAAATTTCTCCCCTTCGGGGCATTTGGGTTAGGCTCCTTCAGAGTCAAGTATTCCCCTTTCAGCAGGGTTGGTAGTAGTTGGGACAGAGATATCGGGAGAGGAGTGAAGACTCGGTTCTTCCTTGCTGTGAACCAGGCATCCCGCTCCTCCTTAGTAAAGGTCCTCCTTGTGTTAGCTGGCACAGAGGGAGAGAAGTTGACATTCAGCGGGGTCTGGTACGACTGCTGGGCCTGTTGGGGTGCCGAGATGTTCACATGAAGTGGCTTCTTGGCTGGAGGAGCCTGGACTAGGTTCACCTCCCCTTCTTTTCGGGCCCCCGTCTTTTTAAACCCGGCCCCTTTCTTCTGGGCCATGGAGGCAGAGGAATCAGACTGCCCAGCCAGAGTAGAGTAGTCTATCAGCCTTCTTGACCTGACCCCTTCTTCAATCCGGTCCGCCACTTGTACCAGGGCTGCAAAGTTGGTGGTTATCTGACCCACCAGATGGTTGTAGAAGGGCTGGCCCAGTGTGCCCATAAATGTGGAGATCATCTCCGGCTCTTGCATAGGTGGCCTGACCTGGGAGGCGGCCTCTCTCCATCTCTTGGCGTACTGCCGTACCGGTTCATCTTTCCCCTTGGTCATTCTCATCATGTCGTACCGGTCCGGCACGATCTCAGAGTTTAACTTGTATTGGTCCAGGAAAGCGTCAGCTAGGTCCTTCCACCTCCTGATTCTTCCATGGTCCACTGTAGCGAACCACCTAAGGGCTGACCCGGTCAGACTCTTCTGGAAGAGCTGGATCAGTATGCCATCATCCCGGCCAAACTGGCACAAGGCCCCGCAGTACAATTTGAGATGGCTCAATGGGCAGCCCGTGCCATCAAATTTATCGAAGTCTGGGCACCTGAACTTAGCCGGTAGACAGACGTCCGGGTACATGCACAGGTCTTCGAAGGTGGTGCCTGCATGGCTGCCTCCCCCCTTCACTTCCTTCAGCTCTTCCTGGATCCTTTCTATCCTGAGCAGCATTTTCTTTTCCATCTCATCTCGGGCCTTTTCTTTTTCCAGCTCTTTCTCAGACTTCGCTGTATTTTCCCTGATCAGAACGGGTTCAGGGACTGGTTCAGAAATGGGCTCAGGCATGGGCTGAGCCGGAGGCGGAATGTAGGCCTGAGGTGGTGGTGCCTGATGGGAAGTAGATGCCTGGTTCTGGGCTTGGGCCTGTTGGGCCTGAGCCGCCAGTAGATCCCCCAGCATCTTGGCCAGACCGGCCACTTGCTCCTGCAGTTGAGTAAAGTCCTGAGCAGGGACAGTAGCTTGGGCTTGGTTCTCTTCAGTATTCATGGCTCTTGCTTTGGATCTGGTCACGGGAGCAATGATTGCAAATAAGTGTAAATGTACCTGATTAAGAAAAACAAAGACATAAGTCAGCTTCCATTTAATTTGAAACACACCCCTATAAATGTAGACAAATAGGTCAGGTGAACACCAATCCAGATTTTTTCTTGTTTTTTATTTTTATTTTTTTGTTTTTGTTTTTTTTTTTGTTTTGATTTTGGAATATTCTAGGGCTTCCAAGGGTCCCAATTTTTTTTTTTGATTCGATTGATAAAAATAACCAACCAAGGTTTTCATGGAATATTCTAGGGCTTCCAAGGGTCCCAATTTTTTTTTGATTTGATTGATAAAAATAACCAACCAAGGTTTTCATGGAATATTCTAGGGCTTCCAAGGGTCCCAATTTTTTTTTTTGATTTGATTGATAAAAATAACAAACCAAGGTTTTCATGGAATATTCTAGGGCTTCCAAGGGTCGCAATTTTTGATTTGATTGATAAAAATAACCAACCAAGGTTTTCATGGAATATTCTAGGGCTTCCAAGGGTCCCAATTTTTTTTTTGATTTGATTGATAAAAATAACCAACCAAAGGTGTCTTGAAATATTCTAGGGCTTCCAAGTATCCCACAAATGTTTTGATTTAATTGATAAAAATAACCAACCAAAGGTGTCTTGGAATATTCTAGGTCTTCCAAGTATCCCACAAATGTTTTGATTTGATTGATAAAAATAACCAACCAAAGGTGTCTTGGAATATTCTAGGTCTTCCAAGTATCCCACAAATGTTTTGATTTGATTGATAAAAATAACCAACCAAAGGTGTCTTGGAATATTCTAGGTCTTCCAAGTATCCCACAAATGTTTTGATTTGATTGATAAAAATAACCAACCAAAGGTGTCTTGGAATATTCTAGGGCTTCCAAGTATCCCACAAATGTTTTGATTTGATTGATAAAAATAACCAACCAAAGGTGTCTTGGAATATTCTAGGTCTTCCAAGTATCCCACAAATGTTTTGATTTGATTGATAAAAATAACGAACCAAAGGGTTTTTTTTTTCATTTTTGCTGAATTTTCTCAGTTTTCAAGTTCCAAAGTTTGACTGACACATGTTTGAGTTGAGTTGGTGTCAAAAAATATGACACCTTGGTTTCCTCTTTGATTTTCAAACTTAGGTTAAATCCTGAAAGAATATTTTATTTTATTCTTTTTTGTTTTTTTTTTTTTATTTTTTTATTTTTTTGTATTTTTGGGAACATTTCTTATGTTCTTTTCAGGGTGCCTAAGGATTATCCACAGTGTTTTAGGCATCTTATTTTGAAAATTTGGGCTGAAAAGCCAATTTGTGCATTTTTTGAACGTATCCGGTATAATATACCGGATAAGAATATGCCTTATTGTATCCGGTCACCCTAACCGGATACACGCATATGCCTTTGTATCCGGAAATACATACCGGATATGAATAGAGTTGTTATTAACCGGCCTGAGTTGCCGGAATGGCCCTTTTTGACTCATTTTTTCACCCGATTAGTTTTTTTTCATTCCCAATTGATGTTCACCTTAATTTGACCTTCAAAACTTGCCCCAAATTGGGCTTGGACATCATACTTGCAAAATTCCCTAAATTTGGGAAAAGGACATGGCTTTACCTTGCCACCTTGTATTACCTTCATTCAATATGGTATTCACATTATACCTTGGCCTGTAAAACATGCAAACGGCCTTCCCACATTTACACCCAATTCCCCAAACGCAATTGTGTGCTTTTAGCTGAAAACGTGTTTCTCCACCTTCAAGCGTATGGTTTTTTTTTTTTGGTTTTGGCTTAATTGGCAACTTAGAACTCAAGTCTAGTGATGCCCGGAATCGAATCACAGATCCCATTGTCATCACATCATTGACCCAAATTCTAAGGTAAATGTTTTCACTTTCGCTTTCCGAAGTCACGACCTCGGTGCGCCAAGCTACACACATTCATGGTTCAACTTCCTAATAGGTAAAGGGTAGGCTGTGCAAATTGTTTCAAGTGCTCAAGTGCAATTTTAAATTGTGGTAACATTCACAACGTCCCAGCCCCTTGCCACTCTTTTTCGTAGCCATGCATTCAATTTCAAGCCAAGGTACATATGACAAAAATAACGAAGCTAAATACAAGCAAGCAAGCACCAAAGTAACCAAATATGCACAAAAAATATTACATGCCCAAAAAGTGGTATACAAAACATGTTATTTGTACAAACAACAACTAAACCATGGAAGCATGCTTGACCCAAAAGCATTCCCTAAAATTCCAGATTTTCATGCTCTTTTTCATGCTCAAAGTGTACCATTTCTGCCCAATTTGAAGCCTATGAATTTAGCACTTACTTGACATGGTTCAAAAGTGTTTCAATGAGGTAAAATATGCTTGAAATCTCCCAAATCATACACTAGAATTTCCAGATTTTTTTATTGCTTTCATGCTCAAAGTGTATCACTTATACCCCCAAATTGATGCCTAAAATTTTAGCACTACTTGACATGATACAAAAGTGTTTTAATGAGGGAAAACATGCTTGAAAACCATCCTAATGGCTACTGTATTTACAGATTTTTGCTCAATGTTTTCATGCTCAAATCATGGCATTAAGAACCTCCTAACACAAGGCAAACAAAAAACAAGTAGGCATGCACAACAAAGTAGGGCCCTAAACATGATCCTTAGCATATCCAAGCATACACACATGCCTTCATCAATGTAAAATTTTAAAGTATCCCAATCAGATTTAGAATACACCAATAAAGTAAACAAAATAGCAAGCATTCAAAAGTGATGAAAAAGCATGAATATACACAAATAGGCTTAAATCCACAAGTCCCCAGTGGAGTCGCCAGTTGTGAGACATGGGAAAAATCACCGGAATGATCATCCCTCCGTCAACACACGGGCTCAACGCAAAAACGGGAGAGTCGCCACCATTCATGATTTTGGGGTGAGAATGGACACCAAAGAGTTCAAAATAAGCAAAAAGTGAAAAAAGAAGCATTCTAGGATAAAAATAATCCTACTTGAAAATCAAATCCAGAGATGGGTAAGGGGATTAGATTATGAACGGGGGAAGGTGTTAGGCACCCCCATTCATCCACACGAAGTGGTTGCCAAGTGTATGTTCATGCTAAAAGAAAATAAGAAGCTTGCTAAAAATCATGAAAAAGCCTTGAAAAAGGAACAAGTGTATGATATATTCACATGGAGATCCAAATGGATTTTAGATCTCCTCTTATGTCAATATCACTTCTGGAGTATTTCAAAAGATGGAAATCAAAGTAAAAGTGGCCAAAACCAAGTTGAGGCAAATCCGAGAATTTTGGTAAAAAGTAAGGTCCTTTGTCTTGAAATCATTCAAATCCAATTTCGAATTGATTCAAACCAACTCTATTTGAAAGATTATGATAAATAAGGAACTCATGCAAAATCTCAAGTTAATCCGATAAAAATCCTAGGAGTTATGCTCCTTTGAAGTTGCTGCTGGGGATTTTTAAAAGTGGTAAGTGGGCAACTTTGGAAAATTGTCTAGAAAAATCCACTACACAAAAGTCCACGAAATTTGGTGTGATTGAAGTTTGTATGGCCATCTTTCCATAGAAACTAGCCTCATACAAAAATCCCTTCGGATGTGCCTTGGGTGGTCTCCCGAACAGGCCCCGAAGATCACAGATTTACCCAGAAAAGTACAAATGAACAGTTCTGAGTAAATCGGCTACCAATAATTCAAATGGAATCCAAAAATTATGAAACCAACTGGATTTGAAAATAGACTCATAAAGGAATACTCAGAAACAAAAATCACTTGAATCGGACTTAAAACGAACACATGGCGGTCCGTCGAAGTGACAAGTTCTGTATTTGAACCTGAACTGTCCACTCAACTTCGACAGAGAGGTGTCAAAAATGGGCTAGATAGAAATTCATGAAATTTGGTGGACATAAACTAGACAGCCTCACCTTTCCCATGGTTCTGGAATCGCCCCAAAATTCATCCGGATGATGAAGTTATGGGCGTCCGAAGTAAGGGTACAGGTGCTGTCATGCTAAGCCACTTTTGAAGAAAACCAAATCCGAAAATTGACAAAGTGTGTGAGATTCGTGTGAGATGAATCCAAAACCTTTAAAAAACATTTAAAAACACTCCAGAATTTGATTGAGGCCATTTATTTGAGTTTTATCACAATAAATGCAATAAACCCCAAATATGAACCTATCCCGCCAAAATAGTGATATGTATGTGCAAGTGTAAAAAAAACAAACAAGATCAATACAACATGCATATAGATTCAACAAAATAGGTTCTAGCATAGCCTAGGGTTCCGTTCCATTATCGTTTCCCTCTGTTCTCTTTAAGATAATCAAGGGTACTTTGAATATGGAACGGTTTACAATCAATCAAAAAGGCCTTATGCTACATAGGTTCTAGCACTAGGGTCAATCCCCAGTCTCGTTTCTCCTAGATCTGCCTTCACGTTTTACGGCTAGGGGAGTCTTGAGATACTTTGAGCCGGGGAAGGATTTCCACACATACAAACAAGGCTTTACACTACAGAAAGGTAGAAGAAGAAATCTAGATCTAGGAATGTAAAGACAGAAAATAAAAAGAAAAGTTGAGGCTTACCTGAGTTCTGGAGGCGATTCCACAGCGGTTTTCTTCTTCTCTTGGAGTTCTTCTTTGCGAGAATTCAAAACAAGAGTTGTGTGCCATTTGCTCAAGGAGGAGGCTCCTATTTATAGGCAAGGGCTAAGGTCATTGGTAAACACAAATTAATGTCTAGAACCCCTCCAACCTAAACCCTAAGGTTATTTCCGCGATTTCCCCTCATTTAATGAGGGACATGATGGTAAAAGTGAAAAGCTCTCGGAAAACCCTAATTTTGAGCAAACTTAAGGTATCCGGTATATCAGACCGGATAACAAAGGACCTTAAGGTATCCGGTACATGGTACCGGATACGCTAGGGCTCACATGTATCCGGTATCAGTATCCGGATACGGGAAGGGGTACTTGTATCCGGATTGAGTATCCGGATACAGGTAAAAGTTTATTTTCTTCAAATTCTGTGCTGGCTTTCCAGGAGATAATGATTTTTGATGATTGTTTGTGAAATTGGGGGTGTCTACAACTGCCCCTCTTTGAGGGAGCTGCGAAGCAGTGAGCTGCAAAGAGTAGACAAGCCCAAATTGCATTCCCTTGAGCATGATTTGCTCGGTTCAATTCAATTTCTGTGGAAAACCATTTTTGAGTGGAGATTTGCCAAAAAGCCCTCACTTTAAGGGGGCATCTCTCCAAGAGTTCTTAAATTCCACTGAGCTCTCGTGGCTATGAAGTGGATTTTAAGCCCAAAAATAGGATTTTTTGAAAACTGATTTTTTATCAAACCGAGTTGAAAATTGAGTGGATATCATCCTTTTGACCCGGCACATTTCCCAAAGTTGTCCCAAATTCCCCAGAGCTCTCGTGGCTGTGAGGTGGATTTCAAGACAACAATCGGATTTTGAGAAAATAGTAAGAATAATAGCACAAGTTTGCTCTCTTTTTTTTTCTTTTTTTCTTCTTTCTTTTTTTTTTCTTTTCTCTTTTTTTTTTCTTTTTTTTTCTTTTTTCTATTTTCCCTGTTTTTTTTCTCTATTTTTTTCTGTTTTTTTTCTATATTTTTTTTCTTGTTTTTTTCTATATTTTTTTCTTTGGTATCCGGTATGTATATCCGGATAATCAATGGTCTGCGGGTATCCGGCCTGAGTATCCGGATCCCGCAGGTTTACTTAAGTCGCGCGCGACCGCGACTTTTCATTTCTTTTCTTCTTGCTCCGATTACTCAGACCGGCCATAGACCTTCGTCCTTGATTCCGACGGCTGCTCCCTTCTTCTCCGACGATTCCCTGAGCTCCGGTGCCTCCTATTGTTACCGGCGACAGTTTGCAACTCCGGCGACCTTCCTTGTTCGATCATTCAAAGCAGCAGTCGAGCCCTAGCTCGATTTTCTTTTGGCTTTCTTGTCCATTCACTTGTTCTTCTCCAACTCGACTCAATCCGACCAGGTCAGTGAGCATCTTAGCATGCATTCTTCTCTTTTTTAATTTGCTGTTTCAAATATTGTAAACATTGGGCGAGCATGTATGCTTTTTGTATTGACTCCTTTAGAAGCCGAATGCTTGCTGTGTTATTGCCTTGGCTGTCAAGCCTTGATTCTGAATAGCTATGCCTTGGATTTCTTTTGATTGTGGTAAATTGCCGATTGCTTGAATTGCTGCCAATTCTGAATTGCTGCCAATTGCCTGGATTCCTGAATTTTTTTAGCTAAGTTAGAGCTTGGTGTTGATCATCGAATCTTGCAACTGCCTTGTACGAATTACAATGTTTCAATTTGTTCTTCTGATGCCCTGACTTTTACTTGTACTGATTGGAATTACTTGCCAGTGATGGACTGAATTGCTTATCTCCTGATTTTAACATGCTCTGAATGATATGGTTTGTTTTCACCCATGCTCTAATTCCTAACTTAAAGTGATGCTCCACCTGACATGATCTACCCATGACTTGCTCTAGACCACATTTGGCTTTATCCCTTTGATATTTTCAAAGCAAGTTTTCCACTTGTGTTTTGGAGTTGATTGCCTGTTGTTATCGAGCAATTGGTATCTTTGCCAAGACCCAAGGATTTTCTGACAGTAGCAATTTTTGACTGAATTGCCCGACTAATAGTAACCCTCCTTTTACATTTGACCATATCTGATAACTTAGGATTTTCACTGGTATTTTAAATTGCCGGTAGAAGAGAAATTTTTCCAGATGCTGTGATACGACTTGTTCCTCATTGAACTGGTTTTGGTGCTTTGACTGCTAGGACCAATCTGTGGTGGGTTCTGGGACTCCTCAGTTTATTCCGATCCTTGATTTAGCTCAGACCATTTGCTTTTGCACCACTGTAGCAATCCTGTAATAAATTATCAGATATTAGGCCTTGTGAAAAACATAGAAATATTTTCTAAACGACTTTGAGCCGAACCACAATTCCTGAAAATAAGATTCCTGATGAACTAGAGTGGGAACCTAAGCAAGGTGAAATTTCTGATAAATTTGAACTAAATCCAGATTAAAAGCAAAGTAGGATTTTAGATAAATTTGTACTGAAATTCATAGGATACTTCCCTGTTGTAGATGGCTAGGAGTCGTTCTCGGGTTAGAGAGGAGGTTGACCCAGCTGATCAGCCCTCCAGTTCGCGGGCTCGGACAGAGGCGAGCTCCAGCGCCACCTTGTCTGAGCCACTAGGTGACTCCAGAGAGAGCTCTGCTGAGGTAGGCTTTCAAAAATTTTTCTTTCTTTCTTATATCCTCTTTCTACACAAATCTTCACCTTGTTCTTGAAATTTAGCCCGTAGTTGCACCGGCTCGGGGTCGAGGCAGAGGCAGAGGCAGAGTTCAGGATCAGGCCCCTGAGGGCGAGAGAGGCCATGGTAGAGGCCGAGGCAGAGCCAGAGATACGGCTCCGGAGGGGGTTGCTGTAGCCCTTGCAGGGGTTTCTGAGGAGTTGAGGGCCTCTGTGCATGATACAGAGCTCCTCCATGGCTTGGATAGCCACCCTTCCATGTGCATCAGGGCGGATGTACCGCTTCCGTACCACTCTTCCCATCTGCGGGGTAGTTGGGGGAGATTTAGTGAGTTGGCATAGTCACTTTCTCCGGCACTCAGGCGGGAGTTTGGGAGGTGCCACCTGGATCACTTCCTCAGTATTCCATCATTCAGAGCCGACCGTCCACTCATTTTTGCCATGATGGAGAGATATTTCCCGGAGACGCAGTCATTTCATCTGCCGGACGTGGAGCTGGGGATCCGCCCCTCTGATTTTGTGATGATCACCGGTATTCCATTGACGGGGCGGACCATCATCTTGGAGCGACCTTCTGCGGAGGACATCGGCCTCCTTCTGGGGTATCAGGCCCTGCCACCTACTGCTTGGGATGGGAGGAGTGGCCGGCTCTCCATTAGCTGGCTGCGGGAGAGTCTGGCTCGTCATTTTGAGAGGAGGCACGAGACCGTCTCTGTGGAGGATGCAGCCTTTGCACCGATCTTCCGACATGTATTCCTGCTGATGTTGGGGAGCTGCTTCTTCCCGGAGGATACTACCGGTGTCAGTCCGCTCTTCTTGGATGCCTTGAGAGATTTCCATCAGACCCGCCAGCTGGCATGGGGCCGACTCATCTATGGGACCATCTTGGCCGGGTTGTGCCTTGCAGTTCGAGGTCTGGCATCCCCGAGAGGCGATGGAGTTAGCAGCCGGTTCTTCTGGCAGATTCTACAGGTATTGCATTCATCTGTCTGGTTTAATTCCTTAGGCTTTATCTTTTCTTGACTGATTTTTCTTTTGCCAGGTGTTAATGTACACCTATATGACCTTCTTCCGCCCCTCCCCTGTTCCTGAGGTTGCGGATTTCCCTGTGGCCCTGCGATGGTCGGCCCAGGTCCGGGATGCTGATAGGAGTCAGCCCTGCACCGCCCGGGTGCACTTAGATTGTGCCCGCCGATCTGATGTAAGTCCTCTATCTTTTTTTTTTTTATTTCCTTTCCTGTATCTTGACTGTATCTGACCACTTTGCTTCTTTGCAGCTCATTCTATCCCGTCCAGATGACGTGGATGTCGGAGTTGCCCGTGAAATGGCAGTACAGGATGCTTTTGAGAGAGATCTCCGATGTCAGCCTTACCAGTGCTTCCTTGGGAGGCTTGGTAGGGTGATGTACTTGGGAGAGCGCCTGTACTTCCAGCACACTGGCGCACTTCGCATCCCCGTCCCTCCTCCTGCTGTGGGTCCCGATACTCTCCTTCCTGTCTTCGATGTGGATCAGTTCGATCATTTCCTGGATGCAGAGGGGCTCACAGTAGCCGGTGATTATGACGAGTGGTTTCAGGGAGTATCTATCGGATGTTTGATGGATCGACCCACTCGTGCCGGGGTGACAGAGATCGGCGGGATCCGTATCCGGATCCACGAGGACACGGTAAGCCTTGTACTCTTCCCATTTTTATCCTCTTTTCCTTCCTTATGCATTTCTGACCACGCTTCCGTTCTTGTTGGCAGGTACACGAGCTGAACTCCATTCGGGACCGGTTCGAGAGCCAGCGGGCTGCGATCGATGATATGATTGCGGAGCATGATGCGGTCGTGGCCCAGCGAGATGCCCGGATCAGGGAACTGGAGGCCTTAGTTGCTGAGCTCCAGGCTAGACAGGTATCTGGCCTTCTCATATTTTCATTTCTTCCATTTTTCTATTTCTGCTATTCTGATGTGCTTGTTTGCCTTGTGTAGGGCTCGGTCCCAGATCAGGGTGCCTTCTTTGAGCATGATTTCCTTATTCCTGACCCATCTCCTGCTCGGGCCTCTGATCCTGTGGACGTCCCAGCTGATGATCTTGGTGATGCTCCAGTGATGGTTCCTGAGCCAGAGGAGGTCCCTGCTGTCGACCCAGTGGCTCCTGCAGATGCCCCGGCTGTTCCAGTGATGGTTCCTGAGCCAGAGGAGGTCCCTGCTGCCGACCCAGTGGCTCCTGCAGATGCCCCGGCTGTTCCAGTGATGGTTCATGAGCCGGATGAGGTCCCTGCTGCTGACCCAGTGGATCCGGATCCTCCCGTGCTTGCTGTAGATATCCCTGGTATGCTTCCTTTAATTTTTCCTCTTTGGTTTATTCTGATGCTTTCATTTCTGATTTTTTTTTGGTTGATCCAGATGTTTCTGCTCCTGGCCATTCTTCTGCTGCCGGGTCTTCTGGAGCTGCGGGAGCAGAGCCTGCTATGGCTGAGGGTCCAGTTGGGCCGGTTGCTATTGTGCCAGAGGCTTCCTCCCCAGATTCCACTCCTGCTCTACCCCCAGACATTGAGGAGTATTGCCTGGAGTATCAGCTCCAGCAGGTGGTGGGTCGGCATCCTCGCCATGCAGCCGAGCGTATTCTTGCCTATTCTAGGCGTAGAGTGATTCGAGGGAGAGGCCGTAGAGGTGGACGTGGCCGAGGACGCGTGGATGATCCTGCACATTAGCAGTAGATTAGGATTTCTTCTTTTTATGTATTGATCTCATCATTCCTTGTACAAAAAACTTGCATATATATGAAAGAAAACTTTTTATTCATTCTATCTGGTTTTGCACATCTTTTGCTCTCAATTTTATGCCATTATGACTTGTACACAGGTAAAACAGGTAAAAAATTCGGATTTTTCATCCTTAGCTCATTTTTCTGCTGTTTTTCTTTGTATCCGGTCTGACATACCGGATACATTGATCGGTCTTTGTATCCGGTATGTTATACCGGATATTCATCCAATCCTTTGTATCCGGTATACATATCCGGATATTAATGAAGCCTTTGTATCCGGTCTGAGTTACCGGATACGTTAAAAGATGTTATAAATGCAACCAGCTTCGGGATTTGAGCATTTTTTACGAGTTTTTGAGTTTAGAAACCCCCTTTTTCGCCTTTTTCTTCCTCCTCTTGAGTTCTAGCTTGCTCCCGTCACATCCAATGGAATCCGGATCATCTTCTGCCCCATTATTGTCTGTCCACACTGCCTCCCCTGCAAAACAGCCTTTTAGATCAAAACCCCCAAATCTCACTAGGTACAACCCTGTGGATTCCTTTTACACAAGGTGGGTTAACTCTATGACCCTAGATGAGGAGAGGAGATGGGGTTCTACTAATCTAGGCCATACCCTGCTCATTCCCAAGGTTCCCTTCAGGTGGGAGATTATAGAGGCCATGATTGGTCATTGGGTTCCTGACCTCAACTTGTTCCGTTTTGGGAACCATGAGATGACCCCGACCATTGAGGAGGTGGAAACCATCCTGGGCCTGAGGTTTGATGAGAAGGTGGTGAATCCACCTCTTAGGCCCAGTTACAAGAAGGAAGCTTCTACTTTTTTGGGCATAGGGAAGAAGGACTTGGGGGATTCTGACACCCTTTTGACCCTATCTAAGGCTTTTTGACTGAGAAGCTTTTGAGGGGGGAAGATAAGGAGGCCCGATTCAATGCGTTGACCCTGATAGTGGTCAACCAGTTGCTTTTCCCACGGGATGATGATGAGGTGGACTTGGCCTTGATTTCCGTGATATGCCAGGTTAGGGAGTGGGAGAGGTTGGCCCCCATGATTTTAGCTGGAATATATCAAGCTTTGACTGATTGCTACAACAGGAAGTCGAAACGCTTCTTAGCATGTGCCCAGATCCTGCAGGTAAAAAGTTTTTTTTTCTTTTTTTCTTGCTTTTTGGCTTTTTATTTTATTTTATACAGTGTGCTGACATATCTCTCCTCCTTTGCAGCTTTGGCTACTTGATCACTTGAGCCAGATTGAAGAGATCAATCGACACTTCTTCCCGAGTCTGAAAGTCCCTCTCTTGATGAGCAACAGGGGGTGCCCCGATATTCCAGGGGGCAAACAGGGCTGGTTTACTTTCTTGGGCTCGCTTCAGGATGACCAGGTGAGATGGCCTGGTACTTATCAGCCTAATGCGGAGACAGTGATTAGCTTCCGAGACCGCAACTTTCTGATTCTGGCTGGCCTGAGGCATGCAGTGCTTTATCTTCCTCTGCGGGTCCTTCGTCAGTTCCGTGCGACCCAGGGGATTATCATCCCATGTGGATATGAGGATCGTCTTGGGCCCCTTTCTATGAAGCTAAACGCCTGGTTGATGAAGGAGTGGTCCTATGTCCGCTTTATGCATGGTCCAGTCTTCTCAGAAGCCCATGTGAAGGATTATCTCTTCTGGATCCAGGAACAGATACAGACCCAGGCCCCGGTACCCGAAGATCCTCCTGTAGTCTTAGCTCCCACCTATGAGGACATTCTAGAGTCTGAGCGGGCTTCTCATAAGTGGCTTCAGCAGATATGGGTACGGGAGGCCCAGGAGCTCAGGATACAAGGCGCTTATCTGGAGAGGCAGCTTGAGGCGCAGATCTCACGCCGTATTGCCGTGGAAGAGAAACTGGAGGAGCAGAGGCAGGCCCGTTGCTTCGAGGTCCGTATGATCCGGCAGAAGTACCAGGCTACTTTGGCCAGCCTTAGGAGTATGAGGATTAAGCAGGCCCTTTCAGATGAGGTCATTTCCTTCCTGAGTGATCCCGCTGCAGAGGGGGCTTCAGGAGTCATTGCAGCTCAGGCAGCTCGGATTCGGGAGCTTGAGGAGCGGCTAGGAGACTAGCTTTATTTCCTGCACATTTTTCATACCTTTGTACCAAAGCAAACTCCAATAGTGGAAAGACAAAGGATTTAATTCAAAATAAAATTTTTATATTATTGGCCTCAGAATGCTTAGATGCTTGTAAAAACAAAGGTTTTGTGAAAAGTATTTGATTTCTCATCACTGGCCAAAGTATAATTTTTCCTTTTTATTTTTTTTTATTTTTTTGAAATTTGGTCCATGCACTTAATTACCTATAATTAAAGGAATTAGAACCAGGTTAAATAATGAAAAGGGTAGTCCAGAAAATAATGAGGGATCAGAACCGTCCATCTTAGGACCTTTAGAGTCATCCCCAAATGCCAAAACTGTCCCCATTCTGCTCATGCCAACTTTGCTTCAAGCTCAGATCCCCATGATCAACTCAACCTCTGATTTTCTTTCATTTTTCTTTTTTTTTCTTTTTGCCTTTTTGCCAATATTGCCCCTAGCGCCAGTTACGGTTTTCACTAGGGCCGGCTTCTGAATTCCGTCATCACCCATCTTACTCTGATATTTGAATGAACAAACTAAGATCACCGAGGGCTTAAAAATAGGACGAAATAAAGGCTATGCTCAGTTTACGAAAGAAAGGGTATTAAAGGCCCAAAATTTTTCAAGTGCGGAGATAGGTCAACCGGACTTACAATCATGATGAATTTAACCCTTTTCCCCCTAATTGCATTTTTTGCATTTTTTTCACACTTGGCTTTCATTTGCCATTTCCATTGCTTTTTCTCTCTTTTTCTTTTCCTTTCCTTACTTTGCCCCAATTTAAGACTGTAAATCCGGTTTGGGTTTATCAAAGAAACGAACCGGCTCAACTTGGCTAGACTAGGGATTAAAATTTTTGAAGGAAATAAAGAAAAATGGCCTCGGATCATTTCCTAGAAATATTCACTCAAGGGAAATACCTTTTTACCGCATCAGAGTTAATGGGCTCAGGAAAATCTGTCCCATCCATTTCTGCTAAGATGAGTGCTCCCCCTGATAGGACTTTCTTGACGACATATGGGCCTTCCCAATTGGGCTTGAACTTACCACGAGGGTCTTCCAAAAATGGTAGAATTTTCTTTAGCACTAAGTCTCCTTCTTGGAAAGTTCTGGGCCTCACTTTCTTATTGTAGGCCCGGGCCATTCTCTTCTGGTACAACTGTCCATGGCAAAGCGCTTTCAACCGCTTTTCTTCTATCAGGTTAAGTTGATCATGTCTCGACTGGACCCATTCGGCTTCTTCTAGTTCTGCTTCCATGAGCACTCTAAGTGATGGGATCTCTACTTCCACGGGCAAGACTGCTTCCATCCCATAGACTAGGGAGTACGGGGTTGCCCCAGTTGAAGTCCGGATCGAGGTTCTGTATGCATGCAGAGCGAGTGGCAGCATTTCATGCCAATCCTTGTAGCTCACTACCATCTTCTGAATGATTTTCTTTATGTTCTTGTTGGCTGCTTCCACTGCCCCATTCATCTTTGGCCTATACGGAGCTGACTTGTGGTGGGTGATCTGAAACTGCTCACACATTTTCTTCATGTCCTTGTTCTTAATATTTGAAGCGTTGTCTGATACTATGGCACTTGGCAGTCCATAGCGACAAATAATGTTGTGCTTCAAAAATTTGATCACATGGTTGCTTGTGATGTTTGCATATGAAGCTGCTTCCACCCACTTAGTGAAATAGTCAATCGCCACCAGGATGAATCTATGTCCGTTCGATGCCTTAGGGGAGATCATGCCTATGACATCTATGCCCCACATAGGGAAGGGCCAGGGTGATGTCATGTTGTGCAGCTCGCCTGGGGGTGCATGCTTATTATCTGCATAGATTTGACATTGATGGCACCTCCTGACATGTGTACAGCAATCATGCTCCATGGTTGTCCAGTAGTATCCCAGCCTCAGGATCTTCTTAGCCAGCATTTGTCCACTCATATGGGGCCCACAGACTCCTCCATGTACCGTCTCGATCAACCTGTCCGATTCAGCCTTGGCTACGCATCTTAGCAGAATGTCATTATGTGACCTCTTGTACACATGTCCACCACTTAGCAGAAATTGACCAGCCAATCTCTGTATTGTCCTCTTCTCAGTAGCAGTGGCATTTTCTGGCAATCTTCGATTGTTCAAGAAATTTTTGATATCTTGAAACCATGGTGTTTCTTCTTCTGGTGCTCCCTCTAGAGCGAGACAGTAAGCCGGTTCATCTCGGACCTTAATTTCCAGTGGTCTGATGTCTACTCCTTCTGGTATGCTGACCATTGAAGCCAAGGTTGCTAGAGCATCCGCAAACTGATTCTTGGCCCTTGGCATATAGTTGAAGGAAATTCGAGTGAAATTTGTGCTTATTTCTTCCAAATACTGGTGATAGGGGATCAATTTGTGATCCTTGGTTTTCCACTCACTAGTTGTTTGGAAGATGATAAGACTCGAATCCCCGTATACATCAAGTTCCTCCACTCCATGATCCATGGCTGCTTGCAATCCAATTATGCATGCCTCATATTCTGCTATGTTATTGGTGCACTGGAATCTCAGCTTTACTGCAATCGGGATGTGTGAACCATCTGGTTTAACCAAGACGGCCCCTATTCCGTTCCCATTCATATTGGCGGCCCCATCAAAGAACATCTGCCAAGAACCCTCACTGTCCTCCTCTTCAGTGTACAGAATTGCCTCATCTGGGAAGTTGGTCTTCAAGGGTTGATATTCTGGCAGAGGATGCGCAGCCAGGTGATCCGCTATGGCTTGACCCTTGATCGCCTTCTGGGTGATGTATGTGAGGTCAAACTCGGACAGTAGCAGTTGCCACTTTGCCGTCCCGCCAGTCAGTGCCGGTTTCTCAAATAAATATTTCAGCGGGTCCATCCGGGATATCAATAGTGTGGAGTGACTAAGGAAGTAATGCCTTAGCCTCTGAGTGGCCCACACTAGAGCACAACAAGTCTTTTCCAATGGTGAGTACTTGGCTTCATATTCCGTGAATTTTTTACTTAGATAGTAAATTGCCCTTTCTTTTCTACTAGTCTCATCATGCTGCCCCAAGACACATCCCATCGACGTTTCCAACACTGACAAGTACAGGATCAGTGGTCTTCCTGGAGTTGGTGGCACTAGCACAGGTGGGTTCAGCAAATACCTCTTTATTGTGTCAAATGCCTGCTGGCAGTCCTCATTCCAGACCGTAGGGTTATCTTTCCTCAAAAGTTTGAAAATTGGTTCACAGATAGCAGTGAGCTGTGCTATGAACCGGCTTATGTATTGAATCCTTCCAAGAAACCCCCTGACCTCCTTCTCGGTTCTGGGTGCTGGCATTTCAATTATGGCCTTGGCCTTAGCCGGGTCAATTTCGATTCCTCTTCGGCTCACTATAAACCCCAGTAGCTTCCCTGATGTAGCCCCAAAGACGCACTTAGCCGGGTTAAGCCGTATACTGTACTTCCTGAGCCGATCAAACACTTTCTTCAGATTGATCAAGTGGTCCTCCTCTTTGCACGATTTGGCAATCATATCGTCCACGTAGACCTCCATCTCCTTATGGATCATGTCATGAAATAGTGCAGTCATGGCCCGCTGGTATGTTGCCCCAGTGTTCTTAAGCCCAAACGGCATGACTGTATAGAGGAATGTGCCCCAAGGTGTGATAAATGCTGTTTTCTCTTGATCCTCCTTAGCCATCTTGATCTGATTGTATCCTGAGAAACCATCCATGAAGGAAAACAAGCTATGTACCGCAGTATTATCAACCAAAATGTCGATGTGTGGCAGCGGAAAATCGTCCTTTGGGCTTGCCCTGTTTAAGTCTCTATAATCCATGCACATTCGGACTTTCCCGTCCTTCTTGGGTACCGGCACTATGTTTGCGAGCCATTCTGGGTATGTAGAGACTGCCAGAAATCCGGCTTGGAACTGTTTGACCACTTCGTCCTTGACCTTTAAGGTCCACTCAGGTTTCAATCTTCTCAGCTTCTACTTAATCGGCTTAACCCCTGGTAAAATTGGCAACTTGTGCACCACCATGTCAGTGTCCAACCCCGGCATGTCCCGATATGACCAAGCGAACACATCTTTGTAGTCTGCCAAGAACTGTGACATTTCATTTTTCTGCACATCAGACAAGCATGACCCGATTTTTACAATTTTTGGGTCATCTTTGGTCCCAAGGTTTATGGATATGGTCTCCTCAATATTAGGTTGGACCCCCTTTTCATGACGTTCCAATTGGTATTCAATTTCTTTTGGAACGTCTTCTTCTTCGACCTCGGTCTCTTCTTCGACCCCCATGAGATCAAAGTCGAGCTCAAGGTCGAAGTCATATTCATCCTGGTCCAATTCGGTCTGATTATATGGTTCATAAGTGGTTTGGACCCTTTTGAAAAAATTAAATTTTCTAGAAAAAATAGAAAAATCTTTTTGGGTTTTTTGTGGGCCTTCTAAACATAATTCCCCTGAAGACGAAGGCCCATTAGAACCTTCAGGGAAATGGCGTTCCACTATTGGAGTTTTTTTTGGAAGCCGCGTCAGTTTGCCGAACAAACGCTGCTTCAAAGGTAAGGGGAGTTTCCTCCCAATTGTTCATTACAAAATTTTGGGGAGCAGGGGAAATAGGGAAAGCCTGCTCCTCAAGCCCAGCATCCGATGCCATCATCACCGGGTGGGTACTGCCCTTTTCTGCTACGGGGCCCAATCCAGAAATGACCTCTTCTGGAATCTTTACTGCGGCCCAGTCAATGAACGGCAGGTCCATGTCACTGTCAGTCTTTTCGCCTTCAGTCATGGCGAAGAATGCACCAACATCTTCAGAAAAGTCCACCTGCTGCTCGGGCTGTGGTCCAGGCCCATCTGCTGCTCCCAGTATTGGAGAAGGGTTATAAGGTTGTAGGGCCGAAACAAAAGGCTTTTGAAATGGGTTAATGTTTCGGTATGGAGGCTTGGACTGGTCCATGGGAGGAGTTATTTGGATTATATATGAGGGTTTTGGAAAGTTCACCCTCAGATGCGGGAGTTTTCCTTTGCTTCTGCTCTCCCCTTCTTCTTGTTTCATTCTTCTCCAGCCTCTGGGCTTGAAGCCCAACCCTACCCTGGGGATTAGTTTCTTAGCCGTAATTGGCTCCACCATCCCCTGCAGATTGATCCCCAGGCCTTTCCCTGGGTGAAAGTGGTATTTCTCCATCACTTTCTTGACCATTTTTTCTGCAGTGGTCCCCTTTTCCTTCTTTTTCTCACACCCCCCAGGTATGTAATTGACCGCCTCAAATTGAAATGAGTGGAATGCAATCTTGTCGACAGTTAGGTCTACATTGATTAGGGGTACATCAGGTGACACAATGGGCGGCACCAAGTTTTCAGCTAGGACTGTTATCACCCTTTGCCCTCTTACATACTTCACCCTCTGGTGGAGCGTGGATGGTATTGCCCTAGCCGAATGTATCCACGGCCTTCCTAGGAGTAGATTGAAGGCTGCGGGTATATCCATCACCTCAAATGTGATGTTAAAGATATTCTGCCCGATTGTGACTGGCAGTTCAATCTCCCCTAGGGAGTGGGTCTTGGAGCTATCAAAAGCCCTTACTATCCGCCCATTTCGTTTTATCCTTGACTGGTCCAGACCCAGTTTGGTAAAAGTGATTAACGGGCAAACGTTTAACGCTGACCCGTTGTCAATTAAAACCCGTGCAACCATGCAGCCCTTACAAAGCACAGTGATGTGCAAAGGGTCCACATGATAACACCCACCTGGGATGATCTCACCTTCTGAGAAACTTATCACATTATGTGACAAGATTTGACCAACCATTTTACCAAGCTGGTCTGGATCGATGGTCTGGGATACGTGTGCACTCTGTAGCACCCTTAACAATGCATCCCTGTGCTTTTCAGAATTCAGCAAAAGGCCCAGTATTGAAATCTGGGCCGGGACCTTGTTCAGCTGATCCACAAGATTGAATTCACTTTTCTTTATTATTTTTATGAGGTCTGCTGCCTCATTTTCTGCACCCTGGGGGGTGTCTTCTCCCACTTTATTTTTTCCTTTCTGTTTTCTTTTTTCTTCATTTTCTTTTTTTTCTTTTTCTACTTCTGTCTCTTTCTCTTTCTCTTCACCCCCTGCACATCTCCCTGACCTCGTCATGAGGTTCACCTCCTCCTGGTTCTGGTCCCTGACCATTGGAACCGTAGCCGTGATTCCCTCGCTGTAGTTCCATGGTACAGCGGCCTCTGAATAGGCTAATTTAGGGATGTTAACCACTAGTGGCTGGAGTTTGGACCGGGATGTATGGGCCGGTTTAGGGATAGTTTGGGCTGGCTGTACATTTACAACCAGGGGTTGAAGTTTGGATTTTGTGGGGCCAGAAGAAGTGATGGAAGCAGTGGTGGGGTCAAGATTGATGACCAGCGGAGCCTTAGACGGCTTGGATGGGGAATAAGTGGGCGGACTGCAATTGAAGACCAATGGGGGCCTTGCAGTATTCATCTGGGCCATGAGTGAAGAGACCCGGTTTAGAGAGGAACTTATGTCCTCAGCAGCAAGATTGTTTTTTTGGGAGACCATGTTGATCTCTTCTTCTTCCTCTTCTGGGAAAAATCGGACCTGGACTGTAGTCCCCACAGGTGCTATGAGCTGTGATGGGTCAAAGGCCCTTCTCGTGGTGGATATGGCAGTGATGGAATTGGATGGGCCTGCCCCAGTGTGGTAAGGCAGAGGGTTCTGCCCAATATCATTCCCTGACGGGGCCGGTGCAGCAGTGTTGAACACCAAGGCCTTCTGGTCCAACAAATCCTGGACTGCATGCTTCAGCACCCAGCAGTTATCTGTAGAGTGCCCTGGTGCACCCATGTGGAAGTCACAGGTGACCGATGTGTCAAAATTTCTCCCCTTCGGGGCATTTGGGTTAGGCTCCTTCAGAGTCAAGTATTCCCCTTTCAGCAGGGTTGGTAGTAGTTGGGACAGAGATATCGGGAGAGGAGTGAAGACTCGGTTCTTCCTTGCTGTGAACCAGGCATCCCGCTCCTCCTTAGTAAAGGTCCTCCTTGTGTTAGCTGGCACAGAGGGAGAGAAGTTGACATTCAGCGGGGTCTGGTACGACTGCTGGGCCTGTTGGGGTGCCGAGATGTTCACATGAAGTGGCTTCTTGGCTGGAGGAGCCTGGACTAGGTTCACCTCCCCTTCTTTTCGGGCCCCCGTCTTTTTAAACCCGGCCCCTTTCTTCTGGGCCATGGAGGCAGAGGAATCAGACTGCCCAGCCAGAGTAGAGTAGTCTATCAGCCTTCTTGACCTGACCCCTTCTTCAATCCGGTCCGCCACTTGTACCAGGGCTGCAAAGTTGGTGGTTATCTGACCCACCAGATGGTTGTAGAAGGGCTGGCCCAGTGTGCCCATAAATGTGGAGATCATCTCCGGCTCTTGCATAGGTGGCCTGACCTGGGAGGCGGCCTCTCTCCATCTCTTGGCGTACTGCCGTACCGGTTCATCTTTCCCCTTGGTCATTCTCATCATGTCGTACCGGTCCGGCACGATCTCAGAGTTTAACTTGTATTGGTCCAGGAAAGCGTCAGCTAGGTCCTTCCACCTCCTGATTCTTCCATGGTCCACTGTAGCGAACCACCTAAGGGCTGACCCGGTCAGACTCTTCTGGAAGAGCTGGATCAGTATGCCATCATCCCGGCCAAACTGGCACAAGGCCCCGCAGTACAATTTGAGATGGCTCAATGGGCAGCCCGTGCCATCAAATTTATCGAAGTCTGGGCACCTGAACTTAGCCGGTAGACAGACGTCCGGGTACATGCACAGGTCTTCGAAGGTGGTGCCTGCATGGCTGCCTCCCCCCTTCACTTCCTTCAGCTCTTCCTGGATCCTTTCTATCCTGAGCAGCATTTTCTTTTCCATCTCATCTCGGGCCTTTTCTTTTTCCAGCTCTTTCTCAGACTTCGCTGTATTTTCCCTGATCAGAACGGGTTCAGGGACTGGTTCAGAAATGGGCTCAGGCATGGGCTGAGCCGGAGGCGGAATGTAGGCCTGAGGTGGTGGTGCCTGATGGGAAGTAGATGCCTGGTTCTGGGCTTGGGCCTGTTGGGCCTGAGCCGCCAGTAGATCCCCCAGCATCTTGGCCAGACCGGCCACTTGCTCCTGCAGTTGAGTAAAGTCCTGAGCAGGGACAGTAGCTTGGGCTTGGTTCTCTTCAGTATTCATGGCTCTTGCTTTGGATCTGGTCACGGGAGCAATGATTGCAAATAAGTGTAAATGTACCTGATTAAGAAAAACAAAGACATAAGTCAGCTTCCATTTAATTTGAAACACACCCCTATAAATGTAGACAAATAGGTCAGGTGAACACCAATCCAGATTTTTTCTTGTTTTTTATTTTTATTTTTTTGTTTTTGTTTTTTTTTTTTGTTTTGATTTTGGAATATTCTAGGGCTTCCAAGGGTCCCAATTTTTTTTTTTTGATTCGATTGATAAAAATAACCAACCAAGGTTTTCATGGAATATTCTAGGGCTTCCAAGGGTCCCAATTTTTTTTGATTTGATTGATAAAAATAACCAACCAAGGTTTTCATGGAATATTCTAGGGCTTCCAAGGGTCCCAATTTTTTTTTTTTGATTTGATTGATAAAAATAACAAACCAAGGTTTTCATGGAATATTCTAGGGCTTCCAAGGGTCGCAATTTTTGATTTGATTGATAAAAATAACCAACCAAGGTTTTCATGGAATATTCTAGGGCTTCCAAGGGTCCCAATTTTTTTTTTGATTTGATTGATAAAAATAACCAACCAAAGGTGTCTTGAAATATTCTAGGGCTTCCAAGTATCCCACAAATGTTTTGATTTAATTGATAAAAATAACCAACCAAAGGTGTCTTGGAATATTCTAGGTCTTCCAAGTATCCCACAAATGTTTTGATTTGATTGATAAAAATAACCAACCAAAGGTGTCTTGGAATATTCTAGGTCTTCCAAGTATCCCACAAATGTTTTGATTTGATTGATAAAAATAACCAACCAAAGGTGTCTTGGAATATTCTAGGTCTTCCAAGTATCCCACAAATGTTTTGATTTGATTGATAAAAATAACCAACCAAAGGTGTCTTGGAATATTCTAGGGCTTCCAAGTATCCCACAAATGTTTTGATTTGATTGATAAAAATAACCAACCAAAGGTGTCTTGGAATATTCTAGGTCTTCCAAGTATCCCACAAATGTTTTGATTTGATTGATAAAAATAACGAACCAAAGGGTTTTTTTTTCATTTTTGCTGAATTTTCTCAGTTTTCAAGTTCCAAAGTTTGACTGACACATGTTTGAGTTGAGTTGGTGTCAAAAAATATGACACCTTGGTTTCCTCTTTGATTTTCAAACTTAGGTTAAATCCTGAAAGAATATTTTATTTTATTCTTTTTTGTTTTTTTTTTTCTTATTTTTTTATTTTTTTGTATTTTTGGGAACATTTCTTATGTTCTTTTCAGGGTGCCTAAGGATTATCCACAGTGTTTTAGGCATCTTATTTTGAAAATTTGGGCTGAAAAGCCAATTTGTGCATTTTTTGAACGTATCCGGTATAATATACCGGATAAGAATATGCCTTATTGTATCCGGTCACCCTAACCGGATACACGCATATGCCTTTGTATCCGGAAATACATACCGGATATGAATAGAGTTGTTATTAACCGGCCTGAGTTGCCGGAATGGCCCTTTTTGACTCATTTTTTCACCCGATTAGTTTTTTTTCATTCCCAATTGATGTTCACCTTAATTTGACCTTCAAAACTTGCCCCAAATTGGGCTTGGACATCATACTTGCAAAATTCCCTAAATTTGGGAAAAGGACATGGCTTTACCTTGCCACCTTGTATTACCTTCATTCAATATGGTATTCACATTATACCTTGGCCTGTAAAACATGCAAACGGCCTTCCCACATTTACACCCAATTCCCCAAACGCAATTGTGTGCTTTTAGCTGAAAACGTGTTTCTCCACCTTCAAGCGTATGGTTTTTTTTTTGGTTTTGGCTTAATTGGCAACTTAGAACTCAAGTCTAGTGATGCCCGGAATCGAATCACAGATCCCATTGTCATCACATCATTGACCCAAATTCTAAGGTAAATGTTTTCACTTTCGCTTTCCGAAGTCACGACCTCGGTGCGCCAAGCTACACACATTCATGGTTCAACTTCCTAATAGGTAAATGGTAGGCTGTGCAAATTGTTTCAAGTGCTCAAGTGCAATTTTAAATTGTGGTAACATTCACAACGTCCCAGCCCCTTGCCACTCTTTTTCGTAGCCATGCATTCAATTTCAAGCCAAGGTACATATGACAAAAATAACGAAGCTAAATACAAGCAAGCAAGCACCAAAGTAACCAAATATGCACAAAAAATATTACATGCCCAAAAAGTGGTATACAAAACATGTTATTTGTACAAACAACAACTAAACCATGGAAGCATGCTTGACCCAAAAGCATTCCCTAAAATTCCAGATTTTCATGCTCTTTTTCATGCTCAAAGTGTACCATTTCTGCCCAATTTGAAGCCTATGAATTTAGCACTTACTTGACATGGTTCAAAAGTGTTTCAATGAGGTAAAATATGCTTGAAATCTCCCAAATCATACACTAGAATTTCCAGATTTTTTTATTGCTTTCATGCTCAAAGTGTATCACTTATACCCCCAAATTGATGCCTAAAATTTTAGCACTACTTGACATGATACAAAAGTGTTTTAATGAGGGAAAACATGCTTGAAAACCATCCTAATGGCTACTGTATTTACAGATTTTTGCTCAATGTTTTCATGCTCAAATCATGGCATTAAGAACCTCCTAACACAAGGCAAACAAAAAACAAGTAGGCATGCACAACAAAGTAGGGCCCTAAACATGATCCTTAGCATATCCAAGCATACACACATGCCTTCATCAATGTAAAATTTTAAAGTATCCCAATCAGATTTAGAATACACCAATAAAGTAAACAAAATAGCAAGCATTCAAAAGTGATGAAAAAGCATGAATATACACAAATAGGCTTAAATCCACAAGTCCCCAGTGGAGTCGCCAGTTGTGAGACATGGGAAAAATCACCGGAATGATCATCCCTCCGTCAACACACGGGCTCAACGCAAAAACGGGAGAGTCGCCACCATTCATGATTTTGGGGTGAGAATGGACACCAAAGAGTTCAAAATAAGCAAAAAGTGAAAAAAGAAGCATTCTAGGATAAAAATAATCCTACTTGAAAATCAAATCCAGAGATGGGTAAGGGGATTAGATTATGAACGGGGGAAGGTGTTCGGCACCCCCATTCATCCACACGAAGTGGTTGCCAAGTGTATGTTCATGCTAAAAGAAAATAAGAAGCTTGCTAAAAATCATGAAAAAGCCTTGAAAAAGGAACAAGTGTATGATATATTCACATGGAGATCCAAATGGATTTTAGATCTCCTCTTATGTCAATATCACTTCTGGAGTATTTCAAAAGATGGAAATCAAAGTAAAAGTGGCCAAAACCAAGTTGAGGCAAATCCGGGAATTTTGGTAAAAAGTAAGGTCCTTTGTCTTGAAATCATTCAAATCCAATTTCGAATTGATTCAAACCAACTCTATTTGAAAGATTATGATAAATAAGGAACTCATGCAAAATCTCAAGTTAATCCGATAAAAATCCTAGGAGTTATGCTCCTTTGAAGTTGCTGCTGGGGATTTTTAAAAGTGGTAAGTGGGCAACTTTGGAAAATTGTCTAGAAACATCCACTACACAAAAGTCCACGAAATTTGGTGTGATTGAAGTTTGTATGGCCATCTTTCCATAGAAACTAGCCTCATACAAAAATCCCTTCGGATGTGCCTTGGGTGGTCTCCCGAACAGGCCCCGAAGATCACAGATTTACCCAGAAAAGTACAAATGAACAGTTCTGAGTAAATCGGCTACCAATAATTCAAATGGAATCCAAAAATTATGAAACCAACTGGATTTGAAAATACAGTCATAAAGGAATACTCAAAAAATAAAATCACTCGAATCGGACTTAAAACGAACACATGGCGGTCCGTCGAAGTGACAAGTTCTGTATTTGAACCTGAACTGTCCACTCAACTTCGACAGAGAGGTGTCAAAAATCGGCTAGATATAAATTCATGAAATTTGGTGGACATAAACTAGACAGCCTCACCTTTCCCATGGTTCTAGAATCGCCCCAAAATTCATCCGGATGATGAAGTTATGGGCGTCCGAAGTAAGGGTACAGGTGCTATCAAGCTAAGCCACTTTTGAAGAAAACCAAATCCGAAAATTGACAAAGTATGTGAGATTCGTGTGAGATGAATCCAAAACCTTTAAAAAACATTTAAAAACACTCCAGAATTTGATTGAGGCCATTTATTTGAGTTTTATCACAATAAATGCAATAAACCCCAAATATGAACCTATCCCGCCAAAATAGTGATATGTATGTGCAAGTGTAAAAAAACAAACAAGATCAATACAAGATGCATATAGATTCAACAAAATAGGTTCTAGCATAGCCTAGGGTTCCGTTCCATTATCTTTTCCCTCTGTTCTTTTTAAGATAATCAAGGGTACTTTGAATATGGAACGGTTTACAATCAATCAAAAAGGCCTTATGCTACATAGGTTCTAGCACTAGGGTCAATCCCCAGTCTCGTTTCTCCTAGATCCGCCTTAACATTTTACGGCTAGGGGAGTCTTGAGATACTTTGAGCCGGGGAAGGATTTCCACACATACAAACAAGGCTTTACACTACAGAAAGGTAGAAGAAGAGATCTAGATCTAGGAATGTAAAGACAGAAAATAAAAAAAGAAAAGTTGAGGCTTACCTGAGTTCTGGAGGCGATTCCACAGCGGTTTTCTTCTTCTCTTGGAGTTCTTCTTTGCGAGAATTCAAAACAAGAGTTGTGTGTCATTTGCTCAAGGAGGAGCCTCCTATTTATAGGCAAAGGCTAGGGTCATTGGTAGACACAAATTAATGTCTAGAACCCCTCCAACCTAAACCCTAAGGTTATTTCCGCGATTTCCCCTCATTTAATGAGGGACATGATGGTAAAAGTGAAAAGCTCTGGGAAAACCCTAATTTTGAGCAAACTTAAGGTATCCGGTATGTCAGACCGGATAACAAAGGGCCTTAAGGTATCCGGTACATGGTACCGGATACACTAAGGCTCACATGTATCCGGTATGAGTATCCGGATACGGGAAGGAGTACTTGTATCCGGATTGAGTATCCGGATACAGGTAAAAGTTTATTTTCTTCAAATTCTGTGCTGGCTTTCCAGGAGATAATGATTTTTGATGATTGTTTGTGCAATTTGGGGTGTCTACAGTAGTCGTCCATTGTTTTTCTACCTACACTAAAAGTTGATTCCAACGCAACTATGGACACCGGAACCGTTAGTAGATCACGTGCTATGGAGGAAAGTAGAGGATAATTAGCCTGATTTTGCTTCCACCATACCAAAAATATTAAAAGAATTATACTCCTCTATAGTTCTTAACCCTAATGGGGGGCTTTCTAAATATATCCTTAACTCAAACAATTCACCACTACCAGATGCTGGTTGTTTCCCCCTTCTTCTCCAACTTAAAAAATTACAGCGGGAACTATCTGGTAGTGTTTATTGGGTTTGAGTTAAACCATGTCTGCTATTGCTAGTATCATATAAAAAAAGTCTTTCTAAAATGTTTTTTATTTTATTTATATCTTGTCAGCACCCCATTTTTGCACTATAGAATTGCCGAAGAAGCATATCTTAAACCGGCATATATGTGGGCACGTAAATCGAGGTTTTTATAGTGGACCCATCTTTTTTAAATAACAAGTTCATAGAAAAGAGAATTCTGAGCCGATTTCGATGCACCAAACCGTGCTCAAATCCAATCTCAAACGACTAAGTTATGGATAAGGGATTTTTGCAGGAACACCCCTTGAGGTTTCTGACTATTATAGTCAGACCCCCTGAGCTTTGGAAGCGATCACTAACACCCCCTGAGATGCGCGCGTTGAACACAGACACCCCCTGCCGTCATCTTTGTGCGAACGGCGTTTGGTTAGTTTAATGAAACCCGGTTTGTTTTTGAACCGTGGTTCAACCTGGGTCATAAACCTGGTTTTCATTTTGCCCATTCGTTCTCCTCCCACGATCAATCTCCTTCCATGCCCTAATCCCCTGTCGCCCCGCCCCCTTCGTTTTTTCTCTCCTCCTCCTTCCTTCCCATGGCCACTTGCTCTACCGAAAATCAAGTTCATCTGAAGAGACACGCTCATCATCTTTTTCCAAGGGAAGAGTCGCCTCTACCGAAAATCACGGCTACTGTGAACAAGGTAAGCTCCCCATTTGCTATTGCCGGTTTGATTTATTGCTTATCTTATAGTTGTTGTTTGTCGACCCCCATTCGTTTTGTCCCCCATTTGCTTTATCGCTTTAACGTATTAAAGAAGACTGGTCTGTAGTTTTGTGTTTGGTAGATTGTCTTTACATGTTGACTCCTCCTTTATCAGGCCGTGAACCCCACATGTTGACTCCCTCTCAAGTTGGGACCATGTCTGCTTTTTTAAAATTTAAATTACTTATTCCATGTATCCCCTGCGGTTGGGACCATTTCCCTTCTTCCTATCTTTGTCAGGCCGTGAACCCCACATGTTGACTCCCTCTCCAGTTGGGACCATGTCTGTTTTTGTAAAATCCCATTCCTTATTCACTACACATAACAATCCCATTACATGGTTTTGTATAAGGGATCCTTATGAGATGCGGTAATTTTTAAAAGGCCTAGATGCTATACCAATTACACTTTTATAAGATGCGGTAATGTTTTTTTAAGTGCTGATCATTCCGAACTTTCCAAATGCTCCAACAAATGAAAGCAATTTGTGATGCTCTTCTCTTATTTGTTTCCAACACTTGCAAAAACCACTCGATAATAATCAGAGTGACATACAGAAATGCTACTGGGAGATATCCTAGATGGTGCTTATCATCTTTGTGGGTCTATAACAAAGTCTTTTTTATTCCGAGAATGGTCTTATACATAGTTGTCCACTTTGTGTATTTGAAGTGTATTCATCCCAAGGAGATTTAAGGTCTTGCTATGGTATGTTCTGTAAATGAACTTTTTCGATGGCATTTTATGATTTTGATTTTTAAGTAAACATAAAGCTAGTTAAGTGACTGCAAACAATCAAATATTTAGGATTTTTCATTGTGCTAGTTCTGGTTTAAGAAATATTATGCTTAAAAATCTTTGTCAGTGGTTGTAATCTCCTTGACTTACCTACTCAAAACTGTGTTAATCAAATGATTTTTCCACCCTTTGTTTTGCGAGTGAATGGAGCAGAAATGCATAAAGATTATTATGTACATACATTGGGGTGTGTTTGTATATTGACGCCAGCACTAATCATGTATGACATAAGCACCACTCTGACTTATTAGCCATTATAGGCTTGTACTTGTTTGGACTCACAATGGCCATTCATTCATATTCTGATGTGGGTATGGGTTGGTGGGGTGTTGTAGGACAGATAAGCACAGATTAATTCTATCTTACCATATAATTTCTTGTGAACTTCTGTTGTCATCTAGGTAGTTAATTATTTCTATTAAGGATGTTTTAATAAGCCAAAAAATGCAAAATGGAAGAATAATCTATTCAATTCAAACCACCCAATGGACAGGGAACCCTCTCAATTAATCGATACTTGTGAAGTTTTGTTGTGTTTATCATTGCCTATCTAACCTGTTAATGTTGCTATGGTTTATAAGAGTAAAGAGTTAATTTTAGTTTAGCCCTTGAAAAAATCTTTGTAGCCCAAAACTTTATGTGTAACTTGAAGTTGAATAGTAGTACTAGTGGAGAAGTGATGGTGTTCAAATAGGATTTCTTGTGTGTGTTACTTGCCTCATAAGGTACCTCTAGCAATGATATTAATGTTTTTAGTATGATATTTATTAACTGAAAACATGCCATGTGGTCAGACCTCTGACATCTCACATATCAACTTCTTGTCAATTTTCAAAAACCATGTGGTGTCAAATACTGAATCCTTATCATAGACTTCTTTCACTTTGTTGTGTTCACACTTCACTTTCAATGGTACTCTTGCTATATTTTAGTTTTTTTATGATGTCTCTGGAGTTTTTCAAGTCCTAAAATATTATTACAATGTACTTTAATTTTCAATTGAAGCTTGACCCATCAGGATTGGTGATTCAGTGATTCAGCTTGTGCCCCCTTTGGTACTTTTCCTCAACCCACAGCTCAATAATTGCAAACCTAAAAGAAGAGAGGAAAAAAACACATCAGAACAGTTAAAAATCCAAGCTTGTGTCAAGCTCCCACTCATAATAAACTTACAAATGCACATAAAATAAAATAAAATAAAAATAGAAAATTGTGCATAAAATATTTTCTAAAAAAGAAGATAAAAAGGAGATGTGAAAGCAACATATTAGCTCCAAATTCCCATATACATGATTTTTATCATGTTTGGCCTTTTCTCTGTTTGGCCTTTCCTCTTGTAAATCCTTTTTCTCTTGTAATTGTGGTGCTCCTCTTGCCCACAATCTTATGATTGTAAATCCTTTTTTATCATGTTTTACTGAATTAAAGATTAAGTTTCTAAAAAAAAAAGTATGGTTATAACATACATTCTTTCTCAATATGGTTATAACATACATTCTTTCGGGTAAGTGTAAATATTCTTTATGATTCTGATATTTTCTGCCACATTTATTTTTTCTTTATTTATTCACTTTAAATTTTTATATAATTTTCGGGCGAAATCTATATTGAACCAATGTTTTCACTGGCGATACATTACTCTGGTGGGGTTGAGCATGTGGATTTTGTTGATGAAGACAGATATTCGTATCTGGACTTGGCTGAAGATGCAGCCACACTTACTAGAGTTAAACCAGGTAATGCTTTTACCATTAAATACAAGGTACCTAGAACCCAAGAATTGGTGACACTCGATGGTGATAGAGCATTAATGCAAATGTTTGAGATACACCGAGGTGTATCTCAAATACATTTAGTGTTGTCTGAAGATACCATATCTCAAGTGTTCGCAATTGACACAAGAGAAAGCTTCAGCATCACATGGGTTTTGTGGTGCACAAGATGAGCAAGGAGAATGGTATGATGATGAAGATGTGATAGACGATGAAATCAGGATTAGTGATGATGAAGAATGGAACATGGATGAAAATGAGGAAGATAATGGAGAAAGCATAGATGAAATAGATGAGGAAAAGGAAAGTGATGGTTCACATGAGGAGCTTGAGGGTCATGAATTATCTGATTTTGAGTCCGATCCTGAATACAATAGTTTATGTGAATCTGATGATGATTATAGACCGTCTCAGGATGTGGGCTTGGAATTTGATATGGAACATGGCTTGGAGAGAGGGTATGGTGTTCCCTAATATACATGATTTTAGAGGTGCGTTGAAAGAATTTGCAATTAGTGAAGGGTTTGACATTAAAAGAATCAAGAATGAGAGAACAAGGATAACTGTGGTGTGTGCTGCGGAAGGTTGCAGTTGGAGACTACATGCATCTCTTAGACCAGATGAACAGACGTATATGATAAAGACACTTCAGCCTTTGCATACTTGTATGCAGGTACATAGAAATAGCCAAGCCACATCTCAATGGATAGCAAAGAAGATTATACCTCAAATACGTGCAAATCCAAAGTTACAGATATCATCAATTAGGGAGACAATTCAATCTCAATTTGGTATTGAGTCTAGTGATGTTCAGTTAAGGAGGGCCAGAAGAAAGGCAATTGACGAGGTGGAAGGGAATCATATGGAGTCCTATGGATTACTTCGGGGTTATGGAGAAATGATTCAATCTACTAATCCTGGAAGTTTGGTAAAGATTGAGACAGATAGGATTGATCATTCCTTGGCACCTACCTTCAAGAGAATCTTCATTAGTTTTTCAGCCATGAAGAGTGGGTTTCTTGAAGGATGTAGACCCTTCATTGGGTTAGATGGTTGTCACTTGAAGGGGCCATATGGGGGTGTATTACTAGCAGCCGTTACGTTGGATGGCAATGGAGGATTATTTCCTATAGCGTATGCTGTGGTAGTGTAGACACCCCAAATTGCACAAATAATCATCAAAAATCATTATCTCCTTGAAAGCCAGCACAGAAATTGAAGAAAATGAATTTTCACCTGTATCCGGCAACTCAGGCCGGATACAAGTGGTCCTCTGTGTATCCGATGACAAATACCGGATACAGGCAGTGCTTAGTGTATCCGGTATTATATACCGGATACATTAAGGTACTTGTGTATCCGGCCTGACATGCCGGATATGCTAGTTTTGCTCAAAATTAGGGTTTTCCGAGAGCTTTTCACTTTTACCATCATATCCCTCATTAAATGAGGGGAAATTTCGGAAATAGCCTTAGGGTTAAGGTTGGTGGGCTATAGACATTATGTTGTGTCTACCATTCTCACCAACCCTAACCCTAGCCTTTGCCTATAAATAGGAGGCTCCTCCTTAAGCAAAAGGCACACAACTCTTGTTTTGAATTCTCGCAAAGAAGAACTCCAAGAGAAGAAGAAAACCGCTGTGGAATCGCCTCCAGAACTCAGGTAAGCCTCAACTTTTATTTTTATTTTTTGTCTTTACATTCCTAGATCTAGATCTCTTCTTCTACCTTTCTGTAGTGTAAAGCCTTGTTTGTATGTGTGGAAATCCTTCCCTGGCTCAAAGTATCTCAAGACTCCCCTAGCCGTAAAACGTGAAGGCGGATCTAGGAGAAACGAGACTGGGGATTGACCCTAGTGCTAGAACCTATGTAGCATAAGGCCTTTTTTGATTGATTGTAAACCGTTCCATATTCAAAGTACCCTTGATTATCTTAAAGAGAACAGAGGGAAACGATAATAGAACGGAACCCTAGGCTATGCTAGAACCTATTTTGTTGAATCTATATGCATCTTGTATTGATCTTGTTTGGTTTTTTTACACTTGCACATACATATCACTATTTTGGCGGGATAGGCTCATATTTGGGGTTTATTGCATTTATTGTGATAAAACTCAAATAAATGGCCTCAATCAAATTCTGGAGTGTTTTTAAATGTTTTTCAAAGGTTTTGGATTCATCTCACACGAATCACACACTTTTTGTCAATTTTCGGATTTGGTTTTCTTCAAAAGTGGCTTAGCTTGACAGCACCTGTACCCTTACTTCGGACGCCCATAACTTCATCATCCGGATGAATTTTGGGGTGATTCCAGAACCATGGGAAAGGTGAGGCTGTCTAGTTTATGTCCATCACATTTCATGAATTTCTATCTAGCCGATTTTTGACACCTCTCTATCGAAGTTGAGTGGACAGTTCAGGTCCAAGTACAGAACTTGTCACTTCGACGGACCGCCATGTGTTCGTTTTAAGTTCGATTCGAGGGATTTTTGTTTCTGAGTACTCCTTTATGAGTCTATTTTCAAATCCAGTTGGTTTCATAATTTTTGGATTCCATTTGAATTATTGGTAGCCGATTTACTCAGAACTGTTCATTTGTACTTTTCTGGGTAAATCTGTGATCTTCGGGGCCTGTTCGGGAGATCACCCAAGGCACACCCGAAGGGATTTTTGTATGAGGCTAGTTTCTGTTGAAAGATGGCCATACAAACTTCAATCACACCAAATTTCGTGGACTTTTATGCAGTGGATATTTCTAGACAATTTTCCAAAGTTGCCCACTTACCACTTTTAAAAATCCCCAGCAGCAACTTCAAAGGAGCATAACTCCTAGGATTTTTATCGGAATGAAGTGAAATTTTGCATGAGACTCTTATTTACCCTAATCTTTCAAATAGAGTTGGTTTGAATCAATTTGAAATTGGATTAGAATGATTTCAAGACAAAGGACCTTACTTTTTACCAAATTTCCCGGATTTGCCTCAACTTGGTTTTGGCCACTTTTACTTTGATTTCCATCTTTTGAAATACTTCAGAAATGATATTGACATAAGAGAGGATCTAAAATCCATTTAGATCTTCATGTGAAAATATCATACATTGTTCCTTTTTCAAGGCTTTTTCATGATTTTTAGCAAGCTTCTTATTTTCTTTTTAGCATGAACATACACTTGGCAACCACTTCGTGTGGATGAATGGGGGTGCCTAACACCTTCCCCCGTTCATAATCTAATCCCCTTACCCATCTCTGGATTTGATTTTCAAGTAGGGTTATTTTTATCCTAGAATTTGTCTTTTGGCTACTTTTGCCTACTTTTGAATCTTTGGTGTCCATTCTCACCCCAAAATCATGAATGGTGGCGACTCTCCCTATTTTTGCGTTGAGCCCGTGTGTAGACAGAGGGATGATCACTCCGGTGATTTTTTCCCATGTCTCACAGGTAGAAGCTGAGAATCAATATAGTTGGACTTTTTTCATACATCACTTGTATCTGATTGTCGGGTCTATGAATGTGCCCTTGACATTCATGAATGATAGACAAAAGGTAGTTTTCGATCCATATTTCATGTTATCTTTCACTCCTTTGATATTATAAATTGTAATCTTATATGAAATGAATACATGTTTCGCAGGGAGTTATAAAAGCAATTGCTGAGATTTTACCCAATGCACACCAACGGTATTGTGCAAGACACATTTATAGCAACTTTAAGGGCACATATAGGGGGTGCAATTGAAAATTTTGTTTTGGGCAGCTGCAAGGGCATACACCATCCATGATTTCAAATATGCAATGGACCAGTTGAAGAATGTAAATTCAGATGCATACAATTGGCTCAAGGATATTCCACCGTCTACATGGTCGAGACATGCTTTTGATGTACATGTAAAAAACGACCACATCACCAATAATCTTACTGAGTCTTTTAATCAATGGATTGGAGAGATGAGAGAGAAGCCAATCATTATGTTGTTAGACACTATAAGGTGGAAGTGGATGGTTAAGATTCAAAAGAGATATGAAATTGCTTCCAGTTGGTCTAGTGTTGTGACCCCTAAGGCTACTGCAATAGTAGAAGCAAGGAGAAAAGCTGGTAGTGGTTGTCAAGTACTGTTTGCTGGAGGGGATGAGTACGAAGTCTTAGACGAAGGGACTTGCAGATTTATAGTTAAAGTTGGTATCAAGCAGTGCACATGCAGGGTGTGGGATGTATCAGGCATTCCTTGTAAGCATGCCATTGCATGCATTAGATATCGGAGAGAGAGGGTAGAAGACCATTGCCATCCCTATTTTAGGGTGGACACATACTTGAGAGCTTATGGCCAGATGATTCATCCAATCCCTGATGAAAGGACATGGCCTACAACTAATTTGGAGCCAATCATGCCGCCACCACTTCGTCGTCTGCCTGGGAGACCCAAAAAAAATAGAAGAAGGGAGGCAGATGAATCAAGGCCAGCGGGTCAATTGCGTAGATCCAACACTTTGCGTTGTTGTATATGCAAGGGATTTGGTCATAATAAGAGGACATGCCAGCGTGCCCCAGTTAGGGGCAGGGGTGGGAGATCACACTCTGCACATGAGGTATAAGATTATGCTATTTGCACGTGAGTCTTTTTATCAAATGAGAATTCAAATATTAATGACATATTACGTACTCGTACAGGTTCGAAGTCATGCAACAAGGCCATGATCACCGCTGTCACAGTACAAGTTACTCTTATAGATATGTAAGTCTAAGGCTTCCTCTTATCTGGTTTAATTTTTTTAGTGACTAATGTCTTAATACGTTAGATACAGATTCTTTTAGTGACTATTGTTTTTTTTTTACTTCACTTACTATGACCAAAAAAAAAAAATTGACGCTTGGGGTAGGAGTGGAAACATTTTCCACTTGTGAGAGGTTTAAAATAGGAATGCAATACACAAAGTATTTCATTCTAGGTTTATTTTCTAACAAAGGTTTATGGATTCCCGAGGTCTTTGTGTATGAGTTGGTCCTAAACAAAGGTCTATGAATTCCCGACGTCTGTGTATGATTTGGTCCTGTGATGATTTTGTATATGTTCACTTCAACTCCCTTAAATTTTACTTTTCATTTTTATAAATTCAACAATTTCATGTTTGAAGTTTATATGGTTTTGATAAAAGATAACCTTAACTTTCTAGTTTATATGGTTTTGATAGAGCATTCAGAATATTATTTGAAAGTATTATCAGAAATATATATACATAACTCAGTTCCTGCGAAATATTAATAGCAGTAACACCACTGACTATAATGGCAACAGTAATAGGAATGACAACGATAACAACAAAAACAAACACATGCTAGTACTAATGGCAATGATGACAAACAAGAACAAAAATGATCACAGTGAACTGGTCTGGTACTGATTTATTGCTTTATTCATTCTACTCATTTTCTCCATTGATCATACAAACAAGAGTGTATGGTTAGTTGTTGACATCCATGTTTCTCTTTCTTTCTATAGGCTGTAGTATCCCTTTATTTTCCTCCATTTATTGCAATTTTTATGCCACTTTATGAAGTTCCTGATGTTGCTAGCATACTGTTTTCTCTTCAACAGATATCACATGTTGCATCCTTTTAAATTCTTATGACAGCGTTGGTGGGAAGCAGATCAAGATGACAGAAGATCATAGAATAACTAGCCATTCTAAAAGAACCTGCTTGGTGTGGTTTAGATGTGATGGACACTTTTGGTTTAGATGTGATGGACATAGAAACTATGACAGCGTTGGTGTGGTTTAGATGTGATGGACACTTTTGTTGTGCACTTTTGTTGTCGTTTTCTTACACACTTTTGTTAATTTTAATTACTGTGTTGTTGCTGGAGTGAAAACATTTGCTGTTTGAACTTTTGTCACCTTGGTTCGAATGATGAATCTTGTTATTAAAGTTGTTACATCTCTCTTTAATGCACTTTTGTAATCTGTTTATTGACTACACATAATAACTGTTTTGTTTTCCCTAAAGTTGATTGATAAATTGTGTAATTGGTTTAGCATGCACTCTCAGAAGAGTTGCAAGCAACCTATGTATTTGCAATGCATAGCTGACATAGTTTCTAATTTTCTTAGGTCCCAATTTGCTTAATGATGAAGTTTGAATTTTTATTCATGACATTTCTTTTGTGCTCTAATAATGGGACAACAAGAACTACAGGTTCTTGTCCAACTGATTGAACTGGTTGGTCCATCTGGCTTTAAAACAAAAGGTCCCAATTTTAGGAATCTCAGAGTGTTCTATTAATTGTTGTAATGTGTTAGAATGGGCAAACCACTGCTAGAAAATCTAAAGATTAAGAGAGTTTTGGCTCTAATACAATGTCACATGCCTTTTCCCCTGAACCTGCCATGCATGAACTCGAAAAAGGTAATCGCATTACCATTCATGAAGTTGAATGGAAAAACGCACATGCCCCCGGTTTTGTTAACAGGGTTTTTTCACAAACTTTTTGTCAACAAAGCTAGAGAGAGACTGCACTCTTCAAACGTCCAATCCCATCATATTCATATATAAACTTGGTTTGTTTATTTAATTTTGTCCTCCATTTTTTGCTAAAAGACAACTTGCCATGGTATTGCCTTTTTCACTTTCGTGGTTTAAGCACATTTTAATTTCGTTTCTCTATCACAGAGGAGGGGCAGCACTTGGGAATTAAAGCATTTCATTTTGTTTCCTTCACAAAGCAAAGTAATTAAGGGGGACCCAAATCTAAAAGTTATCAAGGGTACTAAACGTTAACACATCCTGTTTTTTGAGATTGTCGTTACTGCCATCTTACGTAAACTTTGTCGTCTTATGACCAAGGTTTTAGAATTCTCTTCCTGCGATGCCTATACTATTTCCCACATACAACAATAAAATTTTTATAATTTACAATAGCATTTGTTGAAAAATATATTCCAAAATATATGGAGGTAAATTAAACTAATACATTGAGTAGTGCAACTCAATGCATTATTCTTAAATACGAATTACCTGTGACTAGATAAAAAAGCACAAATCCTTCAATTATAAATCACACATACGAATAATGATAAGGAACAAATAAGTAGGTGGGACCTCAAATATTAAATATAGACGCACACATGTGACATCAGTATCATACATCATTGCCATTAAAGTACATTGCCAGTAAAATAACAAGAAGTATAATTACAAAAACAGCCACTCGTAAAAATACCCTTAACTCGTTGACTTGGATTGTGGAGACCTACAACTTGTGCTAGCAAGGACTGAAGCTCGTGCACTTGCTCATCAATCCCGATCAATCGTGAACTAATTTCTTCAATTGATACTGTAGTTATGTTATCTTCATAACCCCCACGACTGTTGAATGCCCTCCTTGACGTTGAATTATTATCAGTTGAACCACTATCAACTGTTGATGTAATGGGATGACACCACTGAAAGAAGTCGCACGGTGGTAATGAAGCTGAAAACTGCAATTCAACAGTTAATTGGCATGTAACTATATACATAAATAAATTACTAACATTTAATTCAATCTAAATAGTACAATACTAACCACAGCCTTCCTTGCACATGTATAAAATAACCTATTCGGATGACTAGATGTCTCAGACACCCTTATTATACAATTTCGTCCACACCTGCATTTTACATTGGTATATTTTACCAATGTATCCCCATGGGCACTTGATGAAGATATACCTAAAGTTAAAAGAAGGTCAAATAAGCATGCAAGAAAATCAGTAATATCTTTGTTATAAAAAAGACCCAACAGTATAAGGAAAAATAGACAATCAAAGGAAAAATCTCGGGTAAGTCTAGGCATTTCAGGTAAGTCTGTGACTGCTGTAAATGCAGTCACAGACTTCATTTAGACTTACCCGAAAACAGTAGCCTAAATGCAGTCACAGAAAACAGAAGCCCACTTACTAGAGTTACAGACCCAACAGTATAAGAAAATAACCATGCAAGAAAACAGTGAACAATCAAAGGAAACATCACGGAATAAAAAAGACCAACAGAATTCAAATTGTATAAGACCATTCTCGGAATAACTTCTAATCTCTAGCTCTCTCTTGATGAGTAAGACTTTGTTATACAAAGTGTAAACAAAACAAATCAGTCATATTATCTTTCTTAAGGTCTTGGACTAATAAATACTTTCTTTCTCAATAAAACAGTAAACCATTTACATTAGAAGTTACCTTATGCATTAGCATAAGGTCTTGGACTTCTTTGATGTTTTATCCTCCACAATAAAACAGTAAAACAGTAAAGCATGAGTCATACGATCTGAGACATGGAAAGTGTGTTAAGAACAAAGCTTACTAATTTTTTTTTTTTTTTTAGTTTCGACATTGAACAGGGCTTTGCTTCTCTTGTGAGCAAGGTTATCAACATCGTCCATCATCAAACCAAACTACAGAAAAAAGCACTAATCAAAGCGCATTGAATCAGAGCACAAACACAGGCAGATTCCAATTCCTCTATCTCCTTCGTTGAGTTTGAATGCCTCTTAAACTACAGATCATTCTTGCTTAGTTAAAAGCAATAAATCAAATGGGGGACAAAACAAATGGGGGTCGACAAACAACAACCGTGATTCCTTAGTTGTAATGTGTTAGAATCCCAGTCAAAGGTACACTACAGAAAAAAGCACTAACTTCTCAAGAGAGATGTCTTCTTTAATACGTTAAAGCGATAAAGCAAATGGGGGACAAAACGAATGGGGGTCGACAAACAACAACTATAAGATAAGCAATAAATCAAACCGGCAATAGCAAATGGGGAGCTTACCTTGTTCACAGTAGCCGTGATTTTCGGTAGAGGCGACTCTTCCCTTGGAAAAAGATGATGAGCGTGTCTCTTCAGATGAACGTGATTTTCGGTAGAGCAAGTGGCCGTGGGAAGGAAGGAGGAGGAGAAAAAAAACGAAGGGGGCGGGGCGACAGGGGATTAGGGCATGGAAGGAGATTGATCGTGGGAGGAGAACGAATGGGCAAATTGAAAACCAGGTTTATGACCCTTTATGACCCGGGTTGAACCACGGTTCAAAAACAAACCGGGTTTCATTAAACTAACCAAACGCCGTTCGCACAAAGATGACGGCAGGGGGTGTCTGTGTTCAACGCGCGCATCTCAGGGGGTGTTAGTGATCGCTTCCAAAGCTCAGGGGGTCTGACTGTAATAGTCAGAAACCTCAGGGGGTGTTCCTGCAAAAATCCCTATGGATAAAAGACTTAAAGGGTAATTTGGGGATTTCTGATGAAACCAGAATTGGGTGCCACATGGTGGCCATGTGTAACCAATGATAAATTAAAATTTTTGGGGTTCTTTTAGTAAATAAGTAAGTTTCTTAATGGGGTTTGTTATGCAAAAAAATAAAAAATTTAATAACAAAGTTAATAAAAGTTTTGAGATTAAAAGAAAATAAAATATATATATAAACAAAGAGAAATGAGTTTGACGAATTGGTCCAACTCACATTCTATTGAGATATTGAAACTAAGCTTAAAAAATATGGGACAAAATAGACTTTGACCAAACCTAAATGAATGATGGTGTTTAAGAGAGGAGGAGTTAGGAGTTTAGGGGTTTAAGAGAGGAAGAGGAGTTAAGAGTTTAGGTGTTTAGGAGAGGAAGAGGAGAAGTTAAGGACATGAGTGGTTTAAGAGAGGAAGAGGAGGAGTTAGGAGTTTAGGTGTTTAAGAGAGGAAGAGGAGAAGTTAAGGAAATGAGGGGTTAAGAAGTTGAAGGGGTGAGAATTCTCTATAAAAAGGATAGAAGTTGGGAGCAAAAGGAGGGAGAGGATCTAAGAAGAGAATTCTTAAAAAAAAGCAAAGAGGGAAGTGAGAAAAAGAGGTAGAAAGAGGTTGTGCAAGAGAAAGGAGGGAACATCTGGAGTTGAGCACATCAGTTTTCAGGAAATTGACTTCATACCAGGTTTTTTTATTATTTTGTTTATTGATTCTTTAATCAAATATTTTTTTTTGTTGTTAGATTATTAAATGAAAATAATACAAAGCATGTCACTGTTATGGCTAAATCTGAATTTTTCAGTGTTGTTAAATTGACAATTGAAAGTATACAAAGTATGTCTCTTATCCGTCCGAATCTATTGAACGAATGGATATGTGGGTTGAATTTTGAGAATTTGATAAACTAGGGTGCCTAATTTGTTATTCTGAAAAGTTAAAGGATTTAAAAAGAACTTATTTTATTTCATGTTTTAGTCCTTCTTTAAAACCTTTTTAATAACTTTAACTTTCATTTGTTATTTCTTTTATTTCTTTCATGTTATTTCTTTAATTTTTTTTCTTAATTTTCTTTTAGATAATATGCTTAACTAACATGCTTAATTTTGTTTAATTTCTTAATTATTTTTAGATAATATGCTTAATTAACATACTTAATTATAATAATCAGATTTTTTATTCTTTTCTTAATTTTTTAGATAATATGCCTAACTAACATATTTATTTTATTTCTTAATTATTTTTTTAATCATATTGTGCACATGGTCGCACGGGTAGGCACGCCTCCTAAAGGGTAATTCGGGAATGTTGGAGTCGCCACTACCTGATGCGGTGCAGGCAGACACCTGGGTGCCTAGGTTTTTCTATTAGGCGGTCTGAGGCTTGAGATTCTAAGTAGGTTCTCGGTTGCGGTCTGGGGAAGTCCGTAGACACCCCAGTCCACCCCGTCAAGTGACGGGTCCCATAAGTTTCCTTGATTTGAGTCAACTTGGTCTTGGTCTATTCACCCAATTCCTAAGTCAAAGCATGCACATTTGGTTTAAGTCTGGTGGGACCACCTGAGTGGTGTGGGTCCCTTTAATTGATTTTATCTTGGTTAATTAAGGTGAACTCGGTCTGATTGGGTGGGCCCCGTTGGAAGGCCCACGGATCACTTGGTGGGCCGAGCATGGCCCACATACCCCTTGGTGGGCCTTGATCTAAGCCTGGGAGGCCCTTTGGGCTTTGGTTCAGTGAGTTGATTTTATTTAAAGTTCAAGTTGGGAATCAAAGTTAATTTCATGCCAAAGTGAGCCTGAAGGGTTTGTGGGTCCCTTAGATGAGCCCCGCAATGGTGGCCAAGTGATTTGACTCATCCTGTTTTAGTTGAGCCAAGGTGGGCTAGGCATGGGCTTGGGGCCCATAACCTAGATTTGGGCTTGAAAGCCCAAGGCATTAGAGTTGGGGTAGTGGATCCCCTCCTTATTTGGTTAATGGGCTTGGCGGGTCCGATAGACCCTGGCCCACAGTCTCGGCCAAACCACACCTAGGCTATCCAACATGCTACAAATTGGGCTTTGGTGGGCCTCAAATGGTGTGGCCCACTCGATGGATTTAATTTGTTTATTTAAAACAAAGTGAGTTGGTTGGGCTTGGTGGGCCCCGTTGGAAGGCCCACAAGTGAATCCAATTAGACCAGAGTGGTCCAAGTTCCATTTTGGGTGACCCAGAAATCTACTGATCCGACTTGAGTTGTCGGATCAGTCTAAAAGTGGTCTTTTTTGGGATTTTCTCAAGTGGGCTAGCTTTTGGGGCTTCCCAACTCCCTGGCAGCAAGCAAGTGAAGCAAATAAAGTTCATCTGAGCAACAAACAAGATGCATGCCTTAGATCCTAGTGAGTATGTGCATGTGCATGTGCATGACCATACTTTATATGAACAAAGTTGTAGCCAAGAAAGATGGAGATCCTTGCAGGGGGCTAATGCACATGAACATGCTTGGTGTGTGTTTGTGAGGAAAAGTGAAAAAGGGGGGTAGGTCACCATTCCAGCAGCAACTAAAAGAGGTCACAATGGGTGGTATGAAAAAAAAACATGCTTCCAAGATACATGTTAATAAAGAACCTAAATCTGAACAAGTAACCATGATGCAAAATGACATACTTAAACACACATGAAACCAAGATGCAAAGCCAAACAAGAGAAGGGATGAGAGGGGGAGTTAATGGGGTACAAAGGAATAGAAAATGAAGGGAAAAAACTCCCCATTCGAATGGGATAAATCAGTAGCAAAATAGGACTCTAAAAACCATTAAGAACATATGCAAGGTGATCCTCTTCCTCCCTTGAGGCCGACCATGTGTCTTCCCCTTACCATGGGATTTTTCTTGTGCAAAATGGAGAAGGAAAAGTAGAGGAGAAAGACATTAACATACTAGGAGAAGAAGAAAATAACATGCTAAAAATGGAGGACAATCCAACTTGCTTAGAACATACTCATTCCAACTTATGATGTACAAAATACCAGTGACAGCATTACCTTGGGGGCTAAGAGCCCTTTTAAGATGTGGTTGAGGATCCTTTGGGGTGTGGACAGCAGCCGTACACCCCCTTGCTCCTTGCACCACCAAGCTTCTCCTAGCTCCAAATGAAGAAGAAGAGAAGAGGAGGGGATCAAGAGAGGTTTGATTGAAGGAGGTTCAAGTGTGGGAGAGGTGGTTAATAGGAGGGAGCTTGGAGATGGAGAAGGGCTTGTAGGAGAGAGCTTGGGAGAAGAAGAATGGAGTCACACCAAATGTGCTCCACCAAAGATGTGCTCAACCCCCCATACGTATGGGGGCTTTGGCCTTTTATAGTGGGGTGGTATGGGTATGCATGCATGTGATGTGTATGCACGCATGGGGGACACAATTATGGGGGAGAGAGAGAGAGAGAGAGAGAGAGAGAGAGTTATGGATGGATGGCATGCATGTATGATGCACATGCATGCTCATCAACCATGAGAGAGAGGGGATGCATGTATGAATGATGATGTATGATCATGGGGGGAGAGAGAGAGAGAGAGAGAGGGATGCATGCATGGATGATGCCCATGCATGCCCATAGGGGACATCAATCATGAGCAAATCTTGGTATTTGTGGATTGGTCCCTGGAACTTTGGATTTTTACAGATTTAGTCCCTGATACTTTTGGATATTTACAGATTTAGTCCTTGATACTTTTGATATTTACAAATTTATTCCCTGATACTTTTGGATATTTACAGATCAGTCCATGGGATATTTTCTCAAGTTTTGATGCTTATGGATCTAGTCCCTGATACCCTTGGATATCTGCAGCTTTACCATTGAGATATTTTTCACTGATTTGGGTAATTACAGATTTAATCCCTAAGACCTTTTTGCTCTGCTGCTTGCCACGTGTGCAGTTTTCCAGCACGCTGCCCTAGAACTTCAACTGCTTACATCTTCTTCATCCGGACTCCGATTTGGGCAAACTCAATTGCGTTAGAACCGTGTCGGAGTCCTCTATCCATTGGCATAGGGCTAAGCACTCGGAACGGGGTTCAAGAAAAAATCAACTTTCGGCTCCTCTTTAAGTTTGACCGGCCCATAGATCCTTCATTCGGACTCTGATTCCAGCAAACTCAGTTGCGTTGGAACCACGTCGAGATTCTCTATCCATTGAGATAGGGCAAGGTGACCAATTTTCTCTTGATCAAAAAGTCAATTTTTGACCCCTCAGGGTTTGACTTTTCTGCTGTCTTTTAGCACATTTTTTCTCTTTTATTTGGTTTGATCAAAATTTGGGTGCTTACACATATGTTTAAACATTTGTAACTTTTATTAGTTTCTTATGATAACTCTCCTTTTCTCCAAATCCTTAGAAATAAGAATAAAAAAAATATATATGAAGGCCTAGGAAATTATCATAAAAGAAAAGAAAGAAAGAATAAGAAAAGGCATAAGAAAGCAATAAAAAAATATGATTGAGTTTTTTAACACATGCTTGTTGCAAATAAATTATCATAAAAAAAGGCATAAGAAAGCAATAAAAAATAAAATGATATGGATAGGTTAAATAATAGATAAATAAATAAATATTTTTTTTTAAGTAACCAAGTACATTGCTCCTTGTTATATCATAAATATATTTTTTTTTTTTACATATGTATTATATTTTGTATAGGATGTAGGATAACAACCCCCATTCCTCCAATGTTTGTACACATGTGATCATTAAAAAAAATATATATAAAAAAGATAAAAGATAAAAAACAATTAAATAATAGTAAAACAGCTCAAATATGATCCAACTGATTTAAGGGAACTCTTTTCGGTGGAGCAACCCAGGGTGTTCAAGGACTTCCCTGAGTTGTAATAGGGCCACTTATCCGGAATCACTGGTGCAGATCATAAATCAACAAGGTGTCTACCTGCACCATTTCAGGTAGTGGAGACTCCATAATACATTGTAACATGCTTTTGCCACACGCCCGAGGTTCACACATATCTATTTGAAAAGAAGATTGCTTTTTTCATTTATTCCCTCTATTAAATCTTCTACTCCTAATTTAATCCTAGGGTCCATTACAGTAGCTAAACAATATAAAGGGGGCATTTCTTGCCAATATTTTAAAATTTTAAATTCCTTTGCTGGGCAAATAGCATTAGCAACGGGCATGGCTTCATATTTTTCAAAGCAACAACTTATTTGAAATAGTATATTTAAAACATTCGGGGATGTTGGGTAATAAACCCCTGATAACAATGTTGTTGCGTCAAAAAAACTTATAAAAATTCTCTTAAAATTTATGTTATTTGCCAGTCAAGTTCTTCTAGTTGACTTCCAGACACTTTTGTTTTATAAAATAGTGTAAGTTCTTGTTTAAATGCTAGTGTAGCATCTAAAATTAAATATGTTGAATTCCATATATGGTCAACATCTAAGGTAATTTTTTTATATTTCTTTCCCAAACTTGTACAATAAATTTTAAATTATCTTGTAGTTTTGCTAGATTATTTTAAAAATCGTACTATGTATCTAATATTCATTAAATGACATTGCACAATTTTTAATCCATCCTGCACAACTAAATTTAGGATGTGACAAGCACATCGAATATGAAATAAACATACATCTATATTTAAATTTAAGTGTTGTCTTAGTGTGTCTATTACACAATTATTAGTTATCAAGTGCTAAAGCAATTATTTTACATTGTAATTTATACTCTCTTATATTATGTGCTATAGCATCTACTTTAGCTGGTCCAGAATGTCTAAAATCTAGTGACACAAAAGTTATTATTCTTTTTTCCGTGCTCCAATTCTCATTTATATAATGTGCAGTTTTAGCTAAAAAACTTATGTTTTGTCTATTTGTCCAGATATTTAAGGTTAAAGCCACCTTAAAACTACAGTTTGAAAAAGTATCTATTAATTCTTGTTTCATTTGTATATATAATTTACAAGCATCACTTCTTAGAGTGTGGCATTAGAATAGTTTAAATCCTGGTGCTAGATATTTGGTTATTAGACAGTTAAATCTTTTATTTTCTATTAGTCTAAAGGGTAATTCATCTTGTATTGCCCACTTAACAATTTCTTGCCCAGCCACTTCTTGGTTAAAAATAAAGCTTCCCAAATTAGAGCTACTGGTGGAAAGCTAGGTTTGCTTGGGGTCTAGTTGGCCATGTTTTGGAAGGTATTTATGCAAATACCGCTAAAAGTGGCTTGTAACACCTGAACTTTTGTAGCTAAATTTTTTTTGCAGTGGTTATAAGCTGCCCTCTTCCCTTCCTATAGTTTGAATTGCAAAATTTTGCCAGACACCAGAGGTTCTACTCCTCTTGCTGCTCCTAGGTGGTCTTGAAGATGATCCCATTTCTAATGGAATCTTGGAGGGTAGGGCACTCAGGGTCATTATCTAGGATGGGAAGGTCACTATATGGGGGTTGAGTCTCATCAAAATCTTCAAAAAAAGGTGGGTCACAAAGGGGTCTAAGATACTCCCTTTCCTCAGTGTTAAAGTAATGAAGGTGCCTAGGGTCCATTTTCAAAATTGTAAAAAAATAAATGACTTAGTAAATAATATAATAATAATTTTTTGTGATACATTGCCTATAGTAAAATAAGGAATAATGCACGCAAAAATGCACCAGGAAAATTCCCATGTAACTGGAAGAGTCACAAACAGTCCCGTTTAAAACCCAGTTTTCTTAGGCAATTATCTCGTCCTTTGTGGCAGAATTTTCATAGAGATGCACTTAGCTACATAGTATGTCACCCACTATACTAGGCTTTCAAATAATAAGAAAGGTAGAAGGAGAAACTTACTCATATATATAATATTTAAAATCGGAAATTAAATAGAAGAATACCTCTTGAGAATGAAGCTTGAACTTTGCAGTTGAAGCCTTCAACCTCTAGAGTCTACTTCCCACATTTGATGCTTAAGCCATTTATTAAAAACAATTACTTGAAAGCTATAGAGATGAAGAGAGTAAGAGAGATTGTAGAAGAGGTGTGGTTTTGAATGGGAAGGGTTAGTCCTTTTATAGAAAACCAAAAGGGCTTTTTACCACCTCTACCCTCAAATATGGTTGTTATTTGGCCGTTGGAAGGGTAGAAATAGTCACTTACAATCAATTACAAATATACCGCCCAAATATGGCTATTATATAGTTGTTGGGGGATAAAATGGTAAAAAGAAAGTAAAAAAAAAACACCTTTTGGGGGGAAAAACGGTTTGTTGTTTGTCGTGCTTCGCGTCCAGCACGACGAGCCTAATGGCAGGCACGCCCACTTGACGTGGACAGTGCCTTGCCAGGTTGGTCACGTGTCAGGCCGAGCATGGGCACGCTTTAAGCGTGCTGGGCTATACTACGCCCATGCCGACCTAGCCTTTAGTTACCAGAGCGTAGAGCAAGAATGAGATCAAGAGCCTGAGCGTGAGAGCATCAATATTAAAAATCGCCTATGGTCCAAAGTGCCTTTAGAGCGTGCACACATGCTATTTTATATATATATCTCAAAGGTTCATGTGGCTGGTCGTAAGAGTAGTTGCATGCAAAGATAAGGGTTGGAAAGATAAAGGTTAACAAGGGATAAATATTAAATTAACAAGAGAAATTAAGATAAGCATTTATTTTCTCCTATAACCTCTCCCATGACTTTTCCAATTTTTCCTTGATTAGATTTCTATTATCAACTAATTAATATTAAAAATTATCAAATACTTATAATCTTCCTAAATTTAGAGTTAAAATAGGGATGATTAAGTCAAATAATTATTTAGATAAGTTAAATTGTGATTTCGATATTGAGAGCGCGTTCTTACAAGTTGTAATTCGCAAATTTAGAAGGGGTTTGGATAAAGAGCGTAAATTCGCATATCAAAAGCGGGAGCGTCATGAGTTTTAAACAGATTAGGTAACTAAGGCCGGATGATAAGCAACCCTACTTGAGAGTCATAACAATCCATAATTGTTGTGGTAGGGTACGGTCGGGAATCTTGTTGCATACAAGACATCTCAAAATGAGATGCATGCATATTTGTTGCAAGGGAGAATAAAGAAAATTGTTGAGGGGTATATTTGGAAAAGCTAGAAGAGGTTAGGGATATAAACAAAGGTCCTTATTGTTCGTCTAGTGAAAGGAGAAGCGAGGGGAGAAACCGGCGTCTGAAATCGAATGGCCAATGCGTTATTCGAGTGACAAGTCGGGCCGGTCCCCTGCGCGAATCTCTTCTCCGACAACGATACAGAAGCTTAATGCTTGCAATCCTGACCTTTGCGTGGTTTGTAAGTTTGGCTCTTCTGTTACATGCTCGCCCCTCTCTCTCTCTTTCTCCGAGAAGAGAAGAAAGTAAAGATTCCATTTTTATGTTAAAGCAAACAGATTTAAGCTTTTCCTCTCTCTCTCTATATGTTTTCTAGATATTTTCATCTCTCTGATTGCTTACTTGTGCTTAGATCTTCGAATGAGATAGGGTATGTCGTCTGAACTGAAATCTTTTGGTTTTCAAAGTTATATCGCCCATTAAAATATGTAAATTAATTGATTTTCGTTTATATCAAACCCATTTGATCTACCAGATTGGAACTTTGAAATCCATTTGGGATTGTAAATCGATAATCGTTGCAAACAATCATTCAGAACCATACACAGTTCACTTTAATTTTGATCCTTATTTTTTTTTTCCTCTCAACAGAAAAAAAAGGGAAAAAAGAAGAAGGAATAATTAACACAAAACCATAAAGTTTGCCTGATTTCCTTTGTGATTAGACAGAATCATGTTTTTATTGCAATTTATCACCAATTAAATAGTGGGAATGCACTTGGCACAGCTCGATTAAATGCTAATTTTTAATTTTAATTTATTAAATCACTTTCTTAACCCATAATTACATTATTAGGGCTTTGTTTGGATTGCTCAATTAATTGCTTATTTTGGCTTTTAGCTTAATAAAGCACTTTTTTAAGTTGTAACCTCGTTTGATAACGTGAAATGGATATGGATATGGGCTCATCTACAAGGAGTAGAGATAGGCTACCCGTACGGAGAAGTAGCTGTCAACAGTTTCTCCTTCCACTTAAGCGCAAACCTACCACCGATCGGTGACCTTGTCTTCTTCTTCTTCTTGTCCTTAAAGTTGTATTGAAGAGGAATGGAGTTATCTATGGGGAGGGCCTACAACGCTAGATCATAACTATGGATGGATCAATAACATCGATTATGATATTGGAACCCATGTGATTCACACCAGTGTTATGATCCTAAATGTTAAGTGGAGAATCCTAAATGTTAAAGTGCTTAACCAAGGAAGTCTCCATAAACCTTGAGGCTTTTGAGCAAGCACGTAACACATTATCACTTGATAGAAGCAATTAGTTCTGTATTGTGCTTGATTGACTGTGACACTACATAAGGTACAGCTTTGAGAGCTGGTTCTAATGGTTTGTTATTGTCATCTTGTAGACCAACGAAGCAAAGCCTATGCTTGGAAATGGAAAATACTATCGGGAGCCAAAGAAGTCTGAATCACTCCTATTTCATTTAATTGGAAGTAAGGGTGTTCATGGGCCAGGCAACCCGTCTAGTCCGAGGTGACCGGCCCGCTTTTAGATGGGTTTGATCATGCAATAGTTGACCATAGGGCCAAACTAGGATTAATTTTTAAAAGCCCAAAAAACTTTAGACGGGTTTGATAAAAAATAAGAAATGTCAGGCCGGCCCAAACTTTAACTGTTTAATTAGTTTTTTCACTTATTACTATTTAATCAATACTTTGTTTTCTAATCCTATACTACTTAAATCTACTCCACAAGTCTTCACTCCTCCATCTCTTTTTCAAAATGGTGATACTTTTTTGTTGGCATGTGAAATTTCTTCCCAATATTTTTTTGAATTGTCATAAATAAAAAATATTAATGTTTTTGCCTTCTTTAGAAGTATAAAATTGGATGTCTAAGTGATTATTGTTAGGCAAGCTTGGTCGGGCTTGGGCATTTAAGTATGCTCATTGAATGGGCTTGGACATTAAGTCACAAGCCCGATCATCGAGCTAGGTGGGCTTGGATAGAGGCCACATCACTTATGGGTGACCTGTGGCCCAGCCCGAACCCGCACAATGATAAGCCCTAATTGGAAGTCTAATAAGAAGCATGAAACAAAACCACTATTTTAGTGACAATGGTGATGTTGTTTTCTATCAAACTGACCCTTAGATAACTGGCTCTTAGAGCAGTAAGGAATAATAGACTTGGGAAGGCTTTGTTGAAGCAAGAAGAAGGTGATTAATAAAGCACTCCATTGTTTCAGTTTAGATTTTTGGAAAATAGTTTGAGTAGTAAAGCCACAATTATTATCATCTTCGTCCATCAAAGGACAAGAAGAGGAAATCACATGGAAGATTGATCTCTACTATGAATAGAGAACACTGGTGCTTATTTGTAGCAGTTCCCAAGACTACTTAATTTCAATCAAAATGAACACAGTAGGGGTGCAGCTCGGTTTGGTTCGGTCCGGGTTGATGTCAACCCAAGACCAAACCGAAATTACATATATTCAACCCAAAACCGAACCGAACCAAACTGAATTATAACCCAAAAACCTAAAATCGAAAACCGAACCGAAGTTAAATAAAATAACCGAAAACCGAACCGAATTACATAAGATCAGTTTGGTTTGGTTCAGAGAGCTTTGCTACAAGGACAAATAACCAACATGGCTTACAGAGCTTTAGATCACCATCTCCTCACACAATATCTTTCCTTTTTCGGTTGTCGATCCAGGTGAAGAAACAAATGGAAAGGCCAATGCATGAAACAAAGGGCTTAAACCCTTGATGGCCATAGTCTCCATCCTTTCCTGTGGCCATGAGACCATTGGTTTGCAAAACTACAGAACCAGCTCACATGCAAGAAAAAATGACCGAGACTATCATCCCAGCAGGTTTTCTTTAAAAGAAAATGGGGGGAAAAATAGTAGACATCAAGTCTCTCCTTACTCCAATTAACTGTCTGAAATATGGAAGTCGTTTGGAGATACGAAATCATCTCATTATGTCTTCACCTTTAAAGCACAACAAACGAGAGTAAAAAATTTAGAAGTTAAAGAGGGAAAGCCTGAGAATCTTGAAGACATGCGGCTGGCTGTGAATCTTGAAGATAAGGCATCCATTTTATCTTTTTGCGTCACTTTCACATGCGGCTGGCTGTGAATCTTGAAGACAAAGGCATGAAGAGGAAGAGAAGATCTGCTTGACGCTTGAACCATTGAGGGATAAACCATCAACGACGTGAAATCAATAAATCTGACATGAAATCAACAAATCCACAAAGCTAGTGACTAAACCCTAGTAAGTGAAGAAGAAACACTACAAAAAATTAGATTTTTTGCGGGGTTCATAAGAATGCCGCAAAATCTAAAACGAATGTTGCTATAGCTATTCGCGACGAACATTGTGGTGAATTTACTTTTGTCGCTAAAGGTCGTGTCGCAAATAATTTACCGACATTCTTTGAATTCGTCGCCAAAGCTAAACATTTGCGACATTCTATAAGTGTCGCTATGTTTGCCACTGTAAATGTAGTATAACGACACTCATATGAATGCCGCTATTTATTTTTTTTAGTGACACACATATGAACGCCGCAATTTATTTAATTTAGTGATACTTGTGAATGCAGCGATAAGCGTTATTTAACGACGAACAAATGTACGACAGTATAGGTTTAAATCCTCTTTTTTCTCAAAAAAAAGTTCATTTTGTAGCTTCCTTTGAACCTGTGTAATAATTAATTAACCAATAAATCCAATAGAATTCCAACGTACTATAACAAAATAATACATTCAACAAATTAAGATAAAATAATACATTCAACAAATTAATACATTCTAATGTACTGCAATATAATTATTTAAAAAGATCCACAAAAAGAAAGATTGAGTTAAATCCTTAACTCAACCCTTTCTCCTTAATAATCTGAGTCTTGAGTCGGGAAGGCAGATCATGGTTGGCAAAAAGCAACAGCTTTACTTGAGAGACACCTTGCTATGGCTCTGATAGTATTTGTAGTTGTCCTGCAGTAACCTCCTATTAGAGAAGTGCCAGCCTGACGCCATTTGCCCAACATTAATTACGATAATAGAACTTAATCAAGGGAGAAATGCTTCATTTCTCCGAATTGTTACATAATGGAACTTTTGATCTCTCTCGGTGGGGATTGATGGCATTTAAAGCAACTCCCCACATCTCACCTTCCATATCAACTATCAAGTGCCACAATGGTGGGTATTTGGCCATTATCTACAAAATCTATCTTGTTCAATCTCATACAATAGAGGACTTGCTCCGGCAGTTCCTCCGGCTTCTACGCCTGTCATCAGCACCATATAATAGATCAGTTTGTAGCCCTATTTCAAGCATTGTAAGAATTTTCGATTTGGTAAAAGGAAAATAAGATCTTCCAAAGCAATCGACGTCACAAAAGGGAAAAGTTGATGCTTCAATTTGAGTAGAAGCAATAATGCAGTGAGCAAGACAGGTCTTGCTTAAGAACCAGGAGGGCCAAACACGTTGCTTTCAAGTTAAAAAATTTGGTGGGTACTCTCCAATTGAATTCATGTCAACAAAGAATTTGACTCTACTACAATTTCTTAAGCTCAATAGTTTCTTTCATAACAATGTAATATTATATGCATTGTCAACACAGTAAGATAGGCTTCCTATTAGTGATTGTAAACTCATAAATTAATGAAACCAAGAATTAATCACAAAATTGCATGCAGCTAACTACATCCTTTTTCTTTTATTTTCACTTTTAAACTCCACCAAAACCAGGATTCTCATATGCTTGCCCAATCTGGAAAACATTGGTGAATGTTGTAAGAAAGAAGTTGTACCTGGATGGTCAAACCCAGATCAAGAATCCCGTATTTCAAACGTTCTCGAAACGGTTCAAGCCCTTTCCTTGATATATAGCTGAAACGGTGTATGTCCAGATCAATCTCAAAGTAATTTGGCCCCTGAAAGAATATAAAGAATGCTGTTAAGTACCTTGAGTAACAATGACCAGAAACATTTTTTTAGTTTCCAATAACGAACTAGCCACTGAGGTTTTTACCGCATAATTGATGAATACTCCAATGTTCAGAGCTCAGTTCTTCAACATCAAAAATGTTTTTCTTTGTGCTATTAAAGATTACTCTGTATTAGATTTTAAAGCATTAGTTTCATATTGGGAGCTGATTCAACCCTTCAAAAATTTAGGACTACTAGTTTAAACTGGATCCACTTATGGTAATCTTGAAATTTCTTCATAATTTTTGCGAAATAATGAAAAGCATATATGAGGACTTATATATTTTTGAAGTGAAGGAAACTAAGATATAGCTCAAAATCAAAACATAATAACAAAATTTAGCACTCTTAGTATGACTATAAAAACTTTACAAATGCACAATTCCAGTAATGATCTACGTAGAGCACACTAAGTGAATTGGCAAACAGGAAATCCAACCCACAAGTTAAAAACCTATGTGCATACTAGATAGATACTAGCCAGTTTATTGCCATAGTCAGTCTTGACGCATAGCATAATTTCCATAGTTGCTAGTACATCATGACTGGACTGTCTATAGCAGTTGCTAGAAAGGTACCTCTGACTCGTTCATTTCCTAATATGAGAAGTTGCATATTTTGTATGCCACAGATTCAAAGAAGGGCAATCTGTACCTTTATCCCTGATCAATACATATACTGGAACCAAAAATGGAAGAGATCACAAGGAAACTTTTTCTTACCCTATAAAAATTGTGCTGAGGACGTGAAAGCACTGGCTTTTCATTATAAGCGTGCAAAAGCTTCTTTTCAGCAGAACTCAATAGAAGATCCTTTGGATTAACCACACTAGCCATGATTTTTAGTCTTTCTCTAAAAGGAACCATGGAATCCATTGCAAACCCTTTAACTTTCTCCATTTCATCGTCAACCAATCTTTGAAGCAGAAACAGAAACCATCAGAATCTGAAATTTCATACAGACACAGATGTGCATGCATGCATGCATGCATGAACAAACACACACACACACACACACACATGTGCACAAAGCATAGTCCATCACTGGAAATCCACCCAGAAACTCATCTGTCAAGATCAGATATTTATACCTGGTAGAGGGATGGAATGTGCAACAGTTATGAGCTAATGCAAGGAGATAAACAGGAAACAAGACGAAAATTTAAAAAACAGAAGATGTGCATATGCACATGACTTCATTCAAGGCAAGGATTTATGCGACCAACTATCCTAGCCACCAGCAGATTTATCTAAATCTGTAGAAACAATCACATTCAGAACATTTTTTTGTAAAATGTAAATGTTGGAAATGGAGGTCATACCCCAGCCGATTTATGTTGAATAAATTTACCAATTAAAATAACTTCAGGAGATTTAAAAACTTAGGACTCACGGAACCATCTACAAACATTATGATGGGCTTCCTCCAAGGAGACTTCCATCACTATCACCAAGGAACATGGCAGCAGGATAAGTAGGAAGCTGCAGCAATGAAACAATTTGACAAATGATGAGAAATCATGGAGAAGCAACTATTTTCTATGAAGCTCAAGGTATACCTGGATATTAACAAGCAGAAGTGATGGTACTTTCTCATGTGCTTTCACATGAGGGAGCTCAAGGTGCTGTGCAATATGATGAATCTTTCGTGTGCTCAAAAATAAATCAACACCAATAGGGGTATATGGACTGCAGCTCGGAGTAGGAGATTTCCGCTTATCTCTGGATGATAGAATTTCAATGTTCTGACAGGCCATTATGAAAGCAGAAGGTATATAAAATGGAGGTCTGAGTCAAGCAACATACCTAAAATAGTTGTCGCCACAAAGATTAAAGATGGAAGGGGAAACCATAGACCAACATCCTGCAGTAGGTTTCTCCCCTGTACAACATGGAATCAGAAGTCCTGCTTTGGGATGGTACAAGAACCTCTTTGAGGCACCTGCACAACAATTACTTGGGTTTAACATAACATGACATGTGGCCATAAATATTTACATTCCTAAAAGTTCAGACCGTGAAATCAAGACACCAATTCTAACCACGAAACATCATAAAAGATTACAATGAAAATATTCGGTACACAAATTTAAAGTAGAATGTCAACTGAAAGAGAACATAGTTTAACTAACAATTTCAACAAGAACTATAAATTAAGTCAAAGAACTGAAAGAATTCATAATTTAACTAACAATTTCAACAATTACCGAGAATTTGGCACAGTTTCTCCACACCACAAGGCAGAGGAACGGTCCCGGGACCTTTTAACACCTCTTGGAAGGAGACAAACAGCTTCTGAAACGGCATTGACACTCTCAGTCTTGGTCCTCCTGCATCTTTTCTTCCTGATAGTCTTGCTCACGCGTCAGACTGTGTTCCCTTCCTGCTCGACCAAGCTAACGGTTTCGATCGTCATCAAGAAATCGCGGATACGCCTCCAATAGAAAACTCAAACGCGCGCGCCTCGAAATATTACAGAAAAATTCCAGTCGAGAAATCGATTTATAGATCAATGCACCTCAACAATTGAGCACTAAATGTTTGTGGCGTAGAGGAACGTCACCAAAAATAACTATTCGCGGCCAACTTGGGTGAACGTCGCAATTAAAATTTTTTAAGCATATATACAACGGCGAACAATAAAAAAATGTCACTAAATATTATTTATTGCGACATTCCTTTCTGCTCGCCACAAAATTAATGTCGCAAAAAGCTTAATTTTTTGTAGTGAAAGGACGAAACGGCAGTGACAGCTGAACATATTGGCAAAGAGAAAGAGGGCTTCTGAAGGCTAAGAGATGAAAAATCAAAAATTGAAGGTGTCGTGAGTTTCAGTCTCTCAGAAGTAGAGATTAAGGGCATGGGTTTCGTAAATGAGAGATGACGGAGGTGTAGGGTTTGAGAGTTTCGATTTTTAGTCGAGACAAAGCAATGTCGGCGCTTAGCATTGGGGTAATGGGTAATGGGGTTTTAGGGTTTGAAGATTGAACGAATGTTGAATGGTGTGAATGAGATTGAGTGGTGGGTTTGTAATTTTATTAAAGTTTAAAGGTAAACTTATAAACTTTAATATTATATATAATAATTTGGTTCGGTTCGGTTTAACCGAACACCTAACCCAAAACCGAACCGATTTAATTCGGGTTAGGTTTTTATGAACCAAAACCGAACCGATTTAATTCGGGTTAGGTTTTATGAACCAAAACCGAACCGAAGTTTAAAAACCCGAACCGAAGTCGGTTTGGTTCGGGTTGGTTTCGGGTTTACCCGGACCGAGTTGCAGCCCTAGTGCACAGGCTCTTTTGTGTGTGTGTGTGTTTTTTTTCTTTTGTTTTTTAATGTTTGATTTGCAGTTATATTGTTAGATCTTATGCCTTACTTTTTTATGCATAAAACTAAGAAGGTCTAGTTGGAAATGGACCCTATTTGTATTCTCTTGAAGGTAAAGACTTTAAATCCTTTGACCATGTTCAATTAAACAAAGTGTGTAATTTCTTTTATGTTATTTATTTTTTGAAGTAACAAAGAAGCCAATGATACAAACAGAGAAATATACTGAGAGAGGTAATCTATATATATAGAGAAGCGAAAATATTGTAGAAACATGTAGAAACGCGAATCGCTTTACAAATTAAATATAGAGGGTTTTTTGCTCTTCTTGCCCATATTATGACCCTAAATCAATAAATAATACATGGAATCTTCATTCTTTCTATACTAATTGTAGACACCCTAAATTGCACCAAAAATATGAGAAATGATGAAAGTGTATTGAAACTAAATACATGTATCAATACATGTGTTTTTAGCTCGAAAATTTATAAAATTCATATGTAACCTTATTTCAATTATGGTTACTTGAGCATTATTTGTAATACGATTACTTGAGCATCATATATCAAATACGATTACAAACATTATTTTGGTTCAACGTATTATCTATGTGGTGGTAACCGTATGCACAACACGGTTACCACTCATGCTTTATTCATGTGCACAAGTGGCAGTTGAGTTGGCATGCATCTGGAAGCTTTGATGGTTGTGCCACATTAGTTGCGCACATGGGTAAATAACCGTTTTGTCACTATATTATATATACGGTGATGAAGTAACCTTACTTCAAACACGGTTACTACATAACCTTATATGAAATACGATTATTTGTAGATTTAATCATTTTGCAAGAGCCCGAGATCTATGCTCTATTTACACTCTCTACCTCTTTCTAGAGGCTCTGAATTTTCCAATTTAACTTCCGGAATTAGCTGAATTCCCTCCAATTCATGTTTTAATTAGAATTGGAAAGATCTAGAGAACTATTTTGCTCATGCCCTTTGGACTCTTTTGTCCCACATTCCATCTATAAATAGAGAGTCTCTCCTCATGCAAATGGCTACAAAATTGGAGGGTGAGAGCCATGCTTAGAGAGGGGAAGCTCTACTGGATTGCACACTTGAAGATCTTCTTACTTGCTTGCTTGAAGAATGAGCTTACAAAGTATATCTCTCTTTTGAATTCAATAACCCTCTTTCAATTCTAGCATTCTCTCATTCTACCTTTCTATAGAATAAGGCCTCTTTGTGATTATAGTCCCAAACCCTTGATCAAAGTACCTTAAGTCTCTCTTTAGACGTAAAACGTGAAGAGAAGGCTAGGGGAAACAATCTATGGGGATGGATCCTTTAGGATTAGAACCCTGTTTTATGATTTTGGTTCTTTCTTTTTTATTGTAGTTGCTTTATGTGATTTTCCTCCACTATTGTGAATGTTATACAATTTTTGTGCACATAATCACTAGTTTTTAATTTTTGGCATAGTTCTCTAAATCTACTTTACTCCATAAGGTAAATCTAAGAATTTGGCCTCAAAGCAATATCTCAAGGATTTTTGTCAAGTTTTTTAAAAGGTTTTGTTCTCATGGCCAGATCTCCTTATATCTATGTAATTCCATGCAAACGTGAGCTCTCCTTGGCTCATACTCTCCAAATCATGAGAGATTTGAGTTAGGCCTTTGCTCTAAATTATTTTTAAGTTGTAATTGTTCATTCCAAATGATTTTGCTTCGATTTGAAGAGCTGGATGCACGAATCAAATGAATTTTGACTTCATTTCGCTATTGTTTTCCAAATCTTGACATAACCTACACTCTAACTTGTTTCAATCATTTCTTGATCCTCCGAAGGAATTTTTGAATGAAACCAGTTGTGTTTGAAAGGTGAGGAATTCCATTTTAATCCTGTGAATTTTAATAAGTTTTCATTTAGCCATTTGCTTATACCATATGATTGAAGTTGATAAGTTAGATTTTCATAATTTGATGTACTTGTCACTTCAATTGAGCACCAAAGGCTCATTTTAACTCCAAATTGGTTGATTTTTATTTTTAAACTCAAGTGGTTTCATGTTTTTAAGTAAGAATTGAGGTTCGTGTTCTTGATTGACCTTGTACTGCTCAGTAGCAATTAACAGGGTCAATCTGTTAGTGAGTTAGCATGTTTGAGGAAGTACATAGGCTTCTTATGGTTGAATTAAGGGTTGAGTCTTATGCCATTCGAAAGATAGTGTTCAGTATTTCATCATTGCCAATTTTCATATATTTATATGGAGCCAAACTCCACGAACAGGCTTGGGAAGTATGCCTGTTCATCACTATTACTATAATAGACTAGCAACTTTGAGCAAGCACAACTCTCTTGATTTTGATTAGATTTAAATGAATTTTTTACAGTATTTTAGACTTCAAATAACCTTTCAAACGGCTTTAGTGTCATCCAATTTGACTTCCAAATGAGAGAGTTATGATCATTTGAATGTGCACAGCTCAAATAGCCCTTTGTTTACTAATGTTTTTTAATTTTGAATTGATCATTTCTTCTTTGACTTTTATTTTGATTTTTGATCTAATCTAAGAGTCTTGAGGGTGACAAATCCACAAATATCATGCAGATCTATTGGATGACTCTCATGGACAATCACACATCCCCTTTTGTCTTATTTTATTTATTTATTTATTTATTTATTTGTGTGATATGTGTATGCAAGCAAATTCATAGCATGATAGACTTATAGTAACCATATTGTATGAATGAATAGGTGTGTCTAACACCTTCCTCTACTCATAACCTAAACCCCGTACCCTATCTCTGAAATATACCATGAATTTGAGCTACTTTTGGGCTCATTTTTGTTCTTTTATGCTCACTTTGTTGTCCATCCACACCAAGACTCATAGATGGTGGCGACTCCTGATTTTGTTTAATCCCATGTGGTATTTAGGAGATCCCTAGGTGATTTTCATGGTCCCACACTAATATATAAAAATACTTAAAAGGCCTAAGAAAACATAACATAAATACAAAATAAACAGTCGAATCTTTTATTGAATCGAATATGTATGGTTTCATGTTCGAATCCGAATATAATCAGATCCGTATTTAGACAATCAAATCTAAACTGAGATCCATATTTGGATATTCAAGTCGGATTCTTATCTTTATCCGACCCATTGGCAGCCCTAGCAAAAACCCAATGCCTCTCTTATAAAAAATACAACCATCCAAAGAGGTCCAACTTAAACTACCTTCTACATGCAGTAGTGCATATGGTTACAAATTAGAGCTCATCTTGATGCCATTGCTATCTCACGAGACAGCCTCGTGGATTCTTGATTCGATATCATTCTTTCTCCTTTTCATTTTGTCAACCAGTGTACTATGATGTCCCTCCAATATTGAGCTTTATTGTTGATTCAAAATAAACATTCTTTTTATTCTTATCGAAAGTTATCAAGAAGAGCAAAAATTCTAAGGGAATTAGACTACTATTTTCTTGGAGTATAGTATACTAAATTTGTAGAACTGATATTTGTAACTTGAAGAATTGAAAACTTAAAAGAAAGAAAAAGAAAAAAAAAAACCAGCTTCACCCATTAGTCTACAATAAAAACAATGGCAATTATGCATCCCTATATTATACTTACCTAAACAAAGCCAAAACCTTTGCATCTTCTATATATAAAAGCAACAACACAAGCTCCATAGTACCAAAAGGTTCAAAAACTTGAATCATTACATTACATTATGTTATATTATATATATATTTAAAAGCATGAAGCCTCTTATTGTTTGTTCATTTTTGCTTTCCCAAAATATTCCCCCACCTAATCCATATTTCTTCTAATGTCCTTTTTCAAACCACCTTCACAACCATCCACTGCCAAGCATTGTACCATCACCCTGCTTCTTTTCCAACCGTTATTTCTTTTCAAACTCCAGATAGTTATCTGTGAGACATGGGAAAAAATCATCAAATCCTATGACTTCCTCAATCATCACACGGGATTAAATAAAACAAAGAGTCGCCACCATTCAATTTAAGTGTGAATGGACACCAAAATATTAAATAAGCACAAAAGGCAATTTTAGGGTAAAAATAACCCTCCTAAAAAAAAACAACCAGAGATGGGTAAGGGGATTAGGTTATGAACAGGGGAAGGTGTTAGGCACCCTTATTCATCCACACAAGGTGGTTGCCAGGTATTGTTCATGTTAAAATAAAGGAAAAAGCTTGCTATAAAAATCAGGAAAAATCATAAAAAGACAAAAATATATGGTTTTTTCATATGAATAGTCTGATTGATCCAGAACTTTCAAATATGATCATACCATTCCAAGGGTTTCATGATCAAAACAAAATTAAGATAAAATCAAATAAAATCAATTTAAAGTGAAAAACCCAAAAATCTGGCTTCAAGTCAAATTCTAGAAATCTAGAAAAATATGATTTTTATAAAATATTTCAAAATTGAACTTGAATATTCTAGGACATAGATAAAGCCCAAATTTCACATTAAATCAAAAAATAAAAACCAAAAAATACCCACGTTGATGAAGAACATCAAAAGGGGAGAACTTAGACCGTAGGGTCTTCTCTCAATAATGAAAAACGATTCAAAAGCAACATCATGAAACCCTAGAATTTACTTTCAGGCTTTTGGATCCAGATCTACCATATTGATCATGATAAATCCAGAATCTTAGCCTAATATCACAAAAATCATGAAAACAGTGCTGTAGGTGCAAAAGTGGCAAAAATCCAAAATTTATAAAAAAAGTGGGGATCTCATGCTATAAACATCATAGATTCATGTGATTCATTCAGATTCATCATAAAAAGCATTAAAACATGATCAGGATATCCAAAACAGCCACATCTCACAGATTTGAGCACATGGGGGTCTACTCTATGGATCCACCTGTTCTCTTTTCCCCTAGCTCTCTCTTCACGTTTTACGGCTAGAGAGGATTCTTGAGGTACTTGGAGATAGGTTTGGTTACACAAACACAATCAAAGGCTTTATTCTAAAAAAAAGGAGAAAAACAGTTATGGGGTTCTATTCTAGGGATCCACCTGTTCTCTTTTCCCCTAGCTCTCTCTTCACGTTTTACGGCTAGAGAGACTCTTGAGGTACTTGGAGGCAAGTTTAGAAATACTAGATACAAAAGATGGCCTTGTTCTACAGCAATAGAGAAGATCCTATTACTTCTAGAATTGAAGACAGAAAATAAAAGGGAAAAGGGACTTACCTGGATTGAGCAAGCAGAGCAGCAGGGGTTCCTCTTCTTCTCTTGGAACTTCTTAAACTTCAAAATTTCGTGGCCTTTTGCTTGAGGAAAGGCCCTCTATTTATAGGCAAACACAGGGGTATGGTTGGTCCAAGGTTTGGCAAGATAGAGTTTCAGTTTGAGTTAAACACAAGATCATGCCAATCCTTTATCCACAAGGATAAATGAGATAATTCGAACAGATAAATAAGAGAATTCGCTTATCCAAGAGAGATATTTGGGTGCAGATAAGGCTCAAAAATAAAAAAGGTAAAATTCGCACAAAGAGCCCGTGCCCGTATATATATTACGGTCGTGCCCTGCCCGTATTATTAATACAGGCACGTCGTGACCGTATATCAACTGAAGGTATGACCAGTCCGTAAACAAAATACGGTCATGACCAGTTTGGCCAGATTTTACACTTTTTTGACCTGTTTCAAATCCCAATTAATATTTTCAATTATTTTCTCATTTTTAGTGCAATTTGGGGTGTCTACATTATCGAAATACATATACTCTATTAAACATCACAATTCATTGCATTGAGGACTCAAATTTCAAAGTGAATCCGTGGATGAGAATCTCCCTTAGAATCAAACAAAGAGGACTTATCGTGTCACAAATTTGATAGAGCATAGAAGATTATTCGGGTTAGTTTCACTACTTTTCATCATTAGACGATTTCATTCAAAGACATGCATCCATAATTTCCTCACATGTCCTGAATAAGTGTTTTTTTTTCGGTTGGTTTGTTTTCCATATTTGTGGTATCCATAATATATTTGTTTATTGCTATTAGTTTTATGTCAATTAGATTATAATAGATATTTGTTTGTGAAACTTATGTACTTTTCTATATTTATTTGTTTTACATGTCAAAGAAGATCCTCCAGATTAATATCGTAACTATCCATTATTTATCAATTGATTTGCAGAATTTACTATCCTGGAATAAATAAGTGTATTTATTGTTTTTTGTGATTGGTTTGTTTTCCATATTTGTGATAAACAGAATATATTGCTAATGCAAGATACCGTGTAGATATTAGATACTACTCTAACTAAAGATAACATTAACTATAGATATATAGATTTGTGCTTTTAAATCTTTAATATTAGTAGTTCATTTCAATAAGATAACAATGGATATTAATCCATAGTCATTAAAATCTATAGATTAATATTTTAAAAAACTGTAGATAACTATTTTTTATTCAAGGATTTCCAGAATTCCTCTTTTATAAATAGTTATTCTAATATATTTAGAAAACATGAAAATTCTTAAGAAAAAACAAATGAACTTAATATTTAATAGTGTCAATTGATTTTGGGTTAGTATAGATATCTATTATTTATTGAAATATATATAGATAACTATATTTTAATTTCTGCATCAAGTATATTAAATATAAGAAACGAAATATTATTGTTTTAGAAAAATAACTCTTTTTACTATGGTTGATCTCTATATAATTATTATCTATTCCTATAATTCCAATATATACAAATTTTATTTGATATGATCCACTAAATTATATTATAGAAATATAGTATAATATGAAACTAAATAAACAAACAAACAAATATAAACATCCATTTCTATAATACATACATACATACATACATTTGTGTGAAGCACGAAGCCCCTTATTGTTTGTCCATTTTGCTTTCCACTATTATTGGCAATATCAAATTAATAATTCTATATTTTCCCATATCACACGCAGGATAAAAGAAAGTATTGTTTTAGGTTTCCATATTAGATAGACTATATCTTGACATCATATTTCCATGACATAAGGTGTTTATGTATATGTAATTAGGATTGATTTCTTTATCTAAAACTTCTCTATGAGAGAGAATGGAATTACCATTGGAGGTTTACCTATAAAAGTTGATTAGGATTGTTTTCTTATCTAAAACTTTTGTACAGGAGATAATTAGATTAACATTGGAGGTTTATCTAATGATTGGATGGTCTCCTTACTTAATTCAATCTTTGGTTTTGCTCGTTTAGTAATTGTGAGAAAGGAAATTGTATCTCTAAAAAAGAGAACTAAGAGACTGGGATTAGGACTGAATGGGTTAACAAAATAAAATTACAAAAACGCCACTAACTTTCCACGTAATCATGAAGGAGAAGCTACTCTCAACAGCTTCTCCTTATGAGTAGCACTCCTCTACTACTTATGGGCAAGTTCTTATCCATTTAGAGAAACCAAATGTCTTTTTAACTTTAAAAAGTGCTTTAATAAGTTATAAGTTAAATTAAGCACTTATTTGAGCAATCTCAAACGCAACCTAAGTATCTATACAAAGTATAATTTAATGAAAAACAGTATTTTTATTGTATTAATTTGATTTCATGATTTTATAATATAATTTATTATTATGAAATATAATAATAAAATACATTAAGTAAATATTAGCATAGTTTTATTTTATATAATAGGTTTGAGTATAATTTATATCAATGGACCATGAAGGCACAACAAGGCCCAAGCTGAAGCACGGTACGAGCTGTAAAACCCCGAATTTTCACATAATAAATAAATAAATAATAAATAAAAGAAAATATGAGTTTAAGTCCTAGTTAAAATAAAAGTGAGGAATTTGAGGATAAGTAATTCAAATAAATAGTAAGTTGTAAATAAAGAAGGAAATTTTAAGGAAATTAGCCTAAAAGGGTAAAAAGGTATTTTGGTAATTTTAAAAAAAAGGGTAATTAATAAATAGATCATTAAATAATAACTAGGATTAGAAAATAGAAGAAAATAGTTTACTTAGACAAGTTAGAAATTAAAAGGAATTAATAAAAGCCAAATGAGGAAAAAGGGTAATTAGAAGATTTCAATGTCTTAACTTGGAGAAAAAGTAACATAATAAGTTTTTAGATGTTATTTAGAGTTTAAGTAATTATTATGCACGAAATTAGGCTGTAAGGAGTGTTTAGATAGTAGGAGATTCGATTAGTAATGTTTAAGTTGAAAAATAGAAGGTGGAGAAAAAGTAAGAATTAATTAGAAGGAGTTAAACTTTAATTTGACCTTGGTTGGGTTAGCCCAAATTAAAGGAACCTATTAGGGTTGGTTTAGGATTTCTAAAGCCAAGTATAAATAGGAGAGTAAGGTGAGACAAGAGAGAATTTTCGTGGGTTTTATAATGAGAGAAAGGAAGAAAGCTGTTAATGGAGTTATCCGACCAGTCTCCATCAAATCGCGATCGGGGAAAATCCGTATGATGGATTGACTTCAAATTTGGAGGCTTTGATCTTCACTGATGGAACTACAATGTGAATGGTGGAGATTTGAATTGGAGAACTATAGGTTGGTGCGTTTGGGAGCAGAAGTTGGGTCCAGAATTAGAAACTTCAATGGAAGATGGATTTTTAGTGTATAAGGCAAGTAGTAACCCTTGAAAACTGGAGGAATTGCATGATTTCGTTTTTTGTGATTTAATATGGTTTGAATGGATTAGTCAGAACTGTATTTACATGGAATCAAAGTGTTTATATTTTAGTGTTTGGTATTCTTGAAGGATTTGTTAAAGTAAAGAAGAAAACTTGAGTTGATCATGCAAATAATTGTAGGATGGTATCTAATTGATAGGAATTAATCTTGAGGGCTTTAGGTATGTTTGATAATGTTAGTAGATTAATTTAGACCAAAGAAACATATAGCAAAAACCTAAAAATCCGAAATTTATAAATCTAGAAATTACTGTTAAAATTTATACGAGCGCCTAGGACCGTCTAGCCTGCAGAGGTAGGCGCTCTCTTCAGAAAATTCAGAATTTTGGGATTCTTGTGATACGAATAAATATCCACTAATTTTTCTAATAAGTTAACCATACTAGCATCTTTATAAAGACCTAATTAAAGTATAGAAATTTATAAAATTATATTTTGGAAATAACCAAGTAATTGGAGGTTCTAAGGATAGGATCGAATATGAAAGAGACTAAATTGAAGGTAACAACAATAGGAATGATACTAGCTTGTATTTATGGATTAAAATTTCCTTCTAAACTTTATTTTAGGTTTGTAGGATATGCTGGAGAATAAAAATACAGAAAACCTAAATAAAAACTATCTTAGGTGTTAAGATGGGAAATTGGATTCTAATAAAGGGATTAATAAGGAAAACTCTAAGCGAGACTTGAATTACTTTTGGATTGTACTTTAAATATGAATATTGGTTTCTGGAATTGCATAAACTCTGATTTTTATCGAATTTATGATACATGAGTTTTATTTTGAATATAATTGGGAAATTGCATATGTTATTCCAAAAAAGGCTTTATTTGGATTTTTAAGGATTGAATCATGGTTTTCTCTTGGAATTGAATATTTGGGTATGGATTGGTATGTGGTATGATGTTATTAGCTTTTCTTTTATGGTTGGGTGATACGGCTTCTGTGGTTGAGTTGATACTAGCTTTTATGGCAGAGATGGGTAATCCTCTGTGTAGAGATGTGTAATCCTTTACAGGTAAAAGTGTGTATGCCTTCTACAGTAGCGTGTCCTCCCGTATGTGGTTTTATCGTGGTTTGTGTCAGTGGGCTTAGCTGTATATGGATCCATAGTTTTGGCTGGTTACCTAAGTGGTATTTAGTTTGGGTTGAGTTACTCCTATGTGCGAGTGCGCTTCCCTTGCAAGTTAGTTTTCTCTGGAAGGTCCTATGTCTGGAGGGACACCCCGGTGCTCCGCTGGTGATTCCCTGTACATTTGGATAAGTGGCCATCTCCATGTTCATGTTCCGGTGCTTTATGCTGGTGGTACATTCTAACTCTGTTGAGTTCGTGTACAATAAGTCGGTGACTATGGCTCTTGCCTAAGCTGATCTTCATAGAGCTTGAGTATCATTAGTAGCACTGCTCCTAAGCCGCACGGTGGGATAGCATTTAGTTGAGTGTCATCTCAAATACTTAATTATCTTTGTGAGTCCTGCAATGGCACGAGTTTTATCGCTTTCGTTGGTTTTACCTCGATAACATCTTTTTGCTGGTATTTATGTATGATTACATGTCTTATCACCTTATTTGGATTCAGTGTTAATAACTTGAATTTCTCGCCTTATCATTGATTAATCACATACCTCATGACTATTTGTTTACATTGGACTGTTTCTAATTGCATGCACCTGGTACTTGCTGAGATGTAAATCTCACTCCGTTTTCCCCTGTTTTTCAGGTTGCTTGGAGAGATCGCGAAGATGGGGTTTATTTGATGGGTAAAATTATAATTGATAATATTGTTCACATTTTGATTAGACAGCCCTATTGTAAACTGAATTGATATTATTGAATAAAGAATTGTATTACTTTCCACCAGAACTCTGATGTAATTAATTAGTTTTAAAATTATTGTGAATCTTAGTTTGTATTTGACCCCAGCTTTGTGGTAACACCTTGGGTTTGGTTGTTAAACTGGACTTGGGTTGTTACAGTAGCGAATCGGGTTCGGGTTGGGTGCTGGTTTGCACTAACCCGGGTTCAGAGCATTACACAAGCCTAGGCACAGCACAGTAGTACAGCATGAAAATTTGGTGGGCCATGACAGGCTAGGGTACTTGCACTATAGACATGATATGGCATAACACAATTGTAAAACCCCAGAATTTAATGGAATTAAATAATCTAATAAAATAATTGGGGGTGTTGTTAATTTATTCAAAGGATGAGAAATTGGTTCAACCCGGAGAAGTCCAAGGTGAACCGGAGGAGAATTTGGAAAGCTAAACTAAGGTGAGATTTTTTTAAATTTAAATTAAGGAGAAAAGTATAGTTGTCTTTGTTTAAAATTGTTATAGTGTAGAACTAATTAAAAATAAAATATAAGAATATTAAGGGAGGTGGTCGAACCCTATAGATATTGGAAGGTTGACCCAAAACCAAGTTAGGTTAGAGGTTTAATGGGGTTTGGTTTGGTTTAATATAAAAGGGGGTATTTTAGTAAAAGGGAAAAGAACAATTAATTAAATAACCTAAACGTATGCATGCTTTTGTTAGGAAAGAGAAGCAGACGCCCATCCCTTTCTCTTCTAAACCTGGGTTTCCAAAGCCTTGATCCTCTTGCAATCTTGGAACCAGATCAAAAGAAGGAGAAGAAGAGACAATCACGAGTGAATTAAGGTAAGAGAATAGGTTCAGAAATTCTGTTTGGGGTGTTCTATGCGTGTAGATTAATTTATGAGAATATTATTTAGGATTCAGACGAGAAAGAAGGGTTTCTGGGCTCGTTTGAAATTGTTGGGGGTGATTTCTAGCCTTGTTAAAGAAGGTTTTGATCACAGGAAAGATGTAAGTAGTCCCTTTAAACTTGCACAAAATATTTTCGTGTTTCTTCGATATCCATGTTTATCCAGAGGTTTGATGAGTTCTTTGCATGATTTATGATGATTTATTTGTTGGAAATTGTTCTAACATGTTTTTAAAGTATTTTAGAATGATTTAGAATGGATTTGATGCATTAGATATTGAGTTGTGGAATTTTTATGGAATTTCGCAAAAGTTCGGATTTTCTTCGTATCGAGCCGCCCGAGCAATCGCTCAAGCACCCATTGCGTTTTTTTAAACCCCGAGAGCAATTTTTCCAGATTGAATTGTTGCCTGAACAGTCGCTCGAGCGATCCATCAAGCAACCAACCCTGAAACGACCAAATTGTTAGGCCGTTCGAGCGCCTTGTCTGTTAGATTTCTGAAAAGTTACCTTTCAACCTAGTTTTTCACTACGGAAGTGTTTTTATCCAACTTTAACCTATGTACCATCAAGCTTAGGGTACTTGGGAATTGTTTGCATTGGTGGATGTTTAAAATTCAATTTTATAAAGATTTTGGGTAGATGTTTCCAAAGAAACACTTTTACTTGATACCGTTGTTCCAAACAATTCTATTCTTAACCTAAGTTGATTTTAAGAGTTCCTACACCTGTATTTGATCTATCTGGACATGTTTTGCGTTCCAAATGATTTTATATACACCCGGATTATTTTGCCCATTGAAATCGTGATTTTGAGATGTGTATTTGACTCCACTTGTGTGGGTCTGTGGGTCACAGTCGTGACAAGGTAGGCGCCTGGTTTATTATTTTCGCAAGGCGGATTTGGTTATTTGTTTATCCTCAGTCTATGTACTCAGCAGGATATTTCCTCAATCCGTGTACTCTGTGGGAAGATGGTTATGTGTTTATTCTCAGTCCGTGTACTTGGTGGAATACTTCCCCAATCCGTGTACTCGGTGGGAAGCTGGTTAATTGTGGTTATCCTCAGTTTGAGTACTTGGCGGGATACTTCCTAAATCCGTGTACTCGGTGGGAAGCTTGTTAATGGTATTTACTTCCTAAATCCGTGTACTCGGTGGGAAAAATGTTATTTGGTGGCTGTTGCCTTTTATCCTCAGTTCGTTTACTCGGCGGGATACTTCACTATGGTTGTGTTATATTTCACAGCGTTTGAAATTATCGTGTTTAGTCTGATTAAACGCTGCATATATTTTATTGTTGTCAATTATTTGCATGACTACTTACTGAGATGTTGTTTCTCACATTATCATTTTATCGGTTTTGTTTTCAGATATTCCTGGTGAGGATGTTGCAGGGATAGACACTTCTGGGTATTATACTGAGTACTAGGATGAAGATTACTTTATTCCTGTATAGGTTTAGGGATTTATATTATTAAATTTGACTTGGTATTGAAAGAATTGTTTTAGATTACTTTTATTTAGATGACATGAGTGAGGTACATTTTATTCTAGTTAACCCTTTCCAGCCTTAGTTGAGGAATTGGTATGGGATGTTTCCTTTTGTATCCCGCGTTTCTTGAAAGAAAAAAATGTATCTGTATTTCCACACTCTGATTATATTGAATGAAATTGTTTAAGTTTGGATTAGTTATTTTGGGCCATTATCCTAACGTTCTAGGGTCGGGTTTATGTTTTTAAATAAACCTAGATCTGGGGCGTTACAACAATAATCTACAAAGGTGCTGCACAGGACAACAAGCAGATCTCTAATGGGTAGTGGGCCAACACAACATTAGGGATGGCAACGGGGAGGGTTTGGGGTGGGTTTTAGTGAACCCGAACCTGCCCCTATCAGGTTGGTAACGGGGGGTCGGGGTTGACCCGGTTGACTATAAAATAAAATAAAAATGTGTTTTCCAAAATAGAATATATGCATTAATAATATATGTATTTTTATATGAAAATCATATTTAAAACATATAAAAATAATATTATAGTATATGAAGGTTGGATTCAGGGGCGGAGTCAGGCTAAATCTGAACTTGCCCCTAACCCAATTCAAGTCATACCAAACCCTAACCAATAGGGGTGGGGCACGTTACCCGTTTAACCCGCCCCATTGCCATCCCTACACAACATAGCACAATTAACATCCTTAGACGAGAGATATAAATAATTGTTTTTTTCATGCATAGAAAAACTGGCTGGGTTTGCCTTCCATTCCATTTTTTCAACTTCAGCGTGATGCATTTCATTTATGGGTTCAATCCACTTTCCTAATATGGAAATAAGATGATTATTGGGTGGCAATTAAATTTTTAAGTAGAAAATAAAAGTTTTAAGTAGTTTCTAATTAGTCGATAGCAATTGTTAATGGGTCAAATACTATAAGGATCTACTCTGATCTGAATTAGATTCGAAATAAAAATCCAACTACCTGTATATGATAGATCTTATATACCATAATTTGACTATAGATGAATATATATATATATATATATATATATATATATATATATATATTAATAAATTGAATTAGATTTCGAATTAAACCAATTATTTGTAATTTGAATTTGATTAAAAAATTAGACTCGCAATGGTCAAGCTAAGTTTCAAGCTATGAGTTTCTTAAAAGGAAAAGTCAAACTTGGGGCGTAAAGAGGGAGGAATAAACAGGAATATTTCATTTCATACATAAGAATAGAGAAAGGAGATATAGGAAAAGAGAGAGAAGAAAACAAAGAGAAAATAGAGGGATCAACTAGATTAACATCATCAAAGCTATTGATTATCATCCAAGGTAACCGAAAGCTAGGAGAAGACGAACGTAAAGAAAGTGAGGGCCTACGGGAGTAGCACTGTCAAAACTACTGCTTATCTTTTATGGTAACCAGATGTTTGGAGATAACAAGCATAAACACCTAATAACCATTATTTTTGTTTGCTTGTGTTACGTACAATGTTGCAGGGCTACAATAGAAATATCAATGTTAGGGTCAGGAAACTACATATATATGATTGTAAAGATTTCAAAGTGGCCTCATTATAATGAGTAGATTACAACCTATTCGATTTGGATATTATTCGTATTGGATACAAGAGGATTCATACTTGTACTTAAATTTAGTCAAATTCATTTATTCATGTTTGTATTCGAGCCATAGATCCTCAACTTAGATTCATATTTAGTATTTTCTCATCTCAAAGTCGAATTCAAGTATAAATCTGGTCCATTTATAGCATTACTTCCAATATAAAAAATGATAAAATAAATCTTTCACCTTCTACCATTAAAAGATTAAAAAAACGAACGCACGGACAGTGCAAGAGTGATGCATGATTCACACACTAGGGGTCCCACTGTGAGACATGGGAAAAAATCACCGGTGTGATCATCCCTCCGTCAACACACGGGCTCAACGCAAAAATTAGGAGAGTCGCCACCATTCATGATTTTGGGGTGAGAATGGACACCAAAGATTCAAAAGTAGGCAAAAATAGCCAAAAGAAACATTCTAGGATAAAAATAATCCTACTTGAAAAACAAATCCAGAGATGGGTAAGGGGATTAGATTATGAACGGGGGAAGGTGTTAGGCACCCCCATTCATCCACACGAAGTGGTTGCCAAGTGTATGTTCATGCAAAAAATAAAGTAAGAAAGCTTGCTAAAAATCATAGAAAACCTTGAAAAAGGATTAATGTATGATATTTTCACATGAAGATCTAAATGGATTTTAGATCCTCTCTTATGTCAATATCATTTCTGGAATATCTCAAAAGATGGAAATCAAAGCACAAATTGCTCAAAACCAAGTTAAATCAAATTCGGAAAATTTGGTAAAAAGTATACCATTTGCCTTGAAATCATTCAAATCCAATTCTAAATTGACCCAAACCAAATCCATTTGAAAGATTAGGGTAAACAAGAGTCTCATGCAAAATTTCACTTCATTCCGATGAAAAATCTAGGAGTTATGCTCATTTGAAGTTGCTGTTGGGGATTTTTAAAAGTGGTAAGTGGGCAACTTTGGAAAATTGTCTAGAAACATCCACTACATAGAAATCCGTGAAATTTGGTGTGATTGAAGTCTGTATGGCCATCTTTCAACAGAAACTAGCCTCATACAAAAATCCCTTCGGGTGTGCCTTGGGTGGTCTCCCGAACAGGCCCCGAAGATCACAGATTTACCCAGAAAAATGCAAATGAGCAGTTCTGAGTAAATCGGCTACCAATAATTCAAATGGAATCCAAAAATTATGAAACCAACTGGATTTGAAAATAGACTCATAAGGGAGTACTTAGAAACAAAACTCACTCGAATCGGACTTAAAACGAACACATGGCGGTCCGTCAAAGTGACAAGTTCTGTACTTGGACCTGAACTGTCCACTTAACTTCGACAGAGAGGTGTCAAAAATCGGCTTGATAGAAATTCATGAAATTTGGTGGACATAAACTAGACAGCCTCACCTTTCCCATGGTTCTGGAATCGCCCCAAAATTCATCCGGATGATGAAGTTACGGACGTCCGAAGTAGGGGTACAGGTGCTGTCAAGCTAAGCCACTTTTGAGTAAAACCAAGTCCGAAAATTGATAAAAATGAAATTCGTGCAAGATGAACACAAATACTTTAAAATCATCCGAAAGGCATTTCAGAATTGATTGAGGTCATTTATTTGAGATTTATCACAATAAATGCAATAAACCCCAAATATGAGCCTACCCCGCCAAAATAGTGATATGTATGTGCAAGAGTGTAAAACCAAGCAAGATCAATACAACATGCATATATTCAACAAAATAGGTTCTAGCATAGCCTAGGGTTCCGTTCCATTATCGTTTCCCTCTGTTCTCTTTAAGATAATCAAGGGTACTTTGAATATGGAACGGTTTACAATCAATCAAAAAGGCCTTATGCTACATAGGTTCTAGCACTAGGGTCAATCCCCAGTCTCGTTTCTCCTAGATCCGCCTTCACGTTTTACGGCTAGGGGAGTCTTGAGATACTTTGAGCCGGGGAAGGATTTCCACACATACAAACAAGGCTTTACACTACAGAAAGGTAGAAGAAGAGATCTAGATCTAGGAATGTAAAGACAGAAAATAAAAAGAAAAGTTGAGGCTTACCTGAGTGCTGGAGGCGATTCCACAGCGGTTTTCTTCTTCTCTTGGAGTTCTTCTTTGCGAGAATTCAAAACAAGAGTTGAGTTCCTTTTGCTTAAGGAGGAGGCTCCTATTTATAGGCAAAGGTTAGGGTTAGGGTTGGTGAGATTGGTAGACACAACATAATGTCTATAGCCCACCAACCTTAACCCTAAGGCTATTTCCGAGATTTCCCCTCATTTAATGAGGGATATGATGGTAAAAGTGAAAAGCTCTCGGAAAACCCTAATTTTGAGCAAAACTAGCGTATCCGGCATGTCAGGCCGGATACACTAGAGCTTTAATGTATCCGGCCTATGATGCCGGATACACTAAAGGCTCCTTGTATCCGGCACTTGAGACCGGATACAAAGGAAAGTACTTGTATCCGGTCTGAGTTGCCGGATACAAGGAAAAAAGCCTTTTTTTTCCAAATTTTAACACAGGCAATACTTATTTACATGTAATATCGTTTAAGTAAATGTCCTCGTATTTTTTAATCTCCATTTACTTAAGATATTACATGTAAATAAGCAAACACCCCCCCCCCCCCATTTGAATCCATTAAAAATAGTTCCAGACCCAAATTCCAAGTGAATAAAAAGTCAACTTTCCAGTTCTAGGCAAAATTCCGATTTTTCAGGTCTGGAAAAAAGGTTCAATATGTTAAAACCAAGGTATTCGCCAAGATTTAAAATCTCAAAAAATTCTTTTATGCAATAACATGGCTAAAAACCTGATTACCGGGAAAAATTATCTTGAAATCTGGTTTTAAAAAATATTTCATTTTCTGGGGTCAAAAGTCAACAAAATTCAACCGGAAAAAGTTTGACTTTGCACAAAAGATTGAATTCGGGCCTTTTCCTTTTCCGTTTTGGATTCAAATGGGTTAAGTATCTCAAACCCAATGCAAAGAATTGAAAATTCCAATAAAATATTTCTCTCCTTCAAGATTTATCAAAAATCGTGCAATTTTGGGATGTCTACACCCACAATAGAGAAAATTTGCTAGGTTTGACTGACCTGCAACAGACTATTAAGTGAGATGCTACCACGTGCAGCATCTCATAGCCAATGTCTTTTAGTACTTTTTAACATGGAAAGCTTTTTTAAGGTGGGAAAAACATTGGTCGTGAGATGCTGCAAGTCTTATGGCTGCAACATCGTCTATTGAGGATGAGGCAGCAGAAAATGTCATCCCGTGTCACTTGCGTCTAGATGCAGCCCGCTCCTCCCTTGGTTGGTCATGGTCCTCCCACGACTTTGATCCTTCATCTCTCTTTATAATTCTAAAGGTCGAGGTCCCACTAAGTCATGAGCAATCAAGTTTTACTTATTTCATGCGCTAAATGATGAGTGGTTAAGAGGAGCCTCTTATTAGGTATAATGGCAACTTAAAAGAATTTACCCTAACAAGACGAATTCAAATCCAAAGCATTAAAGCGATGGAATAAACTGGCCCCTAGTTATATACTTTAACAACAACAACAAAAAAGGCCTGAAAGATCCAAATCTGTTTATCCCTGTTCCAAGTTGACATCAACCAAGACTAAGCTAAGGTTTGTGACAACCAATCCAAAACCAAAAGCAAACGAAATTGAGAACCGACCTCTCTAACACGAAAACCAAACTGGTTATATATGTATATACAAGTTTGGTTCGGTTCAATTTATTAAAGAATAATTTCATTTGGAATTCAGTTCTGTTCGGTTAAAAACATCAATCCAAAACCAAACCAAAATCACTTTAGTTTATAAATTTTAGAAAACCATAGGCTTTGAAACATAACTTATGGTCGGTTCTCGGTGTTAACCGAACCAACCTACAACCCTTCCTGTTGTTACCCTTTGACAAGAAATGCAATTTCAGAGGCACAACCCAATATCTAAGTAATGATTGCAGTCATTTATGAAACTCCAAGACCCACCACCACTCATTGGCACCGCATACAATTTCACAAGTAGCAAACCCAGAACTCTTTGCCAAGGCTTTAAACTCCTCTTCAGTTCTCTCTTTTCCTCCAGGATTTTGAGTTAACATCAACACATCATCAATGAAGATGTCATTATTGTCAGGGTAATCTTCTGGGTTCTCTGGCACAATTGATTCGACGATGATCACCTTACCCGAAGCGGGCAATGCTTCGTAGCAGTTCTTCAAAAGCTTCAAGCAATGATCATCACTCCAATCATGAAGTATCCACTGCAAAATTTCCCACAAATCTTTGTTAATTGAGTTCAGGGGATGAAGAAAAGAACCTAAAAAGATACAGAGGAGAGAAGTGTACCTTCATAAAAATGGTCTCACATTTTGGGATGCTTACAAACATATCTCCAGCTACATGCTCCACACCTACATAATTGAACCAATGTTCATGACAAATCTAATATATTAGAAAGGCACTGCGCTCAAACTACAAACAAGAGATTAAGTTGGGCAGATTGATTCATACCTGGATAAGATGGTGCATCTGCTAACACATGAGGCATGTCAAAATTAATGCCCTTAATTTGGGGATAATGAGAAGTTATAAGCTGAAGTGTAGTTCCAACCCCACCACCCACATCTAGCAATTCTTTGAGGCCTCCAAATCCCTTGTATACTTGGAGTACATTTTTTATGATGAAAATGGACTGATCTGACATAGCCTTGTTGAAAATACTGTTGAATCTTGCATCTGTTTTAGGATATTCAAATGCATTCATCCCATGTGCCCTATTAAAGGCAATTCCACCTTCCAAAACTGCATCTTTCAAGTGGTACCTGACAAAAAGATTTGCATATGACTGAAACTGACAAAAACAATAAAATAGCCCTTATGGAAGCATGTACACTACTACATGTCGGATCACCTCTTCGCGGGGGGGCCGGGGGCGGGGCGTGTTGTGTTTTGGAAGGTATTTATGGGTAGATAAAGGGAGGATCAGAATCCTTGGGAATATTCCCGAGTGGATTTTACTAACGGAGTAATGGTATAGATTAGCAGATGGCCGAACACCCAAACAATTAGCAGTCATGTGTTTCAGGAAAAATGCCTAAAATAAAGTTTAGTAGTTTTTGGGGGAAGATACTGTATCAGACTTGACCACCTGTTCTCATGCCTAAACCCCGTAACTTGTTGCCATCACACCTAGAGAAATGTGGCAGAACACTAATTTTACTAGGAAATTATTGCTCGTTGAGTCTTATGTAATTCCCATTTTAAAGGAAAAAAAAACGTAGAAGAAGTACCAGCTGTCCATAAAGACTTTGTCCTGAAGCAGTAGGTGCAGAGGAGCAGCAGACACTCCGTCCTGATCAGGAGTGAAGAATCTGGCGACAGGACCCAAGCCGTAGAGTCTTTGGGCGTCGCCGCCGTGTTGGGTGGCGAGAGTGCATTTGAGAAGGGACTGGCTGGTGAGGAATCGGAGGATGCGATCCAGGACGACTGGAGCTTCTGGGTTTTGTGTCCCCAACTGAGAAGCGATCTCCGACGGTGAGAGGAAAGCACTGGGTCCTGCTCTGGCTATGATCTCGAACAGATTGAGCTCGATTGAGGCTTTCACCACCATCGGCAGAATCGTACCAGCTGCAACACGCATGGCTGACCCGAAGTTTTCCTCTTCATCTTGTTTGATTGGGGTTGAAGCCATGTCCAAGTTCTGGTGGAGCAATGGTGGTAGTGGGGTGGATCAAGAGATTGAAAGGACATCAATATTAATAAGAAGGGGTGAGTTTTTTTTTTTTGGTAAACATAAGAAGGGGTGAGTGCCATGAGGCGTAAGAAGTGACAACAAGTAATCTCTAGAAAATAAAATAATAGAGCAAGTAAAAAATAAAATAATAGAGAAAGTAAAAGGCCAATCATGTGATGCTGTTATGTTACCAAAAAAAAAATGTGATGCTGTTATGGCTGACATATGCCGGTTAGAACGGTCGTTAGAAAAGAAAAAGGGAAATTTGGTTTTTAGTGATAAGTTTTTCAAAGATTTCATATTCATTGTTAAATTCTTGTTAATTGAGAATTAGTAATATTTTTATAAAATAATTGGGAATCAATGTCATTTTACTAATTTTACTATTCATAAAAAACTTCTTCCGAAAATGCCCTCAAAACTTCTTTCGAAAATGCCCTCAAAAGACTTGCAAAATTCACTTGAAATAAAATGAGTGAAAAGGTTTTCAAAGACTTTTGAGGTTATTTTTGAAAGAAATTAAAATAACATTGGTTCTCAATTATTTTAAAAAAGCATCATTAATTCTCAATTAATAAAAATTAGACAACTGAATCTGAATTATGTTGAAAAAATATCACTTAAAACGCACTTCCTTTGATTTGAGAAGTGCGTGGAAAGAAGAGGCGATGGTTGAACTAACAAAGGGTCTAAAATAAATGAATAAAATACTGGGAGTATGACGTCATTGGCACACAATTCAAATATACAGTTTTCCTCTTGGGGTATCCTTGAATATAGAAGTGAACAAAAATTTTAATTGGACAAACACCCAACCCCACAGAGGCCCCACCTGCACCTGATTCGCGTTCTTTTGCATTTTTCTGCTTTAGCGTGATGTATATTGGGAAAATTATCGAATGGGGCAACTTTTCCCCACTAATCCCAAAAACAGGCAAAGAAAATTCTTATTGTGTTAAAAAGGTAACTTTTGGAAACAATTTGCGGAATGTGGGGGGGGGGGGGGGGGGGCGGCGCCAGGTCATCGGGCGCTGTTTTGTTCCCATTTTGCGCCGCCCCCCCCCCCCCCCTCCCGTCAGCAACCCAAACACGCAGTTGCCTCTCTCCCTCTCTCTCAATTCGAATGGGTTCGTGTATTGGCGGCAAGAGAGAAAAGGGAAAGCTCAAACTCCCGTTTCCAATCTTCCCCACCGTTCCGGTCACCCTCTCCAGCGACGTCGATCACAAAAGACCCTCTTCGTTCGTAGCACCTGCGACGTCGATCGCAAAGCTCCTCTATCTCCTCTTGCTTTCACCTTATTTCTCTTCGCGCCAAGACCGAACTCACCGCTCTTCATTCATTTCAAATTTCTTTGGAACCCCCGGCGACTGCACCTCGAGATTGTAGACATTCGTTTGCCTGTTTCCGTGCGCCCTTAATAGGCTCTCTGGCGACACCCATTCGTCAACCCCCTTTCGATTTGTTCTTCTTGTTTTGAGAGAAGTCTCCGGCGATCCCATTCGAAGCCGTCTCCCCCTTTTCCGTTTGGCAACCTCGGCTGTTTTGGCAAGTGGAAAGCACCCACCTTCACGAACTCTTCGACCACCCCCCATCTGAAGCAGACGCCGCCGACCACCCACCGCCCCTGTATCCGGTATTTCTGTTGCTCTCTCGATTCTTTTCCTTTTGTTTTTATTTGATTTCTTTTCTAGGGTTCTTTTTTATTTAGGGATTGAATGATGGAAACTTGTAGGTTTTTGGCAATTGGCCATTCCCTTTTCTTCTACTTGGTTTCTGATAATCACTTGTTATCTTTTTTTCTGATTGTTTGCCCTTGCCCACACTTGTTTATCTTTGTTGTATTCTTTTCCTTTGAATCTTTTTGATGTTCGATTGTTAGCCAGTTGACAGAATTCCTAACGCATCTTTTTGATGTTCGATTGTTTCTTCTCTTATTTCATGGGATCGAATGATGAAAACTTGTTGGTTTTAGGTTTGAAGTTTGTTTGTTAGTTTTAGGTGTAGAATGAACATTGGACCATAGTAATCCCTACATATACCAGGAACATAGGAACATCTTTGATTATTTCATATGCTATACATCCAACTTAGTAATAAATTCTCTAGGATCTCAACAAAAAGGAAGAGAAGAAGACAAACCATACATATACCAGGAAGAACCTAAGGTGGTTTGGAATATTTATCAACAAACTATGAAAATATTGAAAAAGGAACTTCAATAGGTAAGGAGGTTTTGCTTCAAACCCATCAAAACTTCAAAATGAAATTTAATGATTCTGTCTCATAGACTATGATCCCGACAGTGTAGAGTGACAAAGTCTTGGTGATTGCCTAGCCAAGATTGGGATTGGTAGGGGCTTTCATAGGGGGAATATAGCAAGTATTATTTGGCAGGAGGTGGTCCTTAGCCTTATACTTTCCCGATGGTTTGTCTTGGGTTAGTATAAGAAAGTGTGGTAATGGTTTGGGGATACAAGCTGCTACTTTCGGGGATACAAGCAGTGACTTAAAGGGATACATGTACAATCATTGGGGGATACCAACATAATCCTAGAGGGATAGAACCAGGGTCTTAAAGGAATAGAAGTTGTTGCTTAGGGGATACAAGCAGGGTCTTAAGGGGATTGTGAGACATGGAAAAATCAATTTAATGATTTCCTAATCATCACACGGGATTATATAAAACAAAGAGTCGCCACCATCCAATTTAGGTGTGAATGGACACCAAAATATTAAATAAGCACAAAAGGCAATTTTAGGGTAAAAATAACCCTCCTAAAAAACAACCAGAGATGGGTAAGGGGATTAAGTTATGAACAGGGGAAGGTGTTAGGCACCCCTATTCATCCACACAAGGTGGTTGCCAGGTATTGTTCATGTTTAAAATAAAGGAAAAAGCTTGTTATAAAAATCACATAAAATCACAAAAAAGGGAAAAATATATGGTTTTTTCATATGAATAGTCTGATTGATCCAGAACTATCAAACATGATCATACCATTCCTAGGGTTTCATGATCAAAACAAAATTGAGATAGAATAAAATCAATTTAAAGTGAAAAATCCAAAAATCTGGCTTCAAGTCAAAATTCTAGAAATCTGGAAAAATATGATTTTTATAAAATATTTCAAAATTGAACTTGAATAGTCCAGGACATAGATAAAGCCCAAATTTCACATTAAATCAGAAAATAAAAACCAAAAATACCCACGTTGATGAAGAACATCAAAAGGGGAGAACTGAGACCGTAGGGTCTTCTCTCAATAATGAAAAACAATTTAAAAACCATATCATGAAACCCTAGAATTTAATTTCAGGCTTCTGGATCCAGATCTACCATATTGATCATGATAAATCCAGGATCTTAGCCTAAAATCACAAAAATCGCAAAAACAGTGCTGTAGGTGCAAAAGTGGCAAAAATCCAATTTTTAGAAAAAAAGGGATCTCATGCTATAAACATCATAGATTCATGTAATTCATTCAGATATATCATAAAAGCATTAAAACATGATCAAGATATTCAAAATAGCCACATCTCACAGATTAGAGCACATGGGGGTCTACCCTACGGATCCACCTGTTCCCCTTTCCCCTAATTCTCTCTTCACGTTTTACGGTTAGAGAGACTCTTGAGGTACTTAGAGATAGGTTTGGGTATACAAACACAATCACAGGCCTTATTCTATGAAAAAAAGAAAAAAACAGATATGGGGTTCTATTCTAGGGATCCACATGTTCCCCTTTCCCCTAGTTCTCGCTTCACGTTTTACGGCTAGAGAGACTCTTGAGGTACTTAGAGACAAGTTTAGGAATACGAAAATAGATATGGCCTTATTCTACAGCAATAGAGATGATCCTATTACTTCTTGAATTGAAGACAGAAAATAAAAAGGGATAGGGGACTTACCTGGATTGAGTAGGCAGGCAGCATGAGTTCTTTCTCTTCTCTTGGAGCTTCTTAGAATTCCTTGGACTCAAAATTTCGTGGCCCTAAGCTAGAGGAGAGAGCCTCTATTTATAGGCAAGCACAGGGGCAAGGCTGGTCCAGAAAGATATATCCTGATCCTCAGGATAGAGTGAAAATTGGAGGTAATGCCCATCCATAGCCAACCAAGGTGGCTTCAGCGAATAAAATACGTAATTTGCTCATTTAAAGATGTATTGGACTAAAGATAAAGCTCGGAAATCGAGAGAAGGACAAAACTCGCACGTGTCTTTAGTGACCGTAAATGCACTACGGTCCAACGGTGACCGTATAGTTTCCACGGGCGCGCCTGACCGTAGAGCGATCTCGGGCGCGACCGGCCCGTGAATGAAATACGGGCAAAGCCTGTTTATTCAATTTTTATGCATTTTTGACCTGTTTTAAGCTCTAATTACATGTTTTTATTATTTTCTCATTTTGTAGTGCAATTTGGGGTGTCTACAGCTGCCCCCTCTTTGCTGGTAATTGGAACCAATTACAAGCAGAGAGCAAAAAGACCCACCAATTGCACTTTCTAAGATTTTTTTATAATCAATTGTACTTTGCAAGGATTAAATGGATGATTTTTGAAAAAAGAATTGATTGTGGAAGATTTGCTAAGAAGTCCCTCAGCTTAAGGGCCAAATCCTCTCTCTCCTCTCACTGAGCACTTGTGGGCTATGAAGTGAGATTTGAGACAAAATTTTTAAACAAAAGTGGGTAAGGTGGCAATCCTTGCAACTTACAACTAATATAAACATTAATCTCTTGAAAAATGTGGAGAAAATGATAAAATACACAATTTTTGGCTTCGCCCGTATTGTGCTTATGAACAGATGCTGCCCGTATGTTGTTCATGGGCGAACGGGACCGTATTACTTTCACGGGCGTCGGATGCCCGTACTGAGTTTACGGATTTTACTCTCTTCTTAAGACCGCGACCGCAACCTTTCCTCCTCTGCTCGCATTTGTGCCCTGACTTCTCTTGCCCGTATCTTCTCTTACGGTTCTCATTCTTCTTCTTCAAATCTCCGACGATTCCTGTTGTTCTCCGGCGACTTTCTCCCTCCGGCGATGACTTGCTCATTCCGACGATTATTCCCATTTCGGACGACCACAGTACCTTCAGCAACCATTGACTGTTCTTGGATTTGAGCATTGCCGTGGCCTTGATCAATTCATTGGAGTGTTTCCTCTTCTATCAATCGACTGTGGACATTCCCTGCAGCTTTGGTAGAGTAAGGGCTTTCCATTTACTTGCCAGATTTCTTCCATTTCGATCGAATCCAGTAAGTGGCCGAAAATTTCTCTGATTTTTCTTATGAACAGTATGTGCAACAATAAAATCTATGGACGAAATTTTGCTCTTGATTGAACCGAATGTTTACTTTGTCTTCATTATCCTGATTTGATTCGAAACCTCTATGTCCTTGAATTCTAGAATGATTAAACTTCCCAAGCATTGTTTTGTTCATCCTTGTGACATGCTGCTTTTCTCTGTAAATGATATGTCCGAAATGACATTGGCAAATTTCTGATCTTTGAATGAGAGATAATTATCTCAAGCTACAAATTTTCCATCTTTCGAATGCTGGGTAATTCCTCAAGTTATAGATAAATCTTTGGTTCTGAAATTTTGAACTCCTGTTGACTGAAATTTTGAATGAGCAAATCTTTGTATCTCTAAGTTTGTTTCCTGTGGACTGAACTGATGTTTGCAAATCTTCTGATTGAGACTGGATTTATGTTTTATCTGAATTATGCTTTCCTTTGAAATTTGTATTCCCTTTTGACATTGATCATCATGGAGTAATCTTGCTATTGTAATTGGGTCATCTTCACTTAGCATGTTGTTTGCGTCTGCTCCTGCTTCCATTTCAGTATTCTGATTGTAGCAAATGTAAACCAATGCACTGATTCTTGACTGAATTTGATGTTGAGCATCTTGTCCCACTGTCTTGGCATGAATACAATGAACTTTTGACTTTGCCTTTCTTGTGTTACCTCAGTCCCACTACAAATATGCTTGAAATTTTATCCTGAAACCAAACAAAAAAGAGATGATTAAATCAACCTTTAGCACCTTCGTATGTAAGAAGCCTTCACTTCCTATATATAAATTTTATATTTTTTCTTGATTAAAGCAAAGACTATATAAATATCACAATAAGCCTTATTCAAACAGAAAATTAAACTCCTTTTCTTCCATCCTCCATTTTTCTTTCCTTGCCAATCAATTAATCTTGGTTAAAATTAAGCAATTTGAACAAGAAATAATTAACCAACTCCCTGCTTTGAACCGTAGATGGCCCGTCTTCGATCAGCTTCTAGGGATCCTGCAGATGAGCCTTCCTCTTCGAGGGTTAGGCGAGATCATGCAGATGTGGCCTCGTCTTCGAGGGCCGAGAGGGATTCGGATTCTGATGTCCCTGATCTTCCTTCTGAGGATTCGCGTGAGGCGACCCCAGAGGTATACTCTAATCTTTCTGAAATTTCATATCCTTTCCCAAAATACATCCTCCTGATTCTTTAATTATTTTCTTTTAGCCGGTTGTTGAGGCTTCTGGCAGAGATAGGAGTAGCAGGCGTCGAGCCGGAGGCAGAGATGGAGGCCATGATGAGGGCCATAGAGGAGGCCGCAGAGGGGGCCGTGGCAGAGATGAGGCCAGGACCATGGTTGAGATCCATGAGGAGGTGGCTGCCCAGATTAGGGATACTGATCTTTTGCATGGCTTGAGGACTCATCCCTCAGCGTGTATTAGGGCGGATATCCCTTTGGAGTATCCTATGTCCCACTATAGAGGGAGCTGGGCTAGCTTCATTAGATTTTTGGGAGCTTGCAGTTCGGCCTATCATCGGGAGCTAGGCTTGTATGGTTTTGGTATGTTTATCACCATCCCGGACGTTCGCTTGGATCGAGCCCTCATTGCTGCATTGCTCGAGAGATTCTTCCCGGAGACTTTGAGCTTCCACTTCCCAGATATTGAGATTAGGATCCGGCCTTCTGATTTCACGCTCATCACCGGGATTAGGATGATCGGTGATGTTATTCCTGAGATGGCGATGCCAGAGGCTGATGAGGTTGCAGCTTATCTTGGATATATCGTGCTACCTCCTGAGGCATGGGATTGGGGGAGAGCGAGATTGTCTCTGACATGGTTGAGAGAGACTTTCAGGAGGAGGCAGTTTGGCCAGCTTGTTGCCGGTGATCATGTTTTCCCATTTGCCTTCTGGTTTCTTTTTCTGTATATGATGGGATCCTGCTTCTTCCCAGAGGACACGACCTCAGTCAGTCCTCATTTCCTGAGCTTACTGGGAGATCTTCAGCGGGCGAGGAGGTATGCATGGGGCCCGCTCATTTTTGGTACTATTTTGGCCGGCCTTCGCCGATCAGTGAGCGGCCTCTCTACTTCCAGAGGGGCTGGAGTTGGGTGCAGATTTTTCTGGCCTTTTCTGCAGGTGAAATGTCTATTTCTCTTCTCTTTCTTTCTCTTTCTCTTTTTCTTATCTCTCCTTTTCTATTCCTCTAACTCTTTTCTTCTTTTTGCAATTTTTTGCTAGGGTTTATATACCCTATTTCCGTCCTACCTCTACGATGTCTGAGGAGACATATCCCATGGCACATAGATGGTGTCATGTAGAGCACGACTCTGAAAAGAGTCATCCCAGGTCCGCCCGGGCCCACTTGGACAGGTTGTACCGGTCTGAGGTAATCTTTTTTAATTTCTCTACTTTCTTCTTTTCTTTTCTTCCTGAATCACATATCTGATGTCCTGTTCTGTTTTTCAGCTATTTGTCCCTAGGATGGAGGACATTCATGAGGTGCTGGCCCTGCAGGCAGCCAGAGATGATGCATTTGTCCCTGACCAGAGACGACAGAGATACCAGTTCTTTATTGGTCAGCTGGGCAGCATTTGGTATTGCGGCGAGCGCTTCTTCTTTCAGCATGTGGGAGAGCCACGGATTCCTGCCATCCCGCCAGATACTACTCCTTCCTACCCTCCTATGCCTGTTGATCCTGCCCAGTTCCTAGATTGGACTGAGGCAGAGACTTTATTAGAGGAGGGTGACTATGATGCTTGGTTCAGGCGAGCTTCAGTTGGGTGCCTCATGCCACCTATGCCTGTCCGTGGCGGAGTCACTGAGATTGGAGGGGTAGTGATTAGGGCCTATGACACCACGGTATGTCTTCTTCCTTTTCACCTTTCTATTTTCATTTCATCTGAACTTAGCATTTTTCTGACTTTTTTCTTTTCTATTTCAGGAGGCCCAGTTGGCAGAGATCCGGTCTCGATATGCTGATCTAGAGCGCCAGCGAGATGCTGCGATCGCCGAGCGGGATGCCCTCTATATCACCATTTCAGACCTCCGGGGGCAGCTAGCTAGAGCACAGGGCCAGGAAGGTCCATCTGATGCACAGGACCAGGCGGGTCCATCTTACACTCAGGTTAATTTCTTCTTTTATTTCCATTCCTGCTCTTGCATTAGTTTGTCTTGTTCTGACTGAAATTCCTTTTCTTAGTTTCAGGAGGACACAGCCGGCCCTTCTTCACCTGCTTCACCTGTGCCCATGCATTTTCGGGATGAGGTATTTTCTGTGGCCCGGGTGGAGTTCGTGACGTCTCCCAGTCCAGTAGAGGTTCCTGCAGCAGAGCCCGAGGTCGAGGCTGATATTATACCTGCTGCTGAGGATGTGCCAGAGTCTGCCCCAGTAGCTGAGACTGCTCCTGATGCATCTGCTGATGTAGATATGGATTCGGCTATGGACGCCGCTGTGGTAGAGCCTACCGTGGAGGCTGTGGTGATGGAGGAGGCTACAGCTGATCCTGTAGAGCCCGGTCCTGATGCTGATGTACCTGGGACCTCTGCTCCTACTAGTCCTGCTATGGAGGATGCCGAGGAGACGCATGCTGCTGTTGATACGTCAGCGGATTCTTCCCGTACTGATTCTGATGTAGATACTTCAGGGTACGTCCCTCCTGATCATCCCACTGCTGGCCTTGTGCCTTTATATATGTGGCATGATATTCAGTCTGTTTTGAGCAGGATGACGCGTAGCACAGCCCGCAATGTTGTGCGGCATGTCTTTGAGTGCAGGCGATCTTCAGGCCGTGGTCGAGGCAGAGGACGAGGCCGTGGCCGTAGGGGTGGACCTGCGTAGACAGTAGATTAGGATTCTCTTATGTATATTTGTATTTTGACAAACTAATGTACTCATTCATATATATATAAAAGAAGTTTGATTTGTGTTCATTTGTGTACTTTTCTTCTTTCTTTTCAGTTTTTATTACATGATGAATGTTAAAACAGGAATAGGTGAAGCTTAGGAAAACAAAGAAATTAAAACTGCCCAATTTTTTGCATTTTTCGGAAGTAACCGTACTTAGACTACGAGCAGCCTGTGCCCGTAATATGAACACGGGCGCACTGTGCCCGTAAAGTTTTCACGGTCACAGCTTGACCGTAGTTTTTATACGGGCGCGATATGCCCGTATTCTATTTACGGATTTTTCCGCCTTACGCTTTTTTCTATATAAACTCATAGGGAACGTCATTGTGACACTTTTACTAGTTGGAAAACTCCTTGAGCACGTCTTTTCTTGCTTTCCTTGGTTTCTTTGGCGCTTCCATGGCTTCCCCTATGCCGCTTTCTCCTGCCGTTGAATCTCCTCCTGCAAAACAACCTGTTAGATCAAAACCTCCTAATCTCACCAGGTATAACATTGTAGACCCTTTCTATGACAGGTGGGTTAACTCCATGACCCTTGATGAGGAGATTCGTTGGGATTCCATCCACTTAGGGCATATCCTACACCTCCCTAAAATTCCCTTTAAGTGGGAAATTATTGAAGCTCTGATTGGTCACTGGGTACCTGAACTGAATCTTTTTCGGTTTGATGATAAAGAGATGACTCCTATCCTAGAAGAAATTGAAACCATCCTTGGCCTAAGATTTTCTAAAAAAATTTTGAACCCACCCCTAAAGCTTAGTTATAAAAAAGAGGCTTCCACTTTCTTGGGTATAGGGAAGGACCTAGGAAATTCTGATGCACTATTGACCTTGTCCAAGACCTTTTTGACTGAAAAACTTCTGAGGAGTGAAGACAAGGATGCCAGGTTTAATGCTTTGACTTTGGTAGTGGTCAATCAGCTGCTTTTTCCACGGGGTGATGACCAGGTTGACTTGGCTCTCATCTCAGTTATCTGCCAGGTTAGGGAACGCGAGAGGTTGGCCCCTATGATCTTAGCAGAGATATACCAGGCCTTTACTGACTGTTATTTCAGGAAGAAGAAGCGCTTCCTTGCCTGCGCCCCTATCCTACAGGTAAAAAATATACATATATATTTTTTTCTTTTCTTCTTCTTTTTTTTTTCTTTTCTTCTTCTTCTTCTCTTTTTTTTTTCTTCTTTTTTCCTTTTTCCTTTTTCTTTCTCTCTTTTTTTTTTCTTTTTCTTTCTCTTTTTTTTTCTTTTTTTTTTCTTTTTCCTTTTTTTTTCTTTTTTTTTTTTGGAAATAAATTGAAATACCCCTTTTCTGCAGCTTTGGTTGCTTGACCACCTTAGCCAGGTTGAAGAAATAACTCGCCGCTTCTTTCCAAGATTGAAAGTTCCTGTTTTGATGAGCAATAGGGGATGTCCTAACATCCAAGGTGGCAAGCAAGGCTGGTTCACTTTCTTGGGTACTCTCCAGGATGATCAAGTGAGATGGCCTGGCACTTATCAGCCCACTCCAGAGACAGTGATCAGCTTTAGAGATAAAAACTTTCTGGTCCTAGAAGGCTTGAAATCTGTTGTTCTCTATCTTCCTTTGATGGTTCTTCGGCAGTTTAGAGCGATCCAAGGGATTATGATCCCTACTGGATATGAGAAGCTTTTAGGGCCACTTACACCAGCCTCCATGGGACTAACTGCTCAATTAATGAAAGAGTGGTCCTACGTCCGTTTTCTGCAGGGTCCTGTCTTTTCAGAGTCCCATGTGAAGGATTATCAATTCTGGATCAAAGAGCAGGTGCAGAGTCATGCCCCAGTACCAGAAGATCCTCCTGTGGTTCTTCCTCCTACTTATGAAGACATTCTAGAGTCAGAAAGGGCAACCCATAAGCGGCTTCAACAAATATGGGTACAGGAGGCTCAAGAACTTAGGATAAAAGTCCTTGTTCTGGAGAGAAAGCTTGAAGAGCAGAAGTCTGGCCGCATTGCCATGGAGAAGAAACTTGAAGAACAAAGGCAGGCTCGTCGCTTTGAAGTCCGAGTGATGCGGAAGAAGTATCAGGATTCCTTGGCCGACCTTAGGGCGTTGAAGATTAAGCTTTCTTTTTCAGATGAGGTCATCTCCTTTTTGAGTGATCCTGATGCAGAGGGTGCTTCTGGAATCATTGCAACTCAGGCAGCTAGGATTAGGGAGCTTGAGGAGCAGTTAGGGAGTAGGGATTAGATTCTTTTATCTCTTTTTTTTTCATTCATTTTTTTTTCATACTTTTATACAAAAGCAAACTCCATTAGTGGAAAGATAATAGATTTAATTCAAAAATAGGTTTTATATTATTGGCCTCAGAATTCTCAGATGCTTATAAAAACAGAAGTTTTATGAAAAAGTATTTGATTTCTCATCACTGGCCAAAGTATAGTTTTTTTTTGAAAGTTGATCCAAAACACTTAATCACATATAATTAAAGGAATTAAAATCATGTTGAATAATGAAAAGGGTAGTCCAAGCAATAGGGAGAGACCAAATCTGTCTACCCCGTGACCTTTAGAATCATCCCCTAATGGTTTTACCTTCATGATGGACCCTGCTAATCTGCTCAGTTTCCAATGCTCATGCTGATTAAATTTAGACCACATGATCAACTCAACCTTTGATTTTTTTTTCTTTTTTTTTTCTATTCTCTTCTTTTTTTTCTTTTTGCCCTTGTTGTCCCTAGTGCCAATTACGGTTTTCACTAGGGTTGGCCTCTGCATTCCGTCATCACCAATCTTACTTTGAAAGTTGAATGAATATACTAAAATCACCGAGGTCTTAATAATAGGACGAAACAAAGGCTAAGCTCGGTTTATGAAAGAAAGGTATTAAAGGCTCAAAATTTTCTAAGTGTGAAAAATGGGTCAACTGGACTTACAGTCATGGTGAATTCGATCCCATTCCCCTTCCTTTGTATTTGGTTTTCATTTGCCCTTATTTTTTCTTTTCTCTCTTTTTTTCTCATTTTTTTTCTTTTTGCCCCTATTGGCTTTGCCCTTATTGGCTTTGCCCCAGTATAAGACTATAAGTCCAGTTTAGGTTTAACAAAAAAGACGAACATGCTCAAATTGGCTTGACTAGGGATGCAAATTTTGGGATATAAGGAAAAATGGCCTAAGATCATTTCCTAGTAATATTCATTCATGGAAAATATCTCTTTACTGTATCAGAGTTAATTGGCTCAGGAAAATCCTTCCTATCCATTTCTGTTAAGATGAGAGCACCCCCTGATAGGATCTTCTTGACCACATAAGGTCCTTCCCAATTTGGTTTAAACTTTCCACGAGGATCTTCCAAAAAGGGTAAAATTTTCTTCAATACTAAATTTCCCTCTTGGAAAGTTCTGGGCTTTACCTTCTTATTGTAAGCCCTGGCCATTCTCTTCTGATACAATTGGCCATGACAAAGCGCTTTTAATCGCTTTTCCTCTATTAGATTGAGTTGATCATGTCTTGATTGTATCCATTCAGCTTCTTCTAATTCTGCTTCCATTAGCACTCTTAATGAAGGTATTTCCATTTCCACTGGTAAAACTGCTTCCATTCCATATACTAAGGAGTACGGGGTTGCCCCTGTAGAAGTTCGAATTGAGGTTCTGTAAGCATGCAGAGCAAGTGGCAGCATTTCATGCCAATCTTTAAAACTCACTACCATCTTCTGAATGATCTTCTTTATATTCTTATTTGCTGCTTCTACTGCCCCATTCATCTTTGGTCTATAAGGAGCTGACTTATGATGAGTGATCTGAAATTGTTCACACCTCTTCTTCATGTCTTTGTTCTTAAGGTTTGAAGCATTGTCTGTTACTATGGCACTTGGCAAACCGTAGCGACAAATGATATTGTGCTTCAAGAATTTCAAAACGTGGCTACTTGTAATGTTTGCATATGAAGCTGCCTCTACCCACTTGGTGAAGTAATCAATTGCTACAAGTATAAACCTATGTCCATTTGATGCCTTTGGAGAGATCATTCCAATGACATCTATACCCCACATAGAAAAAGGCCACGGAGATGTCATACTGTGTAATTCACTTGGGGGTGCATTCTTGTTATCCGCGTACACTTGGCATAAATGACACCTTTTAACGTGTATATAGCAATCATGCTCCATAGTCGACCAGTAATATCCCAATCGCAGAATCTTCTTGGCAAGCATATGCCCATTCATATGGGGTCCACACACTCCTCCATGTACCGTTTCAACTATCCTTTCTGACTCAGTCTTTGCAACACATCTGAGTAGTATATCATTGTGTGATCTTTTGTACAACTGACCACCACTTAGTAAGAACTATCCTGCCAGCCTCTGTATTGTTCTTTTCTCTGTAGAGGTGACATTTTCTGGCAAACTTCGATCATTTAGGAAGTTCTTAATGTCTTGAAACCATGGTACATCTTCTTCTGGGGTTTCTTATAGAACAAGGCAATAAGCTGGTTCATCTCTGACTTCAATTTCCAATGGTCTAATATCAACACCTTCTGGCATACTGACCATTGAAGCCAATGTTGCTAGAGCATCCGGAAACTGGTTTTTGGCCCTTGGCATATAATTGAAGGAAATTTGAGTAAACTTGGTGCTTATTTCTTCCAAATACTGGTGATAGGGGATCAATTTGTGATCCTTGGTTTTCCATTCACCAGTTGTTTGGAAGATGATAAGACTCGAATCTCCATATACGTCAAGTTCCTCTACTTCATGGTCTAAGGCAGCTTGCAACCCAATTATGCATGCTTCATATTCTGCTATATTGTTCGTGCATTGGAACCTTAACTTCACTGCGATTGGGATATGTGCCCCATTAGGCTTGATCAACACAGCCCCTATTCCATTTCCATTCATATTAGCGGCCCCATCAAAAAACATTTGCCATGAGCTTTCACCTTTTTCCTCTTTAGCAAACAGGATTGCCTCATCAGGGAAGTTGGTCTTTAAGGGTTGGTATTCTGGTAAAGGGTGTGCAGCTAAGTGATCTGCAATGGCTTGACCCTTAATGGCCTTCTGTGTGATATAGGTGAGGTCAAATTCAAAGAGTAACAACTGCCACTTTGCTGTTCTGCCAGTTAAAGCTGGTTTCTCAAATAGATATTTCAAGGGGTCCATTTGGGATATCAATAAGGTGGAATGACTAAGAAAATAATGCCTCAGTCTTTGAGTTGCCCACACTAAAGCACAACAAGTCTTTTCTAGAGGGGAATATTTTGCTTCATATTCTGTAAATTTCTTACTCAGGTAGTAAATCGCCCTCTCCTTTCTGCCTGTATCGTCATGCTGTCCTAAGACACACCCCATTGACGTCTCTAAAATAGACAAGTATAAAATCAATGGTCTTCCTAGAGTTGGTGGTACTAGCACAGGTGGGTTCAATAAGTATTCCTTTATTGTGTCAAAGGCTTCTTGGCAATCGTCATTCCAGACTGTCGGGTTATTCTTTCTTAGAAGCTTGAAAATTGGTTCACAGATAGCGGTGAGCTGTGCTATGAACCGGCTTATGTACTGAATCCTTCCAAGAAAACCACGAACTTCCTTCTCTGTTCTAGGTGATGGCATTTCAATGATTGCTTTAGCTTTGGCTGGGTCAATCTCAATTCCCTTCCTGCTTACAATAAAGCCCAACAATTTTCCTGATGTAGCCCCAAAGACACATTTCGTAGGGTTAAGTCTTAGACTGTATTTCCTGAGCCGGTCAAACACCTTCTTCAAATTGATCAAGTGGTCTTCTTCTTCACATGATTTGGCTATCATATCATCCACATAAACCTCCATCTCCTTATGGATCATATCATGGAATAAGGCTGTCATGGCCCGCTGGTAGGTTGCCCCAGCGTTCTTAAGTCCAAATGGCATGACAGTGTAGTGGAAGGTACCCCAAGGGGTGATAAAGGCTGTCTTCTCTTGGTCTTCCTTAGCCATCTTAATTTGATTGTATCCAGAAAACCCGTCCATGAATGAGAATAGACTATGTACAGCAGTGTTGTCCACCAAGATGTCAATATGTGGAAGTGGAAAATCATCCTTTGGACTTGCCTTATTCAAGTCTCTGTAATATACGCACATTCTGACCTTTCCATCCTTCTTTGGTACTGGCACTATATTTGCAAGCCATTCAGGGTACGTGGAGACCGCTAAGAATCCGGCTTGGAATTGTTTAACCACTTCATCTTTGACCTTCAACGTCCATTCAGGTTTTAACCTTCTCAGTTTCTGTTTAACTGGCTTAGCATCTGGTAGAATAGGTAGCCTATGCACAACCATGTCTGTGTCTAGCCCTGGCATATCCCGATATGACCATGCAAATACATCTTCATAGTCGGCTAAGAACCGTATCATTTCTTCCCGCTGTACCTCAGATAGACATAGCCCAATCTTCACTATTTTTGGGTCATCTTCGGTCCCTAGGTTTATTGATATGGTTTCTTCAATATTGGGTTGGACCCCCTTTTCATGACGCTCTAATTGATATGTGATTTCTTTTGGAACGTCGTCTTCTTCGTCCTCGGTCTCTTCCTCAACCCCCATTAGATCAAAGTCGAGCTCAAGGTCGAAGTCATACTCATCCTGATCCAATTCCATTTGCTTATATGGTTCATAAATGGTTTGGACCTTTTTGAAAATTTTATCTTTTTTAGAAAACATTGAAAAATCTTTTTGTGGTTTTTGAGAGCCTTCTACAAAATCTTTCCTTGAAGATGAGGGCTCATTAAAACCTTCAAGAAAAGGGCTTTCCACTAATGGAGTTTTTTTTTGGAAGCCATGTCTGTTTGCCAAACAAACGTGGCTTCAAAAGTAAGGGAGTTTCCTCCCAATTATTCAGAATAAAAGAATCTGGGGCAGGGATACAAGCCTGCTCCTCAAGCTCAAGGTCTGCATCAGAGATCACCAGTACTGGGTGAGTTGCGTCGCCTGCTTCTCCTGTAGGGCTGGTCCCAGATGGAACTTCTACTGCAGCCCAATCAATAAAGGGTAGCTCCTCTGCTACTTCTTCTTGTTTGCCTTCTGTCATGGCAAAAAATGCTCCAATGTCCTCTGAAAAGTCCTGCTCTTGTTCTACCTGTGGCTCAGGCCCACCCGATGCTTGTGGAGGTGGAGGTGGAACATATGGTTGTGCGGTTGAGGATTTGGGTTTCTGGAATGGGTTGACATTGTAGTATGGAGGTTTGGACTAATCCTCAGGAGGAGACAGTTGAATCATGTGAGAAAGGTTTGGAAAAGTTTCCCTGATATGCGGGAATTTTATGTCTTCTATTTCCTTCTGAATTTTCCATTTTCTTGGCTTGGACCCCAATCCTGCTCTATGAACCATCTTCTTAACCTTTATTGGTTCTATCCTTCCTTGCAGGTTAACCCCCAAACCTTTTCCAGGGTGAAAGTTGTACTTTTCCAGCACATTCTTGACCATCCTCTCAGCACAGGTCAACTTTCCTTCTTTTTCCTGATACCCCCCAGGTATGAAATTAACAGTTTCAAATTGGAAAGAGTGAAATGTCATCTTATCAGCAGTCATTTCCATGTTAATACAGGGTACATCAGGGGACCACATGAGGGAAACCAAATTTTCGGCTAGGACGGTAATCACGTTTTGCCCTCTAATATATTTGACTCTTTGGTGGAGGGTAGATGGTATGGCCCTAGCTGTATGAATCCACGGCCTTCCTAGGAGTAGGTTGAAAGCTGCAGGTATATCCATCACCTCAAATGTGATGTTAAAAATATACGGTCCAATTGTGACCGGCAGTTCAACCTCCTTTAGGGAGTGTGTTTTAGAGCTGTCAAATGCTCTTATGATTCTTCCATTTTGTTTTATTTTGTTTCGCTCCAAATTGAGCTTAACAAAGGTTACTAACGGGCAGACATTGAGAGCCGACCCATTATCAATCAAGACCCGGGCTATCATGCAACCCTTACTGAGTACAGCTATGTGCAATGGGTCAACATGATGGTACCCTGCTAGACTGATTTCAGTCTCAGAAAAAGTTATCACATTGTGGGATAAAATTTGACCAACCATCCGGCCTAGTTGGTCTGGTTCAATATTTTTAGGCACATGGGCCCCCTGGAGTATCCTTAACAAGGAGTCCCTATGTTTTTCTGAATTTAACAGTAGGCCTAGTATTGAGATCTGGGCGGGGACTTTGTTCAATTGCTCGACAACATTGAACTCACTTTTTTTTATTATCCTCATGAGGTCAGCAGCCTCACTGTTAGTTACCTGAGGGGCCTCTTCCCCTACCTTGGCCTTTCCTTTATTTTTTTCTTCTTCTTTCTTTTCTTTCTCTGTCTCTTTTTGTTTTTCTTCCACCCCTACACATTTTCCTGACCTCATCATGAGGTTTACTTCTTCCTTGCTTTCAGCTGTAGGGCATGTAGTGGTAAAAGCTTCACTGTAGTTCCATGGTACAGCCGATTCAGAGTAGGAAGGCTTGGGGACATTTACCACTAATGGAGGAAGTTTGGACTTGGATGCGGAAGTCTGGGTAAATGGAACATTAATAACCAGAGGTGGAAGTTGCTTTGATGGAGGAACATTAACAACCAAAGGTGGGAGTTGTTTTGATTGAGGGGTTGTAGAAGTGACTGATGCACTAAGGGGGTCACAGTTTATGACCAATGGCGGTTTTGACTGAATGGGTGGAGTAAAAGTGGATGGATTGTAATTAATGACCAAAGGTGGCTTGGTGATGTTCATCAGGGCCATGAGGGATGAGACCCGGTCCAAAGATGAGCTAATGTTCTTTGTAGCACTATCATTCCCCTTTGAAATCACATTTACTTCTTGTGAGACATGGATTCGTCATCTCTGATGACTTCCGATATCGTCACGTGGGGATCGATAAAATGTTAGGAGTCGCCACCATCCATTTTAAGGTGTGAATGGACACCAAAAGGTTCATAGATGTCAAATAGAGCCAAAGTAGCTCTAATACAAGGAAAATCCAGAGATTGGGTACGGGGAATTATTTATGAGTGGGGGAAGGTGTTAGGCACCCCCACTTATCCGTCTAAGACGGTTACCATATGCTTGCTCATACTAAGAATTGTTTTTCTAACAAAATAGACAAAAGGGTGCTTACAACAAGCACCATGTATGTGATCATTCCACACGAGAAGTCTAATGAACTTAGGCTCTCTTTGTGGATTCATCACTTCTAAAACTTCATGAGTGAAATGAAATCAAAGTAAAAATGAGGAAAATCAAGCTAAGGCAAATATGGAGAAATTAGGTCAAAAGAGCTTGAAAGTTTTGATTAACCATAACTTACTCAATTTAAATCCAAATCTGATGAAACCAAAGCCATTTGAAAACTGGTATATAGTAGAATATACAGTAAAAAATTCAGCTCAATCCGATTCAAAACGAGAGAGAAATCCACATCTGAAATCTGCTGTTATAACTCAAAAAAAGCACTAAGTAGGCATTTAGCTCTATTCGTGGAGTTTGGCTCAATAAAAATCCATGAAAATTGGTATGGAGGAAGTATGTGGTGCCATATTTCCAAAGAAAAAAACCTCACACCAATCTCTATCCGGATGTGACTTGTATGCTCACTTGAACAGGCCTAGAAGACCACAGATGAGCTCTGGACTATGCCAGTGAGCACTTCTGAGTCCATTGAGCACCCAAGGCCCAAAACAGATTGAAATCTACTGAAACCAGTTGGAAATGAAAATAGACTTCTCAAAGAAAACTCAGAAAAAAGAATCATATGAAACGGATTAAAACTGAGCAAATAGTGCACCATCAAAGCGGCAAGTTCAGCAATCTGGGCTGAACTGTCTTACAAACTTTGAAGAGATGGTGTCAAAAATTGGCTACATGGAAGTGGACGAAAATTTCCAGATATTAAGTAGGCACATCTATCTATCACATGTCTTTGGAATCACTCAAAAATTCATCCGAAGGATGAAGTTATAAGCATTCCAAGACAGGCCACAGATCTGCCCTGTTTTGAAGTTTTTGAAGAGGAAACATGGAAACCAGTGCATGTGTGCATGTGGATTCGACCAAAACCTCAAAAATCCAACAAAAGCAAACTCATGAAGTCCTAGAAGTTCATTCTAAGGCCTGGGACCTCAGATTTTCCATATTGAACATGGAAAGCCTAAGATCTAGCCTATTTGATGAAAATAGTGAAAAGTGGGTGTGAAGATGTGGAAAATCACATTCCTATGAGAAAGTTGGAATCCATGGCTATTGAGAGCATGGATTCACATCTTCTCCAAATATAAAATAAATCAGAGAAGCATTCATGGGTTCAAAATAACCATATAGCATGCTTTTCATCATTTGAGGGTTCTAAACCTAGAGGATCCATTCCACCTTCCTTTTCCCCAGGCTCTCTCTTCACGTTTTACGGCTAGAGAGGATTCCCAGGTACTTTAGAAGGGGTTTGGGGCTACAAACAGCACCAAGGCCTTACACTACAGAAAGGTAGAAGATGAGAGATTACTAGAATATAAAGAGGAAGCAGTAACTCAAATGGGCTTTACCTTAGTAGCTTGAACAGTTGAGTAGGCAATCCAGCAGAGGTTCTCCTTCTTCTTGCAGAGCTTCTAAGCTTCAGATTGTCAGCCATTTGCAAGAGGAGGACCTCTCTATTTATAGGCCAAGTCAAGGGTAGAAAAGTCCCAAGGGTAGGCCAAAAAGGCCTTCTAGATTATTCCAATTCTCCTCCAAGGCTTGAATTGGAGTAATTTAGCAAGTTTCGGAGGGTGAAATAGGGAGTTCAAGTCCCCAAGAGAGAGGTAATATGCATAAATAAGGCTTAGAGATCGAGCCATTTCGCAAATCCCCGAAACAGCCAAAACCGTATACACAGTGCGGTTTCTACACAACCGTCACTCAAAGTGCGGTTCATATACAAATTTACCCAAACCGTATATACAGGACGGTTCAATTCAGTTATGCTTTAATTGATTGCTGTCCACGCGACTCAACGGCCGAAGCTTCGCGAAGCCACGTGGCCACCAGCGCAACAAGCATGGACCTGAACCGTGCTGTTTGTACGGTTGCAACCGTACATACAGGGCGGTTGACATCGAAATTATAAAAACCGTTCACTCAGTACGGTTGGCACATATTTGGCTGGTTTTGAGCCTTAGCTGCACAGGCCAGGCTTATTTACATGTAATATCGTTTAAGTAAATGTCCTCGTATTTTTTAATCTCCATTTACTTAAGATATTACATGTAAATAAGCAAACACCCCCCCATTTGAATCCATTAAAAATATTTCCAGACCCAAATTCCAAGTGAATAAAAAGTCAACTTTCCAGTTCCAGGCTAAATTTCGGTTTTTCAGGTCCGGTAAAAAGATTCAACATGTTGATACGAAGGTATTTGTCAAGATTAAAAATCTCAAAAAATTCATTTATGCAATAACATTGCTAAAAACCTAATTACCGGGAAAAATTATCTTCAAATCTTGCTTTAAAAAATATTTCATTTTCTGGGGTCAAAAGTCAACAAAATTCAACCCGAAAAAGTTTGACTTTGCATAAAAGATTGAATTCGGGCCTTCTCCTTTGTGGCTTTGGATTCAAATGGGTTAAGGATCTCAAACCCAATGCTAAGAATAAAATATTTCTATCCTTCAAAATTTATCAAAAAGCGTGCAATTTTTGGGTGTCTACACTTCTTTGTCTTCATTTCTCCTGTCAAAATATACTTTGACCGTTGTCCTTATGGGAGCAATTAATTGAGATGGGTCAAAGGTTATTTTGTCAGAAGAGATGACTCCTATGACATTAGATGGGCCTGCCCTGTGATGCTGGGGCAGTGGGTTTTGTCCAATATCGGTTCTTGGAGGATTGGGAGCCTCTGTATTGAAAGACAGGGTATTCTGGTCTAGTAAATCCTGAATGGCGTGTTTCAAAGGCCAGCACTTGTCTGTAGGGTGCCCAGGTGCTCCCATATGGTAATCACAAGTGGTGGAAGGGTCAAAATTTCTCCCCTTGGATGCATTCGGATTAGGTTCTCTTAAGGTGACATACCCTGCTTTCAATAAAGTGGGCAGCAACTGAGAAGGAGTCATGGGAATAGGGGTGAAAACCCTATTTCTCCTTGCTGCAAAATAGGCATCCTTTTCCTCCTTAGTAAAAACCCTTTTTTGGTCTGAAGGTGTTGCTGAAACATTAACCCTCATGGGGGCCGGGGTAGATGGAGCAGGTGGAGTAGGAAAATGAGCTGGCATGTTGATTTGTATAGGCTTGTTAGGGCCAGATGGTGGCTGTACCATGTTTACCTCACCCTCCTTCTTGTTCCCATTCTTTTTTATCCCACTTCCTTTCTTCAGATTAGGGTCTTGCTGACTAACCATGGCAGAGTGGTCAATTATCTTACCTGACCTGATCCCGTCTTCTATTCGGTCAGCCACTTGAACCAAGGCAGCAAAATTAGTGGTGGTCTGACCCACCAAGTGGTTGTAGAATGGTTGACCCAGAGTGCTGATGAAAGTAGAAATCATTTCCTGTTCTAGCATGGGTGGCCTGACCTGGCAGGCCGTCTCCCTCCACCTCTTGGCATATTGCCTTACAGTCTCATCCCTTTCCTTGCTCATCCTCATGACGTCGTACCTGTCTGGCACGATCTCTGAATTGAACCGGTATTGAGCCAGGAAGGCATCGGCTAGGTCCTTCCATCTTTTGATCTTTCCATGGTCCAGAGTGGCGAACCATCTTAATGCGGTTCCGGTCAGGCTCCTTTGGAAAAGTTGGATCAAGATACCCTCATCCTGCCAGAACTGGCATAGGGCACCGCAATATAACTTTAGGTGGCTCATGGGGCAACCAGTGCCATCATACTTGTCCAAGTCTGGGCACTTAAACTTAGCCGGCAGGTTAACATTGGGGTATAGGCACAGGTCTTCAAAATTGGTGCCTCCAAAGTTGTTTACCCCTTTGACTTCCCTTAGTTCATCCTGGATCATTTCTAGTCTTTGCATGAACTTCTTTTCCATTTCTTCCCTCATTTTTTTCCTTTTCCTTAGCCTTTTCTGATTCAACTGTTTCATCTTTGGTCACCATAAGTTCATAAGTGGTTTCATGGATGGGTTCAGGAATTGGTTGCACTGGGGGTGGAATGTTGATTTGGGGTGGAGGTACAGGGTTGGAATTGGATCCTTGGTTCTGGGCCTGCATTTGTTGGGCCTGCACTTGTTGGGCCTGTACTGACAGTATGTTCTCTAGCATTCGGGCTAATCCTGCCACTTGTTCTTGGAGTAGAACAACATCTGGATGAGGAGCATCAACTTCATCTTCAATGGGATTCATGGCACGAGCTCTTGATCTGGTTACAGGAGCTATGATTGCAAGTGTATTAGTACCTGGCCACAAAATAAAGGAGAAAATATCAGTGCCCAATTAACCTCATTCACATGCCTAGGAATGCCTATGTGCAAGCTGGGTGAACACGAGTTTGGATTTTTTCTTTATTTGCTTCTTTTTTTTTTTTGAATTGAATTGTTGGAATATTCTAGGGCTTCCAACAGGTCCCACAAAAAGGAGAGAAAGATCTGAAATTCAAAGGCTTTCAGAGGCCCAGAGATATTTTTGGAAAAGGTCTGAAATTCAAAGGCTTTCAGAGGCCCGGGGATATTTTGAGAAAAGTCTGAAATTCAAAGGCTTTCAGAGGCCCGAGGATTTTTGATGAAAGTCTGAAATTCAAAGGCTTTCAAAGGCCCGAGGATTTTTGATGAAAGTCTGAAATTCAAAGGCTTTCAAAGGCCCAGGGATATTTTGAGAAAAAAAAAAGTCTGAAATTCAAAGGCTTTCAGAGGCCCAAAAGAAAAAGGTCTGAAATTCAAAGGCTTTCAGAAGCCCAAAAGATCTGAAATTCAAAGGCTTTCAGAGGCCCAAAAGTTCTGAAATTCAAAGGCTTTCAGAGGCCCAAAAGAAAAAGGTCTGAAATTCAAAGGCTTTCAGAAGCCCAAGGATCTGAAATTCAAAGGCTTTCAGAGGCCCAAAAGAAAAAGGTCTGAAATTCAAAGGCTTTCAGAGGCCCAAAAGATCTGAAATTCAAAGGCTTTCAAAAGCCCAAAAGAAAAAGGTCTGAAATTTAAAGGCTTTCAGAAGCCCAAGGATCTGAAATTCAAAGGCTTTCAGAGGCCCAAAAGATCTGAAATTCAAAGGCTTTCAAAAGCCCAAAAGAAAAAGGTCTGAAATTCAAAGGCTTTCAGAGGCCCAAAAGAAAAAGGTCTGGAATTCAAAGGCTTTCAGAGGCCCAAAAGAAAAAGGTCTGAAATTCAAAGGCTTTCAGAGGCCCAAAAGATTTGAAATTCAAAGGCTTTCAGAAGCCCAAAAGAAAAAGGTCTGAAATTCAAAGGCTTTCAGAGGCCCAAAAGATCTGAAATTCAAAGGCTTTCAGAAGCCCCAGGATTTTTGAAAAATCTGAAATTCAAAGGCTTTCAGAGGCCCGAGGATTTTTTTGAGAAAAAAAGTCTGAAATTCAAAGGCTTTCAGTGGCCCGAGGATTTTTTGAAAAATCTGAAATTCAAAGGCTTTCAGAGGCCCAGGAGTTTTGAAAAAGTCTGAAATTCAAAGGCTTTCAGAGGCCCAGGAGTTTTGAAAAAGTCTGAAATCCAAAGGCTTTCAGAAGCCCAAAGAACCTTTCTCTCAAATTTTTTTTTTCAATTATTTTTTTTATTTTTTTTTGAAGCATTTTATTCAAACTTGTTTCCTTTTATTATTATTTAAAGGTTAAAGGAAGATTTTAGTGGGAAAAACTGATTAAAGTTGAATATTCCGAGAAAACCGTATACACAGTACGGTCCAGCCCTGCCCGTATTCAAATTACGAGCAAGCCATGACCGTATGGAAAACACGGGCGAGCCTAGCCCGTATAACCAATACGGGCAAGCCCAGCCCGTGTACTAAATGCGGTTTTACGGAACTCTGTTATATTTTTCCAGTTTTTACATGGTTTGATCACTTTAATTGCTCATCCAAACATACGGTTCACCCAGTGCAAGGCTTCTAAACTGTCCCAAAGTGGACCTTGGCCTTTTTGCTAAAACACATGCTTAGGAGGGCACATGTACCCTTTGAATTGACTCCATATTCTAGAATTTGGTATCCTTGTGTTGCCTCTTGTATGAACATTGGGTAGGATTGATTCTAAACAGAGTTAGAAACTCTTCCTATGGGCTGCACCAATTTTAGAAAATATGCATATTTTGGGACCAATTTTATCCCGAACCAATGGGCACCATGACACCCCTATGACATGATAATAATGCAAAACAATAGGATTACCTTGTTACCTTGTTTACCTTGAATATAGCATCCGCATTATGCCCTGGTTTGTAAGCCATACACACGGCCTTCCCACAATCATACAAACCCATATCCCCACGTAATTGTATACTTTAGCCAAAAACGTGTAACTCCACCTTCAAGCGTAGGGGTTTTGGGTTTTGGCTTAATGGCAACTTAGCACTCAAGCCTAGTGATGACCAGAATCCCAGATCCACGTTATCATCACATCATTAGCTCAAAGTTCTAAGGTGAATGTTTTCACTTTCGCTTTCCGAAGTATCGACCTCGTTGCACCAAGCTACACACATTCGGGTTTAACTTCCTATAGGTTAAGGGTAGGCTGTGTAAAAAATAAAAGGTGCACAGTACATTGTAAAAATAGGGTACATTCACAACGTCCCAAACCCTTGCCACTCTTTTCGCAGCCATGCATAAACAAACCAAGGCATAATAGGAAAGCATATTTAAAATAAACAAGTAAATAAAGCAATCCTATAGCACCTAAAACATGCTCATAAAAAAATCATCTATCATGCAAACATATGATCATGTTATACACCCCAAAATGATCATGAAGATCATGCTGAAAATTAAAACATGCTATCATAAAAATATAGCAAGAAATAAGCATGGTTCAGCAAAACGGACCTCCCTTACGCATGTTTGTAGAAACAATCCTATAAATCAAAATTAAGCATGTTTCTACCCCCATGAATTCTTGAGCAATAATTCAGATTTAAAACATACTCAACATGCTTAAGAACACAAAATAGCAAGCAAATCAAAAAATATCAAAAACATGAACTAAAACACCAAAAGGCTCAAATCCACAAGTCCCTAGCAGAGTCGCCAGTTGTGAGACATGGAAAAATTAATTTAATGATTTCCTAATCATCACACGGGATTATATAAAACAAAGAGTCGCCACCATCCAATTTAGGTGTGAATGGACACCAAAATATTAAATAAGCACATAAGGCAATTTTAGGGTAAAAATAACCCTCCTAAAAAACAACCAGAGATGGGTAAGGGGATTAAGTTATGAACAGGGGAAGGTGTTAGGCACCCATATTCATCCACACAAGGTGGTTGCCAGGTATTGTTCATGTTTAAAATAAAGGAAAAAGCTTGCTATAAAAATCACATAAAATCACAAAAAAGGGAAAAATATATGGTTTTTTCATATGAATAGTCTGATTGATCCAGAACTATCAAACATGATCATACCATTCCTAGGATTTCATGATCAAAACAAAATTGAGATAGAATAAAATCAATTTAAATTGAAAAATCCAAAAATCTGGCTTCAAGTCAAAATTCTAGAAATCTGGAAAAATATGATTTTTATAAAATATTTCAAAATTGAACTTGAATAGTCCAGGACATAGATAAAGCCCAAATTTCACATTAAATCAGAAAATAAAAACCAAAAATACCCACGTTGATGAAGAACATCAAAAGGGGAGAACTGAGACCGTAGGGTCTTCTCTCAATAATGAAAAACAATTTAAAAACCATATCATTAAACCCTAGAATTTACTTTCAGGCTTCTGGATCCAGATCTACTATATTGATCATGAGAAATCCAGGATCTTAGCCTAAAATCACAAAAATCGCAAAAACAGTGCTGTAGGTGCAAAAGTGGCAAAAATCCAATTTTTAGGAAAAAAAGGGATCTCATGCTATAAACATCATAGATTCATGTAATTCATTCAGATATATCATAAAAAGCATTAAAACATGATCAAGATATTCAAAATAGCCACATCTCACAGATTAGAGCACATGGGGGTCTACCCTACGGATCCACCTGTTCCCCTTTCCCCTAATTCTCTCTTCACGTTTTACGGTTAGAGAGACTCTTGAGGTACTTAGAGATAGGTTTGGGTATACAAACACAATCACAGGCCTTATTCTATGAAGAAAAGAAAAACACAGATATGGGGTTCTATTCTAGGGATCCACCTGTTCCCCTTTCCCCTAGTTCTCGCTTCACGTTTTACGGCTAGAGAGACTCTTGAGGTACTTAGAGACAAGTTTAGGAATACGAAAATAGATATGGCCTTATTCTACAGCAATAGAGATGATCCTATTACTTCTAGAATTGAAGACAGAAAATAAAAAGGGATAGGGGACTTACCTGGATTGAGCAGGCAGGCAGCATGAGTTCTTTCTCTTCTCTTGGAGCTTCTTAGAATTCCTTGGACTCAAAATTTCGTGGCCCTAAGCTAGAGGAGAGAGCCTCTATTTATAGGCAAGCACAGGGGCAAGGCTGGTCCAGAAGGATATATCCTGATCCTCAGGATAGAGTGAAAATTGGAGGTAATGCCCATCCATAGCCAACCAAGGTGGCTTCAGCGAATAAAATACGTAATTCGCTCATTTAAAGATATATTGGACTAAAGATAAAGCTCGGAAATCGAGAGAAGGACAAAACTCGCACGTGTCTTTAGTGACCGTAAATGCACTACGGTCCAACGGTGACCGTATAGTTTCCACGGGCGCGCCTGACCGTAGAGCGATCTCGGGCGCGACCGGCCCGTGAATGAAATACGGGCAAAGCCTGTTTATTCAATTTTTATGCATTTTTGACCTGTTTTAAGCTCTAATTACATGTTTTTATTATTTTCTCATTTTGTAGTGCAATTTGGGGTGTCTACAGGGATACAAGCAAAAACTTAGGGGGATACATGCACAATCTTCAGGGGATACCAACATAATCTTAGATGCGAAATCAACATGTCTTAAAGAGATACAAGCTGGTACTTCAGTGGATACATGCACAAGCTTATCGGATACAAGCATTATCCTAAGGTAATGGTGTGCATCAGATATAGCTTATCATTGGAAGGCTCTTAGTATTATGTAATCAGATGAGACAGTGTTACAGTGGGCTATCTTTTTGAGACTTTTTTTTTTATCCTTTGGAGTCCGCTTATGGTCTTATTAAGGCTCTGTGTGATTGGTCACTGTCTCGTGTACTGCTATATGCTGTATGATCTTTTTCTTATTAATTTTTAATGGAATGCTGTCATTATGTTTAAAAAAAGTATTGCGATGTTTTTATATTTGATTCCATTTTTATGCGAAGTGTTTTACTTTACTGTTGAACCGTTGCCGTGATCTGAACCTTGTTGTCTGGGTGTGTTAGTTTTCTCAAATTGTAGTTGTCCACTCCTGGCTTATTCAATTTATGGGGCACCGTATCATAATGTGGTATACGTTTATTTTCTGATGGGGAGTATGGCGTGGCGTGGCTAGATTGACTTCATTATGAAAGTTGCGATTACATTATTCACTAGGCAAGTTATAACTGTGTAGATTGACTTGATTATGAAAGTTGGCATTACGCTATTCACTGCGTAGCTGAAGTTAAAACTGTGTAGATGGTCAGGGGTTTGGTACAATGTGGAATGGCCTAATGAATTTGTAACAGATATGGCGGGGAAGCAAGTGTGGTGCTATTTCCATTTCGGAGGGGAAATTGTTATAAACGAGGAGACCAGTTCCTTGTCATACAGAGGGAGTAGCATAGATGCCTTAATTATCACTGAGAGTACAAAATATGAGGACTTCGTGAACGATGGATGTGCATTATTCAATTTATCCCCAGTGGGAGTTACTCTGAAGTTCTTGCTTATGTTTGACAAGGGCAAACTACTAGCGCTGACCAACCAAGTAGGGCTATCAAAATTGATAGCTAGCAATGAGTGGGCTGCCAACGTATATCTACTAACCAGCGAGGACCCATCAGTGGATGATCCATTTTTTACAAGGTGATTCATGTTACACTACAATATTTCAATTTAGCGGTTTTTTGTGAATTTAGCATAATAGAAATTCTGAATTTTTAGGAGGACCTCCACGGGAAGTCAACAATTTCCACCTCAAGTTGACGCGAGTGACGTCGCAGAGGGGGAGTCTACTGTTGATTGCACCACACACAGTATGGCTCCACTTGTGTCAAGTTTATGGCGATCGGAAATCGTTGGTGAAGGCCAGACATTTGCAAGTCCTGATGCGTTGAGGCAATCAATCTATAAGTATGCCCTTGCTCAGAGATTTAGATATGTATTCAAGAAAAACACTCTTGGGTATATGCCTGTTAGATGTTCCATTAGGGATTGCACATGGAAATTGAACGCGAGTCATGTAAAAGAGACGAATGTGATGATGGTGATGACGTTTGTCGATACACACAAACACTCGGCACAGGACGATGTAGCAATTAAGCCTAAGGTGAGATCCAAGTGGTTGGCGGGTGTGATTGAGAAGAGAATTAGGGACTCCCCAAATTACGCCCCGCGCCAAATTTGCAATGATTTCCATAATGATCATGCAATGAGCTTAAGTTACCATCAAAGTTGGAGGAGTAAGGAGAAGGCAAAGAAGAAGATAGATGGCAATGCAGAAGATTCATACAAGCTTATACCTTGGATGTGTCAGCGGTTGATGCAGACAAACCCAGGGACGTTAGCCTATTGGACTGCTACAGAAGATGGGAAATTCAAACAGTTATTCATTGCATACGGATGTTCATTGAGAGGATTTTCAGTTGGATGCCGTCCCTTGCTCTTCATTGATGGGTCACACCTAAGTGGGCCATACCAAGGAACTCTTTTGTCCGCCACTGCACTCGATGCCAATGATGGTGTGCGCGCGTCGGAAACGCCGCACGGGAAAGTTCGAAGTCGCCACCGCCTGATGGGGTACAGGCGGACACCTGGGTGCCTAAGTTAGTCTATTTTGGGCTTTGATCTGCGGCTTGAGATTCTAAGTAGGGTCTCGGTTGTGGTCTGGGGAAGTCCGTAGACACCCCAGTCCACCCAGTTGGATGACGGGTCCCGTGGGTTCCCTGGTTTGAGTTAGCTTGCTTTGGTCTCACCCGATTCCTAATCCGATATGCAACTTGGTTAAGTTTGGCGGGACCACCTGAATGCTGTGGATCCCTTTAATTGATTTTATCTTGCTTACTTTAGGTGATCTAAGTCTGACTGAGTGGGCCCCGTTGGAAGGCCCACGATGTCCTTGGTGGGCTTGGTTAAGCTCACGTGCCTCTGGTGGGCCTCCGTCTAAGCCTAGGAGGCCCTGTGGACTTGGGTGAATGAATTAATTTTGCTTAGTTTATTCAAGTTGGAGACTTAGGTGATTTTCATGCCATAAGTGGGTCGGCATTGGTTTGCGGGCCCCTGGGTGGGCCCCCATATTGGTTGCCAAAAAATGTTTTAATTTATCTTTGTTTATCTTTGCAAAGATGCACTGGGTGTTGGGCTTGGGGCCCGTGGTCCAATTTTGGGCTTAGAGGCCCAGTTCTTTGAAGTCTAGGGTTTGCACCCTAACTTGGTTGATTAGTGGGCTTTGGCGGGCCCGATAGGCCCTAGCCCTGGGTCTCGGCCAAACCATGCAATTCACATCATTCCATATATCAAGGTTCGGGTGGGCCGCATTGGGTTTGGCCCGCCCGGTTCAATTAGTTCACTTCATTTAACTTACTTATTTGCATGCTTTTGGACTTATCGAGCTTGGTGGGCCCTGTTGGAAGGCCCACGGGTATTCCGAGTTGGACCGGCAGTCCATGTCCCAAGTTGGGTTTCCGGGTGACCCGGAAACCCTATTGGTTCACTTGGTTTGGTTAAAATTACCACAAGAATTCGGCAAGGATCAAAATTATACAAAAATGCATTTCTGTGGTGTATCCGGCCTTAGTTGCCGGATACACACAGGCCATAGGTGATCCGGCCTGAGTTGCCGGATCACCTTAAAATGGCCTTTTTTTGGGATTTGGCCATTGAGGTGACTTCCAGGGGTTCCTAGGGGTCTTCTACAAGTTGTGTGGGCCACTGGGTGGGCCCACATTGGTTCAGGTTCGGGGGAGGAGCCTTATTTGGCTTCTCTTTTGATTCTTTTCAGCAAGGCAAGAAAGCCTTGAGGGGCATGGGGGTGCTGCTTCCCCCCTCCCTTTTTAGTAATTACAGCAATAGGGTAGGGGCCTTGACCCCCCTACCTGGGTATTTCCAGGCTATTGACAAACAAGCCTCAAAGCCAGATAGCTAGGCCTTCATGCTACGCAAAAAAATCACAAAACCTGCCTGTGCTTAAAGCATGGAACGGTAACTCACAAACAAAAATGGGAACTGGTTTTAGCATGTTCATTGGTGTAGGCGATGCATGGGGCGGAGGAACCCATCGGGGCTGGTGTGTGAGTGTACCAACGAGCGGGTTAGGACCCCATACGCATGAACCACTTGCTAGGGAATAGTACAAACAAAAGGTGAGAAGTGTCCTTGAGTGGTGGCCCGAATGTGTTATGGCTAGGGAGGCTAGATTAAGCATGCAAGTGGGTGATCATTTCTGCCAGGACAGCTGCTGTCCTGGGGGTTGCAGACATAATATAAATTAGCAGGTGCAAAGGGGAGGGGAGAATGCATTCATACCAAGGTTATAATGGGTTGGTTTTAGGAGCCTAGGCAGGTGAGGAAACCAGCTGGGCATAACAGCTGTTCCAGGGAACTTAGACATGCAAAATCAGCAAGCATAGAGGAGGTAAAGGGGATCAAACTCATGGGGATTGCATATGAACAATCATGCACTCAAAATAACCAAATCACCAAGCAAGTCATGCATGTGTCAACAAAAAAACATCTAAGAAAGTCTTCTGCCCATGCACAGGGCAGCAACCGAAAAAGGAAGTTCATATAAACTATCAAGGCTAGAAATGGTGGGAAAAGAGGGGGGAAAGCATTGCCATGGGATTCTTCTTCCCTGGTCCGAGCCCTACAGGTCTGGAACGCAAATCAACTCCACTAAAAAGAGGGAAATAGGGTGCTGCTGCTGCCGCCAATAGCAACCCAAAAAATGCCTCTCGCGCCCATTAGCTTATCATGAAAGGACTAAAAGGAAAAAAAAAAAAGGAGATCATGCTCAAACAAACAACCTTACTTGACAAGAAAATAAACCAACAAGCAGGGTAGAGGAGGGGGGTCTCATGAAGGGGTACATTGGATAAAACATGAGGAACATGCTCCTCTGAAAAGTGCTGAAACTAAGCCCAAGAACAGCAACTAAAAGGCATTGAGATGTGCACGAAAACGGAACTTCATGCTCCCTAAGCAAACCTACATGGACTTCTTAACTGTGTAGGGCCTTATGCCATGAAAATAAAAGCAAATGCATGCTTAGGATAGCATGAAAGTGAACCCATGCAAAGAAGGAAACAAGTGTAGGAAAATTTTCAGAAAAATCTGATTTTAACATATGGAGAATATAACATGATGGGGATCCTTACCTAGGGGTTCTTAGATCCTCGTACAAGGTGGAGCCTCCTTCTTGAGGCCAAAAATGTAGCTGGCAAGTCCTCTGATGCTCAAGCTCCACTCCAATAGCAGCTGGACTCTTTTAGCTTGCTTAAAAAGTGAAGAAGAAGAAGAGGGAAACAAGGGTGGGGTGGTCTTGGGGTGGTGTGGGGAGGTGGTGGAGGCAAAGGGAGTTGAAGAGGGAGGGATTCGGGGGAGAAAAACTAGGGGAAGGAAGCTAGAATCCAGCAAAAGAAGCCAACCCCCGGCCAGAGGTGGTTGCTGTGCTTTTATAGACAAACTTAATGTATCCGGCATTAAATGTCGGATACACTACATGTCCTTTGTATCCGGCATAAAATGTCGGATACAAACAAAATTATTTCAACAATTTAATGTCGCCGCGAATTTGTCGGGGAATCTGCGCGAATCTCACCAAGCAAATCTTTGAATCCAACATTTGAGTCCGGATACGAAGAGGAGCAAGTGTATCCGGCATATTTCGTAGGATACAAATCAAAAATTACGGATTTGCCCCTCGACTTGACCGATTCGACCGATTTGACACTTTTGGATATCTACGGATTGCCCCTTGGGAAATTTTGCTTTAAACCCTGGGATATTTTGCATGTTTGGATATTTACGGATTGCCCCTCGAGATATTTTCTTGCGCCACTCGCCACGTGTGCGGCTTTTTGCCACATGTGCGATTTCCGATTTTTCTGCTCGGAAACTTTGACGGCTCATATCTCCTTCATCTGGACTCCGATTTGAGCAAACTCAGTTGCGTTGGACTCGTATCGGAGCCCTCTATCCAATGATGTAGAGCTAAGCACCTGGCACGGGGTTCAAAAAAGTCAACTTTCGACTCCTTTAAGTTTGACCAGCCTGCAGAACCTTCATTCGGACCCCAATTCCAGCAAACTCAGTTGCGTCGGACTCGTGTCAGGATTCTCTATCCATTGAGATAAAGCAAGGTTGCCAATTATCACTTGATCTAAAGGTCAAATTTTGACCCCTCAGGGTTTGACTTTTTAGCCGGGTTTTGCATTTCCGGCTCTTCTGGGAGCGCAAAAAATGAGGTGCTTACAGATGGCATGTTTCCAATCGCATTCGCAATTATTTCGTTTGAAAATAATGAAGATTGGTTATGGTTTCTTGATCGACTTCATACTGCTATCGGTCGCAGACATGAAGTTGTGATTATAAGTGATAGGAATCCAGCAATCATTAATGTTGTGAGTAATACTTTTGGGGTTCAAAACCATTCTCATTGTTTCCGACACCTTAAGGAAAATTTCAGCAAATTCATCAATTCATTTCATCTAGGCAGAAAGAAGAAAGAAGCTTTGGGGATATTGGATTCAGTTGCCTACGCACGCTGGCCAGCTGATTTTGAGGATGCAATGGATAAGTTAAAATTATTTTCCGTAGAGATGTATGAGTGGGTGAAGGCCAATTGTCCTGAGCATTGGGCAAATGCTCTGTTCCCTAAGACGCGTTGGGACAAGTTGAATTCGAACTTAGCAGAGTCTTTCAATGCAGGGATGGTGGAGGAACATAAATTGCACGTATTACGTTTTATATATGCACATCAGGTTAAATTGACAGAGATGTTAGTGTGGAAGAAGGACGAGATTTCCACATGGAAGACTCCCATTTGTGATCACATTGAAGAGAAAATCCAAGCGAATTTCCCTCGGGCTTTTGGTTATGGTGTATTGCGATGTTCAAATTTGGAATATGAAGTTAGAATTGGTGATGATAATTTTTATGTCGATCTACATAAGTACGAGTGTACCTGCAAACGGTGGCAGATGACTGGCATACCGTGTGCACATACATGTGCTGTCTTGAAAACAAAGAACCTCAGTCTCTACGACTATGTCGAAGAATGCTACCACACCAGCACGCAGGAGCGATATATGCCGAGTTGATGCATCCAGTACCATCTCATGACATGCCTGACATAAAATGTGTTACTGTTCAGTCCGTTGCTGATTCTAGTGATACGCCACAAATGACATTGCCACCTAAGACGTCGAGACGCCCTGGCCGTCCAAGGTAGAAGCGGATTGAGTCTCAATTCCAAGACAAGCGGCCAATACATTGTTCTCGTTGCCACGGGGCAGAACACAACCAGTCTACCTGTAGAGTTGCAATCTAACGAGCTTGTGCTGCTGCATCGCACGCTTGTACGAAGGTCATTCAATATTATTTGTGTTCATAAGACTGGAAATTTATATTGCATAATTTAATTTCTGACAATCATGAATTATATGTAGGTGCACAACCACGAAGATAGGTGGAAGACGGAGATGAAGTGCTCGACTGCGGGCAATTAAGAACGCTTTCTATGTTTCGTGTTGGATTAAGACAGTCATTCTTCACGAGATGATCCTTTGAACAATTATTTGCCTGGATAATAAATAATGTTTGTTTGTTGGCTACTTTTTAACAGTGAAGGCATTACAACCTTCATGACCTTTATTTATGTTGAGAATAAATATTCTTTATCATACCAATCATTTGAACATGTCTGTGGATAAAATTAATGTTGTGTTTGTTGCTATTGGATTTATGCAATTTGGTAACCTGACACTAGTGATATACCATTTCTCCCTTGACATGTTTTTCATTGTGTAGGATCAAGTTATGGCACGAAGAAGAAGGACAGTAGCTACAGTCTGTAAAACCCCGATTTTTGTTAAGAATTTTTTTTTATTTATTAAAAAAATTACGAGTACATATTAACTTAATTAGATATGGGTATATGTAGGGTTCTCGGTCGGCGAGCACACACGGAATCAGGGAATTTCAAAGGGTGTCGAGTGGCAATCTACATATGGAAGGTATAAATGCTTAATGTAAATTAGGTTTTAGTTTTTGGAAATACTTGTATTACTCTCGCTCTCATAACCGAAGAAGATTGGCGATTGCGGCTATCAGTTGGCGATCTAGGGTTTCATTGGGAAGAGAAGGAACAGTGAGAGATCCGACTGGGTTTGTTCAGTTGGTGATCTAGGGTTTCGTTGGGAAGAGAAGGGAACAGTGAGAGATCCGACTGGGTTTGTTGTGTTCGTGATCAAGGATTCAGAGGGTTTTCCTCTTGCGACCAGAGGATCATCTGGGCAGCGATAGCGAACAGACGGACGGCTCGACAGTTGGTGATCGGCTGGGGTTCAAGTAGTATTGTTGCTGGGATATAAGCGTGCAAGAGGTGAGTAGAATCGTTTTAAAACTGGGGTTTTGTGTTTATTCGTGAGTTTATTGTGATGCATGAGTGATTTCTGAGTGATTTCTGGAAGAAGTTCGTCCGAGCATGAGTTTATTTAGAATTGAATGATGATAAATAAAAATGTGTTGTAATAATTTCAAAACTAGTTTGAATGTGTTCTGGGGATATTAGGAGACTAAAGAAATTGTTACAGACCGAAAAAGTTCGGCTAGAGTTGTAGATCTAGAAATAACAGAGAGTTGAAAAAAAAACAGGTTACTATCCGCCCAGCTGGCGCTGACTGGCACCGACTTCAAGTAGTGGGCGCAAGGTCCGTATTTCCCATCCGCCGAGCTTGCGCCTAGTTTGCGCTCAGCTCGCGCGAACTCAAACTATATACGCGCATTTCGCGCGAACCTCACGCTCACCTCGCGCCTAGCTCGCGCTCACTCGATATTAAGTAAGCGCATGTTACATTTTTTACCAGCGACTTATACGCCGACCTCGCGCCTAGCGCAGGAGGTCAGCGCATGGTCCAATATCTTGCTGAAGAGCATTTTTGACTAAACCAAGCTGGGTTTTGATGATCTGAGTGTTCAAGCACTTAACCAATCACTTGTTTAGGACTTTAGAAACAATATTACCTATTCAATTACTATGAGAATATTAAGTGGAAATTCTGGAAATTCTTAGAAGCTTCCAAGGCAAATTTTAGGCTATTTGTAGGTGATGTATTGGGTACCTAACACTAGGAGTTCCTATTTTAGTTTTCTCTTTGTTTTAAACACTGTACTTGATTGGGAATTTATTAAATCCTGGTTTTTACTTGTTCGCAAATTCTGAATGTATTGTAAAGATTTTCTTGGTGTGAGTAACTGAGTTTTATTTTCAATGGGCATGTGTTATGAATTTGGGGAAATACTGAAAGTACTTGAGGTCCCATTCTGGTCCAGAGGGACATGTGGTGAGCTGTGTTGAGTTATACATGTTGTGGCATGTATTGTTTTATTTCAATGTCGGAGTTGAGATTGTACGATGATTTACTGTTTTGGTTTAACTTGTCCTGGATCCATGCTTAAGCTTAGTAATGTAATGTTATGGTTGGTTGTTGAAATTGCATGGCCTTTTGTGTTTCCACGACCAGTGTAGAGCAGTCAGAAACCCTGAGTAGGCCTGGTTGTCAATGTCGAAACCCGGGGAGTAGGTCGGCATTGGATGACGAAACCCTGAGTAGGCCGTCATTTCAGAGTTTCCGAAACCCTGAGTAGGCCGGAACTGTGTACATGGAGGTGTGGAGTGTCTACTTGGCATGTTTAATTTATCAACTTAACAATAGTCATGACATTGACCAATCGATGTGGTGCCATGTTGAATTGAAATGTGATTAGCAATGATCAATTGGTTTTGGTTTTAAAACTTGGAAATTGTATTAATTGCTTAATCGTACGAGATGTTAATCGATGAATAATTTGAACTGTGGTTAACTATTTCTGCATGGATATGCTAGTCGCTGAGATATTCGTATCTCACTCTGTCGTTTTGTTTGTTTTTCAGATACTCGAGGTGAGGTGACTATTGGGGTAGATCCGACTGAGACTTATAGGGAGGAAGACTACTATCACCTTCCTTAGACTTGTAGGTTATTTTGATTTGAACTTTGAATAAATTGAATGATTGAGGTGTAATAAAGTCTATTGAGGTTGTACCACTTGAATCCTAGTTAAGTTTTGAATATTGGATTCTTAGATAAAGTTTTTTGTGCACTCTGATATGTTTTAGTTAGATGATTATCCAGCGATCATAAATGATTAAAGATCCTTACCTAACACTTCGCGAGGCGTGTTATATCTTTATTGAATAACACGGATCCAGGGCGTTACACAGTCGCAGTCCATGAAGCCTCCACTTCATCCAGGGTACGGAAGCGGCCATTGACTCCCTAGGTTTGATTCCTGTAAGTGCTTTAAAACTATAGTTGGTAATTGCAAATTGTAACGCCCTGGAACCGGGTTATGTAATGAAATCATAACTCGTTCCCGAGGAGTTAGCTTTTCTATACAGGATCGCTATATCAGAGTAAGGAAAACATAAAATGGCAATAATATAATCAGAGTCAACTAAAAATTTTCCCAACTTACCTGAACCAAGCATATAACCGCCTGTATCATCCTCTCTGCGATCTGAAATCAAAACAAAACAGTGAGATACAACTATCACAGCAAGTAGCAATACATTCACAAATACAATTAATTTAATTTCTAAAACATGCACGATTAAAACATACTCGACGATTAACCACGGATAATCCGAATAACCCGACTAATTTGGCAAACAATATCAAACCAGATAGTACGGTAGGACTCGTGAAGTTTGTCTATTTTGTGTGGCTAAGCACTAGTGTTCCAAACAATCCAGTCGAAATACTGCAACAGCTCAAACAAACCAATTCATCGCCCTCATGGCGGAAATACTCGTGTGACCTCACCCTTATGGTGGAAAGGGAATTGCTGCAACACTTCCCTCATGGAAGGCCTCTCCATCATGGAGAAAATGCACTAAGGAACCCTAGACTTAATCCAAACAAAATGTACAAAATTCACTTACAACTTGACTGTGGATCCACACTAAGTATTGCCCTATTACTTTGGCAAAAGTTATCATTAACTGTGCAATCTTACATAAAAACCATGCTTTTAGTAATTGAAATCATTTTACAATTAACAACAACACATTTAGTTATCAATAGTCACTAAATTCAACCAACAGTAAAAGATTACAGCAGTAGACATATATAGTGGAAATACTTGCACTTTAATCATAAATATCCATAAGAAGTCAAATCTAAATTCTCAGCTCATAACAGTATTTAGAAAAAATTTCAGAAGTGGGAAAAGAATTTAAATCTCTCAATACCAGCCTTATGTTCTTAGAATTAAAATCTGTTCAACACTCTTCCCTCTTGCTGGACCGAATACCCACCAGGAAATCATTACTTGCCCTAATGGACCAACAGCAACCTTGGATTTCACGAAACTAGAACTTGCCTCTTCTCTTAAAGAATAACACCACTGCTAATGTAGATAATGGAAATAAGGTGAGCTTACAACCAGATTTTACCTCCATGCACACCTCTAAAAACATCTCCTTCTAATTCATCACAAGTTCTGAGGCCTCACAAAGAATCGAAAACTGCCAACTCTAATCTAGTCACAAAAATCTGTGCATACCCCATAACATAACAAACACACAGAGTCACATTCTTGCTCATTCAATGTGAACCCAGTATCCCTCTACTGTTCGTCCGAAATTCAAGAATGAGAGCTAAGTCGTTTTATCAATGTGAACCCAGTATTCCAACCTTCAGATAGTGTCTCAGAACCTGAACTTTAGAACATAGCCACGATTTACCTCCTACTCCTATAACAAAGGATTCAGAGAACCGGCAACTTCATTCAGTCATACAAAGCTTGGGTCCATCCTTGCCCCTATAATTCTCAAACAAGATAAGCTTGCTCGCAAACCTCATCTCCTTATAGCCTCAAGACTTCTGAACATAACCCGAAGATGATGAACAATTGCGGAATATGGGGGAGGAAGAAGACGATGACGCAGGGTGGCGTCTATCCAACAATTGTTCACCAATATGGGTATGCAGGATGTACCCACACAGGCCACACCTAACTCAAAAAAAAACTCTAATACAACACTTAAATCTTTAACAACTCAATAAACCTCTTTCAAACTTAAACAACCAGATCATCCTCCATCAAAGATATCAGACATTCGGCATGTAAACACAACTTGCAACTTACTTCTAACACGGTTCTACAGTTTATAGAATCTGGAAAAATACCGAAAACATACGATAATAAAAGAACTACTTGCAACCTTTCAAAGACTGAACCATTTTCATTCTTCTAAACTACTTCTAACACCATTGAAATCATCAATATAACACAATTACACTGATTCGAATATAATTTAAACAAGTTAACTCTGCAACATAGATTAAATGCCCATTCATGAACATAAAACAGATTTTTGTTTGTTTCAGATTCATCCCTTTAGAAATTTGTCAAATCCATACGAAAACATAATGTTTAAAAGGATGCTACTTGCCTTTTGTTTGCTGAAATCCAACTTCACAGAAAACCACTGCCATCCAGAAATTTTTCCAGCGTCTAACAATCCACCAACGAACAGAAATTTACTGCAGAAAATTTCCAGAACTAAACCTCTTTAAATCTGAGCTAATTCTCCACAAATACTTGATGCACATGAATTAAACTAACCTAAATCTAACCTGGAAATTTGCTTACCTGATCTGGACGTCTGGAACAATTGAAACTTGCTGCAGCAAATTTTTCAGAGTTCCAAGAACTGAAAATTTCTACAAAGAAATTTCAGAACTCAAATCTTAACACTTGATCCAAATCTCTACTAAAACATTGATGAAAATTAAGTAAATTAACCTAAAACAAACACTGGGAATTCTTACCTGATCTGAGATGAGAAATGGACAAAATTCTGATCTAGGAAATCAGATGAAATTTCTCCACAGCAAACAAAGCTTCTTCACTAGAATTCTTCAAAACAGATTTACAACTCTTACCACCAATGACCAAGTTCCCCCCTCAGATTTTACTTTGATTAACCTCCCGTTGTTCCACTTTTCTCCAGCAACCAAATGAAACTCCAAACCAGCAACCAAATGCCAACTTCTCCAGCCCAACAGCACCCTCACGTCCAGTTCTCCTTTTCCCTCTCATCTCCTCCTTTCTCCCTTGGCTGGACACCCTTCCCCCTTTCTTCTTCTTCCTTCCTTTTCTTCTCCATTGTTCTGGACGTTCTCCCCTCTCTCTTGGCTCTTCTTTGATTGCCAAGCAAACCGACATGTCTCCTAGACTTCCTAAGCACCCCTTGGAAATTCTAGCTCTCTCTCTCATTGGACAACCTCTCATGTGCTCAACTTTTCAGCTCCCTCTTTATGTTCCCCTATTGTGCTCTTCACCAAATTCCCTACACTAAATTTGCCACTCATCTATATATATAGCATCACCACTCAATAATTTCTATTAAAATTCCCAATTAATATTTCTTGCCCATTGAAATTATAATATACCCTCACTTAATTGAACCTAATACAATTTACCTTAATAATTTATTAAATTATTACTATAAGATATAATTACCACTTACCCAAATTTACATAATCTCTGAATTGCTGAAATTCCCAAATTGCCCTTGCGACACTCCAACAATAATTTCCAGCAATTTCTCATATCTGTTTATTTATAATTATCCCATCCGATTCGACCAAGAGTCCTCGGTTTACCTCTTTGATCTCCTTCCTCTATCAAATTTTAATTAGCCTTAAATTAATTACCAAACAAATAATTTTTAATTTCATTAAAAATTTGGGATTTTACACAAATAATGTATTGTGTATAAGAAAACACAATCTTTTCTGACATGTTATTTGTTGTTGTATTTTGTTGTCAACCTCACAGGAGTGACTATATAGGCAGATGCAAAGGGGGTAATCGAAGACCCCACATGCGTCAGGTAAAATACGAATGCAATTGATATGCATGATTAACCCATGAAATAAAATTGTATATTCCATGTGTAGCAAAGTTCGCTTTTGAGTGTCTAGTGATTGAAGTTTGCTATCATCCATTCATATTGTGTTCCGTTGCCTGATTTCGTTTAAACGTGTTATTCCGTAGGTTGATAAGGAAGCAAAGGAGAAGTGGTTAGGAATGGTTGCTGAAGCGAGGCAGCCATACATGGAGCAAGCTGCTCGTAGTGTAGATCAGTATCATTCACAACGGTCCGAATCGAAGCAGAGGACACATGTGAAGGTAAGCACACAGTTTTATAGGGGTTACAAGGTGAAAGTGTACTTTTGAGTGTTCGTTTTTAGCATTCTGTAATGTGCTTATTGCGTGTACTTGCAGCCGTTTATTACCATCAGCTGCTGGCCACGACGGTTCGTTGAGTTATGCAAATTGCTCACTGAAGAGCAAAGATAGGCGGTTGTCGATATAGGGTTTGGATCCCTATTGTGTTTGCAATGCACGATCCTACAGAGGGGCTTGTGTGCGTGGCTGGTTCAGAATTTCGATGTACATTCTCGTTGCCTTAAGGTTGGGGGGGTATAGTATACCCATTTGTGAGTACGACGTGAATCTCATTTTGGGGTGTGCGCGCGTCGGGAACGTGGCACGGGAAAATTCGGAGTCGCCATCGCCTGATGGGGTGCAGGCAGACACCTGGGTGCCTAATCTTGTCTATTAGGGCTTTTTGGTCTGCAGCTTGAGATTCTAAGTAAGGGTCTCGGTTATGGTCCGGGGAAGTCCGTAGACACCTCGGTCCACCCCGTCGGATGACGGGTCCCATGGGTTCCCTGGTTTGAGTCAGCTTACATTGGTCTCACCCGATTCCTAATCCGATATGCAGTTTGGTTAAGTCTGGCGGGACCACCTGAGTGGTGTGGGTCCCGTTAATTGCTTTTATCTTGATTACTTAGGTGATCTGAGTCTGGTTGGGTGGGCCCCGTTGGAAGGCCCACGGTATCCTTGGTGGGTTTAGTCAAGCCCGTGTGCCCTTGTGGGCCTCGGCCTATCCTAGGAGGCCCTTTGGGCTTTGGTTGGTTCAATTGATTTTGCTTTAGGTTCAGATTTGAAGTTTAAGTGTTTTCCATGCAAAGGAGGGCCGGATTGGTTTGTGGGCCCCTTAGGTGGGCCCACCTGGTGGCCGAGTAGTTTTATTGGATTTATCTTTTTAATCTGCCAAAGTGAGTTGGGCACTGGGCTTGGGGCCCGTGGTCCAAATCTTGACTTGTAAGCCCAAGTTACCAGAAGTTAGGGTTTAGACCCTTCCTTGGTTCGGTTGGTGGGCTTTGGCGGGCCCGGTAGGCCCTTGCCCTTGGTCTCGGCCAAACCATGCATTTCATACATCAATTTCACAAGTCCGGTTCGGGTGGACCGCCTTAGGTTTGGCCCGCCCAGTTTAATCGGTTAATTTTGCTTATCTTGATTAAGTTGCATGCATACATGTTCATTGGGCCAGGTGGGCCCCGTTGGAAGGCCCATTGGAAATCAAGTTGGACCGGGGGTCCAAGTCCCACATTGGGTTTTCGGGTGACCCAGAAACCATATTGGTTTATCCGGTTCGGTTCAGAAATGGCATTCACATCCGGTTCTGTTTGGACCTGGCGCTCACTCGATACTAAGTGAGCACGAGCTGGGCGGGAGGTGAGCGCGAGCTGAGCGCAAGCTGAGCGCGAGATGGGCGCAAGATGGGTGCCAGAATTGCACATGGTTTCAAGTGAGCGCGAGCTGAGTGCCAAGTGGGCGCCAGCTCGGTGGTTAATGAGATAAAAGGGGCGCCAACTTCCTAAGGGAGCGCAAGTGAGCGCCAAGTGGGCGGCTGCTCATTGCGATTTTCATCTCTCTGTTTCTTCGAGATATCCATCTCTGGCAGATCTTTTTCGGCCTGTAATGGTTCCACTAGTCTCCTAATATGCCCAGAACACTTCCCGACCAGTTTTGGATTTAATCTAAACACATTTTATTTCAAGTTTTGAAAACCCAGAAAACTCACAATACAACCATGCATTCAAAATACTTCACGAATAATATGCCCAGAACACTTCCCTGGGCTTCGACCACTCCCCAGAAGGCACTTAAACTTGTATTGAAATTAATCTAAACATGCTTCATGCTTTTGTTTTTATATATATGACAAAAAAAGGAAAGTGCTGAGGGGTGATACCTGAGAGTGCTTGAGATTTTCTCGAGGTGCGTAGCCTTCCCCTGGAGCTCCGACGGCAGTTGGAAAATCCCTTTTGCTCCACCAACAGCAACAAGCTTTCCACCTCTTTACTGGAGATGGATGAGAATGAAGGAGGGGAGGAGATTGTCTGGGGGTTTTCGGAGGCAAGCCAGGATGAAGAAAGGGGGCTTCGGGTGAGGGAAGAAGAGGGAGAAGGGAGTCGACTGAGGAAAACCCAAAACCCGACGAAGAACCACCCAAAAACTCCTCGAACCCTCCCAAAATCCCCAACACTTAGCTTTTTTTTTTTAGAAATCTTCCAACCCCCTGCGCAAAAAGTCGCGCGGCTTATATAAGGGAAAAAAGAAGGGGGCGCCCACTTGCTTGCCACGTCCGCTCGAGCAACCGCATGATGAAAAATCATTAAATGCGGCCGCTCGTTTGTCTAAAAAATCCGGAATTTAAGATTTAATCCCTGGTAATTTTCAATTCAATCCGATATTCTCGGATTTTTACAGATTTAGTCCCTGGGATATTTCGTATATTTGGATATTTATGGATTTGATCCCCGAGATATTTTCCTGCGCAACTCGCCACGTGTGCAGCTTTTTGCCACATGCGCAGATTGCCGGTTTCGCTGCTCGGAAACTTCGTCAGCTCATATTTTCTTCATCCGGACTCCGATCTGGGCAAACTTAGTTTCATTAGAATCGTATCGGAGCCCTCTATCCCATGACCTAGGGGTAGGCCTCTAGATCGGATTTTAGCAGAAAGTTAACTTTTGGCTTTGCTCAAGTTTGACCGCCCGCAGAACCTTCATCCGGACCCCGATTCCTGCAAACTCAGTTGCGTTGGAACCGTGTCGAGATTCTCTATCCAATGACCTAGGGGTAGGCCTCTGGATCGGATTTTAGCAGAAAATCAACTTTTGGCTCTGCTCAGGTTTGACTGCCCGCAGAACCTTCATCCGGACCCCGATTCCTGCAAACTCAGTTGCGTTGGAACCGTGTCGAGATTCTCTATCCAATGGCCTGGGGGTAGGCCTCTGGATCGGATTTTAGTAGAAAGTCAACTTTTGGCTCTGCTCAAGTTTGACCGCCCGCAGAACCTTCATCCGGACCCTAATTCCTGCAAACTCAGTTGCGTTGAAACCGTGTCGAGATTCTCTATCCAATGGCCTAGGGGTAGGCCTCTGGATCGGATTTTAGCAGAAAGTCAACTTTTGGCTTTGCTCAAGTTTGACCGCCCGCAGAACCTTCATCCGGACCCCGATTCCTGCAAACTCAGTTGCGTTGGAACCGTGTCGAGATTCTCTATCCAATGACATAAAGCGAGGTGGCCAATTTTCATTTGATCAAAAAGTCAACTTTCACCCCTTAGGGTTTGACTTTCTGTCCAGGGTTTGCATTTCTGGTTTTTATGGGAGCGCAAAAATGAGGTGCTTACATGGGGCTGAGACATACTGGATACCCTGTCATCTCGAGTGGACCAGATGCTAAGATAGAAGAGGTCTGTAGTATGTTCGAGGTCGGTAGGCATGGTATATCTTTGACCAGTATAGAGCAGGTTATACCTACGTCGGGATCGGGCACTGAATTTGGAAGAGCTTTTGTGTTATTCGCGTTGGGTTCACTCTTATGCCCAAATGCAAACCCACATGCTAGTGCCTCCCTTCTACACATGACTGCTGATGTGGGGACCCTCTCAAGAGCAAACTGGGGAAGCTTTGTTGTTGAGTAGCTGTTTGCTGAAATAAACATCTTCCAAAGGAAGAAAAAAGAGGCAGTAGGCAGATGCCTTTTCTTTTTACAGGTGCGTGCTTATGATCATTTATATAGTTATTGTTGTGTGATTGTATTCTAAATTTATTGTTGTCCTGTTCAGTTGTTCTATTACGAGCACTTTATCGTCGAGCCGCTCGACGATAACAGCGACATACGGCTGCCGCGTTTGTTGGTTTGGATGAACAAACGTGTGCAGACCAGAGAGCATCTGCAAAAAGAAGTCGGTGGATATGGACTTGGCTAGGTATAGTTGTGGATTCCGTAACCCTCAACATATAATTCTTAGGCTAGAGATTGAAGATTGATATATTAACATTCTGTTTGACGGATGTGTAGGTTGTGCCAAGGAGATTGAGGGATTTTGTCGATGATAGAAATGAAAGCACAATGCCACGTGTATCCTCTCTGACTCAGGTAATATTGTGCATTGGCATTTGAATTGTAAGAACATTAGAAATCACTCCACAAATCCAAGTTTATGATTTTCCACTAACGTGCATGTAACAGGCTCAACGCCCGATACGGCACGAGGAAGATTTGTTGGGCAAGGAGGATCTTTACTCGGAATTTTGGGATATTGAGCCTGTATGATTTTTAACATATCCTTATCATGCTTTAATTTCTGTCTTTATCCTTTTATTCTTAATTTCTTCTCGAGTTCAAAAGAACTCTTAGGTCTAACCAAACATCGTGCAATTTCTTTAGATTTGCACAAGATAAATACTCTAGGGTTGTCTTCACAACCAATTTGAACTCTAAAATTGTTTGGGGTGTGTACGTTTGAGGTAAACATGTTTGTTGTTGTTTTATTTATTTATTTATATTTTTAATTTTGAAGCTTCTAATCAAGGTAAAACTACTTCAATTTAGTCAATATGATGTAGGGACTGGTCTATCAATTGGAATTTCTACTTTGAATGATTTTATTGATTACTATTAGTTGGTAGTTAATTTTTTGATTGACCCAGTCAGGTGTGTGTGTATATATATATATATACCAATGTATTTTATACTATAAGTTATCATGGTTATGAATAATCATATTTTGTTATATTACTCATTTCCTTATAATTTACAATACAGTTTTAATGGACAAACAATATTTTCATATTTTTTGAATTAAAACCCAAAAAATTTTTTGTCAAACTTTCAGCTGCACACCATGATGTCACACTGTGATTTTGTTTCGGCCACTTGCTCAAATGGCCATCAGCATTAAAACATCAAGTTTTAGGTTTTTTATATCCATGATGAAATTGATAGGTCTTGACCCAAGTCTTTACTCTAAGGACCATAGAATTCTGCTTTTTTTAGCACTGAAGACAAAATTCAGGGGAGAGGTAAGTGGCCCAAGTTTTTGAAAAGAAAAAGGTGGCCCACAAAGAACCTACTGGCAGTAGGTTCTCTGGAAAACACAGAAGTATTTTCTTCTTATCATCATTAAAACTGGAGATGGGTGGAAATTATGAGCTTTTATTCTAGGGAAAGTATGAGGAAGGCCACCTTTTATTCGGTTGCTAATTTATTTTGCCACTTGTTTAACAATTTAACACTCATTGGGCAGGAGGTTGTTCATGATCTTGAGACCATGTGTAACCAAATGCTCATCTTGCAGGATGCCTATCGCATGTTGCTTAGGATGGTAAGGGAGGTGCGTGCGAGGGATTGAACTTGGAATCTAGTCAAAATGCCTAGTGTAAGCACCTTATTTTTGCACCCCTAGAAGTGCTGAAAATGAAAACCTAACAGAAAAGTCAAACCCTGAGGGGTCGAAATTTGACCTTTTGATTAAGTGATAATTGGCCACCGTGCTTTATCTCATTGGATAGAGAATCCCGACACGGTTCCAACGCAACTGAGTTTGCAGGAATCGGAGTCCGGATGAGGGTTCTGCGGGCGGTCAAACTTGAGGGGGAGTCGAAAGTTGACTTTTCCTCGAACCCCGATCCAGGTGCCTACCCCTATGCCATTGGATAGAGGGCTCCGATATGGGTCCAACGCAATTGAGTTTGCCCAAATCGGAGTTCGGATGAAGGAGATATGAGCTGTAGAAGTTTTCGTGCAGCAAAGCCGGAATCTGCACACGTGACAAAGAAACTGCACACGTGGCAGCTAATGCAGCAAAATATCTCAGGGACTAAATCTTAAATATCTAAAAATCTCAGGGACTAAGCCAAAAATCGTACGGGGCAATCCGTAGATATCCAAAAGTGTCAAATCGGTCGAATCGGTCGAATCGGTCAAGTCGAGGGGCAAATCCGTAATTTTTCGATTTGTATCCGGCCAAATATGCCGGATACACTTGCTCCTCTTCATATCCGGACTCAAATGTCGGATACAAAGATTTGCTCGGCGAGATTCGCACCGATTCGCCGACAAATTCGTGGCGGCATTTAATTTTCGAAATTATTATGTTTTGTATCCGGCATTAAATGCCGGATACATTAAGTTTTCTATAAAAAGGCAACAGCAGCCCCATTTCCGGGGTTGGCTTGCTTTGGCTGTTTTTCCCCATTCTTCTCCACCCCCACTGCTCCAGAAACTCCCTTTGCTTACCCCTCCTTGACTCCCCAAACCATCCAAGCCCTCCCTTTAGGCTTCCCTCTCTCCCTTTACTTCTTCTTCCTCATCTCCATCCAAGCAACCGGAGGCTTGTTGCTGTTGGTGGTGCGAAGGGAAGGCTCCAGCCCCTGTTTTTGCTCTAAAGGAGATCTCTACACACCTCAGGAAGGTTACAAGACTCCAAGGTAAGGTCTCTTGTCAGGTTTTGTTGCATATATATTAAAATGAGATTTTTTCTAAAGGGGTTCCCAAGCTCTTCTTCTTCCTTGGCATGAGCTCTCTTCCTTGGTGACTTGAGCATGTTTTGCTGTCTTCTTTTTATGGCATAACAGCCACCAAAAGCAAGAGGTCCACGTCTGGTTTCATAAGAGCATGTGAATCTTGTCCTTACATACTTCTTTCTAAGTTCATAAGTTGTTGTTTTGGGTTGGTTTCCAGCATTTCTAAGGGGAGCATGTTCCCTCCCACCTCATCTAATGTAACCCCTATGTAACCCCCCAATGCCCTTTCTCTTATTTCTTTCTTTTCTATATTTTGTTTTCTTATGATGAATGCTTCTAACATGCCACAAGTTATACGTAGCATGCATGTATAGGTGCACGAAAATCCCACCAGCATGTTCCTACCCCCTTTGTCCATACCCCATGACCAACTCTTACATGCCATGATAGGAAAGTCGTTGGTTGCTCCACGGACGTTCCCTTTTGGGAAGCACGCCTAAGTGAGTATGTGTTTGTGTGCACAATGTCTTGACCACTGTCTTTTTGCGTCTTCTTAAGATCCATGTGATCCTCTTGGTGTGTTTAGTTTGCTGTTAGATGAGATAGTGAGTAGAATTTGGCATGTGCTTAGTTGCTCGGTCGTCTATCCTTTGGTTTTGTTTACTTGTTGGTAGACGGACTGAGTGAGACCAAAACAGGGACGGCTTGGTCCCTGTTTCTTGAAAGATGGCAATCCAAATGAGAAAGGCAAGCACCTCATGCCTTCCCCCTCCTTTCCTTGCTTAAAGGATCCCTAAAGAGACCAAAAGAGTGGCTTTCCACTCACCTGAACCAATGCGGGCTCACACAGGAGCCCACTCAATCCTTGGAGCACCCTAGAAGACCCAAAAACCCAACCCCAATGCAAAAATCCGAAAAAGAGGCCTTTGTATGTTGATCCGGCAACTCAGGCCAGATCAACAGAAACCCATTCATAATCGGCCGAAGATGCCAGATACACAGAGCCCTGTGTGTAACCGGCATCTTTGGCCGGCTACACTGCCAGAATGTCATTTTTGCCATTTTTGTGATCTTGTGATGATTTTTGATGTGTTTGATCAATCAGGATGAACCAGGAGGGTTTCCGGGTCACCCGGAAACCCAAGATGGGCCTTGGACACCTAGTCCAATTTGATTCCCCGTGGGCCTTCCAATGGGGCCCACCAAGCCCAACAGAACTACTTTTTTTGCTCAAATAAAGATAATCAAATTAAATTGAGTGGGCCAGACCATGAGAGGCCCCCTCGAGCCCAGTTGCAGAAGCATGTTGCTTAGATTTAGGCATGGTTTGGCCGAGACCATGGGTAGGGCCGGTCGGGCCCGCTAAAGCCCATTGAACCGAACCAACTTAGGGTTTCCAAACCCTAACTCACGAAGTCTTGGGCTTTCAAGCCCAAGCCCAGGTAAAAGGGGCCCCAAGCCCAAGGCCTGGCCCATTTTTGCACAGTTAATAAAGATAATCAAAATCACTTGGCAACCAACTGTGTGGCCCACTCAGGGGCCCACAAAGCAATCCAAGCCCGCTTTGCATGGAAATCACTCAATTAATCTCAAAACTTGAAATTCCAATAAAATCAATTCATTGAACCAAAGCCCAAAGGGCCTCTCGGGCTAGACTGAGGCCCACCAAGGAATCCGCAGGCCTTCCAACGGGGCCCGCCCATGCCGACTCATCTCACTTTAAGCTAAAGAAGATAAAATCAAGTAAAGGGACCCACACCACCTTGGCAGTCCCGCCAGACTTAAACCAAATTGAATGTTGGATCAGGAATCGGGTGAGTGAGAGACCAAAGTTGACTCAAACCAGGGAAACCATGGGACCCGTCTTTTGATGGGGCGGACTGGGGCGTCTACGGACTTCCCCAGACCGTAACCGAGAACCTGCTTAGAATCTCAAGCCGCAGACCAAGCCTTAGTAGAAGAACTTAGGCACCCAGGTGTCTGCCTGCACCCCATCAGGCAGTGGCGACTCCAAACAAATCCTGAGGCACGCATCATTTTGCGTGCGCCTCGTCGTGCGACCGAAATCGGGTGCGCACACCTAGAATTCCAATCTATGTTCGTCAGTGCAGCTGTGTTCTTGTACGTAGGTACAAGACATTGAACATTTGTTCCTGATGGATATTTCATACTGTTTTTTGTATACGAAGTGATGGTTTCTACAATTTGTTCAAATGTCCATTTGTATTAATAATAGAGCAGTATATTCTTTGATTCATGGTTTGAACTTTCAACGAGTCCTTTGATATTGAGTACCCATCTTAATCTACTAAAATCCCCTTGGGCACCTTCCCTCTCATTGTACAGGTGGTCGAGTTTTATATCTTTGCATTTGCCTTGTGCAAAATTGCTTTTCCAATCTTGATTTATTGTTATTGTTATAAAAAGTAATAATAATTATTTATTTGCAAGCTGTCTTCAGAAACTTTCATGATACACAGGTTTCTCCCACTAGAAGCACAATAAAATCAAGTGGGTAAGAAATCAAGCTGATTTTTTTATTGCAATTACATAAGTCTCTTTAATCAATCTGTTCGTCCTAGGCATCATTGCAATTTATGAACTCCTGTCGATCCTTGCCCTCACAAGCCCTTTATTATTTTCATGGACATAAGATGTGGGGCGTGGTTGCAAATATCATTCGTCAACTTTGTCCTGAATTTATTTTATTTATAATAATTCACATTTTAAAAGATATGTATATAATCCTAAAAATGATTGTCAATTCAGCATTAAAAGTCGCTCTAGCCGATAACCAAGGCACTGTTTGTAAGAACCCCAAACGACAGGGAAAACAGCGCCTGGGAGCGGCCCGCCCCCAGCCCGCGCGCAGGCTTTCCGCGGCCCGCGCCCAGGCACTATTTTGTATCTATTATCCCACTTATACAGCAACAGTGCCCACCGTGGGCCGCACGGATCCCGCGGCCTGCGGTTGGGCACGGTATTTATCCCATATCCACCGCAGGCTGCGTGCGGCCATTTATCTCATACCCACCACAGGCCGCGCGCAGCCTGCGGATGCTTGCTTTATAAATAGGGGTGACCTTTCATCCTGCGTGAAGCTTGCTTGAAGCCTGCACCATTCAATATTCAAACCAGAAACTATTCTCCCGCCTGCACCTAGCACTTTGAGTGCTTCCATCCCCTTTGGAGTTGGGGGATACGAGGGTTTTCTCATTTTAATTAACTCGACACAGGTGAGTGCAAAGTTTAAATGTTTCCTTTTCTTGCATTGTTGATGCTTTCTCACACCTGTGTTTGAGTTGAATTTATTTGTGCGTCTTGTTTTTAAATTTTTTTTTCTTCCATTCCCCCCATTTACCACATTCTTAGAAGGTTAGAAATCCTTGAACCATTGACGATTTATAAGCTTAAAAACCCCTACTTACATGGCTCTGAAGAAGAAGCAAAGATCCTCTTCTTCTTCTTAAGCTAGACCCTCAAGCACTTCACCCTCCTTAGGTCGCTTCATCGGCACTGGGGTGAGTGATTACGGTTCTTACTTTGGTCAGAACAATATTCTAACTGAGAGACAAGTCAGTCCTGAGTTATTTCAGGACACACCCATTTACACCATATTTTCATAACAAGGGTGGAAAAATTTTGCCAACATCGACGGGGTTGCATATGTAGAACTCGTCAGAGAGTTTTACTCCAACCTTCACGATATTCATCTCAGCAATGAGGGAAAAATATCTGCTTGGGTGAAGGGAAAGGGTTTTGATTTCTCTATAGAGCTCATCTGTGAGCATCTGGGTTTGCAGCTTGTACAGAACCCCAAATTCGACTACCACGATCTTCTGTCTTACCCTCCGTTGCCTATTATTCATCGTGAGTTGATCAGTATGTACTACGGTCTCCCTAAGGGTAAAGCATTGCCGCACAGCCATCTTGATGGGCATCTGAGAGTAATAAATTTATTTGTGTGTTCCAACCTTGCACCGATCGACCACTACTCTGAATTGACCAGGTCAAGAGCTCGGTTACTTCATGCTTTATGGAACCACAAAACCGTGTGTGTGGCATCCACAATTTTCAAAACCATTGTAGGCATCTGGAACTTCAAATCCCAACCTCTTAGACTTCAATTTGGTGTCCTCATCACTAAGATTCTTCTTGCGAAGGGAGTGTGTCCCTCCACATCTAATCCTCCTCTTCATCTTCGTGCCACCTTGGACCCCAACACTATTAAACGTAGTGAGGCGCAGGTTTTAGGTGCCTCACGAGGTGCATCAAGTGGTAATCCATCTCCCTCTGCCCAGTCATGTTCATTTGATATGTCCTCCATCATGGAACGCTTGGGTGCCATGCAAGAATCCCGACAAGCATCCTTCCAGGCTATGTAGGAAAGGCACGAAGCATTAGCTAGAGAGTTCCATGTTGGGCAAGAGGAACAACAGGCATCTTTTCAGGCTATGTACTCAAGGCAAGAGGCATTAATTAAAGCGGTCAATGAGATTAAAGAAAGTAGCTTGCAGGACTTAGATTACGTGGGGAGAGAGGTGGATAGAATTGTTTAGAACCAAGAAAGAAACCACGATGAGCTTAGGAGCATGGTCCGTTATGTGGCATAGACACAGCAAAATATGGACGAGCAGATGCAGATCTTCAGCAACCACTATTTCGGCCGCTCGTAGTGAGGGTGGGTGTAGTGGGAGGTGGTGGTTAACTTGTGGTATTTCTTTTTTCCTACTAAGATCAGTTGATTCATTTTGGAAGTCTATCAACGTAACTGAATGGTTTCCCTTCAAGAAACCATAAGAAGTTCCAAATACCATCTTCTTATTACTGGTCAAAAATAATTTCTATAGATGATGTAGCGCATGAATTTTAATTTTTTGACTAGTTTGAAGCTTTATTCAGTTCAATAGAAAATTTGTATATGTTGTCAACATTCTTTCCTCCTACTCAGGTTTACGTTTACCGTTGCACCTTCTCTCTACCATCGAACCTGTTTGCCGGTTTCACAAAATTGATCACTGAAACTTCATGGAATTTTGAAACTCATGATTTGTGTCTGATATGAATTCTGTTGGTATGACTTCCTTTGGCATTAATTAGGAGAACAATATTACATTAGAACGATGCTTGCAACAGAAGACCATAAAATCTTTAGGAGCAGTTTTGGTACATACCATCCCAAACCGAAAAAATATGGGATACAAGCCAAATCAACATCGAATATAAGCATACTCTTGCGGGGATAAAATTATAAGGTGATACAGCCTACAAGCTAAGCCATATAGGGTTAGGAACGCGATACTTCACTCTTCGTCCGACATGTCCGACCCAGACAAATACGTTGGATCGGCCAAGATGGACTAAACTACTTCATTGGATAGCGGACTTTGCCCCTGGTCCTCCGCTGCTTCTCGATGAATCTTGAGATTGTAGTAGTGAGCCTTCTGCATATACATCCTGCACATCTCGCGTCGTATGCGGTTCACAGCAGCTTCACATTCCTGCACGTTTGTGCGGGGCATGTCTTTTGCACGTCGCTTGGGGATTGGTGCACCAAGTTCATGCAAGTCTTCCGCATACCACTCGTTTAGATTATTATCAAACTTCCACTCATGCTTTAATATCTCGAAGAATAAGTGTGGATCTCGTTTTGTACGCTCGTAATCAATATTGTATGCTCAAATTATGCCGTAGTTGTGGTCACCGTCACCATATGGATCATAATTACTAAAGCATAGCTTGTATATGGTGGAATGCCGCCTTGCACCGACCGAGTGAATACGCTATTTGGATGCATCGAGATGCTTTTATATAGTGAAGCACGTGCCGGGTGTTGTCGTGCCAACACGAAACATGTTGACCTTTTTTGTATGCGGCATGAAGCACGCGGCCGATCTTCACCATACGCGCCCCTAAGCATGTTGGCAATACATCCATTCTTGCCAACGTGAAAGAACCACAATGACATTGAATTATAACTAAATAATCATACGACCGCTTTTTAAAGTCCCCCAAAGATTGTGCATGTATCCATCTAAGTCACTGCTTGTATCCCCCTAAGACCCTGGTTGTATCCCCTTAAGTCACTGCTTGTATCCACCTAAGACCCTAGTTGTATCCCCTTAAGTCACTGCTTGTATCCACCGAAGTCACTGCTTGTATCCCCCTAAGTCGAAGCTTATATCCCCCTAAGTCACTGCTTATATGCCCCTAAGTAGAATCTTGTATCCACCTAAGTCACTGCTTGTATCCCCCTAAGTAGAAGTTTGTATCCACCGAAGTCACTGCTTGTATCCCCCTAAGTCGAAGCTTGTATCCCCCTAAGTCACTGCTTGTATCCTCATAAGTAGAAGCTTGTATCCACCGAAGTCACTGCTTGTATCCCCCTAAGTCGAAGCTTGTATCCCCCGAAGTCACTGCTTGTATCCCCCTAAGTAGAAGCTTGTATCCACTGAAGTCGAAGCTTGTATCCCCCTAAGTCACTGCTTGTATCCCCCTAAGACCCTAGTTGTATCCACCTTAGTCACTGCTTGTATCCCCCTAAGTAGAAGCTTGTATCCACCGAAGTCACGGCTTGTATCCCCCTAAGACCCTGGTTGTATCCTCCGAACCAAACCAACCTCATGTGATTCAGTTTGGTTCAGTTTGGATTTCAATTATTTTACCTATTTATTTTGTTTAACCTCCGTACCTCACGTGATGGATGTTCAGGTGCCAACGTGAAACACGTTGGCCGAGCTTCACCGTACGCGCCATTAAGCACGTTGGCACACCATCAACTTTGCATTCGTGAAAGCGGTACAATGACATTGAATTCTCTATAAATACTCATACGCCATTCTTTTTCAGGATTGGGAAGCATGGAATCCAACCGCGTTATGGTTCAGGATGTCCAGCAGACATTGTGCCCATGTGGGAAAAGGATGCTGAAGCGAAAACAATCGCATACATCGCGTAATCCAGGACGCTATTTTGCAACATGTCCAGTAAGTTTCACATGATGTATATTTCATGGCATATAAAATTTTTACTTTCCAATAATCTTTTCATCCGTTAGGGTGATGGTGATAATGGTTGCGGCTTTTTCGTATGGTGCGATGAGCTCCGCATTTGTGAGTGTGGAAGGGGTCCATGTCGAGTCATGACCGCTAAAACCGAAAAGAATGTAGGTCAGCGTTTTTATTGTTGCCCGCTCAAGGTATGGCCAAGAACCTTCAACAGCTGTAATACGGTGTTTTTTTTAACAAGTGATAATTGGATTTCATTTATATGATATTACTTTATGTTGTAGGAGGAACACGGTTGCAACTTTTTTTCTTGGTTGGAGGACGAAGCTGGCGGGGGATCGGGGGAATCTCCTGCAAGGAATACCATACGCAGTCAACACAAAGCGTTATATGTGACCTTGAACGTAGATTGCTCCAAGAAGAGAGTGACCATGCAAGGAGGATGGCAGACATCTAAATAGAACTGCTACATGACCTTGACAACATGAACCTAAAGGATAAACATCCTCATTAGTTGACTTCAGTCTTAACAATGTATGTATGAAAATGGAAATATGCATGTAATTACCAAGTCGTAAACTTTTATTGTGCCACGTGCAATTGTTGAAATTCGGAACTTAAGTGACTTATGCTCAACCACCTTGGATGTGTACAGCTTTCTAGTTCTGCCTCATAAGGCCAATAGTCAATCATTCGAATTATCATCTTCAAGTACCAAACCCCCTAGGAAGAAGCACTAATCTCTTAATCATAGCAGTAGCAAAGATTACGAATCTATCAGTGACTTAGGGGGATATAAGCTTCGACTTAGGGGGATACAAGCAGTGACTTAAGGGGATACAACCAGGCTCGTAGGAGGATACAAGCAGTGACTTAGGGGGATACAAGTTTCGACTTAGGGGGATACAAGAAGTGACTTAAAGGGATACAACCAGGGTCTTTGGGGGATACAAGCAGTGACTTAGGTGGATACATGCACAATCTTCAAAGGATACAACCTGGGTCTTAGGGGGATACAAGCTTCTACTTAGGGGGATAGAAGCAGTGACTTAAGTTGACACATGCACAACCTTTGGGGGAATTACTACGAGAATCTTGGGGGGATACAACCATCATCTTAAGGGGATACACACTTTTACTTAGGGTGATACAAGCACTGACTTAAGGGGATTGTGGTTTGTACACTATGTATAAATTATCAAGGATTACTGAAGGTCGCGGGAGTTTAACCCATTTCTTCAACTTTGTAATGTTAACTTTGCAGGATGCATATTTGTTTAACTTTCTTCTCCTCTTTATTTCAGAAGCAAAGTGCCCGCTCCAAGCACTGTTTTGCCTTCACTTAACAAAATGAGTGTGACGGGGTGAAGATACATTTGTGTGAAGAAAGACGTGGACACAATGTTGTCAGTATTAGGGACTCATTATAAACATGATGACTGAATGGGATTATGAAGTTATCACCAAGTTCAAAATAATGACCGCGGTGGTAAAAAATAAATCACCCACTGTACTCTCTCGTCAAAGTTTAGCATTTCAAATAACAAGCGTCAATTCCATGCGGTGGCCTCTCGCCAGCAACATCACTCGGTCATCTTAAGGACCACAACAAGCAGATTTTTGGAGAGTTTGACCAGCCACGGCCGCTTGATATGATTGGTTAATCCTGATCATCTGGGGCTGAAGTAATCAAACCAACAAAGGAACACTTAAAAACTATCAAGAAAAAAGAATATGGTAAAAAATTTCAGAGAAAATTCGGTGTTTTTATGAGAGCACTCAACACTAATGAAAAAGTATATGCATGAAGAAAAAAATATTGTCCAGTGCTTTGATTGAAAGAAGTTTCTTGTGGGGGACAGAACAACATCACATCTATTTCCTTGTAAAGCTGCTTTAAAGGAGACTCAGAAGCTAGGTATGTAGTTGTAATTAACGCAACTTACGACGTCACAATTAGATACAAGTTGTTCAAAAATTCTTCTGATTTAATCCTACAGCTGTATTGGACATAACATATATCAGCTCTACTGTATCACATAATACAGTTCAGTGTCCTTTATGGAGGAAAGAAGAGAAGTCATTAAAAGGGAGGAAACAACAGAATGATACTAACAGTTCTTATGGAAGACACATTCAATAGACCCACAGATTTAGCAATATGAGGCATACCATCTAAAATATACTCAGGGGCAACATAACCCAGAGTGCCTGAAAGTTTGATGTTCTTGTTTTGAGCCCCAGAAGTTACAGCAAGACCAAAATCAGAAAGCTGAATGAGGGAAAAAAAATTGAAAAACAGCAACATTTTAGTGAATTTCAGAAAGTATGACAAATGAATATATTATGTAAGCTCTGAAAATCAATATTAAAAATTCAAGTAAAGATAGAGGATTTGACCTTTGCATTGAACTTCGAATCCAGAAGAATGTTTGATGATTTTAGATCTCTATGGATCACAGGGGGATCACAGTGCTCATGGAGATTTTCTAATCCCCTGCTCAACACCAATAAAGTCAAAATAAAATATGCTAATATCGGAATTCACTGCTTTACAAGGAAATAGATACAAGTTGTAATTAACGCAACTTTCATATGTAACTTAATATGAGCATGCTCAATTGCGTTAGATGTAAACCATCCACAAAAAACAATATCATGATATAAGCATGCCCACTGTGCCAGTTACCTACATTGTTGGGATTAGGAACTTAAGTGAGTTATGTTTTAACACTAATATGTGTAGAGCTTTTTATGTGTGCCTCAATAGGCCAAACTGAGACGTAGCTTATTCACGCGAAGCCCGCGAGTGGGTCACCATCTGCTCCCTCAACTTGTTTTCTGGATCTAGCAGAAGGCCCGCCAACAACTTCCTCCGAAATTGCCGGATATTCGCCTGTTGCATTAAACTTTATCATTATAGCAAAAGAATTCTAGAGCACGAACCTAATGCATATATTTATTTATATACTTGCCTGTGCAAATTGCGAGACCAATGCATGCCCATCCCAATACTCCAGAAATTTAAGAAGGAACACACTGCAATCAACGCTATATCACACAATGCAAAACAGAGGTTAGAGATATAATAGCTTGCTGAAACACAATCCTAATCGAATCACTTACTCGTTATCTTGCTTAGGCATTTTTGGATAGTAGACGGCCCACTGGGCAATTCCAATTGAATATCCAGCGGCATATGTACAAAATAATTTACCAAAAAATTTTGCCTGCATACATGAACTATGTATTCACTAAGTGCATAGAAGGAAATTCAAAATTATAGAGTTCCATATGCATATAGAACCAGTATATCTCCACTTGTTTTGTTATCTAGACCAACATAAACTAATGGTAACTACTTGTAAAGTGCAATGATAGTTATTACGCACCAGACTTTTGATGATTCCCTTATATTGTTGCCCTCGCCGGTGTCGTTACGAATCCAACACCTCGATCCTCGTCTCATTGTGATTGAACACAACAAGGAACCAGTGGTTCCTGTGACAGACGGGGACGAAAACCTACAAGACAATCATAGCATGAAAACAAATACAATGGTTTCCATTAATAATACTGTTATGAAAAACCCTTCAAGTAGACAAGATAGCACCCAACCATAGAAAATGCAAACTTACGCACCAACTTGCAATGACTTAGCAACCCGCCAGTCTTATCCACAGTGAAGAATTTTTGGAATGTAGCCTTTTGGGTTATTTCGCCGCTTCTTATTGCTTCCTAAAATTTATAATAACATCAGTACTCCACAGAAGCAAGAACAATATACAAGTTCAAAGCTAGGGCAATATACTTACACTGGCATAGGGGGCAATATTGCTTGCGAAGCGTCGAAGAATCACGTAACTATTGCCTCATTAGGCAAACACCATGGGCAGCCACGACCTAATTTCCATAGAACACGCAATTCTGTTATCTTACCATATATGGATATAAGTATTATATTGTAATTAAAAGTTACAACGTAGTGCTTCCCACATACCGAGCTCCCAATCATGTGTTTGTCCATCAAGCAACGAATCTCGCCCATCGTCACATGAGTGTTGTCGAGACCGACAACAGTCGTACTATGCAAAAAAAGGAAGTCATTCGGCTTAGTGCGGGGAACGCACAACGTAAATATGACAACCATACAGGAATTCTTATGTTTATGTAACTGTGGACCCCACATACGCATACATGTTGACAATGAATGGTTAAATATGACAATAATAAGTGTAAATCGTGGTAATGAAGTACTTACTCTTCATCGCGGCTAAGATAAACCCAATCGCAGAGATGCTTTTCGTCATCCCCGAGTGGAGGGAATTTTTAAACCATTACATAAGGAGACGAAAGCTTTGTTGCTGTCTGCTTTATTCGTCTTTTCCTGCTTGCAATTGGGACTAGGGCGCAACAAGGGGGTTCCTCAGAAGTCGCAACCACATCTGGTGGCACATCCCTTCCTGCGTCCTCATAGATGGTAGGATCCTCGGTCGGTGCGCCACCACGGTCCGAAGATGTATGAGTGGGTGGCGGCACACCAACTCCTACATCACCAGAGGACGTAGGCTCCTCTTTTGGACCTTCCTGTGCATGGAGGCATCTCTCAATGTATGCATCAAGAGAGGTACAGCAGCGCTGCATCTCAGTGGCAGCCGTTACCATCCTGTGCATCTGGACCCGCAGGCCCTGCATCAACGGCAACAATGAAAGATTATAAAGTGAAACAATTACAACTTCAGCACAATGTCATTATAGCAACTTTTTACCTCGTACACATGAGACGGCAATCCGCCTCTATCCCTCCAACCGTAGCGTGTATCATCCCCACCGTCAGCCATAGCAATCAATTATATCTGCACATGTATTCAATTTCATATGCATCGAATGAACCCAGAATACCGGAAGTGAACCATAAGGCGTTCACAACCGCGCCAAAAAATCCGAACTAATGATAACAACGAAAACTGCTTAATCTGCTACTCAGTACAACACACAAAATAACGTTGGTAAATATGGGATTTTACTAGTACGACGATTATATACAATCATAATGTTATTATTTCCCACAAAATAATCATCGCAATATTATAATAGGAATAAACAAAGTTCATTGCATACCAAGACATATACTAAGATTGCTAAAAGTAATCTAAACTCCCTTTGAACATGAGTTAGAATCTGGGTCTTCAGGTTCAGATGCTCCAACCACCTTACGTCCTTATGTTGGAGGCGATTCAAAGTTTGAGTAGTTGGAATCTTGTTCCAAAACAGACCTACTTTCATTAGATATATCCGACTCCGATTGGAAAATGGTGTCACCATAAGTATCTCGTACCTTACGTGAACACTCTTCAATGTCCTCACCCTTGCCTTTAGCATTTCTAAACATTTCCGATGCCCTTCGCCTTCTTAAACGGCTTAACATGTGCCGAGTTTCTCTTTTTATTAATTTCAATGCACATTCAGCTGCGTCATTGTTAATATGCTCAATATCCAAGGACCTTCGTCTTGGAATTGTTATTTCACGATAACGGAGCCTGCTTTGTAGTAGTTTAGCATGATGATAGTTTTGGGTCCACTGCTTTCGAAGATGCGAAGAGATCCCTTGTTGTGTGGGTACATCGCGCAGACTACAGCAACATCGAGTAGAGCAACTCCCACGACTAGCCATACTCTATAAGAATTTAACATGTATTTCTTCCATGTTAGTGGGAGATAGAAGCATGCTTTTTGTCCTCTAAACAAATCACAAGAATCTATGAACATGATAGACTCAATGGAGTCTGAATACCAACAACGTAGGAAAATTACACAAATTTTCAGAACCCCAAAGACTAGACTCCAAAAACAAAGTCTCCTTCCATGTATCTATTCCCTTATAGTAATACTGTTCTAACAAGGCAAACATCACTCGAATATCCTACCCCTTCCTCCAAATACTTATCTATAAAATACAGATATTTAGCAATAGCAGAACATTCACTTAATTTCTAAACAATTATGAATTGTCAAGAAATCCTCAATGTGCAAAAAGCTAAAGCAGTGGTACCCTAAAGCTCCCAAGCAGATCATTGCAATGTAGTTCCCCATACGCTTGCAAGTAGAGGATTTCTCCACAAACTCATATGGGAGCTAGGATAACACATAATCACATTTCATAACTTCTTCAACGCCTAGTTGTCTAGCACAATGGGAGAGAAATATTCTCTGATGCTCTAATCCAAAAAACTTAAAAAGTGAACAACATTACTCTATAGGTACCAGCTCCAATGTGATAATCAACTCAAAGAGTTAACAACTATTACATCCACCTTTGAAAGCAAGCATTGCTGTCTGCAATCAAATATAGCCATACCTTCGGCATTATTTTTGATAATATTTCCTAAACTTGCCTTGAATGAGAAATTGAGGATATAGATCCATCATGCAATATTTTGAACAACTAGTATATAACCATATCTCTTCGATTCCTGATACGATTAGTCCAACATAAAACATTGATATACTTCACAAATTCCTTCAATTGCCAGATTTTTCTCTCCAATAAAAATGTAACCTTTCCAACCAGGCAAAACTGCTGAAATTAGTGTTCATACTAATGACTGGCCTCCTTATATGAAGTTTTACTCTATATGGAAGAGCAAACACAAGGGACAATGACAATGAGCATCAACCTTTGCCAAAGGCTTGAAAATATATGCAGGACATATGATGATTTCATATATTCTTTATAAATTCAAGAAAGTTTTAGGAAATCAAAGAGAACTTCAGAATTTGACATGATGAGGTCCCACTTATTTGTTTTTTTCCCTTCTTCTATCCTTTCTGTTCACTGGGATGGTTTTCTCTTGTTAGTTGTATTGGACCTATTAGAGATGTTATTCGGTTACTAATGTATTCTTCTTCTATATTAGCAAATATTTAAATGCGAATGGATAAAAACATGATAACTACAATTCCAAAAAAAAAAAAAAGGATACAGCAATCTGTACCGAAACAAACCAATCTTTTGGGGGACTCAATAAATTTTATTTACTCAAACGACATAAGCAATCAAAGAATTTTTTTTATATCTTTTCTAACAATCCATAACAATCAAAAACCTAAATACCCTGTTAGTTGATGCCACATCAATGTGTCTCCATTGTACTGGCAGATGTGAACCACTGTAGAGGAAAACCCCAGAAAAAGGTATAAATTTTTTACCCTTTTTCTCGCATTATACAAAGTTCCAAACCGGGTGATGATTAATGCCTGAAACTATATTTTTTACACTTTTTCATCGAATCCTAAACCTAATAACCAACAAACAAACTTAAAACCATCCACAAAAAAGTTTCATCAATCGAAAGATGCGTTAGGAATTTTGTGAACGAGCAAACAATCGAACATCAAAAATATTCAAAGAAAAAGAATACAACGAAGATAAACAAGACTGGACGACAGGCAAAGAATCAGCATAAATTAGGGATTATCATAAACCAAGTAGAAGAAAAAGGAATGGCCGATTGCCAAAAACCTACAGGTTTCCATCATCCAATCCCTAAATAAAAAAGAACCCTAGAAAAGAAATCAAGTAGAAACAAAAAGGAAAGAATCAAGAGAGCAATAGAAATACCGGGGACAGGGGTGGTGGGTGGTCGGCGGCATCTGCTTCAGATGGGGGGTGGCTGGAGAGTTCGTGAAGGTGGGTGCTTTCCACTTGCCAAAAACAGCCGAGGTTGCCGAACGGAAAAGGGGGAGACGGCTTCGAATGGGATCGCCGGAGACTTCTCTCAAAACGGGAAGAACAAATCGAAAGGGGGTTGACAAATGGGTGTCGTCGGAGAGCCTATTAAGGGCGCACGGAAACAGGCAAACGAATGTCTACAATCTCGAGGTGCAGTCGCCGGGGGTTCCAAAGAAATTTGAAATGAAGGAAGAGCGGTGAGTTCGGTCTTAGCGTGAAGAGAATTAGGGTGAAAGCGAGAGGAGATAGAGGGAGCTTTGCGATCAATGTCGCAGGTGCTACGAACGAAGAGGGTCTTTTACAATCGACGTTGCCGGAGAGGGTGACCGAAACGGTGGGGAAGATTGGAAATGGGGGTTTGAGCTTTCCCTTCTCTCTCTTGCCGCCAATACACGAACCCGTTCAAATTGAGAGAGAGGGAGAGAGGCGACCGCATGTTTGGGTTGCTGGCGTGGGGTGGGGTGGGGGGGGGGGCAAAATGGGAACAAAACAGCGCCCGATGACTTGGCCCCCCCATTCAGCAAATTGTTTCGAAAAGTTACCTTTTTAACACAATAAGAATTTTCGTTGCCTGTTTTTGGCATTAGTGGGGAAAAGGTGCCCCATTCAATAATTTTCCCATGTATATTTTATGCTGACTAGCCCTTTTACTTGCCCCATTTCTTTCTTGACTACTTGACGTGTTAAACAATTGCAATAGTAATAGCTTACCTAGAAAATTTATTGAAGATTCTTTAATATAGTCAATCATTCAATAAAAGGCAGAAGACAAAAGGGGGCCGAACTCTTTTTTTTTGAAAAAGCGGGAAGTTGCAGGTTTGTTCCGTGGAGAAGAAGACAAGACAAGATGTGGGGCAGGTTCCTTTTTGGGTTTTGAAGATGAGGGGGCATAAAAGGGCTAGTCAGAGTAAAGACTCATCGAAGTAAGGTTAGTTAACGTATTGTTTGAATTTGACGAAAAGAGTGAAATGAAATGTTTCCCACACTTTTTACCTTGACATTTGTCAGTTGTTTATTGGCCCAGTAATTTTGGAGGAGAGGGGGCGTAGGAGAAGATGCGGGGTCATTTTATTCAACCTTATGATGTAGATATGTTTTTTCTCTTAGGCTTCGTTTGTTTTGATGTAAAATGTTTTTCTTTGGAAAACATTTAAATCGGAAAATATTTTCAAGAAAAACAAAGTTTTTCAACTATTTGGATGGACATTGGAAAATAGAGTTAGAAAATGAGAATTTTTCATTTCTTATGCTAGATATTAGGAGTGCAACTTGGTCTGGTTAAAACCGAACTCAATCCAATCGACTTTGGTTTGGTTTGGTTTTTTAGTTTTTCAGTTCAGTATTGGTCCAAAAATCCCTAACCGAACTAAGTCGGTTCGGTTTTGGGTTTGATACTCAGTTAAACTAAATTGAACTCATTATTCGCCTAAACCGAACTGAGTTGATCACTTATAATTCAATTCAGTTCGGTTTATTTATTTATTTTTTCTTCAATTTTCGGTTTATATTTTTGGTTTTTGAATACGGTTCGGTTCGGTTTGGGTTGATTTCAAATATTTCGGTTTGGTTTTGGATTAACCTCAACCTGAATCGAACTAAGCCAAGTTATACTTCTGTTAGATATCGTGCATGATCCATTTTCCGGAAAATGACATACGGCATTTTTAGTGGTATGTCATTTTCCGGAAAATAGCTATCTTTTAAGAAAATCGTTTTACTTCATATTGTATTTTACATTGAAACAAATACATCAAAAACACCATTTTACCCAGAAAACATTTTCCGTATTAGATTTTACATCAAAACAAACGGAGCCTTATTTTCTTTTGTTTCCCTGCTCGCAATTGATGGGTTCAACCCATTTTCATGACATCGAAATAAAGATATATATATATATATATATATATATATATATTGGTAAGAATCGAAATAAAGATGATGATTGCATGACAATTACATTCTTAATATAAAATCATTATTTTTTAGTTGATACCAATTTCCAACTAGTCGAATATGGAACTTATCTACTCTGATCCATATTTTATTTGAAATAAAAATCAAATTACCCATATTCGCATCCATATCTAATGAATTTTGTATACTCTATTTTGAATTCAAAAGAAAACATATATTAACAATATTTGATTTTGAATTCGACCAATTTTCTATAATCTAAATTTGATCTGCATTTTGTATGATGCTCAAGATAAGAGGCTGTTTGGTAACGTTTTTAAATTCAATTTTACCATTTTGAAAATAAGAAACACAAAATCATATTTGGCAATAATGGTGCTCAAATTGTTTTAAAAAGAAAAACAATTATAAAACCAATTCTCATCCTATGGAACCTCTATCTACATTCTTATTTAGAGCTCCCATAGGATGCTACCACGTGTACAATTAAATTCGCGTGCACCTCTTGCACCGATAATAAAAGCCCATGAGAAGTTAACGGACTTAGCTGGGATTCAAAATTCAAATTTTGAATGAGTTAATGGGAATGACTTAGCGAACGTATTTTTTCTGATTTTTAAACTTATAATTGATTTTTTATTAATTAATTGTTACCAAACAAATCCCATTTCAATTGTTTTTCAAAAACACAAAAACAAATCTACGAGGCAGCCGCCGAGGAGTGGTGGCGATTTTTGGATTTATGCATATGATTTATAACCATCATGCCAACCCATCGGCCATGTTCATGGTCCCGCGACTTCGACGTTTCATCTCTCGGTATAATTTTGAAGGTGGGTCCCAGACCGTCATCAGCAATTAAATTTCATTTAATTATTAGGGCAAACTGATTTTTAATGATATTCTTAAAAACAATTCAGTCACCTAATTCTTTGTAATTAAAAAATAGTGATATTTTAAAATTTTCAAAGAATAGATTAGAAGTTTACTCATAAAAGGTTTTCTTCCAAAAAAAAAAAAAAAAAAAAAAAAAAAACGAAAAGCCCTTAAAAGAGTTGAAAGCAATTTATTTGTCATAATCATTTAATGAGGTTAAGAAGCTTTTTAAGGACATCTTCGAGAAGAAATATTTTGTAAATAGTAAACTAACACTTATTCTCAATTTTTTTTAAAAATATCATTATTTTCCAATTTCCAATAAAAAGTTTTTCTAAAACCAATTTCCACGAGCGATAATGATGTCACCGACGAGAAAGTTTTTAGTGAAAATTAAAAAAAAACAAGCAAAAATTGAAAATACAGATTAATAAGTGGTTACTTAAATATGCATGACGGATCCTCTGTGAAGCAAATGGCATCATGTACAAGCCAAATGCACTAGTGCATGTCAATTCAATTAGATGGAAATCAACTCAACATAGTGTTGCAAAGAGTCAAGCCAAGACTGAATTTAACTAAATTAGGAACAAAACGTAGACCAACTAAATCCATTTCACTTTTGTGTGCATACAATAATCCATACAAGGGGTGTAATTTCGGTCGGTTTCGATTCGGTTCAGTTTATTATCCATATAAAAGGCCTTTCATATATATATATATATATATATATATATATATATATATATATATATATATATATATATATATATATACTACCTACCATTGCCTAAATTGTCTTTCATTTTATCTCCTAATTAGTTGTGTACAATTATCTAATTCTTTTACTATCTGCATAGAGTGTGCCTTTCTTCTTGTGTGTATAAGTAACCTAAAAATAAAAATTTTTAAAATTCCCATGCCAAACTCCCATAAACATAACATACAACTTCGCCAAGGCCTAAAATTTAAAGAATGTGAGAGAACCCACATTTAGATAGACGACGTTGTTACCAGATACATGGAATAAGTCCTGGTCTGGCCCTAATTTGTTCAAGCTTTACAAAACCAAGCCAGGCGAATAGGCTTAGTGGATCGGGTTTAAATGCCACCCTAGGCTTGTATTCACATGAAAGTACCATATCAATCAATAAAGCAACGCCACCATAGACCAGCCTAATTTTTCACCATAGTCTGCCTAACGGTGGCAATGGCTAGGTGACCCGCCGCCCGCATGGCCCAGCCTAATTTTTTACCAGGCTTGGGCAAGGCCCATAGGGCGGGGGCGGGCCTCATATTTAAGGGTCACATAAGTTATAGAGCAAGCTTAGATTAAGACATTTATGGTTCGGACCACTCTAAAGATTTAGTTACTTGTTTAGGAATATTTTTACACTATTTATATAGATTTGTAGATATATGTTTTGCATAAAAGATTGTTTCAATAGTGTTTTAATATTTTTAATGATTGTATAATCAGGTTAATATAATAATAAGTGTAGTTTGTACTGATTGCAATTTATTAAATTAGTGTGTATATATATTCTTATACACACATGATTTATTAAGTTAATTAAAATATAAAAAATAAACAATTATTATTAAGCAATACATATTTTGGTTATTAAAAAGAAATAGAGAAGGGTTGGGCTTAATAAGAATTTATAGGGTCAGGCTTGAACAATCAATCGTAGGCTCGATGTAGAACCGTGTCGGGCTTGGGCCTACATAAGTTGTGTTATGCCAATGCCTCGGAGGGACCAAGATCGCCTAAGCCTGACTCGTTGCCACCTCTAGTTTGCCTTTGTCCTGCACTTTTGATGTTAGGTGTATATTGCATCACGGTCTGGTTAAATCCGACATAACATCAATAGCAGAATCTAATATGAAAATTAGAAATACTATGATTGCCATGAGCGCTTGTTACATGGGCGGTGTGATCTTTTATGAATATATATAATTAGCATACATGCTATGTCTATTATAGGGGAGGCACGTGCAATACTGCACGTAGGTGATAATTTTCTCCTAGTTATTTAATAAGATAGGAAGTGTTTGGGTTGACAATTTCCTATTAGACAATGGAGAATTTTAAAGATTTTCAAAGGGTTGTTTATAACCATATATAAAGTCAGACCAAAATCTGGAAATATTCGTAAGAGTTTGCTTAAATTATAGTATAGATTTGTTTAGATGTTCTTTTCTGCTCTTATATATACAATAAAGTTTTTGTTGTTTACTAGTTCCAAATTATTGCGACTAACTGAGATGGAGGAAGTTTCTTACCTCATTCATTTGGAAATCTCCAAGACAATGGAAAATTAGAAGCACTCATGGAGTGCATTGCTTTAACAGATCAACACTCTTAAAATCCTCTAGAAACACAAGAAATTTATCAACTTGTCACCCAATGTTTCCTTCCTACATATGTTTGAGAGACTTTAGTCTGTGGATGATCTATTTATCCACTATTTCATATCCATATGGTGTTGATTTGTTACGTGCCTAAGCTTCAAAAGCCCCAAGGCTTATGGAGATTTCGTTGATTAAGCACTTAACATATAGGACCGTAACATTCCACAACACTTCTGCAGCCCTTTTCCTCTTGGTGGCTTCACTCATCTATCAGTATTCAATGACTTAACACCATGCTCATACATAATACCAAGCCATTTTAATCCAGCCTATGGACAGGGTGCTAAGTCATTGAATACTGATAAGTGAGTGGAGCAGCCAAAAGAGAAAGGACTACCATCGGGTCATTGTCAATAGAGTGGGCCACTGTGGACATCGGCTATGGACACATAGTGGAATGTTGCGGTCCATATGTTAAATGCTTAACTAATGCAGTTTCCATAAGCCTTGGGGCTTTTGGAGCAACGGTTAGGCACGTAACGAAGTGGTATCAGAGCCTAAGGATGGATAATCGAGTGGGCAATCTAGAACAAACTGTAAATGTTCTAGCAGCTAGCCAGAACCGAATTTTGGAGCAAATGGCAGAATTGTTCCACAGGCTAGAGGTTCAGGGTAGGCAAGTAATGATAGGCGAAAGTTTTGCAGCACTCAATGGAGTTCGTAATGGCAATCCTGGAGGAAGCAAATGGACAAACTCTCAACAATATTATGCCCCCAAGCTACTGAAGTTGGATTTTCCCAAGTTTAACAGGACGAAAGACCCTACAAGTTGGCTTTGTTGAACTTAGTAAGTCTTCCGATTCCATGAAACACCCAAAGCTGACTGAGTAGCCCTTGCTTCATTTCATTTAGAAGGAGATGCCCAACTGTGGTACCAGCTTATTAGTCAAGATGATAATGAGGTCTCATGGCTAGAATTCCACAAAGGGTTATTATCCAAGTATGGAGTTTCCCAATTCTACAATCCTTTTGGAGAACTAGTCAAACTGCAACAATCAGGAATGGTGAATGAGTACTAGACCACCTTTGAGAAGCTACTAGCTAAGGCTGGGCCCCTACCACCGAAACAATAGATTAGTTGTTTCGTCAGTGGATTGAAGGAGAACATCAAAGCAAATGTCCTTGCAACCATGCTGACTTCCTTGTCAGCTACCATCGGGCTAGCCTAGGTATACGAAGCTAGTAATAACTCCCTAGAGAAGGATTCCAATATGGAGTCCAAGAGAGTTATTCTTGACAATCCAAATGAAGCTACAGTAGTAAATGGCCAAGTTTTACCAATGAAAAGTATGACTCCTTCAGAAATCAAAGCACGGCGAACAAAGGAATTATGTTTCAAATGCAATGAAAGGTGAACACCAAGCCATCAAAGCAAGAGATTATTTAGGATTGAAGCTATCTATGAACAAGAAGATAATGATGTGATAATGGAGCAAGAGCGGATCAGTTCAACAGTTTCCAATTATGCCCTCGAGGACTAGGGCGTGCTTAAGGGGGGAGGAATGTTACGGAACTGTGAAGACCCGTTGGAGTCATTGCAACATGTAGAATGACGTGGAGATCCTCATGCATATTCACAAGGAGTTACTTTGACTTAGTTTCCTTTAAAGTAGCTAGGAGTTGTTATCTAAAAATAAAAGGTTGTTAACTTTTAATTGTTTGTTCCTTGATATTAGGATTATGGGTTAGATCGTGTGAAATGTGGACGCTAGAAGTTAGGAAGCTAGTCGTTGGAGTCTTCCCTTTAAATCATGCTATGTCGAATGAATTAAGGAGTGAATATTATTGTTATTTTTTTATTGGATAATCTCTAATTTTAGAGCTTGGTTAATCATGAAAAAAATTCAAATTGTCTCACTCCTTATCCAACGATCCACTCTTCGTCTTCCTCCTTTGTCAAAATAGCTGAAGGGAAGAATACCTCTTCTGGTTCTATTCCAAAGTGGTATCAGAGCTAGGGGATGGATGATCAAGTGGGGAATCTAGAGCAAACTGTAAATGTTCTAGCAGCTGGCTAGAACCGTATTCTAGAGCAAATGGTAGAATTGTTCCAGAGGCTTGAGGTTCAGGGTAGGAAAGTAGTGACATGCGAAACTTTTGCAGCACTCAATGGAGCTTGTAATGGCAATACTGGAGGAAACCAACGTACAAACTCTCAACAATCTTATGTTCGTAGGCTGGTGAAGTTGGATTTTCCCAGGTTTAACGGGATAGAAGACCCTACAAGTTGGCTTTGTTGAATTGAGCAGTTCTTCCGATGCCATGAAGCACTCGAAGTTGACCGGGTAGCCCTTGCTTCATTTCATTTAGAAGGAGATGCCCAACTGTGGTACTGGCTTATTAGTCAAGATGATAATGAGGTCTCATGGCTGCAATTCCACGAAGGGTTATTATCTAGGTATGGAGTTTCTCAATTCTATGATCCTTTTGGAGAACTAGTTAAACTGCAGCAATCAGGAATGATGAATGAGTACCAGACCACCTTTGAGAAGCCACTAGCTAAGGCTGGGCCCCTGCCACCGGAATGACAAGTTAATTGTTTTGCCAGTGGATTGAAGGATAACATAAATCCATTGACAAGGAAGTCTGCCTGGGTACAAGGACATCTGCTTTGATGTTCTCCTTCAATCCACTAATGAAACAACTAACCTGTCATTCTGGTGGTAGGGGCCAGCCTTAGCTAGTGGCCTCTCAAAGGATCATAGAATTGGGAAACTCCATACCTAGATAATAACCCTTCGTGGAATTCCAGCCATGAGACCTCATTATCATCTTGACTATTAAGCTGGTACCACAGTTGGGCATCTCCTTCTAAATGAAATGAAGCAAGGGCTACCTTGTTAGCTTTAGGTGTTTCATGGCATCGGAAGAACTGCTCAGTTTGACAAAGCCAACATGTAGGGTCTTCTATCCCGTTGAACCTAGGAAAATCCAACTTCACCAACCTGCGAACATAAGATTGTTGAGATTTTGTATGTTGGTTTCCTCTAGTATTGCCATTACAAGCTCCATTGAGTGCTGCAGAACTTTCACCTGTCTCTACTTGCCTACCCTGAACCTCAAGCCTCTGAAACGACTGTGCCATTTGCTTCAGAATATGGTTCCGACTAGCTGCTAGAACATTAACAGTTTGCTCTAGATTCCCCACTCGATCATCCATCCCCTGGCTCTGATACCACTTTGGTATAGACCTGAAAGAGGTATTCTTCCCTTTAGCTATTTTGACGAAGGAGGAAGAAGAAGTGTGGATCGTTGGATGAGGAGTGAGACAATTTGGTTATTTTCATGATTAACCAAGCTCTAAAATTAGAGATGATCCAATAAGAAAATAACAATAATATTAACTCCTTAATTCATTCGACATAGCATGATTTAAAGGGAAGAGTCTTGCGACTAGCTTCCTAACTTCTAACCTCAACCCTTCACACAATCTAATCCATAATCCTAATATCAAGGAACAAACAATTAAAAGATAACAACCTTTTATTTTAAGATAACAACTCCTAGCTACTTTAAAGGAAACTAAGTCAAAGTAACTCCTTGTGAATACGCATGAGGATCTCCACGTCATTCTCCATGTTGCAACAACTCCAACAGGTCTTCACAATTCTGTAACACGTTCATTGAGGATGACTAGTATAAGTTAGGCATTTTAGAAAATATTTGTGATTTGGCTACTCAGTGGAGATTCCCACATCTTGATATTTAAGGAGTGCTTTACCCCCTTTTTTGCAACAATTTGGATTGTTTGGTTGACTCATAATTAATATATATATATATATATATATATAGGATCCAAGGTGGCTTTTTAATTGATATCAAATTAAATTCAGTAAGTGACGCATTGTAAGAGCTTGGGGCACGATTGGGTTGAACATGGGCTAATTTTGACGGCTATCCATGTTCAAGGGATTGTTTTTGTGTTCATCTTTCCTATGCTTCCTCTTTATTTTTCTGTTTAGAGCCATTCCTCATAAGTTCAATGTACTTTCTTCTTTTGCCTTATATTTAAGTAATATACAAAAGTTAGTTATGAATAATTCTTAAAGGGATATAATATTTTCTTTGATTTTTTTTTTTGTAAGTTACTCTAAATAATTATGTATAGTGGTAATTTATGGGACATTAAATTTTGAACTTTTAAGGAAAATAATGAGCAACCAAATTTCAGTCCAAAATCTCCTGAAAATATATATAAAATATCAATTTACATGACTGACAGTTTACAATTTGAGCCCTATGTAAACAAGCAAACCAAAAGGGGCATGGTCAGATATAATATGGTTTGCACAATGTATCCCCTGCCATGCTTTCATAGCTTGATTAACAAATCAAAGAAGGTTGAAGACAAAAGAATTACTGACTCAACTAAACATCACTCAATCTTTTAACTGCATTCTCTACAATGATACTACACAAAATATTGACCATCTTTTCTTCAACTGTCCATTCTCTGGAGTGTTATGCTAAGTGCAGTCAATTTGGGGAAATCCACACATATATTGAGTTTGAACGGAGTGTTACAATGGGTATGTGTTTAGAATGTGAGGCTAAGAGCATAGTTACAGATTGAAAAAGGCATTGTTTGCTGCTACTATCTACTATGTATGGGCTAAGCACAATAAAAGGTATTTCAAGGAATTACTAGAACAAAAAAGAACATCCTACAGTCCTTAAGTATGGATGTGAGTATGAAATTCGGCCGCATGATAAGGTTGGAATTAGAATCAACCCATGAACTGCAAGTAGTCTAGACAGCCTTGATGTCTTTCTAATTCTAGTACTGATGTTTGGTCTCTAAATGGCCTTGAGTGATGTTTCTGTCATCTATGCCTTTAGCCTCAGTTTTAATTAGCCCCATAAAAGTTGTTCAATATGGTTTCTTGGGGAGGATGTAGCTGTTGCTGTCTTGTTAATAATTTTTTGGCTAGATAATACAATTCTTACTTAACCTCCAAAAAAGAAAAAAGACAAAAATAGATGATGCTATATCGTGTATGGCAAGATTCTCATACAACAACCTACAATAAGATACCTAAAGTTGCAGCCAATAAACAAACAAACAAATATCTATATATATATATATATATATATATAGGGTTTCTTATCGGACCAGCTCGGCATAGCACAGGCACGATTAGCCCGTGCCTGGCTGGCTGTGGGCTGGGCACGACACGTCCCACCTAGGAGACTGGTCATGCTATGCTTGGCCCGTAACCCAATACCCTAGGCACGACCCTGCCCTTGGCATGGCTAAGGCTGGGCTGTGCCTTGCTACAAGATCTAGCAGGCCTAGGGCATTTTTTTTTGTAAGAAATATAGAAAAATAGAAAAAAAATGGAAAACATTTAAAAAAACACAAAAAATTGTAAATATATATATTTATTTATTATTCACAAAAATTTCTTACACTTATGAGAAAGGAAAAAAAGAATACACTTAATACATAATACACTTACACAAATAATACTGCATCACTATGGTATGAGCGCACATCCCAAATAGGTTGGTACCCACTCATCTATCTTTCATTTGCAGTTTCAGAAAAAAAAAAAAAGAGGGACAGAAAGGAAAGTTTCTAAACTAAAACTTTTACATTGATTACAAATAATATAATAAAATTTAGACTAATCTGGAAGACTAAATTCATCACTATTCAAATCGTCGAAGTCTCCAGTAAGTTGATCATCAGTATGTTCCTAATCTCTCAGTTCTGCCCTTAGCCAATCCGTTAGACAGACACATACTTGTACCATCTCCGACATTAATCTGCTCTTGTAGTCGTCCATTGTTTGTCCACCTACACTAAAAGTTGATTCCGACGCAACTGTGGACACCGGAACCGTTAGTAGAACACGTGCTATGGAGGAAAGTAGAGGATAATAACCTGATTTTGCTTCCACCATGCCAAAATATTAAAAGAATTATACTCCTCTATAGTTCTTAACCATAATGGGGGGCTTTCTAAATATATCCTTAACTCAAACAATCCACCACTACCAGATGCTGGTTGTTTCCCCCTTCTTCTCCAACTTAAAAAATTACAGCGGGAACTATCTGGTAGTGTTTATTGGGTCTGAGTTAAACTATGTCTGCTATAGCTAGTATCATATAAAAAAAAAGTCTTTCTAAAATGTTTATTATTTTATTTATATCTTGTCAGCACCCCATTTTTGCACTATAGAATTGCCCAAGAAGCATATCTTAAACCTGCATATATGTGGGCACGAAATTCGAGGTTTTTATAGTGGACCCATCTTTTTGAAATAACAAGTTCATAATAAAGAGAATTCTGAGCCGATTTCGATGCACCAAACTGTGCTCAAATAGGATCTCAAATGACTAAGTTATGGATAAAAGACTTAAAGGGTAGTTTGGGGATTTCTGATGAAACCAGAATTGGGTGCCACATGGCAGTCATGTGTAACCAATGATAAATTAAAAATTTTGGGATTCTTTTAGTAAATAAGTAAGTTTCTTAATGGGGTTTGTTATGCAAATAAATAAAAAATTTAATAACAAAGTTAATAAAAGTTTTGAGATTAAAAGAAAATAAAAATATATATATAAACAAAGAGAAATGAGTTTGACGAATTGGTTCAACTCATATTCTATTGAGATATTGAGACTAAGCTTAAAAAAAAATATAAACCTAAAAAATATAGGACAAAATAGACTTTGACCAAACCTAAATGAATGATGGTGTTTCAGAGAGGAGTTAGGAGTTTAGGGGTTTAAGAGAGGAAGAGGAGTTAGGAGTTTAGTTGTTTAAGAGAGGAAGAAGAGAAGTTAAGGAAAGGAGGGGTTTAAGAGAAGAAGAGGAGTTAGGAGTTTAGGTGTTTAAGAGAGGAAGAGGAGAAGTTAAGGAAAGGAGGGGTTAAGAAGTTGAAGGGGTGGGAATTCTCTATAAAAAGGATAGAAGTTGGGAGCAAAAGGAGGGAGAGGATCTAAAGAAGATAGTTTTTCAAAAAAAAAAGCAAAGAGGGAAGTGAGAAAAAGAGGTAGAAGGAGGTTGTGCAAGAGAAAGGAGGGAACATCTGGAGTTGAACACATCAGTTTTCGGGAAATTGACTCCATACCAGGTTTTTTTATTATTTTTTTATTGATTCTTTAATCAAATATTTTTTATGTTGTTAGATTATCAAATGAAAATAATACAAAGCATGTCACTGTTATGGCCAAATCTGAATTTTTCAGTGTTGTTAAATTAACAAATGAAAGTATATAAAGCATGTCTCTTATCCGTCCGAATCTATTGAAGGAATGGATATGTGGGTTGAATTTTGAGAATTTGATAAACTAGGGTGCCTAATTTGTTATTCTGAAAAGTTAAAGGATTTAAAAAGAATTTATTTTATTTCATGTTTTAGTCCTTCTTTAAAACCTGTTTAATAACTCTAACTTTCATTTGTTATTTCTTTTATTTCTTTCATGTTATTTCTTTAATTTTTTTTCTTAATTTCCTTTTAGATAATATGCTTAACTAACATGCTTAATTTTTCTTAATTTCTTAATTATTTTTAGATAATATGCTTAATTAACATACTTAATTATAATAATCAGATTTTTTATTCTTTTCTTAATTTTTTTAGATAATATGCCTAACTAACATATTTATTTTATTTCTTAATTATTTTTTTTAATCATATGTTTAAACATTTGTAAATTTTATTAGTTTCTTATGAAAACTCTCCTTTTCTCCAAATCCTTAGAAATAAGAATAAAATATATATCTATATATATATATATATGAAGGCCTAAGAAATTATCATAAAAGAAAAGAAAGAAAGAATAAAAAAAAAGGCATAAGAAAGTAATTAAAAAATATGATTGAGTTTTTTAACACATGCTTGTTGCAAATAAAGTATCATAAAAAAAGGCATAAGAAAGCAATAAAAAATAAAATGATGTGGCTAGGTTAAATGATAAATAAATAAATAAATATGTTTTTTTTAAGTAACCAAGTACATTGCTCCATGTTATATCATAAATATTTTTCTTTTTACATATGTATTATATTTTGTATAGGATGTTGCATAACAACCCCCATTCCTCCAGTGTCTGTACACATGTGATCGTTAAAAATAAATAAATAAATATATAAAAGATAAAAGATAGAAAAAACAATTAAATAATAATAAAAACAGCTCAAATATGATCCAACTGATTTAAGGGAACCCATTTCGGTGGGGCAACCAAGGGTGTTCAAGGACTTCCCTGAGTTGTAATCGAGTCACCTATTCGGAATCACTGGTGCAGACCATAAATCAACAAGGTGTCTACCTGCACCATTTCAGGAAGTGGAGACTCCATAATACATTGTAACATGCTTTTGCCGCACGCCCGAGGTGCACACATATCTATTTGAAAAGAAGATTGTTTTTTTCATTTATTCCCTCTATTAAATCTTCTACTCCTAATTTAATCCTAGGGTCCATTACAGTAGCTAAAACATATAAAGGGGGCTGTGCGCACCTAAACCTGGCCTAGATCGCACACGGGGCACACGTTGGGCTTGTGCGTGCCTCGGGACTTTCGGAGTCGCCACTGCCTGAGAGGTGCAAGCAGACATGGTGTTTGCCCTATCCGGGTCTAAGTCTAATCTGCGGCTTTTCAGAGTTCTAGCTAAGTTCTCGGTTACGTCCGGGGAAGCCCTAAGACACCCCGGCCCGCCCCGTCGGTTTGACGGGTCCCTCGGGTCTCCCTAGTTTTTGAGTCAAGTTCACCCTTCCTAGACCAGCATGCTGCTTTATTTGGTCTGGTGGGACCCTCTGAAGGTGTGGGTCCCTTTTATTTTGATTTTATCTTATTTATCTAGGTGAAATGGGTCAGGCCCGGGTCCCGTGGGTTGCCATGATTGGGCCTTGGGCCCAGTTGGGTTATTGGGTAACCCATTTGGTTATTTATTTAAACTTTATTTATTTACAACTTATTTGGGCTTAGTGGGCTTGGAATGGGCCCATGAGCCAAAGGTCAAGGGGCCTGGGCCTATTTATTGAAAACAGGCCTGGTATAGGCCAGTCAAAAGTGTGGGCCACTCAAGTGGGCCCAAGGTGGTCTAGATGGGCCCATATGGGCCCATGGTCCATGGAGGGCTAAGAATAGCCCAATCAACTTCTTGGATCGGTTTAAACCGGTTTAGGTCGGAATAGATCCAACCAGGCCGAAAAATTACATTTTTTATATTACTTTTACATCTGCCCGTATTTTCTATACGGTCCACCCTTGCCCGTGAACGAAATCCCGTTTGGCTCGCCCGTGAAGCAAACATGGTCCTGACCGGACCGCTCTGAGTTTACGGGCGCGGCTAGTTTTGCATTTCTGCTGCCGATTCTGCTTGGGATCGGTTCCGTGGCTTCTTTGAGGTCTTCAGCAATCTTCTGGGATGGTTTCAGCTCCTTCAATGTGCCGCATTTCCTTATTTTAGTTCAAATGACCATCTTTTCCTTCTTATTTGTTCTTTGAGCAAGCAAGATCCTTTCCTGGTTATTCATCATCACTTTTAGGAATGGGAAAGGGGTGATTTACAGGGGACATTAGATGTTCAAAAATAACTTCAATCTTCTTCCCATAATTGTGATCAAATGGAGTCAAATTTCCATTTTTGAAACATTTTTGATAACCCTTTGTTATCACCTCTTTTTTGCATAGGAAAAACCACTTTTAGATGCAATTCCTCATCATATGCAACACTCAAAACAGTGTTAGAAATAACATAAAAACGAAAAGAGGCAATGAGGAAGAGAAAAATAAAACCAAAATTCACTTAATTTAAAATAAGAACATACATACAATGTGATTAGTTGTTTGGTTGGTGTTACGGTTCTCCGACAATTTAAGCAGTGCTTCCGCGTCCTCAAAATTTTCTAGGTCGATTTTTGAGAGGGGTTTGGTAGGAGGTTGGGTTCAAAAAGAGGCATTTGGGGTTTTAGACAGGGTTTTGGGATGACAAGGGCATTTTGGGTATTAAACGTGTTTGGGTGTGGGGGTGGTGGTAATTGGGCAGAGGTTTGCCGTGGTTGGCAAAGAGGAAGAGCAGGGAGGCTAAGTGGGGAAGGCTTGTTGAAATGAGGGGGGGGGGGGCCTCTCTATTTATAGGCAAAAATGGGCGTTCCTGTATTTGAAGTACGGGCTTGCCTTGCCCGTACTTCAAGTACGGGCGTGCTTTGCCCGTAATGCAAATACGGGCGAAAAACGTACATTTCCAAATCTCGCGAATCGGTTGTACGGGACGCGTGTCCCGCCGTACAGCGACACGCGTCCTCTTCTAGAAGCTTGCCCGTATTTGAAATACGGGCATGCCCTGCCCGTAATTGAAATACGGTCCAGCACGTTTTTATAATGTCTGGATTTTAAACCTTTATTCAATTTGGTTTTTTGCAAGATTTTCATTTGATTTTTCTGATTATTTTATTAAAAAGCGAAATTCTATTTATTAAAATATTAATAAACACATTTATTTTATTTATTTTATTGGTTTATTCCAATTTTTCTACCTTTTTTGCCACATGGGCAGTTTTTCTAAAACTTCAACTGCTAATAACTTCTTCGTCCGATGTCCTATTTCAGTAAATTTAGTGTCATTGGAACCGGCTCGGAACCACCTATCCATTGGGATCAAGTTTGGCAGCTGAATTGGGGTCGAGCAAAAAGTCACCCGAAAAGTTTGACCAGCTCATAATTTTCTCATCTAGACTCCGATTCCAGCAAATTCAGTTACGTTGGAACCGTGTCGAAATGCTCTTTTCAATAAGATGAAGTTTGATGGCCAAATTTACTTGAATCAAAAGTCAATTTTTAGCCCCCTCGGGGTTTGACTTTTTAATTGAAATCTTCATTTTCTTCATTTTTTTGGGGTGCAAAAATGAGGTGCTAATAGCTGCCCCTCTTTGCCGGAATCACCTTAGGGGATGAACGGCAAAGAAGAAAAAGGAACCTTATTTTTGCACCTTGCATTCCTGTCAACATGGTCGACGAGCTCAATCATTGAACTGTTTTTAGTGAAAGGGAAGTGTCAGATGTCTGGTATCACTTCCTGACTTTGGAATCCCTATACCCTCTTTTGGGTTTGAATAGGGCTGTTCCTTAGTTCTTTGTTTTTGAAAAGAAGAATAGGATTAAATCTGAGCTCATCAGCCTGTTTCGGCATTGATGCAAGGCACTTAACAATGTTCTTTTCTTCTTGTTTGTTCCGTTAAAGCTTTTAGTGACTTCAGTTCTTGATTTCTTGAGAGTTTTTTTTTTTTTTTTCAAAGGATGCTAGGCCAAGGTTTGGGACTGGGAATGCCGGTGGGAGGACGGGAGGAAGCTTTCGCGCTGCTGTCCATCATCTCGGAGACCACACACCTACTCTAGCCTATGCTATTTACAAAAAGTGAGAATCAAAATTTACAAGAAGGGGCGGATTGGCCCATTATTGCTCTTCCTTGTTGCTTCTCCTTGCCAGGTTCTTTCTCTTGTTGAGGCATTAAAGAGTCTTTTCCCATTTATAAGTTACTCTTCTGGGGATCTGGTGAGAATATGATTTGTCAAGACGACTCCTTGGGGATTATTGTAGTGCTTTTCTTTGCTCTCGAAGTTCTGTTGGAGGGTCTAAGAATCTTGACGGTCTTTTTTTCTTCTGAGCTCCACTGGGGATGAAAAGGGGAGAAATCTCTGCTGGGGAAGAAAGGATCAAAATATTCTTCTCATGTTCATCTTACATCTTTCTTCCTCCTTTAGACCTGTTCAAGGAACACAACATCAGTGTTTGCTCCATTGGGGATATGCAGAGCTGGTTTATTCTAAGCCTTTTACTCATTACAATCAAAAATGGCTATTGATTAAGGCAATGAACCCTTCTTCAAGGGTTAGCAGCACAGCTGGGGAAATTTCAAGGGTAGTTAAGCAGAATAATTACGAAAAAACACAGACGTGTTAGTGTGTGTTTGTGCCTGCAATTATCACAAAAGTCAATCCTTAAGTTAGACACAGATTAGAGTGCTTGGTTTTTTTAACCTTGTCATCATAGGCCTTTGTGAAGCGTTGACCTAAACACAGTCTGCCAGTCTAGGCCCTTCAAATCATTTGGTTTTCCTTGCACTGTGTCCAATCTGCTTCTGTTTTTGTTGCGTTTCCCTTTCTAATCAAGGCATGACCAGCTCTCTCTCTCTCTCTCTCTCTCTCTCTCTTTTTAGGCAACGACTGACCCTTTTTGCACATAGCGCCCTTTTTGGGTTTTCACTATGTCTGGTCCTTTCAGGGAGAATCCAATTCCGTCATTACCAGAAAATCCGGATTTGACTGTTTTGCTTAAGATCATTCACTTTAGGATCCGAGAGGTCTTCAAGGTAGGACGAAATGTAGGCTAGGCTGGGGTTTTGAAAGAAGGACAAATGGCTCAAAAGGTTGTGACTTTATGGGTTTGTATAATGCTCCTTTTATTGTTGGGGCTTACATCCTGGCTTATTTTGATGTGGGGTTCACATTCTCCCCGTTTTATTTTGTCTTATTCTTTTCTTTTTCTTATTTTCTTCGCAATTGCTCTTTTTTTTTTTTTGGGGGCCAGGAATGCCCTTTTTGTTGTGAAGGAACACCTGTACTAGGTTAGAAGAGAAATTTTCAAGCCCAAAAGTGTCTAACTAGGGGAACCTTTTAGGGTGTTTGAGAGGGTTTATAGGCTTGGGGGAGAGTGAAGGATGGTCTCTCTTCATTTCCCAATTGGAATGATCTCAGGGGAAATACAGTTTGACTGCATCTGCATTTATTGGTTCAGGAAAAATAGTTCCGTCCATCTCTTGTAGGATTAGTGCTCCTCTGGACAGAACTTTGTGTACTATGAATGGTCCTTCATAGTTTGGCTTGAATTTCCCTTTATTTTCTTCTTGGTGGGGGAATATCTTTTTCATAACAATGTTGCCCACCTTGAAGTGTCGTGGTATTACTTTCTTGTTATAAGTCCGAGCTGCTCTCTGCTGATAGAGTTGCTCGTGGCATAAAGCCTTAATTCTTTTCTCATCAAGCAACTGCAACTGGTCAAACCTCGATTCTTCCCATTCAACATCATCAACCTCTGCTTCCTTCAGGATTTTGAGCGAAGGGATCTGCACTTCCACGGGAAGGACTGCCTCCATTCCATATACAAGAGAGAAAGGAGTTGCTCCGGTTGAGGCCCTGATTGAGGTTCGGAATGCATGCAAAGCATATGGCAACTTCTCATGGCAGTCTCTGTAGGTGACTACCATCTTTTCCAATATCTTCTTCAGATTTTTGTTGGCAGCTTCTACTGCTCCATTCATCTTGGGCCGATACGCTGTCGAATTTAGATGTCTAATTTTCAAATCACCACACATCTTGTCCATATCCTTGTTATTCAGATTCTTGGCATTGTCTGTGATAAGTACCTCAGGCACACCGTAGCGACAGACAATATTATTTCTGATGAATTTCAGTACATGGGACCCTTTGACATCTGCAAAGGACACGGCCTCTACCCACTTGGTAAAATAGTCTATTGCAACCAAGATGAATCGATGCCCATTTGATGCCTTCGGATGGATTTCTCTAATCATATCAATTCCCCAGATGGCGAAGGGCCAAGGAGAAGTCATTGAGTACAAAGTGTTGGGCGGTGCATGAATGTTATCAGCATAAACTTGGCATAACCGGCACTTCCTTACGTGTATGTGGCAATCGTGTTCCATAGTCAACCAGTAATAACCCATTCTCAAGATTTTTCTTGCTAGCATATGCCCGTTCATATGTGTGCCACATTGTCCCCCATGGACTTCATCAACCAGCTGTTGTGCCTCTTCTTCTGTTACACATAGCAGCAGTAAATCATTATAGGACTTCTTGTATAGCTTGCCTCCACTGAGGAAGAACTGTCCTACCAGTTTCTGAATCGTGCGCCTCTCAGATGCTGTGGCATTCTCTGGCAAAGTCCTGTTTCTCAGGTACCTCATTATGTCTGCATACCAGGGTTCCCCTTTTGGTGTGCTCTTCTCAACATTAAGACAGTAGACAGGAGAACGCCGCACTTCTATCTCCAACGGTTGTACCCAAGTATCACCAGTGATGGTTGCTATAGATGCCAGCGTTGCCAGGGCATCTGCGAACTGATTTCTGTCTCGCAGCATGTAATCAAATGTCACCTTCTGGAACTGTCCTTCCAATTCCTTAATCAGTTCCTGATATGGCACCAACTTTGGATCCTTAGTCCGCTAATCCCCCGTTACTTGGTAGATGATTAGACAGGAATCACCATAAACTTTCAACTCTTGTATATTCATTTCGATTGCGGCTCGCAAGCCTAACACACATGCTTCGTATTCTGCCATGTTGTTAGTGCAATCGAACAAGAGTTTTGCTGCTATTGGATGATGGATTCCTTCTGGGGAAATGATTACTGCTCCAATCCCTTTCCCATTGATGTTGATGGCCCCATCAAAGAACATTTGCCATCCGGTTTCCTTTTCCACTGACTCGGCATACATTATTTCATCATCCGGTAAACCGGTGAGAAGTGGTTGATAGTCGGGCACAGGGTGTTCTGCCAGGTAATCTGCTACTGCCTGTCCCTTTATTGCCTTTCTCGTGGTGTAGACAATGTCATACTGAGATAAGATAACCTGCCACTTGGCTATCCTTCCTGTGGAGATCGGTTTTTCAAAAATGTACTTCAGGGGATCCGTATCTGAGATCAAAAGGACAGTATGACTGAGAAGATATGTCGGAGCTTCTGAGCTGCCCATACCAATGCGCCGTAGGTCTTCTCAAGCAATGTGTATCTTACTTCATAATTGGTAAATTTCTTGCTCAGATAATAAATTGCTTGTTCCTTTCTTCCTATATCATCATGCTGTCCTAAAACACATCCGGCCGCTGTTTCTGTGACTGACAAGTACATGATTAGCGGTCGTCCTGGTACAGGGGGAACCAAAGTTGGTGGACTCATCAAATAAGCCTTGACTTTGTCAAACGCTTCTTGGCAATCCTTATTCCAGACCACTGGGTTATCCTTCTTTAGTAATTTGAATATTGGTTCACACACGGGAGTCATCTGTGCTATGAACCGACTGATGTACTGTAACCTACCAAGGAAACCTCTTACTTCTTTCTCTGTGGATGGGGGTGGCATCTCCAATATGGCCTTTACTTTGACTGGGTCAACTTCAATTCCTCGTTTTCCAACGATGAATCCGAGCAGCTTCCCTGAGGTAACGCCGAATACACACTTATTCGGGTTCAGCCTGAGCTTGCATTCCCTGAGTCTATCAAACACCTTTCCAAGGTTCACCAAATGACTTTCCTCTTCTTTTGATTTTGCAATCATGTCATCCACATATACTTCCATCTCCTTATGCATCAGGTCGTGGAATATCAAAGTCATTGCCCGCTGGTATGTGGCACCTGCATTCTTCAACCCGAATGGCATCACTTTGTAGCAGTATGTGCCCTAATGTGTGATGAAGGAAGTATTCTCCATGTCTTCAGGTGCCATTCGTATCTGATTATACCCAGAGAATCCATCCATAAAGGAGAACATGGAATGAGTTGCAGTATTATCAACCAATATATCAATTTGTGGCAATGGAAAGTCATCTTTTGGGCTTGCCTTGTTTAGATCCCTGTAATCAACACACATCCTGACCCTTCCATCTTTCTTTGGGACTGGCACAATGTTTGCTAACCATTCTGGGTAATCTGTAACTTTCAAGAACCCAGCTTTTAACTTCTTGGTGACCTCTTCTTTGATTTGCAGGGCCCATTCTGGTTTCATGCGTCTGAGCTTTTGCTTCACTGGTGTGGCCTCAGACTTTATAGGTAACCGATGCACAACTAAATTCGTGTCTAACCCAGGCATATCCTTATATGACCGTGCAAACACATCAGTGTAGGATTTTAGAAAATCAGTTATCTGTGTTTTCTGTAATAATGTCAGCTTTTTACCAACTTGAAGAATCCTTGGATGTGCTGTGTCACCTATGTTGATAGGTTCAGTTTCCTCAATGTTAGCCTGGAGACCCTTTTCATGCCTGTACAAGGCGAATCAGATTTCAGGTGGGGCCTCCCGTGATTCATCATTATCCTCAAGTTCAGAAGAATCACTGGGGATAATTTCTGAATCATCGGGTTGTGATGAGTAAGTGTTGCTATCTGATTTCTGCTCAACACTATGAATTTCTTTTTGTTCTTTTTGACCTTTTTGTTTTTGTTTGATTTTGGCAGCCTGATTATCTATCTCGTGCTCCGAATTTTTCGGGTGTGCGTCGAGATTGATACTAAGGTTGCGATTTTGGGTTTGCTTATTTGCAGAATTATTTACAGAAGCAGAAAAATAATCAAAAGACTTCACGCATTTATTAAAAAGTGCAGCAATATCTACAGGGGGAATTTCAGAAGTAGAAGAAACTCCCTGTGGTAGTTCGGCTTTGCGAGTGGCAAGTGGCGTCAAACTCCAGTTCTGCAATGCGTGCTTGTCCTTGGTTACAGCAGTCACCGCATTCACCTTCCCGGTTTGTATCATGCTGATGCTGCTATCAGAGGGGATGCAGATGGGGTCATCAGCTGTGCCCTTCTTTGGTTGATGCTGTCTTGAATCTTCTGATGATACACTGATCCATACCCCGCAGCGGATGACAGCCCTGGTACCCGAATAGTGACTTCGTTGGGTGGTTCCACCTTAGGCAATGCCTTGGTTACAGATTTTTCTGATGAATCATCCCTCCTGCTGGAAGAATGTTCGTCAGGGGCCCAGTTACCATAAGTTTCATGATAAGCCAACTCAGTAGGCAGTCCCAGTACTTGGGGCATATTCTGGAACATCTGACCCAGACCATCCCTTGTACTTGGGTGTATAATGCAGATGGGAGGTGGGGGAGACCTTTGCCTTGGAGTGGGTTCTCCTGAACTATCCTGGCTTTCCATCATGTAGATGTACTAAGCTGGCTCTTCTTCTTCAGCCTCAGTTGGTGGTGCCTCGAACTCATCTGATGGGTAGGCAAATGCCTCTTCCGGGATAGCCGGTTTTTCGGTGTCAACTGACTGCCAAGAGAATAAAGCAGACAATTCTTCCATCAACCCACTGAGAGCTTCTGAGTTTTCTTCTGTAACTGTTTCCTGGGGCAAGGGAGGTTGGTCCCATAACCTTTGCAGATAATTAGCTTCCACTTGATCAACTGGATCATTGAATTCATCACCCCATCCCTGGGGGACTATGTTCTGAATGGCCTGTGCGGTTTCCCTCTCCATATTGGTAAAGTGATGGTATAACTGGCCATGTACACAGATGGGCCAGTGTGGGTCCCTTCCTTCTGCTCGCACCCTCTTTCGTTCAGCTTTCATGCCAAATAACCTGGCATAGTCTTCAGGTTCAGGAACAAACCCCAATCCAAAGCCCACAGATTTGTCACATGGTTGGATTGCAGACTTGATGCCTTGCTTGTATTTGCTCAAACCATCTCCTACTCGGAGGCCCCAGTCGGCGCATTCAGCAGCACCGAACATGCTTTTCCTTTTCCTTCTACGGGACAAGTCTGATTGCAGAGGAGTAGGAATGCGATTTACTTGCACCATCTCAATGGCTTGGAAGTTTAAGGAAGTAGGCAGTTCATAATCAATCACAGGTACCCCTCCTTGTTCAAATTCTCTGTGATTTTCTGCATGAACCGTGATCAATTGATTTCCTGAAATAAATCTGATCATTCGATGTAAGGTGGACGGGACTGCCCCTGCTTGATGTAGCCAAGGTCTTCCAATCAGCAAATTAAATGAGGCATTGATGTCCATCAACTCAAAGGTGACGAAGAAGGCCCTTTCAGCAATTGTAACTTCCAGAGTAACTTCCCCAAGGGAATCCTTCTTGGCATTGTCAAACCCGCGGACATTATTGGAGCTGGGTTTGATCAAATCAACATTTAGCTGCAGACTGTGGAAGGTCCTGACTGGGTAGATATGCAGAGCTGACCCGTTATCTATCATGACCCGTCTCACTATTAAGTCGGAGCACCTTACAGTGATAAACAGAGGCTCCGTGTGATTATAACCTTCAGGGGGCAAGTCTGCTAAGGAAAAATAGATTGCTTCTGGAATAGCAATTATAGACATTACTGTCTCCAACTGCTCAGGGCTGATGTTGTCCGGCACATGAGTATCACCCAGTATTTTCATAAGTACGTCTTTATGTTTGTCTGAATCCAATAAGAGACGCATAATGGATATCTGGGCTGGTGTCTTATTCAACTGCTGCACTAGATCATACTCTGGAGTGAAGACACTATAGTGGAGTTTTCAATTTCTTCTTCTGGAGCCTTCCCTTTCTTTTTGTGGGTCTGTGGCAATTCAGTAGCCACATCCTTCCCTTTTTCTTTCCTTGTTCTTTCTTCACTAGTCTCTCCCTCTAGTGCAGGTGGAGGGTTAGGGTTTATGTATCGACCGGAACGGGTGATCCGATTGACTTCTCTTTCAGTGGAAGTGATGGTGGATTCGTGGTACATGGGGAGGAATTGGTAAGGTGGAGGCACAGCGGAGTAGGTTGGGTCAAGGTGAAGTTGGTGTAAGTTGAGGGTGGGTGGTTCTAGTAGGAAGTCCACAGGCTCATTGAATGGGTTGTTCATCATGTCGAAGATGTTTAATGGGGGTGAGTTTGGGACAGGTGGAGGATAGAAGGGCTCTGGTTTGGGAAAGTTGAAATGCACCAGAGGGAACCCCATGAAGGTTTCTTCATTCTCATCTTCATTAATGACATGTATCTGTTGATAAATTGCCCCTTCTTGGAGATGAATCCTGACAACTTACCCCGGTCGTCCAATCAGTAAGGACGGGTCAACCTGTAGTTTACTGCCTTGATCACTGGTGACCTGATGTACTGCTCCACTGCCAGAAGCCTTATTATGGTCTGGGAGAGGGTTAGTGGCTGTACCAGTAGGAGGAGTAGGTGCTGCTGGTGATGGGGGATCTACAGAGATCTTCTTACTATCTATCAGACTTGTATGTCATGCCTCAAGTCCCAGCATCGATTTGTTGAATGCCCGGGAGCTCCAGAATGATACTCGCATCTCTCTGCTACATTATAATTTCGTGAGTTGATCATTCTGGGGTTGGGAGGCTTGATTTGAAGGTACCCCTTCTTCAGCAGTGTAGACAACAATTCTGCAGGTGCATAAGGCAGCGGGGTAAACACCCTCTTCATCCTTGCCTCTGCCTCTTCTCTCGTCCTTCTCAAAGGCTGCCCCTGACTTTCATTCCTCTGGACAATGTGATAGGGCTGTGCTGGCTATACATAATTAACTGCCTGAGTTTCCTGCCTCCTAGGCTCTTGCCCCTGATTTCTGCCACTCTGTCCGGTTGCAGGCCTCCTCTGTGTAGGGCCCTAACCACTACCATCTATCTTTCCAGCCCTTACAACATCTTCAATTCTGTCTGCCGTTAGAATCAAGTCATTGAAGTTAGAAGTACTTTGCCCTAGTAGCAGGGAAAAGAATGGCTGTCCAAGTGATGCAATGAACAAGGAGGTTATCTCCTGTTCAAGTAGTGGGGGTTGGACTAGGGTCGCCAATTCTTTCCATCTCTTGGCATATTCTCGTACTAACTCTTGATTCTTCTTGGAGAGCCTTTGTAATTCTGCCCTGGTCTGAACTATCTGACTGTTCAATCGGTATTACTGGATGAACTTGGCAGCTAAATCATTCCAACTTTTGATCTTAGTCTTATCCAAACCCAAAAACCAATTGTATGCTGCTCCTGTCAGCAACCTCTGAAAGAACTGTATCATGGTTTTTTCATCTTTGGCATATTGACACATATCTCCAGAGTATGACCTTAGGTGGTTTAACGGGCACCCGGTGCCATCAAACTGATGCAAGCCAGGGCACTAGAATTTCGGTGGAAGTTGAACATCGGAGAAGAAGCAGAGGCTGTCTAAAGTAGCCTCCATGGGGACCACACTGGGTCGTAGGCTTTTTAGCTCTTCACGCAAAGCATCTACCTCTGACTTAGTGGCAGCCATCTTTTCATCAAATTGGGCTTGTTGTGTTCTATACCAATCTTCCTCTTCTTGCCCTAGTTGGGCAGGTGCAATAGTTTGTGGAAGAGGTACTGCCTGTGGGGGCGGAGGTGGTACTAACGGTGCTGGGTACACAGGGTATGGTGGTGGAGCATCCATCTGTGGTGGAACAATTGGTTGCTGCAGGGTCACTGGTGCAGCTGGGGGAGTCATCCTGAGTTCTCTTAATTCTGCCATTAACTCTTGAATAATAGTCCCCATATCGTCAATCCTCTGTTGTAGGTCAGTCACTGTCTGTGTCTGGCTGGACTCTGCCTGGTCCTGTCCTGACGAGGTCTGTTCCCTTGGCTGCTCCATCTCAAGTCTTTTTCTGGATCTTAACAGGTAAGGGCTTCGAGAAGCAATTTTGGTACCTGGGAAGGGCAACCGGCGAATATTAGTGCAACTTATATGCATGATTATTGATGTATTCTAACTGTAAAGAAGGATCAAGGATTAATTTATTTGAATTATTTTGAAAATGATAGGGACTCTTAAGCTTGATCTATTTTAGCCGAACCAGTTTAGATTGGTCTGTTTTAGCCAAGCGGCTGGGAAAGAGAACCCGGTGTAGACTGGTCTGTTTTAACCAAGCGGCTGGGAAAGAGAACCCGGTTTAGGCTGGTCTGGCTGGGAAATAGAACCCGGTTTAAACTGATCTGTTTTAGCCAAACGGCTAGGAAAGAGAACCCTATTTAGACTGATCTATTTTAGCCAAACGGCTGGGAAAGAGAACCCTAAACTGATCTGTTTTAACCAAAGGTTGGGGGAGAGAACCCGATTTAGACTGGTCTGTTTTAGCCAAATGGCTGGGGGAAAGAACCCGGTTTAGACTGGTCTATTTTAGCCAAATGGCTGGGAAATGGAACCCGGTTTAGACTGATCTATTTCAACCAAACGGTTGGGAAAGAGAACCCGAAATTTAAAAGGTTGGTTTGAGCTCAGTATTACGAGGTTGGACCATGTTAAGTCTCCGCAGGGGATGAGCTAAACAGCAACATCCAGGTGTACCTCAACCAATTTTTAGTTTAATCTCTAATGGTTTTAGCACCTAACTTCGGCTAGTAGTTCCCGGGCGTGTCTTAGCTAGTCGTTGGTTTAATCACCATTAACATTGACGCCTCACAACGGGGAAGGCTATGCCAGGACGATCTTCCACCAACTTTTTGGTTTAATTACCAGTGGCTTCAGTGCCCCAAGAGTTTGGCTAGGGATACCCGAGCGTACCTTAGTCGTTAGCTTAGTTGCTTGACCTTTGTGCCACACAACGGGGTATACTATGCCAGGACGATCCTCTGCCAATTTTCTGGTTTAAACACCAGTGGCATTAGTGTCCCAAGAGTTCGGCTAGGGATACCCGAGCGTACCTTAGTCGTTAGCTTAGTTGCTTGACCTTGATGCCACACAACGGGGTATGCTATGCCAGGACGATCCTCTGCCAATTTTCTGGTTTAAACACCAGTGGCATTAGTGCCCCATAGGCTGACCGTATGATCTTTTAAATCAGACGGGTGTGATCTGAGCTCAAGGGATTGGGTGTTCTTTATTCAGAATCCAGGGGTTTTAAGGCTTAAACTTGAAACTTGAAAGTTTAAGAGTTGATAAGGATGGGGTGTTCTTACTTAGAACCCCTTGGGTTTAAAGATTCTCTTGGCAAGTTCTTTATTCAGATTGCCTGAAAGCTTTAGAATTGGTTGCGAGAATGGGGTGTTCTTTATTTAGAACCCTTAAGTTTAAAGATTTAAAAGAATTTGGCGAGTTCTTTACTCAGATCGCCTGAAATTTTTAAATTGGGTGTTCTTTATTCCGAACCCTTAAAGACTTAAATTTGAAATTGATAATTTCTGAAAATTTGAAAGTTGGTGAGAATTGGGTGTTCTTTATTCAAAACCCTTAAAGATTTAAGATTTAAATTCAGAATTGATAATCTCTGAAGATTTGAAAGTTGGGTAAGAATTGGGTGTTCTTTATTTAGAACCCCTGAAAATTTTGAAGTTGATGGATTGGGGCCAGATTGTTTGAAAAAGGAATTGGGGGGATGTCTTAATTGACTTTATTAAATCTAACACAAAACACTTCATGGAAAAGGAAGTACAATGCCAAAATTCAGAACAAGCAATTACATGATTAAAAAAAACAAACAAACCCAGAGTCTAGCTAGGTTGGTCATCATCATAATGAGAAGATACGTCTCGCCTTTTCAAGGCACGCAGAAGTTTATTCCGCAGACGTCGGTCCTCTTTTGCGCGTCTGCGCATGGTGTCAAGCTGCTGTTGAAGGGCCTCATTGGCCTGCTTGTTTTTACACTCGGAATCCACGTATGCACGGTGGATTCGAGAATGAGATTCCCGCAGTTCGGCCACCCTATCCCTGTATGTGTCAGGGGGTGGAACTGGGATATCGTCAAAGGTGACAATATGGAGAGGAGGTGGGTTGTCTAGGCCAGTTTCTCGAGCAATCAATTGTTCGTAATTACGAACGTCGGATGCAATGAAAATGTCCTCTTGGAGTATGTGCACATGTTGCCATTCCTTCACCAATTTTTTCTTCAATTCCCATGTAAGTGGGCCAGTTAATTCTTCCGCCTCATCCTTGATTGGTATTCCCTGAGACTTCCCAAACTGTCTCAGAATTCGATCCGGATAGTATGGCATGGCATGAGTCAGGCCTATCAAGGCTAGGCAATGTCTTTTCCTGAAAGCTATGACGGGGGTATATGTTTGGTTAAATGTGCCTCCCCATCTTATATCAGTTTCTCCTTTCAACTGGAGAAAGTGGTCAAACCAGTCCTCTCTGGAGGGTAAGTCTGGTCTAATCTCTCTTCGGGCCATCAATGTGACATTGTCACGGACATACCCATAACGTGGGCTGACAGGTTCAGCAACCATCAGGTGATCTTGGAGCCAAATGTGTAGGAGAGGAGCGCATCCTTGAAACCTTCTAGTTCCGTTCTTGGTCATGGTCAAGGCATGATATAACTGAGCAAGGATCAGTGGTGCAATTCGGAATTTCACTTGAAGATGGTCTACAATTTCCATGAGGGCCAAATTAATGGTGTCTCCCCCAGTAGGAAAGAAAAGCTGTGACAGAACCACGAGGGTGAAGGTGTCCCACCAAACACGGGGTCTTTCCTGCTTTTTGTCCCTTATCTTTTTAGCAAGGAAGGTTTTAGAGACCCGAGTGAATGCTTGGTCACCTCCTAAAGTCTGGAATTCTCCTCTGGGTAGGCCAAAGAAAGTACAAGCTTCATTCTTGTAGCAATCTTTGAGGTTTGGCCTGGCTGGTTCTCCATGGTCACGGAATCGGAGGAATAGTTCGAATTCCTCAATTGTGGGAGTCAGCTCATTAGTTCCAAATCTAAAGAGTGAAAGTTGGGGATCCCAGAAAGGTAGGGCCGCTTGAATCATGTCCCAATTAATGGGCACATTTAATAGGGATAGAGTTTGTCCCATGTGGTATTTCTGTTCCCATTTAATTTGTTCATCTCCTTGCAATTGCCTTGTCTAAGAACGGATCCAAGGGGTATCAAAGGCACACTTCTCTATCCTAGGGAAGCGAACTCTCTTAGTCGAGGATGAAGATGCCATGCCGACTATCCGATTGAAATTCCAAATCAATTTAGGGTTTTCCACCAAAAACTCTAAATTAGTCTAAGGCATGCAACAAGATATGCAAAAATTAAATTAATGCTTAAGTAGTTTATGTAATTATCAATCACAAGAATCAAATCCAAGCACTCAAGTTATGGGGTCTTAAGGGTTATGCCATTTAAATGTTTGGAGAATACATTCAGGTCTTAGCTGGCATTTTCTTTCATCTGCCCTTTCATCTGCTCTTTCATCTGCCCCTAGTGTCGGACTGAAAACAATATTTACAATTTGCCTTCGAGGGCGAAATTTACAAAATAAATCTGGAAAGAGAATCACCTTTAGGGTTGTTGAGAACCCAAAAGGAGGGTACAAATTTGCCACTCGGCAGGTGGGCTGAAATCCTATCTCTAGGGTTTTTCTGCCTCTGTTCTGACCCATTTCTGTCTGATCTGGCCGGCTTTCGACTGAACCAAGACCGACTTGGATGCGCGGATTAAATCGAGTTAATTTTCTTAAATTAGGGTTAAGACCAACAAAGGCGGGGGTTAATGCCCCAGATTGATTTTACCCCTATTTGTTCATTCATGTTCATGCTCACATCAGGGTTTATCAGAAGTAATAGGTGGGGAAGGATACACAGCCCAAGGCACCTGCCTTCAAGGGTCTGAGCCAAGTACTAGACCCTTCGCGTATCATGGCAAGAAACCAATGGCGCTTGAAGAATCCAGAAACCTGGGGAGATGGGTTTACCCTGCTTTCCCTGGCAAGCCACGGGAGCGTAGGGCTAATACCATCCCAAAAGTAATTTTCTCGATTGAAGAAGGGTGGCTGCTAGAGAGATCTAGGTTTTGGTTAAGAAGAGCATTCACATGGTGCAGATAGCATTCAGTTCGGATCATCCATGCAGACTCCCTCATGCATGTCACCCCACGCAGTTAAAAGTTCATTCACGATGTAGTGAGGTGCTTGTATGTGCAGTGGAGCTAAGTGCTGTGTCTGTGCGGGTGATTCTCAGATAATGGGCTGATTAAGGGTTCCTTAATGTCACTTTTATAGTGAGAATACAGAACAGTATGCAATACAATGCTTGGGTGGATCCCCAGGTAAGTGGAGGGTCACAGGGAATCGCTTAAATTCCACTTTCCTTAGGCAATTATCTCGTCCTTATGACAGGATCCCCCAATACCATGTAATTGCATAAGTTCCATAAACCACTAAGGTTGGACAAGAAGTACTTCCTAAATCTGCTTATATCCACCTAAGTTGACTCATTTGATAACCAGGGTCCGACTGGGTTGAGGGGTCCCCAGCGGAGTAGCCAAGCTGTGCGCACCTAAACCTGGCCTAGATCGCACACGGGGCGCACGTTGGGTTTGTGCGTGCCTCGGGACTTTCGGAGTCGCCACTGCCTGAAAGGTGCAGGCAGACACGGTGTTTGCCCTATCCGGGTCTAAGTCTGGTCTGTGGCTTTTCAGAGTTCTAGCTAAGTCCTCAGTTACGTCTGGGGAAACCCTAAGACACCCCAGCCTGCCCCGTCGGTTCGACGGGTCCTTTGGGGTCTCCCTGGTTTTTGAGTCAAGTTCACCCTTCCTAGACCAGCATGCTGCTTTATTTGGTCTGGTGGGACCCTCTGAAGGTGTGGGTCCCTTTTATTTTGATTTTATCTTATTTATCTAGGTGAAATGGGTCAGGCCCAAGTCCCGTTGGAAGACCCGTGGGTTGCCATGATTGGGCCTTGGGCCCAGTTGGGTTATTGGGTAACCCATTTGGTTATTTATTTAAACTTTATTTATTTACAACTTATTTGGGCTTAGTGGGCTTGGAATGGGCCCATGAGCCAAAGGTCAAGGGGCCTGCGCCTGTTTATTGAAAACAGGCCTGGTATAGGCCAGTCAAAAGTGTGGGCCCAAGGTGGTCTAGATGGGCCCATATGGTCCATGGAGGGCTAAGAATAGCCCAATCAACTTCTTGGGTCGGTTTAAACCGGTTTAGGTCGGAATAGATCCAACCAGGCCGAAAAATTACATTTTTTATATTACTTTTACATCTGCCCGTATTTTCTATACGGTCCACCCTTGCCCGTGAACGAAATCCGGTTTGGCTCGCCCGTGAAGCAAACACAGTCCTGACCGGACCACTCTGAGTTTACGGGTGCGGCTAGTTTTTCATTTCTGCTCCCGATTCTGCTTGGGATCAGTTCCGTGGCTTCTTTGAGGTCTTCAGCAATCTTCTGGGATGGTTCCAGCTCCTTCAATGTGTTGCATTTCCTTCTTTTAGTTCAAATGACCATCTTTTCCTTCTTATTTGTTCTTTGAGCAAGCAAGATCCTTTCCTGGTTATTCATCATCACTTTTAGGAATGGGAAAGGGGTGATTTACAGGGGACATTAGATGTTCAAAAATAACTTCAATCTTCTTCCCATAATTGTGATCAAATGGAGTCAAATTTCCATTTTTGAAACATTTTTGATAACCCTTTGTTATCACCTCTTTTTTGCATAGGAAAAACCACTTTTAGATGCAATTCCTCATCATATGCAACACTCAAAACAGTGTTAGAAATAACATAAAAACGAAAAGAGGCAATGAGGAAGAGAAAAATAAAACCAAAATTCACTTAATTTAAAATAAGAACATACATACAATGTGATTAGTTGTTTGGTTGGTGTTACGGTTCTCCGACAATTTAAGCAGTGCTTCCGCGTCCTCAAAATTTTCTAGGTCGATTTTTGAGAGGGGTTTGGTAGGAGGTTGGGTTCAAAAAGAGGCATTTGGGGTTTTAGACAGGGTTTTGGGATGACAAGGGCATTTTGGGTATTAAACGGGTTTGGGTGTGGGGGTGGTGGTAATTGGGCAAAGGTTTGCCGTGGTTGGCAAAGAGGAAGAGCAGAGAGGCTAAGGGGGAAGGCTTGTTGAAATGAGGGGGGGGGGGGCCTCTCTATTTATAGGCAAAAAGGGGCGTGCCCGTATTTGAAGTACGGGCGTGCCTTGCCCGTACTTCAAGTACGGGCATGCTTTGCCCGTAATACAAATACGGGCGAAAAACGCACATTTCCAAATCTTGCGAATCGGCCGTACGGGACGCGTGTCCCGCCGTACAGCGACGTGCGTCCTCTTCTAGAAGCTTGCCCGTAATTGAAATACGGTCCAGCACGTTTTTAAAATGTCTGGATTTCAAACCTTTATTCAATTTGGTTTTTTGCAAGATTTTCATTTGATTTTTCCGATTATTTTATTAAAAAGCGAGATTCTCTTTATTAAAATATTAATAAACACATTTATTTTATTGGTTTATTCCATTTTTTGCTATCTTTTTTGCCACATGGGCAGTTTTTCTAAAACTTCAACTGCTCATAACTTCTTCGTTCGGTGTCCGATTTCAGCAAACTTAGTGTCGTTGGAACCGGCTCGGAACCACCTATCCATTGGGATCAAGTTTAGCAGCTGAATTGGGGTCGAGCAAAAAGTCACCCCAAAAGTTTGACCAGCTCAGAATTTTCTCATCTGGACTCCGATTCCAGCAAATTCAGTTGCGTTGGAACCGTGCCGAAATGCTCTTTTCAATGAGATGAAGTTTGATGACCAAATTTACTTGAATCAAAAGTCAATTTTTGGCCCCCTCAGGGTTTGACTTTTTAATTGAAATTTTCATTTTCTTCATTTTTTGGGATGCAAAAATGAGGTGCTAACAGGGGCATTTCCTGCCAATATTTTAAAATTTTAAATTCCATTACTGGGCAAATAGCATTAGCAACGGGCATGGCTTCATATTTTTCAAAGCAACAACTTATTTGAAATAGTATATTTAAAATATTCGGGGATGTTGGGTAATAAACCCCCGATAACAATGTTGTTGCATCAAAAAAACTTTTAAAAATTCTCTTAAAATTTCTGTTATTTGCCAGTCAAGTTCTTCTAGTTCACTTCCAAACACTTTTGTTTTATAAAATAGTGTAAGTTCTTGTTTAAATGCTAGTGCAGCATCTAAAATTAAATATGTTGAATTCCATATATGGTCAAAATCTAAGGTAATTTTTTTATATTTCTTTCCCAAACTTGTACAATAATTTTTAAATTATCTAGCAGTTTTGCTAGATTATTTTAAAAATCTTACTATGTATCTAATATTCATTAAATGACATTGCACAATTTTTAATCCATCTTGCACAACTAAATTTAGGATGTGACAAGCACATTGAATATGAAATAAACATACATCTATATTTAAACTTAAGTGTTGTCTTAGTGTGTCTATTACAACATTATTAGTTATCAAGTGTTAAAGCAATTATTTTACATTGTAATTTATACTCTCTTATATTCTATGCTATAGCATCTACTTTAGCTGTTCTAGAAAGTGACACAAAAGTTATTATTCTTTTTTCCATGCTCCAATTCTCATTTATATAATGTGCAGTTATAGTTAAAAAACTTATGTTTTGTCTATTTGTCCAGATATTTAAGGTTAAAGCCACATTAAAACTACAGTTTGAAAAAGTATCTATTAATCCTTGTTTCATGCGTATATATAATTTACAAGCATCACTTCTTAGAGTGTGGCATTAGAATAGTTTAAATCCTGGTGCTAGATATTTGGTTATTAGACGGTTAAATCTTTTATCTTCTATTAGTCTAAAGGGTAATTCATCTTGTATTGCCCACTTAACAATTTCTTGCCCAGCCACTTCTTGGTTAAAAATAAAGCTTCCCAAATTGGAGCTACTGGTGGAAAGTTAGGTTTGCCTGGGGTCTAGTTGGCCATGTTTTGGAAGGTATTTCTGCAAATACCGCTAAAAGTGGCTTGTAACACCTGAACTTTTGCAGCTAATATTTTTTTGCTGTGGTTATAAGCTGCCCTCTTCCCTTCCTATAGTTTGAATTGCAAAATTTTTCCAGACACCAGAGGTTCTACTCCTCTTACTGCTCCTAGGTGGTCTTGAAGATGATCCCATTTCTAATGGAATCTTGGAGGGGAGGGCACTCAGGGTCATTATCTAGGATGGGAAGGTCACTATATGGGGGTTGAGTCTCATCAAAATCTTCAAAAAAAGGTGGGTCACAAAGGGGTCTAAGATACTCCCTTTCCTCAGTGTTAAAGTAATGAGGGTGCCTAAGGTCCATTTTCAAATTTGTAAAAAAATAAATGACTTAGTAAATAATATGATAATAATTTTTTGTGATACATTGCCTATAGTAAAATAAGGAACAATGCATGCAAAAATGCACCAGGAAAATTCCCATGTAACTGGAAGAGTCACAAATGGTCCCGTTTAAAACCCAGTTTCCTTAGGCAATTATCTCGTCCTTTGTGACAGAATTTTCATAGAGATGCACTTAGCTACATAGTATGTCACCCACTATACTAGGCTTTCAAATAATAAGAAAGGTAGAAGGAGAAACTTACTCATATATATAATATTTAAAATCAAAAATTAAATAGAAGAATACTTCTTGAGAATGAAGCTTGAACTTTGTAGTTGAAGCCTTAAACCTCTATAATCCACTTCCCACATTTGATGCTTAAGCCATTTATTAAAAACAATTACTTGAAAGCTATAAAGATGAAGAAGGTAAGAGATATTGTAGAAGAGGTGTGGTTTTGAATGGGAAGGGTTAGTCCTTTTTATAGAAAACCAAAAGGGCTTTTTACCACCTCTACCCTCAAATATGGTTGTTATTTGGCCGTTGGAAGGGTAGAAATGGTCACTTACAATCAATTACAAATATACCGCCCAAATATGGCTATTATATAGTTGTTGGGGGATAAAATGGTAAAAGGAAATTTAAAAAAAACACTTTTTGGGGGGGAAAAACGGTTAGTTGTTTGTCGTGCCTCGCGTCCGGCACGACGAGCCTAATGGCAGGCACTAGGGGTGCAACTCGGTTCGATTCGGTCCAGGTTGATGTTAACCCAAGACCAAACCGAAACTACACAGATTCAACCCAAAACCGAACTGAAATGAAGTTAATTATAATAACCGAAACCCAAACCGAACCGAATTACATGAGATCGGTTCAGTTCTGATCGGGCTAACACGATCATGTCTGTCATCATTCAACAACACCAAAAAATAATAGGCAAAGAAGAGAAACGATTTACAAAGTAATTGTATTGCTACCACATTTTTCAGGTAGCCATTAGCATGATCAGCACCCACCTATCGAATCCCCAGAATAAAAAGATCTAGATCAGGTAACCATTAAACTCGACTCTGGTTGACATTGAGCGTACCTCTGGCTTCAGCCTTCAAGCCCTGAGACCAAATTCGAACCACAGAACAAGCTAACCAAGCATATATTATCACAAACTAAAGAGTATTGACGAAAACTAGTATCGTCTTCCCCTTCTTCTTCCTCCTCTTCGTCATCGCTATTGACAGTGGCTTCGAGTTCGAAGAATTCAGACCCCAAATGCCTCTTCTACCTCCTATGACGACTATCACAATCGTCTTCTTCGTCCTCTTCTTCATCATCCTCCTCCGCAGCATCATCAATAAAGTCGGATCGTCCGCGTTTTCTGCTGCGACCGCCTGCATCCTCTTCGTCTTCTTCCTCGTATTCATCCAAATCTTCATCTTCGTCTCTGCGAGGCATTGCTAGGGTTTCTTTGAGAGGGAAACTAGATATCTCCAAAGAGAGAGAGAGAGAGAGAGAGAGAGAGAGAGAGAGAGAGAGAAGGAGGGAGGGAGCAAGCGAGACGAGAGTGAGGGAAGGAGGTAAAGACGAGAAGGAGGGAGGGAGGGAAAGAGACGCGAAAGAGAGGGAAAGGAGGGGATTACCTGAAGCAGATGAGGATGGGAATCAGCGGTCGGCTGACTTGGCACTCGTCGACACTTTTTTTTTTTAGCAGAAAAAACTATCTTTCATTCATCGTTGAGTTGAAAATTACAAAACCTAAAGAAAACAACATTAAAAGATAAGGCTAATCTTTACACCAGAAAACCTAATCCAAGTTTAATGCGATCGATGATGAGAAATCAAATACGCATATACGTTCACAAACCGTTGAGTACAATAAACCCATCGTCAAAAACTAAATCCACAAAATCCTTGAACCAGAAACCCTAATCGACGAAACTCTAAGAACTGGTAAATTTAGTGACCGCCTTGGTCCCTTCAGAAACCGCATGCTTCGCAAGCTCTCCGGGCAACACCAAACGAACAGCAGTCTGGATCTCCCGAGATGTGATGGTCGGCTTCTTATTGTACCTGGCGAGCCACGAAGCTTCCTATGCGAGCTTCTCAAAGATATCATTGATGAAGCTGTTCATGATCCCATGGCCTTACTGGAGATGCCGATATCAGGATGGACCTGCTTCAAGACCTTGAAGATGTAGATCTTGTAAGTCTCGACACTCTTCTTCGATCTCTTCTTATTTTTGTCCAAAGAAGCCACTTCCTTCAGGAGCTTCTTCTCAGCCTTGGGCTTCTTCTCTGCAACAGGAGCCTTCTCAGCCTTCTTCTCCTCTTCAGCGACAGCGGGCTTCTTATCTGCCTTGGGCACCATTAGAGAAGCTTGAAAGAGAACAAATTAAAGACACAAAAGCAAAACGAAAAAGAGAGGATAAACAAACAAACGAGCTAGCGACGATGAGCACTCGCTGACACTTCAGTTGGGGTAATGGGTTAGGGTTTGGAAGATTGAAAGAATTGTATGAAGGAGATCGACTTAAGAGAGGGGTGGGATAGTAATTTTATTAAATTTTAAAGGTAAATTTATAAACTTTAATTTTATATATAATAATTCGGTTCAGTTCAGTTCGGATTAGGTAAATATTCTAATTCGGTTCGGTTTAACTGAACACTTAACCCAAAACCAAACCGATTTAATTCGGGTTAGTTTTTTAAGAACCAAAACCGAACCGAACTTTTAAATAACCGAACCGAACCGAACCGAACCGAACCGAACTGAAATCGGTTTGGTTCTGGTTGGTTTCGGGTTTACTCGAACCAAGTTGCAGCCCTAGTAGGCACGCCCGCTTGATGTGGACAGTGCCTTGCTAGGTTGGTCACATGTCGGGCCGGGCATGGGCACGCTTTAAGCGTGCTGGGCCGTACTATGCCCATGCCGACCTAGCCTTTAGTTACCAAAGTGTAGAGCGAGAGCGAGATCAAGAGCCAGAGCGTGAGAGCATCAATATTAAAAATCGCCTATGGTCCAAAGCGCCTTTAGAGCGTGCACACATGCTATTTTATATATATATATATCTCAAAGGTTCATGTCGCTCGTCGTAAGAGTAGTTGCATGCAAAGATAAGGGTTGGAAAGACAAAAGTTAACAAGGGATAAATATTAAATTAACAAGAGAAATTAAGATAAGCATTTATTTTCTCCTATAACCTCTCCCAAGACTTTTCCAATTTTTATTTGATTAGATTTCTATTATCATCTAATTAATATTAAAAATTATCAAATACTTATAATCTTCCTAAATTTAGAGTTAAAATAGGGATGATCAAGTCAAATAATGATTTAGATAAGTCTAATCGTGATTTCGATGTTGAGAGCGCGTTCTTACAAGTTGTAATTCGCGAATTTAGAAGGGGTTTGGATAAAGAGCGTAAATTCGCATATCCAAAGCAGGAGCGTCATGAGTTTTAAACAGATTAGGTATAAGGCCTGGCTGATAATCAACCCTACTTGAGAGTCATAACAACCCATACTTGTTGTGGTAGGGTATGGTAGGGAATCTTGTTGCATACATGACATCTCAAAATGAGATCCATGCATATTTGTTGGGAGGGAGAATAAAGAAAATTGTTGAGGGGTATATTTGGAAAAGCTAGAAGAGGTTAGGGATGTAAACAAAGGTCCTTATTGTTCGTCTTGTGAAAGGAGAAGCGAGGGGAGAAAGCGGCGTCTGAAATCGAATGGCCAATGCGTTATTCGAGTGACAAGTCGGGCCGGTCCCCTGCGCGAATCTCTTCTCCGACAACGATACAGAAGCTTAATGCTTGCAATCCTGACCTTTGCGTGGTTTGTAAGTTTGGCTCTTCTGTTACATGCTCGCCCCTCTCTCTCTCTCTCTCTCTGTCCGAGAAGAAAAGAAAGTAAAGATTCCATTTTTATGTTAAAGCAAACAGATTTAAGCTTTTCCTCTCTCTCTATATGTTTTCTAGATATTTTCATCTCTCTGATTGCGTACTTGTGCTTAGATCTTCGAATGAGATAGGGTATGTCGTCTGAACTGAAATCTTTTGGTTTTCAAAGTTATATCGCCCATTAAAATATGTAAATTAATTGATTTTCGTTTATATCAAACCCATTTGATCTACCAGATTGGAACTTTGAAATCCATTTGGGATTGTAAATCGATAATCGTTGCAAACAATCATTCAGAACCATACACAGTTCACTTTAATTTTGATCCTTATTTTTTTTTTCCTCTCAACAGAAAAAAAAGGGAAAAAAGAAGAAGAAGGAATAATTAACACAAAACCATAAAGTTTGCCTGATTTCCTTTGTGATTAGACAGAATCATGTTTTTATTGCAATTTATCACCAATTAAATAGTGGGAATGCACTTGGCACAGCTCGATTAAATGCTAATTTATAATTTTAATTTAATAAATCACTTTCTTAACCCATAATTACATTATTAGGGCTTTGTTTGGATTGCTCAATTAATTGCTTATTTTGGCTTTTAGCTTAATAAAGCACTTTTTTATGTTGTAATCTCGTTTGATAACGTGAAATGGATATGGATATGGGCTCATCTATAAGGAGTAGAGATAGGCTACCCGTACGGAGAAGTAGCTCTCAACAGTTTCTCCTTCCACTTAAGCGCAAACCTACCACCGATCGGTGACCTTGTCTTCTTCTTCTTCTTCTTGTCCTTAAAGTTGTATTGAAGAGGAATGGAGTTATCTATGGGGAGGGCTTACAACGCTAGATCGTAACTATGGATGGATCAATAACATCGATCATGATATTGGAACCCATGTGATTCACACCAGTGTTATGATCCTAAATGTTAAGTGGAGAATCCTAAATGTTAAAGTGCTTAACCAAGGAAGTCTCCATAAACCTTGAGGCTTTTGAGCAAGCACGTAACACATTATCACTTGATAGAAGCAATTAGTTCTGTATTGTACTTGATTGACTGTGACACTACATACGGTACAGCTTTGAGAGCTGGTTCTAATGGTTTGTTATTGTCATCTTGTAGACCAAGGAAGCAAAGCCTATGCTTGGAAATGGAAAATACTATCGGGAGCCAAAGAAGTCTGAATCACTGCCATTTCATTTAATTGGAAGTAAGGGTGTTCATGGGCCAGGCGACCCATCCAGTCCGAGCTGACCGGTCCGCTTTTAGATGGATTTGATCATGCAATGGTTAACCATACGGCCAGGCTGGGATTAATTTTTAAAAGCCAAAAAACTTTGGACGGGTTTGATAAAAAATAAGAAATGTCGGGCCGGCCCAAACTTTAATTGTTTAATTAGTTTTTTCACTTATTATTATTTAATCAATACTTTGTTTTCTAATCCTAAACTACTTAAATCTACTTCACAAGTCTTTACTCCTCCATCTCTTCTTCAAAATGGTGATACTTTTTTGTTGGCATGTGAAATTTCTTTCCAATATTTTTTTGAATTGTCATAAATAGAAAAGATTAATGTTTTTGCCTTCTTTAGAAGTATAAAATTGGATGTCTAAGTGATTATTGTTAGGCAAGCTTGGTCGGCCTTGGGCATTTAAGTATGCTCATTGAATGGGCTTGGACATTAAATCACAAGCCCGATCATCGAGCTGGGTGGGCTTGGATAGAGGCCACATCACTTATGGGTGACCTATGGCCCAGCCTGAACCCGCGCAATGATAAGCCCTAATTGGAAGTATAATAAGAAGCTTGAAACAAAACCTCTATGTTAGTGACAATGGTGATGTTGTTTTCTATCAAACTGACCCTCAGATAACTGGCTATCAGAGCAGTAAGGAATAATAGACTTGGGAAGGCTTTGTTGAAGCAAGAAGAAGGTGATTAATGAAGCACTCCATTGTTTCAATTTAGATTTTTGGAAAATAGTTTGAGCAGTAAAGCCACAATTATTATCATCTTCGTCCATCAAAGGACAAGAAGAGGAAATCACATGCAAGATTGATCTCTACTATGAATAGAGAACGCTGGTGCTTATTTGTAGTAGTTCCCAACACTACTTAATTTCAATCAAAATGAACCATCATATGTGCACAGGGCTCTTTTGTGTGTGTGTTTTTTTTCTTTTGTTTTTTAATGTTTGATTTGCTGTTATATTGTTAGATCTTATGCCTTACTTTTTTATGCATAAAACTAAGAAGGTCTAGTTGGAAATGGACCCTATTTGTATTCTCTTGAAGGTAAAGACTTTAAATCCTTTGACCATGCTCAATTAAACAAAGTGTGTAATTTCTTTTATGTTCTTTATTTTTTTAAGTAACAAAGAAGCCAATGATACAAACAGAGAAATATACTAAGATGGGTAATCTATATATACAGAGAAGCGAAAATATTGTAGAAACGTGAATCGCTTTACAAATCTTTTTTTTTTTTTTTTTGTTAATGGGGTTTTTTTGCTCTTCTTGCCCATATTATGACCCTAAATCGATAAATAATACATGGAATCGTCATTCTTTCTATACTAATTGTAGACACCCTAAATTGCACCAAAAATAAGAGAAATGATGAAAGTGTTTTGAAACTAAATACATATATCAATACATGTGTTTTTAGCTTGAAATTTTATAAAATTCATATGTAACCTTATTTCAATTATGGTTACTTGAGCACCTTATTACAAATACGGTTATTTAAGCATCTTATTTGTAATACGATTACTTGAGCATCATATATCAAATACGATTACAAACATTATTTTGGTTCAACGTATTATCTATGCAGTGGTAACCGTATGCACAACACGGTTGCCACTCATGCTTTATTCATGTGCGCAAGTGGCAGTTGAGTTGGCATCCGGAAGCTTCAACGGGTTGTGCCATGTTAGTTGCGCACATGGGTAAATAACCGTTTTGTCACTGTATTATATATACGGTGATGAAGTAACCTTACTTCAAACACGGTTACTGCATAACCTTATATGAAATACGATTATTTGTAGATTTAATCATTTTTCAAGAGCCCCAGATCTGTGCTCTATTTACACTCTCTACCTCTTTCTAGAGGCTCTGAATTTTCCAATTTAACCTCCGGAATTAGCTGAATTCCCTCCAATTCATGTTTTAATTAGAATTGGAAAGATCTAGAGAACTATTTTGCTCATGCCCTTTGGACTCTTTTGTCCCACATTCCATCTATAAATAGAGGGTCTCTCCTCTTGCAAATGGCTACAAAATTGGAGGGTGAGAGCCATGCTTAGAGAGGGGAAGCTCTACTGGATTGCACACTTGAAGATCTTCTTACTTGCTTGCTCGAAGAATGAGCTTACAAAGTATATCTCTCTTTTGAATTCAATAATCCTCTTTCAATTCTAACATTCTCTCCTTTTACCTTTCTATAGAATAAGGCATCTTTGTGATTATAGTCCCAAACCCTTGATCAAAGTACCTTAAGTCTCTCTTTAGACGTAAAACATGAAGAGAAGGCTAGGGGAAACGATCTATGGGGATGGATCCTTTAGGATTAGAACCTGTCTTATGATTTTGGTTCTTTCTTTTTTATTGTAGTTGCTTTATGTGATTTTCCTCCACTATTGTGAATTTTATACAATTTTTGTGCACATAATCACTAGTTTTTAATTTTTGGCATAGTTCTCTAAATCTACTTTACTCTATAAGGTAAATCTAAGAATTTGGCCTCAAAGCAATATCTCAGGGATTTTTGTCAAGTTTTTTAAAAGGTTTTGTTCTCATGGCCAGATCTCCTTATATCTATGTAATTCCAAGCAAACGTGAGCTCTCCTTGGTTCATACTCTCCAAATCATGAGAGATTTGAGTTAGGCCTTTGCTCTAAATTCTTTTTAAGTTGTAATTGTTCATTCCAAATGATGTCTCTTCGATTTGAAGAGCTGGATGCACAGATCAAATGAATTTTGACTTCATTTCACTATTGTTTTCCAAATCTTGACAGAACTTACACTCTAACTGGTTTCAATCATTTATTGATCCTCCGAAGGAATTTTTGAATGAAACCAGTTGTGTTTGAAAGGTGAGGAAGTCCATTTTAATCTTGTGAATTTTAATAAGTTTTCATTTAGCCATTTGCTTATACCATATGATTGAAGTTGATAAGTTAGATTTTCATAATTTGATGTACTTGTCACTTCAATTGAGCACCAAAAGCTCATTTCAACTCCGAATTGGTTGATTTTCATTTATGAGTCTTTTTTTATGAGTCTACTTTTAAACTCAAGTGGTTTCATGTTTTTTAAGTAAGAATTGAGGTCTGTGTGCTTGATTGACCTTGTACTGCTTAGTAGTAGTTAACAGGGTCAATCTGTTACTGAGTTTGCATTGTAGACACTTGATTTTTGCACCCCAAAAAATGCAGAAAATGAAATTTTTAATTAAAAATTCAAACCCTGAGGGGGCTGAAATTTGACTTTTTGATCAAAAGAGAATTGGCCATCAAACTTCATCTCATTGAAAAGAGCATTTCGACACGGTTCCAACGCAATTGAGTTTGCTAGAATCGGGGTCCGGATGAGGAAGTTATGACCCGGTCAAACTTTTGGGGAAGCGAAAGTTGACTTTTTACTTGACCCCAATTCAACTACCCAATTTGATCCCATTGGATAGAGTATTCCGAGCTGATTCCAACGACACTAAGTTTGCTGAAATCAGACATCGGACAAAAAAATTATGGGCAGTTGAAGTTTCAAGAAAACTGCCCATGTGACTAAAACAGAAGCAAAAGCAGAAAAAATGAATAAAATAATTGTTTTTAGAAAATAACTTAATTTTTAATAATATTTTAATAAATATCTAAAGATATTTAGAATAAAATAATAATAAATCGGAATAAAATCTTTTCAAAAAATCAAATTTAATAAAAGATTTCAAATCCGGCATTTAAAAAACGTGTGCAAACCGATTTGGTCTAAACCGCACTTCAAATGCGGTTTTGATCTTCTAGAAGGTGGACGCGTGTCCCGTATGGCGACAGCTGGTAGATCCGCGCAAATTCGCACATTTTTAATGCCAACCGCACTTGAAGTGCGGTTTTTTCATTTTTAGTGTAATTTGGCAGGAACCGCACTTGAAGTACGGTTGTGACCGAACCGCACTTAAAGTGCGGTGTGCGCACCTAAACCTGGCCTAGATCGCACACCGGGCGCACCTTTGGTGCGTGCCTGGGGACATTCAGAGTCGCCACTGCCTGAGAGTGCAGGCAGACACGGTTTTGCCCTAATTAGGTCTAAGTCTGATCTGCGGCTTTTCAGAGTTCTAGCTAAGTCCTCGGTTACGATCCGGGGAAGTCCTAAAGACACCCCGGTCCGCCCCGTCGGTTTGACGGGTCCCTCGGGTCTCCCTGGTTTTTTGAGTCAAGTTCACCCTTCCTAGACCAGCATGCTACTTATTGGGTCTAGCGGGGCCCTTTGGAGGTGTGGGTCCCTTTTATTTGACTTTATCTTTTTATTGATTTAAGTGGAGTGGGTCGGACCTGGGTCCCGTTGGAAGACCCGTGGGCTGCCATGGTTGGGCTTTGGGCCCAGTTGGGTTATTAGGTAACCCATTTGGTTATTTACTTAAACTATTTACAGGTACAATGGGCTTAGTGGGCTTGGAGTTGGCCCATTAGCGAAGGGACAATTGGCCTGGAGCCCGTTTGTTGAAAACGGGCTTGGTTTGGGCCGGTCTAAAATGGGCCCCATAAGTGGGCCAAAGGGGAGTCTTGATGGGCCTATCTAGGCCCACAGTCCAAAAATGGGCTTAAGAAAGCCCAAAATGGTTAAAGGGAGTGGTTCAAGTCGGCTTAGGCCGGATCAAGTCCAACCGAACCAAGAAATCACACTTTTTAGGTTATTTTACATTTGCCCGTGTTTTCTTTACAGTCCGCCTTGACCGTGAATGGATTCCGGTCCCCCTTGTCCGTGAATCAGATACGGTCCAGGCTGGACCGGCCTGAGTTTACAGACGCGACCCATTTTGCATGTTTGCTGCAGATTCCGATCTGGATCATCTCCGTGGCTTTCTTGGGACCTCCAGTGGCTTCTGTGGGTTTCTTCAACTCATCCAGATGCTTCATGTGGCTTAATTTGGCCTAAAAGGCCTCCTTCTTCTTTCTTCTTTTTCAATATGAATGCCGGCATCCTTCTGGATTGTCCATGATCATTTTGTGAAGAGGGGAAATGGGAAATCATAGGGAACCCATTTGTCTTCAAGAAGGGTTCAATCTTTTCACATTAAGAACTCAAAAAAAAAAAGGTTATTTACTTAAATTAATTGAAGTGTTCTTTAGGCACTTCCTTTCTTTCTTCCTTGTAATGATCCATTTCATAATACCATATCCTCATGATACTCAAAACAGCAATCAAGTTAGTAACATAAGAAGGTGTTTAAAAGAAACTTAGAAGCAAAATAGAAATGAAGAATTTATAAAATCCAACATACTTACAATATGGTTTTTAGTTAATGATGAATTCTCCGGTGAATTTGGCAGCGCTTCCGCGTCCTCTCAAATATTTGAAAATCGTTAGACAAAGTTTGGTTAGGAGATGGGTTTGAAAGTTAAACCAAAGAAGATTTTCTGCATGATTTTGGCATGGCTTTATGAACCTAGGGGTAGTTTGGGGATAAAAGAAGAGGTTAGGTGCTGGAGTGTCAGCATGATAGCAGCATTTGGTCGAGGGGAATTTTAGGAGAGCAGGGGTGATGGCCAAAGGGTGATGGCTTGTTCAAATGAGGGGGATGGCCTCTCTATTTATATGCAAAATTTCCGTGCCCTTATTTGAAATACGGGCATGCCTTGCCCGTACTTCAAGTACGGGCGTGCCTTGCCCGTAATTCAAATACGGGGGAAAAACGAATATTTGCAATTATCGCAGATTCGGCCGTACGGGACGCGTGTCCCTCCGTACGGTGACGCGTGTTTTCTTCCGGAATCTCGCCCGTATTTCAAATACGGGCATGCCCTGCCCGTAAATCAAATACGGTCCAGCACGTTTTTAAAATGTTTGGATTTCAAACCTTTATTCAATTTGGTTTTTTGCAAGATTTTTATTCGATTATTTTATTAAAAGCGAGATTCTCTTTATTAAAATATTATTAAACACATTTATCTTATTTATTTTATTGGTTTATTCCATTTTTGCTGCCTTTTTTGCCACATGGGCAGTTTTTCTGAAACTTCAACTGCTCATAACTTCTTCATCTGGTGTCCGATTTCAGCAAACTTAGTGTCGTTGGAACCGGCTCGGAACCACCTGTCCACTGGGGTCAAGTTTGGCAGCTGAATTGGGGTCGACTTTTTGCTCCCCAAAAGTTTGACCAGTTCATATCTTTCTCATCTGGGCTCCGATTCCAGCAAATTCAGTTGCGTTAGAATCGTGTCGAAATGCTCTTTTTAATGAGATGAAGTTTGATGGCCAAATTTACTTGAATCAAAAAGTCAATTTTTGACCCCCTCAGGGTTTGAATTTTAGTTTGACTTTTCATTTTTCTTTATTTTGGGGGTGCAAAAATCAGGTGCTAACATGCGGTTCCGGCCAATTTTTGCCTATAAAAAGGGGGGCCAGCCTCCATTTGGAAAGGGGTGGCCCCTTAGCCTCCTTGATCTCCCTCCTTGCATTTTTCCACGTCCGGAGCTCTGCCAAAACCATCTGTCACTTTCAACTTCCGTTTTTATTCCCATTTTTGCCCCTAAACCTTACCCATTCTCTTCTCCTTTCATCCTTTCAACCCGAAGGCAAGAGAACCCCTTTTCAAATCCACCTTTGGAAATCAACGGGAGTGCGGAAGCGCTGCCAAAATCAGTCGGAGAACCTCTACACCTAAGAGCAAGGTAATAATAACACTGTAAGTTTTTCCATTGCTTTGTTTGTAACATTCATTGTTATCAAAATATTTTGAACAAGTTATCTTTCTGGCTATTTAAAAGGCTATCCTTTACCGTGTTTATTTCTAACCTGTTTGTTTATTTTGTGCATACAAATGGGACTCCCCGGGAGGGGAGTTCCCTTACACGAAAAAGACGGGAGAAGAGAGATTTCTCATTAAGAGAAGGGTCTTAGTCAAACATTTGTGCACTAACCCTTTTTTGTGTTAATTTGATCAACTAATTTAGGGAGGGATTTGTCCTCCTTTAATCATCTTTTGTACCCCGTAATTCTTCCCCTCTCTCCCTTCTCGATTCCCCACACATGCAGATTCATCAACGAACCGAAAGTGCAATGAAGAAATGAAATCTTTTCTTTCGGCGGAACACCAAAAAAGAAGACATTTGAACCAAAGGTAGGAACTTTGAACCATTTCAAAGTGCTAAAACTCCCAACAGAAGTCGGCGGACGGCGAAAAGGAATCGGCAAACTAGATCCGGCCGGAATCACGGCATTTTTGGGAAATCGGGCCAAAAACGTATTTGGAATACGGTTCAGTTCAGACCGTGATTAGAATACGGTCAAGTTTGCAAATAACTTAAAAATCCATTTTTTCTAACCCGGTCGGACCCAATCCGACCCAAATAAACTTAACCCGATCCATTGGGCTATTTAGACTTTTTAAGGCCCATTTTGAGACTGTGGGCCTAAGTGGGCCCACCAAGACTTCGTGGGCCCTCCAATAGGGCCCACACCCCGTTCGGCCCAACTAAGGTCCGTTTTGATAAATGGGCTAAAGGCCACTTGGTTAATTGCTCATGGGCCAAATCCAAGTCCATTGGGCCCTAAAAAGCTTCAACCCATTAACTTTGTAAATATTCAAAAAACCTTTAAACCAAATAGCCAAAATCCAATAAGGGTTACCCAATAACCCAAATTGGGCCTTGGGCTTGACTTAAGCCCAACCTGGATTCCACTAGGCCTTCCAATGGGGCCCATACCAGACCCACTTCATTAATTGATAAAAAGATAAAATCAAATAAAAAGGAGACCCACACCCTCAATGGTCCCCACCAGACCAAATAAATGTGCATGTTGGCCTAGGAATTGGGTGAAAACTAAGTTGACTCAAACCAAGGAGACCCATGGGACCTGTCAACCGACGGGGCGGGCTAGGGTGTCTTCAGACTTCCCTAGACGTAACCGAGAACTTGTCCAGATCTCTAAAAAGCCGCAGACCAGAAAATTAGGCCTGGATAGGTGCCCCTTTGTGTCTGCCTACACCTCTCAGGCAGTGGCGACTCCAAAACAGTCCCGAGGTGAGCATCACTTCGCATGCACCTCACGTGCAGCTCGAAATGGGGTGCGCACAGCTTGGCGACTCCGCTGGGGAGCCCTCAACCCAGTTGGACCCTGGTTCAAAGAGTCAATTTTGATGGATATAGATCGGTTTAGGTGTTACCTGTTATCTTACTTTAGTGAGATGCGGAATACTTGTAATTACATGATCTGGGGAGTCATGTCAAAGGGACGAGATAATTGCTTAAGGAAAGTGGAATTTAAGTGGTTCCCTGTGACCCTCCACTTAACTAGGGACTCTCCCGGACATCATATTGAGTGCCAATTCTGCACTTCACTATAAAGAGATAACAAGGAATCCTTTGTCAATCAAATATCCAAGACTCACCCAAATAGACACAACACCTTGCCCAACTGCACACATGAACACTCCACCACACCATGAATGATTTCCTTTCCTACATTAAACTATGTGGGGTGACACGCACGAGGAAGTTTGCATGGATGATCCGATCTGAATGCTGTGATGAAATGAAATGCTGCTCTTCCTTACCAAAACCTAGATCTCTTTAGCAGCCACCCTTCTTAAAATGATGAACTTATTTTTGGGATGGTATTAGCCCCACGCTCCCGTGGCTTGCCAGGGAAAGCAGGGTAAACCCATCTCCCCAGGCTTCTGGATTCCTTAGCGCCACTAGCTTCATGCCGTCGTAGGCGAGGGTCTAGTACGTGGCTCAGACCCTTATAGGCAAATGTCTCGAGCTGGGTACCCTTTCCCCACCTATTGATTCTGATAAACCTCAGCTTTGTGAATGCAGCGTGAATGAGATTTGAATGATTAAAGTGAAGATGGATAAAATTAATTCAAAATCCAAGAGTCCATCAGGGCCAAATACCCCCGCTCTTTTGCATTGAATTGAGTGAACCCTAGATCATGGGCTGCCTTAGCCCTAATTTAGGAAGCCAACCAAATTTTGATCAAGGGAGCCACCCCAAATCCATGCATTGAGTCCTGTGAACCATGGGCCTTGACCCATCGAGTCCATTGGGAGCACTTCGAGTCCAGGTCGGCCTTTTGAGCAGATGAAAGCCGGCCAGATCAGACAAACAGACTGAAATATGCCAGATCAAATCAGGGGCATAAAACCCTAGATTTAGGAATTCAGCCTACCAACCTTGAAGTAAATTTGTACCCTTCTTCTGGGTTCTCAAAAGCCCTTAAGATGAAATTCTGCAGATTTTAATTATCATTTGGTCTGACACCTGAAATCAAAGGTAGAAGAAAGAATAGATGAAAGAAGGCTGATCTGGACTCATATGTGCTTCCATACACAAGTATGTCTAGAGGTCGTGCCTCAAGGAGCACCAACCTTTTTAGGACTATGCACACACTTTTTAATTATGCAGAATGGTAATGTTGGTTCTAATTTTGTGTACGCATCTTCATGCATCAAGTGCACACACTTCAAGATCATCTGCATAAGCATGCTTGATTAACTCATTTAAAAAAAACCAAAAAAAAAACCAAAAAACCAAAAAAAATTTCAAAGATTTGAATTGCCTCTAAGTGTACATTAAATTTGCCTTAGGGTAAACAATGGTTTCAATCCCCCATGCTTAAACCAAGTTTCAATTGGCTGTGAAACAGCCCAAAATAAGGAAGTGGAAAAAAAGTCTGATTTTTGCCGATGGCCATCGGACAAAGAAAAAAAAGAGAAAAAAAAAGAGGAAAAGAGAAATAAAAAAAAATCTTAAAGAAAGTCAGCCAATTGGGAAATCAACTCTTGTAGTTTCCCAAATCCTGATGGAAATCAATACTTTGTGTTCCCACCATCCCAAATCCCTTATCATTCCTTGGAATTCTCCAAACTGATCCTTTGGAAATCAACGCTCCGCATTTCCAAAATCAAAATCAACTCTTGTGGTTTCCGATCCCAGAGATTCTTTCTTTACCTCCGAAATGGCGGTTTTAATCTTCTACCTTGACTTCCGAAATGGCGGTCCAAAACAAAAATCTTTTCTCATGACCTCCGAAGTGGCGGTCCAAAAAACAATCTTTTCTCATGACCGCCGAAGTGGCGGTCCAAAAAAAAATCTTTTCTCCTTACCTCCTGTGAGACATGGGAAAAAATCACCGGAGTGATCGTCCCTCCGTCAACACACGGGCTCAACGCAAAAATTGGGAGAGTCGCCACCATTCATGATTTTGGGGTGAGAATGGACACCAAAGAGTTAAAAGGTAGGCAAAAATAGCCAAAAGACAAATTCTAGGATAAAAATAATCCTACTTGAAAATCAAATCCAGAGATGGGTAAGGGGATTAGATTATGAACGGGGGAAGGTGTTAGGCACCCCCATTCATCCACACGAAGTGGTTGCCAAGTGTATGTTCATGCAAAAAATAAAGTAAGAAAGCTTGCTAAAAATCATAGAAAACCTTGAAAAAGGATTAATGTATGATATTTTCACATGAAGATCTAAATGGATTTTAGATCCTCTCTTATGTCAATATCATTTCTGGAATATCTCAAAAGATGGAAATCAAAGCACAAATTGCTCAAAACCAAGTTAAATCAAATTCGGAAAATTTGGTAAAAAGTATACCATTTGCCTTGAAATCATTCAAATCCAATTTCAAATTGATTCAAACCAACTCTATTTGAAATATTATGATAAATAAGAGTCTCATGCAAAATTTCACTTCATTCCGATGAAAAATCTAGGAGTTATGCTCCTTTGAAGTTGCTGTTGGGGATTTTTAAAAGTAGTAAGTGGGCAACTTTGGAAAATTGTCTAGAAAAGTCCACTACATAGAAATCCACGAAATTTGGTGTGATTGAAGTCTGTATGGCCATCTTTCAACAGAAACTAGCCTCATACAAAAATCCCTTCGGATGTGCCTTGGGTGGTCTCCCGAACAGGCCCCGAAGATCACAGATTTACCCAGAAAAATGCAAATGAGCAGTTCTGAGTAAATCGGCTACCAATAATTCAAATGGAATCCAAAAAATATGAAACCAACTGGATTTGAAAATAGACTCAAAAAGGAGTACTCAGAAATAAAAACCACTCGAATCGGACTTAAAACGAACACATGGCGGTCCGTCGAAGTGACAAGTTCTGTACTTGGACCTGAACTGTCCACTTAACTTCGACAGAGAGGTGTCAAAAATCGGCTAGATAGAAATTCATGAAATTTGGTGGACATAAACTAGACAGCCTCACCTTTCCCATGGTTCTGGAATTACCCCAAAATTCATCCGGATGATGTAGTTACGGACGTCCGAAGTAAGGGTACAGGTGCTGTCAAGCTAAGCCATTTTTGAGTAAAAACAAGTCCGAAAATTGATAAAAATGAAATTCATGCAAGATGAACACAAATACTTTAAAATCATCCGAAAGGCATTCCAGAATTGATTGAGGCCATTTATTTGAGATTTATCACAATAAATGCAATAAACCCCAAATATGGGCCTATCCCGCCAAAATAGTGATATGTGTGCAAAAGTGAAAAAAAACCAAGCAAGATCCATACACATGCATATAGATTCAACAAAATAGGTTCTAACATAGCCTAGGGTTCCGTTCCATTATCGTTTCCCTCTGTTCTCTTTAAGATAATCAAGGGTACTTTGAATATGGAACGGTTTACAATCAATCAAAAAGGCCTTATGCTACATGGGTTCTAGCACTAGGGTCAATCCCCAGTCTCGTTTCTCCTAGATCCGCCTTCACGTTTTACGGCTAGGGGAGTCTTGAGATACTTTGAGCCGGGGAAGGATTTCCACACATACAAACAAGGCTTTACACTACAGAAAGGTAGAAGAAGAGATCTAGATCTAGGAATGTAAAGACAGAAAATAAAAGGAAAAGTTGAGGCTTACCTGAGTTCTGGAGGCGATTCCGCAGCGGTTTTCTTCTTCTCTTGGAGTTCTTCTTTGTGAGAATTCAAAACAAGAGTTGTGTGCCCTTTGCTTAAGGAGGAGGCTCCTATTTATAGGCAAGGGCTAAGGTCATTGGTAGACACAAATTAATGTCTAGAACCCCTCAAACCTAAACCCTAAGGTTATTTCCGCGATTTCCCCTCATTTAATGAGGGACATGATGGTAAAAGTGAAAAGCTCTCGGAAAACCCTAATTTTGAGCAAACTTAAGGTATCCGGTATGTCAGACCGGATAAAAAAAGGGCCTTAAGGTATCCGGTACATGGTACCGGATACGCTAGGGCTCACACGTATCCGGTATGAGTATCCGGATACGGGGAGGAGCACTTGTATCCGGATTGAGTATCCGGATACAGGCAAAAATTTATTTTCTTCAAATTCTGTGCTGGCTTTCCAGGAGATAATGATTTTTGATGATTGTTTGTGCAATTTGGGGTGTCTACAACTGCCCCTCTTTGCGGGAGCTGCGAAGCAGTGAGCTGCAAAGAGTAGACAAGCCCAAATTGCATTCCCTTGAGCATGATTTGCTCGGTTTAATTCAATTTCTGTAGAAAACCATTATTGAGTGGAGATTTGCCAAAAGGCCCTCACTTTAAGGGGGCATCTCTCCAAGAGTTCTTAAATTCCACTGAGCCCTTTGTGGCTGTGAAGTGGATTTTAAGCCCAAAAATAGGATTTTTTTTGAAAAACTGATTTTTTATCAAACCAAGTTGAAAATTGAGTGGATATCATCCTTTTGACCAGCACATTTCCCAAAGTTGTCCCGAATTCCACAAAGCTCTCGTGGCTGTGAGGTGGATTTCAAGACAAAAATAGGATTTTGAGAAAATAGAAATTGTAGCACAATTTTGCTCTTTCCTTTTCCTTCTCTTTTTTTTCTTTTCTTCTTTTTTTTCTATTTTATTCTTCTTTCTTTTTTTTTTCTCTTTTTTTTTTCTTTTCTTTTTTCTTTTTTTTTTCTTTTTTTTTCTTTTTCTCTTTTCTCTTTTTTTTTCTTAACAATGTGCTGACATATCTCTCTTCCTTTGCAGCTTTGGCTACTTGATCATTTGAGCCAGATTGAAGAGATCAATCGACACTTCTTCCCGAGTCTAAAAGTCCCCCTCTTGATGAGCAACAGGGGGTGCCCCGATATTCCAGGGGGCAAACAAGGCTGGTTCACTTTTTTGGGCTCGCTTCAGGATGACCAGGTGAGATGGCCTGGCACTTATCAGCCTAATGCGGAGACAGTGATTAGCTTCCGAGACCGCAACTTTCTGATCTTGGCGGGCCTAAAGCATGCAGTGCTGTATCTTCCTTTGCGGGTCCTTCGTCAGTTCCGAGCGACCCAGGGGATTATCATCCCATGTGGATATGAGGATCGTCTTGGGCCCCTTTCTATGAAGCTGAATGCCTGGTTGATGAAGGAGTGGTCTTATGTCCGCTTTATGCATGGTCCTGTCTTCTCGGAAACCCATGTGAAGGATTATTTCTTCTGGATCAAGGAACAGATACAGACTCAGGCCCCAGTACCCGAAGATCCTCCTGTAGTCTTGGCTCCCATCTATGAGGACATTCTAGAGTCTGAGCGGGCTTCTCATAAGCGGCTTCAGCAGATATGGGTACGGGAGGCCCAGGAGCTCAGGATACAGAGTGCTTATCTGGAGAGGCAGCTTGATGAGCAGACCTCACGCCGTATTGCCGTGGAAGAGAAGCTGGAGGAGCAGAGGCAGGCCCGTCGCTTCGATGTCCGTATGATCCGGCAGAAGTACCAGGATACTTTGGCCAGCCTTAGGAGTATGAGGATCCAGCAGGCCCTTTCAGATGAGGTCATTTCCTTCCTGAGTGATCCCACTGCAGAGGGGGCTTCAGGAGTCATTGCAGCTCAGGCAGCTCGGATTCGGGAGCTTGAGGAGCGGCTAGGAGACTAGCTTTATTTCCTGCACATTTTTCATACCTTTGTACAAAATTGAACTCCAATAGTGGAAATACAAAGGTTTTAATTCAAAATAAAGTTTTTATATTATTGGCCTCAGAATGCTCAGATGCTTGTAAAAACAAAGGTTTTATGAAAAGTATTTGATTTCTCATCACTGGCCAAAGTATAATTTTTCCTTTTTATATTTTTTTTTTGTATATTTTTTTTTTTGAAATTTGGTCCATGCACTTAATCACCTATAATTAAAGGAATTAGAACCAGGTTAAATAATGAAAAGGGTAGTCCAGAAAATACTGAGGGATCCGAACCGTCCATCTTAGGACCTTTAGAGTCATCCCCAACTGCCAAAACTGCCCCATATATCTCATGCCGATTTTGCTTGAAGCTCAGCTCCCCATGATCAACTCAATCTCTGATTTTCTTTCATTTTTCTTATTTTTTTTCTTTTTGCCTTTTTGCCAATGTTGCCCCTAGCGCCAGTTACGGTTTTCACTAGGGCCGGCTTCCGAATTCCGTCATCACCCATCCTACTCTGATATTTGAATGAACAAGCTAAGATCACCGAGGGCTTAAAAATAGGACGAAATAAAGGCTAAGCTTAGTTTATGAAAGAAAGGGTATTAAAGGCCCAAAATTTTTCAAGTGTGGAAATAGGTCAACCGGACTTACAGTCATGATGAATTTAACCCTTTTCCCCCAAATTGCATTTTTTGCATCTTTTTTCACACTTGGCTTTCATTTGCCATTTTTCATTGCTTTTCCTCTCTTTTTCTTTTTCTTTCCTCACCTTTGCCCCAATTGATTTTGCCCCAATTTGACTGTAAATCCAGTTTGGGTTGATCAAAGAAACGAACCGGCTCAACTTGGCTAGACTAGGGATTAAAATTTTTGAAGGAAATAAAGAAAAATGGCCTCGGATCATTTCCTAGAAATATTCACTCAAGGGAAATACCTTTTTACCGCATCAGAGTTAATGGGCTCAGGAAAATCTGACCCATCCATTTCTGCTAAGATGAGTGCTCCACCTGATAGGACTTTCTTGACGATATATGGGCCTTCCCAATTGGGCTTGAACTTACCACGAGGGTCTTCCAAAAATGGTAGAATTTTCTTTAGCACTAAGTTTCCTTCTTGGAAAGTTCTGGGCCTCACTTTCTTATTGTAGGCCCGGGCCATTCTCTTCTAGTACAACTGTCCATGGCAAAGTGCTTTCAACCGTTTTTCTTCTATCAGGTTAAGTTGATCATGTCTTGACTGGACCCATTCGGCTTCTTCTAGTTCTGCTTCCATGAGCACTCGGAGTGAGGGGATCTCTACTTCCACGGGCAAGACTGCTTCCATCCCATAGACTAGGGAGTACGGGGTTGCCCCAGTTGAGGTCCGGATCGAGGTTCTGTATGCATGCAGAGCAAGTGGCAGCATTTCATGCCAATCTTTGTAACTCACTATCATCTTCTGAATGATTTTCTTTATGTTCTTGTTTGCTGCTTCCACTGCCCCATTCATCTTTGGCCTGTACGGAGCTGACTTATGGTGGGTGATCTGAAACTGCTCACACATTTTCTTCATGTCCTTGTTCTTAATATTTGAAGCATTGTCTGATACTATGGCACTTGGCAGTCCATAGCGACAAATAATGTTGTGCTTCAAAAATTTGATCACATGGTTGCTTGTGATATTTGCATATGATGCTGCTTCCACCCACTTAGTGAAATAATCAATCGCCACCAAGATGAATCTGTTCCCGTTCGATGCTTTAGGGGAGATCATGCCAATAACATCTATGCCCCACACAGAGAAGGGCCAGGGTGATGTCATGTTGTGCAGCTCACCTGGGGGTGCATGCTTGTTATCTGCATAGATTTGGCATTGATGGCACCTCCTGACATGTATACAGCAATCATGCTCCATGGTTGTCCAGTAGTATCCCAGCCTCAGGATCTTCTTAGCCAGCATGTGCCCACTCATATGGGGCCCACAGACTCCTCCATGTACAGTCTCAATCAGCCTTTCCGATTCAGCCTTGGCAACACATCTTAGCAGAATGTCGTTATGTGACCTCTTGTACACATGCCCACCACTTAGCAAAAACTGACCAGCCAATCTTTGTATTGTTCTCTTCTCAGTGGCCGTGGCATTTTCTGGCAAACTCCGATTATTCAAGAAGTTCTTGATATCCTGAAACCATGGTGTTTCTTCTTCTGGTGCTCCCTCTAGAACGAGACAGTAAGCCGGTTCATCCCTGACCTCAATTTCCAGCGGTCTGATGTCTACTCCTTCTGGTATGCTGACCATTGAAGCCAAGGTTGCTAGAGCATCCGCAAACTGATTCTTGGCCCTTGGCATATAGTTGAAGGAAATTCGAGTGAAATTTGTGCTTATTTCTTCCAAATACTGGTGATAGGGGATCAATTTGTGATCCTTGGTTTTCCACTCACCAGTTGTTTGGAAGATGATAAGACTCGAATCCCCGTATACGTCAAGTTCCTCTACTCCATGATCCATGGCTGCTTGCAATCCAATTATGCATGCCTCATATTCTGCTATGTTATTGGTGCACTGGAATCTCAGTTTTACTGCAATTGGGATGTGTGAACCATCTGGTTTAACCAAGACTGCCCCTATTCCGTTCCCATTCATATTGGCGGCCCCATCAAAGAACATCTGCCAATAACTCTCACTGTCCTCCTCTTCAGTGTACAGAATTGCCTCATCGGGAAAGTTGGTCTTCAAGGGTTGATATTCTGGCAGAGGATGTGCAGCCAGGTGATCAGCTATGGCTTGACCCTTGATCGCCTTCTGGGTGATGTATGTGACGTCAAACTCGGACAATAGTAGTTGCCACTTTGCCGTTCTGCCAGTCAGTGCCGGTTTCTCAAATAAATATTTCAGCGGGTCCATCCGGGATATCAATAGTGTGGAGTGACTAAGGAAATAATGCCTTAGCCTCTGAGTGGCCCACACTAGAGCACAACAAGTCTTTTCCAATGGTGAGTATTTGGCTTCATATTCTGTGAATTTTTTTACTCAGATAGTAAATTGCCCTTTCTTTTCTACCAGTCTCATCATGCTGCCCCAAGACACATCCCATCGACGTTTCCAACACTGACAAGTACAGGATCAGTGGTTTTCCTGGAGTTGGTGGCACTAGCACAGGTGGGTTTAGCAAATACCTCTTTATTGTATCAAATGCCTGCTGGCAGTCCTCATTCCAGACCGTCGGGTTATCTTTCCTCAAAAGTTTGAAAATTGGTTCACAGATAGCAGTGAGCTGTGCTATGAACCGGCTTATGTATTGAATCCTTCCAAGAAAACCCCTGACCTCCTTCTCAGTTCTGGGTGCTGGCATTTCAATTATGGCCTTGGCTTTAGCCGGGTCAATTTCAATTCCTCTTCGGCTCACTATAAACCCCAGTAATTTCCCTGATGTAGCCCCAAAGACGCACTTAGCCGGGTTAAGCCGTAAACTGTACTTCCTGAGCCGATCAAACACTTTCTTCAGATTGATCAAGTGGTCTTCTTCTTTGCAGGATTTGGCAATCATATCGTCTACGTAGACCTCCATCTCCTTGTGGATCATGTCATGAAATAGTGCTGTCATGGCCCGCTGGTATGTTGCCCCAGCGTTCTTAAGCCCAAACGGCATGACTGTGTAGTGGAATGTGCCCCAAGGTGTGATAAATGCTGTTTTTTCTTGATCCTCCTTAGCCATCTTGATCTGATTATATCCCGAGAAACCATCCATGAAAGAAAACAGGCTATGTACCGCAGTATTATCAACCAGAATGTCGATGTGTGGAAGCGGAAAATCGTCCTTTGGGCTTGCCCTGTTCAAGTCTCTATAGTCCACGCACATTCGGACCTTCCCGTCCTTCTTTGGTACCGGCACTATGTTTGCGAGCCACTCCGGGTACGTAGAGACTGCCAAAAATCCAGCTTGGAACTGTTTGACCACTTCATCCTTGACCTTCAGAGTCCACTCAGGTTTCAATCTTCTCAGCTTCTGCTTAATCGGCTTAACCCCTGGTAAAATTGGCAACTTATGCACCACCATGTCCGTGTCCAACCCCGGCATGTCCCGATACGACCAAGCAAACACATCCTTGTAATCTGCCAAGAACTGTGACATTTCATTTTTCTGCACATCAGACAAGCATGACCCGATTTTCACAATTTTTGGGTCCTCTTTGGTCCCAAGGTTTATGGATATGGTCTCCTCAATATTAGGTTGGACCCCCTTTTCATGACGTTCCAATTGGTATTCGATTTCTTTTGGAACGTCTTCTTCTTCGACCTCGGTCTCTTCTTCGACCCCCATGAGATCAAAGTCGAGCTCAAGGTCGAAGTCATATTCAACCTGGTCCAATTCGGTCTGATTATATGGTTCATAAGCGGTTTGGACCTTTTTGAAAAAATTAAATTTTCTAGAAAAAATAGAAAAATCTTTTTGGGTTTTTTGTGGGCCTTCTAAACATAATTCCCCTGAAGACGAAGGCCCATTAGAACCTTCAGGGAAATGGCAATCCACTATTGGAGTTTTTTTTTGGAAGCCGCGTCAGTTTGCCAAACTAACGCTGCTTCAAAGGTAAGGGGAGTTTCCTCCCAATTGTTCAGTACAAAATTTTGGGGAGCAGGGGAAATAGGGAAAGCCTGCTCTTCAAACCCAGAATCCGATGCCATCATCACCGGGTGGGTACTGCCCTTTTCTGCTACGGGGCCCAATCCAGAAATGACCTTGTCTGGAACCTTTACTGCGGCCCAGTCAATAAATGGCAGTTCCATGTCTGCCCCTGTCTTTTCACCCTCAGTCATGGCGAAGAATGCACCAACATCTTCAGAAAAGTCCACCTGCTGCTCGGACTGTGGTCCAGGCCCATCCACTGCTCCCAGTATTGGAGATGGGTTATAGGTTTGTAGGGCCGAAACAGAAGGCTTTTGAAATGGGTTGACATTGTAGTAGGGAGGTTTTGATTGGTCCATAGGCGGAGAAATTTGGATTATGTAGGAGGGTTTAGGGAAACTTTCCCTTAAGTGAGGGAGTTTTCCTTTGCTTCTGCTCTCCCCTTCTTCTTGCTTCATTCTTCTCCAGCCTCTGGGCTTGAAGCCCAACCCTACCTTGGGGATCAGTTTCTTAGCCGTGATTGGCTCCACGATCCCCTGCAGATTGATCCCCAGGCCTTTCCCTGGGTGAAAGTGGTATTTCTGCATCACTTTCTTGACCATCTTTTCTGCAGTGGTCCCTTTTTCTTTCTTTTTCTCACACCCCCCAGGTATGTAATTTACCGCCTCAAATTGGAATGAGTGGAATGCAATCTTGTCGACAGTCAAGTCCACATTGATTAATGGTACATCAGGTGACACAATGGGCGGCACCAAGTTTTCGGCTAGGACTGTTATCACCCTTTGCCCTCTTACATATTTCACCCTCTGGTGGAGCGTGGATGGTATTGCCCTAGCCGAATGTATCCACGGCCTTCCTAGGAGCAGATTGAAGGCTGCGGGTATATCCATCACCTCAAATGTGATGTTGAAGATATTCGGCCCAATTGTGACCGGCAGTTCAATCTCCCCTAGGGAGTGGGTCTTGGAGCTATCAAAAGCCCTCACTATCCGCCCATTCTGTTTAATCCTTGACTGGTCCAGACCCAGCTTGGTAAAAGTGATTAACGGGCAAACGTTTAACGCGGACCCGTTGTCAATTAAAACCCGTGCAACCATGCAGCCCTTACAAAGTACAGTGATGTGCAAAGGGTCCACATGATAACACCCACCTGGGCTGATCTCACCTTCTGAGAAACTTATCACATTATGTGACAAGATTTGACCAACCATTTTACCAAGCTGGTCCGGATCAATAGTCTGGGATACGTGTGCACTCTGTAGCACCCTTAACAATGCATCCCTGTGCTTTTCGGAATTCAGCAAAAGGCCCAGTATTGAAATCTGGGCCGGGACCTTGTTCAGCTGATCCACAAGATTGAATTCACTTTTCTTTATTATTTTTATGAGGTCTGCTGCCTCATTTTCTGCACCCTGGGGGGTGTCTTCTCCTACTTTATTTTTTTTCCTTCTGTTTTCTTTTTTCTTCATTTTCTTTTTCTATTTTTTCTTTTTCTGTTTCTGTCTCCTTTTCTTTCTCTTCACCCCCTGCACATCTTCCCGACCTCGTCATGAGGTTCACCTCCTCCTGGTTCTGGTTCCTGACCATTGGAACCGTAGCCGTGATTCCCTCGCTGTAATTCCATGGTACAGCGGCCTCTGAATAGGCTAGTTTAGGGATGTTAACCACTAATGGCTGGAGTCTGGACCGGGATGTATGGGCCGGTTTAGGGATAGTTTGGGCTGGCTGCACATTTACAACCAGGGGTTGAAGTTTGGATTTGGTGGGGACAGAAGAAGTGATGGAAGCAGTAGTGGGGTCAAGATTGATGACCAGTGGAGCCTTAGACGGCTTGGATGGGGAATAAATGGGTGGACTGCAATTGAAGACCAATGGGGGCCTTGCAGTATTCATCTGGGTCATAAGAGATGAGACCCGGTTCAAAGAGGAACTTATGTCCTCAGCAGCTGTATTATTTTTTTGGGAGACCATGTTGATCTCCTCTTCGTCCTCCTCTGGGAAGAAATGGACCTGGACAGTGGTCCCTACTGGTGCTATAAGCTGAGATGGGTCAAAGGCCCTTCTCGTGGTGGATATGGCAGAGATGGAGTTGGATGGGCCTGCCCCATTGTGGTACGGCAGAGGGTTCTGCCCAATATCATTCCCGGACAGGGCGGGTGCAGCAGTGTTGAACACCAAGGCCTTCTGGTCCAACAAATCCTGGACTGCATGCTTCAATACCCAGCAGGTATCTGTAGAATGCCCTGGTGCACCCATGTGGAAGTCACAGGTGACTGACGTGTCAAAATTCCTTCCCCTGGTGGCATTCGGGTTAGGCTCCTTCAGAGTCAAGTACTCACCCTTTAGCAGGGTTGGCAGTAGTTGGGACAGCGATATGGGTAGAGGGGTGAAAACCCGGTTCTTTCTTGCTGCGAACCAGGCATCCCGCTCCTCCTTAGAAAAAGTCCTCCTTGTGTTAGCTGGCACAGAGGGAGGGAAGTTGACATTCAGCGGGGTCTGGTACGACTGCTGGGCCTGCTGGGCCTGTTGGGGTGCAGAGATGTTGACGTGCAGTGGCTTCTTGGCTGGAGGAGCCTGGACTAGGTTCACCTCCCCTTCTTTTCGGGCCCCCGTCTTTTTAAACCCGGCCCCTTTCTTCTGGGCCATGGAGGCAGAGGAATCAGACTACCCAGTCAGAGTAGAGTAGTCTATCAGCCGTCCTGACTTGACCCCTTCCTCGATCCGGTCCGCTACCTGTACCAGGGCTGCAAAGTTGGTGGTGATCTGGCCCACCAGATGGTTGTAAAAGGGCTGCCCCAGTGTGCCCATAAATGTGGAGATCATCTCCGGCTCTTGCATAGGCGGCCTGACCTGGGAGGCGGCCTCTCTCCATCTCTTGGCGTACTGCCGTACCGGTTCATCCTTCCCCTTGGTCATCCTCATCATGTCGTACCGGTCCGGCACGATCTCAGAGTTGAACTTGTATTGGTCTAGGAAAGCATCGGCCAAGTCCTTCCACCTTCTAATCCTTCCATGGTCCACTGTAGCGAACCACCGAAGGGCTGACCCGGTCAGACTCCTCTGAAAGAGCTGGATCAGTATGCCATCATCCCGGCAAAACTGGCACAGGGCCCCGCAGTATAGTTTCAGATGGCTTAATGGGCAGCCCGTGCCATCAAACTTGTCAAAATCCGGGCACCTGAACTTAGCCGGTAGACAGACGTCCGGGTACATGCACAGGTCCTCGAAGGTGGTGCCTGCATGGCTGCCTCCCCCCTTCACCTCTTTCAGCTCTGCCTGGATTCTTTCTATCCTCAGCAGCATTTTCTTTTCCATTTCATCTCTGGCCTTTTCTTTTTCCAGCTCTTTCTCAGACTCCGCCATATTTTCCCTGATCAGAATGGGTTCAGGGACTGGTTCAGAAATGGGCTCAGGCATGGGCTGAACCGGAGGCGGAATGTAGGCCTGAGGTGGTGGTGCCTGATGGGAAGTAGATGCCTGGTTCTGGGCTTGGGCCTGTTGGGCTTGAGCCGCCAGTAAGTCCCCCAGCATTTTGGCCAGACCGGCCACCTGTTCCTGCAGTTGAGTAAAGTCCTGAGCAGGGACGGTAGCTTGGGCTTGGTTCTCTTCAGTATTCATTGTTCTGGCTTTGGATCTAGTTACTGGAGCAATGATTGCAAGTGTACCTGGGTTGAATGTACCTGAGGAAAAAATGAATAAAACATGTTAGCTTCCATTTATCTTGAGTCACACCCCTATACATGTAAACCAGTAGGTTAGGTGAACACCAATCCAGATATTTTTTTTTTGTTTTGTTTTGAGTTGGAATATTCTAGGGCTTCCAAGGGTCCCAAATTTTTTATTTGATTGATAAAAATAACCAACCAAGGTTTTCATTTTTTTTTGATTTGATTGATAAAAATAACCAACCAAAGGTATCTTGGAATATTCTATCCAAGTATCCCACAAATGTTTTGATTTGATTGATAAAAATAACCAACCAAAGGTGTCTTGGACTACTCTATCCAAGTATCCCACAAATGTTTTGATTTGATTGATAAAAATAATCAACCAAAGGTGTCTTGGACTACTCTATCCAAGTATCCCACAAATGTTTTGATTTGATTGATAAAAATAACCAACCAAAGGTGTCTTGGACTACTCTATCCAAGTATCCCACAAATGTTTTGATTTGATTGATAAAAATAACCAATCAAAGGTGTCTTGGAATATTCTAGGGCTTCCAAGTATCCCACAAATGTTTTGATTTGATTGATAAAAATAACCAACCAAATGTGTCTTGGACTACTCTATCCAAGTATCCCACAAATGTTTTGATTTGATTGATAAAAATAACCAACCAAAGGTATCTTGGACTACTCTATCCAAGTATCCCACAAATGTTTTGATTTGATTGATAAAAATAACCAACCAAAGGTATCTTGGAATATTCTATCCAAGTATCCCACAAATGTTTTGATTTGATTGATAAAAATAACCAACCAAAGGTGTCTTGGACTACTCTATCCAAGTATCCCACAAATGTTTTGATTTGATTGATAAAAATAATCAACCAAAGGTGTCTTGGACTACTCTATCCAAGTATCCCACAAATGTTTTGATTTGATTGATAAAAATAACCAACCAAAGGTGTCTTGGACTACTCTATCCAAGTATCCCACAAATGTTTTGATTTGATTGATAAAAATAACCAATCAAAGGTGTCTTGGAATATTCTAGGGCTTCCAAGTATCCCACAAATGTTTTGATTTGATTGATAAAAATAACCAACCAAATGTGTCTTGGACTACTCTATCCAAGTATCCCACAAATGTTTTGATTTGATTGATAAAAATAACCAACCAAAGGTATCTTGGACTACTCTATCCAAGTATCCCACAAATGTTTTGATTTGATTGATAAAAATAACCAACCAAAGGTGTCTTGGAATATTCTAGGGCTTCCAAGTATCCCACAAATGTTTTGATTTGATTGATAAAAATAACCAACCAAAGGTGTCTTGGACTACTCTATCCAAGTATCCCACAAATGTTTTGATTTGATTGATAAAAATAACCAACCAAAGGTGTCTTGGACTACTCTATCCAAGTATCCCACAAATGTTTTGATTTGATTGATAAAAATAACCAACCAAAGGTTTTCATTTTTTTTTGATTTGATTGATAAAAATAACCAACCAAGGTTTTCATGGAATATTCTAAGGCTTCCAAGTGTCCCACTTTTTTTTGATTTGATTGATAAAAATAACCAACCAAAGGTTTTTATTTTTTATTTTTTGATGTGATTGATAAAAATAACCAACCAAGGTCTTCATGGAATATTCTAGGGCTTCCAAGTGTCCCACTTTTTTGATTTGATTGATAAAAATAACCAACCAAAGGTTTTTATTTTTTTTTTGATGTGATTGATAAAAATAACCAACCAAGGTTTTCATCATTTTTTTGATTTGATTGATAAAAATAACCAACCAAAGGTTTTCATGGAATATTCTAGGGCTTCCAAGTGTCCCATTTTTTTTTTGATTTGATTGATAAAAATAACTAACCAAAGGTTTTTTTTTCTTCTTCAAATTTGCTGAATTTTCTCAGTTTTCAAGTTCCAGAGTTTGACTGACACATGTTTGAGTTGAGTTGGTGTCAAAAAATATGACACCTTGGTTTCCTCTTTGATTTTCAGAGTTAGGTTAAACCCTGAAAGAATATTTTATTTTATTCTTTTTTGTTTTTCTTTTCTTTTTTTTTTTGTATTTTGGAACATTTTTTATGTTCTTTTCGGGGTGCCTAAGGATGATCCACAGTGTTTTAGGCATTTTATTCTGAAAACTTGGGCTGAAAAGCCAATTTGTGCATTTTTGAACGTATCCGGTATAACATTCCGGATAATAATATGCCTTATTGTATCCGGTTACCATAACCGGATTCACGCATATGCCTTTTTATCCGGAAATATATACCGGATATGAACAGGGTTGTTATTAACCGGCCTGAGTTGCCGGTTATTGCCGAAATGGCCCTTTTAGACTCATTTTTTCACCAGATTTGATTTTTTTTCATTCCCAATTGATGTTCACCTTAATTTGACCTTCAAAACTTGCCCCAAATTGGGCTTGGACATTATATTTGCAAAATCCCCAAATTCATGAAAAGAACATGATTTTACCTTGCCACCTTGTATTACCTTCATTCAATATGGTATTCACATTATACCTTGGCCTGTAAAACATGCAAACGGCCTTCCCACATTTACACCCAATTCCCCAAACGCAATTGTGTGCTTTTAGCCGAAAACGTGTTTCTCCACCTTCAAGCGTATGGTTTTTGGGTTTTGGCTTAATTGGCAACTTAGAACTCAAGTCTAGTGATGCCCGGAATCGAATCACAGATCCCATTGTCATCACATCATTGACTCAAATTCTAAGGTAAATGTTTTCACTTTCGCTTTCCGAAGTCACGACCTCGGTGCGCCAAGCTACACACATTCATGGTTCAACTTCCTAATAGGTAAAGGGTAGGCTGTGCAAATTGTTTCAAGTGCTCAAGTGCAATTTTAAATTGTGGTAACATTCACAACGTCCCAGCCCCTTGCCACTCTTTTTCGTAGCCATGCATTCAATTTCGAGCCAAGGTACTAATGACAAAGATAATGAAGCTAAATACAAGCAAGCAAGCACCAAAATATGCACAAAAAATATTACATGCCCAAAAAGTGTTATACAAAACATGTCATTTGTACAAACCACCATTAAATCATGTAAGCATGCTTGAAACTCAAAAGCATTCCCTAAAATCCCAGATTTCATGCTCTTTTTCATGCTCAAAGTGTACCATTTCTACCCCACTTGAAACCTAAAATTTTAGCACTACTTGACATGGTTCAAAAGTGTTTCAATGAGGTAAAACATGCTTGAAATCCCCCAAATATACACTGAAATTTCCAGATTTTTTTTCTTCAATTGGATGCTCAAGTGACATGGTTTTATGCCCAAATCCAAGCCTAAAACCCAGAAGCTAATAATATGACATAAAAAGCTTTTAGCTTGGGAAACATATGCTTGAAAATCCCCAAAATTCCCACTAAGCATTTCAGATTTTTTTTTTCATTGTTTTCATGCTCAACTTATGTCATTCCATACCCCCAAGTTCAAATCATGGCCTAAAACAACCATTAAGCACAAAAAGTATTATTCATGGGAAACATGCTTGAATACTCAAAATTTACACCAAATTTCCAGATTTTGAAAATTTCTTTTTCATGGCATAACAACTTAAATCAAAGCATGTCATCACAAAACACATCCAAATCATGTTTCAAAATAGGCTTTACCTAAATCAACCTTTAGGCAACATCAAGCAAAATATACATGACTTGATTCATATAAAATTCAAAAGCATCCCAATCTGATTTGAAATACAAGAATATATACAAATGAATTAAACAAAGTAGCAAGCATTCAAAATAAGTAAAAAGCATGAATATGCACAAAAAGGCTTAAATCCACAAGTCCCCAGCAGAGTCGCCAGTTGTGAGACATGGGAAAAAATCACCGGAGTGATCGTCCCTCCGTCAACACACGGGCTCAACGCAAAAATTGGGAGAGTCGCCACCATTCATGATTTTGGGGTGAGAATGGACACCAAAGAGTTAAAAGGTAGGCAAAAATAGCCAAAAGACAAATTCTAGGATAAAAATAATCCTACTTGAAAATCAAATCCAGAGATGGGTAAGGGGATTAGATTATGAACGGGGGAAGGTGTTAGGCACCCCCATTCATCCACACGAAGTGGTTGCCAAGTGTATGTTCATGCAAAAAATAAAGTAAGAAAGCTTGCTAAAAATCATAGAAAACCTTGAAAAAGGATTAATGTATGATATTTTCACATGAAGATCTAAATGGATTTTAGATCCTCTCTTATGTCAATATCATTTCTGGAATATCTCAAAAGATGGAAATCAAAGCACAAATTGCTCAAAACCAAGTTAAATCAAATTCGGAAAATTTGGTAAAAAGTATACCATTTGCCTTGAAATCATTCAAATCCAATTTCAAATTGATTCAAACCAACTCTATTTGAAATATTATGATAAATAAGAGTCTCATGCAAAATTTCACTTCATTCCGATGAAAAATCTAGGAGTTATGCTCCTTTGAAGTTGCTGTTGGGGATTTTTAAAAGTAGTAAGTGGGCAACTTTGGAAAATTGTCTAGAAAAGTCCACTACATAGAAATCCACGAAATTTGGTGTGATTGAAGTCTGTATGGCCATCTTTCAACAGAAACTAGCCTCATACAAAAATCCCTTCGGATGTGCCTTGGGTGGTCTCCCGAACAGGCCCCGAAGATCACAGATTTACCCAGAAAAATGCAAATGAGCAGTTCTGAGTAAATCGGCTACCAATAATTCAAATGGAATCCAAAAAATATGAAACCAACTGGATTTGAAAATAGACTCAAAAAGGAGTACTCAGAAATAAAAACCACTCGAATCGGACTTAAAACGAACACATGGCGGTCCGTCGAAGTGACAAGTTCTGTACTTGGACCTGAACTGTCCACTTAACTTCGACAGAGAGGTGTCAAAAATCTGCTAGATAGAAATTCATGAAATTTGGTGGACATAAACTAGACAGCCTCACCTTTCCCATGGTTCTGGAATCACCCCAAAATTCATCCGGATGATGAAGTTACGGACGTCCGAAGTAAGGGTACAGGTGCTGTCAAGCTAAGCCATTTTTGAGTAAAAACAAGTCCGAAAATTGATAAAAATGAAATTCGTGCAAGATGAACACAAATACTTTAAAATCATCCGAAAGGCATTCCAGAATTGATTGAGGCCATTTATTTGAGATTTATCACAATAAATGCAATAAACCCCAAATATGGGCCTATCCCGCCAAAATAGTGATATGTGTGCAAAAGTGAAAAAAAACCAAGCAAGATCCATACACATGCATATAGATTCAACAAAATAGGTTCTAACATAGCCTAGGGTTCCGTTCCATTATCGTTTCCCTCTGTTCTCTTTAAGATAATCAAGGGTACTTTGAATATGGAACGGTTTACAATCAATCAAAAAGGCCTTATGCTACATGGGTTCTAGCACTAGGGTCAATCCCCAGTCTCGTTTCTCCTAGATCCGCCTTCACGTTTTACGGCTAGGGGAGTCTTGAGATACTTTGAGCCGGGGAAGGATTTCCACACATACAAACAAGGCTTTACACTACAGAAAGGTAGAAGAAGAGATCTAGATCTAGGAATGTAAAGACAGAAAATAAAAGGAAAAGTTGAGGCTTACCTGAGTTCTGGAGGCGATTCCGCAGCGGTTTTCTTCTTCTCTTGGAGTTCTTCTTTGCGAGAATTCAAAACAAGAGTTGTGTGCCCTTTGCTTAAGGAGGAGGCTCCTATTTATAGGCAAGGGCTAAGGTCATTGGTAGACACAAATTAATGTCTAGAACCCCTCAAACCTAAACCCTAAGGTTATTTCCGCGATTTCCCCTCATTTAATGAGGGACATGATGGTAAAAGTGAAAAGCTCTCGGAAAACCCTAATTTTGAGCAAACTTAAGGTATCCGGTATGTCAGACCGGATAAAAAAAGGGCCTTAAGGTATCCGGTACATGGTACCGGATACGCTAGGGCTCACACGTATCCGGTATGAGTATCCGGATACGGGGAGGAGCACTTGTATCCGGATTGAGTATCCGGATACAGGCAAAAATTTATTTTCTTCAAATTCTGTGCTGGCTTTCCAGGAGATAATGATTTTTGATGATTGTTTGTGCAATTTGGGGTGTCTACACCTCCGAAGTGGCGGTTGAAGGAAATCATTTCCATAAATCTTTTTTCCTTACCTCCAAAGTGGCGGTTGAAGGAAATCTTTCCTTACCTCCGAAGTGGTGGTCCTTTTCCTCACCTCCGAAGTGGCGGTCGAAGGAAATCATTTTCAGAGATTATTTTCTTACCTCCGAAGTGGCGGTCAACCTCCGAAGTGGCGGTTGAAGGAAATAATTTCCAGGGATCTTCTTCCCCTTTACCTCCAAAGTGGCGGTCAAAAGGGATTTTTCCTCCGAAGTGGAGGCCAACCTTCAAAGTGGCGGTCATTTTCCTTACCTCCGAAGTGGCGGTCAACCTCCGAAGTGGCGGTTGAAGGAAATCATTTCTGGAGATCTTTTTCCTTACCTCAGAAGTGGCGGTCAACCTCCGAAGTGGCAGTTGAAGGAAATAATTTCCAGAGATCTTCTTCCCCTTTACCTCTGAAGTGGCGGTCAAAAGGGATTTTTCCTCCGAAGTGGAGGCCAACCTCCGAAGTGGCGGTCAACCTCCGAAGTGGCGGTTGAAGGAAATCATTTCCAGAGGTTATTTCCTTACCTCCGAAGTGGCGGTCAACCTCCGCAGTGGCGGTTGAAGGAAATCATTTCCAGAGGTTATTTCCTTACCTCCGAAGTGGCGGTCAACATCCGAAGTGGCGGTTGAAGGAAATAATTTCCAGGGATCTTCTCCCCCTTTACCTCTGAAGTGGCAGTTAAAAGAGATCTTTCCTCCGAAATGGAGGCCAACCTTCGAAGTGGCGGTCCTTTTCCTTACCTCCGAAGTGGCGGTCAACCTCTGAAGTGGCAGTTGAAGGAAATCATTTCCAGAGATCTTTTTCCTTACCTCCGAAGTGGCGGATGAAGGAAATTATTTTCAGAAATCTTCTTTCCTTACCTCCGAAGTAGCGGTGAAAAGGAGATTATTCTCAGGGACTCTCCCCTTTTCTCCGAATGGCGGCTAAAAAGAGATCAAATTATCCTCCTTGGTTGTTGAATAAAAGTTTCAGAACAAAGGAAAAATCAATTAAGTGGAAATCAATCAAATCAAAAAGTCATGAATAATTTGCATTGGCATGCATCAACATGCATTATGTTTTGATATAATCTGAATTCTTTATATTAATTTGTGTCTTTTGTTTAACAAGGTACCAAGATTGCGTATCGCAGCCTGTACCTCCTACGTTCAAGAAGAAAACTCCAGATGGATCCTGCTGAAGGACTTGAACAAGCACTACCTCCACCCCCTCAGGAGCAAGAAAAGATGGAAGACCATCCAGTAATCACAGGGCTTAACCAGCAGATGGCCAACTTCATGGCCATGATAGCAAACATGATGCAGCGAATGGAAAGGCTGCAAATACCACCTCAGTTTGTGCAGCCACAACAACAATTGCCGATACCTCCACAATAGTCGGTACCTCCCCAGGAGCCATCGGTACCACCACCACAGCCATTGGCACCTCAACCACTGCCAGTGATGCTAGTGCAGCTACCACCTGCCATTCCACAGATAAACTTGCATCTGCCAGAGCAGCCAGTTCCTCAACCACTACCTGTCCAGCCGGAACAATTAAGGATTCCGATACCCCCTATTATTCCACAACAACAAGTGATGGGAATATGGCACGAAGTAGAAGATTGATATTGGGCACAAGAATCGATGCAAGCCGATTTGCAAGCCCTAAAAGAACATGTACGGAATGCGAACCGAGGTTCTGTGCCAAAGGAAGCCTCACTGGATAGGCTAGGGTTCTTCCCTGATATATAGCTTCCGCAAAAATTCAAGTGTCCGGATTTTTTGAAGTTTGACGGAAGTGGAGATCCGCTGTCACATCTGAGAGCATACTACGGGGACATGTGTCAGTATGCACATGATGAAAAAATTATGATCCAATTCTTTCAACGCTCGCTGACAAGATCAGTGCAGAGATGGTTCGCCAGTCTAGACAGAAGCCGAATCCGGACATGGGATGACTTGGCAAGTACTTTCCTGGAGCACTTCAAGTTTAACACCGAAGTCTTGCCCACTCGGATGAAGCTACAAAAGATGGTCAAGAAAAGCACGGAGTCCATTCGTGAGTATGATAAGAGGTGGCGAGAGATGGCTGCCATGGTTCAACCTCCCATGTTGAAAAAAGAGATGGTGACCCTGTTCATCTCAACATTAGGGCACCATTATTACACACTGCTGCTGGGGCAGTTTGCTACGAGTTTTGCAAACCTGGTGGTCGTGGCTGACAGAATAGAAGACGGAGTTAAGTCCGGCAGAGTTGCAGGATTTCCTGAGCAGAAAAGAGGCCCTGTTAGTGGGAGAGGCCCGGAAAGGAAGAAAGAGGACGAGAATGTTAACTACGTCCAAAAGAACAGACCTTACCACTTCTTGGCACCTAACACAAGGGAAAGCCAAAATATTGGCCAAGAAACACAAGCTACAAGACGGCCTAGGTTAACCAGAGAGGAACACCAAGCAAGAATGACCATAGTGTTTACTCCCCTCCCTTATTCAGTGTCAGAATTGCTACCAACCTTGTTGAAAAAGGGATATTTGCAGAAAAAGTAGCCAACCCACCAGCCGACTAATAGTCGCAATTACAACGCTAATGAGCACTATGAATATCACCTGGGTGCCTAAGTTTTTGTCTATTAAGGCTTGGTCTGCGGCTTGAGATTCTAAGCGAGTTCTCAGTTACGGTCCGGGGAAGTCCGTAGACACCCCGGTCCGCCCCGTCAAAAGACGGGTCACATGGTTTCCCTGGTTTGAGTCAACTCAGTTGGTTTCACCCGATTCCTATTTCAACATGCACAGTTTTGGTTAAGTCTAGCGGGACCTCCAAAGTGGTGTGGGTCCCTCTAATTGCTTTTATCTTGATTAATTAGGTGATTTGGGTCTGGTTGGGTGGGCCCCGTTGGAAGGCCCACGGTATCATTGGGGGGCTTAGTCAAGCCCGTGTGCCCTTGTGGGCCTCGCCCTATTCTAGGGGGCCCTTTGGGCTTAGGTTAAGTGCACTGATTTTACTTTAGGTTCAGATTTGAATTTTAAGTGTTTTCCATGAAAAGGTGGGCCGGATTGGTTTGTGGGCCCTAAGGTGGGCCCACATGGTGGCCAAGTATTTTTATTGGATTTATCGTTTTAATTTGCCAAAGTGAGTTTGGACACTGGGCTTGGGGCCCATGGTCCTGATTAAAGCTTGTGAGCCCAAGTTACCAGAGGTTAGGGTTTGCACCCTTCCTTGGTTCGGTTGGTGGGCTTTGGCGAGCCCGGTAGGCCCTTGCCCTTGGTCTCGGCCAAACCACGCAATTCATGCATCAAGTTCACAAGTCTGGTTCGGGTGGACCGCCTTAGGTTTGGTCTGCCCGGTTTAATCGGTTAATTTTGCTTATCTTGATTAAGTTGCATGCATACATGTTTATTGGGCCAAGTGGGCCCCGTTGGAAGGCCCATTGGAAATCAAGTTGGACTGAGGGTCCAAGTCCCATGTTGGGTTTCCGGGTCACCCAGAAACCTTGTTGGTTTATCCGGTTTGGAGATGGCACTCACATCCAGCAATAATCACAGAAAAATATACAAGGTTGACACTTATTAAGGAGAGACTGACTCATTATGCTAGGTCCAAGGGGATGTACCTGGGGCCCTTGTGGGTGGAGCGAACAATGGGGTTGGGGGGTGCGGGGGGGCGAAGCCCCCCGCGGTAAAGGGCATTTTCGTGATTTTTCAAAAATATGGCAATTCGGCCTTTTTTTAGGGGTATGCGCCGACCTCAGGCACTAGGTGCAAGGTCAGCGAGGTGGGCAGACCGAAATACCAAAGAAAACGATCCACGGGCGAAGTGGGCGCAAGCTGAGCGCCAAGTGGGCGCGAGCTCAGCGCACCCAAAAAGAAGTGGGCTTGAGCTCAGCGCACCCAAAAGAAGTGGGCGCGAGCTCAGCGCACCCAAAAAAGAAGTGGGCGTGAGCTCAGCGCACCCAAAAAGAAGTGAGCGCAAGCTCAACGTGAGCTCGGCGCGAGGTAGGCGGACCCATAAATAAGTGAGCGCAAGCTCAGCGCGAAGTGGGCGGACCCAGAATAAGTGAGCGGGAGCTCAGCGCGAGCTCAGCGCATACCCTGATTCGCTGTTTTTTCTTTCCAAACTCCATTTCTGACTAGTTTTTAAGCTCTGTAACTGGTTTTTTAAGCTTTGTAATCACTCTCTGGGGATCCTTAGAACCCCAGAAGGCCTCTAAGCACACTTGGAAATTAATCTAAGCTTCTCTAACATCACATCCGATATCCCCTCGCACACAACCCTAATCCGAAAACCAACCACTCAGGACATGAATAATGAAGAAGGGAACATGGGGGGTTTATCGGGATACAAGAGATGCAAACATCAAGGAGAACATGCTCCCCCTTCGAATCACACAAGCACTGTTACTAAACGAAATAACAGAAAAGCAAATATAGCAATGAACTTATTTATTTTGGACCAGAGGCCATCGGGAACATTACCTGGGTGTTTCAACACCTCTCCGAAGTGGGTGAAGCCTCCTTGGAGCGCGCGAGCAGCCGCCGGAGCAACACCTCTCACGCGCACAGCAAGATCTACTTCGGGTTTGACGAGGAAGTAGAAGAAGAGAGGGAACGGGTCTCGAACCAGGTAGAGTGGGGAAGAAGTGTGTCTTCTTTTGGGGAAGATGGTGGTCAAGACCACCTTCGAATGCCCAACCCAAAGACTGTCGACCAAGAAAATGCCGAAACCCCAGACAGACAATGGCGAACCCCAAGAATCCGAACCAAAAAAAATGTCCCACCCCAAAAAAATGCAGAACCCTTTGCACTGAATCCTCGCGCAGCTCTTATAGAAGAGAAAAAAAAGGGGTATCCGCTCAACTTGCACTGAGTGCAAGCTGAGCGGATACCGCTTGCCATGTTCGCTCGAGCGACCAAATGATTAAAAAACATTTAATGCGGCCGCTCGTTTGTTTAAACAATCCGAAAATTAAGATATAGTCCCTGGGATATTTTGGTTTAATATTATTTTATTCAGATATTTTCAAATATTTTCAGATTGGTCCCTGGGATATTTTGAATGTTTGGATATTTACGGATTTGATCCCTGAGATATTTTCCTGCACAACTTGCCACGTGCGCAGTTTGCCGGTTTTGTTGCTCGGGAATTTTGTCAACTCATATTTTCTTCATCCGGGCTCCGATCTGGGCAAACTCAGTTGCGTTAGAATCGTATCGGAGCCCTATGTCCCATGACCTAGGGGTAGGCCTCCGGATCGGATTTTAGCAGAAAGTCAACTTTTGGCTCTACTCAAGTTTGACCGCCCACAGAACCTTCATCCGGACCCCGATTCCTGCAAACTCAGTTGCGTTGGAACTGTGTCAAGATTCCCTATCCAATGACCTAGGGGTAGGCCTCTGGATCGGATTTTAGCAGAAAGTCAACTTTTGGCTCCGCTCAAGTTTGATCGCTCGCAGAACCCTCATCTGGACTCCGATTCCTGCAAACTCAATTGCGTTGGAATCGTGTCGAGATTCTCTATCCAGTGACATAGAGCAAGGTATCTGGATCGGATTTTAGCAGAAAGTCAACTTTTGGCTCCACCCAAGTTTGACCGCCCGCAGAACCCTCATCCGGGCTCCGATTCCTGCAAACTCAGTTACGTTGGAACCGTGTCGGGATTCTCTATCTAATGATATAAATCAAGGTGGCCAAATTTCTCTTGATCAAAAAGTCAACTTTTTGTCCCCTCGGGGTTTGACTTTCTGCCAGGGTTTTCATTTTCAGCAATTCCAGGGGTGCAAAAATAAGGTGCTTACAATATCCTTAGTCAAACCCTTTGAGCCTAACATTCTTATTTCCAACCTACTGAGTCAGAAGCCCTAAATAAAGTGCTTGGCAAAGAACAAGAAAAGAAGAAAGGATGCAAGAATGCAAAAGCAAAAAGAAAAAAGAAAGAAAGGAAAGGAAGCACACTAGGGCATCAAAAAGCAAAAATGCTAAAAAGCCTCTAAAAGGAAAAGAGAAGGAAAGAAAGAAGAATTGAAACTGCCAAAGTTCAAGCAACCAAGAAAAAGGGTAGAACATGACTCAACCCATTTACAAAAGAACTTTGCGCCGCATTCCTTTTCTTTCATAAACTAAAACCATGGCTCTCATTTTGTCCCATTAGAAAGTCCTTTCTGATTGCAGAAAATGTAACACTCAGATTCATGCAAGTGAATGATCAAGGAATCTAAAGAGGAAGAAAGAGCTTCAGCTAGACAGAGTGAAACCTGAAAATGAAAAGATAAAAGCTTGAGCCTCATAACCTTTCATTTCTCAGACCTGAAACCAAGCCAACATTTCGTCCCAATTTCAAGACCTCTTTGATCTGTGGGACATGATGTAAAAGTTGGCCAAAGACCCTCAAGCTGGGGCAGACACTAATCCCTAGGGAGGAACCCGTAATTGTCAAATCTTGAAACCACCCTCAGAACTGGGAAGATAAGAGAAACCGAAACCTGGGTGTAAGCACCTCATTTTTGCGCTCCCAGAAGAGCCGGAAATGCAGAACCCGGCTAAAAAAGTCAAACCCTGAGAGGTCAAAATTTAACCTTTTGATCAAGTGATAATTGGCCACCTTGCTTTATCTCAATGGATAGAGAATCCCGACACGGTTCCAACGCAATTGAGTTTGCTGGAATCGGAGTCCGGATGAAGGTTCTGTGGGCCGATCAAACTTAAAGGAGAGCCGAAAGTTGACTTTTCCTTGAACCCCGTGCCAAGTGCTTAGCTCTATGTCATTGGATGGAGGGCTCCGATACGAGTCTAACGCAATTGAGTTTGCTCAAATCGGAGTTCGGATGAAGGATATATGAGCTGTCGAAGTTTCCGCGCAGCAAAACCGGAAACTGCGCACGTGGCGATGAATGCAGCGAAATATCTCGGGGACTAAATCTCAAATATCCAAAAATCATCAAATATCTCAGGGACTAAACCGAAATTCACAGGGGGGCAATCCGTAGATATCCAAAAGTGTCAAATCGGTCGAATCGGTCAAGTCGAGGGGCAAATCCGTAATTTTTTTATTTGTATCTGACCAAATATGCCAGATACACTTGCTCCTCTTCATATCCGGACTCAAATGTCGGATACAAAGATTTGTTCGGCGAGATTCGCACCGATTCCCCGACAAATTCGCGGCCGCATTAAATTTTTGAAATAATTTTGTTTGTATCCGACATGTTATGCCGGATACAAAGGAGGTTGAGTGTATCCGACATTAAATGCCGGATGCATTAAAATTGCCTATAAAAGCACAGCAGCAACCTCTGGTCGGGGGTTGGCTTCATTGGCTATTTTCCAGCTTTCTTCCCCCACTTTTCCTCATCCGAAACCTTCCATCTGCAACTCCCTTTGGCCTTCCACCATCACCATACCACCTGATGTACTTTTTCGCAAGTGCACAAATTCGTAACAAGTAATGATGTACTTTTTCGCAAGTGCACAAATTCGTAACAAGTAATAAAGTGATGAAATAGAGTGTCGAACCCACGGGGAATGGTAGCTACTAAATACTGAAATTACTATCCTAAATTCTATTTGGATACTCAAAAAGTGAGATGGTTTTTTAACTAGCAATTAAAATTATTAACTAAGAAAATATAAGATTAAGGTTCAATAAGAGATTTAAAATACTAAGGCATTTGATTTCATCATAAACAAATCTAAATTAACTCTTGAATATACATGCTACTGAATTTTATAATCCACTTTGAAAGCGAAAATCCCTATTCTATCCAGTGGTCTCTCTCGAGCACCAACGAACTTACCTCCCCACGATAACTCACGATATCTCTATGAGAATTTAAAGGCAAAAAGGCACATTAAGATCTGTGGAGTTTCATGTCCAAAAACACAAAGCTACATAAACCATGCCAATATCTCTATCAACATGTAGAATATGATATTTTATCACAGGAACTAAAATTATATATCTCCTCTCGGTCTCAATACAATTATCAAATACAATTGAATGGTGATCAAATACTCAATTGGGTTAAGCACAATGATAAAATACTCAATTAGTGAATCATAAATCCTTTAGCAATAGTATTCAGAATTAAAACATCATGTTTAGATTACATCAAAGCCTTAGAACGAGAAATTAGTTCATGACTGAACTAAGAATAACCATCAAAACAGAGTATATTAGAAAGAGAAGAAATAAACTAATGAGATCCAAGCTTTGATCTCTCCCACGTTCCTTGGTTCTTCCTCACGTTCCCAGCATCAACTCTCTCTTCACGTTCCAGCTCCTTCTTTATAGAAATCTCAAAGCGTGCCCAAAAATCCCTTGAAGAGAAAATAGGAACTTTTCTTCCAAGACTCCTAAGGAAGAGAGAACTTCCTTTCCTTGTATATCTACGACTTAGAAGTCCAAAAACGACCTAATCTTCTTAATTAGAAACCCCTTAAAGTCCTTCTAAAAACTAGAAGAAGATCCCCAAGAAAAAGGAAACAAATCCGCAAAGTTCGGAATTTCATAACAGGTTTTTCTACTTGATCGTTCGAACGTTCATCGAACGTGGGTCGAACGTTCAGGTCAAAAAGTTGTTTCCTCTTCTCTTGTTCGAACATTCATCGTGTGCGCACCTGAAAAACGGTCGCACTGGTAGAAAACGGGAAATCGGAGTCGCCACCGCCTGATGGGGTGCAGGCGGACACCTGGGTGCCTAAGTTAGTCTAATTGGTTGGTCTACGGTTTGAGATTCTAAGTAAGGTCTCAGTTGCGGTTCAGGGAAGTCTGTAGACACCCTGATCCGCCCCGTCGGTTGACGGGTCCCTTAGAGTTTCCTAGGATTGAGTCAACTTTCTATTTGGTTCTCACCCGATTCCTAATCCAGCATGCCATTTAGTTAGGTCTTGGCGGGACCACCTAAGTGGTGTGGGTCCCTTTAGTTGATTTTATCTTGCTTTACTTAGGTGATCTGGGTCTGATTGGGTGGGCCCCGTTGGAAGGTCCACGATGTCCTTGGTGGGCTTGGGTAAGCCCATGTACCCATGTGGGCCTCTGTCTAAGCCTAGGAGGCCCTATGGGCTTAGGTGAAATGAATTGATTTTATATTAAGGTTTAAGTTTGGAACTTAAGTAATTTTCATGTCAGAAGTGAGTCGATTGGTTTGCGGGCCCCTGGGTGGGCCCCCATGTGGGTTGCCAAAAAAGGTTTAACTTATCTTGCTTATATTGGCCAAAATGAATTGGACATCGGGCTTGGGGTCTGTAGTCCAAATTTGGGCTTGAAAGCCCGGTTCCTTGAGGTTTAGGGTTTGCACCCTTCTCAGGTTTAGTTAATGGGCCTTGGCGGGCCCGATAGGCCCTTACCCGGAGTCTCGGCCAAACCATGCATTTCACACTTTATTCCACAAACAAGATTCGGGTGGGCCGCATTGGGTTTAGCCCGCCCGGTTCAACGGGTTGATTTCGATTAATCTTGCTTATTTGCATGCTTTCCGGTTTAGTGGGCTTGGTGGGCCTCGTTGGAAGGCCCACTAGTGTTCCAAGTTGGACCAGTGGTCCAGGTACCATGTTAGGTTTCCGAGTGACCCGGAAACCCTATTGGTTCATTTGGTTTAGTTATGAGATTATTCAAATCAATGAAAATCAAAGATCACACATAAAAATGCATTTTAAGGGTTTTGCAATGGGGGTGGTTTCATGGGCTTCCTAGGGGCTTTCAGTAGTTGTGTGGGCCCCTGCATGGGCCCACAATGGTTTAGGTAGTGGAGAAGCACCTCATTTGGTCTCTTTCGGGAGTTTCGCAATCATGGAAGGGGGAAGGAGGGAGGTATGGGGCTGCTGCCCCCACTCACTTTTCAACCACCTACAGCAGTGAGACAGAGGTTTTGGCACCCCTGTTTGGTCTCCTAATTCATACACATACAGCAAGCCTCGAATATCAACACACAACCTAAGGCCAAGGACCTAACAAATGCCAATAACCCCCAAACAATTACACATGCCCAGCAAACAATAAGAAAAATAAATGACAATAACAATGGCCTTTAAAGGAAGCTAAGCAATGCTAAGGATGGGCCAAAGATAACATAAAGGTTATAGAAGGGAAGGGGACCTTCATACATGCCACTCCGGCAATGACATATCTTGTGTGTGCACAAGCCAAAAGACAAATGAAGGGCTGCTGTAGGATGGGGAGGCATGGTTACTAACCACCGAGCAGCAAGTAAAAAAAAAACATGGGTACACAGAGATATATTGAGATTCAAAATAGTGGCCTCTTGGCTCGGTAAAAACAACAGCGGGGCATGCTACATATCCACAAAAAAAAAGTAGGTGAAGGAGGTAATGGATCATGTTCATGCAAACACATAGCAAGACATGGTGCTGTCTCCAACAACACCTCTCATGGATTTTCCCCGGGGTCATTTGGGGTTAAGGAGCATACTTTTTAATGTAGGAACAGATGCATGCTAAGGGATATGGCCACAGCAAAAACACACCAAAAGAAAATGAAAATGTAAACGAAAAGTGAGAGAAGAGATAATGTCAAGAAGGGGAATGGGGGGTTTACTTCGGGGTACATTGGACCAAAGAAGAGAGGAACATTCTCCTCTAATAATTACTGGAATAAAGCCTAAACAGCAACCTAATGAGCACCTAAAAATATGTAAAACCAAACTCCAATACTCCCAAGGACACCCTACATGAACCTCTGACCATTGTAGGGCCTCATGCCATGAAAAGAATAGCAAATGCATACTTAAAACCACATGGGAATGAGCCCATGCAAAAGAGGAAGGCAAGGGCAGAAAAATCAATAAAAAAAAAACTCATTTTAATATATGTCAAAACAAATCTAACCAGGAACCTTACCTTGGTATCCTAAGCTTGTTGGTGGAGGTGTATGGCACTCCTTGAAGCAAAACAACAGTGGGGAACCTCCTTTTCCACAGCAACAGCAATGGAGCCTCCTCTTCTTGGAGCACAAGTGGAGAAGAAGAAGAGGGAAGAAGCTTGGGATCACTTGTGTGTGGTGTGGGGTGGTGGTAGTGGAAGCAAGGAAGGTGGAGAAGAGTGGTTCGAATGGGAGAGATCTTCGAAAATTCCAAGTCCTTTTTTTTTTCAATCCAAATGCCAATCCCAGAATGTAATGAGAGAGATGAGAGGTTTTGTTTAGAGAGTTATTGAAAAATCCTTGGGAGATGGAGAGTTTTCTCATGGGAAAGTGGATGGTTGACATGTGGAGAGGAAAGGTTGGGGGAGGTCAAGGGTTTTTCTCTTGGGGAAGTGGAGGGTTGCCATGTGTAAGATGGAGAGAGGGTTGTTTGTGTTGGGGAGGTGAAGGGTTAATGGGAGGTGGAGGATTGGTTGGGAAGTGAAGAGACTCATGGGGGAATCAAGAGTCTCATGGGGAAATGAAGAATCTTTATGGGGACATGAAGGGTTTTATGGGGAAGTGAAGGGTTGGGAGGTGAAGGGTTAGGAGGTGCCACGTGTGCAGCCCTCATTGTGTCCACGTGGCATCCTATGTGGCATTGCTAAAAATCCAGAAATGCCCCTAGCTTTGACTGTTCATATCTTTTTCATCCGGACTCCGATTTGAGCAAACTCAATTGCGTTGGAATCGTATCGAAGTCCTCTATCCATTGGGACTGGGCTAAACACCTGGCTCGGGGTTCGGCAAAAAGTCAACTTTCGGCTCATTCTCAAGTTTGACCGGCCCACAGAACCTTCATCCGGACTCCAATTCCAGCAAACTCATTTGCGTTGGACTCGTGTCAGGATTCTCTATCCAATGGTATAGAGCAAGGTACTTGGCACGGAAATTGAGAAAAAGTCAACTTTCGGCTCTTCCTCAAGTTTGACCGCTCGTAGAATCCTCATCCGGCCTCCGATTCCTGCAAAATCAGTTGCGTTGGAACTGTATCGGGATTCTCTATCCATTGAGATACAGCAAGGTAGCCAGATTTCATTTGTTCGAAAGGTCAACTTTCGACCCTTCAGGGTTTGACTTTTTAGCAGGTTTTGCATTTCTGGCACTTCCGGGAGCGCAAAAATGAGGTGCTTACACATCGAACGGCCAGCAAACACTGCTCACAATTTCTCTATTTTTTCACCAACGTTCGAACGTCAATCGAACTTTCAGCGAACGCTGCTCTCGGGTTTCTCTGCAGATCACCAACGTTCGAACGACAGGCGAACTTTCAGCGAACGCTGATCATATCTTCTACAATTTGATTCCGATTGTTACGCCGTTTGAACCTTGATTTCTATAATCACCAAGAGTATCTCTACATCAACAAATTAGGCAAAATTTAAACAATGAAAATAAAATGCAAAGATGAAAGACTTTGACAATTTCTAAGTAAAATTGGGAATTAAATATGAAATAAAACCAGATAAGTCATGAAATTAATGTGCTATAATGTGATATTTTCATGACTTATCACACCCCCCAACTTACTTTTTGCTGGTCCCTAGCAAAACTGAACTAAAACAATTAAAACTGAAAGTCCTAACTATACCACTTTCGCTGGCACTCTCGATTGCATTTAGCATATGCAACAAGCCTTTAAACCCCTAGGTGCCCCTAGTGGACGAGTTATAGTCTCGTGAGGGTTTACCAGGATGATACCCACAAACATGAAATTGATTTTAAACACATGTTCTCAAAGAAAATAAAGCAACACCCAGAACAACAGTTAATATTCAAGGATAACTTAATATTTGAAACTCCATGTTCACAATCTTAAGAAATCAATAATGAGCCTAATCACTTATACTTAGATAGTGGAACATCACAAGTGCCTTTGGTGTAAAGTGATCTCACACATCATTATGAGGCTTCAAAATAATTCCATTATAAAAGTTCTATCAAACCAAAATTCAGAGGATTCCTTATTTGATGAAACAACCAAAGCATGACATTTCTTCTCCTTACTTTTTTTTTCTTCACAACATGTGGACTGTGCAATGTCTAGCTTCCTTAAGCTTTCTAATTGACCCATTTATCGAGTGTTGGACCAATGATTCCCGAACCAGATGGCTCAAAGGGCATTAGGTGTGAAGACACCCCTACAGGTTTTATTAACTCGAGTCAAAAAGGCTACGAAGCTAAACTAGCCACATTATCAATCACTTTAAGACTCCTTACCTTTTGACGCGAACACTCATTGCTTAGTGAGGCAAGAGGCCCAGTTACTCAGTAAAAAGGAGCTCAAAATCTCTTAGCATTGCTTGTTACTCTGAAAAAAAATTTTCTTTTCTCATACCACAATTATCATGCCAAAGTTGTCCATCTATAAGCCAATCAACAGAATTCAAGTTATCAAAACTTCTATGACTGGTTTCAGTTCTCATACCCCACACATAATGCATTAGTGTGCTCGTGCTAAGTTCAAAGTGAAACAAATGAAATCACACTATCCAAAGATAAGTAATAAAGGCCAAAATTTAGATCTCCCAGTCATGTGATTATGTGTTCAACTATTTAAGCTTAACCAAGAATATCAAGCTATCTGGATTGCTAGGTATGAGCTAGAAATTTTCATCACAAATAAAACTATCCTACCAGCAGGCTATTCAGCACATTATATAAAAAAATCTGGGTTTTAGATCACCAAAACAGAGGTCAACAAACATGAGATTTCAGCACAACTCCCCCCAACTTGAATCTAACATTGCCCTCAATGTCCAAGAGTATAACGAAAATAAAGAGAAAAGGACAAAATACTCCCCAGATTTTCAGATGTTGAGATGGACGGTAGGATGGACTTTTATGACTGTGAATAACCTTCAAGAACCTGAAAAATTAAAAAGAAAAAAATAAATGAGTAAAAATGAAAGAAAAACTAAAATGAAAAACACTTGGGTTGCCTCCCAAGAAGCGCTTGGTTATAGTCATTAGCTTGACTGAAAACCATTTTTTTATGTTGATGGGTGGAGCAAATAGGAAGACTTGTAGTTCTTGAAGTCCTCATCAACATAAGGCTTTAATCTCTGACCATTGACCTTGAAGGTGCCTTTTGTGTCATGATGAATCTCTACAGCTCCATGGGGGTAAACTGTTACCACATTAAAAGGGCCAGACCAACGAGAACGAAGCTTGCCCGGAAAAATTCTCAGCCTAGAGTTGTAGAGTAACACTTTCTGGCCAACTAGAAACTCCTTCCGTTGAATGTGCTTATCATGCCAGAGTTTTGTTCTGTCCTTGTAAATTTGAGCATTCTCATAAGCATCAAGCTGAAATTCATCCATCTCATTTAGCTGTAGAAACCTCTTCTCTCCAGCAGTCCCAAGATCAAAATTTAAAGTCTTCATTGCCCAGTAGGCCTTGTGTTCTAATTCCACCGGGAGATGACAAGCTTTTCCATAGACAAGTCGGTATGGAGATATTCCAATTGGTGTTTTGAAAGCAGTCCGATATGCCCACAATTCATCATCAAGCTTCTTTGACCAATCCTTTCGGGATGAATTAACTGTCTTTTCCAATATGCGCTTCAGTTCCCGATTGGAAACCTCAACTTGACCACTTGTTTGGGGATGATAAGGAGTGGCCACTCTATGTGTAACACCATATTTACGTAAGAGTGCCTCAAAGTGCTGATTGCAAAAGTGTTTTCCCCCATCACTAATGATTGCTCTTGGAGTGCCAAACCTGGTAAAAATTTGTTTTCTCAAAAAATTCAACACAACTTTAGAATCATTTGTAGGGAGGGCCACTGCCTCTACCCATTTGGAAACATAATCAACAGCAACTAAAATGTATTGATTTGAGAAAGATGAAGGGAAAGGTCCCATAAAATCAATGCCCCAAACATCAAATAATTCAACAACAAGGTTATTGTTTAGAGGCATTTCATTTTTTCTGGAAATATTTCCACTTCTTTGACATTGATCACATGATGAAACAAAAGCAAAAGCATCTTTAAAGAGGGAGGGCCAATAAAAACCTGACTGTAGCACCTTTGCAACAGTTTTGTTTGGTCCAAAATGGCCTCCAACTTCGAGTGAATGACAATGCTTTAAGATATTCTCCATCTCTTCTTCAGGTACACATCTCCTAATGATTTGATCTTTGCAATGCTTGTAGAGGAAGGGATCTTCCCAAAAGTAATGCTTTACATCCGAAAAGAATTTCTTCTTTTGTTGATATGAGAACTCCGGATTTACCACATTGCTAACCAAGTAATTCACAAAATTTGCATACCAGGGAACTTCTATCAATGAAAAGGCAAGAAGTTGTTCATCTGGAAATACCTCATTGATTGGGATGGATGTGGTGGCTGTTTCATCTTCAAGCTCAAGTCGAGAAAGATGATCAGCTACTTGGTTCTCGGTTCCCTTCTTGTCTTTGATTTCCAAGTCGAACTCTTGCAAAAGTAGAATCCACCGAAATAGCCTTGGTTTTGCTTCCTTTTTGGCTAGCAAATATTTGAGAGCTGAATGGTCAGTATATACAATAACCTTGGAGCCAATCAAATAAGATCTAAATTTATCAAAGGCAAAAACTACAGCCAATAATTCTTTTTCAGTTGTAGCATAATTTAGTTGAGCATCATTCATGGTCATACTAGCATAGTAAATGACATGCAATAATTTATTTTTCCGCTGTCCTAAAACAGCTCCTAAAGCATAGTCACTAGCATCACACATCAACTCAAAAGGTAGCTCCCAATTTGGAGCACAAATTATTGGGGCTGAAATCAGTTTTTTCTTCAAAAGTTCAAAAGCATGCAAACAGTCTTTTGAAAAAATAAAAGGTGTATCCTTGAACAATAAGCTACAAAGGGGTTTAGTGATTTTAGAAAAATCTTTAATAAAACGACGGTAAAACCCCGCATGCCCAAGAAAACTTCGTACACCCTTGACTGTTGTGGGTGGAGGTAATTTTTCAATAACCTCCACCTTGGCCTTATCCACTTCGATCCCTTTGGATGAGATCCTATGACCAAGCACTATTCCTTCCTGCACCATGAAATGGCATTTTTCCCAATTTAAAACAGGGTTAGTTTCTTCATATCTTGTTAATACCATAGATAAATGATTCAAACAAGCATCAAAAGAGAAACCAAAAACAGAGAAATCATCCATGAAAATTTCCAGAAACTTTTCCACCATGTCAGAAAATATTGCCATCATGCATCGCTGAAAAGTGGCTGGAGCATTGCACAAACCAAAAGGCATCCTCCTATAGGCAAATGTTCCATAAGGGCAAGTGAAAGTAGTCTTCTCTTGATCTTCTGGTGCAATTTGGATTTGGTTGTACCCTGAGTATCCATCAAGAAAACAGTAATAAGCATGACCAGCAAGCCTTTCCAACATTTGATCAATAAAAGGGAGTGGAAAGTGGTCTTTTCGAGTGGCATCATTGAGTTTCCTATAATCTATGCACACCCTCCAACCTGTTACTGTTCTTGTTGGAATTAGTTCATTGGTTTCATTCCTAACAACTGTAATACCTCCTTTCTTTGGCACTACTTGAACTGGACTTACCCATGAACTATCAGAAATTGGATAGATGATACCTGCGTCCAGCAACTTGAGAACCTCAGACCTTACCACTTCTTGCATGTTTGGATTGAGCCTTCTTTGTGGTTGCACCGTGGTCTTGTGGCTCTCCTCCATAAGGATTTTGTGCATGCAAATTGAAGCACTAATTCCTTGGATATCTGCTATTGACCAACCCAATGCTGATTTGTGAGCTCTTAACACCCGAAGTAGTTTCTCTTCTTCAAGACCTGTCAAAGAGGAAGAGACAATTACTGGAAAAGAATTTTCAACTCCTAAATAAACATATTTTAAATGAGAAGGTAGAGTTTTAAGCTCAAGCTTGGGAGGATCAGAAGTAAATAAATTTCTTGGGGGATCTTCTTTCTTATGAAGATCTTCAAAATTTGGCTTCTTCTTGTGAGTGTAATGTGGTGAAGCCTCTAAATAGAGTGCACACTCTCTAATGCTCATGTCTTTAGAAGAAATACTCCCTGATTTTGTAATGCATGCTTCTAGTGGTTCCCTTGGATTATTTTCATTGAAGGTATCTGATACCAACTTGCTGATGGTATCAATCTGAAAACATGAATCACTTGTGGAGGGATGCTTCATGGCTTCGAACACATCAAACACAATCTGTTCCTCTTGCACTCTAAGTATAAGCTTCCCTTGTTGGACATCAATAAGAGTTCTTCCCATAGCCAAGAATGGTCGGCCTAGGATGAGTGGAATTTCTCTGTCGTCCTCCATGTCCAATGCAATGAAATCTGCAGGAAAAATAAACTTGTCAACCTTAACAAGAACATCTTCTATGATACCTCTTGGGTATTTGATTGATCGATCTGCCAGTTGGAGAGATACGGTTGTTGCCTTAGCTTCACCAATCCCCAATTTCTGGAAAACAGAATAAGGCATTAGATTTATACTTGCTCCTAAATCACATAATGCTTTATTGAAATGAGAATTTCCAATTGTGCAAGGAATAGTAAAACTCCCTGGATCTTTTAGCTTTTGTGGAAGTTTATTTTGCAAGATTGCTGTACATTCCTCGGTTAGCATCACCGTTTCATGCTCCTCCCATTTTCTCTTGTTAGACAACATCTCCTTCATGAACTTGGCATAAGTAGGCATTTGTTCTAAGGCATCTGCAAAAGGGATGTTAATATGCAATTTCTTAAAAATATCTAGAAACTTAGAAAATTGCTTGTCCAACTTATTTTTTCTCAATCTTTGTGGAAAAGGAATAGGAGGAACATAAGGAGGAGGAGTTTTAGAAAGCAAATCTGTTTTTGTATTTTCTTTGTGCTTCTCTTTGTCCTCTTCTTCATCTTCTTTTCTTATTTCTTTCTGAATTTCCAGATTTTTCCCACTCCTTAGGGTGATGGCTTTAGCATGTTCTCTTGGATTGGTAATAGTATCACTTGGGAGGGACCCTTGAGATCTTTCTGCCAATTGCTTTGAGAATTGCCCCATTTGGTGCTCAAGGTTCCAGATGCTAGCATCTTGGTTCCGGAAAGTAGTCCTTGCTTCTTGCATGAATCCTGAAGTGTCTTGCATGAACTTGGTAAGCAATTCCTCCATATTTGGCTTCTTTTCTTGCTGTTGGAACCCGGGAGGTTGCTTATTGAAATTTTGAGGACCACTCCAAGAAAAATTTGGATGATTTCGCCATCCGGGGTTGTAAGTATTTGAATAGGGATTATTTGGGCGTTGAAATTTGGAGACATAATTGGCTTGGTCGGATGCACCCATGGCAAAAGAATTTCCAACTTGACATTCAACACTTGAATGATTCCCTGCACAAATTTCACAAACAAAGTGAGTAGATTGAACAGCATTCATATTAATATTATCTACTTTCTTTGTCAACAAAGCAACTTGAGAAGTTAAAGAATTTAAAGCATCAATTTCATGAACTCCCTGAATTTTTCTTGGTCCCAAACGATCTGATGGCCATTGATAGTTATTTGAGGCCATTTCCTCAAGTAAATTGTATGCTTCTTCATAAGGCTTCCCCATCAATGTTCCACCTGCTGCGGCATCCACAATTGTTCGTGTATTTGGACTCAATCCATTATAGAAAGTTTGGACTTGCAACCAATTGGGTAAACCATGGTGAGGACATCTTCTAAGCAAGTCTTTATATCTTTCCCATGATTCATATAGTGACTCCATGTCGTATTGAGCAAAGGTAATGATATCATTCCTCATCTTAGCAGTTTTTGATGGAGGAAAGAACTTTGCTAAAAATTTCTGAGCCAAACCATCCCACGTAGTGATGGTCATTGGTGGAAGTGAATTTAACCAACCTTTTGCCTTATCTTTTAAGGAGAAAGGAAAGAGCCTCAACCTTATTGCATCATCAGAAACTCCATTGTGCTTGAAGGTATCACAAATTTCCAGAAAATTTGCAATATGAGCATTGGGATCATCATTCGGCATGCCACTGAATTGCACGGTTGATTGGATCATTTGAATGATGGCTGGCTTTATCTCAAAATTATTGGCTTGAATTGCTGGCCTTCTAATGCTTGTATGAGCCCCGGTGACTAATGGCATGGCATAGTCTCTCAAAGCCCTATTGTTCTCCTCTTCTTCAATTTGATTTGCCATTTCAACTGGAGAGTTATTCAAAACTTGCCTCTTCTCCTTGTTCAACCGCCTAAAGGTACGATCAATTTCGGGATCACAAGGAAAGATTTCAGCACTTCTAAAGTGTCGCATACACAAGACCTGAAATAAAAATTAAAATCCAAATTAAAACTGAGAATAGATAGTATCAATATTAGTAAACAAATCAATCCCCGGCAACGGCGCCAAAAACTTGATGTACTTTTTCGCAAGTGCACGAATTCGTAACAAGTAATAAAGTGATGAAATAGAGTGTCGAACCCACGGGGAATGGTAGCTACTAAATACTGAAATTACTATCCTAAATTCTATTTGGATACTCAAAAAGTGAGATGGTTTTTTAACTAGCAATTAAAATTATTAACTAAGAAAATATAAGATTAAGGTTCAATAAGAGATTTAAAATACTAAGGCATTTGATTTCATCATAAACAAATCTGAATTAACTCTTGAATACACATGCTACTGAATTTTATAATCCACTTTGAAAGCGAAAATCCCTATTCTATCCAGTGGTCTCTCTCGAGCACCAACGAACTTACCTCCCCACGATAACTCACGATATCTCTATGAGAATTTAAAGGCAAAAAGGCACATTAAGATCTGTGGAGTTTCATGTCCAAAAACACAAAGCTACATAAACCATGCCAATATCTCTATCAACATGTAGAATATGATATTTTATCACAGGAACTAAAATTATATATCTCCTCTCGGTCTCAATACAATTATCAAATACAATTGAATGGTGATCAAATACTCAATTGGGTTAAGCACAATGATAAAATACTCAATTAGTGAATCATAAATCCTTTAGCAATAGTATTCAGAATTAAAACATCATGTTTAGATTACATCAAAGCCCCAGAACGAGAAATTAGTTCATGACTGAACTAAGAATAACCATCAAAACAGAGTATATTAGAAAGAGAAGAAATAAACTAATGAGATCCAAGCTTTGATCTCTCCCACGTTCCTTGGTTCTTCCTCACGTTCCCAGCATCAACTCTCTCTTCACGTTCCAGCTCCTTCTTTATAGAAATCTCAAAGCTTGCCCAAAAATCCCTTGAAGAGAAAATAGGAACTTTCCTTCCAAGACTCCTAAGGAAGAGAGAACTTCCTTTCCTTGTATATCTACGACTTAGAAGTCCAAAAACGACCTAATCTTCTTAATTAGAAACCCCTTAAAGTCCTTCTAAAAACTAGAAGAAGATCCCCAAGAAAAAGGAAACAAACCTGCAAAGTTCGGAATTTCATAACAGGTTTTTCTACTTGATCGTTCGAACGTTCATCGAACGCGGGTCGAACGTTCAGGTAAAAAAGTTGTTTCCTCTTCTCTTGTTCGAACGTTCATTGAACGGCCAGCGAACGCTGCTCACAATTTCTCTATTTTTTCACCAATGTTCGAACTTTCAGCGAACGCTGCTCTCGGGTTTCTCTGCAGATCACCAACGTTCGAACGACAGGCGAACTTTCAGCGAACGCTGATCATATCTTCTACAATTTGACTCCGATTGTTACGCCGTTTGAACCTTGATTTCTATAATCACCAAGAGTATCTCTACATCAACAAATTAGGCAAAATTTAGACAATGAAAGTAAAATGCAAAGATGAAAGACTTTGACAATTTCTAAGTAAAATTGGGAATTAAATATGAAATAAAACCAGATAAGTCATGAAATTAATGTGCTATAATGTGATATTTTCATGACTTATCACCACCTCAAGGGTTTCCACCTTTGTTCCCTTCTTCTTCTTCACTTTCTAAAACAAGACTAAGAAGCCTAGTTGCTGTTGGGTGAAGTAGGTGCACCAAGCAAGTCACCGGCTGCTGTACCACCTCCAGGAAGTATCACCACCTTGCCTAGGAGTGCAAGAACTATTGGGTAAGGCTTCTCATCGCATTGTATCATGCATATGTTAAAATTAGGATTTTCTGGAAATTCTTCTACACTTGTTTCCCTCTTGGCATGAATTTGTTTTCGTGAATGTCATGCATGCATTTGGTGCTCTTGTGATAGCATGAAAACCACCACTAGTAAGAGGTTTATGTGGGGTTCTTTGGGAGTAGGAAATCTCATTTTTTACACTCCTTTTGGGTGTCTATAAGCTACCATGTTAGTTTATTGTTTTGAGTATTTGTAGGAGGAGAATGTTCCTCCCATTCCCATCTCATGTAACCTTATATTATCCCTCCTCTTTACCCTTCTTAACACCGATCTTTTCTCACCTCTTGGTTACCTTTCTTGGGTGTTTTGCTGGCCCTAACCCTTTATGTCGGTTGCTTTTTTTGGTGTTCTTGGTTGTGGTGGTAGCACACTTTTTAGCTTCACTAACACGCTTTGGGTGGGTACATCCTAATGATCACCATGGCTAATGCATGCTCCCTTCCCCCTTCAGAACTCTCGTTTTCTTCGTACTAAAGCGAGTCCCTCCGATTGGTTGTGCATGGTGTCTATTTTACCCTTTGAATGTATGTGAGCATGATTTCTGTCCTTACTAGCATGCTATTTTTTCTTCTGAGGAACAACAGGTTCCTCGTCTATTTGCTTTGTGGTATGCTTGTTTATTTGCTCCCGTGTGTATTTGCATAGCAAGCCCGGCTGATTATAGCCTTTGGTATAAGCCCACCACCCCGCCTGACCACTGTCATGGCCTAAGTAAGTTGCTGCCAGGAGCCACAGCAGCACCTCTCATCACCCAAAGTTACTGCCCCCGTACCTACAGCAAGCCTTTTTCAGCCCTTTGATAATGTATGCATGAGGGCCCTTTGCACTGGATCATTTTTAGATACATGTCCCTACCATTTACTGTTTTGATCCACAAACATAGGACACTTGAGTTGCTGGTGGGAGCAGTAGTAGCTTCATGCCCCCCACCTTGCTATCCTTTGTATGGAAATTCCAAAGAGAAGCCAAATGAGGCTTCTCCCCCCACACCGGAACCAATGTGGGCCTGCCCAAGGGCCCACATGACTAGTAGAAGGCCCTAGGAAGCCCCTGGAAACCACCCCAATGGCCAAAGCCCGAAAAAGGCCATTTTTGGGGTGATCCGGCAACTCAGGCCAGATCACCTATGGCCTGCGTGTATCCGGCAACTAAGGCCGGATTTAGTTGCCGGATACACACAGAAATACAATTTTTATGTTTTTGGGATTCCTTGCCGAATTTTCATGTCATTTCTAGCAAAACCAAATAAACCAACAGGGTTTCCGGGCCACCCGAAAACCCAACTTGGGACTTGGACCACCGGTCCAATTTGGTACACTAGTTGGCCTTCCAACGGGGCCCACCAAACCCAATAAATCCATTTGCATGTAAATAAGCAAGATAAATAAATCAACCAAACTGAGTGGGCCGAACCCAATGCGGCCCCCCCGAACCCATCTTTTGGAATGATATTTAAATTGTGTGGTTTGGCCGAGACCCAGGGTTAGGGCCTATCGGGCCCGCCAAAGCCCGCTAATCGAACCAAGGAAGGGTGCAAACCCTAGTCTTCAAAGAACTGGGCTTTCAAGCCCCAAATCTGGATCGCGGGCCCCAAGCCCAATATCCAGCTCACTTTGGCAAGGATAAACAAGATAATCTAAAAAGATTCTGGCAACCGCCATGGGGGCCCACAGAACAATACAGACCCACTTGTTGCATGAAAATCACATAAGCCTCAAACTTAAACAAATTAAGTAAAATCAATTCACTTCCACCTAAGCCCATAGGGCCTCCTAGGTTAAACAGAGGCCCACGAAGGGCACATGGGCTCACCCAAGCCCGCCAAAGACACCGTGGGCCTTCCAATGGGGCCCACCCAATCCGACTCAGATCGCCTAAATTAAGCGAGATAAAATCAATTAAAGGGACCCACACCACTCAGGTGGTCCCAACAGACTTAACCAAGTTGCATATCGGATTAGGAATCGGGTAAGACCAAGTAAGCTGACTCAAACCAGGGAACCCACGGGACCCGTCATCCGACGGGGTGGTCTGGGGTGTCTATGGACTTCCCCAAACCACAACCGAGACCCTACTTAGAATCTCAAGCCGCAGACCCAAGCCTTAATAGACAAGATTAGGTACCCAGGTGTGCGCCTGCACCCCATCAAGCTGTGGCGACTCCGAATTTTCCGTGCCGCATTTCCGACGCGCGCACACTGGGAAAGGGGGGAAATTCCTTAAAATACCCTTCCGCTGGCACAAGTCAAGAATTCAATAGGAATACGTGACAAGCACACTGTCCCAAAACACTTCAAGCTAACAAGGCAAATCACTGTGATCATTGGTCTTGCCTTTTCTTTTAAGATCACTTGCAAAAAAAAAAAAAAAAAAGAACGTATTCTGCTGCTTATCTTCTTGATTTCAGATACCTCACCACTTTGTGAGATCTTTGCAGACCATCAAGAAACTCCTTGGAACCAGAGAAAAGAACAAGCCGGAAAAAGGCTAAGCAGAAAGCCAAGGCAAGGGAATTGCAAAAGGGTTCCTCATCCCCAGCGGATCCTATTCCCCAGCAAAGTTCCGTTAATCCCCACGCAGTGCCCATACTCAACAGGAAGAAACAAAATGTGCAAAGAGAAAAAGACAGTAGAGGCTCCCACCAATCCCCAGTGGAGTTATTCCAAACCAAGAAACCTCTACCTTATCATGAGAGGAGCTGACAGAGGAGCTCTTCCCCAAGCTGAGAAGGCCATGCCGTGAAGAAAGAGCAGTGAAGTTCTCAAGACTTGAAGAAGAAAGCAGAATGAAGAAGTTCTGGGCAAATTGGCCCTTTTGTAATTTTGGATTTACCACTTTTGTAAATAGAATAGGTTAGGTGTGCAAGGTTCTCCGGATGACGGACAGCAGCAAGAGAGCCTCCTCCCTACTCCTTCCTTCCTGAACCATCATCTAGCCTCAAAAAAAAAAAAAAACAAACTTAAAATCTAAAAGGATAAAAGAAAGCCACAAACTGGAAATCATCTAAAAAATTTAATGGAACAAACAAGAGAAAAAGAACATTGTTGAACATCTTGTATCGATGCCGAAACAGGTTGGTGAGCTTAAGTCTAATCCCATCCCTTTTTAAATTTAAATTAAAATCAAGAAATTGCTCCAAGAAGCCCGCGAAGTGTGGGTGAGCAAGCTTCGAGATCCAAGTGGAAACCAATTAGGGGTTGCTCCAAGAAGCCCGCGAAGTGTTGGTGAGCAAGCTCCAAAAAACTTATTGGAAACCATTTCATGTTTCCGCTGCTTTGAAAATCAAGAGGACTTAAGCTTGTTGATCATGTCGACCGAAATGCAAGGTGCAAAAATAAAGTTCTTATTCTTCTTTGCCGTTCATCCCCAAGGTGACTCCAGCAAAGAGGGGCAGCTGTAGACACCTAATTTTTGCACCCCAAAAAATGCAGAAAATGAAATTTTTAATTAAAATGTCAAACCCTGAGGGGCTGAAATTTGACTTTTTGATCAAAAGCGAATTGGCCATCAAACTTCATCTCATTGAAAAGAGCATTTCGACACGGTTCCAATGCAATTGAGTTTGCTGGAATCGGGGTCAGGATGAGGAAGTTATGACTCGGTCAAACTTTTGGGGAAGCGAAAGTTGACTTTTTGCTTGACCCCAATTCAACTGCCCAATTTGATCCCATTGGATAGAGCATTCCGAGCTGATTCCAATGACACTAAGTTTGCTGAAATCGGACATCGGACAAAAAAATTATGGGCAGTTGAAGTTTCAAGAAAACTTCCCATGTGACTAAAACAGAAGCAAAAAGCAGAAAAAATGAATAAAATAATTGTTTTTAGAAAATATCTTAATTTTTAATAATATTTTAATAAATATCTAAAGATATTTAGAATAAAATAATAATAAATCGGAATAAAATCTTTTAAAAAATCAAATTTAATAAAAGATTTCAAATCCGGCATTTAAAAAACGTGCGCAACCGCACTTGAAGTGCGATTTGGTCTGAACCGCACTTCAAATGCGGTTTTGATCTTCTAGAAGGTAGACGCGTGTCCTGTACGGCGACATCTGGCAGATCCGCGCAGATTCGCACGTTTTTAATGCCAACCGCACTTGAAGTGCGGTGTTTGCATTTTTAGTGTAATTTGGCAGGAACCGCACTTGAAGTGCGGTTGTGACCGAACCGCACTTAAAGTGCGGTTCCGGCCAATTTTTGCCTATAAAAAGGGGGGGCCAGCCCCCATTTGGAAAGGGGTGGCCCCTTAGCCTCCTTGCTCTCCTTCCTTGCATTTTTCCACGTCCGGAGCTCTGCCAAAACCATCCGTCACTTTCAACTTCCGTTTTTATTCCCATTTTTGCCCCTAAACCTTACCCATTCTCTTCTCCTTTCATCCTTTCAACCCAAAGGCAAGAGAACCCCTTTTCAAATCCACCTTTGGAAATCAACAGGAGTGCAGAAGCGCTGCCAAAATCAGTCGGAGAACCTCTACACCTAAGAGCAAGGTAATAATAACACTGTAAGTTTTTCCGTTGCTTTGTTTGTAGCATTCATTGTTATCAAAATATTCTGAACAAGTTATCTTTCTGGATATTTAAAAGGCTATCCTTTACCGTGTTTATTTCTAACCTGTTTGTTTATTTTGTGCATACAAATGGGACTCCCCGGGAGGGGAGTTCCCTTACACGAAAAAGACGGGAGAAGAGAGATTTCTCATTGAGAGAAGGGTCTTAGTCAAACATTTGTGCACTAACCCTTTTTTGTGTTAATTTGATCAACTAATTTAGGGAGGTATTTGTCCTCCTTTAATCATCTTTTGTACCCCGTAATTCTTCCCCTCTCTCCCTTCTCGATTCCCCACACATGCAGATTCATCAACGGACCGAAAGTGCAATGAAGAAATGAAATCTTTTCTTTCGGCGGAACACGGAAAATAAGACATTTGAACCAAAGGTAGGAACTTTGAACCATTTAAAAGTGCTGAAACTCCCAACAGAAGTCGGTGGACGGCGAAAAGGAATCGGCAAACTAGATCCGGCCGGAATCACGGCATTTTTTGGAAATCGGGCCGAAACCGTATTTGGAATACGGTTCAATTTAGACCGTGATTAGAATACGGTCAAGTTTGCAAATAACTTAAAAATCCATTTTTTCTAACCCGGTCGGACCCAATCCGACCCAAATAAACTTAACCCGATCCATTGGGCTATTTAGACTTTTTCAGGCCCATTTTGAGACTGTGGGCCCACCAAGACTTCGTGGGCCCTCCAACAGGGCCCACACCCCGTTCGGCCCAACTAAGGTCCGTTTTGATAAATGGGCTAAAGGCCACTTGGTTAATTGCTCATGGGCCAAATCCAAGTCCATTGGGCCCTAAAAAGCTTCAACCCATTAACTTTGTAAATATTCAAAAAACCTTTAAACCAAATAGCCAAAATCCAATAAGGGTTACCCAATAACCCAAATTGGGCCTTGGGCTTGACTTAAGCCCAACCTGGATTCCACTGGGCCTTCCAATGGGGCCCATACCAGACCCACTTCATTAATTGATAAAAAGATAAAATCAAATAAAAAGGGGACCCACACCCTCAATGGTCCCCACCAGACCAAATAAATGTGCATGTTGGCCTAGGAATTGGGTGAGAACTAAGTTGACTCAAACCAAGGAGACCCATGGGACCCGTCAACTGACGAGGCAGGCTAGGGTGTCTTCGGACTTCCCTAGACGTAACTGAGAACTTGTCCAGATCTCTAAAAAGCCACAGACCAAAAAATTAGGCCCGAATAGGTTCCCCTTTGTGTCTGCCTGCACCTCTCAGGCAGTGGCGACTTCAAAACAATCCCTAGGCGAGCATCACTTTGCATGCACCTTGCATGCGGCCCGAAATGGGGTGCGCACATGCATGTTTGAGGAAGTACATAGGCTTCTTATGGTTGAATTAAGGGGTGAGTCTTATGCCATTTGAAAGATAGTGTTTAGTATTTCATCATTACCAATTTTCATATATTTATATGGAGCCAAACTCCACGAATAGGCTTGGGAAGTAGGCCTGGTCATCACTATTACTATGATAGATTAGCAACTTTGAGCAAGCATAACTGTCTTGATTTTGATTAGATTTAAATGAATTTTTAACAGTATTTTAGACTTCGAATAACCTTTCAAACGGCTTTAGTTCATCCAATTTGACTTCCAAATGAGAGAGTTATGATCATTTGAATGTGCACAACTCAAATAGCCCTTTGTGTACTAATGTTTTTTAATTTTGAATTGATCATTTCTTCTTTGACTTTTATTTTGATTTTTGATCTAATCTAAGAGTCCTGAGGGTGAAAAATCCACAAATATCATCCAGATCTATTGGATGACTCTCATGGACAATCACACATCCCCTTTTGTCTTATTTTATTTATTTATTTATTTATTTATTTATTTATTTGTGTGATATGTGTATGCAAGCAAATTCATACCATGATAGACTTATAGTAACCATATTGTATGAATGAGTAGGGGTGTCTAACACCTTCCTCTACTCATAACCTAAACCCCGTACCCTATCTTTGAAATATACCATGAATTTGAGCTACTTTTGGGCTCATTTTTGTTCTTTTATGCTCACTTTGTTGTCCATCCACACCAAGACTCATAGATGGTGGCGACTCCTGAATTTGTTTAATCCCATGTGGTATTTAGGAGATCCCTAGGTGATTTTCATGGTCCCACACTAATATATAAAAAGACTTGAAAGGCCTAAGAAAACATAACATATATACAAAATAAACGGTCGAATCTTTTATTGAATTGAATATGTATGGTTTCATGTTCGAATCCGAATATAATCGGATCCATATTCAGACAATCAACTCTAAACTGAGATCCATATTCGGATATTCAAGTCGGATTCTTATCTTTATCCGACCCATTGGCAGCCCTAGCAAAAACCCAATGCCTCTCTTATAAAAAATACAACCATCCAAAGAGGTCCAACGTAAACTACCTTCTACATGCAGTAGTGCATATGGTTACAAATGAGAGCTCATCTTGATGCCATTGCTATCTCACACGAGACAGCCTCGTGGATTCTTGATTCGATATCATTCCTTTTCATTTTGTCAACCAATGTACTATGATGTTCCTCCAATATCGAGCTTTGTTGTTGATTCAAAATAAACATTCTTTTTATTCTTATCGAAAGTTATCAAGAAGAGCAAAAATTCTAAGGGTGGCCCGGAAACCCTGTTGGTTTATTTGATTCGGCTCAAATCACTCCAAAATTTGGCAAGAAACATCAAAATACACAAAAATTATATCTCTGTGTGTATTCGGCCTTAGTTGCCGGATACACATAGGCCCTAGGTGATCCAGCCTTAGTTGCCGGATACCCCTAGGCCCTAGGTGATACTGGGGATTGGGGAATAACCCACTCATGACCATTTCCGAGTGTATTTGGAACCAAGGGGAGGGGAAGGAGGCTAGGGGCCTTGCCCCAAGCCCTTGGCAGCCAGGCCATGCATTCCACTTAACAAACACTTAACTAAAACCTCACATAACAGTAACTAATCATCAAAACAGCAAACTAAACATCATCTAACATAACGAAGCAGCAACTAAACATCACATAACAAACACTTTTTAGATATGCTTAAACTATAGTGTGTGATCAAGTACATATACAAAGGATGTGTGATTAAGTAAGAACCCAGCATGCTACCTTCGTGTACATATGTGTGCTGGACATGGCATACTTGGAGGGGTGGTGGAGCATGCCGGAATGGTGTGGAAGTGGTGACAAAGAGTGGGGGATGGGGGCATGCTTGGGGTACACAAAACAGTAGAAAGGAAGGGGGAGAAGGAACATGGTATGGGGATTCAAGTGGGTGTGTATTAGAGGTTCCTAGAGAGGGGAGAGAGACTATGCATTTCACCTCAAAGTAAAAGCCGAGAACACCATGGAAGGAAGGGGTACGGGGAACATGCATTTCAAGATAGTCATGTGGAGAGTTTTACCTCAAGCAAGCATGCTTTATAACACCCATAACACCAAAAAAAACAGCAAGCCTTAATGTAAAGAAAAAAAGCCATTAAGAAGAAAGGATAATGGGGGGTTTAAAGGGGGTACAATAGCTGAGAAGAGAGAAGGGAACACACTCCCTTATTCAAATAGAAAAAACCGTAGCTAAGAGACCTTTAAAACATGTGAAAAGTAACCTCTCACCTTCCCTTTTAGTTGGTTGAAAACCTCCCCTTACCATGGGATTTTACTACTTTAATGGTGACATGAGAAGAAGGGAAGAGGAAGAAAACAAAGGCACACTCAAGAAGAAGAAGAGAATATCATACAAGGTTTAAAGTAACCTAACATGTTCCAAATGAGCTCATTCTCCTATATGTTAAACAAGACACCAAGGGAAACCTTACCTTGGGGTCCTTAGTCCTTTCTTGGAGTGTATGGAGCCCCCCTTGAAGCACCAAAGTGGCTAGAGCTTCTCTTTCCCCAGCACCAACAGCAGCTCTTGGTCTCCTTCAAGTTTCAAGGTGATGGAGATCAAGAAGGATATCAGAAAAGATGGATAGAGTAGTCTTGAAGGTGAGTTTGGGGGGTGTTAAGGAAGGGTTGAGTGTGTTGGAGATGTGGGATTAGCTTAGGAGATGGAAGAGATGGAGGAGAGAAGTGGGAGAGAGAATGGAGCTGGAGTGGAGGTGTTCGAATGGAGGAGATTGGAGAGCTTGAAGTCAAGAGAAGTGGGAGAGAGAGTTGGAGAATTCGAAAATGGTAGCCCTCCCTCATGTGTTGGAGAAAATTTCCTTTTTAAATCATGGAAGATGGATGGTTGCCTTGGGGAGATGAAAGATGTCTTGGGAGGTGAAAGGTTGCTTGGGGAGAGGAAAGGTTGCATGGGGAGAGGATAGGTGTCTTGGGGAGAGGAAGGGTTGCTTAGGGAGAGGAAAGGTTGCATGGGGAGAGGATAGGTGTCTTGGGGAGAGGAAGGGTTGCTTAGGGAGAGGAAAGGTTGCATGGGGAGAGGATAGGTGTCTTGGGGAGAGGAAGGGTTGCTTAGGGAGAGGAAATGTTGCATGGGAGGTGAAAGGGTTGCTTGGGGAGAGGAAAGGTTTCTTGGGGAGAGGAAGGGTTGCTTGGGGAGAGGAAAGGTTGCATGGGGAGTTGAAGGGTGTCTTGGGGAGAGGAAGGGTTGCTTGGGAAGAGAAAGGTTTCTTGGGAGGTGGAAGGTTGCATGGGAGGTGACACATGTGAAGCACTCATTGGGTCCACGTGGCCTCCCATGTGGAGCTCCCATGCACACACGTGGCATCCCATGTGAGCATTCCTTGTGCACACGTGGCATCCCATGTGGCATCGCTAAAATTCCCATAATGCCCTTAGCTTTGACTGCTCATATCTTTTCCATTTGGACTCCGATTTGAGCAAACTCAATTGCCTTGGAACCGTATCGAAGTCCTCTATTCACTGACATGGAGCAAGATGGTCAATTCTCACCTGATCAAAAAGTCAAATTTTCACCCCTTAGGGTTTGGCTTTCTATCCAGGGTTTGCATTCCCGGCACTTCCGGGAGCGCAAAAATGAGGTGCTTACACACACATATTCCGAATAATCCGACTAAACTTCAATAATCCAATTCATATCAGTGCGTAAAACCATCAGGTAAATAAAGCAATAACAATCCGTTTCCAATCCCGAAGATATCGATAAAATAATGATTAACTGACAACAACATATCAATTAACCATAATTTCGTATCTCAAGATATAATTCCAGATATACCAACGTCATATAACACAAAGTCTTCTCATAACCATGCCCACGCCTCCAAATGTATATCCGGCCTACTCAGGGTTTCGGATATTGAAATGACTGCGTCATCCAATGCAGGCCTACTCCCCGGGTTTCTGCATTGACAACCAGGCCTACTCAGGGTTTCTGGCTGCTCTACACCGGCGGGAGGTACAATACCCAATAATCGGTAAACAATATTCCATGAACCATAAATACCAACAAACCAGCGAATAAAACATATCACGTCAAACAAAATCAAATACCAACATTGGTCAATGTCATGTAGTTGTTCACATTGGTTAATTGACATGCCAAGGCGACATCCACCCCTCCATGTACACAGTTCCGGCCTACTCAGGGTTTCGGACACTCTGAAATGACAGCCTACTCAGGGTTTCGTCATCCAATGCAGGCCTACTCCCCGGGTTTCTGCATTGACAACCAGGCCTACTCAGGGTTTCTGGCTGCTCTACACCGGAAGTGGCAACACTCAAGGCCATGCAATTACACCAACGAAGCAATAACATCACATTACTAAGCTTAGACTCTGGATCCAGGACAAGCTAAACCAAAACAGTAAATCATCATATAATCTTAATTCCAACATCAAAATAAAACCATTCATTCCACATCATGTATAACTCATCACAGTTCATCACCTGTCCCTCTGGACCAAGCAGTACCTCAAGTACTTTCAGTATTTTCTCATTTCCGTAACACATGCCATTTGGAAATAAAACTCAATTATTCATACCAAGAAAATCTTTACAATACATTCAGAATTATCCAAACAAGTGAAACCAGAATTTAATAATTTCTCAATCAAAACAGTGTATAAAACAGAGGGAAACTAACTAGGAACTCCTAGTGTTTTGGTATCCGGCACAACACTTACAAATAACCTAAACTCAACCTTGGAAGCTTTTAAGAATTTCACTAAATTTACCTCTAATAATTACATAGGCAAAGTAGGTTCCAAAGTCCCCAAACAAGTGAATAGTTAAGTGGTTTAACCCTCAAGTCATCAAAAACCCCTTGGTTTAATCAAAATTCCAATTTGGTAAGTGTATTGGACTATGCGCTCACCTCATAAAGTGAGCGCCAGGTGAGCATCGAGTGAGTGGATAAAATTTAGGTTAAAATTCGACTATGCGCTCACTCGATATCAAGTGAGCGCCAGGTGGGCGGGAAGTGGGCGCGAGGTCGGCGCCAGCTTCGCGCGAGATTCGCGTATCCTTTTTAAGTGAGCGTGAGCTGAGCGCCAAGTGGGCGCCAGCTCGGCGGATGGTACATTTTTAAAGGGCGCCTACTTCGAAGTGAGCGCCAAGTCGGTGGATACTCACAGCGATTTCCGACTCTCTGTTATTTCCAGATCTCCAACTCTAGCCGATCTTTTTCAGTCTGTAAATGTTCTAATAGTCTCCTAATATCCCCAGAATACTTCCCAACCAGTTTTGAATTTAATCTAAACACATTTCTATTCAAGTTGTAATTCACTCTCATGCTCGACCTCATGCTATTCCAGAAAACTCAGAAAACTCAGAAGACAACCATGCATCAGAATACATTCACGAATAAACTTAAACTTTAGTTGTAAATCAATGCTACTCACCGGTATTGAAGATCTTCTTCAAGCTTCCAGCCATCTTGAGGGAGTTCTCTCGCAACCCAAGCTGCTCGACCGCCGCCCTAATTTCAGAGCAGCAACCTTTCCCCAATCTCCGAAAAATTTTATATTAGTTACCTATTTATAGACATCGCAAGGGTTTAACCTAATTCACCCTCGATGTTTAATTAACCCTCGGAATCCCCTTTCTACCCCTTATTCAACTTGGGCTTTCCTGGATTTACTTATTTGCTAATTCCTATTTACTACCATATTTTTAAGTTCGATAATTAATTACGTATTAATATTCCACCTCATTCTCTTTGATAACTAATGACCACAAATCTCTAGCAATAAATAAATTTTGATTAAACCTGTCCATAAATCCTTGTGTTCATACTTTTGCATATATTTTATTTTTTCTACTATTTTATATTGTTTATTATTATTTTTTTCTACTCAAAACCTAATTTCCCCTTTAGTATATATACCTTCCATACGTATTGCCGCTCGACAACCTTTGAAAATCATTGATTCCGTGTACGCTCGTCCACCGAAATCCCTACGTATACCCGCATCTACTTAAGCTTATTTGCCCACATAAATAATAAATAAAAAAATCCTTAGAAAATATCGGGGTTTTACATTTTTATTGTATTAATTTGATTACATGATTTTATAATATAATTTACTATTATGAAATATAATAATAAAATACATTAAGTAAATATTAGCATAATTTATTTTATATAATAGGTTTGAGTATAATTTATATCAATGGACCATGAAGGCACAACAAGGCCCAAGCCGAAGCATGGTACGAGCCCCGGCACAGCACAGTAGTACAGCATTAAAATTTGGTGGGCCATGACGGGCTAGGGTACTTGCACTATAGACATGATATGGCACAACACAATAACCTACAAAGGCGCTACATAGGACAACAAGCACATCTCTAATGGGTAGTGGACCAACACAACATTAGGGATGGCAATGAGGAGGGTTTTAGTGAACCCAGACCTGCCCCTATCAGGTTGGTAACGGGGGTCGGGGTTGACCCGGTTGACTATAAAATAAAATAAAAATTTGCTTTCCAAAATAGAATATATACATTAATAATATATGTAATTTTATATGAAAATCATATTTAAAACATATAAAACAATATTATAATATATGAAGGTGGGGTTAGGGGCGAGTCAAGCTAAATCCGAACCTGCCCCTAACTCGATTCAAGTTATAACAAACCCTAACCAATAGGGGTGGGGCAGGTACTTGTTTAATCCACCCCATTGCCATCCCTACACAGCATAGCACAATTAACATCCTTAGACGAGAGATATAAATAACAGTTTTTTTCATCCATAGAAAAACTGGCTGGGTTCGCCTTCCATTCCATTTTTTTAAACTTTAGCATGATGCATTTAATTTTATGGGTTCAATCCACTTTCCTAATATGGAAATAAGATGATTATTGGGTGACAATTAAATTTTAAGTACAAAATAAAAGTTTTAAGTAGTTTCTAATTAATCGATAGCAATTGTTAATGGGTCAAATACTATAAGGATCTACTCTGATATGAATTAGATTCGAAATAAAAATACAACTACCTGTATATGATAGATCTTATATACCATAATTTGACTGTAGATGAATATATATATTAATAAATTGAATTAGATTTCGAATTAAACCAATTATTTGTAATCTGAATTTGATTCAAATTAGACTCGCAATGGTCAAGCTAAGTTTCAAGCCATGAGTTTTTTAAAAGAAAAAGTCAAACTTGGGGGGTAAAGAGGGAGGAATAGAGAGGAATATTTCATGGGAAAATTATCAAAAGGGGTAACTTTTCTCCGATATTGACAAAAACGTGCCAAGAAAAATCTTATTGGCATAATGAACCACCTTTTAAACATTATTTGCAGAATGGGGGGCCCATGTCATCAGTGATTGTTTTCTCCCCATTTTACCCCCCACGTCAGCAAACCAAAGGGCCCCTCTCTCCTCTCTCTTTCACCCTTCGTTCTCTTCGCGCCAAGAACTTGGATACCCCCCCTCTCTCGATCCCTGCCCCCAAAAAAAAAAACCCAAGAGGCTCACCCTTCTTTGGTTCTTCCCCATTTCCACCCAAGCAAGTGGAAGCTTGCTACTTTTGGTGCGGTGAAGTGGAGGCTCCGGCCGCTGTCCGACTTCGAGGAGGCTCCCCCACTTAGCTCCAGAACTTAAGAACCACCAGGTGAGGATCCCTGTTACTTTGGGTTACATATATATGAATATGCAATGTTCTTTAGTAAGCCGGTCTTATTCAGTGGTATGAAACCACTGCCATGAAAGCTTGCTGTGTTTTTTTTCTGTTCACTTCCATCCGATAAATACCACCCAGCAAGGAAGAGGAAGATGCATGTGCTATTCACGTCGAGAAGGGAGCATGTTCCCCAAGTGCCCGCCATCTAATGTACCCCTGTAAACCCCCCCTCCTCCTTCCCTTCTTCAAGTATTAGTGTGCATGTTCGAGGTCCAGTAGGGTGGAGGAAAGTGCATATAATGTCTGCATGTGGTTTTTTTTGTTGTTTTTACGTTGCTGGACTTGCAAGCATGCTATTTTCTACTTGTGCACCCTTGAGCATGCTCCCATCACCCCCCCCCCCCTTTTAAGCTGTTTATGAGTCTGTACCTGTTTGCTTTTTTTTCGGGTCTGTTTTTTCCTTTTGAGAGATTTTGGGTTGTGGGATGAAGCATGAATCATGCTTAGACTAGTTTTAATACAAGTTTAAGTGCCTTCCGGGGAGTGGTCGAAGCCCGGGGAAGTGTCCTAGGCATATTATTCGAGAAGTGTTTTGAATGCATGTTTGTATTGTGAGTTTTCTGGGTTTTCAAAACTTGAAATAAAATGTGTTTAGATTAAATCCAAAATTAGTTGGGAGGTGTTCTGGGCATGTTGGGAGGCTAGTGGAACAGTTACAGACCAAAAAAAATCGGCCAGAGTTGGAGATCTCAAAAAAACAGAGAGTAGTGAGCTGGCGCCCACCTGGCGCTCACCTAGGAGGTGGGCGCCCCTTTCAGCCCACTTCCCGCCGAGCTGGCGCCCACCTGGCGCTCAGCTCGCGCCCACCTAAAACCAAGTGAAATTCTCGCGCCCATCTCGCGCTCACCTCCCGCCCATCTCGCGCTCACCTCCCGCCCAGCTCGCGCTCACCTGGTATCGGGTGAGCGCCAGGTCAAATTTTCGCCCGGTTCTGGCGCCCACCTGGCGCTCACCTCAGGAGGTGAGCGCCAGGTCCAAAACAGGCCGACAGGGCCCCCGGGTACCTCCCCTTGGACCCAGCACAATGAGCCGGTTTTTTTTTTTCTGACAGAGTGTCTATCTTGTGTCTTTTTGTGTGATTATTGTTAGATGTGAATGATATTTCTGAACCGAACCGGATAAACCAATAGGGTTTCTGGGTCACCCGGAAACCCGACATGGGACTTGGACTCCCGGTCCAACTTGACTTCCAGTGGGCCTTCCAACGGGGCCCACCAAGCCCAATAAACACCAAAGCATGCCATTAAAATAACTTAAGTAAAAATGAACAATTTGAACCGGGCGGGCCAAACCCAATGCGGCCCACCCAAGCCTTGTTATGTGAAATTGATGCATGAATTGCGTGGTTTGGCCGAGACCAAGGGCAAGGGCCTACCGGGCCCGCCAAAGCCCACCAACCGAACCAAGGAAGGGTGCAAACCCTAATTTCTGGTAACTTGGGCTTACAAGCCCAGATTTGGACCGCGGGCCCCAAGCCCAATGTCCGAATCACTTTGGCAAAATTAAAAAGATAAATTCAATAAAAAAAATACTTGGCCACCATATGGGCCCACCTAAGGGGCCCACAAACCAGTCCGGCTCACTTGTGCATAAAAAACACTTAACCTTCAAATCTGAATCTAAAGTAAAATCAATGCACCAACCAAAGCCCAAAGGGCCCCCTAGGATAGGCCAAGGCCCACAAGGGCACACGGGCTTGACTAAGCCCACCAAGGATACCGCGGGCCTTCCAACGGGGCCCACCCAACCAGACTCAGATCACTTAAGTAATCAAGATAAAAGCAATTAAAGGGACCCACACCACTCAGGAGGTCCCGCCAGACTTAACCAAGATTGCATATCGGATTAGGAATCAGGTGAGACCAATGGAAGCTGACTCAAACCAGGGAACCCACGGGACCCGTCATCCGACGGGGTGGACCGGGGTGTCTACGGACTTCCCCGGACCACAACCGAGAACAGACTTAGAATCTCAAGCCGCAGACCAAAAAGCCCTAATAGACAGGATTAGGCACCCAGGTGTCCGCCTGCACCCCATCAGGCGGTGGCGACTCCGAATCACCCCGTGCCGCGTTTCCCACGCGCGCACAAGCGGCGCACCTTTCATTCATCCTGTGTTCAACTCGCTTCAAGCCTGCGCCCCTTTCATTCTTCCTGCATTCTTCATGCTTTCTTGTTTCACATCCGTGTTTGATCGTTGCTTCTTTGTGCATGTTGTTTTTCTTTTCCTTTTTTATCTTCTATTCTCCCCATTTACCAGATTCTTAAAAGCTTAGAAATCCCTGGACCATTTACCATTTAGAAGCACTGAAAGCCCTAGTTTCATGGCTCCTAAGAAGAAGCAAAGATCCTCTTCTTCTTCTCAACCTAGACCCTCAAGCACTTCATCCTCCTCAGGTCGCTTCATCGGCACTGGGGAGAGAGATTATAGTACTTACTATGGTCAAAGACATATTCTAACTAAGAGAAGAGTCAGTTTTGATTTATTTGAGGATACGCCCATTTATAACATCTTTTCCTACCAATGGTGGAAAATTTTCACCAATATCGAAGGGTTGCATATGGAGAACTCGTCAAAGAGTTTTACTCCAACCTTCATGATATTCATTTCAACAATGAGGGAAAAATATCTACTTGGGTGAGGGTGAAAGAGTAGGAGACTACTCTACAGGTCCTCGATCTACAATAATTATGATCTTAACAATGCGGAAACAAACACACAGAAATTATACGAGGAAACCTGAATCCAGATCCAGGAAAAACCTCGAGTCTATATGAGGCGACTAACCCTTAGAATCTCCACTATTGAATGAAAGTCAATTACAAAGGAAAACACACTTAACCTTTACAATTGAACTCACTCAACAGCAATCCATAGCTCGAATCCACGAACTGTAGCACAACTTGAACCCACAAGCTGCAATTCACGATCTATCCAGATCCATAGCTCGAATCCACGAACTGCAACACAACTTGAATCCACAATCTGCAATTCACGATAAATCCAGATCCACAGCTCGAATCCACGAACTGCAACACAACTTGAATCCACAAGTTGCAATTCACGATCAATCCAGATCCACAGCTCAAATCCACGAACTGCAACACAACTTGAATCCACAAGCTGCAATTCACGATCAATCCAAATCGTGACAATCACCTCAGAGTCCACTGAGATGATCCAATGCAATAGGAATCCACCTATGCATCCAACAAGCTCGATCACCAATCCAGGAGATCATACGATCAAGTGAAGTTCCGAAATGAAGAAGAATCCTCAAACTTCAATTCCAGGTGATCTCTCTCAGATCTCCCCCTCACTCGATCACCGACTCTCTAAAAATCAATTAATTGAATCTCGAACACCTCAAGATCCAAATCCAATTAATCAAAAGAAAAAGTCTTTTAAAAAACAAATACAGCTCATCTATTTAAAGAAGAAAACTCAGATAGCATCGAGCGCTGGTGGCGTCGCCTTGCGATCGGGGTAGACGGCTGGAAGCGAACTCAAGTCCCGCTCAAATCCAAATAGACTCAGTTAAGGGCGCGTTGCCAGCGCGCTGCTAGCGGGAGGGAACGCGGCATGTGCACAGCTGATTTGTAGATTCTTCAATCTTGCTCTGCGCTACCAGCGGCGTGTCGGCGTCGCCTTACGAAGCCGGTACATGTGCTTTACTTTCAAAGTGCTATTTCACTTATGCGCTGCCAGCGGAGTGGTAGCGGTGTTGTTCCTTGCAAGTGCCTTTACGAAATGTTCTTTCTTTAGAAATCTTTACATTTCCTTGAGCTACCAGCGGCGTGGTAGCTGTGTGGCAGCCTCACCTTCCTCTTTACTAAATTCACAGAATTTATATTTTGATTCTGCACATCTTGAAGATTATTAGAGGATATAATTTGTCAAACATTTGCCATATAAGGAGTGTGAGGTTTCACACTTACAATCTCCCCCTTGGCAAATGCCTGACAACAAACTTCAAACAGTGCTTAATATCAAATTCAGATATTGATTTCCATTTAAGCATTCAAATCATAATGATAAGGGAGAACACAGAATTTCATTCATTTTCAGAGAAACTATACAGTGTTCAGAAGAAATATACAGTGTTCAGCAAATATATACACATTCAACCAAAAAAAAATCTCCCCCGTAAACCTACTTCCAGAAAACCCAAAAACCAACAGAACAAACAAAAACAAAAACTTGATGATCGAACAAACAACAACTTGATGATCATCAACCAGCAACCAACCAGCAGCAACATCAACATCAATGAGACTCCCCCTTTCTGGAAGGAGGTTTCGGATCCCAAGTTCTGGAATAATGCCGGTACGCATCTTGGGACCGGGAGTGCAGCCAACATAACTTGTGATCCATCTCTAACTGAGTTCTTCGAATGCTGCTCAGAAAATGATCAGCTTCATTTTGCATTCGTTGCTGAGTAGCAACATCCCTTTGCACCTCGCCACATGCAAAATCGACATCCTTTGCAAGCTTATCCAGCTTCTCTTGGGTCTCTTATTTGAACATGCTCATCATGAGCATATGAGCCCTTACCTCAGAATTGAAAGCCTCCTGGAAGGCTTGCATGGAATTCAACTTGTCCAGGATGGCCATCGCATCAGAACTGGACAAGGAGGATTGAGAAGAAGAAGGCTCCGAAGAAGCCAACCGAAAAGGATTTGCTCGTTTGCTTCTGGTGAGGGTGGAGGCATCAATGGGAGGTTTGGGATGAATGATCAATTCAACAGGATCAGGTAGGATCCCCTGGTGAATGCACAAGTAAGAGATGAAAATCCCAAAGGGAAGAGCAGCAGTCTTGGATTTTAAATTCCGAGACTGAAGGATTTGATTGAAGATGATGGAAGGGAGACAGACACTATCTCTGTTCCAGAGAGCATGAAGGAGTCTTGCTCTAGAGTGAGAAATCTCAGAATGATGATCTGAGGGAACAAGAGAAGCACAAATAAACAGATTCAAGATCCTGAGAAGATCTTGGAGAGAGCCATGAGGAAGATAGTTGGGCTTATTTTTTATGGAGGTGGGAGCACCCTGAACAATAAGAGAAGAAATGATTGACTCCATGGGAGGATCAGAGTGAGAAGCTAGAAAGTCAAAGGAAGGAGAATCAACAATGGGCAGTTCTAGAAGAGAGGAGATAAGTTCTTTCGAGAAGTCGAAAGAGATGCCCCGGACATAGGCTTTGACAAAGCCTTGATTTGCAAGATGAAGATGGTGGAGGTTCGAATAGAACTCTCGAACCAGGTCTGGATAAGCAAAACCACTTATCAAAGCAAATTTCTTCCATCCATTGTCCGAAAACAAGGAGAAGAGCAGAGAGTCAGAAAAGGAATCAAGCTTAATGGCCCTTTCCAAGAGGAGTGGCCTGTGCTTGAAGAACTCATTAAAATCAGACAAACCATTTCCAATGAATGGTTCAGACGAATGTGAAGGGGATGGGGGTCTCACCGGTGGAGAAGAGACAACCGGAGAGGTTCTCACTGGTGGAGAAGAGGTGGAAGGAGAATTAGTCCTAGACTTTTTCTTGGGAGGCATGATGAAAATACAGGAGAAAAAAATAGAAGAGAGAGAAGAACACAAGCAAAGCACGACAAAGCCCTAATGGCAGAACAATCTACCAAACCCTAACTTAGAAGAACGAGATAAGAACACTGTAATAGGAAGAAGAAAATGAAGAAGCAAGACGAAGACAGTAAAAAAAAATTTACCTGAACAGTGGACAAGGTGAAGGAAGGTAAGCACGAAGGCAAAGAATGACCACGACACGAGGAGCGAGGAGAACCGCAGACAAGAAAAAAAAACATAGGTAAAAAGTGAAACAGATTTCACCTTTTTATAGACAAAAAGAACACGCTGCCAGCGTGCATCCAGCGACGCTTAACAGGGCAGGTGCCAAAGTATGAAAGAAGGGAGAAGGCTACCAGCACGCTTCTAGCGACGTAGAAGGTGCACATGCACAATCAAGCAAAAATACAATCACAAGGCAAAAATTTATAAAAAGAGTTTGAACTATTCTTCATGAAAATTCATACATCTAAACACAAAGCTAAGATTTTAACTGAACTAAAAAACATCCAGATAATCAACTTTTATTCAATCCAAGAAGTAATTATCACAAAACTGATCTTGAAGAACCTATCAAGGTTAATTCAAATGTGATACATTTCATATCTATGGCCAAAATTTCCTTCATGGTTTCTCATACTATACATTTTCTTCAAGATATTGAGCACACATGCATATTAATGAATCAATGCTTGTGTAGTGTGTGAAATACATTTTTGACTTTTACACTTTATACATATGGAAGGCTATTTTAGTGTAATCATACTTGGAAAGTATAGACATACCCCAAACTTCATTTTGGTGGCTTTCGCACATCAGAGATAGGTAGCCTTTTCTGATCTCTTTTTCTTTTCTTTTTGTAGAAGGCATTGACCCTTAAAAAACCTAAGTTTACAGTTCATTCCAAGAATATACCTTCTTTCTCTTTTTCTTTTTGAGAATTACAGTGGCTTTCACTCTAATCTCTATGGCAGCCATTTCCAAAACTTTTCTTTTCATAAAGGTGATAGCCTATAGATCCCAAGCTTCAACACACAATAAACTTCAATACACAAAGGTGTTTAAGACAAAATTGATAGTTGAGTACAAGACATTTCTGTCAATATGCATAGACTCAAGCTTCCTGAATTAAGATTTTAGTATCAAGAACACATAAATTCATTTGGAACAGACATGTAAATCATTTTACATCTAAATTAACTCAAAACAGAACCTGATTTTCAGTTTTGAGAGCATACTCCTAGGGATTTCCTAAGAGTTTCAAATCTGTTCTGATCTAAAGGTTTAGTGAAAATATCAGCCAACTGTTTTTCAGTAGATATATATTTAATCATAACAGTTTTGTCTTCAATTAACTCTCTTATAAAGTGATGCCTGATGTCTATATGTTTAGTCCTTGAGTGTTTAACAGGATTTTTGGAAATATTTATGGCACTTTGATTGTCACAGAAGAGAATCATTTGATCCTGATCTAAACCATAATCAGATAGCATTTGTTTCATCCAAATTAGTTGAGTACAACTGCTTCCTGCAGCAATGTACTCTGCTTCAGCTGTACTCAATGAAACTGAGTTTTGCTTTTTGCTTAACCAAGCAATGAGGTTATTACCCATATAAAAGCAACCACCAGAGGTGCTTTTTCTATCATCCATACACCCAGCCCAATCAGCATCAATGTATCCAGTAAGATATGGGTTTGTTTCTTTGGAGAACCAAATTCCCAGATCAATAGTTCCATTTACATACTTTATAATCCTTTTCACAGCATTTAGATGAGATTCTTTAGGATTAGCCTGATATCTTGCACAAACTCCAACACTAAAACTTATATCAGGTCTACTTGCTGTTAAGTACAGAAGACTTCCAATCATTCCTCTGTACAAGGTAGGGTCTATATCCTTCCCAGATTCATCTTTTCCAAGCTTTAAGCTAGTACTCATAGGAGTCCTAGCATGTTTTGTATGAATTAAACTGAATCTCATGACTAGATTTCTTGCATATTTTGCTTGAGAGAAAAATATCCCTTGTTGAGATTGATAAATCTGAAGTCCTAAGAAAAAATTCAGTTCACCCATCATACTCATCTCAAATTCACTCTTCATTAAGTTTCCAAAGGAATGAGCATGAGTTTCAGAAGTAGATCCAAACACTATATCATCAACATAGATTTGAGCAATCAAAATATGTTTGGACTCTCTTTGAATAAAAAGAGTTTTATCCACATTTCCTCTCATAAATCCAGATTCAAGTAAGAAAGAGGTGAGTCTCTCATACCAAGCTCTAGGAGCTTGTTTGAGTCCATATAAGGCCTTGTTCAGCTTATAAACATGTTTAGGATGATTTGAGTCCTCAAATCCTTTAGGTTGCTCTACATAAACCTCTTCATTCAGATATCCATTCAAGAATGCACTCTTAACATCCAATTGAAACAGTTTAAACTTCAAATAGCATGCAATAGATAAAAGCAATCTGATTGACTCTAACCTAGCTACAGGAGCAAAGGTTTCATCAAAATCTATTCCTTCTATTTGGGTGTATCCCTGAGCAACAAGCCTAGCTTTATTTCTGGTTACAACCCCATTCTCATCAGATTTGTTCTTAAAAATCCATTTGGTTCCTATCACATTCAGATTAGAGGGTCTTTCAACCAATTCCCATACATTATTTCTAGTAAATTAGTTTAGTTCTTCATGCATAGCATTTAACCAAGAGTCATCCAACAAGGCATCTTTATAAGATTTTGGCTCAAATTGAGATAAATAAGAAGAAAATCTTACCTCATTATGTAATTGATGTCTTGTTCTTACTCCATCTGAAATATTTCCAACAATTTGCTCAGTTGGGTGATCTTCGAGAGTTTTTGTCAGAGGAACAATTTCATTGCTTGAGGAAGCATCTCTGATTTCATCCTCTTCATCTACAACCTGCAAAAATTCACAGTCAATTCCTTCATCATTTATTAATACATTAATAGACTCCATTACAACAGATTTTTGCAAGTTAAAAACTCTGTATGCTCTACTTGAAGAGGAATATCCTAGAAAAATTCCTTTATCACTTCTAGAATCAAATTTTCCTAGATTTTCTCTGTCCCTTAGGATATAACATTTACTTCCAAACACTCTAAAATATTTCAAGTTTGGCTGTTTTCCTTTCCAAATTTCATAAGGAGTTTGTTTCCACCCAGATCTGACATATACTCTGTTACTTATATAACAGGCAGTATTTATTGCTTCAGCCTAGAATTTTGTTGACACTTTCTTGGCTATCGTCATGGTTCTAGCCATTTCTTGCAAAACTCTATTCTTCCTTTCCACAACTCCATTTTGTTGTGGGGTCTTAGGAGCAGAAAATTCATGTTTAATTCCTTGTTCTTCACAAAACTTGGAAAACATCTGATTTTCAAATTCTGTCCCATGATCAGATCTTATTCTAACAATCCTCTCTATTTGCAAGTTCTTTTCAACTTGAATTTGACAGCACAATTGTTTAAAGCAATCAAAACATTCAGATTTTTCTCTTAGAAAATTTACCCAGGTGTATCTACTGTAGTCATCTACAGCAACAAAGATATACCTCTTTCCTCCAAGACTTTCAGTCTTTGTAGGTCCCATCAATTCCATATGAATCAGTTCTAATGGTCTAGAGGTTCCTACAATGTTGGTTTTCTTGTGTGTGGCTTTGATTTGCTTTCCTTGATTGCAAGGACCACACATTCCTTTCTTTTTATTGTTTCCAAACTTGGGAATTCCTCTAACCAATTCAGACTTAGAGATTTTTGACAAATCTCTATAGTTAATGTGACCAAGTCTTCTATGCCACAAATCAATTTCATTGCATATAGAAGATTTTAAAGAGCTTTTATTGTTTCCAATGATTCCATAACAATTGTCACTTGTTCTTACAGCTATAAGAACAGTTCTACCAGAATTATCCAAAATTTTACATTCTTTTCTAGTAAAGTTGACAAACAATCTTGAATCACATAACTGGCTAATACTAATTAAGTTTGCCTTCAAACCAGATACAAATAAAACATTTTTTAGACAAACTCCATTACACTACAAAAAAAAGGGGCAACAAGGGCGAATTTTTGCCGGCGGTTTGAGAAAAACGCCGGCAAATGGTGGTTTCGCCGGCGGTTTTTTAAAAGCCGCCGGAAAAAACTCAAGAGCCGCGCAAATGGTAGTTTTGCCAGCGGTTTTTTAAAGGCCGCCGGCAAAAACCCAATAGAGCCGCGGGCAAAAACCAAATAGAGCCGCGGAAATGGTAGTTTTGCCGGCGGGTTTTTAAAAGCCGCCGGCAAAAACCCATTAAAGCCGCGCGAATGAATTGTTTTTTCCGTCGTCTTCTTCTTGCCCCAAATTCCAGCGCCTCCTTCTTCCCCTTGGCGCGCGATTGTCCTGCTCCATTGCCGTTTTCCCCAAGTGCTGCCGCGCAATAGTCGTTCTGCTCCATTGCGGTTTTCCCTCGTCCTACTCCATTGCGGTTTTCCCTCGTTCTCGGTTTCAAGTACAACTGTCGTGGACATGGCTGCTAAAGACGGCGAGCTGAGATCTTCTTAGTCGCTGGAGAGGTGTCTGGGGACGCTATTGCTTCTCGTCTCATGGCTGCTCTCAAGAACCTCTCTCCCTTTCCCATTCGTTTCTCCGGTGTTGGAGGGTTTGCGAACCTTCCCTTCTATTTATTTTATTTATATATTTGCTGTTGTGATCCGGTGAAATTTAGGTTTTTTTTTTTTTCTATTTGTGGGATTTGAATGTAGAAATGGGTTTCCATTGAAGTGTAATACGCAAATGTTCCTACGTTTTTTCCCGGTTGATCATTTGAATTGGCTTTCTCTCATTGGTTGGATTAATGTTTTTCACAGTAGGATCGCTCATTCCTTCTAAATGGTTCTTGATTCTGATCTAGAAGATATTCCTGAGTGGAGTATGTCACATTAATCACCAAGTCTTCTTTCCCCCACCCTGAAAACGCGTCACTGTTTCGAATGTGTTGTTCTAAATTATTGATGTGTTTTCAATGTGAATATAATAAAACTTATACAGGAGATTCAATTGGAGTCTTTTTTTTTTTTTAGTTTGCCTGTGAACTAATATTAAGTGGGGATTTTTTCGCCCAGTTTCCATTTGATTTACTTTCTCTTCTAATAGGTTAGAAACACATAATTTTAAATAAATTTTGATTAAATCTCATGTATCCTCAAAAGTGAAATGCTTAATAAATGTAAGGAAACATTTACTTGTGAAGGGTCATCTTATGTTCAAAATGGTATCAAATCCCTTTGTTAGCTAACGGCGTAATATGTTTTTGCATTGTCCCATCAAACATTTCAGGTCCATGATGTCCAGGCATGGATTACAGTCTCTGTTCCCTATGGAGGATATTGCAGTAATGGGCATCTGGGAACTATTGCCACATCTGAGTAGGATTAGGGTTTTGTAGAGTACAACGAGATTTCTTGCACGTTTTCATAATACCCACATCAAAGTACTTCATTTTCATAGTACCTTCAAATCAGAAGCTTTTCTTGTGCCAATAAATCTCACTATAATTTGTAATTTGGAAATTTCAGATGAGATTAAAGGAAGCAATAGAGGCTTCCATTTCATTTCGGCCCCATGTTGTTGTGACAGTTGACTCCAAAGGGTTTTCCTTCCGTCTCTTAAGACAATTACGAGGTAATGCACACCCACATATTCTTTATGTGAAAACATGGTATGGAGAAGTGAAGGAATGTTTTTGCAGTTAGATATAGTTGGCAAGGACTAGGTAGTCCTGTCCACATTCATTATGTGGCACCATCATTCTGGGCGTGGAAAGGGGGTGAAGCAAGACTCAAAAGACTATCTGAGTTTGTGAACCATTTATTGTGTATCCTTCCTTTTGAGGAAGAAGTTTGCAGATCAAATGGACTAGCTGCCACCTTTGTAGGCCATCCCATTCTTGAGGATGCTTTAGAGTTGAATATGGTATGGATCACTTTCCTTTCTCAAAGAAATGCACAACTAGCTTGCTAGGATAGTCTCATACGTTACATTGATCATATTCTAACTTTCATACCTTTAGTGCTAGTTCCAAGCAGCTTGAAGAAACATCCACCATCAATTCCTTGATCTTCACCAAGATATTGAAGTCAAAATGGATGTTGTAGCTCTGAAATCGCTTAGACTCTTCATCTTTGCTTCGTTCCAGTGAATCCATTTCTCCTTTTATCTGTAATTGTTCAGGTTAGTTAAGAAAACGTGGTGATGAAACAATTAGTTCTACAAGTTGTGTTTCAGCTTCAATGGTGCAAAATTTACCTTGTTAAAGTAACATTCAACCTTGTCAAGGAGCTGGCCTAGGGGAGTCACCACCTTCCAGCTCTCCAGGTTAGAGGCTACTGCTTCCAACTTTGAGTATAATGCTGCTGCTGTCCTTATGATTTCCAACTTCTTTGAAGGGAAACCTTCAAACCTTGATAATACCTTCATATTGAAAATTTAATGATTTTCAGGTAAAATAAAAGAGGTTAGTGATATGGATGTAGAAAAAATCAAACTGAAGAGACCTGAGTTTCATCAGTCAGGACTTCAAGATGAAGTTCCACATGTTTGTGAAATTTTCGAAGCTCAACCATGTCCTTTGTTTGAAAGGAATTGATGGCAGCTTTAATCTCCATGATAATGATACATTTACTGGTATTGGTGATAGAAGTGATAATGATACATTTACTGGTGTTGAGGCTGGTGTTGGTGGTGAGACCATTGTGGATTGTCTTACTGTAATTATAGGCAGTGGCATGGGAGCAGTGGTCGGTTTGAAATCTACAGTTTTGTCACCGGTACCCACATTGGTATTCATCATATTGGAATCAGACTTCATAATAGATGGTTTTCTCTCTGTAGTTTTGGATTCTTCAAGTCCCTCTTCATTTACTGTCATCGGAAATATTTCAGTTATGTTATCTGCTTCCTGGACTTCTTCTTTCGTCACATGAACTGTCTTGTTGCTCTGATTCATGGAGCCAGAGCCTTCAGCTGATACATGAGGAAATATTTCAATTACTTTTACTTTTATTCACTTTTATCTCTCAAGTAATCACTTATATATCTTGATAACTACTAACTATTTTGGCATGACACAACATCTGCTATCTACAATGCCCTTCACTTTTGCTTCTAATCACTATTATGTCCTAATTGTTTGCCCACAACTGTCTAACTCGATAAATACCGATAGACCGGTTAAGTAGTTTCAAATGTATAGTCAAACATTTTAAGGGATGGAAGGCATTGCAATATTTTTTGCGTGCCTTTCTTCTAGTTGCTGTAATTAATGGAACATATTGAATGGTGCAGGTGTTAAGTGGTGAGTACTTCAGCTCCTTAAGCTTTATTATCTGGTATTTGCTTTTATTCATTTTAATATGAGATTTGAACTGTTAGCTTGTCTATTTACTTTTTTTTTGCACTTGTTGGATATTGAGGAGTATTTTGCTCTAATCAATGAATTTCGCATTTTCATTGCTGTTTTCTTATGTAAATTAAACAATTAGCTAGATGCTTGGAGTGAAGCCAATTGAAAAGAACATAGTATTTTGACCTCGATATGGTTTAGAGAAATACAGAGATATTTGACAATGATTGGGGGTGGGAATTAGATTTTTTATTACAGGTTATCTGATTTTGGGACCTATTTCGGCTTGGTCACCCCTTCCATTTTAGGGGAGGTGTTGGCGAAATTTCGGCAACACCTCATATTATTCCTTTCTTGGGTTTCCATTTTCGTAGGCGTATGTGAAGAGGAAAGACTTGAATTGGCATACCTTATATTATTGAATAACTTTAGAGTGAATATAAGTAACTTGAATTGCCATACCTTATATTATTGAATAGTTATTTCTTTATATGTAATTACAAAACATGATTTTATCTAGCTAGCTGTGTTTAAATTAATATGTGTTTAGATACTAATTTTGCTTTGTTTTTTTTTTTTTTATGTAGGAATGAATCCTAACATGGTCCGATGATGTGCATGTCAAGATTTTTTTACTTCTTTAGCAGGAATGAAGTCATGATGGTCCGATGATGTGTATGTAGAAGGATATGGCGCAGCTTGCATGATTAAATGTATTTATTATATTTATGTTAGTTTTTTTAAAATTTATTAAAGATTGAAGTTCATGTTGTAATAGAAAGTAATTGTTAACGTATTGTGGTGTAATTTTTGAAGGATTTTAATGTATTATGTTGTAATTTTTTTTGAATTGTTCAAGGATTTTAATATATTATGTTGTAATTTTTTCGAATTGTTCAAGGATTTTAATATATTGTGTTGATTGTCGATATAAGGTATATATGCAAGTGTATAGATCGTCCTTTTTCACAGGTGCAGCAGCAGGTGTTAAAAAAAAAATCATGAATGGAAAAAAATAAAATATTTAGAAAAACCTGTAGAACCTTATACCGGCGGTTTTCATACCTTCACCGGCGGTTTAAACCGCCGGTAAAGTCCTGGGAAGCGGTTGGGGTAATGATTTGCCGGCGGTCAAAAACCGCCGGTAAAACTATTCACCGGCGGTTTTAAAAACCACCGGTAAAAGTTATTTTTACCGGCGGCCAACGAAACCGCCGGCAAATCTTATCTTTGCCGGCGATCTTTAAACCCGCCGGCAAATCTTATCTTTGTCGGCGGTCACTAAACCTGCCGGTAAAACCGCCGGCAAAAGTCATTGCCGGCGACTCCCTTTGCGGACGGCTGCGGAAGCCGCCGGCAAATATGTTAACGGCGGTTTTTCCACTTTTGCCGGCGGTTTTTCGACCGCCGGTAAAAGTCTGTTGTTTTGTAGTGTTAGGACCAGTTACTGTTCCTTTACCTTTGACTTGAGAAGTGCTTCCATCACCAAATGTTGAACTTCCACCAAAATATTCTTCAAAGGTACTAAACATAGACTTATGTCCACACGTATGTCTTGAACAACCACTGTAAGCACCTCATTTTTGCGCTCCCTGAAGTGCCGGAAATGCAAACCCTGGACAGAAAGTTAAAACCTAAGGGGTGGAAAGTTGACCTTTTAATCAGATAAAATTTGGCCACCTTGCTTTATACCATTGGATAGAGAATCTCGACACGGTTCCAACGCAACTGAGTTTGCTGGAATCGGAGTCCGGATGAAGGTTCTGCGGGCGGTCAAACTTGAGGATGAGCTGAAAGTTGACTTTTCCTCGATTTCCGTGCCAAGTACCTTGCCCTATACCATTGGATAGAGAATCTCGACACGGTTCCAACGCAACTGAGTTTGCTAGAATCGGAGTCCGAATGAGGGTTCTGCGGGCGGTCAAACTTGAGAATGAGCCGAAAGTTGACTTTTTGCCGAACCCCGAGCCAGGTGTTTAGCCCAATCCCAATGGATGGAGGACTTCAATACGATTCCAACGCAATTGAGTTTGCTCAAATCGGAGTCCGGATGAAAAAGATATGAGCAGTCAAAGCTAGGGGCATTATTGGAATTTTAGTGATGCCACATGGGATGCCACGTGTGCACATGGAGTGCTCGCATGGGATGCCACGTGTGCACATGGGGGCTCCACATGGGATGCCACATGGACCCAATGCATGCTTCACATGTGCCATCTCCCACCAACGCTTCATCTTCCCATTAACCCTTCATCTTCCCAACAAAAACCCTTCATCTTCCCACTAACTCTTAACTTCCCAACAAAGACTCTTGACTTCCCAACAAAGACTCTTGACTTCCCCATAAGACTCTTAACCTCCCAAGAAGACTCTTAACCTCCCCATAAGACTCTTGACTTCCCCAAGCAACCATTGCTCTCCCCAAGACAACCATCCATCTTCCAAGGTTTAAAAGGATTTTTTCTCCAAGACTTCCAAAGGGGAGCTCCCATTTTTGGAACCTCTCTCCATTCTCTCCAACCTCTCTCCTTTTTCTCCAGCAACCCCACCTTATCCAAATGATCCCAAAACCCACTCCAACCCCATCTCAAGCCTTGAAACCCTACTCAAATCTCTTCTAATCACTTCTCTACACTTATTTCTTCCTTCTAAACACTAAAAGAGATCTTTGGAGTGCATTTGGAGAAGAAGAAGTGCTGCTCCAGCACAAGAGGAGGTCAAGAATACTCTAAATGGTTTTGTAAACTCAAGGTGAGTTCCCTTATGTATTTTTATTTAACATACTTGAATATTAGCATGATTGGAGCACTTTTTATTTCTTTTCTAGTGTCATACATTTGCTGTTCTTATCATGGTATGTTTCACCCCCTTGTCTTGAGTTCATGCTAGCCTAAATTTGTAGATAACCCCATGGTAAGGGGGGAATAGCTTCCAGTAGTATAAAGAGAGGAAGGAAATCATTTTTGACTGATTTAGAGGGTTCATAGGTTATTGTTTGGCTGCTGTATTTCTTTTATTTGTGCTTTATTTTCATCAAAAGGAGGAGTATGTTCCTCTTCTATCTCATCCAATGTACCCCCTACGTAAGCCCCACTATCCCTTTGCTCCCTTTCTTTGTGGTTTTCATTCCTATTTTTGTGTGTTTTCTCATGATGAATGGTTCTCTCTTGGGTAGGATTTATTGATTTTGAAATATGCATACTCACATGTATAAATGTGTTCCCCTTTCTCCTTCGGAATGCTATTGTTTTTGAGTCCTCCTTAGCCCCTTTTAGTTTGTGGTATTGTATATTGATAAGCCCCTTCATTTGGCCGCTGTTATGCCCCATCCCCCCGTAGCTTGCTGTATTGGGTCCATTAAAGTGCTCCTTCACCCCACCAAAACCCCCTAGGTTCAGCATGTTAGTATCCCGAATGAGGGGTGGCTTTCCCCCTCCCTAATCCCCATGGTTTCCAACCCTTTTGGCATGGTCAATCACCATTACTAGCTGCTGTCCAAGGCACCTACAGCATGCTTTTATTCAAATATGTTTGCATGGTAGGACCATTACTTGCACGCACACCAAGTGCACACACCTATCCCCAACTTAGTGGCATGCTAGGTCACTTTCCCTCCATTTCTAGCCCCCTTTTAGCATGCTAATTCCCTCCAAACAGCTACTGGTTTGGCTCACCTGCAGCGTGGTTTCTCTTTATAAATTTGTGTAGCATGCCTATGTACATTTGTATTTCTTGAATACATGCACACCTCTCCATTAGAAGCATGCTAGGTCACTCTTTTTTACTTGCATTATTATTTAATTTGTTTACAGGAGCACCCACTTCGCTTCATATGTACATGTTATGTGAGTACTTATTAGGGTTTAAGTCATGCCACCAAGACCTATGTGGTTGTCCCCCTTTTACCTTATTTGATTGCTTGTGGATTTATGGAATGAAGATGCAAAAAAAAGCAGGAACACTCAAGTCCCTGTTTCACTGCTGATTTGGATGTAAATGAGAGAAGGCAAAGCCCGTAGCCTTCTCCCCCTCACCCATGGTTCAAAGGTCCCTAGAGAGACCCAAAATGGGGTATTCCCCCACACTTTGCACCACTGTGGGCCCACATGGTCACTAGAACCTCCTAGGAAGCCCAAAAACCACGCCCATTGCAAAGCCCTTAAAAATGCATGGTTGGGTGTGACTTTTGGTTTTTGTTAATTTGAATAACCTCACAAGTGAACCAAGCGAACTGATAGGGTTTCCGGGTCATCCGGAAACCCGACATGGGACCTGGACCCTCGGTCCAATTTGGAACATCCGTGGGCCTTCCAATGGGGCCCACCAAGCCCGATGAACCGGAAAGCATGCAAATAAGCAAAATTAAGTGAAATTAAACAATCAAATCGGATGGGCCAAACCTAATGCGGCCCACCCTAACTTTGTTTGTGGAATGATGTTTAAATTGCGGGGTTTGGCCGAGACCAAGGGCAAGGGCCTATCGGGCCCGTCAAAGCCCACCAACCAACCAACCAAGTGAGGGTTTAAAACCCTAAACTTCAGGAACATGGGCTTGCAAGCCTAAGATTGGACTACAGGCCCCAAGCCCCAATGTCCACAACCCTTTGGTGAATTTAAATAAGATAATTTGAAAACGTTTTGGCAACCATCATGGGGGCCCACCTAGGGGCCCGCAAATCAATGCAGACCCATCTGTTACAGGGAAATCACATAAATGCCCAAATTAAACTTTACGGAAAAATCAATTCACTTCACCAAAGCCTACAGGGCCTCCTAGGCTTAGACAGAGGCCCACATGGGTACATGGGCTTACCCAAGCCCACCAAGGACACCGTGGACCTTCCAACGGGGCCCACACCATCAAACACAGATCACCTAATTCAAGCGAGATAAAATCAACTAAAGGGAACCACACCACTCAGGTGATCCTGCCGAGACCAAAATAAAATGGCATGCTGGATTAGGAACCGGGTGAGAACCAAAATGGACAGCTGACTCAAACCTAGGAAGCTCTTTGGGACCTGTCAACCGACAGGGTGGATCGGGGTGTCTACGGACTTCCCCGAACCACAAATGAGACCTTACTTAGAATCTCACGCCGCAGACCAACCAATTAGACTAACTTAAGCACTCAGGTGTCCGCCTGCACCCCATCAGGCGGTGGCGACTCCGATTTCCCGTTTTCTACCAGTGCGATCGTTTTTCAGGCGCGCACAACCACTATCCAAGTACCACATGTTGACATCATGAACTTTCAAAGCTATATGAACCACATTTGCAACTAAAGAATCTTTTCTAACCGAAATCTGTTTTTCATGAGTTTTCTGAGAAGTCCCTTCATCAACAACTTGAGATTTTGAAGGAAGTTTCTTTGACAGATTTGTAACTTCCTTATTTAATGATTCAGTCAATTTTAACAAGGAATCAAATCTGTTATATAAATCCAAGGACTGACTTTGATTTGCTTTCCTCTTATTGTCAAAATATCCCTTGGGAAAACCATGCAAAACATGACACTTTGGTCTTATATGACCTCTTTTATTACAATGATGGCACACAGGTATGAACCTATATTCAGAAGAATCAAAATTTCCAGATTTGACAGTATTTCTAACCTGTACAGATTTAGATTTTTCAGATTTTGAAGATTTACTTGTTGAGCTTGTTTCTCCAGCAGAAATTTTCTGTGAAAATTCCTTATTTTGATTACTTACACATTCTTTTTTTCAGCAGAATTTGAGCTTTCAGGAACTTCCTTTGAAGTTGATTCCTCATCAATTTTATGATTTCCTGCAGAAAAATTTGAAGCATTAGATTTAATTGAATTTGACAATTTCTCAAGTTCAATAACTTTACCTTGAAGTGCAGAAATCTGAGCTTCCTTTTCTTTTAATTTTTTAGTTTTTTCAGTCAAAGAAGTTACCAGAAAATTTTCTTTGACATGTCTTTCAAGTAACTTCTTGTTTATTGAATCTATTTCTGCAAAAGCTTTATTTTTCTCTGTTTCTGACTCCTTCAATTTTTTACTCAGTTTCTTGACTTTCTTCTGAGCTCTATTGAATTCCTTATATAGCTGATTGTAGGCTTCTTGTAATTCTTCTTCATCATCTGATAAACTCTTTTTATTATCTCCTGCAATATCAGAGATTGAACTACCAGAAGAAGATGAGTAAAAGGAATTGAAAGCAGTAAAATTAGCAGAAATATCCTCATCTGATTGTGAAGAATTATCAGTATTAATGTCATCCCAAGTAACCTGATAATTTGTCTTTTTCTTTTTATCCTTTGAGGGACAATCAGAAGCAACATGTCCAAATCCTCTACATTTATAGCATTGAACTTCATCGTTTTGAGGAAATTTCTTCTCCTTTCTTAGATCAGAAACTTTCTTATCAGATCTTCTATTAGATCTGTCCATAGATAACAAAGGATTAGATTGTCTCTTTTTAAACATTCTCTTGAAATTTTTAGCTAAGAGAACTAATTCATCCAGATCTACTTCAGAATTATCTGATTCTTCATTATTTACAGATTTTAGAGCTACTCCTTTACTCCTTTTAGGAATATTCAGATCTAGCTCATAAGTCTGTAAAGATCCTACCAGATCTTCAATTCTCATGGTATCCACATCTTTTGCCTCTTGAATGGCAGTAACTTTTGGTCTGAATTTTTCAGGCAAAGATCTCAATATCTTCCTAACAACCTTGGATGTAGAGATCTTTTCTCCAAGGTTAAAGCTCGAATTAACAATATCCGAAAGTCTAGCATAAAATTCATCAAAGGACTCATCATCTTTCATTTATAGAGTTTCGAAAGATGTTGTAAGTCTTTGAAGTCTAGACAGCTTGACAGCTGAGGTTCCTTCATGAGTGACCTCAAGAATGTCCCAAGCTTCCTTACCTACTTCACATGAGGAAATTCTCCTAAATTCCTCAACACTTACAGCACAAAATAAGACATTCATTGCCTTGTTGTTCCATCCACATAGATCAGATTCAGCTTTACTCCACTGATCATGAGGTTTAGGCATCACAACACCTCCTTCTGTTGTGATTTCTGGTGGATGATAACCATTACATACCGAGAGCCAAACACGCTCATCGATAGATTTCAGGTAAGCTCTCATCCTTGCTTTCCAGTAAGAATAATTGTTACCTTCGAATAATGGAGGTCTAGAGGCAGATCCTCCTTCTTTTCCAAAGTCCATGCTATAGATCTAGATCACACTTTGTATAGCAATTCAAAGTGAATAGGCTTTGATACCAATTGAAAGAGTAGGAGACTACTCTACAGGTTCTCGATCTACAACAATTATGATCTTAACAATGCGGAAACAAACACACAGAAATTATACGAGGAAACCTGAATCCAGATCCAAGAAAAACCTCGAGTCTATATGAGGCGACTAACCCTTAGAATCTCCACTATTGAATGAAAGTCAATTACAAAGGAAAACACACTTAACCTTTACAATTGAACTCACTCAACAGCAATCCACAGCTCGAATCCACGAACAGTAGCACAACTTGAATCCACAAGCTGCAATTCACGATCTATCCAGATCCATAGCTCGAATCCACGAACTGCAACACAACTTGAATCCACAAGCTGCAATTCACGATCAATCCAGATCCACATCTCGAATCCACGAACTGCAACACAACTTGAATCCACAAGCTGCAATTCACGATCAATCCAGATCCACAGCTCGAATCCACGAACTGCAACACAACTTGAATCCACAAGCTGCAATTCACGATCAATCCAGATCGTGACAATCACCTCAGAGTCCACTAAGATGATCCAATGCAATAGGAATCCACCTATGCATCCAACAAGCTCGGTCACCAATCCAGGAGATCATACGATCAAGTGAAGTTCCGAAATGAAGAAGAATCCTCAAACTTCAATTCCAGGTGATCTCTCTCAGCTCTCCCCCTCACTCGATCACCGACTCTCTAAAAATCAATTAATTGAATCTCAAACACCTCAAGATCCAAATCCAATTAATCAAAAGAAAAAGTCTTTTAAAAAACAAATACAGCTCGTCTATTTAAAGAAGAAAACTCAGATCGCATCGAGCGCTGGTGGCGTCGCCTTGCGATCGGGGTAGAAGGCTGGAAGCGAACTCAAGTCCCGCTCAAATCCAAATAGACTCAATTAAGGGCGCGCTGCCAGCGCGCTGCTAGCGGGAGGGAACGCGGCATGTGCACAGCTGATTTGTAGATTCTTCAATCTTGCTCTGCGCTACCAGCAGCGTGTCGGTGTCGCCTTACGAAGCCGGTACGCGTGCTTTACTTTCAAAGTGCTATTTCACTTATGCGCTGCCAGCGGAGTGGTAGCGGCGTTATTCCTTGCAAGTGTCTTTACGAAATGTTCTTTCTTTAGAAATCTTTACATTTCCTTGAGCTACCAGCGGCGTGGTAGCTGTGTGGCAGCCTCACCTTCCTCTTTACTAAATTCACAGAATTTATATTTTGATTCTGCACATCTTGAAGATTATTAGAGGATATAATTTGTCAAACATTTGCCATATAAGGAGTGTGAGGTTTCACACTTACAGAGGGGAAAGGCTTTTGATTTCTCTACAGAGCTCATTTGTGAGCATCTGGCTCTGGAAATTGTACAAATTCTCGAATTTGACTACCACAATCCTCCATCTTACCCTCCATTTCTTGTTATTCATCGTGAGTTGATCAGTATGTACTAAGGTCTTCCTAAGGGTGAATTATTGAAGCACAGTCATCTCGATGGTTATCTGAGAGTTATGAATTTGTTTGTGTGTTCCAACCTCGCACCCACTGACCACTACTCCGACGTAACTGGGTCAAGAGCTCGGTTACTCCATGTGTTATGGAACAAAAAAACCGAATGTGCAGCATCCACAATTTTCAATACCATTGTAGGCATCTGGAACTCCAAATCTTTACCTCTCAGACTTCCATTTGGTGTACTTATCACTAAGATTCTTCTTGCGAAGGGAGTGCATCCCTCCTCATCTGATCCTCCTGTTCCTCTTCGTGCCACATTGGACCCCAACACTATTATACGTAGTGAGGCCCAGGTTTCAGGTGCATCAAGTGGTAATCTATCTTCCTCTGCCCAATCATCTTCATTTGATATGTCCTCTATTATGGAATGCTTGGATGCCATGCAAGAATCCCAGCAAGCATCCTTCCAGGCTATCCAGGAAAGGCATGAGGCATTAGCTCGAGAGTTCCATGAAAAGCAAGAAGGCCGACAAGCATCTTTTCAGAATATGCAGGAAAGGCAAGAGGCATTAGTTAAAGAGGTCCATGAGATGAAAGAAAATAGCTCACAAGACTTGGATTACATGGGGCGAGAGGTGGATAGAATCTTTGAGGCCCAGGAAAGAAACCACAATGAGCTTAGGAGCATGATCCATGGGATGTCACAGACGTAGCAGAATATGGACGAGTAGATGCAGATCTTCCTCAAATGCTTTATGGGCCACTAGGACTGAGGGTGGGTGCAGTGGGAGGTTGTGGAGATGGCTTCTGTTTTCCATGCTATTGATGGAGAAACGTGACGTGTGTTTGGATGACTGGAATATGGACATCTTGATGATAAATTTTGATCGAATCGAACGAGGATTTGTGGATATAATCATATAAATTCTTGATGTGTTATTTGGATGACAGAGATGTTATGTGGTTGCTTTTAGGATTAGAGTATTGAATTGATATGTAGTCCAAGTGATGTTCAACTTTTTTTTAAATCATTGATTGCATAGCAAATCATATGAAATATATGCTATACTGTTATTCATTGATCTTAATATCTTTTATATTTTGGTGGTTGTTTAGATGCCATCACTTTTGCTATTTGTTATGCTTGATCAATTATAATCCATTTTTTTTTTGGAAACCCAAGCTAATTTAACAAGAGAATAAATGCTAAATGAGACATATGGAGCCAAATTAAAAGAATATTTGTAGATATGGTGATTTTTGCTACGAAATGTTACGAATATTAGATTACTATGATGTTCGCAACAGAGGGACAACATAATACTAATCATTACGATGACGCTTGCTACAAACCGTCCCAAAAATGAAAGGTCGCATGTAAAAGCTAATTCAGCATCGAATATAAGCATACTGTTGCGGGGATACAATCATAGGGGGATACAGCCTACAAGCTAAGTCATATAGGGTTCGGAACACGATCCTTCACTCTTCGTCTTACATGTCCAACCCTAACAAATACGTTGGATCGGCCAAGATGGACTAAACTACTTCGTTAGATAGCGGACCTTTACCCTGGTCCTCCACTGCTTCTTGATGAATTTTGAGATTGTAGTAGCGAGACTTCCACATATACATTATGCACATCTCACGCCGTATGTGGCTCACGGCCGCTTCGTATTCCTGCGCGTTTGTGCGGGGCATGTGTTTTGCACGTCGCTTGGGGATTGGTGTACCAAGTTCACGCAGGTCTTTCGCATACCACTCGTTTAGATTATTGTCGAACTTCCACTCACGCATCAATGTCTCGAAGAATAAGCGTGCATCTCATTTTATACGCTTGTAATCAATATCGTATGGCCAAACTATGCCGTAGTTATGGTCACCATATGGATCATAATTATCCAGACGTAGCTTGTACATGGTGGAATGTCGCCTTGTAAAGGAGTGAATACGATATTAAGATACCTCGAGATGCTTATATATAATGAAGCACGTGCCGAGTGTTGTGGTGCCAATGTGAAACATGTTGAGCGATTATCATATGCGGCATGAAGCACATGGCCGGGCTTCACCGTACGCGGCACGAAGCATGTTGGCAATACATCTATTCTTGCCAACGTGAAACGCGTTCCCACGGTAATACTCGGTGAAACATGTTTCACGTTGGCAACAGAATTATTAGGACATGCTTCGGGCTGCTTACACTGTGCTGTCTTCGATAATTTGAAGAAGCACAATGACATTGAATTCTCTATAAATAATCATACAACTTTTTTTGCAGGCCCAAATCATGGAATCTAACCGTGATAAAGTTTGGGATTTCCAATAGACATTGTGCCCATGTGGGAAGGGGATGCTGAAGCGAAGACAATTGCATACATCACGTAATCCAGGATGCTATTTTGCCACATGTCCAGTAAGTTTCACATGATGTGTAATTTATGGCATATAAAATTTATACTTTCTAACAAGCTTTACATTCATTAGGGTGATGACGATAATGGTTTCAGCTTTTTCGTATGGTGCGATGAGCTCAGCATTTGTGAGTGTGGAAGGGGTCCATGCCGAGTCATGACCGCTAAAACCAAAAAGAATGCAGGTCATTGTTTTTATTGTTTCCTGCTTCAGGTACGGCCAAGAACTGTTGATAGCTGTAATCCTAATGTGCATTTAACAGGTGTTAATGATATTTCATTTCTATGATATTCATGTCTGTTGTAGGAGAAACATGGTTGCAACTTCTTTTCTTGGTTGGAGGATGAAACTGGCGGGGGATCGGGGGAATCTCCTACGAGGAGTAGCACACGTCAAAACAGAAGTGTTATATGTGAGCTTGAACGTAGATTGCTGGAAGAAGAGAGCAACCATGCAAGGAGGATGGCAGACATCTATCAACAACTACTACATGACCTCGACAACATCAAGATAAAGGATTGACATATTGATTAGTGGACTTCAATGTTAACAATGTATGAAAACGGAAAAATGCATGTAATTACCAAGTCCTAAACTTTTATTGTGGGACGCACAATTGTATCAATCAAACCGTAGTAGAAAAACCTTTCATAAAGAAACCTCTGTATTGGTATGTATGATGTTAATGAGCATGCCCTATATCTAGCATTATTAAAAGTGAAGCATAAACTTCCTATGTTCCATTTGCTCCTTTGAGAGAACAATGAAGTATCTGCACAAACACCGTGTCCCATACCAAACCTTGACATTGTTATGGGAGTACAACGATGGTCTTACAGTAAACGCCCACTCCAGGTGGGAAAAAAACACAATCTTAGAGGGATACAAGCAGGGTCTTAAGGGGATACAAGTTGCTACTTACGGGGATACAAGCACTGACTTAAGGGGATACATGCACAATCTTTGGGGGGATACAAAAGGATCTTAGGGCCATTGCATGCTGAAATTAGCTCTAATTCACATCAAATACCAAATAATTTGGACGAAATTATGTGGCACAAGTTATGGAAGAAACACGGCATTGGCTTAAGTTTCTCATAATACATTTGCCACATGTACATAAACGAAGATAGTCAACCAATCCATTAATCCACCTTATATAAGTCAAGCTTCTACTTTGAAGAAAATCTAATATGATCGAATGGATCGATTATCAACTATATTGAAGAAAATCTAGACGATGAAACCCCATATGTTATACAAGTTACTCATAAACATAACCTTCTATGTTAGACGACTGAATCAGCTGGACTCATGACCCACTTGCATTTATTTGTGGCATACCTTGCTGTTGCACTTTAGTTGGACCTTCATAACGTTGTTGCGATGTCAAGATGTACGGTCATCAAGCCATTTCAACAACACAATTCTACTCATTATATGTATGAACGGTATGTAACAAACGAGATACAAGCACTGACTTAATGGGATACCAGCATAATCTTAGGGGGATACAATCACGGTCTTAAGGGGATACAAGCTTCTACTTGAGGGGATACAAGCATTGACTTAAGGGGATACAAGCTTCTACTTAAGGGGATACAAGCACTGACTTAAGGGGATACAAGCTTCTACTTAGGGGGATACAAGCATTGACTTAAGGGGATACATGCACAATCTTTGGGCGATACCCTTATATTGTTGCTTTCGCCAGTGTCATTGCGAATCCAACACCTCGATCCTTGTCTCCTTGTGATTGAACACAATAAGGAACCAGTGGTTCCTGTGACAGACGGGGATAAAAAGCTACAAGACAATCATAGTGTAAGCACCTCATTTTTGCATCTCCCAAAATGCAGAAAATGAAATTTTAATTGAAAAGTCAAACTTAAAAAAGTCAAACTTGAGAAAGTCAAAAAGTTGACTTTTTATCTTGTGCAAATCAGTTGCCATGCTTCCCACCATTGGAAAGAGGATTCCGATATGATTCTAATGGAACAGATTTTGCTCAAATCGGAGTCCAAATGAAGAAGTTATGGACTAGTCAAATCTGAGAAAAGCATAAATCGACTTTCTGCTAAAACCCAGATCAGCTACCCCATTTGATACCAACAGAAAGGGCATCTCGACACGACTCCAACGCAACTGAGTTTGCTGGAATCGGAGTCCCGAATAAGGAAATATGAGCAAAATCGGCTCCCGGACGCGGCCCGGCACTTCTGCTAAAAAACTCGAATTTGCTGCTAAATTGAAATTCAGTGGATAGGGAATCTCGTACTGATTCCAACGCCACTAAGTTTGCTAAAATCGGATATCAGACGAGTGAGTTGTGAGTAGTTGAAGTGTCTGAAAATCTACACACGTGGCAAACAGTGAAGAAAGAGCAGCAAAATGAAAAGTTTTGAATTAAAAAATAATATTTTTTCTAAAAATCTAATTAAAGTATTTAAAATAAAAGAAAAAGAAAAAAAATCAAAAGATGCATGTGCACCCAAAACTTGAAACAAAAAATCCTAATATCATAATAGTAAAAGTACATAAGAAAAAAAAAGAAAATAAAAAGAAATATATGTGGTTGGACGAATTCTCCATGTGGAGAATTCGTCCAAGCAAACTTAGCCTCCAAGTTTACTTGGAGGCTAAGAAAAGAAAGCCATCATTGCATATATTTAAAAAAAGGCACAAATGGAAAATGGGTAAGGTTTGGTGATAAAATGAGAAAGTAATTGAGTTTTGGTTATGGGTTATAAAAAGAAACCCTAGCACAAACTTAAAGGGACGGCTGATTTTTTTTGGGGCTCCTCCCATCTCTCCCAAGCTTCTCCATTCTCTCTCCCAAACTCTCCCATGGCTGCCCCCTCTTGTGCACCTCCATTGATCACCTCCATTCACCCCTAAGTGCACTCAAATTGACCTCAAGGCCTCCTACCCTCTTCACCCTTGGTTCTCAACCCAAGAAACATACTTGAAGCTCCTTGGTGCTAGGAGAAGAAGAGCTTGAAGTGCTGCTCCAGCCAAAAGGAGGTGCTACCACTCCACTCAAGGGTTCAAAAACCCCAAGGTGATGTTCCCTATGGCCTTTTGTTCATGATATATGAAAATGAGCTCCATATGAGCATGTGTTTTGACCATGTGTTTCTTACCATTTCAAGCATGCCATCCTCTCCCATTTTGTTCCCCATGTGCATGTCCTCTTGATGTTGTTGTTGCCACTTTCTCATGCTCATTTGATGGGTGGTCAGCCCCACATGGCAAGAAAGGTAAGATGCCGGTAGAATAAAGAGAGGCTAGGGAGTAGTTTGGTGGGTTAGAGAGACCTTGCAACCACCATTCGGCTACTGTTTTGGCTTTCGTCATGGAGGTCTATTCTTCAAAGAGTGGAGCATGTTCCATTCATGTGTGCCATCTAATGTATCCCTAAAGTAACCCCCCTTCTATTCCCTTCTTTATGTGAGTCTTCTCTTAGAACAAGAGCATGATCTAGATTGATATTGTCATGGTAAAGATCATGAGATGCATGCTGGAGTTTATGTCTTATGTTTGGCCATACATAGTCTAGTTGCTATCTTGTATAATCCAACCATGCTTTGAAACATGTGTTTTATCTTGGTTTGATGTCCTCCTATTTGCACGCATGTTTGCTCATTTTTCCGAAAGCCAAAGACCGAAACAGGGATCCTTGATCCCTGTTCAAGTACTGTCCCTTGCAAGAGAAAGGAGAAAGGGAACCCCCACCCTTCCCCTTGCTGTTTTGACTTTGAAAACCCCAAAAGAAAAGCCAAATGGCTTCATCTGGACCATTGTGGGCCCCCACAGGGGCCCACACAACTACTGAGACACCCTAAGAACCCAAGAAACCAACCCCAATGCCAAAATCCAAAAAAATAGCTTCTGTAGGTTGATCCGGCAACTCAGGCCGGATCAACTGAAGCCCATGTGTAGCCGGCTAAGGATGCCGGATACACTAAGACTTGTGTGTAACCGGCATCTCAGGCCGGCTACACTGCTAGAAGGTTGTTTTTGCTTTTTTTGTGTTTTTGTGCTATTTTTGTGCTTGGTTTGACCAAACCACATGAACCGGAAGGGTTTACGAGTCACTCGGAGACCCAAGATGGGCCATGGACCGACCCGGTCCAAACTGATTCCAGGTGGGCCTTCCAATGGGGCCCACCAAGCCCGACCAACTCATTCATGTCTAAATAAGATAAGTAAGAGATTTGGGTGGGCTAGACCAATTGAGGCCCACCCAAGCCCTGTTTGGGCCATGCATGCTTAAAGTAGATCGTGGTTTGGCCAAGACCACGGGCAGGGCCTATTCGGGCCCACTAAGCCCATGAACCCAACCAACTTAGGGTTTAAGAACCCTAACTCAGGAAGTCTTGGGCTTTCAAGCCCAAGCCTAGGTAAAGGGCCCCAAGCCCAATATCTGGCCCATTTTTTGTATATGTGATCAAAGATAACTCAAACCACTTGGCAACCAATTGTGTGGTCCACTCAAGGGCCCACGAACAATCCCGGCCCACTTGTGCATAGAAATCAAATTTAATCAAACTTGGAATTTAAATAAAATCAATTTACTTAAACCAAAGCCCAAAGGGCCTCTCAGGTTTAGACTGAGGCCCACCAGGGGACCTGTGGGCTCAACCAAGCCCACCAAGGAATCCGCGGGCCTTCCAATGGGGCCCGCTCAATCAGACTCACATCACTTTAATTAAAAAGATAAAATCAAGTAAAGGGACCCACACCACTTTGGCGGTCCCGCCAGACTTAATCAAATCACATGCTGGAATAGGAATCGGGTGAGTGAGAGACCAACTGAGTTGATTCAAACCAAGGAAACTTATGGGACCCGTCATTCGACGGGGTGGACTGGGGTGTCTACGGACTTCCCCAGACCGCAACCGAGCCCCTACTTAGAATCTCAAAGCCGCAGACCCCCAAGCCTTAGTAGAAGAACTTAGGCACCCAGGTGTCTGCCTGCACCCCATCAGGCAGTGGCGATTCCAAACAAATCCCGAGGCACGCATCGTTTTGCGTGTGCCTCGTCGTGCGACCGAAATCGGGTGCACACACATAGCATGAAAACAAATACAATGGTTTCCATTAATAATGCTGCTATGAAAACACTTCAAGTAGACAAGATAGCACCCAACCATAGAAAATGCAAACTTACACACCAAGTGGGACTCATGAAGCAAACAGCCAGTCTTATTCACAGTGAAGAATTTTTGGTATGCAGCCTTCACGATTATTTGGTTGCTTCTTATTGCTTCCTAAAATTTATAATAACATCAGTACTCTACATGAGCAAGAACAATATACAAGTTCAAAGATAGGGCAATATACTTACACTGATGTAGGGGGCGCAATATTGCCTAGGAAACGCTCGAAGAATGACGTAGCTGTCGCCTCACTAAGCAAACAACATGGGCAGCCACGACCTGATTTCCATATAACACATAATTATGTTATCTTAACATATATGGATATAAATATCATATTGTAATTAAAAGTTACAACGTCGTGCTTCCCACATACCGAGCTCCCAATCATGTATTTGTCCATCAAGCCACGAATCTCGCCCATGGTAACATGAATGCTATTGAGATCGGCAACAGTCGTGCTATACAAACAAGGAAGTCATTCGGCTTAGTGCAGGGAATGAACAACGTAAATATGACAACCATAAAGGAATTCTTATGTTTATGTAACTGTGGACCCCACATATGCATACATGGTGACAATGAATGTTTAAATAAGACACTAATAAGTATAAATCGTGGTAATGAAGTACTTACTCATCATCGCGGGAAAGATAAATATATTTGCAGAGACGCTTTTCGTCAGGTTCGAGGGGAGGGAATTTGTATTCCACTACATACGGAGACGAAAGCTTTGTTGCCATCTACTGTATTCGTCTCTTTCTGCTTGGGATTGGAACCGGGGTGCAAGTGGCGGTTTGCTCAGAAGGTTCAGCCACATCTGGTGGCACCTTCGCACCTGCGTCCTCGCAGGTGGTAGGATCCTCGGTTGGTGCCCCCCCATGGTCCGAATGTAAAATCCCAGATTTTATAAACAAAATAATATCAATTATTAAATAGACTGATCAAGTATTTAATATTGCAGGAGATGAGGCATTGGTTCAACCTGGAGAAGCCTAAGTTGACCGGAGAAAATTGGGGAACCTAGCTAAGGTGAGGTCATGATTTTAGGTTGACTAGAATTTTAATATAAAAATTTTGTTAATGAGGTGATTTGTTTAAGTAAGTTAAAGGAATAAAAATAAAAATATAAGAACAAATAGAGAGGTGGTTGAACCCCATAGAGTGGAGGTTGACCCAGATTTTGGTTTGGGTTGAGATTTTGTTTGGTTTAATGAAGGGGGCAAATGAGTAAAAACAAAAAAATAATAAAATAACCTAAGAAGTATGCGACTATTCACGTCCAAGTGAACAGCCACCAACTTCTATTATTCTTCTTCCTTCTCTTCCTTGTGATTAAACCCTAACCCTAAACAACCTTTGGAGCAAACTTTTCAGAAGGAGAAGGAGAGGATTTTCGTCCAGAAAATTCAGGTAAGAACAACTAGAGAAAAAGTTTCTGTTTTGGAAGTTTAGACATGATTTTGAGTTCTAAAAGTGTGATTGTTTGATCCAGAAGAGATAGAGGCTTGCTGTGTTTGCTTGGATTATCTTTGGGGTGATATCTTAGTGCTGTTAGAGAAGGTTATAGTCCCAAAATGAGGTAAGTAGTCCCTTTTATATTTGCATAAACAGATTTTCGTGTTTATTCGAGGATAGTGTTTAATCTCATGTTTGATGGTTCGTTTGTGTATTATATTGTGGTTTAATTGCTCAAAAATTGTTCTAACATGTTTATAATGTATTCCTGAATGGTTTAGTATGGATTTGATGCTGTAGAATTTAAGTTTTCGATTTTTGAATGATTTACGCAACTTTTCAGAAAAATTCAGAAAGTGTGTTTTGCGACAGGCCGCTCGAACCGCCGCTCGAGCGCCCATATGGGTCTCGAGAGCAGTTCGCGGGCGCTCGATGCCGCTCGAGCGGTATCGAGGGCGCCTCGCCTGTGCTTTTTAATTTCCAGAAAACCCAAAAGTGATCAAAACCCAGAAGACGAACGCCCGAAGCGCCGCTCGAGCGACCACCCTGAATTCACCTAGATTTTATGTCTCCTGTTCGAACGCCCATTGCCGCTCGAGCACCCCTTGACAGATTTTTAAATTTCTCCATCTAGCTTAGTTTTTCACCATGAAATTGTTTTTATTTAATTTAAACCTATGTACCTTTAAGTTTAGAGTTTTTAGAAATAGTTTACACTAACAAATGTTTAAAATTAATTTTTATAAAGATTTCGGGTAGATTTTACCAAAGAGGCTTTTTAACTTAAAACCATTGTTCCAAACAATTCTCTTTTTAACAAAACTTGATTTTAAGAGTTCCTACACCTGTATTTGGGTTATTTGAGTGTATTTTGTGCATCGAAGGATTCGATACACATCCGGGACATAGTTGCCCGTTGAAACCTGAAGTTTGGACATATGACTTGGTGCCACTTGTGTGGGATTTTGGGCCACAGTTGTGACAAGGCAGTTGCTTGATTTGTTTATTCCGCAGTTGCGGGTTTGGTTATTGACACAGTTGTGTTTCCGCATGTGCGGGTGTTATTAGGAAATATGTCCATTCCTTGGTTTGGTTTTTCCACCGTTGAGTGGGTTTAGCAATTGCATGGATCCATAGAATAGCTAGTAAGTGAAAAGTCTTCTAGAGTGGTTTGAATTCTGTATCATAGGCATTCCATCATCTCGAGGATGGTATTACTCCTGGATAGGTCGGTTGCTACGTTACCCACTCCCGGATAGGTTGGGCCGTACATGCTAACTCATTTCGGTTGTCGGTTGGGTTCTTCCGTTGGTGTCAAATAGCCAGTCTGCAGTTGCTTCTGGTCCATCTATAATTCGGTTAGGTAGCATATTGGCACATGGCTACTTTCTTTCTCTGGTTTTCTATTTCATGAGTCCCACGAGGTTGAATTGCTTTTGTTTGTTAAAGTTTCGTTTAATTATTATTGTTCTGTATTATTGAGTTTAATTTGATTTATCGTTGCATATTTTATTGTTGCAAACTATTTATATAACTAAATACTGAGATGTTGTTTCTCACATATTTGTTTTTATTGGTTTTGTTTTCAGATATTTCTGGAGAGGACGCTGCAGAGGTAGACACTACAGGGGATTATATTGACTATCAGGAAGACGACTATTTTATTCCTGTGTAGGTCTAGGGAGAAAACATTGAGTTTTGATTTAATGGTTTGAGAGATATTTGAATTATTTATTTAGATGACTTTGGTGGATGTTGATTCATTTATTTTAGTTGACCCGAAACCAGACTTTGATTGATGGTTTAATATTGGATGATTATTGTTTTATTATTCCACGCTTATTTGAGAAAATGTCTTTAAATTCCACACTCTGATTATATATATTGAAATTGCTTAAGTCTGGATTAGTTTTTTTGGGCCATTATCCTAACAAACGAGGTTTGGCTTTATGTTTTTAAATAAACCTGGATCTAGGGCATTACAAGATGGTATCAAAGAAAAATATGATCCTAACCCTAATTAGTTGACCTTTAGGTGGAATTGGGGATGTGTGATATGCTAGATAGTACCTTAAATAATTTTCTAGGATGAGAGATCTTTTTTTCCTAACTAAATTTTTGTCTTTTTGCAGTTGACTTTTCGTTATGAATACTAGAGCGAGAGGCACAGGTAGAGTAGCATCCGTTCCCAGGATGATTCCAACTGGGGAGCCAGAGCCATTTGTGGCCCCACCGGCAGTGTAATGCCCCGAACCCGGGTCAATGAAAAACCAACATCCGACCCAAACCCGATTCGCTACTGTAACAACCCGAATTCAGTTTATCAACCAAATCCGAGATGTTACTGGCCCATATCAAATAAACATCAAGAATATACCAGACTAAGAAATAAATGATCCATTCATTTATTAACTATCAGAGTGCGGAACATGTATGTGCGGAAGTATAGTCTAACATCCTCAAGAAACTAAGATATAATTAACCATCAAAATCAATATTAAAGTCTAGTAAAATAAAAGGGTCACTAATCTCTCATCTCTCTAATACATCAAACCAAAATGAATAATAATCTAATCAAAATAACTAAATCCATATCAATCCACAACCTCAGACAAAATCCGGATAATAGTACTCCTCCGGCGAATAATCAGCTAGCTTTCCCTGGAAATCACTACTATGATCCCCCTCTCGCGTATCAGCTGAAAAATGAGATAAAGGTAGGGTGAGATACGAATATCCCAGTAGGTAACACATGCATGTTTAAACAGTTCATATACATAAAAATAACAGTTCATGCACGATTAAGCAATCTCGACTAAGCAGCGTATCGATCGTGGAATACAAAACAATATAATAAACAGTTCTAAATATAATTTCAGCAAGTTCTATGATAGGAATCCAATATCATAAATCAATAGCATAATCCATACATTACTAGGATGCACTAAACAGTCACATCCAACCAATATACCAATTACATGCCTTCAGCATGTATGCAACAGTAACAACATGTTATTGTGGTTTTTAGTGTCATTGTAGGACTCGCAAAGATAGATAAACCTTTTGAGATGACTCTCGACCAAATGCTATACCACCGTGTGGTTTAGGAGCAGTGCTACTAATGATACTCAAGCCCCATGCAGCGCAGCTTAAACAAGAGCCGTAGTCACTGACTTATTGCACACATACTCATCAGAGTTGGCATGCACCACTAGCATGTAGCACCAGAATCAATACATGGAGATGATAGCTTATCCACATGTACAGGGAATCACCAGCGGCTCACTGAGGTGTCCCTCCAGACATAGAACCTTCCCAAACAAACCAACTTGCAAAGGAAGCGCGCTCGCACAAGGGAGAAACTCAACCCAAATGAAATATCCCTTAGCTATCTAGCCGCAACTATGGATCCATAACCAGCTATGCCCACTAGACTCCAAAATTCCCTAAAGTTTAATAATTCTATAAGGGTTGGTGCCTAGTGGCATATAAAGGGTAAATCTGACATTTCCTTCAATATTCAGGTTAACTGAGTTGAACTTATGATCTGAAATCTCTTTATGTAATTATCTGGTTTATATTGTAATTTAGAGATGTTCTAGTAATCAAATAATAGGTCAAGTTTTCCAAAGACTGAATTTCACAGTTTCATACAAAGTTTGGCAACTAGTGTCATAAATATCTCCCTAATTTATTTTTCTGTAAAACAGGAAATTTTATCAATTATTTTGGTCTTAAAACATCTTAATTAATGATTAAAATTGACTAAAAATAGTTTGGAATTGAATCAGGGTTTGAAAATACGAAATTCTAAATTTTCTGCACAGAGCGCCTAGGATCGCTCAGGCGGTTTAAGATAGGCGGTAGTTCAATTTAGGTCGCCGATGATAAGTCGTCTAGTGGTCTCGGGCGGTCTCGAATTTTGTACTAGCTCCTAAGAGCGCTGAGGATCGCCGAGTACAGTAAGGTCGGTGGTCACTCAAAAACGATCAGAAAGTGTTTGAAAATGTGATTTTTCCTATTCTAAGCATTCCCACAATACATATAACGATTATATCATGCTTTATACATATATCTACATCCAAAAACATGCTTTGGAGATTAAACACACGTAAATCCAAAAATGAACAGTAAAACTGTGTCACCTACCTCTATGCAACTGTTCTCCTCTTCTTCTCTTCTGAACAGCAACGAACACAATCCCAAGCAATGTTCAGAAGACCAAGAATCAACACCACACTCTCCCTCTCTTCTTCTCTTCTCCACCTGGTCTCGGTTTCGATCTCTCACAGTCGTGAGTTCTCTTGCGGCTGTTGAATACAAGCAAATATATCAACCATATGTCTCTAGGGTATTAGACTTGTATATATATACTCTCGTATCCCACGCAACACATGTGTATCAAACTCCACACATCGCCCAATCAAAACACAGCTTATTTAAAATATGAATCATACCTTGATAACTCATGATCAGATGGTCGGATCTGCGTCCAACACTTGATCTCCACTGATATCACGCTCACCTACGTCAATAAATTATTTCCATCAATTATAATTCCCAAAGATATTATTTATTAATTTATTATATTATTTAAGGAAAATTCGGGGTCTTACAGGCAGAGCCATGTGCAGACCCTCCAGCTGCGGGTCCGATAGAGCAGCCTATTCCTCCTCCACCACCTACTGTTGCCCATGCCCCACACGAGGATATTTGGAGAGCGATTGGGGCTGTTACAGATTTGATTGGCAGAGCAGAGAGAAACCGAGGGGATGAGAGGGCCCCGAGGAGAGACCATATTGATGACTCAGGTGCACATGAGCTGGAGAGGTTCCGTAAGATGGGACCCCCGTCTTTTGGAGGTCGAGCAGACCCCATGGAAGCTGAGAGGTGGATACTGAAGATGGAATGGATATTTGACGGCATGGAATGCCCAGAGGACCGTCGTGTTAGACATGCTACCTTCATGTTTGAAGGGGAAGCGGTCAATTTGTGGCGATCGATGAAGAGGAGGACTGAACCAGATGAGCAGGTCACTTAGGGAAGATTCAGAGAGCTCTTCTTTAAGCATTACTTCATTGTTGATTTCCGCCATCAGAAGGCGAGGGAGTTCATGTACATCTCCCAGGGAGGACAGACAGTCTTGCAGTATGAGGCACAATTTGATGAGCTGTCCTGATTTGCCCTACATATGGTTACTTATGAGACAGACAAACGGGAGCATTTTGAGCAGGGGTTGAGGTCTGAGATTAGAGACCGGCTATCAGTTGTGGAGTGCACCAGCTATTCTGAGTTGGTACATCGTGCTGAGAGAGCAGAGTGCCTGATTGGTGAGAGGCGACCAAACCAAAGCAAACTCAGGGTTCCACCGAAGCAGTTTGCTCATGTAGATAAGAAACCCAGGTATGAGGGTCAGAGTAGTAGACCCAATGGTAATCAGACTTCGAGGTCAAGCATAGAACAAAAATGAAAAGGATACTCTGAGAAAGGGAAACGGATGTACTTCCCTCCAAATCCCCAGTGGAGACTTCTCCCCCTTTATCCCCAGTGGAGCTCAAAATCCGTAGACTCCCTAGCAGAATGTCAAGAACAGAGAAAGACATTGCATTGATCCCCAGGGAGTCGTACTGTTCAACAAAAGCTCAAATCTCAAAGCGGACTGTGCCGGTACCCAACTTGGGCGGGAAATTTTGCGGACTCCCCATCAAATCCCTAGTGGAGACACTTTTGAACTAGAAAGAAAACTCTGTGCCTCGACAAAGAAAGAGCTTGGAAAGAAGAAGCAACAAGCTTTTCAAGAAAAGAACAAAGGAATAACAGGCAAAATTGCCTCATTTGTAAATTTTGATTCCCACTTTTGTAAATAGCATAGGCTAGAGAAAGTGTGTGTGGTCTCCGAGGTGCTGGAGAACAGAGCAAAAGCCTCCTTCTGTCCTCCCAATTCCACTCCCAATCCTTAACCTTGGCCTAGCACATTCGGAAAAAAAAAACTGAAGTCACTAAAAGCTTTAATGGAACAAACAAGAAGAAAAGAACATTGTTGAGTGCATTGCATCAATGCCGAAACAAGCTGATGAACTCACATCTAATCTTATCTCACACTTCAAAAACATAAGCTAAAGGCCAAGGAGCTGACTTATTCAAACCCGTGAGAGGGTATAGGGATTCCAAAGCCAAGAAGTGATACCAGACATCTGACACTTCCCTTTAACTGAAAACAACTAATGGAGTGAGCTCATCGACCATATCGGCAGAAATGCAAGGTGCAAAAATAAGGTTCTTTTTCTTCTTTACCGTTCATCCCCCAAAGTGACTTCAGCAAAGAGGGGTAGCTGTAGACACCTGATTTTTTCACCCCTAAAAAAAAGAAAATAAAAAGTCAAACCTTGAGGGGGTCAAAATTGACTTTTTTTATCTAAGGAGAATTGGCCATCAAACTTCATCTCATTGAAAAAATCATTTCGATACGGTTCTAACGCAACTGAGTTTGCTGGAATCAGAGTCCAGATGAGGAAGTTATGAGCCGGTCAAACTTTTGGGAGGCGAAAAGTTGACTTTTTGCTCTACCCCAATTCAGCTACCCAAATTGATTCCAATGGATAGGTGGTTCCGAGCTGATTCCAACGACACTAAGTTTGCTGAAATCGGACATCGGACGAAAAAGTTATGAGCAGTTGAAATTTCAAGAAAACTGCCCGGTTAGCAAAAAAGGCAACAAAAAACATGATAAATCAATAAAATAAATGTGTTATTTAATATATTAAATACTTTAATTAAAGAATCTCGTTTTATAATAAAATAATTGGATGAAAATCTTTAAATAAGTCAAATTTAATAAAGCATTTGAAATCCAGTATATTAAAAACGTGCTCGCTCGTATTTGAAATGCGGACAAGGCATGTCCACACTTCAAATATGGGCAAACCTTCTAGAAGGGGACACGCGTCGCTGTAAGGAGGAATAGCTGGTGACGGCTGACGATTCGCTCGAGATTTGAAGCACGTGGGCGCGCCCGCATTTGAAGTACAGGCAAAGCATGCCCGCATTTTAAGTACGGGCAAGACAAGAGTAAGTGATAATACAATTCATGCTGTGCATATCAAATGTGTGCTCTATATATAAAAGAAATGTAATAATAATACACAAGAGTTAGTTACAAAAAAAACGGGTTACTATATCACTCCTCTCAAAGTACAAAGGCTACAATCCAAAACTATACATGTATTTCAAAATAAAAGCCTAAGGCCTACAAAAGTCCTCTCAATACCCAAAGGCTTTCTCTTTGCCTCTATCCTCAGCTCGGTCCTTCACACCGGACGTCGATGGATCTGAAAAATAAGAAGTAAAGCAACTATGAGACAAATGTCTCAGTAAGCAACACATGCATGCACGAGAAAACACAGTTTAGGCATATATCAATCAGTTAAATCATGACATGCGGTTTATTTGAAATCATAAATCAAGTATCACAATTTAGTGCCATACTATTTGGTGCATGCTTGTGCTTCAGTGTATAGTTTATGCATTAAATACAATCTTTCACCCAATCTCAAAATTGTTCATACAGGTAATTTGGTATCTAACTATACATTATCAATATCCCCGTCTAGCTTCACCAATTACATGCGGTGGCTAGGCATCTACGCCGCTCTTGAGTGACATAGGCATCTAATACTCTAGTTACATATGTCGTATAGACATCCATAGATGATTACTCAATATTACTTGGAGTGGTATCACAATACCATCAAAAACATCAATCACAACACATACCCATCTAGCTTCACCGTCTACACATGGTGGCTAGGCATCAAGTACAACAATAACCACAATTATTCATCTAGTTTCACCATCTACACATGGTGGCTAGGCATAAATTACACATCCATTGCTGTCTACACATAGCCAATGGGCATCGGCCACCAAATACACAAGGTGTCGGAAGAACATATACCTCCATTGCTGTCTACACATAGCCAATGGGCATCGGCCACCGAATACACAGGGTGCCGGAAGAACATATACCTCCATTGCTATCTACACATAGCCAATGGGCATCGGCCACCAAATACACAGGGTGCCGGAAGAACATAGTATAATATGAACAGTAACCATGGCACTTGGCCATAAAACAATGTGTATGAACAAATCCTACTTGTATAACATGGACAGTAGTAAGGTTACTTCCCATATCATATGGTTCGTGCACTCAGGCCTGCCAGATCTCAAGGGTAGCCTTTGGCCTTACCTGAGTCATTCTTGGGCCAAGCCCTTATTCATTACTCATGGATTCTAGGCCACTGCCCTCCATTCACTATCAATAATCTTGGGCCACTACCCTCTTTTTAGTGTCTATATATGTATACCAATACCATGGGGCCACAGCCCCCTTTCACTTCATGCCACAAGTAGTGGGTCAATGCCTTTGAGGTCATAACTCAATACGGGTCAATGCCCTTGGTATCGTACAATTCACTACGGGCTAATGCCCTCCATGTCTTGTTCCAAATTCTAGGCTGAAGCCCGACATATCAAGTGGGGTGTACTCACCATGAGGGTCAAGAGGAAAAGGGTTGGCTTTTCTGGAAATTCCATTTTTCGAGTCTCACTCAGGCAACCTATGCCTTAATTCTTTGATACTTGTAAAACTGGGTCTTGGATCTTGATTTCTACTTCTAAAGGTCAATTGAAAAGTGCTTGAAAGGGTGGAATCAAGTTACTCTAATTCTGTAGTAATCTGGGACAACAACTCTTTGTAAGATCTCCCTTGGTAACACGTACCCAAAGTCCTTGGTACTTGGAATTTTGAGATACTACTATTTGGAACACTTCCTTTGCATGAAATTCTAGCTTATACATCTATTGGATTTGAATACAAACCATCGGTGGTTCGATCTGGGCTAAAATCCTTTTTTTGGAACTTTTCTTACATTTCATGACTCTACTTGGCAATCTATGCCTCAATCCTCTCGAAACTTATGCAACTTGGGTTTGGTTCTTGTATTCAGCTTCCATAGGTTATTTGAAAGGTATTTGAAGTGGTGGAATCACTCTATCCCACTTCTATAAAAGTCTGGAACACAACTTTCTCTATGAGACCTATTTTAGCAAAACGTACCCAAAATCTTTACTATTTGCAATTTGGTGACAACTCGGGTTGGAACACCTCCTAAACACTTAACTCTCACTTATACATGGGTTGGATTTGAATAAATTCAAATGGTAGTTCAATCCGGGTTGAAACCTCAAAATTTGGGAAAACAAGGCAGGGCACTTGATGGGTCACTCGAGCCTGCTTCGAGCAGCCACAATTTTTGCTCTCGGGTTCTTTGTTAAAACAGGGCGCTAGAATAGTCGCTCGAGCGGCCATGACTTAAATCACTACTTAAAGCCACCTAAAACTACCGCCTGTTGCCGCGCTCAAGCGACTGCTCGGGCGGCCTGGGTTTTTGACAGTTTGTGAATTCCGAACTTTGGGGATTTAGTGTTTTCTCAAATCTCACTTGTTTTGGGTGTTTTTGGGCTCTAAATTGTTCCTAGCATGTGTAGTTATCTACTACTAACAAAACCCACAAGAAAAATCACCCCTATTTGTACAAATGAAGCATTTTACATCTCAACCCTAACACATACATTCCACATACGAAAATGGCTGAAATTGCAAAGATAGATTAGGGTGGTGTTGCTTACCTCTTGCAAACACTTAAACAAGTCTTCTTGCTTCCTTTGCAACCCACGAACATCAGCACCCTTGGTTGCTCTTGGTTGGTTTCACCACAAATCTCATCAAATGCTCCCAAACGAAAATGTCCTTCCTTGATGTTCTTCTTCTTTTCCTTTTCTTGCAAACATACACTTCCAATGGGTTTAGAATGGATGGGGAAACGAAATGGGGTGATGAGAAGGAGAAGATGAAGGAGAAATGGGAGTGGAAAGGAGAAGGGGACAAAGGAGAGAAAGAGAGAAAAGGGAGAGGGGTCGGGTGTTTTGGGGTTTGGTCGAATGGGGCTTTTGGGGTTTCTTTTTCACTTAAATAAAATCCCCAAAACACTATAATTACAAGTTTGCCATTCCCTTTTCAAATACCAAGGTTATTTCACCTTTGCTATTCCACTCATTGCTCACCTCCACCAACCGCACTTAGCAGATTTTCTCACACTCCAGGAATTCTTATTTAACCAAATAGGGATTACTCACCTTCACAGGTCACTGACGAGCCGGGGCTTAGTCACTTTGACTGGCTTTAGGCTTTGGGTTTCCCTAGTTTTACCTACACATCAAGCTCACTGATTAGGGTATGCTAAGAGTATTGGAACAGGGTTTTACAACGACACTTCCATAAGTGAAGGTAAAAGCAAGGTGAGAACATTTGTTATTTCCTTCTCAAGTAAATATAAATATAAGGTTTTTTTTTCTTGAGTTCATTTCCTTTTGAATATTTACTACTTGTTTCTCACCACTTGCTCTTGTGTGAATGACATGAGAATCCTCTTTGATGGGAAGGATTCCTTAATCGAAAATGGGAGGAGTGTTTCAAGTACCAAATAAATAAGGGTAGCAAGTAGTTTGTTTTCTTTTCATCCCTTTGAGTGATGGACTATTTGAATACAAAGGGGATTGTCCTCTTTACATCTCTTTGTACCCTTAATTTTCTCATCCCCCTCTCCTTTCAATTAGAATGAGTTGTTTATTATTTTGTATGCTTGCCGGTACTTGTATGTTTTTTGCATATACTTATGGTTACATGTAAAAGCACAACACATGCATACAAGTGGTATTTTCAAGATAGGATTAGTTTTCTATCAATGTTCTTTACTTTATGTGAATAGAAATAGGTGTCAATTCACTTAGTATTTCTATGTCATTGGTTTATACGCCTGATCACTACACATACTTACTTCTCTTATCTTATTGTCTTATCTTAAAATTCATTTCAACTTAGTTTTCTTTTCCTTTAATGATAGCATGAACCTCTTTGTTTCTAACCAACTCACACACTCCTCCATAACACCATTTTCATCATCTTCGATTCATTTTCAAAGGCATACTTGATTTCTTGAAAATTTTCTTTACCTCCGGTTATTGCATGTTTCATCTTAATAAGTATATGTGCTGTTGTTTTCTTTCAATGATTGGGTGAATGGTGGTACAATGAGCTTGAGTGTACAAGGATCGGTTGTGGTCTCTTATGCTTTGATTAGCCCCTCTTGTGAAGAAGGATCATAAATCTCTAAAGTACCAAAAGTAGGGATCTCTATAATCCCTACGACAGACCGCAAGAATCAATTTCAAAAAGTAGGAGAAGTCTCCAAGCTTCTCCCTTTCTTCTTTATTTGGAAAGCACCATGAAAAGGGGTTGTTGGAGCTGAAATAAGGTGTGAGAAGCTCTGCAGGTCTGTTTGGATATCTACAATAAGTTGCAAACAGCTTAGTGAAAGGGGCGAATAGAACCCGGTGGCCATTTTGGCCTTTTTTTTAGGTTTTGGGTCAAACCGCACTGAATCTGCGGTCAGACCCAATCTGCAAGATAAGTGCTGTTAGGCCCTGTAAACCACCCAAAACCCATTTTGTTTGATCCAAACCCGCTTTACCCGACCCGATATTAATTTAAGTTGAACCCATTGGGCTTTTGGATCATTCCAAGCCCATTTTAGACTTGGGTCCATCGGGATCCATCAAAGCTTCAATGGGCCTTCCAAAAGGGCCCACTACTAGCCCGGCCCATACCAAGGCCCGTTTCTTATAAATGGGTCTTAGGCCATCCGGATAATTACCCATGGATCACCCTAAGCCCATTGGGCCGTAAAAATTTTAAACCCACTTATTCTGCATGATAAATTAATTCGAAATCAAATAACCAAAATCCAATAAGGGTTACCCAATAACCCTAATGGGCCATGGGCTTGACTTAAAGCCCAACTTGCCTTCCAATGGGGCCCACATCCGACCCACTTCACTTAAATAGCTAAAAAGATAAAAAGGACTTACACCTGCAAAGGTCCCTACCAGACTTAACCTGATACATGCTAGGCTAGGATTAGGGTGAGACTAAGTTGACTCGAACTAGGAAAATCCAAGGGACCGGTCAGACCGACAGGGCGGACTGGGGTGTTTTCGGACTTCCCCAAACCGTAACCGAGAACTTAGCCGGAATCTTGAACCGCAGACCAATAGGCAAATCTAGGAATCCAGATGTCTGCCTGCACCCCGTCAAGTAGTGGTGACTCCCAAAAATTCACGAGGCATGCACTCCCACGTGCGCCTCGCGTTCGGCCGTGCGCACAACTGGGGAATAAGTTAAATGAAGAAATCAAAGTGGAGGAAGAACTTCATTACTAGGGGTAATTTTGCATTCATTCTAAGGGAAGAAATGCCTTAAAAATTACAATTTCAGTTAACCTATTTGATCATATGGTATTTGAGCCTTTTATTCCTTTTCTTTCTAAACAAACACCAAGCCTTCGTTTTGTCCCATTCATAAGTCCTCTTTGATTAAGAAATTTTGAATTAAGGCAGTTTTGACTACATAGTTATTGGTGATGAAAGATTAAAAAAAAATGAAAAAATGGAGAAAATGTAGTAAAAACCCGGAAGGGCGCTACATGGCAAATAATCAACTATCTACAAGAAGGAAATCGTCAGAGAGAAAAGTCCAGAATTGGCATAGATCCAGGTGAAGTCCTCATTTTGGTGGTTATTTTGAGATACAGTCACTTTTCAAGTGATTGAGGAAAATTCTCTTTTCATGACTGAAGCAACATATTCGAAATTATGATATGAAGCATCTGTGAACAAGTCGATGGCCATCAAAATTGCCATTAGAAAATTGTTGCTAAAGTTGAAGTCATAAATGGTCATGGGAGTGATTCTAAAGGTTCTGAAGGCTTATTTTGGCCTTTCTTCATTTTCTAAAATAATCTTCTCATTGTTCAACTTGATTTTAATTCTTTTGGACTATACACTGATAAGTGATTGGATCATTTTTCAAAAAAAAATTATATTTTGGCCAATGATGAGAAATCAAATATTTTTCATAAAACCATTGTTTTTACAAGCATCTGAGAATTCTGAGGCCACTAGTATAAAACCTATTTTCTTATTTTTGTATTTGCATTCTTTTATTAGAATTTCTTTTTGCAAAGGTTAAAAAAAGAGAGAAAAAAAATAAAAAGAAAAAAAAAAGAGAAAAGGAAAAAATAGGATCATTTCTGCTAAAGGGCAAATACTTCTTCAAGCAATCAAAATCGAGGCATGCTCACCGTCTTTCCCTCTGGGTTTTCATTGAAATGAATTACAACATCTGGAAGAAGCAGTTAAGCCTTAGTCTTCGGATTTGAAAAAAAAAAAAGGAAGCTTCGAAGCAGTTGCATGTTTTCTCCTTTAAACAAGGGTTTCCAATTCTTCAATCATGAAGAAGGATTTTACTAGTGCAGTAAGAAGGCATGAAGGAGAGGTCATGTGTAGTAAGGGCATGAGCTTAGATCAACATATCATGATCCATCAATCAAGAGGAAGGCATTCACTTGGGCAGTTGAAAAGCATGAAAGCAGGTTATGGGCAACAAGGGCACATACATCATTATTGAGAGAGAAAGAAGATGAAGAAGTAAAAGCAAGTTGCAGAATAATCAAGCACAAGTTTGGGCATCAAATGGCACCCAGGTATGTCAAATAAAAAAAAATCAATCAAGAAAATTCAATAAAATATTTCTTTCCTTATTGTTGAGCTGTAAAGTGAAAAACATCAAAAGCAATTGAGTTTGCAGAGGTCAATTTTAAATCCATTTCTTTTCAAAATTTGCTTGTCTCAGATTTCTTTTCATAGCCAAGAGAGCTCCAAGAAACCTAAGATAAGGAAGAGATGCTACCCCTGGAGCTATTTTTAATGGATTCAAATGGGGGGGTGTTTGCTTATTTACATGTAATATCTTAAGTAAATGGAGATTAAAAAATACAAGGACATTTACTTAAATGATATTACATGTAAATAAGTATTGCCTATGCAGGTAAAGGTCAAAAAAGATGAAAAATTGAACAAACATGTGCTGTCTGCATTTGGTATGCGGTCATGGCATGTCCGCATTTGGTATGCAGTCATGGCATGTCCACAATCCAAATGTGGACACGGACAGTTTTGGACGTTTTCGTAAAAATTCATTTTTTAAAGCCTGGTTACTATTTCTACCTCTCTCTAGGGTTTTGTCCGTCTTGTTTTACCCTCATTGGTTCTCATATTTACTCCAACTCATGTTTCTAAAACTGAATTGGAACATTCTAGAACCTTTTGGGACCATCCTTGCCCTTGCTCTTGCTTATAAATAGAAGGCATCTCCTCAAGCAAATGGCTAGAAATTGTGGCTGAGAATTGTGCCATAATTTGGAGATTGAAGAGCTCCAAGTGAAGAAGAGAACCCCTGCCTCTTTGCTTTCTCAAGTCCAGGTAAGCTTTTATACCCCTTTATTTTCTAGTTTTAATTTCTAGGATAGTTCTAATCTTCTCCCTTTCTGTAGAATAAGGCCTGTGTGTGCTTGTAACCCCAAACTTAAATCCAAGTACCTCAAGCATCTTCTCTAGCCGTAAAACGTGAAGTGAGTTCTAGGGGAAAGGAGGACAAGAATGGATCCGTAGAGCAGACCTCCATATGCTGTAATCTTAGAAATATGTAGTTGTAATCTTTTGTTTAGGTTGTGTGATGATTTATTGATGAAATATGGAGGAATACCATGGATCTATGCTGTTCATAGCATTAGATCTCCTTTTCCTCCTAGATTTTGATTTTTCACATTGTTTTCTCCCCTTTTACGTTTTTTTTTTTTTTTGTGTTTTTAATTGTTTAGGCTAAGATCTTGGATCTGCCATGGTCAATATGGTAGATCTTGGATCAGAAGCCTTAAAATAACCTCTAGGGTTTCATGAGGTGATTTTTGAGTTATTTTTTATTTTTAAGAGGAGACCCTATGGTCTAAACTCTCCCTGTTTGATGTTTTTCATCAATATAGGTGAATCTAGTTCAAATCTCTTAATCAATGAGAAACCTGGACCAGATCTGTACCCTATATGGTTTTTATTTATTCTTTAACTTCACAAGGTGATTTTTTGTTTATTTTGATTTCTGAGAGAAGACCCTATGGTCTAAACTCTCCCCTTTTGATGTTTTTCATCAACGTGGGTGTATTTGGTTTAGATTTCTTAATTAATGAGATATCTGGGCTAGATCTGTACCCCAAATTGGTCAGATTCAATTCTTGAATATTTTTTAAAAATAATTTTTTTATTATTATATAATTCCTAGATTTCAAGAATTTGACTTAAAGCTAGATTTTGAAGTTTTCAATTTAGATTTGTTTTCTTTATCTTGATTTTAGTCAATCATGAAGCCCAAAAAATGGTATATTCATAGGAAAGATCTAGAATTAATTGGATCATTCATATGAAAAAAGCCATACATATTTTATGTTTTTTTTCTTTTCTTTTACTTTTGATTTGATTTTTATTAGCAAGCCTTTTTAAAACATAAACAATACTTGGCAACCACCTCGTGTTGATGAATGGGGGTGCCTAACACCTTCCCCTATTCATAACCTAATCTCCTTACCCATCTCTGGTTTATTTTTTTATTAGAGTTATATTTACTCTAATTTTGTTTTTTTATTATTTATTTTATTTTGATTATTTTGGTGTCTATTCACACCTAAAAAAAGAATGGTGGCGACTCCATGATTTTTATTGAGCCCGTGTGATGATTTAGGAAAGTCATTGAATTGATTTTTTCCCCATGTCTCACAATACCCGATTTGGAGGGGGTGGTCGCCGAGGAGGTTGGATTCTGCTTCGAATGGGGTCGCGAGAGACTTTGTGAAGGGCATCTGCAGGAAAACGCAAGGCACACTTGCATTAGTTAGGGCAAAGTTTTAGAAACCGAAATGGGGATGAAGCTTACCCGATTTGGAGGGGGTGGTCGCCGACGAAGTTGCCAAACAAAATGGGGGAAAGGGCTTCGAATGTGGTCGCTGGAGAGTTCGCTCAAACGGGAAGAACATCTGGAACGGAAGGGTGTTGACAAATGGGTGTCGATGGAGAGCCTATTAAGGGTGTGCGAAGAGGGTGTACGAATGTGGTCACCAAAAAGGGTGGTTGCCGGAGAGGGTGGCCGGAGAATCCAAAGAGATTTGAAAGAAAAAGAAAGCGGTATCCAAGTTCTTGGCGAGAAGAGAACGAAGGGTGAAAGAGAGAGCAGAGAGGGGCCCTTTGGTTTGCTAACGTGGGGGGTAAAATGGGGAGAAAACAATCACTGATGACATGGCCCCCCATTCCGCAAATAATGTTTAAAAGGTGGTTCATTATGCCAATAAGATTTTTCTTGGCACATTTTTATCAATACCGGAGAAAAGTTACCCATTTTGATAATTTTCCCATATTTCATTTCATACATAAGAATATTGAAAGGAGATATAGGAAAAGAGAGAGAAGAAAACAAAGAGAAAATAGAGGGGGCAACTAGATTAACATCATCAAAGCTATTGATTATCATCCAAGGTAACCGAAAGTTAGGAGAAGACGAACATAAAGAAAGAGAGTGATAAAAAATAAAATAAAGAGAGAAAGAGAGGGCCTACGGGAGTAGCACTATCAAAACTACTGCTTATCTTTTATGGTAAGCAGATGTTTGGAGATAACAAGCATAAACACCGGATAACCATTATTTTTGTTTGCTTGTGTTACGTTCAATGTTGCAAGGCTACAATAGAAATATCAATGTTAGGATTAGGAAACTACATATATATGATTGTAAAGAGATCAAAGTGGCCTCATTATAATGAGTATATTACAACCTATTCTATTTGGATACTATTATTATTGGGTACAAGAGGATTCATACTATTACTCAAATTTAGTCAAAATTCATTTAATCATGTTCGTATTCGAGCCATAGATCCTCAACTTAGATTCATATTTAGTATTTTTTGATCTCAAAGTCGAATTCAAGTATAAGTCTGTCCCATTTATAGCATTAATTCCAATATAAAAAATGATAAAATAAATCTTTCACCTTCTACCATTAAAAGATTAAAAAAAATGACCACACGCACAATGCAAGAGTGATACATGTATCACACACTAGGGGTCCCACAATAGAGAAAATTTGGTAGGTTTGACTGACCTGCGACAAACTCTGCCACTTAAGTGAGATGCGGTCACGTCTTTTCCTACTTTTTAACATGGAAAGCTTTTTTAAGGTAGGAAAACTACTGGTCGTGAGATGTTGAAAGTCTTAAGGCTGCAGCATCGTCTGTTGAGGATGAGACAACAGAAAATGTCATCCCGTGTGACTTGCGTCTAGATGCAACCCACCCCTCCCTTGGTTGGTTAGTGTCTTTTCAAATTTTTAACATGGAAAGCTTTTTTAAGGTGCGAAAAATTCTGGTCGTGAGATGCTACAAGTTGTACGGCTGAGGCATCATCTGTTGAGGATGAGGCAGCAGAAAATGTCATCCCGTGTGACTTGCGTCTAGATGCAACCCGCCCCTCCCTTGGTTGCCAGTGTCTTTTAACATGGAAAGCTTTTGTAAGGCGGGAAAAACATTGGTCGTGAGATGCTGCAAGTCTTACGGCTGCGGCATCATCTGTTGAGGATGAGGCAGTAGAAAATATCATCCTGTGTGACTTGTATCAAGATACAGCCCGCCCCTCCCTTGGTTGTGTAGACACCCCAAATTGCACTGCCAAATGAGAAAATAATAAAAACATGTATTTAGAGCTTAAAACAGGTCAAAAAGGCCTAAAAATAGAATGAACAGGCTTTGCCCGTATTGGCTTCACGAGCCGATTTCGCCCGCAAAATATCTACGGGCAGGCGCGCCCGTAGTACCAATACGGTCACCATTGGACCGTAAATCATTTACGGGCATTAAAGACACGTGCAAGTTTTGTCCTTCTCTAGATTTCCGAGCTTTATTTGAAGTCCAATATATCTTTAAACGAGCGGATTATGTCTTTTATTCGCTGAAGTCACCTTGGTTGGCTATGGATGGGCATTATCTCTGTATTTCACTCTATCCTGAGAATCAGGATATATCCTTCTGGACCAGCCTTGCCCCTGGGTGTGTCTATAAATAGAGGCTCATTCCTCTAGCTAGAGGCCACGAAATTTTGAAGAATCAAAAGCTCCAAGAGAAGGAAAGGAATCCCTGCTGCTCTGCCTGCTCAATCCAGGTAAGTCCCCTATCCTTTTTTATTTTCTGTCTTCAATTCTAGAAGTAATAGGATCATCTCTATTGCTGTAGAATAAGGCCATATCTATTTTGTATCCCTAAACTTGTCTCTAAGTACCTCAAGGGTCTCTCTAGCCGTAAAACGTGAAGAGAGAACTAGGGGAAAGGGGAACAGGTGGATCCCTAGAATAGAACCCCATATCTGTTTTTTTCTTTTTTCATAGAATAAGGCCTTTGATTGTGTTTGTATAACCAAACCTATCTCTAAGTACCTCAAGAGTCTCTCTAGCCGTAAAACGTGAAGAGAGAACTAGGGGAAAGGAGAACAGGTGGATCCGTAGGGTAGACCCCTATGTGCTCAAATTTGTGAGATGTGGCTGTTTTAAATATCCTGATCATGTTTTAATGCTTTTTTATGATATATTTGAATGAATAACATGAATCTATGATGTTTATAGCATGAGATCCCCACTTTTTGATAAAATTTGGATTTTTGCCACTTTTGCACCTACAGCACTGTTTTCGTGATTTTTGTGACTTTAGGCTAGGATCTTGGATTTATCATGATCAATATGGTAGATCTGGATCCAGAAGCCTGAAAGTAAATTCTAGGGTTTCATGAGATGATTTTTAAATTGTTTTTCACTATTGAGATAAGACCGTACGGTCTAAATTCTTCCCTTTGGGTGTTTTTCATCAACGTGGGTCTTTTTGGTTTTTATTTCCTAATTTAATGTGAAATTTGGACTTTATCTATGTCTTGGATTATTCAAGTTCAATTTTGAAATATTTTATAAAAATCATATTTTTCTAGATTTCTAGAATTTGACTTGAAGCCAGATTTTTGGATTTTTCACTTTAAATTGATTTTATTTGATTTTTATCGCAATTTTATTTTGATCATGAAACCCTAGGAATGGTATGATCATATTTGAAAGTTCTGGATCAATCAGACTATTCATATGAAAAAACCATACAATTTTGTCTTTTTTGTGAATTTTGTGATTTTTATAGCAAGCTTTTTCCTTTATTTTAAACATGAACAATACCTGGCAACCACCTTGTGTGGATGAATAGGGGTGCCTAACACCTTCCCCTGTTCATAACTTAATCCCCTTACCCATCTCTGGTTGTTTTTTTTTTAGGAGGGATATTTTGCCCTAAAATTTGCCTTTTGTGCTTATTTGATATTTTGGTGTCCATTCACACCTAGATTGAATGGTGGCGACTCTTTGTTTTATTTTATCCCGTGTGATGATTGAGGAAATCATGTAGATTGATTTTTTCCCATGTCTCACAACTGGCGACTCTGCTGGGGACTTGTGGATTTGAGCCTTTTGGTGTTTTAGTTCATGTTTTTGAAATTTTTGATTTGCTTGCTATTTTGTGTTTTTAGCATGTCTTTGTTTTGCTTGCTGTTTGGTGTTCTTAAGCATGTTGGGTATGTTTTAAACCTGAATTATTGCTTAAGAATTCATGGGGGTAGAAACATGCTTAATTTTGATTTATAGGATTGTTTCTACAAACATGCGTAGGGGAGGTCCGTTTTGCTGAACCATGCTTATTTCTTGCTATATTTTTAGGATAGCATGTTTTAATTTTGAGCATGATCTCCATGATGATTTTGGGTGTATAACATGATCATATGTTTGCATGATAGATGATTTTTTTTATGAGCATGTTTTGGGTGCTATAGGATTGCTTTATTTACTTGTTTATTTTAAATATGCTTTCCTATTATGCCTTGGTTTGTTTATGCATGGCTGCGAAAAGAGTGGCAAGGGTTTGGGACGTTGTGAATGTAACCTATGTTTACAATGCACTGTGCACCTTTTATTTTTTTTTACACGGCCTACCCTTAACCTATAGGAAGTTGAACCCGAATGTGTGTAGCTTGGCGCAACGAGGTCGATACTTCGGAAAGCGAAAGTGAAAACATTCACCTTAGAACTTTGAGCTAATGATGTGATGATAATGTGGATCTGGGATTCTGGTCATCACTAGGCTTGAGTGCTAAGTTGCCATTAAGCCAAAACCCAAAACCCCTACGCTTGAAGGTGGAGTTACACGTTTTTGGCTAAAGTACACAATTACGTGGGAATACGGGTTTGTATGATTGTGGGAAGGCCATGTGCATGGCTTACAAACCAGGGCATAATGCGGATGCTATATTCAAGGTAAACAAGGTAACAAGGTAATCCTATTGTTTTGCATTATTTTCATGTCATAGGGGTGTCATGGTACCCATGGGTTTGGGATAAAATTGGTCCCAAAATATGCATATTTTCTAAAAGTTGGTGCAGCCCATAGGAAGAGTTTCTAACTCTGTTTAGAATCAATCCTACCCTATGTACACACAAGAGGCAACAAAAGGGTATCAAATTCTTGAGTATGATGTCAATTTGGAGGGTACACGTGCCCTCCTAAGCATGTGTTTTAACAAAAAGGCCAAAGTCCACTTTGGGACAGTTTAGAAGCTCTGCAATGGGTGAACCGTACGTTTGGATGAACAATGAAAGTGACCAAACCATGTAAAAACTGAAAAAAATATGACAGGGTTCCGTAAGACCGCATTTGGTACACGGGCTGGGCTTGCCCGTATTCGTTATACGGGCTAGGCTCGCCCGTGTTATCCATACGGTCACAGCTTGCTCGTAATTTGAATACGGGCACTGCCGGACCGTACTGTGTATACGGTTTTCTCGGAATATTCAACTTTAATCAGTTTTTCCCACTAAAATCTTCATTTAACCTTTAAATAATGATAAAGGGAAACAAGTTTGAATAAAATGCTTCAAAAATATATATATATATATATATATATATATATATATATATATATAAATAAAAAAAATAAAAAAATAGAGAAAGGTTCCTTGGGCTTCTGAAAGCCTTTGAATTTCAGACTTTTTCAAAACTCTTGGGCCTCTGAAAGCCTTTGAATTTCAGATTTTTCAAAAAATCCTGGGCCTCTGAAAGCCTTTGAATTTCAGACTTTTTCTCAAAAAACCCCGGGCCTCTGAAAGCCTTTGAATTTCAGACTTTTTCTCAAAAAACCCCGGGCCTCTGAAAGCCTTTGAATTTCAGACTTTTTCTCAAAAAACTCCGGGCCTCTGAAAGCCTTTGAATTTCAGATCTTTTGGGCCTCTGAAAGCCTTTGAATTTCAGAACTTTTGGGCCTCTGAAAGCCTTTGAATTTCAGAACTTTTGGGCCTCTGAAAGCCTTTGAATTTCAGACCTTTTTCTTTTGGGCCTCTGAAAGCCTTTGAATTTCAGAACTTTTGGGCCTCTGAAAGCCTTTGAATTTCAGACTTTTATCAAAAAAAAAAAAACCCTGGGCCTCTGAAAGCCTTTGAATTTCAGACTTTTATCAAAAATCCTTGGGCCTCTGAAAGCCTCTGAATTTCAGACCTTTTCCAAAAATATCCCTGGGCTTCTGAAACCCTTTGAATTTCAGACCTTTTTTCAAAAACCCCCCGGGCCTCTGAAAGCCTTTGAATTTCAGATCTTTCTCTCTTTTGTGGGACCTGTTGGAAGCCCTAGAATATTCCAACAATTCAATTCAAAAAAAAAAAGTAAAAGAAAATAAAAAGAAATAAAAATAAAAAAATAAAAAAAAATAAAAAAAATAAAAGAAAAAAGAAGCAAATAAAGAAAAATCCAAACTCGTGTTCACCCAGCTTGCACATAGGCATTCTTAGGCATGTGAATGAGATTAATTGAGCATTGATATCTTTTCCTTATCTTGTATCTAGGTACTAATACACTCGCAATCATAGCTCCTGTAACCAGATCAAGAGCTCGAGCCATGAATCCCATTGAAGATGAAGTTGATGCTCCTCATCCAGATGTTGTTCTACTCCAAGAACAAGTGGCAGGACTAGCCCGAATGCTAGAGAACATACTGTCAGTACAGGCCCAATAAGTGCAGGCCCAACAAATGCAGGCCCAGAACCAGCCATCCACATCCAACCCTGCACCTCCACCCCAAGTCAATGTTCCACCTCCAGTGCAACCAACTCCTGAACCCGTCTATGAACCCACCCCTGAACCTATACTGACCAGGGATGAGACAGCTGAATCAAACAAGGCTAAGGAAAAGGAAAGGATAAGGGAAGAGGTTGAAAGAAAGTTCATGCATAAGCTAGAAATGATCCAAGATGAACTTAGGGAAGTCAAAGGGGTAAACAACTTTGGAGGCACCAATTTTGAAGACCTGTGCCTATACCCCAATGTTAACCTGCCGGCTAAGTTTAAGTGCCCAGACTTGGACAAGTATGATGGCACTGGTTGCCCCATGAGCCACCTAAAGTTGTATTGCGGTGCCCTATGCCAGTTCGGGCAGGATGAGGGTATCTTGATCCAACTTTTCCAAAGGAGCCTGACTGGAACCGCATTAAGATGGTTCGCCACTCTAGACCATGGAAAGATCAAAAGATGGAAGGACCTAGCTGATGCATTCCTAACTCAATACCGGTTCAATTCAGAGATCATGCCAGATAGGTACGACGTCATGAGAATGAGCAAAGGAAGGGAAGAGACTGTAAGGCAATATGCCAAGAGGTGGAGGGAGACGGCCTCCCAAGTCAGGCCACCCATGCTAGAACAAGAAATGATTTCTACTTTTATAAGCACTTTGGGTCAACCATTCTACAGTCACTTGGTGGGTCAGACCACCACTAATTTTGCAGCTTTGGTTCAGGTGGCTGACCGAATTGAGGACGGAATAAGGTCAGGTAAGATAATTGACCACTCTGCCATGGTTAGTCAACAAGACCCTAACCTAAAGAAAGGAAGCGGAATAAAAAAGAATGGAAACAAGAAGGAGGGTGAGATAAACATGGTACAGCCACCATCTGGCCCTAACAAGCCCATACAAATCAACGTACCTGCACATTTTCCTACTCCATCTCCATCCACCCAGGCCCCTATGAGGGTTAATGTTCCAGCAGCACCTTCAGACCAAAAAAGGGTTTTTACCAAAGAGGAAAAGGATGCCTATTTTGCAGCAAGGAGAAATAGGGTTTTCACCCCTATTCCAATGACTCCCTCTCAATTGCTGCCCACTCTATTGCAAGGAGGGTATATCATTTTAAGAGAGCCTAATCCGAATGCATCTAAGGGGAGAAATTTTGACCCCTCCACCACTTGTGATTACCATATGGGTGCACCTGGGCACCCTACAGACAAGTGCTGGCCTTTGAAACATGCTATTCAGGATTTATTAGACCAGAATACCCTGTCTTTCAATACAGGGGCGCCCAATCCTCCAAGAACAGATATTGGACAAAACCCACTGCCCCAGCATCACGGGGCAGGCCCATCTAATGTCATAGGAGTCATCTCTTCTAACAAAATAACCTTTGACCCATCTCAATTAATTGCTCCCATAGGGACAACGGTCAAAGTATATTTTGACAGGAGAAGTGAAGGCAAAGAAATAAATATGATTTCAAAGGGGAATGATAGTGCTGCAAAGAACATTAGCTCATCTTTGGACCGGGTTTCATCCCTCATGGCCCAGATGAACATCACCAAGCCACCTTTGGTCATTAATTATAATCCATCCACTTTTACTCCGCCCATTCAGTCTAAGCCACCATTGGTCATAAATTGTGACCCCCTCAGTGCATCAGTCACTTCTGCAAACCCCCAACCAAAACAACTTCCTCCATTGGTTGTTAATGTTCCTATTACTCAGACCTCCATCGCCAAGTCCAAACTTCCCCCATTGGTGGTGAATGTCCCTAAGCCTTCCTACATTGAATCGGCTGTACCATGGAACTATAGTGAAGCATTTACCACTACATGCCCTGTAGTTGAAAGCAAGGAAGAAGTAAACCTCATGATGAGGTCAGGAAAATGTGTAGGGGTGGAAGAAAAACAAAAAGAAACAGAGAGGGAGAAAGAAGAAGAAAAAAATAAAGGAAAGGCCAAGGTAGGGGAAGAAGCCCCTCAGGTAACTAACAGTGAGGCTGCTGACCTCATGAAGGTAATAAAAAAGAGTGAGTTCAATGTCCTCGAGCAATTGAACAAAGTCCCTGCCCAGATCTCAATACTGGGCCTATTGTTAAATTCTGAAAAACATAGGGACTCCTTGTTAAGGATACTCCAGGGGGCCCATGTGCCTAAAAACATTGAACCAGACCAACTAGGCCGGATGGTTGGTCAAATTTTATCCCATAATGTCATAACCTTTTCTGAAACTGAAATCAGTCCAACAGGGTACCATCATGTGGATCCTTTGCACATTGCTGTGCTCAGTAAGGGTTGCATGATAGCCCGGGTTCTGATTGATAATGGGTCGGCTCTCAATGTCTGCCCATTGATAACCTTTGTTAAGCTCAATCTGGAGCGAAACAAAATAAAGCAAAATGGAAGAATCATAAGAGCATTTGACAGCTCTAAAACGCACTCCCTAGGGGAGGTTGAACTGCCGGTCACAATTGGACCGTATATTTTCAACATCACATTTGAGGTGATGGATATACCTGCGGCTTTCAACCTACTCCTAGGAAGGCCGTGGATTCATACGGCTAGGGCCATACCATCTACCCTCCACCAGAGAGTCAAGTACATTAGAGGGCAAAAGGTGATTACCGTCCTGGCCGAAAACTTGGTTCCCCCCATGTGGTCCCCTGATGTACCCTGTATTAACACGGAAATGACAGCAGATAAGATGGCATTTCACTCTTTTCAATTTGAAGCTGTGAATTATATACCTGGGGGGTATCAGGAAAAAGAAGGAAAATTGACCTGTGCTGAAAAAATGGTCAAGAATGTGCTAGAAAAGTACCATTCTCACCCTGGAAAAGGTCTGGGGGTTAACCTGCAAGGAAGGATAGAACCAGTACAAGTTAAGAAGATGGTTCACAGAGCAGGATTGGGGTCCAAGCCAAGGAAATGGAAAAGTCAGGGGCAGATAGAAGCTATGAAATTCCCGCACATCAGGGAAACTTTTCCTAAGCTGTCTCATATGATTCAGCTGTCTCCTCCTGAGGATCAGTCCAAACCTCCATACTACAATATCAACCCATTCCAGAAACCCAAACCCTCCACCATACAACCATATGTTCCACCTCCACCTCCACAAGCATCTGGTGGGCCTGGGCTACAGGCAGAACAGGAGCAGGACTTTTCTGAGGACGTAGGGGCATTCTTCGCCATGACAGAAGGCAAGCAAGAAAAAGTAGCAGAGGAGCTACCTTTTATTGATTGGGCTGCAGTAGAAGTTCCATCTGGAACTAGCCCAACAGAAGAAGCAGGCGATGCAACTCACCCAGTACTGGTGATCTCTGACGCAGATCCTGAGCTTGAGGAGCAGGCTTGTATCCTTGCCCCAGATTCTTTCATTCTGAATAATTGGGAGGAAACTCCTCTTACTTTTGAAGCCGCGTTTGTTTGGCAAACAGACATGGCTTCCAAAAAAAAACTCCATTAGTGGAATGCCCTTTTCCTGAAGGCTTTAATGAGCCTTCGTCTTCAGGGAAAGATTTTGTAGAAGGCTCTCAAATAACACAAAAAGATTTTTCAGTTTTTTCTAGAAAAGATAAAGTTTTCAAAAAGGTCCAAACCATTTATGAACCATATAAGCAAACGGAATTGGATCAGGATGAGTATGACTTCGACCTTGAGCTCGACTTTGACCTAATGGGGGTTGAAGAAGAGACCGAGGACAAAGAAAACGACGTTCCAAAAGAAATCACATATCAATTAGAGCGTCATGAAAAGGGGGTCCAACCCAATATCGAAGAGACCATATCAATCAACCTAGGGACCGAAGATGACCCAAAAATAGTGAAGATTGGGGTATGTCTATCTGATGTACAGCGGGATGAAATGATACGATTTTTGGCTGATTATGAAGATGTGTTTGCATGGTCGTATCGGGATATGCCGGGGTTAGACACAGATATGGTGGTGCACAGGCTACCCATTCTACCAGACTCTAAGCCAGTTAAGCAGAAACTGAGAAGGTTAAAACCTGAATGGACATTGAAGGTTAAAGATGAAGTGGTTAAGCAATTCCAAGCTGGATTCTTAGCAGTGTCCACATACCCCGAATGGCTTGCAAATATAGTGCCAGTACCAAAGAAGGATGGAAAGGTCATAATGTGCGTAGATTATAGAGATTTGAATAAGGCAAGTCCAAAGGATGATTTTCCACTTCCACACATAGACATCTTGGTGGATAACACCGCTGTACATAGTCTATTCTCATTCATGGATGGGTTTTCTGGGTATAATCAGATTAAGATGGCTAAGGAAGACCAAGAGAAGACAGCCTTTATCACCCCTTGGGGTACCTTCCACTACACTGTCATGCCATTTGGACTTAAGAACGCTGGGGCAACCTACCAGAGGGCCATGACAGCCTTATTCCATGATATGATCCATAAGGAGATGGAGGTTTATGTGGATGATATGATAGCCAAATCATGTGAGGAAGAAGACCACTTGATCAACTTGAAGAAGGTATTTGACCGGCTTAGGAAATACAGTCTAAGGCTTAACCCTGCGAAATGTGTCTTTGGGGCTACATCAGGAAAATTGTTGGGCTTTATAGTAAGCAGAAGGGGAATTGAGATTGACCCAGCTAAAGCTAAAGCCATCATTGAAATGCCATCACCTAGAACCGAGAGGGAAGTTCGGGGTTTTCTTGGGAGGATTCAGTACATAAGCCGGTTCATAGCACAGCTCACCGCTATCTGTGAACCAATTTTCAAACTTCTAAGAAAGAATAACCCGACAGTCTGGAATGATGAGTGCCAAGAAGCCTTTGACACAATAAAGGAATACTTATTAAACCCACCTGTGCTAGTACCACCAACTCCAGGAAGGCCACTAATCCTATACTTGTCCGTTTTGGAGACATCAATGGGGTGTGTCTTAGGACAGCATGACGATACAGGCAAAAAGGAGAGGGCGATTTACTACCTGAGTAAGAAATTTACAGAATATGAAGCAAAGTACTCTCCATTAGAAAAGACTTGTTGTGCTTTAGTATGGGCAACTCAGAGACTAAGGCACTATTTCCTTAGTCATTCCACCTTATTGATATCCCGCATGGACCCTTTGAAGTATCTATTTGAGAAACCAGCTTTAACTGGCAAAACAGCAAAGTGGCAGTTGTTACTCTCTGAATTTGACCTCACCTATATCACACAGAAGGCCATTAAGGGTCAAGCTATTGCAGATCACTTAGCCGCACACCCTTTACCAGAATACCAACCCTTAAAGACCAACTTCCCTGATGAGGCAATCCTGTTTGCTGAAGAGGAAGAAGAGGAAAGCTCATGGCAAATGTTTTTTGATGGGGCCGCCAATATGAATGGAAATGGAATAGGGGCTGTATTGATCAAGCCAGATGGGGCACATATCCCGATTGCAGTGAAGTTAAGGTTCCAATGCACGAACAATATAGCAGAGTATGAAGCATGCATAATTGGGTTACAAGCAGCCTTAGACCATGAAGTAGAGGAACTTGACGTATATGGGGATTCGAGTCTTATCATCTTCCAAACAACTGGTGAATGGAAAACCAAGGATCACAAATTGATCCCCTATCACCAGTATTTGGAAGAAATAAGCACCAAGTTTACTCGAATTTCCTTCAATTATATGCCAAGGGCCAAAAACCAGTTTGCAGATGCTCTGGCAACATTGGCTTCAATGGTCAGTATGCCAGAAGGGGTTGATATTAGACCATTGGAAATTGAAGTCAGGGATGAACCAGCTTACTGCCTTGTTCTAGAAGAAACCCCAGAAGAAGAAGTACCATGGTTTCAAGACATTAAGAACTTCCTAAATGATCGGAGCTTGCCAGAAAATGTCACCTCTACAGAAAAAAGAACAATACAGAGGTTGGCAGGACAGTTCTTACTAAGTGGTGGTCAGTTGTACAAAAGATCACACAATGATATACTACTTAGATGTGTTGCAAAGACTGAGTCAGAAAGGATAGTTGAAACGGTACATGGAGGAGTGTGTGGACCCCATATGAATGGGCATATGCTTGCCAAGAAGATCCTGCGATTGAGATATTACTGGTCAACTATGGAGCATGATTGCTATATGCACGTTAAAAGGTGTCATTTATGCCAAGTGTACGCAGATAACAAGAATGCACCCCCAAGTGAATTATACAGTATGACATCTCCGTGGCCTTTTTCTATGTGGGGTATAGATGTCATTGGAATGATCTCTCCAAAGGCATCAAATGGACACAGGTTTATACTTGTAGCAATCGATTATTTTACCAAGTGGGTAGAAGCGGCTTCTTATGCAAACATTACGAGTAGCCATGTTCTTAAGTTTTTGAAGCACAACATCATTTGTCGCTATGGTTTGCCAAGTGCCATAGTAACAGATAATGCTTCAAACCTTAAGAACAAAGACATGAGGAGGATGTGTGAACAATTTCAGATTACCCACCACAAGTCAGCGCCTTACAGACCAAAGATGAATGGGGCAGTGGAAGCAGCGAATAAGAATATAAAGAAGATTATTCAGAAAATGGTTGTGAGTTTTAAAGATTGGCATGAAATGCTGCCACTTGCTCTACATGCTTACAGAACCTCAATACGGACTTCTACAGGGGCAACCCCATACTCCTTAGTCTATGGAATGGAAGCAGTTTTACCAGTGGAAGTGGAAATACCTTCACTAAGAGTGCTAATGGAAGCAGAATTAGAAGAAGCTGAATGGATGCAGTCTAGACATGATCAACTCAATTTAATTGAAGAAAAGCGTTTGAAGGCACTTAGTCATGGCCAATTATATCGGAAGAGGATGGCTAGGGCTTACAATAAAAAGGTGAAGCCCAGAACTTTCCAAGAAGGAAATTTGGTATTAAAAAAGATTTTACCCTTTTTGGAAGATCCTCGTGGAAAGTTCAAACCAAATTGGGAAGGACCTTATGTGGTCAAGAAAGTCCTATCAGGGGGTGCTCTCATCTTAACAGAAATGGATGGGAAGGATTTTCCTGAGCCAATCAACTCTGATGCAGTAAAGAGATATTTTCCATGAATGAATATTACTAGGAAATGATCTGAGGCCATTGTTCTTTATATCCCAAAATTTGAATCCTTAGTCAAACCAATTTGAGCCTGTTCGTCTTTTTTTGTTAAACCCAAACTGGACTTACAGCCTTATACTGGGGCAAAGCCAATAAGGGCAAGGCCAATAGGGGCAAAAAGAAAATTTTGAAAAAAAAAAAAAAAGAAAAGAAAAAATAGGGGCAAATAAATGCCAAATACAAAAGAAGGGGAATGGGATTGAATTCACCATGACTGTAAGTCCAGTTGACCCATTTTCACACTTAGAAAATTTTGAGCCTTTAATACCTTTTCTTTCATAAACTGAACCTAGCCTTTGTTTCGTCCTATTATTAAAACCTCGGTGATTTTAGTATATTCATTCAACTTTCAGAGTAAGATTGGTGATGACGGAATGCAGAGGCCAACCCTAGTGAAAACCCTAATTGGCACTAGGGGCAAGAAGGGCAAAAAGAAAAAAAAAGAAAAAAAAGAAAGAAAAAAAAAAGAAAAAAAAAGAAAAAAAAAAGAAAAAAAAAGAAAAAAAAAAAGAAGAAAAGAATCAAGGGTTGAGTTGATCATGTGGTCTAAGTTTCAAATCAGTACGAGCACTGGAAACTGAGCAGATTAGCAAGGCCAATCACGAAGGAAAAATCATTAGGGGATGATTCTAATGGTCACGGGGTAGACAAATTTGGTCTCTCCCTATTGCTTGGACTACCCTTCTCATTATTCAACCTGATTTTAATTCCTTTAATTATATGTGATTAAGTGTTTTGGATCAGCTTTAAAAAAAAAAAAAAAAACTATACTTAGGCCAGTGATGAGAAATCAAATACTTTTTCATAAAACTTCTGTTTTTATAAGCATCTGAGAATTCTGAGGCCAATAATATAAAACCTATTTTTGAATCAAATCTAATATCTTTCCACTAATGGAGTTTGCTTTTGTAAAAAAGTATGGAAAAAAGAAAAAAAATGATGAAAGAATCTAATCCCTACTCCCTAACTGCTCCTCAAGCTCCCTAATCCTAGCTGCCTGAGTTGCAATGATTCCAGAAGCACCCTCTGCATCAGGATCACTCAAAAAGGAGATGACCTCATCTGAAAAAGAAAGCTTAATCTTCAACGCCCTAAGGTCAGCCAAGGAATCTTGATACTTCTTCCGCATCACACGGACTTCAAAGCGACGAGCCTGCCTTTGTTCTTCAAGTTTCTTCTCCATGGCAATGCGGCCAGACTTCTGCTCTTCAAGCTTCCTCTCCAGAACAAGGACTTTTATCCTAAGTTCTTGAGCCTCCCGTACCCATATTTGTTGAAGCCGCTTATGGGTTGCCCTTTCTGACTCCAGAATGTCCTCATAAGTATGAGGAAGAACTGCAGGAGGATCCTCTGGTACTGGGGCATGACTCTGCACCTGTTCCTTGATCCAGAAGTGATAGTCCTTCACATGGGACTCAGAAAAGACTGGACCCCGCAGAAAGCAAACATAGGACCACTCTTTCATTAATTGAGCATTTAGCCCCATGGTGGCTGAAGTAAGTGGCCCTATAAAGCTCTCATAACCTGTGGGAATCATAATTCCCTGGGTCGCTCCAATTGCCGAAGAACCCTCAAAGGAAGATAGAGAACAGCAGATTTCAAGCCTGCTAGGGCCAGAAAGTTTTTATCCCTAAAGCTAATCACTGTCTCTGGAGTAGGCTGATAAGTGCCAGGCCATCTCACTTGATCATCCTGGAGAGTACCCAAGAAAGTGAACCAGCCTTGCTTGCCACCTTGGATGTTAGGACATCCCCTATTGCTCATCAAAACAGGAACTTTCAATCTTGGAAAGAAGCGGCGAGTTATTTCTTCAACCTGGCTAAGATGGTCAAGCAACCAAAGCTGCAGAAAAAGGGAGTATTTCAATTTATTTCCAAAAAGAAAAAAAAGAAAAAAAAAGAAAAAAAAAAGAAAAAAAAAAAAGAAAAAAAAAGAGAGAGAAAAAAGAAAGAAAAAAGAGAGAAAGAAAAAGAAAAAAAGAAAAAAAAAAAAAGAAGAAGAAGCAAAGAGAAGAAAAAGAAGAAGAAAGGAAAGAAAGAATAAAAAGAAAAAAATATATGCATATTACCTGTAGGATAGGGGCGCAGGCAAGGAAGCGTTTCTTCTTCCTGAAATAACAATCAGTAAGAGCCTGATATATCTCTGCTAGGATCATAGGGGCCAACCTCTCGCGTTCCCTAACCTGACAGATAACTGAGATAAGAGCCAAGTCAACCTGGTCATCACCCCGTGGAAAAAGCAGCTGATTGACCACTATCAGGGTCAATGCATTAAACCTAGAGTCCTTGTCATTACTCCTCAGAAGTTTTTCAGTCAAAAAGGTCTTGGACAAGGTCAATAGTGCATCAGAATTTCCTAAGTCCTTCTTCCCTATACCCAAGAAAGTGGAAGCCTCTTTTTTATAACTAAGCTTTAGGGGTGGGTTCACAACTTTTTCAGAAAATCTAAGGCCAAGGATGGTTTCAATCTCTTCTATGGTGGGAGTCATCTCTTTGTCATCAAAACGGAAGAGATTCAGCTCAGGTACCCAGTGGCCTATCAAAGCTTCAATGATTTCCCACTTAAAGGGAATTTTAGGGAGGTGTAGGATGTGCCCTAAGTGGATGGAATCCCAACGAATCTCCTCATCAAGGGTCATGGAGTTAACCCATCTATCATAAAAGGAATCCACAATATTGTACCTGGTAAGATTAGGAGGTTTTGATCTAACAGGTTGTCTTGCAGGAGGAGATTCAACGGCAGGAGAAAGCGGCGTAGGGGAAGCCATGGAAGCGTCAAAGAAGCCAAGGAAAGCGAGAAAAGACGTGCTCAGGGAGTTTTTCAATTAATAAAAGTGTCACAATGATGTTCCCTAGGAGTTTATATAGAAAAAATCGTAAGACAGTAAATTCCGTAATTATATTACGGGCAAGGCTCGCCCGTATAGGAATTACGGACACGCCTGACCGTGAAAACTTCACGGGCAGAGTGCGCCCGTAGTAACTTTACGGGCACAGCCTGCTCGTAGAATAAATACGGTTTCTTCGAAAAAATGCAAAAAAATGGGAATTTTTAATTCCCTTGGTTTTCCTAAGCTTCACCTGTCCCTGTTTAACATTCATCAGGTAATAAATACTGTAAATAAAGAAGAAAGAACACAAATGGAAATAAATCAAACTTCTTTTATATACATGAATGTTTACATCACTTTTGCCAAAAAAATACAAAGGTACATGGAATAATCCTAATCTAATGGCCATGCAGGTCCGCCCCTACGGCCACGGCCTCGTCCTCTGCCTCGACCACGGCCTGTAGATCGCCTGCGCTCAAAGACATGCCGTACAATATTACGGGCTGTGCTACACGTCATCCTGCTCAAAACAGACTGAATATCATGCCACATATATAAAGGCACAAGGCCAGCAGTGGGATGATCAGGAGGGACGTACCCTGAAGTATCTACATATCCCGTAGAATCGGGATCAGACTCTGTACGGGAAGAATCCGCAGAGGGATCAACAGCAGCAGGCGTCTCCTCTACAGCCTCCATAGCAGGACCAGCAGGAGCAGATGTCCCAGGTGCATCAACCTCCGGCTCCACAGGCTCAGTAGCAGTCATCTCCACCTCGGGCTCTACAGGATCAGCTGTAGCCTCCTCCATCACTGCAGTCTCCATGGTAGGCTCTACCACAGCAGCGTCCATAGCCGAATCCATACCAACATCAGCAGATGTAGCAGGAGCAGTCTCAGCTACTGGGGCAGACTCTGGCGCGGCCTCAGCAGCAGGTACAATATCAACCTCGACCTCGGGCTCTGCTGCAGGAACCTCTACTGGACTGGGAGACGTCACAAACTCCACCCGTGCCACAGAAAACACTTCATCCCGGAAATGCATAGGCACGGGTGAAGCAGGTGAAGAGGGGCCAGCTGTGTACTCCTGAAACTAAGAAAAAAATTCAGTCAGAACAAGATAGGCTAATACAAAAGCAGGAATGGAAATAAAAGAAGAAATTAACCTGAGTATCAGACGGACCCGCCTGGTCCTGTGCATCAGATGGACCCTCCTGGCCCTGGGCTCTGGCTAGCTGCCCCCGGAGATCGGAAATAGTGATATAGAGGGCGTCCCGCTCAGCGATCGCTGCATCACGCTGGCGCTCTAAATCAGCATAGCGAGACCTGATCTCTGCCAACTGAGCCTCCTGAAATAGCAAAGAAAGAAGTCAGAAAAAAATGCTAATGAAATGGAAATAGAAGATCAGAGAAGGAAGAAGGCATACCGTGGTGTCGTAGGCCCTAATCACTACCCCTCCTATCTCCGTGACTCCGCCACGGACAGGCATGGGTGACATGAGGCACCCAACAGAAGCTCGCCTGAACCAGGCATCATAGTCACCCTCCTCTAATAATGTCTCTGCCTCAGTCCAATCTAAGAACTGGGCAGGATCAACCGGCATAGGAGGATAGAAAGGAGTAGTATCTGGCGGGATGGCAGGAATCTGCGGCTCTCCCACATGCTGAAAGAAGAAGCGCTCGCCGCAGTACCAGATGCTGCCCAGCTGACCAATAAAGAACTGGTATCTCTGTCGTCTCTGGTCAGGGACAAATGCATCATCTCTGGCTGCCTGCAGGGCCAACACCTCATGAATGTCCTCCATCCTGGGGACAAATAGCTGAAAAATAGAACAAGACATCAGATATGCGATCCAGAAGGAAAAGAAAAGAAAAGAAGAAGTAGAGGAATTAAAGAAGATTACCTCAGACCGGTATAACCTGTCTAAGTGGGCCCAGGCGGACCTGGGACGACTCTTTTCAGAGTCATGCTCTACATGACACCATCTAAGTGCCATAGGATACGTCTCCTCAGGCATCGTAGAGGTAGGGCGGAAATAGGGTATATAAACCCTAGCAAAAAACTGCAAGAAAGAAGAAAATAGTCAGAAGAATAGAAAAGGAGAGATAAGGAAAAGAGAAAGAGAGAAAAAGAAAGGAAATAAGGTTCACCTGCAAGAAGGGCCAGAAGAACCGGCATCCAACTCCAGCCCCTCTGGATGTAGAGAGGCCACTCACTGATCGGCGCAGGCCGGCCAGAATGGTACCAAATATGAGAGGGCCCCAGGCGTACCTCCTCGCCCGCTGCAGATCTCCCAGAAGACTCAAGAAGTTAGGACTAACTGAAGTCGTGTCCTCTGGGAAGAAGCAGGATCCCATCATATATAGAAAGAGGAATCGGAAGGCAAATGGGAAAACATGGTCACCGACAGCAAGCTAGCCAAACTGCCTCCTCCCGAAAGTCTCTCTCAGCCATGTCAGAGACAATCTCGCTCTCCCCCGATCCCAGGCCTCTGGAGACAGTACAATATATCCAAGATAACCAGCAATCTCATCAGCCTCTGGCATCGTCATCTCAGGAATAACATCACCGATCATCCTAATCCCGGTGATGAGCGTAAAATCAGAAGGCCGGATCCCAATCTCAATATCTGGGAAGTGGAAGCTCAGTGTCTCTGGAAAAAACCTCTCCAACAATGCTGCAATGAGGGCCCGATCCAAGCGTACGTCCGGGATGGTGATAAACATACCAAAACCATACAATCCCAGCTCCCGACGATAGGCCGAACTGCAAGCTCTCAAAAATTTAGTGAAACTGGCCCAGCTCCCTCTATAATGGGACACCGGATACTCCAAAGGGATATCCGCCCTAACGCATGCTGAAGGATGAGTCCTCAAACCATGCAGAAGATCGGTGTCCCTAATCTGGGCAGCTACCTCCTCAGGGATCTCAACCCTGGTCCTGGCCTCATCTCTGCCACGGCCCCCTCTGCGGCCTCCTCTACGGCCCTCATCATGGCCCCCAGCTCTGCGCCTACTACGGCTCCTATCTCTGCTAAAAGCCTCAACAGCCGGCTAAAAGAAAATAATGGAAGAATCAGGAAGATGTATTTTGGGAAAGGATATGAAATTACAGAAAGGTTAGAGTATACCTCTGGGGTCGCCTCACGCGAATCCCCAGAAGGGAAATCTGGAATATCAGAATCAGAATCCCTCTCGGTCCTCGAAGACGAGGCCACATCAGCAGGATCTCGCCTAACCCTCGAGGAGGAAGGCTCATCTGCAGGATCTCGGGAAGCTGATCGAAGACGGGCCATCTACGGTTCAAATCAGGGAGTTGGTTAATTATTCTTGTTAAAATTTTATGGATAAATCTTTATTCTAACCAAGTTTAATTGATTGGCAGGAAAAAGTAAAAAGAAAAAGGAAGAATGGAAGAAAGTGCTCCAGAAACTCCCGACCAAAATCAGAAGTCAACTAAGGAGTTTAATTTTGAAAATTTTATTTGTCTAAAATTTACACATAGGAAGTTTAGGCTTCCTGTATGTTCTCTTTATATGGAAAAAGAAAAATATATATATATATATATATATATATATATATATATATATATATATATATATATAGATATATATATATATATATATGTGTATTAGTGTGTTAGAAATTAATCTTAAATTCCTCTTTTGGATTTTCTAAAGAAACCTAACCATTTAAATTTACTTGGTTTCAGGATAGTCGAAGCATGTTGGAATGAAGATTACCTATTCTATACTAAGTTGCTTAAATTCCAGGGGAATCAAGAAGCGACTCATATCAAGTTATGTATTCAGCTCCAGGGAATAAAATTCAAGTCTCCACAAGCATAGCAGCACCACAGGCCAAAAGCCAAGATGGAGATAGCAATGGCACTTGAGACTTAAAAATAAGGATGCTCTAGCAGTTAATAGAGTAGCATTCAAGGAGAAGGCAGATCAAATCAGGCAAAATACAGCAATTTAAAGCTAACATTTCAAGACAGAAAATTTCATGAAACAACTTCTTAAGGAATAAACAAGTTGGCCAAATAATCAAAGGGAATCTAGAGTATACAAGATTGAAGCAGCAATCCAGACTCAACCAGAAAATTTGCACATATCAGTTCAGTCAGCATGGAGCAAATTCAAAAATTCGGAAATTGGCTCATTCAAAAGCCAAATCTGTTAACCCAAGAGCAGAAAGTCATTTGGTCGAATATAGAAGTTGAAGATTTACTCATGAGGATCATGCAAGCATTTCAAGCATCTCTTCAACAATTTTCGGATGTAGCATTGGCATAAAAATCAGTGGTTGAACCATAAAACAAGTCTGAACTTCTACAATCAAGGAACAGAAGATTGAATAGCATGGACGAACTATTTGCAAGAAGAATTTGAGAAAAGGCATACCTGATTATCTGAATGGGGGTTTTGCAAGCTACAATCTTACTCCACTGAAGCTCCAAGGAAGAAGGCAAGCGGTCGCTGGAAAGCAGTGATCGCCGGAGGAGAATGGTCGTCAGAAAAAAATGAGAAGCTCGCCGGAGGAGAACAGTAATCGCCGGAGAAGGAATCGGACCGTTGGAGAAGAAGGAAAGACCGCAGAAAGGAATACGGGCAGAAGAGGTTTAGGGCAAAATGCGAGCAGAGAAGGAAAAGTCTCGGTCGCGAACTTAAGAAGAAGAGTAAAATCCATAAAATCAGTACGGGCATCAGACGCCCGTGAAAGTACTACGGTCCCAGTCGCCCGTGAACCCTCTACGGGCAGGGTCTGTCCGTAAGCACCATACGGGCGAAGCCAAAAATTGCATATTTTTATCATTTTCTCACAATTTTTAGGAGATCAATGTTTATATTAGTTGTAAGTTGCAAGGATTGCCACCTTACCCACGTTTATTTTAAAAAAAAAAAAAAATTTTTTGTCTCAAATCTCACTTCATAGCCCACAAGTGCTCAGTGAGAGGAGAGAGGAGGATTTGGCCCTTAAGCTGAGGGATTTCTTAGCAAATCTTCCACAATCAATTCTTTTTTTCAAAAATCATCCATTTAATCCTTGCAAAGTGCAATTGATTAGACAAAAATCTCAGAAAGTGCAATTGGTGGGTCTTTTTGCTCTCTGCTTGTAATTGGTTCCAATTACCAGCAAAGAGGGGGCAGCTGTAGACACCCCAAATTGCACTGCCAAATGAGAAAATAATAAAAACATGTATTTAGAGCTTAAAACAGGTCAAAAAGGCCTAAAAATAGAATGAACAGGCTTTGCCCGTATTGGCTTCACGGGCCGATTTCGCCCGCAAAATATCTACGGGCAGGCGCGCCCGTAGTACCAATACGGTCACCATTGGACCGTAAATCATTTACGGGCATTAAAGACACGTGCAAGTTTTATCCTTCTCTCGATTTCTGAGCTTTATTTGAAGTCCAATATATCTTTAAACGAGCGGATTATGTCTTTTATTCGCTGAAGTCACCTTGGTTGGCTATGGATGGGCATTATCTCTGTATTTCACTCTATCCTGAGAATCAGGATATATCCTTCTGGACCAGCCTTGCCCCTGGGTGTGTCTATAAATAGAGGCTCATTCCTCTAGCTAGAGGCCACGAAATTTTGAAGAATCAAAAGCTCCAAGAGAAGGAAAGGAATCCCTGCTGCTCTGCCTGCTCAATCCAGGTAAGTCCCCTATCCTTTTTTATTTTCTGTCTTCAATTCTAGAAGTAATAGGATCATCTCTATTGCTGTAGAATAAGGCCATATCTATTTTGTATCCCTAAACTTGTCTCTAAGTACCTCAAGGGTCTCTCTAGCCGTAAAACGTGAAGAGAGAACTAGGGGAAAGGGGAACAGGTGGATCCCTAGAATAGAACCCCATATCTGTTTTTTTCTTTTTTCATAGAATAAGGCCTTTGATTGTGTTTGTATAACCAAACCTATCTCTAAGTACCTCAAGAGTCTCTCTAGCCGTAAAACGTGAAGAGAGAACTAGGGGAAAGGAGAACAGGTGGATCCGTAGGGTAGACCCCTATGTGCTCAAATTTGTGAGATGTGGCTGTTTTAAATATCCTGATCATGTTTTAATGCTTTTTTATGATATATTTGAATGAATAACATGAATCTATGATGTTTATAGCATGAGATCCCCACTTTTTGATAAAATTTGGATTTTTGCCACTTTTGCACCTACAGCACTGTTTTCGTGATTTTTGTGACTTTAGGCTAGGATCTTGGATTTATCATGATCAATATGGTAGATCTGGATCCAGAAGCCTGAAATTAAATTCTAGGGTTTCATGAGATGATTTTTAAATTGTTTTTCACTATTGAGATAAGACCCTACGGTCTAAATTCTCCCCTTTGGGTGTTTTTCATCAACGTGGGTCTTTTTGGTTTTTATTTCCTGATTTAATGTGAAATTTGGACTTTATCTATGTCTTGGATTATTCAAGTTCAATTTTGAAATATTTTATAAAAATCATATTTTTCTAGATTTCTAGAATTTGACTTGAAGCCAGATTTTTGGATTTTTCACTTTAAATTGATTTTATTTGATTTTTATCACAATTTTATTTTGATCATGAAACCCTAGGAATGATATGATCATATTTGAAAGTTCTGGATCAATCAGACTATTCATATGAAAAAACCATACAATTTTGTCTTTTTTGTGAATTTTGTGATTTTTATAGCAAGCTTTTTCCTTTATTTTAAACATGAACAATACCTGGCAACCACCTTGTGTGGATGAATAGGGGTGCCTAACACCTTCCCCTGTTCATAACTTAATCCCCTTACCCATCTCTGGTTGTTTTTTTTTAGGAGGGATATTTTGCCCTAAAATTTGCCTTTTGTGCTTATTTGATATTTTGGTGTCCATTCACACCTAGATTGAATGGTGGCGACTCTTTGTTTTATTTTATCCCGTGTGATGATTGAGGAAATCATGTAGATTGATTTTTTCCCATGTCTCACAGGTTGGTCAATGTCTTTTCATACTTTTAACATGGAAAGCTTTTTTAAGGTGGGAAAAAACACTAGTCGTGGGATTCTGCAAGTCTTACAGCTGCAGCATCGTCTGTTGAGGATGAGGCAACAGAAAATGTCATCCCGTTTGACTTGCATCTAGAAGCAGCCCACCCCTCCCTTGGTTGGTAAGTAACATGGAAAGCTTTTTTAAGGCGGGAAAAACATTGGTCGTGAGATGCTGCAAGTCTCACGGCTGCGGCATTGTCTGTTGAGGATGAGGCAGTAGAAAATATCATCCTGTGTGACTTGTATCAAGATAAAGCCTGCCCCTCCCTTGGTTGGTCAGTGTCTTTTCATACTTTTAACATGGAAAGCTTTTTTAAGGTGGGAAAAACACTAGTCATGATATGCTGCAAGTCTTATGGCTGCAGCATCGTTTATTGAGGATGAGGCAATAGAAAATTTCATCCCGTTTGACTTGCATCTAGATGCAGCCTGCCCCTCCGTTGGTTGGTAAGTGCCTTTTCATACTTTTTAACATGGAAAACTTTTTTAAGGTGGGAAAAACACTGATCGTGAGATGCTGCAAGTCTTACGGCTGCGGCATCATCTGTTGAGGATGAGGCAGCAGAAAATGTCATCCCGTGTGACTTGCGTCTAGATGCAGCCTGGCCTTCCCTTGGTTGGTCAGTGTTATTTCATACTTTTTAACATGGAAAGCTTTTTTAAGGTGGGAAAAATACTAGTCGTGAGATGCTGCAAGTCTTACGATTGCGGCATTGTCTGTTGAGGATGAGGCAGCAAAAAATGTCATCTCATGTGACTTGCGTCTAGAAGCAGCTCGCCCCTCCCTTGGTTGGTCAGTGCCTTTTCATACTTTTTAGCATGGAAAGCTTTTTTAAAGTGGGAAAAACATTGTTCATGAGATGTTGCAAGTCTTACGGCTGCGGCATCGTCTGTTGAGCATGAGGCAGCAGAAAATGTCATCCCGTGTGACTTGCGTCTAGATGCAACCCACCCCTCCCTTGGTTGGTCAATCTCTTTTCATACTTTTTCACATGGAAAGCTTTTTTAAGGTGGGAAAAACACTGGTCGTGAGATGCTACAAGTCTTACGGTTGCGGCATTGTCTATTGAGGATGAGGCAGCAGAAAATGTCATCCCGTGTGACTTGAGTCTAGATGCAGCCCGCCCCTCCCTTGGTTGGTCAGTGTCTTTTCATACTTTTAACATGGAAAGCTTTTTTAAATTGGGAAAAACACTGGTCGTGTGATGCTGCAAGTCGTACGGCTGTGGCATCGTCTGTTGAGGATGAGGCAGCAGAAAATGTCATCCCATGTGACTTGCGTCTAGATGCAACCCGCCCCTCCCTTGGTTGGCCAGTGTCTTTTCATACTTTTTAACATGGAAAGCTTTTTTAAAATGGGAAATACACTGGTCGTGAGATGCTGCAAGTCTTACGGCTGCGGCATCGTCTGTTGAGGATGAGGCAGCAGAAAATGTCATCCCCTGTGACTTGCGTCTAGATGCAGCCCGCCGCTCCCTTAGTTGGTCATGGTCCTCCCACGACTTTGATCCTTCATCTCTTTATAATTCTAAAGGTCGGGGTCCCATTAACTCATGAGCAATCAACTTTTACTTATTTCATGCGTAAAATGATGAGTGGTTAAGTGGAGGCTCTTATTAGGTATAGTGGTCACATGACACCGTGTATAAGGCAAATGGCGTCACTTAAAAGAATTTAGGGAAATTTGGTTTTTAGTGATACTTTTTCAAAATAATTCAGATATAGTCTACCAATTCTTGGAAATTAAGAATTAGTGATACTTTATTGAAATAATTGGGATTTAGTGTCATTTTACTATTCTATTCATGAAGAATTTCTTCCAAAAATACCTGAATTTTTAAGTATTAGCCTAACTGAATCTGAATTATTTTGAAAAATAACACTAAAAACCAATTTCCCCAAAAATTTACCAGACGAATTCAAATCCAAAGCATTAAAGCAATGGAATGCACGTGCGAAGCGCGTCTAGCCCCTAGTTATATACTTTAAAAGAAAAGAAAAAAAAATGCCTCAAAGATCCAAATCTGTTTCTCTGTTCCAAGTTGACATCAACCAAGACTAAACTAAGGTTTGTGACTACCAATCCAAAGCCAAAAACAAACGAAATTGAGAACCAACCTCTCTAACACGAAAACCAAACTGGCTATATATGTATATACAAGTTTGGTTCAATAGTCCAATTTAGTAAAGAATAATTTCATTTGGAATTCAGTTCTGTTCAGTTAAAAACATCAACCCAAAACCGAACAAAAATCACTTCAGTTTACAAATTTTAGAACCAAAACCAAACCATAGGCTTCGAAACATAACTCATGGTCGGTTCTCGGTTTTAACTGAACCAACCTACAACCCTTCCTGTTGTTACCCTTTGACAAGAAATGCAATTTCAGAGCACAACCAAATACCTAAGTAAAGAATGCAGTCATTTATGGAACTCCAATAACCAGTACCCATTGGCACCGCATACAATTTCGCAAGTAGAAAACCCAGAACTCTTTGCCAAAGCTTTAAACTCCTCTTCAGTTCTCTCTTTTCCTCCAGGATTTTGAGTTAACATCAACACATCGTCAGTGAAGACGCCATTGTCAGGGTAATCTTCTGGGTTCTCCGGCACAATTGATTCGACGACAATCACCTTACCCGAAGCAGGCAATGCTTCGAAGCAGTTCTTCAAAAGCTTCAAGCAATGATCATCACTCCAATCATGAAGTATACACTACAAACATATAGAGATTAAGAAGAGAACCTAAAAATATTAAGCAGGCAATGCTTCGAAGCAGTTCTTCAAAAGCTTCAGGAGATGAAGAAGAGAACCTAAAAAGATATAGAGGAGAGAGAAGTGTACCTTCATGAAAATGGCCTCACATTTTGGGATGCTTACAAACATATCTCCAGCTACATACATGCTCCACACCTACGTATTTGAACCAATGTTCATGACAAATCTAACATATTAGAAAGGCACTGCTCTCAAAACTACAAACAAGAGATTAAGCTGGGCAGATTGATTCATACCTGGATAAGATGATGCATCTGCTAACACATGAGGCATGTCAAAATTAATGCCCTTAATTTGGGGATAAAGAGAAGTTATAATCTGAAGGCAGTTCCAACCCCACCACCCACATCTAGCAATTCTTTGAGGCCTCCAAATCCCTTGTATACTTGGAGCTTAGTACTTTTTTTATGATGATGGTGGACTGATCTGACATAGCCTTGTTGAAAACACTGTTGAATCTTGCATCTATTTTAGGATATTCAAATGCATTCATCACATATGCCCTATTAAAGGCAATTCCACCTTCCAAAACTGCGTCTTTCAAGTGGTACCTGACAAAAAGATTTGCATATATGAGTGAAAATGACAAAAACAAGGCAATAGCCCTTAGCTTATGGTTCAGCTGCATAGCCTGCATTATGGTTTATTTGAATTTCCGATCCCTTGAAAAACAATGTCTATTACTAGAAATTAGAGATTGCTATAAGAACAATTAGATCTAACAAATGAAAAGTAGAAACTGAATTCAAACAGACTCAATGAAGGCTTACTTAGATACGGCCTTGCAGAGGTAGATTAGCAATAAACATAATAATTGGAATTATTTTTATTAATCAACTGTTTTCAAACTAGTATTTACTTGTTAAGACTTGACTATTAACAAGAACAAAGTCGTATGTGCCCTTCAATGTGGCTTTTCCTGTGTAATCAAATAGGAATATACCACGTTACTCAGAGGAGCTGTCTCACACATATCCCTTAACCCTTGTATTGGCAGACACACATGCTAGGTAAAGGCACAAACAATGACATAGCAAATTCACTCTCCTCGAATGTTTCACATCCTTACTTGTTTCCTTACATGTGAAAACTGCCCAAAACATGCCCCTACCAATACAAGGGGGATATATAATGGTGTGTTTGATTGTACAAGGAAATCCATACCAAAGGGTGCAGATGACGTTCCAATATTGATCAAGTGCTTACTATTACATCAATTACTTAAGTTATTGGTTAGAACGCAACTTTATTTTCTTATACCACTAATGGAAGCATGAACACTACTGCACGTCGGCCCCACCTCTTAAGTTATTGTACAAGGAAATCCATACCGAAGGGTAATTTTGTTTGCAGATATCTATATTTCAACTGCAGACAACCATGTAGCATGAAAATTAAAGGTTAAAGTTGAAAAGTGGATTAAGATGGTGGTTTTATCTGGGGTTTTATGTGTTGTGGAAGGTATTTATGGGCAGATAAAGGGAGGGACAGAATCCTTGAGATTATTACCTAAGGTTGGCTTTACAAACGGAGTAATAGTATAGATTAGCAGATGGCCGAACAACCAAACAATTAGTAGTCATGTGTTTGGGGAAGGATGCCTAAAATAATGTTTAGTAGTTTTGGGGGAGAAGATACTGTATCAGACATGAACACCTGTTCTCATGCCTAGTCCCCATAACTTGCTGCCATCACACAACAAGAGAAATGTGGAAGAACACTAATTTTAATGGGAAATCATTGCTTGTTGTCATTTTAGGAAGTCTTATGTAATTCCCATTTTAAAGGAAAAGAAACGTAGAATTAATACCAGCTGTCCATGTAGACTTTGTCCGGAAGCAGTTGATGGAGAGGAGCAACAGACACTCCATCCTTATCAGGAGTGAAGAATCTGGCGACAGGACCCAAGCCGTAGCGTCTTTGGGCGTCGCCGCCTTGTTGGGTGGCGAGAGTGCATTTGAGAAGGGACTGGCTGGTGAGGAATTGGAGGATGCGATCCAGGACGACTGGAGCTTCTGGGTTTTGTGTCCCCAACGGAGAAGCGATCTCCGACGGTCAGAGGAAAGCATTGGGTCCTGTTCTGGCTATGGTCTCAAAGAGATTGAGCTCGATTGATGCTTTCACCACCATCGGCAGAATCGTACCAGCTGCAACAGGCATGGCTGACCGGAAGTTTTCCTCTTCATCTTCTTTGATTGGGGTTGAAGCCATGTCCAAGTTCTGGTGGAGCGGTGGTGGGAGTGGAACAAGAGAAGAGATCAATGCTTTCCTCTGAGCGTCGGTTGAGAAGAGATTGGATGGGACATCAATATTCAATAAAAAGGGGCGAGTGTTACGAGGCGTAAGATATGACAACCATGTCTTACGAGGCCCAAGTAAAAGGCCAATCATGTGATGCCTGCCATTAGAAACGGGGAAAATTGGTTTTAAGTTATTTTTTAAAAATAATTCAAATTCGGTCGCCAATTTTAGATAATTAAGCATTAATGGTATTTTTTAAATAATTAAGAATCAAGATCATTTTTACTCTTCAAAATTTTCTTTCGAAAATATCTACTTGTAAACTTCCTTTGTACTAAAATGAGTAAAAACGATTTCAAATTTGTATTTTTGAAAAAAATTTATAAACATTAAAATGATATTGAATTATAATTATTTTAAAAAAGACAACTAATTCTCAATTACCCATATTTTGATGACTGAATCTGAATTAGTTTTAACACCAAAGTGCACCGGAAGAAGAGGCGATGATTGCACTAACAAAGAAACAGAGACTTAATTCGAGCAGGGTCTAAAATAAATGAATAAAATACTGGGATTATGAGGTCATTGGCACACAATTCAAAGATACAATTTTTTATTGGGGTATCATTGAAAATAAAGGTGAAAAAAGACCCATCCGCACAGAGGCGCCACCTGCAATCGAGATGTAGATATGTTTTTTCATTCAACCTCAGTATGATGTAGATATGTTTTTTCCCTCCTTGCAATCGATGGGTTCACCCCCTCCTTTCATGGGGTCTTGTTCCTCTACAGCTTATGGGTAAGCAATTAACCATTCTACGTTACCAAATATATTTTTAACTTTAAATAAAAAAAACACTTAAATAAGTTGTAAGTTGAAATAAGTATTTAATTAAGCAATTCCAAACACAGTCGAAGCATCCAACAGTGGAATCACTTTTTTATGAAAAATAAAGGATACTCGAGATATTTTAAATGACAACATCTTATTTATGCTATAGACGTCGATATATAGCAGGAGTAAATGAGGGCAGATGAATGAACTCATAATACTCATTTATGGAACTCCAACGCCCAGTAGTCATTGGCACCGCATACAACCTCAAAAGTAGCAAACCCAGAAGTCTTTGCCAAGGCTTTAAACTCCTCTTCAGTTCTCTCTTTTCCACCAGGATTTTGAGTTAACATCAACACATCGTCAATGAAGACTACACTGCCTGCGTAATCCTTTGGGTTCTCTGGCGCAATTAATTCCACGATTATCACCTTACCCGATGTAGGCAATGCTTCATAGCAGTTCTTCAAAAGCTTCAAGCAATGATCATCACTCCAATCATGAAGTATCCACTACAAAATTTCCCACAAATCTTTGTTAATTGAGTTTATAAGGACAAAAACAAAATGGGATGAAGAAAAGAAATGAAAATGGAAGAGAGAAGTGAACCTTCATAAGAATGACCTCACATCTTGGGATGCTTACAAACATATCTCCAGCTACATGCTCCACACCTACATGAAACCATAATTGAAACGCAGTCCGATATCGCAGTTGGGTTAAAAGCATGAGAGATTCATGTTATATAAGTTGATTCATACCAGGATAAGATGGTGCATCCGCTATCACATGAGGCAAATCAAAATTAATACCCTTAATATGAGGATAATGTGAAGTTATAATCTGAAGTGCAGTTCCAACCCCACCACCCACATCCAGCAATTCTTTGAGGCCTTCAAATCCCTTGTATATTTGGAGCACATTGTTTACGATAATGGTGGACTGATCTGACATGGCCTCGTTGAAAACACTGTTGAACCTTGCATCTATTTTAGGGTATTCAAATGCTGTCATCCCATATGCCCTGTTAAAGGAAATTCCACCTTCCAAAACTGCATCTTTTAAATGATGCCTGGAAAAAAAAAAAAAAGAATACTTGCATTTATGGCCGGATATATCTGACAAAATAAACACATATTGTCGATTTGTGGGTGTGGGAGGGGGAACATTGTGAAAAAAAAAAAGAATTGAAATATAAGATGTGGTAGATATTAATTTAAACGACCAATATATAACAAATACTTGGTGTAATAGTAAAAACTGCTTTAAGGTGAAAGCAAGCTCAAATTAATTAGTAGTCGTATGTTTCCGGAAGCATATGCATAACATTTAAGCTCAAATTAATGGTGGACTGATTTGACATGGCCTCGTTGAAAACACTGTATAACTCAAGCTTTTTGAAGCAATAAATATGTTTGGTTAGTATTTGTTTGCTTTTGCTTCTCATGATGAAGCAAAAAGGCAAATTTCTTTTCTTGAGAAGTAAAACACAATCTAATACAATCAATCAACCCAAACTACCACTATTACCACCACCCACCACCACAATCCACCTCGGGCACCGCCATTAACACTAGCCACCCACCATCACCACTAGTACCACGCATCACACTCATTCACCACACCCTCGATCTCCACCCACCATCACCATCCAACCTCAATTCCCACTATGGGCACCACCATTAACACCACCATCCACAATCATCACCTACCCCTACAATAATGATAATATTAGCAAAGAATCAATTTTTATTTTTTGCTGATACCAAACACGCTTTTTTACTTTTCTACAACAAAGCATATATAAACCGAATAGTTTTGCTTCATCAAAAGATCTTCATAAAAACAAAAGTAATATAATTGTTTATCTTGCTTTTGAAAGCAATTTTTGATAAGCAATACCGAATGCAGCCTTAGTAGTTTTTGAAGTTCCCCTTTGCATTTAACCATATATACGTGCTTCTTATGTAATTCCCATTTTAAAGGAAAAGAAATGAAGTACCAGGTATCCATGACGACTTTGTCCTGAAGCAATAGCACCATGGAAGCAAGAGACACTCCATCGTTATCATGAGTGAAGAATTTGGAGACGGGACACAAACCATAGCATCTTTGGACTTGGCCGTCATCTTGGGTGACGAGAGTGCATTTTAGAAGGGATTGGCTAATGAGGAAGCGGAGGATGCGATCCAGGACGACTGGAGCTTCTGGGTTGTGTGTGCCCAATTGAGAAGCGATCTCGGAGGGTGAGAGGAAACCACCGGGGCCTGCTCTGGCTATGATGTCGAACAGATTTAGCTCGATTGATACTTTCACCACCATGGGCAGAGTCAAACCGGTTGCAACACGCATTGCCGACTGGTAGTTTTCGCTTTCGTCTTCCATGAGAGGGAAAGAGAATGGGACACCAATAAGAAGGGGGAATGTTATATATAATGTGTTAAGACATTATAACAATCCATGTCTATATATCTATAACAGCTCCCTAGCAAAGTTTGATAACATTAAACACCTTTTTTCGGAAATACCCTTTGAAATTCCTGCAATAATGCATTATGGTAAGGGTATGTTTGTCTTTTTTTCTTAACTATTTTGTCAAACGTTATTGTTTTTTGTGTTTTTTTCTAAGGCAGGAGGGACTAGGATTGTCATTTGTCAATGAGCGAGCCAAGTTTGAGCTTTATTTTTAGGCTTTTTGAGCCGATCATGAGCCTAAAAACTAGCTAGTTAACTTAATGAGCCTGAACTGACTTGAGTGACTCAGCTCGGTTAAAGCTCAGCTAGTTAGATATACAATATGTATTTATATGTTATATATTACTGCATCAAACATATGTGCTGATATATAATTAGTAAATTTCAACTCATGATTAAATATTATGATATAGTTAAGTTGTCAAACGTATATATTTAATTTTTTTTATTTTTATTGTTCTCTTTTATTATGTTTACATGAGTAGCTTATTTATTTTTGGAAAAATTATGGAAATGACCGCCTTCACTACAAAAAATTCGATTTTTACCGGCGGTAGAGTCCCGCCGGTAAAGACCATATTACCGCCGTTAAATCTTTAACGGCGGTAAATTCTACCGCCGCTTAATATGGAGCCGCTAAACGAATCAGCGACGCCACCAACGGCGGTAGCAAGATTACCGCCGCTATTTCAGAGAAATAGGCGGCGGTAATATAACGGCGGTAATTACCGCCGTAAAATAGGATATTTACCGGCGGATATTACCGCCGCTTAATAAGGAATTGTTAACGGCGACACAAGTTACCGCCGCTAATATTATCCATTAGCGGCGGTAACTACCGCCGCTAATAACCTCACGTGCTCCTATATTCCTTTAGCGGCGGTGGTTACCGCCGCTAATAATGTCTATAGGTAAATGCAACTCTCGTTTTAAGCGGCGGTAATTACCGCCGCAGAAAACTATTGGCTTTTAGCGGCGGTAATTACCGCCGCTAAAAGCCCTTACCTGCATATACAAAAACCATAATTAGTTGAACCGAAAATCCTGTAAAATATCTCATTTCGTAGCAAATTTTATAACAAATGGAGCAAAACAATTACAAAGAAGAAAGTGAATTAAAAGAAATTCTAATAAAATTAAAATACTCTGAACATTCACGTCATATAAATTAAACTAAAGAACAGTAAATTAATGGTTTCCATTAACAAATGAAATTGCAACTGGTATCAATTTAATATCCCTGCATGAAAATAACAATGAATCATGCGTCAGTAAAATTATAAGTAGCCAAAAAAACTTAATATATATATATATAAAACCGAAGCTATCTTTTGTTACTCACCTCAAATAATAAGAACGCATGTCTATCTAGCTAAAATCCCGAGGAGGACTATCATTTGCAGAAGTTTCGCCAGGAGACTATAAATTGTAAGAAAGATCATTAAGTGTGGTATTTAAATATAAAGATGATATGAATTTGTGCTATATGTATTTTTGTAAGGCATTTATATAATACCTGTGTTTGACGTTTACTCATCATGAAGTTTCTAAATTCTTCAAATTCTCTGGCATGCTGTGCAATAGTTGCTTCAATTGTTTGTCGTTGTCGCATCTCTTCTTCTAGCCGCTCCTCTGTACGTTGCAATTGTTCTCGCATCCTAGTAAATTCATCCATATCGACATACCGAGATGACGTACTCGAGGATGCACTACCACCCCACAGCCTAGTGGGCGTGTGGCCTAACCCACAACACCGCACCCTGCCATGTGTGTCATGCCCCATGACTTGAGTATATACATCATCTCGGGCTGTCGAATCTGGCGTGCCTTGTTCCATGATAGTGCGCATTTGATCCTGAAAAAATTATTTATGCAATCATTGAGTTATCAAAATAGATGCTAATAAAGTTATTCGTATGCTACAAGTATACCTACAATAAGAGGAAATAACTTACTATCTTGTCGGCTGCTTCATCATTGATTGGCGTGCCATCTTTTCAAGTATGCGTTTTTATAAAAGTCTCAGCACGGCCCGCCAATCCCTAATAAAAAAAATATGGTGTTAATTGATCATATATCATTTAAACATCCACAAGCAGAAATTAATACAATTGACCAGATTAAAAAGATGAAGAAATATAAAAACAAAGAACACATGTAGAGATAAATAAAGAAAAAATAATAAAAATTTCGACAGCATCTCCCCTAAAAATAGAGGGTTGTCCAGACCAAATTGGTCTAAAATAAAGCCATTCAACCTGAAAAACAAAAAAGAATGCAAAACGTAGCATTCATATACAATCCCCATTCACATAAATATCACATCTTATCATACAAGAAAATAGAAAAGCTACTATAAAATTTATACCTGTTCGTTTCTGACCCTGGCAAAGCTCTTTGTCCCAGCTGTATGATTAAGGGTCTGGTTGGCACGATTAGTTTTATTCCTTGCTGACAAGTTCTGCAACATATAATCATACAAAGTCAATAAACAAGGATGCAGTAGCTTTATAAGACATATTAACTAATTAACAAATTACCTGGGCATTTTGTGAGTTCCAGTACTCTACTATAATTGCCCATTGCTCCTCTACCACATCTGGTGGGCGATGATTTATACGTTCAGCATTTGTTTCGTATGGATCATAATGGTTCTGCTTCAAATCGGACTTATAGTCCCTCCATTTTTTATTTATTGATTGTAGGATAACATCACGCAACCTCTCTTCAACCTCGAACTTGTCCTACGGTGCATAACAAATTGAAATTTAAAAGTTAATACCAATTAGCTAAATATGTGGACATTTTGAGCAATGAACTACATTAAAATTTAGATTATTTACCTTTACAAGTGACCACGCTCGGTCCTTCTCCCGATCTGTGACTTCTCGCCAGCCAAAGCGATTCAAGGGTATAACACGTCCATCGCGTGCCAGTGTCCCACAAAAACTAGCCAATTTGGAGGCATTTGGTCCAATTGGCTGCCCCAATTCATCTATATCGATGTTTAACTTTTCTCCAGGTCGAAGTTTAAGTATATCAAGGCATCTAGTAGGACCTCTACCCCTCCTAGCTGGCCCACCCTCTGCCATCTAATAAAATACACTATATGCTGTAGAAAATAAAATCATACAAGTCAATAACAATCTGATTCATCATAAACGGCTATTGTTTGTTAGTTAGTTTAATAGAAGAAAATAGTATGTCGTATTCAAGACAAAAAATGAGAATGAACATGATCACTACAATTCAAATACAATTCATTCATGGTCATCATCAGAATCCGATCCCTGTTCGTCATGAACAGGATCACTAGAAGATGCGAGCTGTTCTGTACTTGTATGAGAATGAGCATCAACTGTTGTGCTAGGTACGTCTTCCCTTGCCCAACTCAACCCATCAACCTCTTCTTCATTATTTGTTACAAGTTGGGTAGCATATAGCTCGCAATCAATGGGTTGATCATCATTGGTGATCAATTCAAACAAGTCCCTTGGCTTAGTCTTCACAACAACATTCCACTCTTCATCGATTGGATCCACCACAAAGAAAACTTGTTCAGCTTGAGATGCGAACACAAACGGATCATCCATGACATGTTGACCAGTATATAATAACCGTTTGAAGTTCACAAGTGTAAATCCTAACTCATCTGTCTTAATGCCTCTTCCTTGTGTCATGATATCAACCCAATCACACTTAAACAGTACATGTAACTTTTCCTGTGTAATTGTGTTTTAGTCCGAAATCACGGTAGCTCTATTAATCGCAAATTTTTTGATTAATCGACAAAATGTTCAATTACACCAATCGAACAATCAATATTGAGATTTGTCAATTAATTGAGTGGTATTTTCGATTAATCGAAAAATCACAATGAACTAAAGTGTATCCGTGGATTATTAAAGTTGTACCTTTCATGATATCGAAATAAAGATGATGATTGCATGACAATTACATTTTTAATATAAAATCATTTTTTTTAGTTGATACCAATTTCCAACTAGTCGAATATGGAATGTATGTACTTGGATCCATGTTTTATTTGAGAAATTATGGAAAAAGGTCACTTTTGGCCGATATTTATAAAAACATGCCACTAAGATGTCGAATTGCAGAAAAAGGCCACTTTTTGTCGCTAATTAATTTGAAGGGTCACTTCTAAAAAATAATAAAAAAATGGTGTCATTTTATTATAAATAGACTGCGCTCGAGTCCACGTATGATGCGCTCGCATCCCACGTAGAATGCGCTCATGTCCCGTGTAAGATGAGCTTATGTCCCTGTGAGACATGGAAATGTCACCTAAGATGACTTCCGATATCGTTACGCGGGGTTCAAAAAGATATAGAGTCGCCACCATCCAAGTTAAGGTGTGAATGGACACCAAAGGGTTCATAAGAGCCAAATAGAGCCAAAGTAGCTCTAATACAAGGAAAAATCCAGAGATCAGGAAAGGGGAATTATTTACAAGTGGGGGAAGGTGTTAGGCACCCCCACTCATCCGTCTAAGACGGTTGCCACATGCTTGCTTATGCTAAAAATTGTTTGCTAATAATAGAGAAAATAAGAGATGCTTAAAATAAGCACAACGTGTGTGATTATTCCACATGAGCAATCCAATGAAATGGAACTCTCTTCGTGGATATGTCACTTCAGAACTTCATGAGTAAAGAAAAATCTAAGTCAAATTTGAAGAAAATCAAGCCAAGGTAAATCTGGAAAAATCAAACTAAAAGAGCTTGAAAGCTTCGATTAACCATAACTCACTCAATTTAAATCCAAATCCAATGAAACCAAGGCCATTTGAAAACTGGTATATAGTAAAGTATACAGTAAAAATTTCAGCTCAATCCGATTAAAAATGAGAGAGATATCCACATCTGAAATCTGCTGCTATAACTTGGAAAAAGTGATGAGTAGGCATTTTCAAAGTCCTATTCGTGGAGTTTGGCTCAATAAAATTCCATAAAAATTGGTATGGAGGAAGTATGTAATGCCCTCTTTCCAAAGAAAAAAGTCTCACCCCAAACTCTATCCGGATGCGACTTGTGTGCTCTCTTGAATAGGCCTAGAAGACCACAGATTAGCTCTGGACTATGCCAGCGAGCACCTCTGAGTCAATCAAGCACACAGGCCTCAAATCAAATCAAAATCTACTGAAACCAGCTGAAAATGAAAATAGACTTCTCAAAGAAAACTTAGAAATTAGAATCACTCAAAACGGATTAAAATTGAATAAACGGTGCACCATCAAAGCGGCAAGTTCAGCAATCTGGGCTGAACTGACTTACAAACTTTGAACAGATGGTGTCAAAAATTGGCAACATGAAAGTGGACGAAATTTTCCAGATATAATATAGGCACATCCATCTATCACATGTCTTTGGAATCACTCAAAAATTCATCCGGAGGATGAAGTTATAAGTATTCCAAGACAGGCCACAGATCTGCCCTGTTTTGAAGATTTTGAATAGAAAAATGGAAACCAGTGCATGTGTGCATGTGGATTCGACCAAAACCTTAAAATCAACAAAAAACCATCTCATGGAGTTCTAAAATTCATTTTGGAGCCAATGGATTCAGATTTCCCGTATTGAACATGGAAATCCAAGATCTAGCTTCTTTTATAAAAAAATGGTGGAAAGTGTGTGAATATGTGAAAATTCACTCCCTAGGAGGAGGATGGAATCCTTTGCTACTGAGAGCAAGGATCCACATATTTCTCCAAGAGCAAGTGCAAAACATCAGAAAATAAACATCCATAGGTTTAAAATAACCACATAGCATGCTCTTCATCACTTGCAGGTTCTAAGCCTAGAGGATCCATTCCACCTTCCTTTTCCCAAGGCTCTCTCTTCACGTTTTACGGCTAGAGAGGATTCCCATGTACTTTGGACGGGGTTTGGGGCTAGCAAACAATCACAAGTTGGCTTTACACTACAGAAAGGTAGAAGTTGGGAGTGAAATGTAAAGAGGGTGCTGGAAATGTAAAGAACTTTACCTTGGTAGCTTTGAACACTTGAGTAGACAATCCAGCAGAGCTTCTAAGCCTCAAAATGTCAGCCATTTGCAAGAGGAGGACCCCTCTATTTATAGGCCAAGCCAAGGGTAGAAGAGTCCCAAGGGTAGGCCAAAAAGGCCTTCTAGATTATTCCAATTCTCCTCCAAGGCTTGAATTGGAGTAATTCAGCAAGTTTCGGAGGGTGAAATAAGGACTTCAAGTCCCCAAGAGAGAGGTAATATGCGTAAATAAAGCTCAGAGATCAAGCCATTTCGCAAATCCCCGAAACAGCCAAAACCACATACACAGTACGGTTTCAACACAACCGTTACTTAAAGTGCGGTTTCTATACAAATTTAACCAAACCGCACATACAGGACGGTTCAATTCAGTTACGCTCGTCATGATTGCTGCCGACGTGGCTCAACGGCCGAAGCTTCGCGAAGCCACGTGGCAGCCCACGCAACAAGCATGGATATCAACCGTGCTGTGTGTGCGGTTGCAACCGCACATACAGAGCGGTTGAGACCAAAATTATAAAAACCGTATACTCAGTACGGTTGGCACCGATTTTGAGAGTTTTTGAGTGTTTGACATATGTCAAGGCTCAAATAAGACTTTTAAAGTTTATTTGGAGTATTCTCTTATATCGAGGTGCAATTTGGGGTGTCTACAACTGCCCCCTCTTCGCTGGAATTGGAATCAATTAACAACGGAGAGCAACAAAGACCCGCAAATTGCGCTTCTCAGGATCAGGTCCATTCGATTAGGGGCTGCAAGAATTCCAATATGGTTTTTGAAAAAGAATTTGTTTAGAGGATCTGATGAAAAGTCCCTAACCTTAAGGGGAAAATCCTCTTCTCGCATCTCACAGAGCACTCGTGGCTATGAAGTGAGATTTGAGCAAATTTTTAAAGCAAAAGTTGATAGGGTGGTGCTTCTTGCAATTCATGACTATCCTGGACATAGATCTTTTGAAAGAGATTGGAAAAAGTTTTGAAAATTCATTTTTGGGTGCCAACCGTACTGAACGTGCGGTTTTTAGCATTTTCGATTTCAACCGAGCTGTATGTGCGGTTTTCGACAATATTAATACCAACCGTTCTGTATGTGCGGTTTTCTAGGTTGCATATAAACGCGACCGCGACCGCGACTGTCTTCACTTTGCTCGCAAAACCCTTGACTCCCCGAACCCTTGCGTTTTCTCTGGCGACCGTGGTTTCCCTCCGGTCTTCTTCCCTCTTCTTCTCCGACGAAATCACATCCTCCGGCGACTTCTGACCTTCCGGTGACATTGTTCTTTGCCTGAAACTCTGCAACGCTTGTTGGTGGCTTTGTTCTATTACTTCTGCCATCCTTTGATCGTTTTCTGAACTCATTGCTCGCCGATAGGAGAGCCTAAACCGTGATCAAGCTGTCTCGCTTGGTGCCTTGGTGAGAAAAGCTTCCATTTTTCCTTGAAAATCCTTGATTTCGGCTAATCACAGGTAAGTGGCCGAACCCCCTTTTCTTTTATGATCGTTCAATCCAACATTTGTCAACTTAGCTCCATGATTGAGACATCTTAGCTTGTGCACGAATTTGACTCCATGATCAAATGGTGTTGTGCTTTTGATTATTTACTTCTCGGCCAGACAATACTTCCGAATTCTGCATATGCTTATCAGATTTTTCCTTTTGTTCATCAGTAGGTTCCTTAAATTTGAATGCCTGTGGTACTACAATTCTTGCGTTTGTCTATACCATCTGATTGCTTCTTATTCCTCTTTTGTCCACAAGGTGTGCATGAATTCTCTGGTAGAGTGATTTCTGAATGCATATTATGTGCTTTATCATGGAATATTTGGGTGCCTGAGCCTTATGAATGCACTTTGTGGCACGGTATCTTTTGACTGTTCATTTTCCCTGTTCATTTCAAGAGTTGTTCTGCTCCATGTGTTGAATAGGATATGGTACCAACCACACTAGCCCTCAGTTTCATAAAATACTGCTGACCATCTTCCGTGTTTTATCAAGAGGATTTTGTACCTGAAACAAAACAGATTGGACATTTAGGTATCGTAAAAGGATCGAGGATCAAGCATAGATTTTACATAATAAGACTTTAATCCTTGGTGCATCTTCTGCAATTCTAGGAATGCATCACTCTTAGGCAACTTCAGTGCTTGTCGGAACGAAAATTCCAAAAAGCCTTCCTTAAGAAATTTTTTTCTTCTTCTTTTCTCTTCTTTTTTTTTCATATAAGAAAGATATATAGGAACTTTGTTTCCTTTATATAATTCTTATATATACCAGGAATATCTAGATGAAGAAAGTATTAAAGACTTTTAAAATTTTGGAAAATAAAAATATTAAATCCTGGTTCGGTTGGACACTTTTTGAAGTGCTTCTTCCAATCTCCATTTTTCCCTGTAAACAAAACAAACTTGATTAATCCAGGGCCATACTGAAGAAATCATGAATAAAAATCTACTGTCTTTAAGTGTTAAAAAAATTAATGAATTTCTCCCTGCACTCTGATCCTGTAGATGGCCCGTATACGTCGCGCTTCTCGGGGTCCCGCAGATGAGCCTTCATCTTCGAGGGTTCGAAGGGATCCAGCCGATGTGGCATCTTCTTCTAGGGCCGAGCCAGACCCTGATCCTTCTTCTCCCAGCAGTCTGGAGCTTTCAGATTCAGACTCGGGAGCGTCCGGGGATTCGTTGGAGTCGGCACCGGAGTTATTCTCTCTTCTTTTCAAAACAGACCTCTCTTTTACCACATTCAATCTGAAACCCTCTCATTTGCTTTTCTAGCCCATTGCCGAGGTTCGAGAGCGTAGGGGAGCTCGTCGTAGAGGTAGGGCAGGAGCCCGGGTGACTCGTGTTGCCATTCCTGCGGAGATAGCGGATCAGATCCGAGATACCCCTCTCCTCCATGATTTGACGACGCATCCTTCGGCGGGCGTCAGGGCGGACATTCCTCTTGCTTATCCTTCTTCCCATTTCCGCGGGAGCTGGGCCCTTTTTGCCGATGTAGTAGCGGCCTGTTCGACTCCCTTGCGTCGAGAGATGGGCCGTTTTGGATTTGGCCCTTTCATCACCATCACCGGCGTTCATCAGGATCGGCCTTTGATCCTGGCCCTGATGGAGCGATTCTTCCCAGAGACCTTGAGCTTTCATCTGCCTGACGTGGAGATTGGTATTCGCCCCTCCGACTTCGCTCTTATTACTGGGATCCGGATGACTGGAGATGTCATCACTGAGATGGATCGGCCGGCGGATTTGGAGATCGCCGAGCTCTTGGGGTATGATGAGATGCCAGTGGGGGCATGGGACCGGAGCAAGATCACTCGCATCTCCCGAACATGGTTGAGGGAGACATTTTTGCAGAGGGGATATAGCACCTTAGCAGCGGAGCATCCCAGTTTTCCCGTGGCCTTCCGGTTTCTTTTCCTTCTGATGATGGGATCATGCTTCTGCTTGGAGGATACTACTTCAGTCAGTCCCCATTTCCTGAGTCTTCTTCGAGATCTGCACCGAGCGAGGGAGTACGCTTGGGGCCAGCTTGTCTATGGCACCTTGCTGGCGGGCCTACGACGAGTGGTTTCTGGCCTATCCTCTCCCAGAGGGGCTGGAGTGGGTTGCAGGTTTTTCTGGCCCTTTTTGCAGGTATAAATCTTTTTCCTCTTCTTTTCCTTTCTTTTCTTCTTCTTCTTTTTTTTTCTCTTTTCTTTTTTTTTTTTTCTTCTTTTTTTTTTTTTTTTTTTTTTTTTTTTTGTCTTTGCTTATCTCTTTTTTTTTTCTTTTAGTTCTTTGCTCGGGTCTATGTGGCCCATTTTCGCCCCACCTCCACATTGCCTGAGGGGACGTTTCCTTTGGCCCGCCGGTGGAATCGGATTAGGCGTGACTCAGAGAAGAGTCGCCCTAGGTCGGCCAGGGCTCACCTGGACAGGACCTTCAGGAGAGAGGTAAGTACTTCTTCTTTTCTTTCTTTCTTTTCTTTTTTTTTCTTTTTGCCAGAATCTGACATTCTCCTCTGTTTATTCTCAGCTATTTGTTCCCCGTCTCGACGGCCTGCACGACGAGTTGGCTTTTCAGCCCTTTGTGGATGACACTTTCGCCTTGGATCAGCGGCGCCAGAGGTACCCATTCTTCATCGGGCAGTTGGGTAGCATATGGTACCTCGGCGAGCGTTTCTTCTTCCAGCATACTGGCGAGCTCCGGATCCCAGTGGCTCCTCCAGCTACAGCACCTTTCACCCCTCCTGGTCCATTCGACCCTGCTCACTTCGGCGAGTGGGAGGCAGGAGATGCCCTTTTAGTCGATGGTGACTATGATACCTGGTTCGGGCAGGTTTCAGTGGGTTGTCTTATGCAGCCCATGCCCGTTCGAGGTGGAGTTACTGAGATAGGAGGGGTGGTGATCCGCCTGTACGACACCACGGTATGAATCTCCTTTCCTTGTGCAGTCATTTAGTCTTCCTCCTTTGTTTGAAGCTTGACTGATATCTCTTTTTTTTTTCTTATCTCATTCCAGGAGGCACAGCTGGAGGAGGTCCGGGCTAGATATGCGGATCTGGAGCGCCAGCTGGCAGAGAGGGACGCTGCCATAGCTGAGAGTGACGTCATTATCACTGGGCAGGCCGCTCTTATTGCCGACTTGCGGGCCCAATTGGCCAGTGCTCAGGGCCAGGCGGGGCCTTCAGGAGCTCAGGTCTGTCTTTTTCAGTTTCTATTGTTTTTGTTTTTTTTTCTTTATCTTTTCTGCTTCTGATCAATCTGTCTTTGCCTTTCAGGAGGATGTGGCGGCTTCACCATCCAGTTCTCGTACTCTATCCTTTTCCTTAGGAGCTGCAGAGATGCCAGAGAGAGAGACTGAGGTGGCGGCCGAGGCCACTTCTGCTGCTGCCGTTCCTGAGTCAGCTGAGATGCCAGAGGCTGCGCCTGTATCTGAGACCGCTCCTGTATCTGAGCCGGAGACCGCTCCTGAGACAGCGGAGGGTGACTCAGAGGCTCCTGTGGTTCCTGAGGCAGCCGAGCCCGTGAGAGAGGAGGAGATGCCAGATGTAGCTGAGCCCGAGGTGGCAGAGGTGTGTGATGCAGCGGATCCCACAGATCCCTCTCCTCCTGCCCAGGATTCTCAGATTCTGGAGCTGGTCCCTTTGGCGACGGATACTTCAGTCTCCTGCTTCATGGACCTGTCTCGGGATGATCCAGTTCTAGTTCCAGCCTCTTCTACTGATCCTGCGCCTCCTGTAGACCCAGAGCCTCCTGCTAGTCTTTCGACTCCTGCTGAGCCGTCTTCTCCTGCTAACCAGCGCTTCTCAGATCATTTCTTCATCCGACACCGACGGCGAAGTAGAGGCGAGGGGGATTGACCTGTAGGAGATAGGTTTAGATTAGGATTCATTTGATATTTGTATATAAAACATGATGTATCCATTGGCAGTTTATATGAAAAAGAGAAAATTATTTATTTTTGTTTCTTTTCTTGTAATTTTTTGTTTATTTGTGTATGTTTGTCATGTTGCAACTACTATACAGGTAACAGGTTTTTCGGGGAACATGACTTATTAAAAGAAAGAAGAAAAATTGTTTTTGTGCAAAAACCGTACATACAGGGCGGTTATGCCAGAACCGTGCTTATCCCGCGGTTTTTAAACTTTGCGGGAATGCAACCGCACATTGAGTGCGGTTCAAGCATAACCGTTCTGTGTATGCGGTTTTTGCCCTTAGGTTATTTTAAAGCCGCGAATTGCGGGCAGGACGTCATTTTGACGTATTGCTTAGGTCAGAAACCCCCTTTTGGCGATTTTCTCTCTCCTAGCTGCCTTTAATCCACTTTTGCCCATTAATGGCTTCTGATTTAGCTTCTGTGCCATCTTCATCTTCTGTACCTGAAACATTAGCACCTAGACCACAAATTAGGTCCAAACCTCCCAATTTGACTAGGTATGCCATTGTAGATACTTATTATGAGAGGTGGGTTGATTCAATGACCCCACAAGATGAGATAGATTGGGATTCTGCCAATCTAGGCCACCTTCTCTCAATCCCAAAGGTTCCCTTAAAATGGGAAATCATAGAGGCGTTGATTGGGCATTGGGAACCCCAATTGAACCTCTTTCGGTTTGGGGAAAAAGAGATGACCCCTACAGTCGAGGAGGTTGAAACCATCCTCAACCTTAGGTTCTCCAAGAAAGTTGTCAACCCACCTCTCAAGCCAAGCTTCAAAAAGGAAGCCTCCACTTTTTTAGGAATTAGCAAGAAAGAGTTAGGGGAAGCTGACGCCTTATTGACCCTATCAAAGTCATTTTTGACTGAAAAGCTGTTGAATAGACCAAACCAATCGGCCCGGTTCAATGCTTTGACCTTGATAGTGGTCAATCAACTTTTATTCCCCCGAGGTGATAGCGAGGTTGATTTATCCCTCATTTCAGTCATTTGCCAAGTTAGGGAGCGCGAAAGGCTTGCCCCTATGATCCTGGCTGAAATATACCAGGCCTTGACTGACTGCTATCACCGGAAGCAGAAAAGTTTCCTCGCCTGCGCCCCTATACTTCAAGTAAAATCTGAACCTCTTTCTTTGAATTATAGTTTTTATTGCAAAATTGATATTTTCTAAGTTAGAAATGCTTCCCTTTTATTTGCAGCTCTGGCTACTTGACCACCTGAGTCAAGTTGAAGAGATCACCCGCCGCTTCTTCCCTCGGCTAAATATTCCTGTTTTGATGAGCAACAGGGGGTGTCCCAATATCCATGGTGGCAAACAGGGATGGTTCGCTTTCTTGGGGATGCTTCAGGACGACCAGGTGAGATGGCCTGGTGCTTATCAGCCTTCTGTCGAGACAGTGATCAACTTCTCCGATCGGAATTTCGCTGTGCTCATGGGCTTGAGGTCTGCCTTGCTCTACTTGCCTTTGAGGGTCATCCGGCAGTTTGGAGAGGAGGTACAGGGGATTTTGGTACCTCAAGGATATGAAGAGTTCATAGGTCCGCTCACACCGGCCACCCTGGGACTATGCTTCCGCCTGTTGAAGGACTGGTCGCAGGCTTGCTTCTTGAGAGGTCCTGTCTTCTCCAAATTGCATGAGAAGGACTATCTCTTTTGGATTAGAGAGCAGGTGCAGAGCTGCACTTCTGTACCGGTGGATCCTCCTACTATCCCGTGTCCTACTTATGAGGACCTCTTGGAGACTGAGCGGGCTTCTCATAGGTGGCTTCAACACATATGGGTGGAGGAGGCCCGAACCTTGAGATTGGAGAAGGAAGATCTGGAGAGACGGCTATCAGAGCAGATACAGGCCCGTCGCTTCGAGGTGAGAGCCGCATGACGCAGGCATGATGAGACCATGGCCAGGCTCAGAGATATGAGGACCAGACAGACCCTCTCAGATGACGTCATCTCATTCCTTAGTGACCCAGATGCAAAGGGGGCTGAAAGGCTTGTGGCGGTTTAGGCGGCCCAGATCAGAGAGCTTGAGGAAAGACTAGGGGATAGAGATTAGCCCCTTTTATTGTATTTTTTTCTTTTTTACACTTCTGTACAAAGAGAAACTCCACTAGTGGAAAGATAGAGAATACAAAATAGGTTTTTATACTATTGGCCTCAGAACTCTCATATGCTTGTAAAAACTGACAGTTTTAATGAAAAGTCACTGATTTCTCATCATCGGCCAAAATATAATTTTCATTTTTGTGTGTTTTTATTGTAAATTAGTCCATAATGCTTTAATCCCATATAGTTGGATAAATTGAAGTAAGTTGGGCAAAAAGGGTATTTCAGTTAATGAGGAGGAAGCCATTTCGTCCCCCTTGGAACCTTTAGACTCATCCCCAAGTTTCCTTCCCACTTCCAGGGGGTATGCCGTAGCCTACTGGTTCAGTCCTGTGTGGAAAATTTACTTAATTCAATTCTGCTACCCAAAACCGTGCATTCAGAACGGTTTAGCCAAAACCGTCTTCAATGTGCGGTTGCATAGCCCTTCTGCCAAAACCGTAGTAAAAGGGCGGTTTAGTTCAATCTGTACTCCAACTGCAGTTGGTGACCTTTTTTCCTGTTTCTTTCTTTTCTTTTATTCTTTTTCTTTTGCCTCTTCTTTGCCAATATTGCCCCTAGTGCCTGTTACGGTTTTCACTAGAACCGGCTTATTTATTCCGTCATTGCCCTTTCAACATCGCGAGCTTGAAGGAATACACCCAGATCACCGAGGACTTGACCAATAGGACGAAATGAAGGCTGGGTTGAGTTTATGAAATAAGGTTATTATAGGCTCAAAATTTTGACATCTTGAAAATGGGACAACTGGGCTTATAGCTATAATGGATGCGACCCCCATTCCCAATATTGGCCTTTTTCTTTTCTTTGTATTTGGCCTTTCTTTGCTATCTTCCTTTTTGTGCTTTTTTTCTATTAACTTTGCCCCAGTCGCGACTGTAAGCTCCAGTTTGGGTTCTTTAAAACACGAACAGGCTCAACTTGGTTTAATCTAGGGATATTAAAATTTGTGAGGGATAAAGGAAAAATGGCCTCGGATCATTTCTTTGTGATATTCCTTCAAGGGAAATATTGTTTGACCGCATCGGAGTTAATTGGCTCAGGAAAATCTGTCACATCCATTTCTGTCAAGATAAGAGCGCCTCCTGACAAGACCTTCTTCACTACATAAGGTCCCTCCCAATTTGGCTTAAACTTTCCGCGAGAGTCTTCCAGAAATGGCAATATCTTCTTTAAGACTAAATTACCCACTTGGAAAGCTCTGGGCTTCACTTTCTTGTTGTAGGCTCTGGCCATTCTCTTCTGATACAGTTGACCGTGGCAAAGCGCATTCAACCGCTTTTCTTCTATCAAATTGAGTTGCTCATATCTAGACTGAACCCACTCAGCCTCTTCAAGTTCTGTTTCCATAAGCACTCTCAATGAAGGGATTTCTACTTCAACAGGTAAGACTGCCTCCGTCCCATAAACCAAGGAATACGGCGTTGCCCCAGTAGAAGTTTGGATTGAGGTTCTGTAGGCATGGAGAGCAAATGGTAACATCTCGTGCCAATCCCTATAGCTCACTACCATCTTCTGGATTATTTTCTTTATGTTCTTATTCGCCGCTTCTACTGCTCCATTCATCTTCGGCCTGTATGGGGCTGACTTGTGATGAGTTATCTGAAACTGCTCACACATCTTCTTTATATCCTTGTTCTTAATATTTGAAGCATTGTCTGAAACTATGGCTTTTGGCAACCCATAGCGGCAAATTATGTTGTGCTTCAGAAATTTAAGAACGTGGTTTCCTTTAATATTTGCATATGAAGCAGCTTCAACCCACTTTGTGAAATAATCGATTGCCACTAGAATGAACCGGTGTCCATTTGACGCTTTTGGAGAAATCATCCCAATGACATCAATACCCCACATAGAGAAAGGCCATGGAGAGGTCATGCTGTGCAGCTCACTTGGTGGTGCATGCTTATTGTCAGCGTATATTTGGCACAAATGGCATCTCTTAACATGTAGGCAACAATCGTGCTCCATTGTAGACCAATAATATCCCAATCGCAGTATTTTCCTTGCGAGCATGTGTCCATTCATGTGCGGCCCACAGACTCCCCCGTGCACCGTTTCAATCAACCTTTCTGCTTTAACCTTGGTGACGCATCTGAGTAGAACATTACTGTAAGATCTTTTGTATAACTGCCCACCACTTAGGAGGAACTGCCCCGCTAACCTCTGTATTGTTCTTTTTTCAGTAGGATTAGCGCTTTCTGGAAAACTTCGATTATCCAAGAAATTCTTGATATCTTGAAACCATGGTATTTCCGCCTCTTGTGCTCCTTCTAAAACAAGACAGTAAGCTGGCTCATCTCTGACTTCAATTTCAAGTGGTTGTATGTCTACCCCTTCTGGAATACTAACCATCGAAGCCAATGTCGCGAAGGCATCCGCAAAACTGATTCTTAGACCTTGGCATATAGCTAAAAGAAATTCGAGTAAATTTGGTACTTATTTCTTCCAAATACTGGTGATATGGGATCAATTTGTGATCTTTGGTTTTCCATTCCCCAGTTGTTTGGAAGATGATAAGACTCGAATCCCCATATACGTCAAGTTCTTGAACATCATGATCTAGAGCAGCTTGCAATCCGATTATACATGCCTCATACTCTGCTATGTTGTTCGTGCACTGAAACCTCAATTTTACTACGATTGGGATGTGTGAACCATCCGGCTTCACTAATACTGCGCCGATCCCATTTCCATTCATATTTGCAGCCCCATCAAAGAACATTTGCCAGGAGTCTTCACTTTCTTCCTCTTCAGCAAATAAGATAGCCTCATCAGGGAAATTCGTCTTAAGAGGCTGATAATCTGGTAATGGATGCTCAGCTAGATGATCAGCAATTGCCTGACCTTTAATTGCTTTCTGCGTGACATATGTCAGGTCGAATTCTGAAAGCAAAAGCTGCCACTTCGCTGCTCTACCAGTTAAAGCCGGCTTTTCAAACAGATATTTTAACGGATCCATCCTTGAAATCAGCAAAGTTGAATAGCTTAAGAAATAGTGCCCAAGCCTCTGAGTTGCCCAGACCAAAGCGCAACAAGTCTTTTCCAAAGGCGAATATCTCGTCTCATAATCTGTGAACTTCTTGCTCAAATAGTAGATAGCCTTTTCTTTTCTGCCTGTTTCATCATGCTGCCCCAATACACATCCCATTGATGTTTCTAAAACTGATAGATACAGAATCAATGGTTTTCCTGGAGTTGGCGGTACTAGAACAGGAGGATTTAACAGATAATCCTTTATTTTGTCGAATGCTTGTTGGCAATCCTCATTCCATATAGTTGGGTTGTTCTTCCTTAGAAGCTTAAAGATCGGTTCGCAAATAGCAGTGAGCTGTGCTATGAATCGGCTAATATACTGAATTCTTCCCAGAAAACCCCTAACTTCCTTTTCAGTCCTAGGAGATGGCATCTCAATGATTGCTTTTGCTTTAGATGGGTCTATCTCAATCCCTCTTCTGCTTACAATGAATCCCAACAATTTCCCTGATGTGGCTCCAAAAGCACACTTTACTGGATTAAGCCTTAAGCTGTATTTCCTTACATGGTCAAATACCCTCTTTAGATTGATCAAGTGATCTTCCTCTTCACATGATTTGGCGATCATATCATCCACATAGACCTCCATTTCTTTGCGGATCATATCATGGAAAAGGGCTGTCATGGCTCGCTGATATGTTGCCCCGGCATTCTTCAATCCAAAAGGCATGACTGTGTAGTGAAAGGTTCCCCAAGGAGTGATAAAAGCGGTTTTCTCTTGATCTTCCTTTGCCATTTTGATTTGGTTATATCCGGAAAAGCCATCCATAAAAGAGAACAAGCTGTGTACTGCCGTATTATCAACCAAGATGTCGATGTGTGGCAAAGGAAAATCATCCTTCGGGCTCGCTTTATTCAAGTCTCTGTAATCTACACACATCCTGACTTTTCCATCCTTCTTTGGAACCGGGACTATATTAGCTAGCCAATCAGGGTATGTGGACACTGCCAAAAACCCGGCTTGAAACTGTTTCACCACTTCATCCTTGACTTTTAAAGTCCACTCTGGTTTCAACCTTCTCAATTTCTGCTTAATAGGCTTTACTCCTGGCAGGATTGGCAGCCTGTGTACAACCATGTCTGTATCCAATCCTGGCATATCCCGATAAGACCATGCGAACACGTCCTTGTAATCGGCCAAGAATTGGGACATTTCCTTCTGTTGTATGTTAGACAAGCACGCACCAATCTTTACAATTTTTGGGTCCTCTTCGGTTCCCAGGTTTATGGAAATGGTTTCTTCAATATTAGGTTGAATACCGTTTTCGTGACGTTCCAATTGATATGATATTTCTCTTGGAAGGTCATCGTCTTCGGCCTCGATCTCCTCTTCGATCCCCATTAAGTCAAAGTCGAGCTCGAGGTCGAAGTCATATTCAACTTGCTCTATTTCAGTCTGTATATATGGTTCATAAGCAGTCTGGACCATTTTGAAAGCTTTAGATTTTCTAGAAAAAGTTGAAAAATCTTTTTGGGTTTTTTGAGAACCTTCTAAAGAGGCTTTTCCTGAAGATGAAGGTTCATTAAAACCTTCAGGAAAAGGGCAATCCACTAATGGAGTTTTTTTTTGGAGGCCGCAGCTGATTGCCAACCATATGCAGCCTCAAATGTCAAAGGGATCTCTTCCCAATTTTTTAGCTTAAAGCCCCCTGGAACAGGTGGTATAGTGCAGACCTGCTCCTCCTCAAGCTCTTGATCCGATACCATCATTACCAGATTTGAAAAACTGCCCTTTTATGCTTCGGGGCTGAGTTCAGAGGTGACTTCATCTGGGATCTTGATTGAGGCCCAATCAATAAAAGGAACCTCTTTTTCTGCTTTCTCTCTTCCTTCATTCTCTGCCATTGCAAAGAATGCCCCTGCCTCTTCTGTGAAATCCTGCTGCTCTCGTGGTAGTGGCTCAGGCTCATCCATGGCTTTGGGCGACAAAGTGGGTGAGAGGGGGATAAAAGGTTGCAGGGTTGAGGTAAAAGGTTTTCTGAAAGGATTATCATTAAAATATGGAGGTCTGGAGGAATCTGAAGGAGGAGACAATTGAATGGTATGAGAGGGCTTCAGAAAAGTTTCCCTTAAATGAGGGAGTTTTCCTTGATTTTTTTCCCTTTCATTACCATTTTCTTTTGGTGATCCCCTCTTCCATCTTCTTATTTTCATCCCTAGTCCTGCTCGTGGGACTAGCCTCTGTGCCTCTATGGGCTCCACTCTACCTTGTAGATTAATTCCCAACCCCTTCCCTGGGTGGAAATTGCAATCTTTCATAACCTTCTCCACCATCTTGTTGGTGCATCTCAACTTCTCATTCTTTTTTAGACACCCCCCAGGTATGAAGTTGACTGTTTCGAACTGAAAAGAATGAAACGCAATTTTGTCTGCCGTTAATTCTACATTAATGAAAGGTACGTCAGGTGGTATGACGGGAGGGACTAGACTCTCAGCTAGGACAGTTATCACCCTCTGACCCCTTATATACTTTACTCTTTGATGAAGGGTGGATGGTATAGCCCTAGCTGAGTGGATCCACGGCCTTCCCAGAAGTAGATTGAAGGCAGCAGGAATATCTATCACTTCGAATGTGATATTAAAGATATTCGGTCCGATGGTAATCGGCAATTCAATCTCTCCCAGGGAGTGTGTTTTGGAGCTATCAAAAGCTCTCACAATCCTTCCGTTCTGCTTTATTTTGGATTGATCCAAACCAAGCCTCACAAATGTTACCAAGGGACAGACATTTAAGGCTGACCCATTGTCAATTAGGACCCGGGCTATCATGCTACCCTTACAAAGCACAGTGATGTGCAAAGGGTCCACATGATAACATCCACCAGGACTTATCTCGCTTTCTGAAAAGCTTATCACATTGTGAGATAAGATCTGGCCGATCATCATGCCAAGCTGGTCTGGCTCAATTGCTTTAGGCACATGAGCACTCTGGAGTACCTTTATTAAGGAGTCCCTATGCTTTTTTGAATTAAGCAATAATCCCAGTATTGATATCTGGGCAGGGACCTTGATTAATTGGTCGACAATATTGAATTCACTCTTTTTCAGTATTTTTAGGAGGTCTGCTGCCTCATCATTTATGACTTGGGGGGTGTCTTCCCCTATCTTGGCCTTCCCCTTCTGGGCTTGCTCTGCCTCTTTCTTTTCTTGTTCTTTTCCTTCCACACATCTCCCTGATCTTGTCATGAGATTTACTTCCTCCTGACCCTGATTCCTAGCCACTGGGATAGTGGTCGTATAACCCTCGCTGTAATTCCAAGGTACAGCATTTTCTGAATAGGAGGGTTTAGGGACGTTAAATACCAAGGGCTGGAGATGAGACCTTGGTGCAGGAGTTGATGTGGGAATGAGGTTAGAAGGAGGCACCTCAATAACCAGAGGCGAGGATTGCCTGGGTTCCTTGGGTTGAGAGGATTTCAAGGTCTGAGAAGAAACGGATGTAATTGATGCTGTGGTGGGGTCATAATTAATGACCAAAGGTGGTTTAGACGATGAAGTAGGTGGAGGAGCAATAGCCTGGTTGCAATTAATGATGAGAGGGGGTTTGATTACATTAAGCTGGGCCATGAGAGAAGCGACCCGGTTTAAAGAGGCATTAATGTCCTCTACAATCTTGCCATTTCCTTTACTTCCAGAAATTACATTGATTTGTTCCCCTATCTCTTCTTGGTCAAAATAGACCTTAACGGACGTCCCTATTGGCGCAATTAACTGCGAGGGATCAAACGTCCTAGGTCTAGAAGAGATGGTCCCTACAAAATTGGAAGGACCAGCCCCATTATGCTAGGGCAGAGGATTCTGACCAATGTCAGTCCTAGCGGGAGAGGGTGCAGCCGTGTTAAACAACAAGGTTCTCTGATCGATCAAATCCTGAATTGCATGTTTTAATGGCCAACACCTGTCTGTAGGGTGTCCTGGTGCACCCATATGGTATTCACAGGTGGTGGAGGGATCGAAATTCTTTCCCTTCGAAGCATTTGGATTTGGTTCTTTCAAGGTAACATACCCCGCGTTTAACAGAGATGGCAATAGCTGGGACGGAGTCACAGGAAGAGGGGAAAGGACCCTGTTCCTTCTGGACGCCATCCAAGCGTCTCTCTCCTCTTTCGAGAATACCCTTTTTTGGTTGGGCATTGCTGCTTGAGGAACATTAATATTGAGAGGGTTTTGATAGGTCGATTGTGGCTGCACTGGGCTAGATGGAGGTGCAGAAATATTGACTTGGAGTGGTTTTTTGGGTGGTTGGGGTTGTACCATATTTACCTCCCCTTCTTTCTTCCCTCCGTTCCTTCTTGTCCCATTTTTTTGCTTCTGGGTAAAAGGATCAGAAGTTGGCTCTTGCTGACGAGCTGAGGCAGTGTGGTCATAAATTCGCTCGGATCTGATTCCATCTTCAATCCGATCTGCAACTTGCACTAGAGCGGCAAAACTGGTGGTAATCTGACCCACCAAGTGATTGTAAAATGGCTGCCCTAGTGTGCCAATGAAGGTGGTAACCATCTCTGGTTCCATCATGGGGGGCCTAACCTGAGAGGCGGCTTCCCTTCACCTTTTGGCGTACTGCCTGACTGTCTCATCTCTTCCCTTGCTCATCTTCATCATATCGTACCTGTCTGGCACGATGTCAGCATTGAATCTGTATTGAGCTAGGAAAGCATCAGCTAGGTCCTTCCACCTTCTGATTCTGCCGTGGTCCACAGTTGCGAACCATCTCAAGGCTGCCCCAATTAGGCTTCTCTGGAATAGCTGGATCAGGATGCCATCATCCCGGCCAAATTGGCACAACGCCCCACAGTAGAGCTTCAGATGGCTCATTGGGCAGCCAGTGCCGTCATATTTCTCGAAGTCCGGGCACTTAAATTTGGCCGGTAGGCACGCGTCGGGGTACATGCAGAGATCTTTAAAATTGGTACCACCCAACGTGTTGATCCCCCTTACTTCTTTTAGCTCCTCTTGAATGGACTCCAGCTTGTCCAAAAATTTTCTCTCCACTTCTACCCTCAGCCTCTCCTTTTCTTTTTCCTTCTCCCTCTCATATTCAGATTCCTCCTCCCGGATCAAGATAGGCTCGGGGTTTGGTTGATAGAGTTCAGGTTGAGGTGGAATAGGTTGGACTGGTGGTGGAAGGTCAGTCTGGGGTTGAGCTGGTGGTGCATTGTGGGATGATGAAGCCTGGTGAACCTGAGCCTGCGCCTGCATCTGAGCCTGAGTGGCTTGGTTGGCCAGCAAATTCTCCAATAGTTTTGTCATCCCTGCCACTTGCTCTTGCAGTTGAGCAAAGGCCTCAGCCGAAACAGTGGATTGTTCTTCAATAGGATTTATAGTGGCAGATTTCAGTCTTTGAGAACGTCGAGGAGCAATGGTTGCAGTAGGAACCGAAAACCTTGGTAAAAGAAAAAAAAACAAAGGAAAAAATATTATTATCCCATTAAATCAATTTTTCACACCTATGCATGCATGCATGTAGGCTTGGTGAACATGAGTTTGGGATTTTCCTTGTATTCATATTTTTTTGCCTTTTGGATTTATGGTTAAAATAACCTTATTAAAATGAGGTGATTGATACGAAAAAGATCAAACCACATAAATTTTGTTGGAGTATTCTAGGGCCTCCAACATGTCCCACAAAAGATGATGTGGCTATAGTAAAAGCCTATAGTCAAATCAAGCATTGGAATTACACAAGCTTCCAAGGGCTTATGACTTGGTTGGTACGAAAAAGACCCACCAATATTGGAAAATTCTAGGGCTTCCAACATATCCCACAAAAATGAGATGTCCAAAGTAAAATTCCTTAGACAAACTCGAGACTTGGAATTACGCAAGCTTCCAAGGGCTTATGCTTTGGAATTAAGGCTTCCACAACCTCCTGAAATTACGCAGGCTTTCAGGTGCCTATGATTTTCTAAATTCAGGCTTTAGAAGGCCTATGAAGGTTTTGAAAAAGATCTGGAATTTCAGGCTTCCAGGGATCCTATGAGTTTCTAAATTCAGGCTTTAGAAGGCCTATGAGATTTTTGGAAAAAATCTGGAATTTCAGGCTTCCAGGGTCCTATGAGTTTCTAAATTCAGGCTTTAGAAGGCCTATGAGAATTTTGAAAAAATCTGGAATTTCAGGCTTCCAGGAATCCTATGAGTTTCTAAATTCAGGCTTTAGAAGGCCTATGAGATTTTTGAAAAAATCTAGAATTTCAGGCTTCCAGGAATCCTATGATTTGATTTTCTGAAATTCCAGGGCTTTCAGATGCCTGAAATATTTTTTATTTTCCCCTTTAGGTGTTTTGAGTTAAAAAAGAGACTCAATTTGCCTTTAAGGTGATGATTCATTTTCTTTTATTCAAAATTTTAAATGATTTGACTTGGAATTCAAAGGGTTCCCAAATGACCTTTGATTTGGAATCTTAAAAGTTTGAACACTTTATGCTTAAAGATTTCTTATTTTTGGTTGGAATTTGTTCCATTTCAAAAGATTTGAGCTTCCTTTTCTTTACTCTTGGTTTAGATCCCACTTTAAGCTTAAAACATGCTTTGGAAGCTTATTATGATTTCCCAGTTCAATTTATGATATTGAAGTATGATTAAGGGGGTTATTTGAACCAATTTTCTTTTAATCATTTACTTCACTTAAAATGGGTTAAGCGGTCAAATTGGACAAAAAGAGCCCAATGTGGACTTAACCCCCAAGTTGAGGTGCTTGACCTATTTTTTGGTTTGAGCCAACTTTTATTTTATCATTTCCACCTTTGAGTTGAGTTGATTTGTTCAATTTAGGTGAAAATGTTAAAAATGACCTTTATCTCTTGATTTGGGTGGATTTGGAATGGTTTATATGCCATTTATCCCATTTAGCACATCTGCCCACTTGCTTATATGATTTAGGGATGAAAGGACCCAGAAATGTTTAATTAGCAAGGCTGGAATGGGATTTCGGCTTAAAACCGTGCATTCAAAACGGTTTGGTCCAAACCATATGATACATGCGGTTGCAGCGAAAATGCAGACAACCGCATACTCAGGACGGTTGTAAGCCGAAAATGAGATTTTCGATTTGTTTCTTTTTCCAATTGGTTTCATTAGCTTGGTTAAATGCCCAAACACACTGTTCACCATTGGGTGGCTTCCAGACTACCCCAAATTGGGCATATGACACATCAAATGGCATTAAAAGCCCGCTTAGAACATGAATTTCATGAGATTGCATGGGGAGACCACAAATATGCACAAACAGATCTCTTACAATAAAAGAAATGTGTTACAATACAAATTGGCCTTCAAGGGCATGAATCAAAATAAAATTACAATTTTAGCCTCCTTGGGCTTGAGAATCCAAATAAAAAAGAAAAAGAAAAGGCCCTTTTGCACCAGCAGCTCCTGGGTGACCTTCACACACAAATTCCCTGCAAGAAATAGGATTAGCCATATTCATACAAATGAGGGCCTAGGCTCCCTCCTAGAAATGGACACCTAATGCATGGAATTTGGGACTTTTGGGTGCCTCCTATGGGCATTTGGGTAGAATGACACCTAAGAAGAGTAAAAACTCTCTCTAAGGGCTACACCAATCCTAGGCTAACAGTAATTTTCTGGGAAAAACAAAATCCCAACAAATGGACACCATGAGCATGATTTTTACAAAGTATAGAGGATATCATAAGGAATCAACTGAAAATACCTTGTTACCTCATGTTTACCTTCAAAATGGTGTCCATATCATACCTCGGGTCACCTGAGCCATGCAAGACGGCCTCCCCTCAATTACAAACCCTTTCCCCATCGTATTTGGTTTATTTTGGCCAAAAGGGTGTTTCTCCACCTTCGCGTAGGGGTTTTGGGTTTTGGCTTATTGGAAACTTAGAGCTCAAGCCTAGTGTATGACCAGAATTCTAGATCCACCATGTCATCACATCATTGGCTCAAAGTCTCTAAGGTGAATGTTTTCACTTTCGCTTTCCGAAGTAACGACCTCGGTGCGCCAAGCTACACACATTCTTGTTCAACTTCCTATAGGTGATAGGTAGGCTGTGTAAAAAATAAAAAAGTGCTCAAGTGCATTTGAAAAAGAGGGTCACATTCAACACAACGTCCCACCCTTGCCACTCTTTTTCGTATTCATGCAAAAAAAAAAACGCAATCACATTCACCAAGGCATGATATGGAAATCATATTTGCAGTAAACAAACATGAGAACATCCAATTAAAATAAAAGAAAGCCTAGCATGCTCCATCTAAATATGCATTCACACAATCATGCAAACATGGGAGCATGTTGTCATATCATACAACAAATAGCATTCAATTATGGTGAGCATGCTTGACATATTCAAAACATCTCTCAAAAATTTCAGATTATATATTCATGGCATCAAGGCCTAAATCAAAACATGCTTATCATGGAAACATGGCAATCTAGCATGGCAAGGCTATCTATGTTTCTTAACATGGTTTTGAATACAATCAAGCATACATCACATACCCTATTCTCATGGGTCTTGGGTTCTCAGAAACAAAAACACACAAGTCTAGCATGCCCATTATAATCAATCAAACAATCAACAAAAATCAAGCAAAATACAAGCAAGCAAATCATGGCTTAATTCCACTAGTCCCCAGCAGAGTCGCCAGTTGTGAGACATGGAAATGTCACCTAAGATGACTTTCGATATCGTCACGCGGGGTTCAAAAAGATATAGAGTCGCCACCATCCAAGTTAAGGTGTGAATGGACACCAAAGGGTTCATAAGAGCCAAATAGAGCCAAAGTAGCTCTAATACAAGGAAAAATCCAGAGATCAGGTAAGGGGAATTATTTACAAGTGGGGGAAGGTGTTAGGCACCCCCACTCATCCGTCTAAGACGGTTGCCACATGCTTGCTTATGCTAAAAATTGTTTGCTAATAATAGAGAAAATAAGAGATGCTTAAAATAAGCACAATGTGTGTGATTATTCCACATGAGCAATCCAAGGAAATGGAACTCTCTTCGTGGATATGTCACTTCAGAACTTCATGAGTAAAGAAAAATCTAATTCAAATTTGAAGAAAATCAAGCCAAGGTAAATCTGGAAAAATCAGACTAAAAGAGCTTGAAAGCTTCGATTAACCATAACTCACTCAATTTAAATCCAAATCCAATGAAACCAAGGCCATTTGAAAACTGGTATATATTAAAGTATACAGTAAAAATTTCAGCTCAATCCGATTAAAAATAAGAGAGATATCCACATCTGAAGTCTGCTGCTATAACTTGGAAAAAGTGATGAGTAGGCATTTTCAAAGTCCTATTCGTGGAGTTTGGCTCAATAAAATTCCATAAAAATTGCTATGGAGGAAGTATGTAATGCCCTCTCTCCAAAGAAAAAAGTCTCACCCCAAACTCTATCCGGATGCGACTTGTGTGCTCTCTTGAATAGGCCTAGAAGACCACAGATTAGCTCTGGACTATGCCAGCGAGCACCTCTGAGTCAATCAAGCACACAGGCCTCAAATCAAATCAAAATCTACTGAAACCAGCTGGAAATGAAAATAGACTTCTCAAAGAAAACTTAGAAATTAGAATCACTCAAAACGGATTAAAATTGAATAAACGGCGCACCATCAAAGCGGCAAGTTCAGCAATCTGGGCTGAACTGACTTACAAACTTTGAACAGATGGTGTCAAAAATTGGCTACATGAAAGTGGACGAAAGTTTCCAGATATAATATAGGCACATCCATCTATCACATGTCTTTGGAATCACTCAAAAATTCATCCGGAGGATGAAGTTATAAGTATTCCAAGACAGGCCACAGATCTGCCCTGTTTTGAAGATTTTGAATAGAAAAATGGAAACCAGTGCATGTGTGCATGTGGATTCGACCAAAACCTTAAAATCAACAAAAAACCATCTCATGGAGTTCTAAAATTCATTTTGGAGCCAATGGATTCAGATTTCCCGTATTGAACATGGAAATCCAAGATCTAGCTTCTTTTATAAAAAAATGGTGGAAAGTGTGTGAATATGTGAAAATTCACTCCCTAGGAGGAGGATGGAATCCTTTGCTACTGAGAGCAAGGATCCACATATTTCTCCAAGAGCAAGTGCAAAACATCAGAAAATAAACATCCATAGGTTTAAAATAACCACATAGCATGCTCTTCATCACTTGCAGGTTCTAAGCCTAGAGGATCCATTCCACCTTCCTTTTCCCAAGGCTCTCTCTTCACGTTTTACGGCTAGAGAGGATTCCCAGGTACTTTGGACGGGGTTTGGGGCTAGCAAACAATCACAAGTTGGCTTTACACTACAGAAAGGTAGAAGTTGGGAGTGAAATGTAAAGAGGGTGCTGGAAATGTAAAGAACTTTACCTTGGTAGCTTTGAACACTTGAGTAGACAATCCAATAGAGCTTCTCCTTCTTCTTGCAGAACTTCTAAGCCTCAAAATGTCAGCCATTTGCAAGAGGAGGACCCCTCTATTTATAGGCCAAGCCAAGGGTAGAAGAGTCCCAAGGGTAGGCCAAAAAGGCCTTCTAGATTATTCCAATTCTCCTCCAAGGCTTGAATTGGAGTAATTCAGCAAGTTTCGGAGGGTGAAATAGGGAGTTCAAGTCCCCAAGAGAGAGGTAATATGCGTAAATAAGGCTCAGAGATCGAGCCATTTCGCAAATCCCCGAAACAGCCAAAACCGCATACACAGTACGGTTTCAACACAACCGTTACTTAAAGTGCGGTTTCTATACAAATTTAACCAAACTGCACATACAGGACGGTTCAACTCAGTTACGCTCGTCATGATTGCTGTCGACGTGGCTCAACGGCCGAAGTTTCGCGAAGCCACGTGGCAACCCACGCAACAAGCATGGATATCAACCGTGCTGTATGTGCGGTTGCAACCGCACATACAGAGCGGTTGAGACCAAAATTATAAAAACCGTATACTCAGTACGGTTGGCACCGATTTTGAGAGTTTTTGAGTGTTTGACATATGTCAAGGCTCAAATAAGACTTTTAAAGTTTATTTGGAGTATTCTCTTATATCGAGGTGCAATTTGGGGTGTCTACAGTCCCATATAATAAGCTTGAGTCTTATGTATAATGAGCTTGTGTTCCAAGAAAATGATCCTCAAATTTTATTATTTTTGAAAAGTGATCCTATAATTTAATTTCGACGGATATTTTTATAATTATCGACAAAAAGTGACCCTTTTCTGTAATTTGGGATCTTAATGGCATGTTTTTATAAATATCGATGAAAAGTGACCCCTTTCCATAATTTTCCCAATAAAAATTAATATTCGATCCACATTCTATATGATGCTCAAGATAAGAATCTGTTTGGTAATGTTTCCAAATACAATTTTACCATTTTTTGAAAGCAAGAAACACAAAATCGTATTTGGCAATCGTAGTTCTCGAATTGTTTAAAAAAAACAGTTATAAACCAATTCTCATCCTATGGAGCCTTTATTAACACTCTTATTTGGAACTCCCATAGGATGCTACCACGTGTACAATTAAGTTCACGTGCACCTCATGCACAGATAATAAAAGCCCATGAGATGAAATTAACGGACTTGGCTGGAATAAGTTCTAGTTTGGCCCTAATTTGTTCAGGCTTTACAAAACCAAGCCAAGCAAATAGGCTTAGTGGGCCCGGTCAAAAAGCCACCCTAGGTGTATTCACAAGAAAGTAGGGCTGCAACTCGGTGCGGTTTGGTTTGGGTTAGCTTCAACACAAGACCAAACCAAGGTTACTGATGGTTAGCCCAAAATTGAACCGAACCGACCTCAGAACCGAAATACCCAAATTGAAAACTGAACCAATTATTTAAATAAAACTAGTAACCCAACCCAAACCGAATCAAATTGCTAAATTCGGTTCGGTTCAGTTCGGCTCTGTTTAGGTCATTTTCCCATACTTAAAACCTATTATCAAGAGAGAGATTCCCACTTTTGCCCAAAAAAAAATTTTAAAGAATGCACACAACAAATTTAAAGGATCATCACTTACATGCTGTCAAATCCCTTAAGTAATTCACATCCATACATAAGATGGAGCAAAGGGCTTAGAATCTCAAGTCATATGTTAATTGTTTTGGATCGCACTTTTGAGCTCATGAATCAATTTAATGATTAACTACATAGATTTATAAAATAATAATCTTATTCATTATTTTATAACTTATAATTTATAAGTTATATTTTATTATTACAATTTTATCTATTGTATATTTTATATATATTATTATATTTCGGTTTGGTTCGGTTCGGTTTTACACTTAGGAAACTCGGTTTGATTTTCGGTTCAATTTGGTTAACCCGAGGCTTCAACCCAAAACGGAACCAAACAAATTCAGTTCTCTATTTTTAGAATCAAAACCTACCCAAAGACTATTGTGAGACATGGGAAAAAATCACCCGAAGATGACCATCCCTCCGTCAGCACACGGGCTCAACGCAAAATTGGGAGAGTCGCCACCATTCAGATTTTTGGGGTGTGAATGGACACCAAAAGAATTAAAAACAAGCAAAAAGAGATAAAAAGTGCTAAAAGGCAAATTCTAGAGTAAAAATAACCCTACTTGAAAATCAAATCCAGAGATGGGTAAGGGAATTAGATTATGAACGGGGGAAGGTGTTAGGTACCCCCATTCACCCACACAAGGTGGTTGCCAAGTGTTATTCATGCTAAAAGAAAATAGAAAGCTTGCTAAAAAATCATGAAAACCTTGAAAAAGGACAAATATATGATATCTTCACATGAAAATCCAAATGAATTCCAGATCTACTTTTATGTTAATATCAGTTCTGGAATATCACAAAAAGATGGAAATCACAGCAAAAGTTGCACAAAACCAAGTTGAGGCAAATCCGGGAAATTTGGTAAAAAGTAAGGCCATTTCTCTTGAAATTAATCAAATACAATTTTAAATTAAATCAAACCAAATCCATTTGAAAGATTAGGGTAAACAATAGTCTCATGCAAAATTTCAATTAATTCCGGTTGAAATCCTAAGAGTTACGGCTCTTTTAAAGTTGCTGCCGGAGAAAATCAAAAGTGGCAAGTAGGCAACTTTGGAAAATCACCTAGAAAATTCTACTACATAGAAATCCGTGAAATTTGGTGTCAATGAAGTCTGTATGGCCATCTTTCAAAAGAAACTAGCCTCATACAAAAACTCATTCGGATGTGCCTTGGGTGACTTCCCGAACTGGCCACGAGGATCACAGGTTGACCCAGAAAAGTGCTGTTGTGCAGTTCTGAGTAAATCTGCTCTCCACGACACAATTTAAATCAAAAAATTATGAAATCAATTGGATTTAAAAATAGACTCATAAAGGAGTGCCCAGAAACAAAAATCACTCGAATCGGATTTAAAACAAACACATGGCGCTCCATCGAAGTGACAAATTCCGTATTTAAACCTGAACTGACCAATCAACTTCGACAGAGAGGTGTCAAAACTCTGCTTGATAGAAATCAATGAAATTTGGTAGGCATAAACTAGACAGCCTCACCTTTCCCATGGTTCTGGAATCACTCCAAAATTCATCCGGATGATGAAGTTATGAGTGTCCGAAGTCAGGGTACAGTTGCTGTCAAGTAAAGCCTATTTTGAGTAAAACCAATGCAAAACTGTGACAAAGTGTGTGCAATTCGTGCAAGATGAACACAAAACCTTTAAAAATAATTTAAAGACATTCCAGAATTGATTGAGGCCATTTATTTGAGATTTATCATAATGAAAGTAATAAATCCCCAAATGTGAGCCTATCCCGCCAAAATAGTGCTATGTATGTGCAAGTGTGAAAAACCATACAAGATCAATAGCATGCATACATATTCATCAAAATAAGGTTCTAAAACAGCCTAGGGTTCCGTTCCATTATCGTTTCCCTTTGTTCTCTCTCCCCGTTAAACACGATTCTTCAAGATAATCAAGGGTACTTTGAATATGAAACGGTTTACAATCAATCAAAAGGCTTATGCAAATTAGGGTTCTAGTACTAGGGTCAATCCCCAGTCTCGTTTCTCCTAGATCCCGCCTCCACGTTTTACGGCTAGGGGAAGTCTCGAGATACTTTGAACCGGGGAAGGATTTTCACACACAAAGAAGGCCTTATTCTACAGAAAGGTAGAAGAAGAGATCTAGATCTAGGAAAGTAAATATAGAAAAATAAAGCAGGGTTGAGGCTTACCTGGGGTTCTGGAAGCAATCCGGCAGCGGTTTCCTTCTTCACTCGGAGCTCTTGGATCTCCAACTTCTTGGCCATTTGCTTGAGGAGGGGCCTCCTATTTATAGGCAAAGGCTAGGGTTGTTGGTAGACACAACTTAATGTCTAGAACCCACCAACCTTAACCCTAAGGCTATTTCCGAGATTTCCCCTCATTTAATGAAGGATATGATGGTAAAAAGTGATTTCTCTCATAAAACCCTAATTTTTGAGCAAAACTTATGTATCCGGTATATCAGGCCGGATATACAAGGGCCTTAGCGTATCCGGTATATAATGCCGGATATACTAAGACTTGCTTGTATCCGGTACTTTTCACCGGATACAAAGAGGAGTACTTATATCCGGCCTGAGTTGCCGGATACAGGTAAAAACTTATTTTCTTCAATTTTTGTGCTGGCTTTCAAGGAGATAATGATTTTTTATGATTATTTGTGCAATTTGGGGTGTCTACAACTATATAACCCAAACCAAACCGACCCAAAATCGGGTTGGACCGGTTCGGTTTCAGTTTTAACCCACCCAAGTTGCAACCCTACAAAAAAGTACCATATCAATCAATAAAGCAACGCCACCATAGACCATGTCTGCCTAACGGTGGCAATGGCTAGGTGACCTGCCCGCCTGCATGGCCTAGCCTAATTTTTTACCAAGCTTGGGCAAAGCCCATAGGACAGGGCCGGGCCTCATATTTAAAGGTCACATAAGCTATAGAGCAAGCTTAGATTGAGACATTTATAGTTTGGACCGCTCTAAAGATTTAGTTACCTATTCAGGAATATTTTTACACTATTTATATAGATTTGTATATATATGTTTTGCATAAAAGATTGTTTCAATAGTGTTTTAATATTTTTAATGATTGTATAATAAGGCTAATATAATAATAAGTGTAGTTTGTACTGTTTGCAATTTATTAAATTAGTGTGTGTATATATATTCACATCATTTATTAAGTTTATTAAAATTATAAAAATAAACAATTATTATTAAGCAATATAGAAATAGAGAAGGGTTGGGCTTAATAAGAATTTATCGGGTCGGGCTTGGACAAGCAATCCCAAGCCCAATGTAGAACCGTGTCGGGTTTGGGTTTGCATAAGTTGTGTTATGCCAATTCCTCAGCCAGCCCAAGATCGCCCGAGCCTAACCTTTGCCACCTCTAGTCTGCCTTTGTCCTACACTTTTGGTGTTAGGTGTATATTGCATCACGGTCTGGTTAAATCCGACATGCTATCAATAGCAAAATCTAATTCGAAAATTAGAAATACTATGATCGTCATGAGCGCTTGTTACATGTGCGGTGTGATCTTTTATGAATATATATAATTAACAGAAATGCTATGTCTATTATAGGGGAGGCATGTGCATTACTGCATGTTGGTGATAATTTTCTCCTAGTTATTTAATAAGATAGGAAGTGTTTGGGTTGACAATTTCCTATTAGACAGAGGAGTCTTTTAAAGATTTTCAAAGGGTTGTTTATAACCATATATACAGTCCAACCAAAATCTTGAAATATTTGTAAGAGTTCGCTTAAATTATAGTATAGATCTGTTTAGATATTCTTTTCTACACTTCTATATATAATAAAGTTTTTGTTGTTCACTACTTCCAAATTAATGCGACTAACTGAGATGGAGGAAGTTTCTTACCTCTTTCATTTGGAAATCTCCAAGACAATGGAAAATTAGAAGCACTCATGGAGTGTATTGCTTTAACAGATCAACACTCTTAACATCCTCTAGAAACACAAGAAATTTATCAACTTGTCACCCAATGTTTGCATTCTACATATGCTTGAGAGACTGTGGATGATCTATTTATCCACTACTTCATATTTATATGGTGTTGATTTGTTACGTGCCTAACCATTGCTCCAAAAGCCTCAAGGCTTATGGAGACTTCATTAGTTAAGCACTTAAAATATAAGACCGTAACATTCCACCATGCTTTCGTAGCCGATGTCCACGGCAATGAACTCTATCAACACTAACGGTAGCCCTTTTTCTCTTGGTGGTTTTACTCATCTATCAGTATTCAATGAATTAACACCATTCCCATACATAATACCAAGCCATTTTAATCCAGCCTATGGGCATAGCGATAAGTCATTGAATACTGATAGGTGAATGAAGCTGCCAAAAGAGAAAGGGCTACCATCGGGTCAACGTTGACAGAGTGGGCTGCCGTGGACGTCAACTACGGAAGCATGATGGAATGTTATGGTCCAAATGTTAAATGCTTAACTAATGCAGTTTCCATAAGCCTTAAGGCTTTTGGAGCAACTGATAGGCACGTAACAAAGTGGCATCAGAGCCTAAGGATGGATAATCGAGTGGGGAATCTAGAACAAACTGTAAATGTTCTAGTAGCTGGCCAGAATTGAACTCTAGAGCAAATGGCAAAATTGTTCCAAAGGCTAGAGTTTTGAGGTAGGCAAGTAGAGATAGGGGAAAGTTCTGCAGCACTCAATGGAGTTCGTAATGGCAATCCTAGCGGAAGCAAATGGACAAACTCTCAACAATCTTATGCCCTCAAGCTGCTGAAGTTAGATTTTCCTAGGTTTAACGGGATGGAAGATCCTACTTGTCGGCTTTGTCGAACTGATCAGTTCTTTCGATACCATGAAACAACTGAAGCTAACCGAGTAGCCCTTGCTTCATTTCATTTAGAAGGAGATGCAAAACTGTGGTACCAACTTATTAGTCAAGATGATAATGAGGTCTCATGGCTGGAATTCCGCGAAGGATTATTATCCAGGTATGGAGTTTTCCAACTCTATGATCCTTTTGGAGAACTAGTTAAATTGCAACAATCAGGAACAGTGAATGAGTACCAAACCACCGAAACGATAGGTTAGTTGTTTCGTGGATTGAAGGAGAACATCAGAGCAGATGTCCTTGTAGCCAGGCCGACTTCCATGTTAGCTACCATCTAGCTAGCCCGGGTATACGAAGCTAGTAACAACTCCCTAGAGAATGATTCCAATATGGAGTCCAAGAGAGTTCTTCTTGACAATCCAAATGAAGTTACAAAAGTAACTGGCCAAGTTTTACCAATGAAAAGCATGACTCCTTCGGAAATCAAAGCACGGCAAGCAAAGGAATTATGTTTCAAATGCAATGAAAGGTATACACCAGGCCATCAATGCAAGAGATTATTTAGGATTGAAGCTATCTATTAACAAGAAGATAATGATGTGATAGTGGAGCAAGAAGGGATCAATTAAGCAGTTTCCAATTATACCCTCAAGGACTAGGGCATGCTTAAGGGGGAGGAATGTTACAAGACTTTGAAGACCCGTTGGAGTCATTGCAACATGGAGAATGACGTGGAGATCCTCATGCGTATTCACAAGGAGTTACTTTGACTTAGTTTCTTTTAAAGTAACGAGGAGTTGTGATCTAAAAATAAAAGGTCGTTATCTTTTAATTGTTTGTTCCTTGATATTAGGTTTAGGGGTTAGATCGTGTGAAGGGTTGAGGCTAGAAGTTAGGAAGCTAGTCGTTGGAGTCTTTCCTTTAAATCATGCTATGTCGAATGAATTAAGGAATGAATATTCTTGTTATTTTCTTATTGAATAATCTCTAATTTTAGAGCTTGGTTAATCCTGAAAATAACCAAATTGTCTCACTCCTCATCCCACGATCCACTCTACTTCTTCCTCCTTCATCAAAATAGCTAAAGGGAAGAATACCTCTTCCGGGTCTATACCAAAGTGGTATCAAAACCAGGGGATGGATGATTGAGTAGGGAATCTAGAACAAACTATAAATGTTCTAGCAGCTGGCCAGAACCGTATTCTGGAGCAAATGGCAAAATTGTTCCAGAGACTTGAGGTTCGAGGTAGGCAAGTAGAGTCATGCGAAAGTTCTGCAACACTCTATGGAGCTCGTAATGGCAATACTGGACGAAGCAAATGGACAAACTCTCAACAATCTTATGCCCGGCAAGCTGCTGAAGTTGGATTTTCCTAGGTTTAATGGGACGGAAGACCCTACAAGTTGGCTTTGTCGAAATGAGCAATTCTTCCAATTCCATGAAACACCCAAAGCTGATTGGGTAGCCCTTGCATCATTTCATTTAGAAGAAGATGCCCAACTGTGGTACCAGCTTATTAGTCAAGATGATAATGAGATCTCATGACTGGGATTCCACAAAGGGTTATTATCTAGGTATGGAGGTTCCCAATTCTATGATCCTTTTGGAGAATTAATTAAACTACAACAATCAGGAACGGTGAATGAGAACTAAACCACCTTTGACAAGCCGCTGGCTAAGGCTGGGCCACTACCACCAAAACAACAAGTTAGTTGTTTCGTTAGTGGATTGAAGGAGAACATAAATCCACTGGCAAGGAAGTTGGCCTAGCTGCAAGGACATCTGCTTTGATGTTCTCCTTCAATCCACTGACAAAACAACTAACCTGTCATTCCGGTGGTAGGGGCCCAACCTTAGCTAGCAGCTTCTCAAAGGTGGTCTAGACCACCTTTGACAAGCCGCTGGCTAAGGCTGGGCCACTACCACCAAAACAACAAGTTAGTTGTTTCGTTAGTGGATTGAAGGAGAACATAAATCCACTGGCAAGGAAGTTGGCCTAGCTGCAAGGACATCTGCTTTGATGTTCTCCTTCAATCCACTGACAAAACAACTAACCTGTCATTCCGGTGGTAGGGGCCCAACCTTAGCTAGCAGCTTCTCAAAGGTGGTCTAGTACTCATTCATCATTCCTGATTGCTGCAGTTTAACTAGTTCTCCAAAAGGATCATAGGATTGAGAAACTCCATACCTGGATAATAACCCTTCGCAAAATTGCAGCCATGAGAACTCATTATCATCTTGACTAATAAGCCGGTACCACAGTTGGGCATCTCCTTCTAAATGAAATGAAGCAAGGGCTACCCAATCAGCTGTAAATGTTCTTGCAGCTGACCAGAACCGTATTCTAGAGCAAATAGCAGAATTGTTCCCCACTTTAGCTAGGGGATGGATGATAAAGTGGGGAATCTAGAGCAAACTAGATTCCCCACTTTAGCTATTTTGACAAAGGAGGAAGAAGAAGAGTGGATCGTTGGATAAGGAGTGAGACAATTTGATTATTTTCATGATTAACCGAGCTCTAAAATTAGATATTATCCAATAAGAAAATAACAATAATATTCACTCCTTAATTCATTCGACAGAGCATGATTTAAAGGGAAGACTCCAACGACTAGCTTCCTAACTTCTAGCATCCACATTTCACACGATCTAACCCATAATCCTAATATCAAGGAATAAACAATTAAAAGATAACAACCTTTTATTTTAAGATAACAACTCCTAGCTACTTTAAAGGAAACTAAGTCAAAGTAACTCCTTGTGAATATGCATGAGGATCTCCACGTCATTCTCCATGTTGCAACGACTCCAACAAGTCTTCACAATTCCGTAACACGTTCATTGAGGATGCCTAGTATAAGTTAGGCATTTTTAGAAAATATTGTGATTTGGCTACTTAGTGAAGATTCCCACATCTTGATATTTAAGGAGTGCTTTACCCCCTTTTTTGCAACAATTTGGATTGTTTGGTTGACTCATAATATATATATAGGATCCAAGGTGGCTTTTTAATTGATATCAGATCAGCTTCAGTAAGTGACGCATTGTAAGAGCTTGGCGCCCAATTGGGTTGAACATGGGCTAATTTTGACGGCTATGTATGTTCAAGGGATTGTTTTTGTGTTAATCTTTTCCTATGCTTCCTCTTTATTTTTCTGTTTAGACCCATTCCTCATAAGTTCAATATACTTTCTTCTTTTGCCTTATATTTAAGTAACATACAAAAGTTAGTTATGAATAATTCTTTAAGGGATATAATATTTTCTTTGATTTTTTTTTTAAGTTACTCTAAATAATTATGTATAGTGGTAATTTATGGGACATTAAAATTTTGAACTTCTAAGGAAAATAATGAGCAACCAAATCTCAGGCGGCCAAAATCTCCTGAAAATATATATAAAATATCAATTCACATGATTGACAGTCTACAATGTGAGCCCTATGTAAACAAGCAAACCAAAAGGGGCAAGGTCAGATATAATATTGTTTGCACAATGTATCCCCCGCCATGCTTTCATAGCTTGATTAACAACTCAAAGAAGGTTGAAGACAAAAGAATTACTAACTCAACTAAACATCACTCAATCTTTTAACTGCATTCTCTATAATGATACTATACAAAATATTGACCATCTTTTCTTCAACTGTCCATTCTCGGGAGTGTTATGTGACCAAGTGCATCCAATTTGGGGAAATCCACACATATATTGAGTTCGAACGGAGTGTTGCAATGGGTATGTGTTTAGAATGTGAGGCTAAGAGCATAGTTACAGATTGAAAAAGGCATTGTTTGCTGCTACTATCTACTATGTATGGGCTAAGCACAATAAAAGGTATTTCAAGGAATTACTAGAACAAAAAAGCACATCCTACAGTCCTTAAGTATGGATGTGAGTATGAAATTCAGCTGCATGATAAGGTCAGAATTAGAATCAAACCATGAACTGCAAGTAGTCTAGACAGCCTTGATGTCATTCTAATTCTAGTACTAATGTTTGGTCTCTAAATGGCCTTGAGTGATGGTTCTGTCATCTATGCCTCTAGCCTCAGTTTTAATTAGCCCCATAAAAGTTGTTCAATTGGTTTCTTGGGGAGGATGTAACCGCTGCAGTATATCTTGTTCATACTTTTTTGGCTAGATAATTCAATTCTTACTTAACCTCCCAAAAAAAAAAAATAGATGATGCTATATCGTGTACGGCAAGATTCTCATACAACAACCTACAATAAGATACCTAAAGTTGCAACCAATAAATATGTGTGTGCGTATATATATATAAACTTGAGAGTAGGGTTTCTTATCGGACCGGCTTGGCATAGCACAGGCACGTTTAGCCCGTGCCTGGCTGGCCGTGGGTCGAGCACGACACAGCCCACCTAGGAGATTGGCCGTGCCGTGCTTGGCCCATAACCCAATACCCTAGGCACGGCCCTGCCCGTGGCATGGCTAAGGCTGGGTCGTGCCTTGCTACAAGATCTAGCGGGCTTGGGGCATTTTTTTTTGTAAAACAAAATATAGAAAAATAGAAAAAAAATGGAAAAATTTTAAAAAAACACAAAAATTCTAAAAATATATATTTATTATTCACAAAATTTCTTACACGTATTGGGATAGAATTTTCTTTAAAAAATTAAATAAATTATTTCTTACAAGTACAACTTTGCAAATGCAACAGCATGAGAAAGGAAAAAAAGAATACACTTTATACATAATACACTTACACAAATAATACTGCATCACTATGGTATGAGGACATCCCAACTAGGTTGGTACCCACTCATGTATCTTTCATTTGCAGTTTCAGAAAAAAAAAAAAGAGAGAGAGAAAGGAAAGTTTCTAAACTAAAACTTATACATTGATTATAAAAAATATAATAAAATTTAGACTAATCTAGAAGACTAAATTCATCACTATTCAAATCATCGAAGTCTCCAGCAAGTTGATCATCAGTATGTTCCTGATCTCTCAGTTCTACCCTTAACCAATCCGTCAGACAGACACATACTTGCACCATCATCGGCATTAATCTACTCCTGTAGTCGTCCACCTGCACGAAAAGCTGATTCTGATGCAACTGTAGACATCGGAACCGTTAGTAGATCACGTGCTATGGAGGAAAGCAGAGGATAATTAGCCTGATTTGCTTCCATCATGCCAAAATACTAAAAGAATTATACTCCTCTATAGTTCTTAACCCTATTGGGGGGCTTTTTAAATATATCCTTAACTCAAACTGTAAAACCCCGACCCGGATTATACCTTAATTATTAAGTTTAATTATCTAAAGTGTGATTATTAGACTAATTAAGCACTTGTGTTATGGAGGTGGAGGTGGATCATGCTTGAGGATTTGGGGGAAAACAAATTAAACTCTATTGAAGGTTATTAAGATAAGCTTAGTTAATGTTATTTCTCAATTTCAATTGGCTAAGATACCCTCCAATTAGTTCAAATATACCTAAAATACTTTCAAAGTATACCCAAGGTACCTCTCAAGTGTACCCAAATTATCTCCTAAGAATACCTAAAGTAACTCTTAAGAATACCCAGGGTACCTCTCAAGTGTACTTAAAGTATCTCCTAAGTGTACCCAAAGTACACCCAAATATTACCCAAGGTACCACCCAAGTACACCTAAAGTACCCCCAAAGAATACCTAAGGTACCTCACTTTTGAATACCTAATGTACCCCCTTGTATTGCCCAAGGTACCCCACATGTATACCTAAGGTACCCCCTTGTGTTGCCTAAAGTACCTCTTGGTTTTACCTAAGGTACATCCCTTTATATAACTAAAGTACCCCCTTTGTTTAACTAAAGTACCCCCCATACATAACTAAGGTACCCCTCTTGTTTTACCTAAGGTATACCCCCTTATAGAACTAAGGTACTCCCTTGTATAACTAAGGTATACCCCTTCTATAACTAAGGTACTCCCCTCTTGTATAACTAAGGTACCCCCCCCCCCCCTCCCCCAAAGCATCCCTAAAGTATACCCCTTGAAAAATAGCTAAGGTAAATCTTTGGAAACATCAAGGTACCCCCTCAAATAACACTAAGGTACCCCCACTTAACACTAAGGTACCCCCTAGTATGCCTTAGGTACACCCTAGGGTTTTAGTAGAATAAAAGCTTTGTTTATGGACAGATTTTAAAGACCAAAAGTTGGGCATATAAAAGGATACCCTAGCTCAAATTTTAAGAGTTTTGAACCCACTTTCTCTTGTATTGAACGTATAGAACAAGAAAGGGAGATTGTGAGCTTACTTGAAAGCTTCAACAAGAAAGAGAAGAAAGAGAAGGAGAGGAAAGCTTGAAGAGAAGTTGTGCTTCTCCATTAAACAGGTAAGTAGCAAACCCTTTAAAACAAAATGTATTACCAAAATTCGTATTCTCTCTCTAGGGTTTGATTTATTTGAAGAAATGATCTTGCATGTTGGTTTTTGCTTCTAAAATTCATAGGTTTTTGTTGTATAACACTCTTGTTTTGTGTTCTATTGATTTGCTATGGGTTTGCAACCTAGATTGATCATATTTCATATTTTAGTTTGAGTTTTGTGTTTTGAATGAGGTTTCATGTATTAGATTTGTATTCATGTGGATTTGGGATGAATCTTTGTTTTGGAAGGTGTTTTTAAGTATATTGGAATGATTTATGATCATTCCATTTGGTGTTGGAAAGGCTAGGAATGATTTGTATGAGTTTTGTATTGCAAATAGCCAAAAATATTTGGAAACCCGAGGTGGCGATTAATCCTGAAAAGTGGCAATTAATCCTAAGCCAAACCCCCAAAAATCAGTTTCTGTTAAGGACAGGATTAGTCTCGCGATTAATCACGAGCCTGGACACGCGAACGTCCAAGAGGACGCGCGAACATCAAGCGCGTTTTTGACCTGGACACGCGAATGCCCAAACGTCAAGGCTAATCGCCCCTGGGTGATTGATCCAGAAGCTAATCATGGGTGTTGTTTTTGACAGTTCTCCACCCTTTTCTTCCCCAACCCTTTCCCAAACAACCCAAACGTCAAAGCTAATCGCCGCTGGGCGATTAATCCAAAAACTAATCGTGGGTGCTGTTTTTGACAGTTCTCCACCCTTTTATTCCCCAACCCTTTCCCAAAAACCTAAGCCTCCTACACAACACCCTTATTACATGAAAGAGTTCTTCACCCTTTTCTTCCCCAACCCTTTCGCAAACAACCTAAGCCTCCTACACAGCACCCTTATTACATAAAAGACATTTAAGTAAGTGTCATGTGTATTTATTGCTCCATTTACTTAAGTCTTTACATGTATATATATAAGGTTTTACCCCCCATTTGGAACCAATAAAAATACTCCCAAGACCCAATTCCCAACCAATAAAAAGTCAATTTTCCAGTTCAAGCCTAAATTTCCAATTTTCCCGATTTTCATCAAAAACCACCTTTTGAGTTTGATACCCAAATGAGTGATTCAGAAGCCCATAAAATTCTAGAAAAGTTGTTTACCCTTCATTAGACTACAACCAGAAATTGAGCCCAAAACTCTTCGTAGATTTGTCTAGAAAAATTATATACCCAAACTTAGAATATTTTTTAGGTCCAAAACTTTTTGTCTCGGAATCCATTGATTTTTGGTATGGTGACCTTATTGGGAATCCTAAAACTATGCCACTCATCCAAAATGTGTTTTGAGGATTTTATAACATTCGTTTTGATTGATTTGGATTTATGAAAGTGAGGTTGAGAACTCTTTTGTGATTGAATGATGAAGCTGAGGCTTCTTGTGGACTTACAAAAGGGCTGAGAGTCCATGTTAACCCGAAAAGGCAGTGAGGCCTAGGGATTTAAAGGAAAGTGAGCCTGAGGTTCACTTGATATGGTTTTGTACTTTAGGCGAGTGTTGCTTTTATGAGATTGATTTTACAAAAATTGTTTTAATGGTTTAACATTAGTTTGTATTGAGTCTAGTGGGCATAGAGATGGCTATGGATCTATAGTCAATCTAGTTAGTGTATTAATGATGGCTTGTCGAGATAACACGTAGACCACATTCGCATATCACCGTGTAGGATCGATGAGGCTTTCTTATGGGATAATGAGCTGCGACAACCCGCATCGCCGTGTGGGATCGGCAAGATCTCCTTGTGTGTGTGTATGGGTGTGTGGGTATTATGGTCGCAGTTGACTGGGTTGTCTCAACCCATACCGCCGTGTGGGATCGGCGAGGTCTCCTTGTGTATGTGTTATGGTTGGATGGTTACAGTTGACTGGGTTGTTCTTGCCAGCCCATGCGTGGGTGCTCCACTTGGGGTGATGACCATGCGCGACTTTTACCTTCGAAGCATGAGGTGGCAAATCGGCTAAGGGTGGTTATCTTGATTTACCGACACACTAACACACGAGTCCTACTAAGGCATGCTTACAGTATTTGATTGCTTTTATGGAATTGATTTCATGCATTATTCGACTGAGATATTTTGACTTGAGATTTGTGCTTTATGTTTGTGAATATTATCATAATGTTATAAAATTGCATAAACTGTTTCTATACATGCATGTTTGCTGCTTACTAGGACTTTAAGTCTCACGTGTGTTTTGTTTTATCGGTTTCGTTTTTAGATCCTCCGTGTAAGCACGATATCAGGGCAGAGCCAGGGGAGAGCCTGAGTATAAGCCTGAGGATTACTATTATTACCCATAGTAGGACTTCTTTTGTTTTGGCATGTACTTATTCCTTTTTGGATTTTAAACTTGAGAGTTACTTTTGTATATGATTGTATACAAGAAAGAGAGATAGTGAACACCTTAGTTGCCTTTTTGTATCTAAATATCATATTTTTTAGAGTTATTATACGGATGATCTTTTATTAAATGGAAAATTTTTATTCCATGCTTCTTTAACTTATGCACTCTGATGATTACATTGTAATTGCCCAAGAAATTGTGTTAATCAGGTTCTATTGGACCCATAAGTAGGTCTCGGGGACGGGTCGGTGCCATGATAGGGCAGACCCGGATCTGGGGTGCTACACAAACAATCCACTACTACCAGATGCTGGTTGTTTCCCCCTTTTTCTCAAACTTAAAAAATTACAAGGGGGACTATCTAGTAGTGTTTATTGGGTCTGAGTTAAACCCTGTCTACTACTGCTAGTATCATATTCAGAAAAAAGTCTTTCTAAAAGGTTTTTTATTTTATTTATATCTATTTGAAAAGAATATTGCATTTTTTGCATTTATTCCATCTATTAAATCTTTTACTCCTAATTTAATCCTAGGGTCCATTGCAGTAGCTAAACAATATAAAGGAGGCATTTCTTGCCAATATTTTAAAATTTTAGATTCTATTGCTGCGCAAATAGCATTAGCAGTGGGCACGGCTTTATATTTTTCAAAGTAACAACTTATTTGAAATAGTATATTTAAAATATTCGGGGATGCTGGGTAACAAACCCCCGATAAGATTCTTGTTACATCAAAAAAAACTTTTAAAAAATCTCTTAAAATTTCTGCTATTTGCTAGTCAAATTCTTCTAGTTGACTTCCAAACACTTTTGTTTCATAAAATAGTGTAAGTTCTTGTTTGAATTCTAGTGCAGCATCTAATATTAAATATGTTGAATTCTATCTATGGTCAACATCTAGGGTAATTTTTTTATATTTCTTTTCCAAACTTGCACAATAATTTTTAAATTCTTTAGCAGTTCTGCTAGATTGTTTTAAAAATCTTACGATGTCTCTAATATTAATTAAATGGCATTGCACAATTTTTAATCCATCCTGCACAACTAAATTTAGGATGTGACAAGCACATCGAACATGAAATAGACATCCATCTATATTTAAGTTTTAAGTGTTGTCTTAGTGTGTTTATTGCAACATTATTAATTATCAAGTGCTAGAGCAATTATTTTACGTTGTTGTGAGACATGGGAAAAAATCACCGGAGTGATCGTCCCTCCGTCAACACACGGGCTCAACGCAAAAATTGGGAGAGTCGCCACCATTCATGATTTTGGGGTGAGAATGGACACCAAAGAGTTCAAAAGTAGCAAAAATAGCCAAAAGACAAATTCTAGGGTAAAAATAACCCTACTTGAAAATCAAATCCAGAGATGGGTAAGGGGATTAGATTATGAACGGGGGAAGGTGTTAGGCACCCCCATTCATCCGCACGAAGCGGTTGCCAAATGTATGTTCATGCTAAAAAATAAAATAAGAAGCTTGCTAAAAATCATGAAAAAGCCTTGAAAAAGGAACAATGTATGATATTTTCACATGAGGATCTAAATGGATTTTAGATCCTCTCTTATGTCAATATCACTTCTGGAGTATTTCAAAAGATGGAAATCAAAGTAAAAGTGGCCAAAACCAAGTTGAGGCAAATCCGGGAATTTTGGTAAAAAGTACGCCATTTGCCTTAAAATCATTCAAATCCAATTCTGAATTGAACCAAACCAAATCCATTTGAAAGATTAGGGTAAATAAGAGTCTCATGCAAAATTTCACTTCATTCCAATGAAAAATCTAGGAGTTATGCTCCTTTGAAGTTGCTGCTGGGGATTTTTAAAAGTGGTAAGTGGGCAACTTTGGAAAATTGTCTAGAAAAATCCACTTCATAGAAATCCGTGAAATTTGGTGTGATTGAAGTCTGTATGGCCATCTTTCCAGAGAAACTAACCTCATACAAAAATCCCTTCGGATGTGCCTTGGGTGGTCTCCCGAACAGGCCCCGAAGATCACAGATTTACCCAGAAAAATGCAAATGAGCAGTTCTGAGTAAATCGACTACCAGTAATTCAAATGGAATCCAAAAATTATGAAACTAACTGGATTTGAAAATAGACTCAAAAAGGAGTACTCAGAAATAAAAACCACTCGAATCGGACTTAAAACGAACACATGGCGGTCCGTCGAAGTGACAAGTTCTGTACTTGGACCTGAACTGTCCACTTAACTTCGACAGAGAAGTGTCAAAAATCGGCTTGATGAAAATTCATGAAATTTGGTGGACATAAACTAGACAGCCTCACCTTTCCCATGGTTCTGGAATCGCCCCAAAATTCATCCGGATGATGAAGTTACGGACGTCTGAAGTAAGGGTACAGGTGCTGTCAAGCTAAGCCACTTTTGAAGAAAACCAAATCCGAAAATTGACAAAAAGTGTGTGATTCGTGTGAGATGAATCCAAAACCTTTGAAAAACATTTAAAAACACTCCAGAATTTGATTGAGGCCATTTATTTGAGTTTTATCACAATAAATGCAATAAACCCCAAATATGAGCCTATCCCGCCAAAATAGTGATATGTATGCAAAAGTGAAAAAAACCAAGCAAGATCCATACACATGCATATAGATTTAACAAAATAGGTTCTAGCATAGCCTAGGGTTCCGTTCCATTATCGTTTCCCTCTGTTCTCTTTAAGATAATCAAGGGTACTTTGAATATGGAACGGTTTACAATCAATCAAAAAGGCCTTATGCTACATAGGTTCTAGCACTAGGGTCAATCCCCAGTCTCGTTTCTCCTAGATCCGCCTTCACGTTTTACGGCTAGGGGAGTCTTGAGATACTTTGAGCCGGGGAAGGATTTCCACACATACAAACAAGGCTTTACACTACAGAAAGGTAGAAGAAGAGATCTAGATCTAGGAATGTAAAGACAGAAAATAAAAAGAAAAGTTGAGGCTTACCTGAGTGCTGGAGGCGATTCCACAGCGGTTTCCTTCTTCTCTTGGAGTTCTTCTTTGCGAGAATTCAAAACAAGAGTTGTGTGCCTTTTGCTCAAGGAGGAGGCTCCTATTTATAGGCAAGGGCTAAGGTCATTGGTAGACACAAATTAATGTCTAGAACCACTCCAACCTAAACCCTAAGGTTATTTCCGCGATTTCCCCTCATTTAATGAGGGACATGATGGTAAAAGTGAAAAGCTCTCGGAAAACCCTAATTTTGAGCAAACTTAAGGTATCCGGTATGTCAGACCGGATAACAAAGGGCCTTAAGGTATCCGGTACATGGTACCGGATACGCTAAGGCTCACATGTATCCGGTATGAGTATCCGGATACGGGAAAGAGTACTTGTATCCGGATTGAGTATCCGGATACAGGCAAAAATTTATTTTCTTCAAATTCTGTGCCGGCTTTCCAGGAGATAATGATTTTTGATGATTGTTTGTGCAATTTGGGGTGTCTACAACTGCCCCTCTTTGCGGGAGCTGCGAAGCGGTGAGCTGCAAAGAGTAGACAAGCCCAAATTGCATTCCCTTGAGCATGATTTGCTCGGTTCAATTCAATTTCTGTAGAAAACCATTTTGAGTGGAGATTTGCCAAAAAGCCCTCACTTTAAGGGGGCATCTCTCCAAGAGTTCTTAAATTCCACTGAGCCCTTTGTGGCTGTGAAGTGGATTTTAAGCCCAAAAATAGGATTTTTGAAAAACTGATTTTTTTATTAAACCAAGTTGAAAATTGATTGGATATCATCCTTTTGACCAGGCACATTTCCCAAAGTTGTCCCAAATTCCACAGAGCTCTCGTGGCTGTGAGGTGGATTTCAAGACAAAAATAGGATTTTGAGAAAATAGTCAGAATTATAGCACAAGTTTGCTTTTTTCTTTTTTTCCTTTTCTTCTTTTTTTCTTTTTTCTTTTTTTTTTCTTCTTTTTTCTATTTTTTCTTTTCTCTTTTTTCCATTTTTTCTTTTTTTTCTTCTTTTTTCTTTTCTTCTTTTTCTCTATTTTCCCTGTTTTTTTTTCTATTTTTTCTGTTTTTTTTTTATACAATGTGCTGACACCTCTCTCTTCCTTTGCAGCTTTGGCTACTTGATCATTTGAGCCAGATTGAAGAGATCAATCGACACTTCTTCCCGAGTCTGAAAGTCCCTCTCTTGATGAGCAACAGGGGGTGCCCCGATATTCCAGGGGGCAAACAGGGCTGGTTCACTTTCTTGGGCTCGCTTCAGGATGACCAGGTGAGATGGCCTGGTACTTATCAGCCTAATGCGGAGACAGTGATTAGCTTCCAAGACCGCAACTTTCTGATTCTGGCTGGCCTGAGACATGCAGTGCTTTATCTTCCTCTGCTGGTCCTTCGTCAGTTCCGAGCGACCCAGGGGATTATCATCCCATGTGGATATGAGGATCGTCTTGGGCCCCTTTCTATGAAGCTGAATGCCTGGTTGATGAAGGAGTGGTCTTATGTCCGCTTTATGCATGGTCCAGTCTTCTCAGAAGCCCATGTGAAGGATTATCTCTTCTGGATCAAGGAGCAGATACAGACTCAGGCCCCAATACCCGAAGATCCTCCAGTAGTCTTGGCTCCCACCTATGAGGACATTCTAGAGTCTGAGCGGGCTTCTCATAAGCGGCTTCAGCAGATATGGGTACGGGAGGCCCAGGAGCTCAGGATACAGGGCGCTTATCTGGAGAGGCAGCTTGAGGAGCAGATCTCACGCCGTATTGCCGTGGAAGAGAAGCTGGAGGAGCAGAGGCAGGCCCGTTGCTTCGAGGTCCGTATGATCCGGCAGAAGTACCAGGCTACTTTGGCCAGCCTCAGGAGTATGAGGATCAAGCAGGCCCTTTCAGATGAGGTCATTTCCTTCCTGAGTGATCCCGCTGCAGAGGGGGCTTCAGGAGTCATTGCAGCTCAGGCAGCTCGGATTCGGGAGCTTGAGGAGCGGCTAGGAGATTAGCTTTATTTCCTGCACATTTTTCATTCCTTTGTACAAAATTGAACTCCAATAGTGGAAATACAAAGGATTTAATTCAAAATAAAGTTTGTATATTATTGGCCTCAGAATGCTCAGATGCTTGTAAAAACAAAGGTTTTATGAAAAGTATTTGATTTCTCATCACTGGACAAAGTATAATTTTTCCTTTTTATATTTTTTTTGTATTTTTGAAATTTTGTCCATGCACTTAGTCACCTATAATTAAAGGAATTAGAACCAGGTTAAATAATGAAAAGGGTAGTCCACCAAATACTGAGGGATCAGAACCGTCCATCTTAGGATCTTTAGAGTCATCCCCAACTGCCAAAACTGCCCCATTCTGCTCATGCCAACTTTGCTTAAGGCTCAGATCCCCATGATCAACTCAACCTCTGATTTTCTTTCATTTTTCTTATTTTTTTTCTTTTTGCCTTTTTGCCATTTTGCCAATATTGCCCCTAGCGCCAGTTACGGTTTTCACTAGGGCCGGCTTCCGAATTCCGTCATCACCCATCTTACTCTGATATTTGAATGAACAAGCTAAGATCACCGAGGGCTTAAAAATAGGACGAAATAAAGGCTAGGCTCAGTTTATGAAAGAAAGGGTATTAAAGGCCCAAAAATTTTCAAGTGTGGAAATAGGTCAACCGGACTTACAGTCATGATGAATTTAACCCTTTTTCCCCAAATTGCATTTTTTGCATTTTTTCACACTTGGCTTTCATTTGCCATTTCCATTGCTTTTCCTCTCTTTTTCTTTTTCTTTTCCTTTCCTTACTTTGCCCTAATTGGCTTTGCCCCAATTTAAGACTGTAAATCCGGTTTGGGTTTATCAAAGAAACGAACCGGCTCAACTTGGCTAGACTAGGGATTAAAATTTTTGAAGGAAATAAAGAAAAATGGCCTCGGATCATTTCCTAGAAATATTCACTCAAGGAAAATACCTTTTTACCGCATCAGAGTTAATGGGCTCAGGAAAATCTGACCCATCCATTTCTGCTAAGATGAGTGCACCCCCTGACAGGACTTTCTTGACGACATATGGGCCTTCCCAATTGGGCTTGAACTTACCACGAGGGTCTTCCAAAAATGGTAGAATTTTCTTTAGCACTAAGTTTCCTTCTTGGAAAGTTCTGGGCCTCACTTTCTTATTGTAAGCCCGGGCCATTCTCTTCTAGTACAACTGTCCATGGCAAAGTGCTTTCAACCGCTTTTCTTCTATCAGGTTAAGTTGATCATGTCTTGACTGGACCCATTCGGCTTCTTCTAGTTCTGCTTCCATGAGCACTCGGAGTGAGGGGATCTCTACTTCCACGGGCAAGACTGCTTCCATCCCATAGACTAGGGAGTACGGGGTTGCCCCAGTTGAAGTCCGGATCGAGGTTCTGTATGCATTTAGAGCAAGTGGTAGCATTTCGTGCCAATCCTTGTAACTTACTACCATCTTTTGAATGATTTTCTTTATGTTCTTGTTGGCTGCTTCTACTGCCCCATTCATCTTTGGCCTATACGGAGCTGACTTATGGTGGGTGATCTGAAACTGCTCACACATTTTCTTCATGTCCTTGTTCTTAATATTTGAAGCATTGTCTGATACTATGGCACTTGGCAGTCCATAGCGACAAATAATGTTGTGCTTCAAAAATTTGATCACATGGTTGCTTGTGATATTTGCATATGATGCTGCTTCCACCCACTTAGTGAAATAATCAATTGCCACCAAGATGAATCTGTGCCCGTTCGATGCCTTAGGGGAGATCATGCCGATGACATCTATGCCCCACATAGAGAAGGGCCAGGGTGATGTCATGTTGTGCAGCTCACCCGGGGGTGCATGCTTATTATCTGCATATATCTGACATTGGTGGCACCTCCTGACATGTACACAACAATCATGCTCCATGGTTGTCCAGTAGTATCCCAGCCTCAGGATCTTCTTAGCCAGCATGTGTCCACTCATATGGGGCCCACAGACTCCTCCATGTACAGTCTCAATCAGCCTTTCCGATTCAGCCTTGGCAACACATCTTAGCAGAATGTCGTTATGTGACCTCTTGTACACATGTCCACCACTTAGCAGAAATTGACCAGCCAATCTCTGTATTGTCCTCTTCTCAGTAGCAGTGGCATTTTCTGGCAAACTCCGATTATTCAAGAAATTCTTGATATCTTGAAACCATGGTGCTTCTTCTTCTGGTGCTCCCTCTAGAACGAGACAGTAAGCCGGTTCATCTCGGACCTCAATTTCCAGTGGTCTGATGTCTACTCCTTCTGATATGCTGACCATTGAAGCCAAGGTTGCTAGAGCATCCGCAAACTGATTCTTGGCCCTTGGCATATAGTTGAAGGAAATTTGTGCTTATTTCTTCCAAATACTGGTGATAGGGGATCAATTTGTGATCCTTGGTTTTCCACTCACCAGTTGTTTGGAAGATGATAAGACTCGAATCCCCGTATACGTCAAGTTCTTCTACTCCATGATCCATGGCTGCTTGCAATCCAATTATGCATGCCTCATATTCTGCTATGTTATTAGTGCACTGGAATCTCAGCTTTACTGCAATCGGGATGTGTGAACCATCTGGTTTAACCAAGACTGCCCCTATTTCGTTCCCATTCATATTGGCGGCCCCATCAAAGAACATCTGCCAAGAACTCTCACTTTCTTCCTCTTCAGTGTACAGAATTGCCTCATCTGGGAAGTTGGTCTTCAAGGGTTGATATTCTGGTAAAGGATGTGCAGCCAGGTGATCAGCTATGGCTTGACCCTTGATCGCCTTCTGGGTAATGTATGTGAGGTCAAACTCGGACAGTAGCAGTTGCCACTTAGCCGTTCTGCCAGTCAGCGCCAGTTTCTCAAATAAATATTTCAGCGGGTCCATCCGGGATATCAATAGTGTGGAGTGACTAAGGAAATAGTGCCTTAGCCTCTGAGTGGCCCACACTAGAGCACAGCAAGTCTTTTCCAATGGTGTGTATTTGGCTTCATATTCCGTGAATTTTTTACTCAGATAGTAAATTGCCCTTTCTTTTCTACCAGTCTCATCATGCTGCCCCAAGACACATCCCATCGACGTTTCCAACACTGACAAGTACAGGATCAGTGGTCTTCCTGGAGTTGGTGGCACTAGCACAGGTGGGTTTAGCAAATACCTCTTTATTGTGTCAAATGCCTGCTGGCAATCCTCATTCCAGACCGTCGGGTTATCCTTCCTTAAAAGCTTGAAAATTGGTTCACAGATAGCAGTGAGCTGTGCTATGAACCGGCTTATGTATTGAATTCTTCCAAGAAATCCCCTAACCTCCTTCTCGGTTCTGGGTGCTGGCATTTCAATTATGGCCTTGGCTTTAGCCGGGTCAATTTCAATTCCTCTTTGGCTCACTATGAACCCAAGCAACTTTCCTGATGTAGCCCCAAAGACGCACTTAGCCGGGTTAAGCCGTAGACTGTACTTCCTGAGCCGATCAAACACTTTCTTCAGATTGATCAAGTGGTCCTCCTCTTTGCATGATTTGGCAATCATATCGTCCACATAGACCTCCATCTCCTTATGGATCATGTCATGAAATAGTGCAGTCATGGCCCGCTGGTATGTTGCCCCAGCGTTCTTAAGCCCAAACGGCATGACTGTATAGTGGAATGTGCCCCAAGGTGTGATAAATGCTGTTTTCTCTTGATCCTCCTTAGCCATCTTGATCTGATTATATCCTGAGAAACCATCCATGAAGGAAAACAGGCTATGTATCGCAGTATTATCGACCAGAATGTCGATGTGTGGAAGCGGAAAATCGTCCTTTGGGCTTGCCTTGTTTAAGTCTCTATAATCCACGCACATTCGGACCTTCCCGTCCTTCTTTGGTACCGGCACTCTGTTTGCGAGCCACTCAGGGTACGTAGAGACTGCCAAAAATCCAGCTTGGAATTGTTTGACCACTTCATCCTTGACCTTCAGAGTCCACTCAGGTTTCAATCTTCTCAGCTTCTGCTTAATCGGCTTAACCCCTGGCAAAATTGGCAACTTGTGCACCACCATGTCAGTGTCCAACCCCGGCATGTCCCGATATGACCAAGCAAACACATCTTTGTAGTCTGCCAAGAACTGTGACATTTCATTTTTCTGCACATCAGACAAGCATGACCCGATTTTTACAATTTTTGGGTCCTCTTCGGTCCCAAGATTTATGGATATGGTCTCCTCAATATTAGGTTGGACCCTCTTTTCATGACGTTCCAATTGATATTCAATTTCTTTTGGAACGTCTTCTTCTTCGACCTCGATCTCTTCTTCAATCCCCATGAGATCAAAGTCGAGCTCAAGGTCGAAGTCATATTCAACCTGGTCCAATTCGGTCTGATTATATGGTTCATAAGTGGTTTGGACCTTTTTGAAAAATTTAAATTTTCTAGAAAAAATAGAAAAATCTTTTTGGGTTTTTTGTGGGCCTTCTAAACATAATTCCCCTGAAGACGAAGGCCCATTAGAACCTTCAGGGAAATGGCAATCCACTATTGGAGTTTTTTTTTGGAAGCCGCGTCAGTTTGCCGAACTAACGCTGCTTCAAAGGTAAGGGGAGTTTCCTCCCAATTGTTCAGTACAAAATTTTGGGGAGCAGGGGAAATAGGGAAAGCCTGCTCCTCAAGCCCCGCATCCGATGCCATCATCACCGGGTGGGTACTGCCCTTTTCTGCTACGGGGCCCAATCCAGAAATGACCTCTTCCGGAATCTTTACTGCGGCCCAGTCAATAAACGGCCGTTCCATGTCTGCCCCTGTCTTTTCGCCCTCAGTCATGGCGAAGAATGCACCAACATCTTCAGAAAAGTCCACCTGCTGCTCGGGCTGTGGTCCAGGCCCATCCACTGCTTCCAGTATTGGAGATGGGTTGTAGGGTTGTAGGGCCGAAACAAAAGGCTTTTGAAATGGGTTGACATTTCGGTATGGGGGTTTGGACTGGTCTATGGGAGGAGAAATTTGGATTATATACGAGGGTTTTGGAAAGTTCACCCTCAGATGCGGGAGTTTTCCTTTGCTTCTGCTCTCCCCTTCTTCGTGCTTCATTCTTCTCCAGCCTCTGGGCTTGAAGCCCAACCCTACCTTGGGGATCAGTTTCTTAGCCGTGATTGGCTCCACCATCCCCTGCAGATTGATCCCCAGGCCTTTCCCTGGGTGAAAGTGGTATTTCTCCATCACTTTCTTGACCATCTTTTCTGCAGTGGTCCCCTTTTCTTTCTTTTTCTCACACCCCCCAGGTATGTAATTTACCGCCTCAAATTGAAATGAGTGGAATGCAATCTTGTCGACAGTCAAGTCCACATTGATTAATGGTATATCAGGTGACACAATGGGCGGCACCAAGTTTTCGGCTAGGACTGTTATCACCCTTTGCCCTCTTATATATTTCACCCTCTGGTGGAGCGTGGATGGTATTGCCCTCGCCGAATGTATCCACGGCCTTCCTAGGAGCAGATTGAAGGCTGCGGGTATATCCATCACCTCAAATGTGATGTTAAAGATATTCGGCTCAATTGTGACCGGCAGTTCAATCTCCCCTAGGGAGTGGGTCTTGGAGCTATCAAAAGCCCTAACTATCCGCCCATTTCGTTTGATCCTTGACTGGTCCAGGCCCAGCTTGGTAAAAGTGATTAACGGGCAAACGTTTAACGCCGACCCGTTGTCAATTAAAACCCGTGCAACCATGCAGCCCTTACAAAGCACAGTGATGTGCAAAGGGTCTACATGATAACACCCCCCCTGGGCTGATCTCACCCTCTGAGAAACTTATCACATTATGTGACAAGATTTGACCAACCATTTTACCAAGCTGGTCCGGATCAATTGTCTAGGATACATGTGCACTCTGTAGCACCCTTAACAATGCATCCCTGTGCTTTTCAGAATTCAGCAAAAGGCCCAGTATTGAAATCTGGGCCGGGACCTTGTTTAGCTGATCCACAAGATTGAATTCACTTTTCTTTATTATTTTTATGAGGTCTGCTGCCTCATTTTCTGCACCCTGGGGGGTGTTTTCTCCCACTTTATTTTTTCCCTTCTGTTTTCTTTTTTCATTTTCTTTTTCTATTTTTTCTTTTTCTGCTTCTGTCTCCTTTTCTTTCTCTTCACCCCCTGCACATTTCCCCGACCTCGTCATGAGGTTCACCTCCTCCTGGTTCTGGTTCCTGACCATTGGAACCGTAGCCGTGATTCCCTCGCTGTAGTTCCATGGTACAGCGGCCTCTGAATAGGCTAATTTAGGGATGTCAACCACTAGTGGCTGGAGTTTGGACCGGGATGTATGGGCCGGTTTAGGGATAGTTTGGGCTGGCTGCACATTTACAACCAGGGGTTGAAGTTTGGATTTGGTGGGGACAGAAGAAGTGATGGAAGCAGTGGTGGGGTCAAGATTGATGACCAATGGAGCCTTAGACGGCTTGGATGGGGAACAAGTGGGTGGACTGCAATTGAAGACCAATGTGGGCCTTGCAGTATTTATCTGGGCCATCAGAGAAGAGACCCGGTTTAAGGAGGAGCTTATGTCCTCAGCAGCAAGATTATTTTTTTGGGAGACCATGTTGATCTCCTCTTTTTCCTCTTCTGGGAAAAATCGGACCTGGACTATAGTCCCCACAGGTGCTATGAGCTGTGATGGGTCAAAGGCCCTTCTGGTGGTGGATATGGCAGTGATGGAGTTGGATGGGCCTGCCCCATTGTGGTAAGGCAGAGGGTTCTGCCCAATATCATTCCCCGACGGGGCGGGTGCAGCAGTGTTAAAGACCAAAGCCTTCTGGTCCAACAGGTCCTGGACCGCATGCTTCAATACCCAGCAGGTATCTGTAGAATGCCCCGGTGCACCCATGTGGAAATCACAGGTGACTGATGTGTCAAAACTTCTCCCCTTCGGGGCATTTGGGTTAGGCTCCTTTAGAGTCAAGTATTCCCCTTTCAGCAGAGTTGGCAGTAGTTGGGACAGCGATATGGGTAGAGGGGTGAAAACCCGGTTCTTTCTTGCTGCGAACCAGGCATCCCGCTCCTCCTTAGAAAAAGTCCTCCTTGTGTTAGCTGGCACGGAAGGAGAGAAGTTGACATTCAGCGGGGTCTGGTACGACTGCTGGGCCTGCTGGGCCTGTTGGGGTGCCGAGATGTTGACGTGCAGTGGCTTCTTGGCTGGAGGAGCCTGGACCAGGTTCACCTCCCCTTCTTTTCGGGCCCCCGTTTTTTTGAATCCGGCCCCTTTCTTCTGGGCCATGGAGGCCGAGGACTCAGACTGCCCAGTCAGAGTAGAGTAGTCTATCAACCGTCCTGACCTGACCCCTTCCTCGATCCGGTCCGCTACCTGTACCAGGGCTGCAAAGTTGGTGGTTATCTGACCCACCAGATGGTTGTAGAAGGGTTGGCCCAGTGTGCCCATAAATGTGGAGATCATCTCCGGCTCTTGCATAGGTGGCCTGACCTGGGAGGCGGCCTCTCTCCATCTCTTGGCGTACTGCCGTACCGGTTCATCTTTCCCCTTGGTCATCCTCATCATGTCGTACCGGTCCGGCACGATCTCAGAGTTGAACTTATATTGGTCCAGGAAAGCGTCGGCTAGGTCCTTCCACCTCCTGATTCTTCCATGGTCCACTGTAGCGAACCACCGAAGGGCTGACCCGGTCAGACTCCTCTGGAAGAGCTGGATCAGTATGCCATCATCCCGGCCAAACTGGCACAGGGCCCCGCAGTATAATTTGAGATGGCTCAATGGGCAGCCCGTGCCATCAAATTTATCGAAGTCTGGGCACCTGAACTTAGCCGGTAGACAGACGTCCGGGTACATGCACAGGTCTTCGAAGGTGGTGCCTGCATGGCTGCCTCCCCCCTTCACCTCTTTCAGCTCTGCCTAGATTCTTTCTATCCTCAGCAGCATTTTCTTTTCCATCTCATCTCGGGCCTTTTCTTTCTCCAGCTCTTTCTCAGACTCAGCTGTATTTTCCCTGATCAGAATGGGTTCAGGGACTGGTTCAGAAATGGGCTCAGGTATGGGCTGAGCCGGAGGCGGAATGTAGGCCTGAGGTGGTGGTGCCTGATGGGAAGTAGATGCCTGGTTCTGGGCTTGAGCCGCCAGTAAGTCTCCCAGCATTTTGGCCAGACCGGCCACTTGCTCCTGCAGCTGAGTAAAGTCCTGAGCGGGGACAGTAGCTTGGGCTTGGTTCTCTTCAGTATTCATGGCTCTTGCTTTGGATCTGGTCACGGGAGCAATGACTGCAAATAAGTGCACCTGGGTTAAATGTACCTGTGGAAAAAATGAATAGAACATGTTAGCTTCCATTTAACTTGAGTCACACCCCTATACATGTAAACCAGTAGGTTAGGTGAACACCAATCCAGATTTATTTTTATTTTTTATTATTATTATTTTTTTTTGGAATTTTTTTTTTGTTTTGATTTTGTGTTGGAATATTCTAGGGCTTCCAAGTATCCCACAAATGTTTTGATTTGATTGATAAAAATAACCAACCAAAGGTGTCTTGGAATATTCTATCCAAGTATCCCACAAATGTTTTGATTTGATTGATAAAAATAACCAACCAAAGGTGTCTTGGAATATTCTAGGGCTTCCAAGTATCCCACAAATGTTTTGATTTGATTGATAAAAATAACCAACCAAAGGTGTCTTGGAATATTCTAGGGCTTCCAAGTATCCCACAAATGTTTTGATTTAATTGATAAAAATAACCAACCAAAGGTGTCTTGGAATATTCTATCCAAGTATCCCACAAATGTTTTGATTTGATTGATAAAAATAACCAACCAAAGGTGTCTTAGAATATTCTAGCCAAGTATCCCACAAATGTTTTGATTTGATTGATAAAAATAACCAACCAAAGGTGTCTTGGAATATTCTAGGGCTTCCAAGTATCCCACAAATGTTTTGATTTGATTGATAAAAATAACCAACCAAAGGTGTCTTGGAATATTCTAGGGCTTCCAAGGGTCCCAATTTTTTTGATTTTTCTGATTTGATTGATAAAAATAACCAACCAAGGTTTTCATTTTTTTTTTTTTTTTTGAAATCTGATGCATTTTAGAAGATTTTCAAGTTCTAAAGCTTGATTGACACATGTTTGAGTTGAGTTGGTGTCAAAAATATGACACATTGGTTTCCTCTTTGATTTTCAAACTTAGGTTAAATCCTGAAAGAATATTTTATTTTATTCTTTTTTTGTTTTTCTTTTTTTTTTATATTTTTTTTTCTTTGTATTTTGGGAACATTTCTTATGTTCTTTTCGGGGTGCCTAAGGATTATCCACAGTGTTTTAGGCATTTTATTCTGAAAATTTGGACTGAACATCCAATTTGTGCATTTTTTGAACGTATCCGGTATAATATACCGGATAAGGATATGCCTTATGGTATCCGGTTACCCTAACCGGATACGCGCATATGCCTTTGTATCCGGAAATATGTACCGGATATGATTAGAGCTGTTATTAACCGGCCTGAGTTGCCGGTTATTGCCGAAATGGCCCTTTTTGACTCATTTTTTCACCAGATTAGTTTTTTTTTCATTCCCAATTGATGTTCACCTTAATTTGACCTTCAAAACTTGCCCCAAATTGGGCTTGGACATTATATTTGCAAAATCCCCAAATTCATGAAAAGAACATGGTTTTACCTTGCCACCTTGTATTACCTTCATTTAATATGGTATTCACATTATACCTTGGCCTGTAAAACATGCAAACGGCCTTCCCACATTTACACCCAATTTCCCCAAACGCAATTGTGTGCTTTTAGCCGAAAACGTGTTTCTCCACCTTCAAGCATATGGTTTTTGGGTTTTGGCTTAATTGGCAACTTAGAACTCAAGTCTAGTGATGCCCGGAATCGAATCACAGATCCCATTGTCATCACATCATTGACTCAAATTCTAAGGTAAATGTTTTCACTTTCGCTTTCCGAAGTCACGACCTCGGTGCGCCAAGCTACACACATTCATGGTTCAACTTCCTAATAGGTAAAGGGTAGGCTGTGCAAATTGTTTCAAGTGCTCAAGTGCAATTTTAAATTGTGGTAACATTCACAACGTCCCAGCCCCTTGCCACTCTTTTTCGTAGCCATGCATTCAATTTCAAGCCAAGGTACTAATGACAAAGATAATGAAGCTAAATACAAGCAAGCAAGCACCAAAACAACTAAATATGCACAAAAAATATTACATGCCCAAAAAGTGTTATACAAAACATGTCATTTGTACAAACAACCATTAAATCATGTAAGCATGCTTGAAACTCAAAAGCATTCCCTAAAATCCCAGATTTCATGCTCTTTTTTATGCTCAAAGTATACCATTTCTACCCCAAATTGGAGCCTAAAATTTTAGCACTTACTTGGCATGGTTCAAAGTGTTTCAATGAGGTAAGATATGCTTTAAATCTCCAGAAATATGCACTAAAATTTTCAGATTTCTTATGCTCAAAAGTGCATCACTTATACCCCAAATTAATGCCCAAACATTTACCAACTACTTGACATGGTATAAGAAGAGTTTTGATGGTAAAAACATGCTTGAAAACCCATATGATGGCTACTGAATTTACCAATTTTTGCTCAATGTTTTCATGCTCAAATAATAGCACTAAGAACCTCCTAACACAAGGCAAACAAAAACAAGTAGGCATGCACAACAAAGTAAGGCCCTAAACATGATCCTTAGCATATCCAAGCATACACACATGCCTTCATCAATGTAAAATTTAAAAGTATCCCAATCAGATTTAGAATACACAAATATACACCAATAAAGTAAACAAAATAGCAAGCATTCAAAAGTAACGAAAAAGCATGAATATACACAAATAGGCTTAAATCCACAAGTCCCCAGCAGAGTCGCCAGTTGTGAGACATGGGAAAAAATCACCGGAGTGATCGTCCCTCCGTCAACACACGGGCTCAACGCAAAAATTGGGAGAGTCGCCACCATTCATGATTTTGGGGTGAGAATGGACATCAAAGAGTTCAAAAGTAGCAAAAATAGCCAAAAGACAAATTCTAGGGTAAAAATAACCCTACTTGAAAATCAAATCCAGAGATGGGTAAGGGGATTAGATTATGAACGGGGGAAGGTGTTAGGCACCCCCATTCATCCGCACGAAGCGGTTGCCAAATGTATGTTCATGCTAAAAAATAAAATAAGAAGCTTGCTAAAAATCATGAAAAAGCCTTGAAAAAGGAACAATGTATGATATTTTCACATGAGGATCTAAATGGATTTTAGATCCTCTCTTATGTCAATATCACTTCTGGAGTATTTCAAAAGATGGAAATCAAAGTAAAAGTGGCCAAAACCAAGTTGAGGCAAATCCGGGAATTTTGGTAAAAAGTACGCCATTTGCCTTAAAATCATTCAAATCCAATTCTGAATTGAACCAAACCAAATCCATTTGAAAGATTAGGGTAAATAAGAGTCTCATGCAAAATTTCACTTCATTCCAATGAAAAATCTAGGAGTTATGCTCCTTTGAAGTTGCTGCTGGGGATTTTTAAAAGTGGTAAGTGGGCAACTTTGGAAAATTGTCTAGAAAAATCCACTTCATAGAAATCCGTGAAATTTGGTGTGATTGAAGTCTGTATGGCCATCTTTCCAGAGAAACTAACCTCATACAAAAATCCCTTCGGATGTGCCTTGGGTGGTCTCCCGAACAGGCCCCGAAGATCACAGATTTACCCAGAAAAATGCAAATGAGCAGTTCTGAGTAAATCGACTACCAGTAATTCAAATGGAATCCAAAAATTATGAAACCAACTGGATTTGAAAATAGACTCAAAAAGGAGTACTCAGAAATAAAAACCACTCGAATCAGACTTAAAACGAACACATGGCGGTCCGTCGAAGTGACAAGTTCTGTACTTGGACCTGAACTGTCCACTTAACTTCGACAGAGAAGTGTCAAATATCGGCTGGATGAAAATTCATGAAATTTGGTGGACATAAACTAGACAGCCTCACCTTTCCCATGGTTCTGGAATCGCCCCAAAATTCATCCGGATGATGAAGTTAGGGACGTCCGAAGTAAGGGTACAGGTGCTGTCAAGCTAAGCCACTTTTGAAGAAAACCAAATCCGAAAATTGACAAAAAGTGTGTGATTCGTGTGAGATGAATCCAAAACCTTTGAAAAACATTTAAAAACACTCCAGAATTTGATTGAGGCCATTTATTTGAGTTTTATCACAATAAATGCAATAAACCCCAAATATGAGCCTATCCCGCCAAAATAGTGATATGTGTGCAAAAGTGAAAAAAACCAAGCAAGATCCATACACATGCATATAGATTTAACAAAATAGGTTCTAGCATAGCCTAGGGTTCCGTTCCATTATCGTTTCCCTCTGTTCTTTTTAAGATAATCAAGGGTACTTTGAATATGGAACGGTTTACAATCAATCAAAAAGGCCTTATGCTACATAGGTTCTAGCACTAGGGTCAATCCCCAGTCTCGTTTCTCCTAGATCCGCCTTCACGTTTTACGGCTAGGGGAGTCTTGAGATACTTTGAGCCGGGGAAGGATTTCCACACATACAAACAAGGCTTTACACTACAGAAAGGTAGAAGAAGAGATCTAGATCTAGGAATGTAAAGACAGAAAATAAAAAGAAAAGTTGAGGCTTACCTGAGTGCTGGAGGCAATTCCACAGCGGTTTTCTTCTTCTCTTGGAGTTCTTCTTTGCGAGAATTCAAAACAAGAGTTGTGTGCCCTTTGCTCAAGGAGGAGGCTCCTATTTATAGGCAAGGGCTAAGGTCATTGGTAGACACAAATTAATGTCTAGAACCCCTCCAACCTAAACCCTAAGGTTATTTCCGCGATTTCCCCTCATTTAATGAGGGATATGATGGTAAAAGTGAAAAGCTCTCGGAAAACCCTAATTTTGAGCAAACTTAAGGTATCCGGTATGTCAGACCGGATAACAAAGGGCCTTAAGGTATCCGGTACATGGTACCGGATACGCTAAGGCTCACATGTATCCGGTATGAGTATCCGGATACATGTGAAATCCGTCGAAGTGACAAGTTCTGTATTTGAACCTGAACTGTCCAATCAACTTCGACAGAGAGGTGTCAAAAATCCGCTTGATAGAAATTAATGAAATTTGGTGGACATAAACTAGACAGCCTCACCTTTCCCATGGTTCTGGAATCACTCCAAAATTCATCCGGACGATGAAGTTATGAGTGTCCGAAATTGGGGTACAGTTGCTGTCAAGTAAAGCCCATTTTGAGTAAAACCAATGCAAAAATGTGACAAAGTGTGTGCAATTCGTGCAAGATGAACACAAAACCTTTAAAAATCATCCAAAGACATTCCAGAATTGATCGAGGCCATTTATTTGAGATTTATCACAATGAATGTAATAAATCCCCAAATGTGAGCCTATCCCACCAAAATAGTGTTATGTATGTGCAAGTGTGAAAAATCATACAAGATCAATATAACAATATAGCATGCATACATATTCATCAAAATAAGGTTCTAAAACAGCCTAGGGTTCCGTTCCATTATCGTTTCCCTTTGTTCTCTCTCCCCGTTAAACACGGTTCTTCAAGATAATCAAGGGTACTTTGAATATGAAACGGTTTATAATCAATCAAAAGGCTTTATGCTATATAGGTTCTAGCACTAGGGTCAATCCCCAATCTCGTTTCTCCTAGATCCCGCTTTCACGTTTTACGGCTAGGGGGAGTCTCGAAATACTTTGAGCTGGGGAAGGATTTTCACACACATAGAAGGCCTTATTCTACAGAAAGGTAGAAGAAGAGATCTAGATCTAGAAATATAAAGACAGAAAATAAAAGAAAATTTTGAGGCTTACCTGGGTTCTGGAAGCACTTCCGCAGCGGTTTCCCTCTTCTCTTGGAGCTCTTCTTGGCGAGAATTCAAAACAAGAGTTAATGGCCCTTTGCTTAAGGAGGAGCCTCCTATTTATAGGCAAAGGCTAGGGTTAGGGTTGGTGAGAATGGTAGACACAACATAATGTCTATAGCCCACCAACCTTAACCCTAAGGCTATTTCCAAGATTTCCACTCATTTAATGAGGGATATGATGGTAAAAGTGAAAAGCTCTCGGAAAACCCTAATTTTGAGCAAAACTTATGTATCCGGTATATCAGGCCGGATACACAAGGGCCTTAAGGTATCCGGTATCTAATACCGGATACACTAAGGATTGCTTGTATCCGGTATTTGTCACCGGATACAAAGAGGACTTCTTGTATCCGGGCTGAGTTGCCGGATACAAGTAAAAATTCATTTTCTTCAATTTCTATGCTGGCTTTCAAGGAGATAATGATTTTTGATAATTGTTTGTGCAATTTGGGGTGTCTACAGCTTCACAATGGAAAATACTACCGGAGGCAAAGAAGTCTGATCCACTGCCATTTCATTTAATTGGAGGTTTAATAAGAAGCTTGAAACAGGCTCGCTATGTTAGTGACAATGGTGATGTTATTTTCTATCAGACTGATCCTCAGATATCTGGCCCTCGGAGAATAATAGACTTGGGAAAGGCTTTGTTGAAGCAAGAAGATGGTGATTAATGAAGCACTCCATCAACGTTTCATTTTAGATTTTTGGAAAATTATTTGAGCTGTAAAGCCACAGTTATTATCATCTTAGTCCATCAAAAGACAATAAGAGGAAATCACATGCAAGATTGATCTCTACTATGAATAGAGAACGCTGGTGATTATTTGTAGCAGTTCCCAACACTAAATTTGAATCAAAATGAACCATCATATGTGCACAGGCTCTTTTGTGTTTTTTTTTTCCTTTTGTTTTTTAATATTTAATTTTCAGTTATATTGTTAGATTTTATTACTTACTTTTGATGCATGCACCTCAGAACTCACAAGGTCCAGTTGGAAATGGACCCTATTTGTGTTCTCTTGGAGGGAAAGACTTTAAATTCTTTGACTATATTCAATAAAACAAAGTGTGTACTTTTTTTTATGTTAATTTTTTTGAAGTAACAAAGAAGCCAATGATACAAATAGAGAAAAACATTGAGATATTATATATAAGAAAAATTGTAGAAACGTGAATCTCTTTACAAATTAAATATAGAGGGCTTTTTTTGCTCTTCTTGTCCCACATTATGACCTTAAATCAATAAATAATATATGGAACCTTCATTATTTCTATACTAATATATAAAAGGACTTAAAAAGCCTAAAAAACATAACATATATACAAGAAAACTGGTTGGATCTTTATCGTGTCGAATAATATGGTTTCATATTCGAATCCGAATATAATTGGATCTGTATTCAAATAATCAGATCTAAACTGAGATCTATATTTGAATAATCAGGTCCGATTTGTATTTTTATTCAGCCCATTGAAAGCCCTAGCAATTACCCAATGCTTCTCTTATAAAAAACTACAACCATCGAAAGAGGTCCAACGTGAACTACCTTCTGCATGAAGTAGGGGACGGTTACAAATGAGAACTCATCTTGGTGCCATTGCTATCTCATACGCGACAGTCTCATGGATTCTTGAATCGAAACCATTCTTCTCCTTTTCATTTCATCAACCAGTGTACTATGAATGTCCCTCCAATCTTGAGCTTTATTGTCGCTTCAAAATAAACATTCTTTTTATTCTTATCAGAAGTTATCAAGAAGAGCAAAAATTCTAAAGGAATGGAATTAGACTACTATTTTCTTGGAGTGTAGTAGACTAAAGCATCAAATAAATTTGTAAAACTGATATTTATAACTTGAAGAAGTGAAAACTTAAAATAAAAAAAATAAAAAAACCAGCTTCACCCTTTAGTCTACAATAAAAACAATGGCAGTTATGCATCCCTATATTATACTTAACTAAACAAAGCCAAAACCTTTGCATCTTCTAGGTATAGAAGCAACAACACAAGCTCCATACTAACAAAATGTTCAAAAACTTGAATCATTACACTACATTACATTACATTACACATATTTAAAAGCACGAAGCCCTTTATTGTTACTCCATTTTTGCTTTCCCAAAATATCCCCCAACTTATCCATATTTCCTCTAATGTTCTTTTTCAAACCACCTTCACAGTCATCCACTGCCAAGCATTGTACCACCACCCTACTTCTTTTCCAACCATTATTTCCATTCAAACTAGTTATTGGAATACATATACTCTATTAAACATCACAATTCATTGCGTTGGGGAATCATATCTCAAAGTCAATCCGTGGATGAGAATCTCCCTTACAATCAAACAAAGAGGACTTATTGTGTCACAAATTTGATAGAGCATAGAAGATCATCCGGGTTAGTTTCACTATTTTCCATCATTAGACGATTTCGTTCAAAGACATCCAGAATTCCCTCACGTGGCCTGAATAAGTGTTTTTTTTTTTTTTCCAATTGGTTTGTTTTCCATATTTGTGGTATCCATAATATATTTGTTTATTGCTATTAGTTACATGTCATTAGATTATAATAGATATTTGTTTATGAAACTTAAGTACTTTTCCATATTTATTTGTTTTACACATCAAAGAAGATCGTCCGGATTAGTTTCATTACCGTCCATTATTTAGCAATTGATTTGAAAATTTTCCTATCCTAGCATGAATGAGTATATTTATTGTTTTCTATGATTGGTTTGTTTTCCATATTTGTGATAAACTGAATATATTGCTGATGTAAGATACCATGTAGATATTAGATATTACTCTAACTAAGGATAACATTAACTCTAGATACAGGATTTGTGCTTTTAAATCTTTAATATTAGCAGTTCATTTCAATAAGATAACAATAGGCATTAACCTATAGTTATTAAAATCTAAAGATTAATATTTTAAAAGTTATGTAGACACCCCAAATTGCACAGTAAAAATGAAGAATAATTGGCAAAAATCATTATCTCCTTTGAAACCAGCACAGAATTTGTGAAAACAAGCTTTTTCCTTGTATCCGACAACTCAGGTCGGATACAAGCATACCTCTTCGTATCCAACATAAGTTTTCGGATACAAGTGGACCTTAATGTATCCGGCAACATATGCCGGATACGTATAGGTGCTCATGTATCCGACCTGACATGTCGGATACATGATTTTTGCTCAAAATTAGGGTTTTCCGAGAGTTTTCACCTTTTACCATCATATCCCTCATTAAATGAGTAGAAATCTCGGAAATAGCCTTAGGGTTAAGGTTGGTGGGCTATAGACCTTATGTTGTGTCTACCATCCCACCAACCCTAACCCTAGCCTTTGCCTATAAATAGGAGGCTCCTCCTTAAGCAAATGGCCATTAACTCTTGTCATTAACTCTTGCCAAGAAGTTGGAGATCAAAGAGCTCTGAGTGAAGAGGGGAACCGTTGCAGTCTTGCTTCCAGAAGCCCAGGTAAGCCTCAAACCTCTCTTTAATTTTCTGTTTTTACATTCTAGATCTAGATCTCTTATTCTACCTTTCTGTAGAATAAAGCCTCTTCTATGTGTATGAAAACCCTTCTCCTACTCAAAGTACCTCGAAACTCCCCCTAGCTGTAAAACGTGAAGGCAGGATCTAGGGGAAACGAGACTGGGGATTGATCCTAGTATTAAAACCTATTTGAATAAGCCTTGTGATTCTATGAAAACCGTTCCATATTCAAAGTACCCCAAGATTATCTTGAAGAACCGTGTTTAATGGGGAGAGAGAACTAAGGGAAACGATAATGGAACGGAACCCTAGGTTGTTCTAGAACCCTTTTGATTAATCTAAATGCATGCTATATGTTATTATGTTGAAATAAGCCTTGTGATTCTATGAAAACCGTTCCATATTCAAAGTACTCAAAGATTATCTTGAAGAACCGTGTTTAACGGGGAGAGAGAACTAAGGGAAACGATAATGGAACGAAACCCTAGGTTGTTTTAGAACCCCATCTGATTGATTTAAATGCATGCTATATGTTCTTGAATGGATTTTTATACACATACACACATAGCACTTGTTTTGTCGGATTTGGCTTGTATTCCAGATCTATTGTCGTCATTATGGTAGATCTGGAATAAATAGCCCCAATCAAATAATTCTGGAATATTTCCTATTGGTTTTCAATATGATTTGAAGCGAGTTTTGCTGAGTATTGAAGGCCTCTAGGTCTAACCTCTCGGTTTTGGGCATTTTTGCTCACTTTTGGGGTTTTTTGGCATATCCTTTCCAATCGGAGAGGATGGTGAGCCAAACTTGTGCCCCATTTCTTCTTAGAGGTTCTTCAATATCTTTTCAAAATGGTTTTGATTTATCTTGCACGGATTCCACACACTTTATCACTGTTTGAGTTGATTTTCTTCAACAACAAAAAATGCATAACTTGATAGCAACTGTACCCCAACTTTAGACACTCGTAACTTCATTGTCCGGATGAATTTTGGAGTGATTTCATAGCCATGGGAAATGTGAGGCTGTCTAGTTTATGCCTGTAAAATTTCATTAATTTCTATCAAGCGGATTTTTGACACCTCTCTGTCGAAGTTGATAGGTCAGTTCAAGTCTGAATACGGAACTTGTCACTTCGACTGAGCGCCATGTGTTCGTTTTAAGTCCGATTCGAATGATTCTTGTTTCTGAGTTTTTCTTTGGGAGTTTAGTTTCAAATCTAGTTGGTTGCATAATTTTTTGACTCCATTTGTGTCGTTGGTAACAGATTTACTCAGAACTGCTCAATGGCACTTTTCTGGGCAAACCTGTGATCTTCGGGGCCTGTTCGGGAGACCACCCAAGGTACATCCGAATGAATTTTTGTATGGGGCTAGTTTCATTTGAAAGATGGCCATACATACTTCATTCACACCAAATTTCATGGATTTATATGGAGCCGATTTTTCTAAATGATTTTCCAAAGTTGCCCACTTATCACTTTTAATCATCTCCAGTAGCAGATTTTAAAGGAACATAACTCCTAGGATTTCAATCGGATTTAATTGAAATTTTGCATGAGCCTCTTATTTACCATAATCTTTCAAATGGATTTGGTTTGAGTCAATTTAAAATTGGATTTGAATGATTTCAAGACAAATGGTTCTTGCTTTTACCGAATTTTCCGGATTTAACTCAACTTGGTTTTGTACAACTTTTGCTTTGATTTCCATCCTTTGGTGATATTCCAGAAGTGATATTGACAAAAAAGAAGATCTGGAATTAATTTGGATTTTCATGTGAAGATATCATACATTTGTCCTTTTTCAAGGTTTTTAATGATTTTTAACAAGCTTTTTTATTTTTTAGCATGAACCACACTTGGCAACCACCTTGTGTGGGTGAATGGGGGTGCTTAACACCTTCCCCTGTTTATAATCTAATCCCCTTACCCATTTCTGGATTTGATTTTCAAGTAGAGTTATTTTTACTCTAGAATTTGCCTTTTAACTCTTTTTGCTTATTTTGAAATCTTTTGGTGCCCATTCACACCCCAAAAATCTAAATGGTGGCGACTCTCCCATTTTACGTTGAGCACGTGTGTTGACGGAGGGAAATCATCCCGGTGATTTTTTCATGTCTCACAAGTTACATATAACTATTTTTTATTCAAGGATTTCCAGAATTCCCTATTCTATAAATAAATATTCAAATATATTTAGAAAGCATGAAAAGTCTTAAAAAAAACAAATAAACTTAATATTTAATTGTGTCAATTGATTTTGTGTTAGTATAGATATCTATCATTTATTAAAATATAGATAGCTATATATTTTAATTTCAGCACTGAGTATATTAAATATAAAAAACGAAATATTATTATTTTAAAAAAATAACTCTTTCTACGATGGATGATCTCTGTATAATTATTATCTATTCCTATAATTCCCATATATACAAATTTTATTTGATATGAACAACTAAATTATTTTATAGAAATATTGTAGACACCCCAAGTTGTACTACAGGATGAGAAAATAAAGAAAAATATTTAATTAAAATTTGAAACAGGTCAAAAAGTATAAAAAATTGTTAAAGCCTGTATTGCCCGCATTCAAAATGCGGACTTGAGGTGACTGCATTCAATTTGTGGTCATTACGTGACCGCATTGAATTTGAGGTCAAGGCATGACCGCAATTCTAATGCGGTCGCGCGTGTTTTATGCGAATTTGCAATTGCTTGATTTTTTAGCCATATTTACCACTCGTGTCTCTCTTTAAGAGTTTTGTCCACCCTTTTTTACCCTTCGTTGGTTCTCATATTTACTCCAACTCATGTTTTGAGACTAAGTTAAAACATTCTAGAACCTTATTTTGGTCTGCCCTTGGGACCACCCTTACCCTAGCTCTTGTCTATAAATAGAGGGCTTCTCCTCAAGCAAATGCCCAAAAATTGGAGATTAAAGAGCTCTAAGTGAAGAAGGGAACCTTTGCCTCTGTTTTCTTCCATCCAGGTAAGCTTCCTCCCTTTTACTTTGCTATTTTTAATTTCTAGGATTATTCTGTCTTCCACTTTTTCTGTAGAATAAGGCCTGTGTGTGGTTGTAACCCCAAACCTAAATCCAAGTATCTCAAGTATTTTCTATAGCCGTAAAACCTGAAAAGAATTCTAAGGGAAATGATGACAGGAATGAATCCATAGGGTAGGCCCCTATGTGTTGTAATCTTTGATTTGAGTATTTTTAATACTTTGTTTAGGCTATGTGATTGTTTATTATTGAAATATGGAGGAATACTATCGATCTATGCTATCCAGAGCATTAGATCTCATTTTCCTCCTAAAGTTTTGTTTTTTTTACATTATTTTATTTCTTTTGATGTTTTTTATTATTATGCTAGGATTTTGGATCTACCATGATCAATATGGTAGATCTGAAATCAAAAGCCTTAAAGTAACCTCTCGGGTTTCATGAGATGCTTTTTTGAGTTATTTTAATTTTTGAGAGAGGATCCTATGGTCTAAACTCTCCCTTTTTGATGTTTTCATCAACAAGGGTGTATCTGATTCAGATCTCTCAACTAATGGGAGGTTTGGACTAGATTTGTACCCTTGAATTGTTCAAATTCATTTTTCAATAGTATGAGATGATTTTTGAATTATTTTAATTTTTGAGAGAGGATCCTATGGTCTAAACTCTCCCTTTTTGGTGTTTTTTATCAACATGGGCTTATGTGGTTTAGATCTCTCAATCAGTGAGAGATCTGGACCAGATCTGTACCCTAGATTTTTCAAGTTTAATTCCTCAATAATTTGATTTTAATTTTTTATTTCAAGGAATTAACTTAAATCTAGTTTTTTTTTATATTTTTTTACTTTAGATTTGTTTCCTTTATCTTGATTTTATTAAATCATGAAACCCAAGAATGGTATATTCATTGGTTTTTATTAGAAAGCATTTTTCTAGCATGAATAACACTTGGCAACCACTTTGTGTGGATGAATAGGGGTGCCTAACACCTTCCCCTATTCATAACCTAATCTCCTTACTCATCTCTAGTTTGTTTTTTTTTTTTTTTAAGTAGAGTTATTTTTACTTTATTTTTGCCTTTTTTTATCTTATTTTATTATTTTGGTGCCCATTCACATCCTAAAAAGGAATGGTGGCGACTCATTCATTTTATCAATCCCGTGTGATGATAGGAAGTCATTCGATTGATTTTCCATGTCTCACAAATATAGTATAATAGGAAACTAAATAAACCAAAAAACAAATATGAACATCTATTTCTATAATAAATATATATATATATCATGAAGCCCCTTATTGTTTGTCCATTTTTGCTTTCCCACTATTATTGGCAATATAAAATTAATAATTCTATTGTTTGCTAATATCATGTGCAGGATAAAAGAAAGTATTGTTTTAGGTTTCCATATTAGATAATCTATATTTTGACATAATATTTCCATGACATAAGGTGTTTATATATGTAGCTAGGCTTTATTGTGTAGCATGCAATATGTATATATAATTTATGTAAGTGGCTTTGATTAGGATTAGGATTGTTTTCTTTATCTAAAACTTCTTTACGGGAGAAAATTGGATTAAAATTGGAGGTTCATCCATAAAATTGGAATTAGGTTGTTTTCTTTATCTAAAACTTCTCTATGAGAGAGAATTGGATTACCATTGGAGGATTATCTAAAAAAAGTTGATTAGGATTGTTTTCTTTATCTAAAACTTTTGTACCAGAGATAATTGGATTAACATTAATTATCTAATGATTGGATGATCTCCTTACTTAATTCAAACTCAAAATGTAACTAACTATTAGTTATATTCTGCGAAATTTGCATTATATATTTAAAACCAACTTATTTGTATCCTAATTCAATTTTTGGATAACATATTTTTTTTTTTTTGGTTTATTATCGGTTCATCATTAGAAAAGAGTTACAAACTTTATTCCCAATTTCACCTATTATATCTATTGCTTTTATATTCACCAGCGTATAAAGTAAAGTATTTTACAAGTGTAATTATCCTTTTTTTAATAATTTATGTGTATATTATTTAGTTAAATTCTTTTAGATAAGTATAATAAAGGTTTATCTAATTTAGTAGGAATCTATTAGACTCGAAGCAATGCATAACCAAAAAAAAAGGTAATTTCGAAATCAAATATTTAAATATTAATAAAATTTATTTTAACTTACATTTAATAAAATCGTTACCTATTTAATTTTTTCTTTTTTTTATTATTAAGTACATTATAGGCAGTCACAGTCACACGTGAGAAGAACTAATTAATTAAATCATTATTATTCTTCTTCTTTTTTTAATAAATTACTAATCTCATAAGTATATTATATCCTTTTGAAGAATCTCTAATTTCAAAAATATCTTTTTTGATTGATAAAATCCTACTAAAACAACTTTTAATATTTTTAATACGATCCTTGGCTGGGTAGACTTCTTTTCAAATAATTTTTATTTTAATAATTAATAACCCATGTACATCTAATTAACAGTATTACGTGATAACCAAATATTTGTTTATTTTAAGAAATTTTCTTAATATAGAGAAATATTTTCTTGACAATTATGCAATTGTTCCCTCCCTTACGTACAGTTATGCAAGTGCACCCTCCTAGTATATATACATACACATTTACATGTATATCCGCATAATGATCATAACTACAAAATGGTACTCCTTTTTTTTTGTGGTAGAAAAAGTGGAAAATTTTATTCATTCTGTTAAACCATTCCTTACAAACCAACTCGATACACGACCCAACAAGTCATCTCGAAGAACAGAATTAAATTCTACAGGTAGGTTACTTCTCCACACACACTGATAGTGATCCAATGCAAAGTTTGCGAGCTTGTCAGCTACACAATTTGCCTCACCATATATTCTTCTAATGACTTTACTGTTGAAGAGTGCCCCTAATTCTTCAATCTCCTGCAAAATACCAGCAATTTTCCATGGCGGATCTGCCTTTTTAAGAATGAAACTAACAATAGCACTTGAATCACTTTCTATTTCAATATCCTTGATGCCACTCCTAATTGCTAGTTTTAATCCTTTTCGAACTGCAACAACTTCTGCCACTATTGAGATTGTGATTCCCAAAAAATCTGCAATGGCGCCCAAAGGCTTCCTTGACTGTTCCTGATAATGACCCCTATAGACGCTTTACTAGGGTTGCCACGGGAAGCTCCATCTACATTGAGTTTGCCCAGATATTGTGGGGTAGACCATCTCACTAGAATCTCTTCTTTGGCTCTTGAATTTGTGTTGTTTTCCATCACCTGAAGCCTTTCAGATTCCTCCTACAACAAAGAAAGTTTTTCCAAAGTTTACTTAATATTTACTCTCTCATTTTCAAATAGTACCTTGTTTCTAGTGTTCCACATAGTCCAGCATAGGTTTGCCCATGCCATAGCAACTTTGTAGCCTGAAATCCCGGAGTCCTCATGGCCTTTCTTTATTCTTTGGAACAGCCACTCCTTCCTGTTAATTGGTTGATCTCCCCAATCAAGGTGCCCTCCCATTGCCGCAAACCACAAAGCTCTTCCAAGTTCACATCTGTAGAAAAGGTGGGGTGCTTGACTCTTGCTCGCTGTTGCATAGAAAAAATTTCTCTTCAGGAAATCCCATTCTGTGATGGAGTAAATCATTTGTAGGAAGACCCCCTTGGCAACATTTCCAGAGAAAGTGATGGATTTTTTGGGCACATGGCAGCTTCCAGATTTTCAACCACCTGGAGTCCTGAGTTTCCTCAATTTTTGGTGCCATTGCCATCTTGTAAGCTGATGAAACAGTGTACTCTCCTTTTGAAGTCTCCTTCCATATTATGCAGTCTAAACTAGGGGTGGCAATCGGTCGAATACGGATCGGATATATGTATATTCGTATTTGAATCCGAATTTTATCGGATCTTAGATTTCGGATCCGTATTCGAACCACGGATCTAAATCCTATATTTGAATCCGCCAATTTCGGATCGGATTCGGATCGAATTCAGATATATATCCCACTCATTGCTAGCCCTACTCAGAGAGGGATTTAAATGAGAAATGGGTTTGAACTTCAAATTTGAAGCACCACGCAACAGTGGATATTGAGCGACTGACAAAAAAAATCGTACCCCGGAACTTAGAACAACCGGCCTGTTTTGGACAATGGAATTTCAGAGCAAAAAAGGTTTCAAAATAGGGGGTTTTGTAATTGGTTCTTTAAGTGGGTTTGCAGGTACCAGTCGCCAGAGGGTGACAGCGACAAAGAGGATAGAAAGTTTAGATTTAGGGCAAATCGTTCTCTAAAGGTTTTTGGTTTTAGTTATGACGGTTCAACCGTAGTTTATAAACGGTTTACATTCTAACCAATGTCTGCCCTGGATTTATGTATAAGATATATATGATTTCGGTCGGATCTTTTTCGGATCGGATATATGTATATTCGTATTTGAATCCGAATTTTTTCGGATCTTAAATTTCAGATCCGTATTCGAACCACGGATCTTAGATTTCGGATCGGATTCGCCAATTTCGGATCGGATTCGGATCGAATTCGGATATATATCCGACCCGTTGCCAGCCCTAGTCTAAACTCCCTCTTCATTAATCTGAATTGGAGTTATCATATCCACTATGTGGCTTTGCCATAATGGTCGAAAAGCTCCAAATTCCAGCACCCTTCATCTTGTTTTATAAGGTCTGAAACCTTTGATATTTGGAAATTATTAAAGTTTAGACTGTCTATTGGGAGATTTTAAGGAATCCATGAGGGGTCTTGAACATCAATGGATTCCCCATTAGCAATAATCCACTCCATGCCTTCTTTGATAATTTTCTTGGTACTGCACAGATGCTTCCAAATCCATGAGGAGTTCTTCTTACAAGGGGTCTTTAGAAAGCTTTCACCTTTTAGATACTTTGCTGAAAAAAATTCAGTCCATAGACATTTCTTTCCTTTGGTCAAGTCCCAGGCCTTTTTGCCAAAAGGGTCTCACTAAAGATTCTGAGATCCTTTATATTTAGACCCCCATTACACTTGAGCTGACAGATTTTAGCTCAACTTATAGTGTGAAGTGTTCTTTCTTTGTTGGGCTTGTGCCAAAGGAAGTCTCTAGCCTTTCTTTATATGTTTTCTATAATGTTGTTAGGGATTTTTCACGCAATTCATCAAGTGTTGAGGTATTCCCATCACTGAGGAATTAATCAAAGTGACTCTTCCAGCCTGTGTGAGACATTTGGCCCTCCACCCAGTGAGCTTTTTTCCCATTTTGGATATGAGATCAGAAAATTGCTCCTTCTTGGGACGACCGGCCAGAAAAAATTGAAACTCCAAGGTATTTTGAAAAATTCCTTGACCATTGAACTCTAAGAAGACTTGCAAGATTTCTTTTTCCCCTACCCTTAATGTTGGGGCTAAGTATTAGTTCAGATTTCCTATGGTTAATTTGATGCCCCGTCTGGTAGCAGAATTCATCTATTATTTTAACCAAACTTTGGGTTTCCTTCCTTCTTGTTCTGCCGAAGATTATCAAATCATCGGCATACATAAGGTGGGAAACATATTTGTTTTGTCTACTCACTTAATACCACCGTATTCCCCCTTGTTTTCAGCTTGGGTAAGCTTCAAAGATAGCATATGCTGAGTGGTAATGCATTGCATGACAAGATAAATCCTCATGCGATTAAAACCAAAATCCTTAAGAGCTTTTTCAATATTGGACCATCTAAGCCTATCATAAGCTTTGGCCAAATCCAACTTTACAGCAAATAGTCCTTGTTTCCCTTTCTTTTTTTGGTTGATTGTATGAAACATCTCTTGAGCCATAAGCACATTTCATGAATAGCTCTTCCAGGTACAAAGGCACTTTGTACTGGATCAATCATTTTGTGCATGATATGTCTCATACGATCTGTTCTTGCTATTATTTTGTAATTGAGATTACAAAGACTGATTCGTCTGAATTCAGTTAATCTAGTGGGATGGTCTACCTTTGGGATTAAAACAATGTAAGTGTGGTTGATCTCCCTTTCTAGATAACTAAATTTAAAAAACTCTTTAATCATTTGGCAAGTATCAGACCCAACAATATGCCAATCTTTTTGGTAAAAAAGACCTTAAAATCCATCAAGATCGGGACTTTAAGAGCCCCCCAGATGTTTCACTGCTTTCCAAATTTCCTCATCTATTAGTGGGGCGACAAGATTCCTATTTTCCTCATCAGTTAATTGATATTCACATTTATCCTCAAACCCATAGTGTTCAGCATCCTCGCAAGCCCCATAAATATTCCCAAAGTATTCTATGAAAGCATTTTCAATCTCCTCCTGATCATGTAATTCATAGTTATTTTCATCTTTAATAGTTGTGATTTTGTTAAAGTTTCTTCTATTCAGGGTGGTAAGATGGAAAAATTTAGCATTAAGGTCTCCCTCTCTCAACTAATTGATACACGATTTTTGCGCCCATAACATTTCTTGTTGCCTAAGAGCTAAATTATATTCTTTGAGCAGCTCTTTTTATTTTAATTCAAAGTAATTAGAGTCCAAATTTTCCATCTGGATTTGAGTCTCTCGAAGTTCACAGTATAGGACCTGAACTTTCTGGTTTATATTTCCAATAGTTTCTTTGCTCCATTTCTTTAAAGTGTTTGCCAAATTTCTCAGATTTGAAGGAATGTTTCTTTTCTTCATCCAATTTTCCTGAATAACTTTACTACAAGTTTTTTCCTTAATCCAAAGTGCCTCAAATCTAAAAGGTCTAGGTTTCAAGATTCTAGGGGGCTTGGTGTCAATTATGGTAGGACTGTGATCTGAACAGACTATGGGTTCTTGGTTTATTTGAACTGAAGGAAACAGGAATCTCCATCCCTCATTAAACATGGTTCTATCAATCTTCTCGAGGATTTTACCCAATCCCAATCTACCATTTCTCCATGTAAACTTTAAACCTTTGGCAGGAATTTCCATTAAATTACAACTATGAATAAAGGAAAGGAAAGGAAAGCTTCAGATTGACTTACCTTCAGGGCACATCCACCTCTATTTTCTTGCTGATTGATGACTACATCGAAGTCCCCCATCACGAGCCATGGTTCTTCTACACAGTTTTCAGCTAACTCTTGTATAGCTTTCCATTGTTGCATTTGGGTTTGGACGTTGGAGCTTGCGTGAAGAAAGGTTAAAACAACATGTTTGCCAGATGATTGGACTACTTTCATATGTATCATCCAGGATGTTTGCTCCAGAATTTCCACATCAATTTTATTTTTCCATAAAATCCAGAATCCTCCTGACTTCTTATATGCTGCACCCAAAAGAAATTAAATCCAAAAAACTTTCTTATTCTCCTCTCTGAAGATATGTCAAACAATAAGGTTTCCGAGAGAAGAATAAGATCCGGCCTATGGGTGCAGATGAGGTTCCGCAGGTGGTTCCTTGTCAGGGTTCGGCCAATTCCCCGACAGTTCCATGCAATTAATTTCATTGATAAGAAGTTGACTGGTCGAGACCAATCAAACTGGGGTTGCTGGATAAGCTCAAGAAACAAGATGAAGAAATAGAGGAGCAAGACTTTATATTTAGAGCACAAGCTTTCCTTTTCTTAGAAGCAGGTTCCTTCCCCCCAAGTCCGTAGGAGCTAGAGAGCTTAAGAGCATGTCTGGAGTGTGTTTAGATTTTGAAGGCCTTGGTTTAGTGTGGTGACGATTGGGCTTGTGAACAGTGGATTTATCCCTTGGGTCGGGCCATGAGAAGGTTAGATGTGGAGAGGCTTTCAAGGACAGGTGTGGATTTAGAATATAAGGGCCATTCTCTCCAAATTTGAAAAAGTTGGAGAGCAAAAGATTTGGACCCTGGCCCAAAACTCCATTATGGGTATTGGGTTGGATAATGAGACCTGTGGATGGCATTAAGTTTTGGCTCAGCTCGATCTGAAAAAGAGCCGTTGTTTCCAATTCCAAGGGAAATATCATAGGAGATGTGGGAATCCAGGGGCAATAAATGCAAATGGGTTCCTATACAGCCTTTATCTGCAGACCAATATGCAGCCCAAACACGATGACGCCGCGTAGCCCTTGCTTTTCAACATAATGCCTTTCAACAACTAACGGAAACGCCTTTTGCAAATAACGGGGCTCTTTGCGTCAACGGAAGTTTGAAATTTTCAAATTTCGTTTTCGAAAAGTGGCCCGGCAGTCGAGGTAAAAAACAGACGAAGTGTACAGAAACCCATTTGGACGAAACTAGGTCTTGCTCTTCTCCACGAAACCATTTGCAAAAATATCAGGTCTTGCTCTTCTCCACGAAACTAGGTCTTGCTCTTCTCCACGAAACCATATACTAGGTCTTGCTCTTCTCCACGAAAGCAAGTCTCTTGCTCTTCTCCACGAAACCATTTGCAAAAATACCAGGTCTTTCTCTTCTCCACAAAACCAGGTCGTGGAGAAGAACAAGACCTAGTTTCGTGGAGAAGAGCAAGACCTGGTATTTTTTCAAATGGTTTCATGGAGAAGAGCAAGACCTGGTTTTATCCAAATGGATTCCTGTACACTTCATCTGCTTTTTACCTCGACTGCCAGGCCACTTTTTGAAAACTAAATTTGAAAATTTGAAACTTTCGTTGACACAGAGAGCCCTGTTATTTGCAAAAGGCGTTTCCGTTAGTTGCTAAAAGGCGTTATGTTGAAAAGCAAGGGCCACGTGGCGTCATCGCGTTCGGGTTGCATATCGGTCTACAGATAAAGGCTGTACAGGAACCCATTTGATAAATGACCGATTTGATTTCGTTCAGAACTATTGCCACTTGGCAAGTTAACCCTACGTTGGATTAACGGTTGGTTAAGCTCACCAACCGAGTTGCCTTGACTCACCCACCTAAAGGAGACGAGTTGAACTCGTCCAAGTTGCCTTGACTCAACTTTGAACTCGGTGTTTTCTCCCCCAGGGTAGCTGACAAGGGATTCCTCCTCTTGAGATTTGCAGCTTTAATGGAAGGGGAATATAAGGACATAGAGCTGGACTGTTTAGAATAAGGCTCGGAGTCTCTAAAAAATGGGTTAGGACAGCCAGAAACTCCATGCCCTATTTTGCCGCAAGACATGCGAAACTCAGGCAGGTGTTCAAAATTAAACTCCACCCAAACCACTTCTTTGTTCCCCAATCCAATATTAATACCAGCAGGGAGAGGATTAGAGAGAGGCATCGTTATACGCACACATACCTGGCGATTCGTATCATCATCTGATGGGAGAGAGATTTCATGGATCTTACCAAAATTTTGAACTAGATGCTCCACTATATCTTTATCCATACATTTTCTTGGGAGATTGTTGATGTGCATCCACATAGTGATGTCTTGAAAAGTTGTGGATGCTGCTTCATCTTCATCTGAGATCTCCTTCATAAGGAGGAGAGCTTCATGGAAAATCCAAGGTTGGAGCACAAGAGTTTTATCCCTTTCTTCCTTCTCCTTGAAGCTCACCAAGAACCTTCGATCTGTGATCTTGACTAGATCATTGATGCCAATACCTTTCCAGATTTTTGGTAGGTAGTTTTTAAGGCATTTGATTTTCAGCCCCTCTCCCATAGTCTCACACACTATTAGATGATGCCATTTCTCATTAACTCTGCTAAGGTCTTGCTCTTCTAAGTAAATCACCTTGTTAAGTCTGGGTGGAACAAAAAGGGCTTGGAATTTTTTAGTAATATCTTCCATCACAGGGAGAAGACAGCTTGATGAGTAAAAGATGGGAAAGAGGATGGTAGCTAAGAAGAGTTTTAAGGCAGTAGGATAAGGGTTAATACTGAGCAAGGGATTGTTAAGGTGGGTGTGGGCACTGGTTCAGTATATATACTTTTAATTAAAAGTATATATATTTTTTATATATTTTAGTTAAAATATATGTTTTGCCCCCCTAATATTTATGGTTTGCCCCCCCCCCCCCCACGCATTGAAATTTCTATATTTCATGAGAATATCCTCTAAAATTTTTGGTTTGCCCCCCTAAACTCATTGAAATTTCTATATTTCATGAGAAGTGTTAATTAAAACATTTTTTTGCCCCCTCTGATCTGGAGTCCTGATTCCGCCACTGGGTGTGGGAAGAGACCAAGTGATTAGCATGCTTCCATCAACCTCAAGCACTTAAACCAAAAAACCCTAACTTCAAGATCAACTCTCCACGTAGCTTACTCCACTTTCCTCACGCTCCTCTTTCCTCACCTACGAAATGGTACAAAAGATTTAAAATGTAAACTAACTGAGGATGAAACCTTGAGCTACAATAAAATGTCGATAACACAACACACAAAATTCAATGTAATGCACAATCAGACGATAATAATAGAAATCAATGATAAGTCATTAACTAACAAAACAATGCTGCTAATCCAGATGTGTTCAACAAAACAATGATGCGAATCCACACATCTTCAATGAGAGTGTTTCCTCTGGTGCGCTACAATCGGTGGTGTCATGCTACCACTGGCTAGGATGAGGTTAGTAGGTGTGTACCCCCTCATTGACAAGGGCATCCATCTGTCTGTTTCACTTTGGTACCATGAAGTAGCACCAGAGGAAACAATCTCATCTTCACCCTCTTACCAAGGGGATGTTTGGTGGGCATTATAAAATCTAGATTATAGTAGAATTTGATTTTATAATCCAAAAAGTGCATTTGCTTGGGACTTTGAGGTCGGATTTTACAATCTAGTTTTATAATCCAGCTTACAATCAGAATGTATTTAAAGGATTATAAGAATTATGGGCATTGGTGCTTAATTTCCAGAATTACTAATTCTACATGTTATACATAACATATTATATAATACATATTATAAAATACATATTATAATAATTACTAATATTTTAGCATTATAATATAATATATTTTGTTATATTATATATTATTCATTATATTATATTTTGCATAATATAGTATTGTTATATTATAAAGTATTATATCACATATTACATATAATATTATATTACATTAAACAAAATATAATATTATATATTATAGTATATTATATATATAATGCTGTGTTATATTATACATAATTAAATATTATATATAAATATTAATATTAGGGGCCATACTGAAATTGTTGGATATATACAGGGGCATAAGTGAAATATACCAAAAGAAGGAAAAAAAAAAAAAAGTTACAGAAGCCTTTGCCTTGAGAAGAAGCAATTCACGTGCCTCTTGCCGCTTCTTACCAAACATCTCTCTTTGCATCCAAAGGAAGAAAACGCCATTTTAGAAGCCATTCGAAATCTGAGGCCTACGTAATTGGTTGGGACGACCACCGATGGTGGATTGGAGTGTGGGGACGCCATGGGCGAAGGCAACGCAGGCAGCGGCAGCGGCGGCAGAGGCAGTAATAGCAACAGACCAGCGTGGTTGCAGCAATACGACCTGATCGGGAAGATCGGTGAGGGCACCTATGGTCTCGTCTTTCTCGCCAAGATCAAGTCTCTTCCCAATCGAGGCAAGTGCATCGCCATCAAGAAGTTCAAGCAGTCCAAGGATGGCGATGGCGTCTCTCCCACCGCCATCCGAGAAATCATGGTCGGTTCTTCTCTGTTCCTGTTGTTGTTGTTTTTGATGTTCTCATATGATCTTATTTATATCTGTGGAACGGGAAACTTTAAAAGAAATTTTTTTTTTTTATAATTTTTTGTGGTTGGTTTGTGCAGTTGCTGCGGGAGATCTCTCATGAGAACGTTATTAAGCTTGTGAATGTTCACATCAATCACGCCGATATGTCGCTTTATCTGGCATTCGATTGCGCCGATCATGATCTTTATGTGAGTGTGATTCTTTGAAGTTTGGCTTCGTTTGTTTATGTTTTCCTCTCTTAGGGATCTGAAATAATATTAACACTTGGGCGTATCCGATAGGATTTTAATCGAACTTAAAAATTTTCATTTAATGGCTATCGGAGTGAATAACTGATGACATATCTGTTTGTTGAGATTGGAATATTATCTGTACCACTATTTATTGATCCAATCTTGTATGTTGTCTTATGGACAAAAGGCTTATGAGGGTTTTATCAAATAATATAACAATACTTACAATTTGCTTTTCCTTATCATTTCAGGAAATTATTAGACATCACAGAGAAAAGGTTAACCATTCAATTAATCAGTATACTGTTAAATCAATTCTCTGGCAGCTGCTGAATGGGCTAAACTATCTTCACAGGTAAGTTCAGTTTATCTCGTGAACGCTGCTAAATATCCTAGTTGGCCATTTCAAGTGTCTCAGTTCATCTCTGCTCTACTGTGGCATCATAATTAGCAACACCTTGAACTCATTTGGAATCTTATTTACAGTAATTGGATTATACATCGAGATTTAAAGCCATCAAATATTCTGGTATGGTTCTGCCTAATGGGGCTGCTAGATTGATAATTAGTTGAATTGATTTCTCATATAACTCTGAATGAGAAAATATTTAATTATATGCAGATGAAACTTGCACTCATGAGTAATCAATTTTCTGCACCAGGTTATGGGTGAAGGAGATGAACTCGGAGTTGTTAAGATCGCTGATTTTGGACTTGCAAGAATTTACCAAGCTCCATTGAAGCCTTTATCTGAAAATGGGGTAGGAGTGTGTTGTTCACTGATTCTTTAGTTGTGGGTTCACACAACGTTGCCTTTGTTGTTAATCTAAATCTGCAAGATTTAATTGGCAGAGATTGCATTTTTGTTATTAGTGGTATACATTCTTAATGCACTCTCACACTACATGGAGAAGTCACTGAAACTGCTTTAAACTCATGTTTTCTGTTGTCACTTTGATTTGTTACACACATGGTGTCATTTCATTCTTATTTGATTTCCATATTTGATACAAATAATGAAATACGTATATGACTAGCATCTTTAGTTGAATGTCTTATATTTAACCAAATGCCATTTCCATGCACTCAATATATGATGGGTAGTCCTTTTTCATGAAGTCATTGTATCCGTGTTGAGATCAGACCGACGCTTCCATTGATGTCAATATTTTATTGAATGTCTTATATTTATTTTGAACCAAATGATGTTTCCATGTAATCGATATACGATAGGAACTCCTTTTTAATGGAGTTATTGTGTCTGAAGATGTTGGGATCGGATGGATCTGATGCATCCATTTATGTCAAATATTTTAAGTCAGACCATCTAATGTTGCCTCTAATAAATGTCAATATTGTAACCCAGACCATCTAATGTTGCCTCTAATAAAGGGAAAATGCATTAATGTCACCAAAAATATAGTTTTTGACAGGTTGGAATGCCAGAATAGAATTCATATTGCTGGTTCTAGTTAGGTGTGACAAGGAATTTTATTTATTTTCTTCTTGTAGTCTCGTTTTAGACAAGTTTATATAGCTCACTGTTTGGTAAGTAATGGGTTTGGGTTGAGCGCTAATGTGTTAGTACCTTCATCCAGTAAAATGTGGACTTGCCTGAACCCTTTTGTTTCCATCTTTAATTGCAACTGGTAAACGCACTTGTGAGAAGCTGCAAGATGGTGCAAGTTGAAGGAATGGAAAATGGGATAGAGGAGGAGTCGAAAAATGCTAGATAGAGTTGATTAGGAATTCTATTGACTATTTATTCTCACAGATTGGTGATTGCTTAGGTTCTATAGATTATAACCTATTTATAAGATTCAGTTTTCTTGTCGATTGATTATGGTTAAATTTATAAATGGCAGGTTGTTGTAACAATTTGGTACCGTGCACCTGAGTTGCTTCTTGGGGCGAAGCACTACACAAGTGCTGTTGGTATTCTGTGAAACTTCACTTTGCATTTTTTTTTTTTTTTGTTTGGTTCTAATTTAAATTTTTGAACTGACCTACAATTTCATGTTTCTGTGAAAAATGCTTTTCTGCAACTGCAATAGATATGTGGGCTGTTGGATGCATCTTTGCTGAGCTATTAACCTTGAAGCCACTATTTCAAGGGGTGGAAGTCAAAGGCCCACCAAATCCTTTCCAGGTACAGGCATAGTTTCCAATGCAGCTTTGTGTATGTCCTGCTTGCTTAGGTTATTGGAAAATTAATTTCTGAGACATAGGTACTTGTTGGTGTAGTTTTTAGAAGTAGAAGTAGTTAAAAAAAAATTGATAAAAGTTTGTTTGGTAGCATAAATTGAAAGTAACTTCTTAAGTTAAAAAGTCAAAATTGGTTCGTCTAAAGCTGAAAAGCTATTTTTTCCTATTCTCTGTTCTTGCACAACTGATGGTGAGTTTGCTTACTTTCCCTGTGGAACTTTCTAGCTGTTGACTTTCAAGGCCATAATCCAAAAGGTCCGTTCATTGATTGAAATGGGTGGATGAAGGGGATCTAATCAAACTCGATTGATTTTCTGTTTCCCTGCCTTTTGTTTGGTGTTGGGGTGGCTTATGGTTGCTCTCCAACCTTCTCTCTGTTCTCCGTTGAATTCAGTAGATCAATACTGCTCTAGGACTGAAAGGTCCCTTTTGATGCATCATTTTCCTTTCTCAATGCTACAAGCCAATGGCAGATCCTTGACAAACTCATTACCAAATCAGCTTTTGTGGGTTTCTGGTTGCTCTTTATTCATACTTTTAGGTCAAGATTACCATCGTCTCAAGTGTACTGTTTTCCTCCTCTAATAGAAAATAGAAAACTTGGAACGAAAACTACCCCTTTTCTCGATCTTCTCTTGATTTCTTTGCTACCTCAACTGTCTATTAATTCTTCCTTACACCATCTCTCTTTGCCTCTAACCATGACCTCTCTCCTCTTCTTTATTTGTTCTTCCTCCATCTTATGCCCACATAGCCACTCTCCCTTCTCTTATCTTTTTTCTCCAAAACAAAAACCCTTCGCCTTCTCCAGTTTTTTTTTTTTATCTTTTTTCTCTCTCCCTGGATTTCCTCTTCTCTATCTTCTGCCCATTATCCTTTTTTTTTTCATGTTACCAAACAACTTTTTTACTTATTAAGTATAAAAATTTTCTTTTTAATACCTACTTTTTTGGCTTATCAAAAGTTACTTTTGATAAGTTATACCAAACAAGGCCTTAACTTTTATCCAATGGCATCTGTAACTTGCAATGCTCTTTGTATGTACTCTAATATGGGATTGCCTCTCATGCAGCTTGATCAACTTGACAAAATATTTAGAGTTTTAGGTAAGATAAGCTCAATTTGCCAGGTTTATTCCTCTTTTATTTGTAAACAGAAATATGTAACCTTCCATGTCTACCTTAGGCCATCCAACGCAAGAGAAGTGGCCAACACTTGTGAATCTTCCAAATTGGCAAATAGATCAACAGCATATTCAAGGGCGTAAATAGTAAGTCATACCCTTTTTTCCCCTCAAAATTTTCATGATATCCTTTTGTTTTCTACATATCTAAACTTCTTTGACTGACCATATATTATTTTTGTCCTACACTGCACAGTGACAATCCTGCTCTTCACAGTGTTGTTCACCTTTCTCAGAAGAATCCAGCATATGACCTCCTCTCAAAGATGCTTGAGTATGTGATTTTCTTCTAAAGTCAGATTACTTCATATTTCTCTATGTCCATTGAATATCCAACATTTTACAGTTTTAGAACTTTGGTAATCCATGAAAATTGATTGATTTATGCATACTGGTCATTTAGAGTCTTCATATCATCAACTATGGCAATGGTAAACTAAATGCTTTGGTTACAAATCCTTGCCCTGGTTTAGATGCAGCTTATTTAGGTAATATTAAGGTGAGGCATCACCAGAGTAATTGATTTGGATTTTGACTTTTTCAGTGCATAGTGAATAGCTTTTTATGAATTTATGTTACTTTTATCCTCTTAAAAAATATAGTCTTGAATTGGATGATGACAAATTCGTGTGTGGGAGTTCCACTCAAAGATATTTTTATTTCACTTTTATGATCTTTAACAGTATAGTCAGTGTCTAAAGCATGGCAACAAATTCTGGATTTTTGAAATCTTGAACATCTAGAATGGATTTTTGGTGTTTTGGTTGGGGAAAAATGGTTTTGGCAACTTTTTCTTGAATTTAGATTCGTAACTCAATATGGGGTTGGCAATGAGGCTGGTTTAGTAAGCCAAAAATTGGAATAGGGTCTAGGTCAGATTTGCCAAAACCTACCACATTGCAGTTTAACTGTAGATAGACATATTTCATGTAAAATGTATATTTTGTACTGAGATATATATAATTTTTCTATATTAGTCTTTATATTTCTTACATAATATATATTGAAATGGATAACCCTGCCTTGAGCAATTGAGCATGATTGATATCACTTGCTCTCTCTCTCTCTCGGTTATCTTAGATATTGTCTTTGCACTTTCAGATCTTTGTGCTTGCGGAGTGGTTAGTAAATAAATTCATGGTGGTTGAAAGCAAACTTGAGATTTGAAACGTGACTTAGAACTTATCTCATGTAAATGCATGGTCTTTTATATTAGAAATTAGTGGTCATAAAGGTTTTTTTATATTGGAAATTTGGTGGGCGGTTCCATTATGATAAGGATTGATAAAAGATGTAACTTTTGTTTTCACCAAAAAGGGCATATTTTAGAATGCAATTTTTGTTTGATATGTTGTATTCTAATCATTTATAGAAAAGTATTTAACTTATAGAAAGGCTATTTGCATGATCTGAAATTCATATCCTGTGGAAGTTTTTGGTTTTTAAGATCAGCAGTGTCTGGTCAGTTCCTTTTGACGAAGATCAACAAAGATGCGCAATTTTCCTTACATGGCAAAGGGTATTCTGTGAGAATACGATTCTTTTTTGATACATCATACTGTAGTACTTTCTAAAAGTTCATAGCTTATATAAGGGCTATTTACGGCTTTAAATTTCCAATATGAAAATCTAAATTGGAAGTTCATTCATATGTTTAGATCTGAAATAAGCTATGAAAATGGTGTAGAACCTACTAAAATTTGATAGTGGTAGTGTTAATGAAGTGGTGGTGCTATTTTATCAGAGATGGTCTTTTTGTAGGGGCTCTCATCATTAGAGATGGTAAAGGTGGTGGCAAGTGGCAACAATGTGGTAATGGTACTATTTTTCAAGTTGACAAAGATTTCATTAGTGATGGTGTTGCCACCAAAAATATTGGTGGCTGTTAAGATGTTGGTGGTTGTGCTGCTGCTGTCACCAACATTGACAGTGGTAATAGTGACAACAATTTGGTCGCAATGATTTTCAGAAGTGACATTCATACTATAGGTAGTAGTGATGGTGGTGGTTCTATTTTTGGTGTTAGAAGTGGTGATGGTGGTGCCATGAATAGAGGTTATAGTGATGTCACCACCAGAAATGGTGTGGTGATCTTTGATGTTAAAGTATTTTGATTTATTGTGTGAATCTTATAATTTGATTCACTTCGACACCACCAGTAAAAATAAAATATTGATTTTTTTCTTGAACCTTACAATTTATTTAGATAAACTCTATGATTCACATGGTTTTTATTTTGCCACACTAAGAATGTTAGTTTCTTTATTAATTGAAATACTTCCATTTTTTCTATGGATTTGATTTACAGTGAAAATGTGTCTCATATCTCTCACTTGTCCCTGCAATCTTAATGCACATTCATTAATTTCTTAACAAAATAAATGATTTTGTCACTTTATATTTGTATGGCAGAATATGCTTACCAAGGTGCTAAGAAAAATATATTGATGAATGTGAAAGGTTGTAGTTTTTGGAGAAAGTTTGGTATGGCTTGAGAACAGACTAAGAGATTCTATTTGAATAATGTTGTAGGACAAGGAGTGAAAGATTTTCGTTTTCCACAAGTATTATACAGCTTCAATTAAAATGATGAATCCATGTTTCATGAGTTAAATCTAGAATTCTCAGATACTTCACAATCTTGTGTTTGAGTTATCAAAGCATGACTTGAGTGCTGACATACTTCAATAAGATTAGTTTACTGAAGGCTTCTCACCTAATCCATCTAGCATTCCCTTCTCAGCTTTACTTATTCTTCAAGTATGTCACTATTCTGTTTCCCCGGCCAGAAATAATATCTTTACTTATAACTAGCTTATGGATGTGATTACCCTAATAACTATCATCTTGTATTTACTCTCAGTAGAGGCATAATTGTTTCTTTATATAGTTGCTTTATATATGTTCTGGAATGATTTAAATTATTTTAAAACCTTAGTTCGGAAGGCACTCAATATAAATTTACTTATTTATTTTATGTCTTATATTGTCATCAATCCATACAATGTCATATGAAAGGTATTACACGCTAATAATCTATCTTGAATATGATATGGCTTTTATCTATATATTTTGAAAAATATGAGTTCTTGCTGATTGATTAAGCCTATTCCACTTTGAATTCATTGGTTGTATTTATTATTTCTTAAACTCCAGTTACAACTTAATTATATCAATATACTTGTTTCAAGTTGCATTTTTTCTCAACACCTAACATATTTTTCTTCTAGGATCTCTATCAAAGTTTATCGCTTCGGTGCCGTTGGGCGTGCCACCCAAGGCATGAACGGCGTGCCGCCGAAACGCTGGAAAAATAAAAAAAAGAAAAAAATTTGGGAGTTTTTTTATTTTGGGGAAGTTTCGCCAAATTTCACTGACATGCCAAGAAAAATCGCCTGAAATGCAAATCGGCAATTTTCCTCATGCGAAACGCATCGCAGACTCGAAATAACAAAATTGAAACTGTAAACACTAATCTTTACCACATGCTTTTTTACAATGATTTGGGGACGCAATCTTGGGTTTTGAGTTTTAACATGGGTATGGAGTTTTGGAATAGGAATCCCATAAAGTATATGTACATACGACACATATTTACATACACACACACATGTATCTAATTATTTGTTTATACTACATGGAAAATAAACTGTGTATGATAATCATGTGATGTGGCAAACAAAAAATTGTCTTCTTAGCAACTAGACACAGATTCATATGTAAGTGTTTAGTTTTGCATCAACATTGTCATGCTGGAAAATGCTATACATGCTGAACATGTACGCGAGATCCATCCCATGTATCCTATCTTTTTCTTAGTCAACAAAGGCTATATAGAAATTCTTGCTTTCCCACCCAAGGCATTGGTGCAAAATTGCTTGATCTGAAATTTGAAATAACTATTTTTCTTTTATGATATATATATATATATACACACACACCATTTCACCCATCTTCTTTCTTAAACACCTTCATCTCAAGCTTGAAGATGAACCTTGCTTGGATACTTGAATAATTGAAAGAAAAAAAGAAAGAGGAGAAGAAAAGAGAAAAAGAAGGCTTGAACTCAAAATGAAAGACTTGTCCAAGAAGGAGGTGAAATGGTCTATTTATAGGTAAAGAAGGAGGTGGACTTGAAATATATATATATATAAACATAGATTAACTGAAGATATGATTTTTGATAGAGTGGGATGGAGAGACAAGATTTGTGTTGCCGACCCCACTTTGATGGAAACTGGCTTATGATTATGATGATGTTATGACACACACACACACACACGTACACATATACCTCTTACCTTTGAATATTCTTAGTTTCAAGGTGTTCATCTTATTTATTGTGAAATTTAAATCATAAAGTTGCTGAATAGAGCGGAATATCATAATTTCTTCAATATGTTGATTCAAGATAGAGTTTCATTTGAAATTGGGTCGTTTGGGGGAATCTTAAATAACTTGCCAAACCGTGAACGCATATGTATGTACGTTCATATCTAACACAGTCTTCAACTGGGAACAAGGGGAATAAAATTGTGAGCCAATGATGTGATTGTATCCTTGAATGAAAAGCTTGGAAGTGGGTTTGGCAGTGGGCCACACCTGATATGTTGTCTGGCTTGGATGAGATATATTAGCCCGTGGGTTCTACATTGCTCATCTGGCCTGGCCTGGTGGCTGTGAAATTGCTGGCTGACTTTATGCAACTTAAGTCTAACCTCTGCCCTGTCTGATTACCTTGCATGTTTATACTTCAAATGACATCCATAAATTTTATTTTTTGCTCTTCATTAAAAAATAAACCGTTTTGTATAATTTTATGCATTATATAGTTCAAAAAGTTTTTTTTATCATGGTATCTCTTTCTAAACAATTTGTTGTATTTTCGAATGTGAGAAAATTAAATTTTTAGGTTATATAGTTCAAAAAGTTTTTTATCATTATATCTCTTTCTAAACAATTTGTTGTAGTTTTGAATGTGAGAAAATTAAATTCTTAGGTTGTCTTGGCTTATCTCAGGGTTGGAGGGGCCAGATTGGGCTTGACACAAAAAATTGTTGTTATGCTAATGTCCAAGCCTTGCGCTGTCCTGCTTCTGCTTGATTAAAGTTGCACTCACCTATTCTGCTTTATTGTGCGGCATTCTTTCTACTTAACAAAATGATTTCTTTGGACATTAACCTCATTATAGTTACATGATTTATTATTGATTAAAATATTTACCTGTTTTATGTTTTTATGGTCTGGCAGTGACAAAATGTTTTAATCTACTGTGATTGGATCATTAAATTTTGGCATGGTTTTGTCTCCAGATATGATCCTCACAAGCGGTTGACAGCAGCACAAGCTCTAGAGCATGAGTAAGAATTCTGCTCTCTTGATTATTTATGATTATGTTTCTGATGTGCGTGGCTGTGATGATGTCTTTACAAGCTTTATCATTGGACATGTTTGATTGCGTAGGAATTCCCCCAGGTGCTTAAGCACTTGTCTGGTGAACTTCGTTGACCTAGTATATTGGCTATTTGATAGAGAAATCAACCCATGAAAGTTAATTCTCTGTGAATTGATTTTTGATCATATGCAATATTATGTAATAGTTACATGTAGAAATGTGCAATAATGGAAAGCTTCATGCAATTCAAGAAACCAAAAGGAAAAAGGGAAAAAAGAAGGTAATCTTCTCTTTGCTTGTAAACTTTTAAATAAGTTAAATAAAATTTATGTGTATAAGATAAAAAAAAATGTAGGTAATAATAATAAATATTAGCCCAGACAGTTGGCATCCCACTCTTCAAGAAAATATCCCTATTCCAATGTGCCTCTAATTGTTTCATCAAGTTGAGTTGATATATGCAAGAATGAAACCTTTAGCAGAATTTTTAATGGTCATTGATAAGACTCCTCATTCCTCAATATTAAAAGGAGGCTAGGTGTTGCAAAAGGTAATTATTATTCTAACTCTTTGGGCATTCAAAAATAATTGCTTATGCCCCTATTACTACAGGGAAATTCCTGGATGAAATTCTTGCATTCACTGAGCCTGCAATGGATGTGTAATTTTTGCTTGCCCAGGTCGCCCAGTCTTTAAGTGGTCTAATTGCTCAACCATTTGCTCATAACAACGCAGCGAATCTGTTTCTAGTGCTGCTGTAACATGAAATTGGCCTTCTTATTATGTACCAATGTACTACATGATCATCTTTAGGCCCAAAAGGATTTCAGTGAAGGTGGATGGTGTTCTTCTTTATTTGGGTAGCCAAATTAAATTTCTCTTGATAGAACAAAGAGGTTCCAATATGACAAGAAATCTCATGATGGAGAAGATCTGCCAACTTTCATCACCATTGCAAATAAGGCGTATATTTGGAAGGACTTTCTTTGTCGTCGTCAGATATAGCCCATAAGTAGCTTGCTAGGAGATCAAACAAAAAAATTTCAGCTTTGTTGTAATTGAAGAGCTAAAATGGACATGGCTGGGTAGAAAGGCTCTTATGTGACACTATGACCAACACTCGATATGATGGGAAATTTGGAGTTTTTGGTTTCTGCTATTCCATTTTTCTGCACTGGAAGCAGAAGTCATTATTAAAATTTATTTTATTATGATATCTTTTGGCTGTATGAATAGGAATAAAATTTTCCACAGGGCATAAAAGCTACAAAGCAGAATTGGAACATATGAAGTTATCAACATTCCTGTGTCAGATAACAGTGCATTTCCTCTACATGAACTGTTACCATATGTCTGCTTATAAATGTTATATATTTATATGTAGGCAAATTCTTTTGTATCACAACAACTTCAGTTTGTTGTGATAAGACCTTTTTTGCCAAGTGGATAAATCATATGGCCAATCCACAGTGCTCATACTTGAACCAGTGTTTTTACATTGGTATCCCGTGTTTTTTCTTTTTACCACCATAACAAGTGACAGTCCATTGTACTGTGCCATTATATATTTGATTATATATTTCCTTATGTATTAAATTCCTGGTAATATGTTTTAAATTTTCAAATATTTAATGAAGATAATTTATGATAAACTATTATCCATTTACCTAACTTAAACTAATAATACCCAACAAAGGATATAAAAAGGAGGACAAAAAATGATGACCTGTGCTTTTGTTTGAAAGAAGAGTTTTGATTGTAAGAAGACAAGCAGAAGATAATATTCTTCTGTTGCTTCATGTTGTTGAGAGCTTGGAATTGGGGCGTTCTCCCTCCTAAGAAAACATCAAAGACACATTAGACAATGGGATAACTGCTGCATCTGATTTTTTTCATGAAAGTCACATATATAATATTAATAGAACAAGAAACTAGTACAATGACTGAAAGATAGAAATAAGTCAGACAAAAACAGCCCATTGGACTGATGTGCATAACCACAAATCCACCCACATGAACTTATACATCTGATCATTGTTAAAAACTATCAAATTCTAGATTTAGATGAAGTTATCAAGACATTACAAGTTTAACCAATTCCTAGCATTTTGATTAGACATTGAGTGCATGGAAATTGACAACTTCTGCTACAAAGGCCAAATGTTTTTTTTTTGATTGGTAATAATGAGGATTATATTAATTTATAAGAGCAATAATATAGGACATATAAATACACACAGAGTGTACTAGATGGACCCTACAAAACACAAAAGCTTCCATACTCTAAAAATTCCTTACAGTCTATCCCTTTTCACGATTCTTTACTAGATGCCCAATACAGTAGATAGCTGAGGGAGGATTCTAGTAAAACCCATGAGGAATTGGCAGAGTCATTAAAAATTCTCTTATTCCCTCCTTCCATAGCGCCCACATAATTGCTGCTGGAGCAAAGTTACCACAAAATCTCATACCTCGAGACTCCTCTGCTGTAATTCCAAGACATTAGCACTTGATGCAAGTCTTGGGGCTGCACCCACAGCTTCCCAAATCTCAATAAAAAAGCTGTCCACAAATTGTGGGCTACGTTACAGTGAACGAGCAAATGATTAACAGATTCCAAGTCAGATTTGCACATTACACATCTGTTGGGGATTTGGCATCCTCTTTTCACAAGATTCTTGATTGTTAATATTCTTCCCAACACTGCTATGTGAAGAAATTGAATTTAGATGGAAGACCTGATTTCCACAGTATATTTGAGAGCTTAAAAGTGCTGTCCTTCTTATTTAGGTACGTGTAGAAACCCTTTACAGTAAATTCACCAGATCTGTCCCCCACCCATTTCAATCTATCCAGATCTGAAATCAGCTGATGCCCTCGAATGTTAGCCAACAAAAGAGCTAGTGAGTCAATTTCCCAATCAAACTAGTGAGTCAATTTCCAATTCCATTCACCTCCATCATGAGAACATAGTTCAGAAACATACGCCTGATGAGAGGTAGTAATGCTGAAGAGATCTGGGAATCTACCTCTAAGCGGCTCTACCCCACACCATGTGTCTTCCAAAAATCTTATTATCACCTTTTCCCAACTCATACCGCAAATTGGTGGAAATATACGAGGAGAACTTGCTAATTGGCCTCCAAAGGCTACATCCAACATAGCCATTGACTTGTCTTGGCATCCAATCATTGAGGTTATAATCGTACTTCAATGCAATCAGTTTCCTCCACAAACTTGTTGTTTCCTTACCATAACGCCAGCTACATTTGGATAAGAGGGAATGGTTAAAAAGGCGCTATTTTCTGATGCCCAAAACACCTTTTATATCTTTACACACCTCCCCCCGACTTACTAGGTGATATTTGTTGGCTAACTTGGCTTCATCCCATCCTTTGCAAAGCAAAATTTATTTGAATTTTTTCAAGACTATCCACCACAGATATTGGAGCAAGCAAAGAGGAAAGCAAATAGGTCAGGAGATTTTAGCCAAAGAGGGTTTAATGAGGATCAGCTTCCCTCCTTTTGATAAGAAATTGCTTTTCCATAAGGTTAATTTCCTTTGCATACGAGAAATCACCGGTTCCCACACCTTTTTAGACTTAAAGGGCGCACCAATAGGTATACCTAGATAAGACATTGGAAGAGACCCTTGACGGCATCTCAACAAATGACATAGCTCACGTGCACCCGAACTATTCCCCACGTTGAACATCTCAATTTTTTTCAAATTTAGCTTCAATCCCAATGTAGCTTCAGAACACATAAGTAATGCTCTAACATTTAGCATTTGGGAAGGTTGAGCTTTGCAAAATATCATTGCATCGTCCGCGAAAAGAAGATGAAACTCCCTCTATTAGCCCAATTGACTCCGCTCTTTCAATGATCTTACTCAACACCTCGATGACAATGATAAACAACAAGGGGGAGACTGGAGAGGGTCTCCTTGCCTCAGACCTCGAGAGGAGCCAAAGAAACCCATTGTAACACAATTGATGAGGATTGAAACGGAAGTTGATGATACACAAAATGACATCCAACTAATCCATTTGGCCCGAAACCCAATACGCCTAAGGAGGTACCATAGAAATTTCCAATTTATGTGATCATAAACCTTCTCTATGTCAAGTTTGCACAATGATTTCTCCTTGCTGCTTCTCTGAATAGCATCGACACACTCACTAGCAATCAAGACAGCATCTAGGATTTGTCTTCCTCCCACAAACGCATGCTAGAATTGCGAAATGATACTTGGAAGAACCTTGCGTAACCGATTGGCCAGCAGCTTTGCAAAATCTTCTAGAACCCGTTCACTAAGCTGATCGGGGCTATAGTCTCTTAGTCTCTTAGTGATGACACCCCCTTCTTTTTTAGAAATGAGAGATATAAAGGTTGCATTCAAGCTTCTCTCAAACTTGGCATATTCAAAGAACTCTTGGATTGCTTTCATAAAATCAACACGGATAGTAGTCCAACACTTCCTGAAAAAAGAGATGGTGAATCCATCCGGCCCGGGAGCTTTATCACTATCCATGCTTTTTAACTTCTCCAAAACTTCCACTTCAGACACTTGGTCTGAGGTTACAAGTTCGGGTTTTTTTCTTGTCTTTAAAATGATGGCCAGTAGCAGATTCATTCATAGGAAGATATTGAGCATGTTTTCTTGAGGAATTTGACCAGTCAAATGGCTATGATACTTATGACTTATGAGGGTTCAATAAGCAGCCAAATGCTTATCCATCTGATAAATGATGGTACATGAGATGTTATCTTATGAATATTGGTTCACATTGGTTAATAAAAATTGAAATAGAAGAGAGTGAAAAGAATGTTGAATATTTAGACATAATAGCATTAATTAAAAAAAAAAGCGTTGGCTTTAATTTATGCAGTAATTTAGTAATTTAAGGAAGATGCTTTGATAAGCTATGTTACATGGACACTTTACAACACACTCCAAAGTACCCGTGTCCGACACGACACGACATGGGTATGGGTATGGGATATGTCTCGGATCGTTCGCATGTTCTCTTGGACATGGCAACCTAAGATCAATCAAAAAATAATTATCAAATAATTAACTTGCAAGTAATGAATATAAAATGATAATAGTTTTTGCAAAGAGAGAATGTATAAATTTCAAGCAATGACTTAAAAAGAATATAGGGAAAAAAAAATAGGAAAAACAGAAATATGAAAGCTAGACCTCTAACTAGCATTATTAACATTTACTTGGAGACTTTTCAGCCAAATCCTAGTATCCTTATTGGAATTTTGGACATTTCTCAATAGAGTCCCCGACTCTTAGACACATACCCACACCCAACACTCGTACCCTTGTCCATGTAACATAGTTGATAAGTTATGATTTCTTTTTCAGTCGCAGAAGTTTCCAATTTAAGGCACAAATTGACACAACACACTCAACCCTTGATAGTTTGATGATGCACTGGGAGCTGCTTCTTCTCCCACCCCACCCCACCTCCCAGGTTGCATTTTCTGCAAAGGATAAACTTATACGCTTGGAAATATGTATACTGAAAGTGATCTGTCCAAAAATTTATAGAAGGAAGCTCCTTTTGGTTAAAACAATATAAAAATTGATATTTAATAACTCGGACAATGGATAAAGTCTGTTTCCCTTACTTATTGAAGGGTTGAATGTATTAATTTTGAGTTATATCTTATTAGCAATTGATAAATGACAATGGTGCAATTAATATGGAACCCATCCAATATTTTATTGATAAGATAGAGATATATTGCACGCATCAAATATTTGTAAAGTTCTCATCTTTAAGAATTTTTTCTGCCTATTTTTTTCAGGTACTTCCGCATTGATCCTATTCCTGGACGCAAGTAAGTCTTGTCTTTCCAGAATGCTTGTATTTTATATAATAATGTATATCATGCATGGAAATAGCATGCTTCCTAGTAGGATGTCATGGGGTGTGAAGCATGTATACCTTCCATATTTCCTTCACTTTGACCAGGCCTATGTGGCATCAATGCTCAGTGCTTTATCACCTTGCCAACCGGGAGAGAAAGTGGTGAACTACCCTGCACGTCTAGTGGACACAACTGCTGACTTTGAAGGAATAACTAGTGTTCAGCCTTCTCAACCGGTATGGCACCACACTCTCGAATATCACAACAACCTAATGCTTCTGTGGGTTTACTTCAATGATGCTATCCTTTGTGCTGTTGATTTGTCCATTTCTCAAATTTTTTATTTCTGATATGTTCTATGAATGTCCCTGTGTGAATCTATTTTAAATTTTCCTGATTTTCAATTATATATCTCTGTCTGATCAAAATTTAATTTTTTTTTCCCTAAAATCAAGATATATTGCTAAAACTCAGTTTTCCTTAAACGCTATAAATTCACTGTTGCAGATGTCAGTGATAGTACACTTCTACTTTTCAATGCACATAAAAGTATCAATAAATCTCTTACACAAGAAAATCCTGAGACTCCATATATCTGAATGCTTTTTCACTTCCTTGTCCATTTGCATTCACTACAAGTGACACTTCAACTGGGTAATTTGTCGTGAGTTCATTGTGCTTCTTTATCTTCATTTACAGTTTCCTAATAATTATTTTTTTCTAATTTTGCACTTCATTTTATATTTCTTTATTAGTTACAAACACATGAACGCATGCTTGTGGATATTTGGATAGTTTTGTTCCTTATCTTGATGAGCTTAACTTAACACCTAAATCTCATCTTGGTTGGTATTTTTTGGACCATTGTATCCGAGCTGTTCTTTATTCTGGATTTGTACTCTGTCCATTGTTGACTCTATGCACCCTTGAAATTATTTTATTAATTACTTGGAAATCATTATGAGGCTGATATTTTGATGGGTTCTTTAAGAGATGGTTGAGACATGGGTGTAAAGATGTGGCATGTGGTGCTGAAGACCTCCCACTTGTAGTATTCTTGATATTGCATTAGGCAGTCTAAGTCATTAGGTAGTCTAAGTCACAAAATTGTTTTCCGTTCAATTTTCATTGGACACTTGAGGGCTTGTGGATTGTTAGCACACTGGACGAGCATCTTGCTCTGGCATGAACATGCAGCCAGAAGAATGAGTTTAGATTTCCACCTTCTAAAGATACAACTTCATTTTTTTATTTTTTTTTTAAGTTTTTTCCCCTAGCATTCTGTTTACATGGGATTGGTGATGTATTCATACTGTGTTTTATGGGATCAGGTATCATCAGGGAATGCGGTGTCTGGGAGCATGGCAGCTGCCTCTGCGGTTACAACCAGAAATGTTCCTCGGCAGATGCAGCCGATGGTTGGCATGCAAAGGATGTCAGGTCCAGGCATGGCTGCATTCAATCCGGCTTCTCAGGTTGGGATGGGCGGTGCTATGAATCCTGGTGGCATCCAAATGCAACGAGCTGCTGTGCAGGCTTATCAGCAGCAACAGGTTTATTTGTTTCTCTGGTCTTCAGCGGGCTGTTGGCTGTATTAGTGTTTTTCCCCTGATGCATCTCCTAATCTGAAACAGTTGAGGAGAAAAGACCCAGGAATGGGTATGACAGGATATCCTCCTTCAAATAAGTCAAGACGATTTTAAGGTAATTTGGTTCTTATTTTCTTCCGCTGGATGCATGCATAGAACTGTTTTCCTTCGTTGTTTGTAATTTAGAATTGGGCTACATAAATGATTTAAATACCCTTTTATTCACAGCACATATTGGGTGAAATGAGATGCATTATTTTGTTTGAAGTTTTGAGAATTGTCCTTTTTGTTCATTTGATGTTTATCACAACCTCAAGTTCACCTTCCTATCTTCCAACCAGGCACTGCCCTTTCTTTTATATTGCTCAGGTAACGAAGTTGCTTTAAACTATAGGATATTATATCCTTCGAAAAATGAAGGTTTACCTTTTTACAAAAGAATCACCTGATGGCATCAATGATCATGAACAATGCTCCTGGAACAATATAGCTTTAGAGCATTTTTCCAAGTGCTGTGTACATAGGGAGACCATTTTCTATGGTTAATTTTACTTTGTTTTGCTGCTATTTTATCATATTTCTGAATGTCTTAATAGGCTTTTGTCCTTGACTTTGGTATCCTTCCCATCTCTCTCCCTCTCACACTGCAGGATCAGAAGTGGAAGATACTTGTTACAGCGGGATCTGTTATCAGCATTATACCAAACTCCAAAATGATTCTTTGGATGCAAGGAGCTGACAGTTGACCCCAGAGAGTTCCAGGATCTTTATTGTTGGTCAGACACCACAACCTTGGCATATGGACTGTGGTTGTGAATTTTGCCTCTATCGGATTTCAACTCCTGCCACCTTGTTCTGACCACCAAGGACTCGGTGTGGATGATGCGCCTGACCTTGACACGCTAGTAAATTCCTGATTGCAATGCCAAGAAGTCCATGTTTGCCAGGTTCAATTGATGACATTAGTGTATTACAACCCTTTAATTAGCCTATATGTTTATGTTATTGTTCTTGTTAGATGTTGATCTGTGCGTTGGGAATTATGATTTTGAGGCCCATGCAGGTTCATTATGGCTAAAAATGTGTACTAGTATGCCAGATTTTGCTCAACATATCTATGGAAACAAGAAGTTCTCAGAATTGAATGTAGTCAAGAAGCATGGCCAAGGGTGAAACTGTTCTTATTGTACTGTGATGTTTTCTTACACAACATTTACTGTAGTTAACCTAATGCTTTGCGGTTCTATATCTGAAATGAGGGCTTTGGTTTTTCCAATCTAGGGCTTTAATTCTGTTGGCCAAAGTAGTAATAAGATGTTTGTAGATTTTGTGCATTCAAATGGTACAACCTCACCTTCAATTGGCTGTTAAGTCATGATAAGAGATAAATCCACTGGGGCGTGAAAGCAAAGAAATCTATACTATATATATAAAACGAGAATATGCCCTTTGGGAAGCGTGTCAACAATTATTCATGATTTTCACAAAAAACTCTTATCCTTCGTTGTATAATTAATATAGGCATAATTAATATAGGGTTAAAATAGTTAAAACTTTGCTTATTCATTTAAAATCAGAACAGTTCGCTCCCTCTACGTGCACCCTAATGGTTAAGTTTCAGTTTTCAACATAATGGTTAAGTTTCAGTTTTCAACATAAATACAGGCCGGTACGTAACCGGGATTTTAAATGATGTATGGAATTGTCTTGATCTTTTAGGTCAAGATCGGTGGGATTCCTTTTTCTAATGTGATGTGACTTTTGAATAAGCGTATGACTTACTGACCAGGTAACTCAGAACACCTGATCCATGAGTTCTGGGCTTTGGTTGTCTCTGAAGTCTTTTGATAGGAAAGGAAGGCCGCGTGAGTGGTCGTTGTTTTGATTTCCTTGTCAACAACGACATTGGAAGGTTCAGCCTTTTTGTATCTTTTTACTGTCAACTTACGTCTGAGAGTTGAGCTGGTGATGGATAAGGCCTGATGCTTACCCCCAGATTTTAATTGGTTTGGCTTGGCTAACGTATCAGCAACAATATTCCCTTATAGGTGTGAAAATTAATACTCTCGTGCTGTTTCTAGGAGTTGTTTAGGCGGTGTTTAGAACCCTAAATTTGGGAAGAAAAGTCAAAAAACCTTAAAAAAACAGAAGAGAAGAGAAAAGAAAAAAACAACTTTTCTTTTCCGGCGTTTGCATGAGATAAGAAATAAAAAGAAATATATATATATATATTTTAGTAAGATGATGAATTGGGCTTGGGGTGGTGGTGATGGGTAAGTGGAAGCGGATGGGTTCTGGTAGGTTGGTGGGGGTGGCGGCAACAGCAGCGGTGATGATGGTGGTGGGCGATGATTGTGGGCCGATAGGGATGGTAGTGGTGAGGGCGGCACTAGTAAATGGTGGTGGTTCCAAACACAGCCTTAATATCTTCAAGTTTTCGCATTATTCTATGAAGATTTACCGTAGAATTTGTTTGAATCTCCACTTTGCAACATACTTGTTCCTGGGCTAGTTCTAGTCGACATCGCATATCCAAAGTTCCACTGACCAAATTCATCCATAAGAACCTCCCAATTCCTTATCGCCCCCATCGAGATGCCTAGATTGCTTCCATCGGTATTGAATTTTTGGTACATACTTTTCCATGGTCCGACCATAATCTATCAGCTATAATGGCTAGAGTGACCAAATTAACACTACTATCTGAAAGCACTAATACCATAAATATTCCAACAAACACACACCCGCTCCTTTTAAAGCTTTAACTTATTAGTCGTTCTAACTTCTAATAAACACCGCCCCACCACCACCAGCACTGCTCCTCATCCTCCGCCGCAGCCAAGAGCGGCCCCACAGGGTGGTCAAAAGAGGGGGGAAAAAAATCTCCCTTCCCTTCTTTTTCTTTTGTTGTTGAGTTTGAGATGATCACATGACCTGACCCCGGATTACAACACTCGTACATCTGAACATGCAGGGTGCGTGTGCTTCACATGGCTTCGATATATAATCACATGTTTTGTGTGTGAAATGTAGTTTGATTTGTTATTACTACTTTTTAGTTGGGACTTACAGCCTTACAGATTATGTCATGGGAAAGAATGTTCCCACAGGTCGATCACTATTATTTATTGGCGTAGTTAGCATTGATTTATATTTAGGTGAAACTATTAAAATGACAAAATTAGCATAGGTGATGTAAAAGTAGCATTGGGTCTTGCAGCGTGTGAAGGTATCCATCTCTTACTCAATACCAATGAAAATCCTGCCACCGATGACTTGGTTGTGGACCCCTCCTAAACTCACTTAATCTTGGACATCAAGGCGATAGAGGAGAGGCTGATACCCCTTTTTTTCTTTTTTTGGGTGAAAAACTTCCAATATATTAACTTTTCTGATAAAACATTCTTCCACGAACGTCATCCAGCAGAAGAAGGCTAATAATATGGGGAGAAGACTTAAACCAAAAACAAGAGAACCTATCCATAGCAAAATTCGCCAAGCAATCAGCAGTAGCATTTTTCTCCCTCCAAACATGATTCCACTTTACTTTCGCATATGATAGACAAAAGGCGCTCTTTGCACCCTGAACTTTTATCAAACCAAGTGATTAACTGCATCAATCATGGCCAGAAGGTGCTCTTTGCACGGAATACCCGAACTAACGTCATCAAATGACACCCCAAACTCCATTGTTGCATAAAATTTCATCGTCACTCAGTAACATTGGTCATATCAGTTTTCTTGTTTTCATTTCCTCTCTCTTTCTTTGAGGTTGATTGTTCAGTAAACTTCTCTTAATTTGTCTCTAATATGGCCGTTGTCGTATACGGCTGCCAATTATTATATTTAGATACCCGCGTATGACTAATTTAAATATACATTGGTCAACTTTAATCAGCTGGTGCTTCAACTATACACATTCTTATCAAAATTCTTGCCATTTTTGCTTTCATATAAAAGCTGATGTAGGACGTGTGGGACCAAAGTTTAAATTAGTTAGTTATTTAGTAAAAGTAGAATTCTTATTTTCTTGTATTAGGTATTTGAGTTATATTAGAAGTCTTTTAAGAGGTTTTAGAGTTAGATTTTAACTTTAAATTGTTTACTATGAGTAGGAATCCTAATTTTAGCAAGTTTTTATCTTATTTTGGAGTCTTTAGAGGCTTATAAATAAGGGGTAAAGATTGTATACGAATTTTAGACATTACGCTTTTTTAAAAGAACTACAAAGTTTCTCTCTCGTCTTCATTGTGGATTCAAGGTTATTTTCTGGTATATTCCAGTTTTCTATGATTAAAGAAGATTAATACTTGTTTTCATAACTTTCACTGCATCAAAAGCACTCTCGACGAAGAAAGAACTCCACCCTTCACATAATTGCCTAAGTTTTTACACTTAATATATTTATACAAGTGGCTCGTATTAGAACTGAGCCGAATTCAGTCTCACCACAGTTCCAGTTCAAACGGTCGCCCAGAGTCGAAAACCTTCCAACTCCCTGGACCTGTACGCAGAGGTGCTAGTACACCACGATACATGCCAGGTCCGGAGGGATAAGGGTCAATAAAAGGACCTTCACCTAACTTTCGAGTCAGCTATAAAACCTTATTATAGGAAGCCCCAACTAACATCCAGCTCATCAAAGATATCATTAAAGGTAAAGATTAGATAACATCTTCATTAGACGTATATAGTATTAAAGCCAATCTTAACCAACATCCATTTCAGATAATTCACATCTACATCAAAGTTAGTGGGTTCGACGTCTCCTATGACACCAATCACATTTTATCATAAAAACTAACCAGGTGCACTTGCAGTATTGCACGCATAAAGAAAGAGGTAGGTGGGAAAGGAACCGTTTTGCAACCTGATTATTTAAGTCTTAAAAATGTTGAGGCAATTTTGACTATTATACCCTTTTATTAATGAATCTTGACAGTGATGTTTAAGAGTTGTTTTAGAAAATCGCACATCTTATTGATGGTTGGAACAATTCCCAAGGAGGCACCTCACATTATATCTATACTAGACTAGATATGGATTAAAAGTTTAAAACTGAAAATCCCTCATTTTATGAGACCCGCCGTTTAACCCTAAACTGAGTTCTAACTAAACGTGAACAATGAGTTTTGGATTTATGATCAGTACTGTTGCAAAAAACATCATAGGCTCTCACATCATAAATAGAGTTTCTTTTCTCAAGCAGGTCCAAAAACAGAATTTAAACCCAGAAGAAGCGTCCAAGAAGCGTCCTTACTTCATTTTCACTCAAAATACATGTGATGATCGATATACAATGGCGAGGTAAATATGGTTGGTGGTGCCAGTACATGTGCCGTGTGGGTGTCCTCTTTCTTCCTCTTCTGTGTCACACTCTGCAAATGTACAGCCCTAAAGGCAACCGTGGAGATGATCACAATTGTCCTTCATTACCGTGAGAAGAAAGGTTGTCCCTTTCTCCTTTTCTGTGAAGTTGACACCACCACATGTAACCGACAGAAAGTATTCTGTCTAATGCTCTAATTTCTGCATCTGCAGCTCCAACTTTTCTGTGAAGTTGACACCACCACATGACACCCCATTACTCACAATCAAGGTTCACAATCAAGGTCCTGTACCGAAATTTTGGTAAAGGGACCGGCGATACGTTTCACCGAGGAAATCGTTCTGGGTGCATCATCAGCGACTCACCAAAATTTTAACGATTTGTCACCGGTACGGAGCGGCGTGCCGAGCGAAACGGAGCGGCATGGACGAAACAGAAAAAAATTATTTTTTATACACGAAACGGAGCGGCGTGCCGACGAAACGAAGCTGCATGTCAACGAAATTTCCACCGGCACAAAAAAAAAAACCGATTTTTGTCCATTTTTTGCCTTTTTAATTTTTCGCCGTTTCGGTGGCACACCGCCGGCGTGCCGCCGAAATTTTGTTTTGGCCGATGGGCGGCACGCCCACCGACACCGAAACGCAAAACCTTGCTCACAATTGCTCTGTCCTTCCCCCTTTATACATAAGCTTTGACCTAATCTTTATATATCTTGGAAGCAAAGATTTAATTAACTTTAGATCTACTAACTATCCCTTAAGGCCGGCATATGGGATTTTTTTCATACTTGGAAGTTGGAATATATTTTTTCCAACAAGACACCATAAAGAATTAATCTGCAATTCCTTTTCCCTTTTAATATAAGATTATCTTCTACTGTGGAGTTTTTATGTTATTAAACTTTTACGTCTTCACACTTGTTATTCTCCTATGTAAATTAAAGGAAAAATAATGGTTAGAACTATATATGTCATGCTTTCGTAGGCATGAGGCACTTACAAACACAGTTTAATTAAATATAAAATAGTTGTATAGATATCTATGCCTGTCAGAAAGAGACGGAACCCATATAACGTCAAATATCATTATCTTGAGGGTTGGATGGAGGTGCTCAATTATTTTAGTAATTATATTCTCAAATTTAGATTTCTCCGATCCACTTTATAAAGGTCCCACACCCTTTAGCAAAGATGTGACATATAAGAAAGAGAAAGAGAAATCTGTGCCTGCCTTGGATTCTTATTGAAGCAACTTGCATGCTTTTCATGTCTCTGATGGGTCATTTCAAGTACAAAAGGCACGTGGCAAACATGTTTATACAAACAGGTTTGTATTGGGTTTATGTACAAAATAAATATATGCATATTATCTTATACTACATGGGTTAAATGTTACATATAGTCTTAGTGGGCAAGGCTCCCGCTATTGTGCAGGGTCTAGGGAGAGTTTGATGTATGCAGCCTTATCTTTACAAGTAATAGCAGGGTCTAAGGAGGATTTGATGTATGCAGCCTTATCTTTACAAGTAGATAGACTGTTTCCTATAATAATATAAAAAAATAAACATTGAGTATATTTATTATAGGGAGAAGATTAAACAAGTGGGTTATGAGGGTTAAGGAAGTTGAGTTTAATTTATTTTTTTTCCTTCTCAACTTGTTTAATAAAATGGGTGCATTCATGTTGAGCATTAACATGTTAGTATTCAATATGAACAGAACCCAAATCATTTTCATTGCCATTTGTTGACTCTAATAGCGAGATTGTCCTCAATAAGAGGGAGAACATCATTAGTACATGATCGACTGTCTAAGGGACGAGGGAAAGACTGACATCTTTTAATTCAATTCATGGGAGACTGTTGCTTTGGACCTATGAAAGAAATGGAAGATCTTGTGCATGATCTCTTGTTAGCTATACATGTTATTGTCATTTGCATGATCTCTTGTTAGCTATACATGTTATTGTCATTTCTATAGATATTGTATTTCTTTTTAATCTATAGAATTTTTATGTCTCTTCTCCCAACAGCCATGGTTAGAGCTATAAGTAGGGTGGATTGGGTCAGGTTCAAGCCCAACCTAATCTAAGATGTAGTAGGCCAAACTCGTCATTGGCCTTCCCTAATCCAAACTCATTAAACCCAAGCCAAATATTATTATGTGGGTTTGGGCTCGATTCAGGTTGGAATAAATGAAATGTAATTTTCTAAATATTTCTTTCATTTTTTAGTATAAATGCGAATGTTAGATATATCACTAATTGAAATAGTCTATTAATGTACAATAGCCTCCTGATTGGTGCCCTAAATTTGAAAAAAAAAATTAAATAATTTACTTCTTAAGAAAATTATTTTTAATATATAACAAGTTAATCACAAGCTTGTTATATTTGTGGTTGCACAATCTTTATTGTAGAGGATGTTCACTTAAATATCACATTCATTCAAGCATATATGTGTATATAATTAGGTCTTCAAAAAAAAATATGTGTATATAATTACATATTTGAGAATAAATTTATAAATCTATTGTCACTTGTTAATATAGTTATCTTTTATAGTTGATTACATAACTACAAAGATAATGTCAAAGAAAAAAAAAAGAAAAATGGTACGTATATGTACAAATAAATACTCAATTACATATATGTATGAGAGTGTATACATAAACTCAGCTTCAACTTTGGACCTTCTGGGTTGTACAGCATGAACTCGAACCCAACCCAAACTCAACTTTGGATTATAAATGAAACCTATCCCAGAGCCAAAACTCAATGCTTAGTTCAGGCTCTTATTTGGGTTGGGTTGGGCTAGGCAGGATTTGAGCGTTCCAGGTTAGATTTACAGCTCTACTCATGGCAATTGAGTTTTTTTTGTAACTTTATTTCTTTTATTTCAATTGTCTCATTAAGAATATGTTCCCATCATTTCCGGCTCGACTCGGGAACGCGTGAGTGCGCGGGCGTGCCAGTATCTGTGCCGATGCAAGGAGTCAGAAACTTTTGACCCTAGAGCCGATTACACACAGAACCTGACGGGTTGCGATTCAAATACGACCCGACCGCCTGTGGATTTGGAGACTTCCGATTCGGAGATGGCACAGAGGATTGGGGTTTGTCCTCCAAGGTTCTTCCCCTAATTTTATGGCAACATAGATGACGGCCATATTGGTGGTGCCCGTTTGATGTAGAATCTGCAGAAACTGAGTGCCGTGTGGGGTGATGGCCACTTTAAGGATAGATAGTGATGAGAATAAATAAAAGGTGAAAAGAAAACCAACAAGATCTTGGTACCTGCCGCATGTTTCTCTATAGCCTTGATCAGAGTATAGAGAGAAGAGATCGAGGGCTGCCTTGACGATTACTGGTTCCAGGGTACACATAGTGACTGCCCTTAGCCTTGGTTGAAGGAGTAAGCGAGATCGTACCTAGCCGTGATCGGAGTAGGGCGTATCTTCTTATCCTTATCCAAGAGGAGTAAGGGGGATCTCCATGTGTAGTTGCGACATGAAGCAATAGGAGGATAGGCTACTTCATGCTATGAGGATAGCATGAGAGTAGGGTGGTCTGAGGAGACCGAATAGGGGATCTGAGGAGACAGGAATAGCTAAATGTAGTTGTGTTGTGTGTTGATCGAGAGATCTCTTTTTCTTGCCTACAGGTCCCTATTTATAAGCTACTTTGCTTAATTAACAAGTCTCCCAACGATCCCACTTTTAGGAAGTTGAACCCCATATTGTACAAACACTCCACGTTTTTAGAAAGTCGGCGACCCTACTTCCCATGTTTTTTTAGAGAGTCTTTATCTTGTGGACTTTTTCCCAGCCTCCTAAGTAATGGTGGGTTTATTAACGGACCCCACTTCCCTAATTTAGGGAGACTTGTAGCTACATAGGATTATTTTAGGAAGACTTGTATCCACATAGGGAGAGGAAGCTATGGCAGGTGTAAACAGGATAATAATAAAAATAATAGTAGTAGTAGTAGTAGTAGTAGTAATAATAATAATAATAATAATAATAACACTAATAATAATAATAATCAATGTGCCCTTTTCCACTTTTTTTTTTAAAATATAACTCATCATTATCATGGTCATAAGCCAATTCCCACCAAAGTGGGATCAACAACACAAATCTTGTCTCTCCATCCCACTCAATCAAAATCTCATTTTCAATTAATTTATGTTTTTATAAATCTTATTTTATAGACTTCATCCATATCGTTTTAGGTCTCTCTCTTGCTCGCCTTGGCCCTTCAATTTGCATACTCTCACACCTTCTAACAAGTGTATATCTAGATCTCTGCTTTATATAACCAAATCACCTTGACCTACTTTTCTCAATTTTATCTCTAGTGCATGCTATGCCTAATCACTTTCGAATGTCTTCATTTCTTATTTTGTCTTTCTTAGTTTTGTCACATGACTATCTTAGCATCCTCATCTGGATAACACTCATTTTCTACTCTATCATACTAGGGTCTTTATATATATATATAACTGAAGAAGCTAATTATCGGTATAAGCTTTTATTGTAAAATTAAATAAGGAAAACAAAAACTTATTGCTTATTAAGACTTTTGAGTTGAATGACCCTACCATGATTTTAGGCACTAATGTCTAATACAAAGAAAATATCAAGAAAGCTCTAATCAAGATGCCCCTTTCCTTCTTCTTCTTTTTTTTAACCCATTGTTTAATCTCCTTAATGTGGAAAACAAATCCTTGCTCAAGTTGCACAATTAATCTCATCACCTTTTAAACGTGATAAAGTAAACACCTTATAATTTTGCAATTAAACATAAAAATCTACTCAAAGTTTTAGTGTTAGACTTAACTCCCTTTTTTTTTCTCAAAACTTAAGGGATAATTGATAGAAAAGAATCAAAAGACAAGGCGTCATTTGGCATTCATTTTAGGAACTCATTCCATAGTTTAAAATGAGTTCCCATAACAAATTGGGTGTTTGGTTGGAATTTGGGAATGAGTTTTCCTCAAATGAGTTTCAAAAAATGCACTAAAGAGAGGAATCATCCTTAATCCTGTTTTTGCTTTTTGAAAACTAATTTTGTAAAAGTGCAAAAGCATACATATAATATTTAAAAACTCTGAAGGATAATATTTAAAAACCCTGAAGGATATATTTGGAAGTTGTTTGAAAGATTCCTGTGTATGAAAATGTTAGAGTTATCATCCACCAAAAGTTCTTTTAAGTAAAAGCAAATGCAAACTTGTAATATTTATAAGCTCTACAAGACTGAAACGTTATTCACCAAACATCAAATCCAACTAACTTCTCTTTTAATTCGTTCAAACTGGTTTGGGGAGTGAGTAACTCATTCCGAGGATTGAGAACGAATGCCAACAAGACCTTACAAGATTCTAACTATCATTTTTGCTCTTCTTCATCATTATTATGTGCCTCCACCTCTTTATCCTTTGGGTCATTGTCATTCCCAACTGGATTTGATGTCCTATCCTTTTTTCAACCCAAAATTGTAAGCAATGTAATGATAATTAATAGAAAGTAATCGAAAGAAAAGTTACCATTCTTCGCATTAATTAAGATGTCGATTCACCTATTTATGTTCTTATCTCTGTTTTTATTCTTTAGATTTGATGTTCTACTTTTTTCTACCTAGAGATAATAAATATAGTTTTTGTTTTCAGATTAATGTATTAATCTCTTCTTAACACAAAGGCAATAGTAATAAATTTTTTTCCTTGTTTTCTATCTCAATTTTTGTGTTATAATTAAAGTTTGACCCCCTTTTTTTCTTAGATTTTGATGTCTAAATCCCAAATCATTTAGGTGTAGAGCTTTTTTATTCTTAAAATTATTAAGAGACAAGAGAAGGGCATTTGTCCTTTCTTAAATCTAAAGACATGGTCTAATAAAAAATATTTTATATTCTTTCTCTAAATGGTACATTAACATATTATCTATATTATATAAACCGCAAGGCGCCGCCTTGGGAATCCCACCAAGAGAAATGTGAGACTTTACAAAATAGCCCTTACACATCATTATGAAGATTTATTAATAAAAGGGTACAATAATCAAAACTGTCCTAATTTTTTAAACTTAACAATAAATTGTAAAACTGTCATTTACCTCTTTCTTCATACATGCAGTAATTCACTTACACCCGATTAGTCTAGATGTCAAGACACCACGGAAAATAAAATGATAAAATAACAAAAAACAGAATATATATAATAAATGGAATTAATTTTTTGATAACGCAATTATGCACCTCTTTAACATAAACTAAAACCAATTTTTTTTGTTTTATCATTTTCTTAATAAAAAAAAAAAGCCCGGCAACCATTAATTCTCAGGTTAACGAAATATATGTATATCTCTCAAGTCCAATTGCAGGCTAGAAAAGTCTACGGGCCCGTTTGGAATTCATTCTACAACATGGAGAAACTCATTCCCTAGATGGGCTTGCACACTCGAGTTGAGAAAAGCTTGGTCTAAATGTTTGTCATTCTCAATTTTGGGAAACTCATTCCATGAATGGGTTTGCACAAGTTGATAGAAGCCAAGGTTTAAATTTTCGGAAACCTATTTTCCGTTCTTACAAAGGTTATAAATATTACAAGTTTGTCATTATTCTAACTTAGAAGAGCTTATCATATATAACAGGTCTATTCTTGTCATATAAAAAAAAAATCTTTATAACAATTTTCATGTATTCCGCTGAGACTTTTTAAATATTATAAAATCCAGAAAAGAAAAAAGGGCTGGATTCCTCTTTTTACGCCTTGTTTGACATTTGTTTTGGTAGCTAATTCCAAAGTCCAAAATAAACAGCAAACGAGGCCTAACTAATTAACGCCCGCCTACGTTGTCATTTTCAGTGGACACGTGGTCATATTCATGTGTGTGTACGATTACGTAGGGAGGACGCCAATGTCTACTAAAGTGGGCTTTCTTATTCGTGGATTTGACCATCTTAAGGTGGGGATCACGGGACTCGGTAGATTAAGAAAGACGGAACAAATACCCGTAGAGGGTCCCCAATACCTTTAACGAGTCAACACTTTTATTTTACCACGTGTCGTATCACCTGATTACAGCCAGTTAAAATCCAACACCTGTCCGGATCAGGTTCGAAGCCCCTGGCTCGACTTTTTGCAAATTTAAAAACATACACTATAGATGTTTGCATTTACGAAAATACCCCAGACCAAAGACCAAAAGGACCCAACGGCACTTACGAAAGTACGAAGACAACTAGAATATATTCTCCGAGAGGAAGGACAGTCAAATGGGATCTCGACTGTACAAGTGGCGCACCAAGATTGTCCTCTGGACCCACCGTTTGTTTATTGTTTCCTTATCTTTGGTAAAGATTCAACTTTACGGTTATCTTATTCACTTTAATCTTTCAGGGAAATGTTCGCCCAAAGAAGGAATACCTAGGGATGTAATCTAACGGCTATAATATATACAATATACATGCATTGACAATAATAATACACGTAATTCAGGTTTCGGGTTGGTTCAGTTTATCTGATTAGTCAACCCAAAATGGAACCAAACGAATTCAATACTTTTGGAACCAAAACCAAATTGAAAATATTAGAAGCCAAACCAAACAACCCAAAGACAGTTTAGGTCGAGCGGTTTTCAGGTTTTCACGATCCAAGTTGCACCAAGCGTTAAAGATGGGTCGGATATTTATCTGATATTGATCCTAAAAAATGTGAGTTCGGATATGAGATATAGATATGTGATTTGAATAAAGATATCACTACAAAAAAAGAGCACTTTTACCGACGGTAGACTACCGCCAGCGAAAGGAATATATCAACCGGTAAAAGCATGACCGGCGAGAGACCACAGCGTCGCTGGCAATACGATCGTTGTTTGAATTAACGGCGGTAATAGATAACCGACGGTATTAATTGATGACGAAAGGACGACGCCTGCGATTTTCCGCCGCAAAATGACAAGCTTTACCGGCGGTAATTACCTACTGCCGCCTATTATTTACTATTTAACGGCAGTGAGGGGTACCGCCGCCTTTATTTTTTTTAATACCATCGGTAATATCCTCCCGCCGGTAAATATTTAAACCAATTACCAGCTCCTTCTTTCCGCCTTTGAAACTCAATCCTTTTCTCGGCGGTAATACTCTACCACTGGTAAAAGTTCATTTAACGAAACTAAGGTCTTTTTAGCATCAGTTGTGACCGCCGATTATTCATGCTTTTAGCGACGGTAACAATTACCTCTGCTAAAAGTTACCGCCGCTAAAAGTAATACCTGCAGAAAACAAAAATTCGTTAGTTCTTATCCATTCCATTCATTACAAATGCATTTTGTAGTAACCTGTGAGCAATAAAAAAATTTCCCTACGATAAATAAAACTATAGAAAGCAAAAACTAAATAACGAAAAGAAATCCAACTTTATACAAATCCAAAAATAAAAAACACAAAATATAAATATCATCCAAATTAGCACAATCAACATGTCCAATTAGGCACGCTATCTGACATTCCTGCATGAAATATAAAATTCATTAGTATTTAATCATACTTTGAATTTACACACCTTAAAAACACTAAATGAAAAAAAAGAATAAAAGATAAACATTCAATTTACTAGTTACAAACCTTAAATAACAACATCTAGCAATGATCAGGAGAGTTGTCTGGCGTTTGGTGTGAAGTATTTTCAGCTTCAGATGATTGTCTAGCCTATAGTATAAGTAATAAAGATTCATCATTAAATGTACATATTAAGATAATGTAAAAAAGTGAAAACTATTTTAATTATTGTATGCATACTACCTGCCCTGCAAATGAATGGAATAAACGTCTAAGCTCTGCTATCTATCTGTTAGCTCGCTCCCCCTGTTCCTCTTGTAGTCGCCTCTCCTCTTCCAATTGTTCCTTGAGTCTATTTAATTCTTGCGAATCAGCTACCAGACAGCTTAAGGAGGAGGCCCACATTTTAGTGGGAGTGACTCCTATCCCACAACATCTTACTTGACCATGGGTGCAAGCCCCATGACCTATGTGTAGATGTTGTCACGAGAGGTACCATTTGGCGTGCCAGCAACCATAAGATTTCTCATTTGCTCTTGCCAAAAATATGTGAATAACTTAAAAAACATGATTTTCATGAATTTATTACATATAATTAACTATAAGATTTTAATTCAACTTACAATCTTATTTGCAGCATCCTCATTAACCGGGAAACTGTCCTTCCGTAGATGCGTATGGATGAAGGTCTCTGCTCGCCTCGTCAGTGGCGATGTTGCCGGTAAGGAAAGCTCCACGGTGACGGCAATGTCCATGGCGACAATGAGGTTAATGGCAAGTTGAACTTAGCTAGGGTAAAGCTTATGACCAATCGGTGGCTAGGGCAATGTCCACAGCGAGCAGGAGCAGACAGCGACTAAACGACGTTGTCGACGACGCGTGAAGTCAAAACTTAGGGTAAAATGCAACAGGGAAAAGGGTAAAACGTGCGTAGAGGAGTATTTGCACAAAGGTAAATGGTGATTTTTCATCGGCGGTAACTAAGACCCGCCGGTAATAAGCTACGGTAATTACTAACGTCTTTTACAGGCGATATAAGTTACCGCTGGTCAAATGAACAGCTTCACTGGCGGTAATTTCCGCCGGTGAATACTTATCGTACCGGTGGTAAACAATTACCGCCGTTAAAAGTATTATAGCGGTGGAATTTACCGCCACTATATATCGTACGCGCGCAAGATACATCTCGCGTGAGATTTTTTTTTCATAAACTTTTAAAGGCGACAATCGTGTTTCTTGCCGGTAAATATCTTTTTAGTGACGGAAATTGTCTACTGCCAGTAAAAGCCCACCTTCTAAACCCCTTTTTTTTTCCATGTATGGAATTACGGATTCGAAATTCGAACAAGATTCGTACCAAAATTAACATATTATATATATAATTTCAATAACCTAGATTAGAGACAAGTCAAACCATTTGTATAAACTATGGTTGAACCAACCTTATTAAAAGCAAAAAAAAAAAACGAAGGGTAGTGACAAATTGAACCAACCTTATCAAATTTGATAGTTAAAATTGATTTTAGAGTTTTAGATTTAAATCAGATCAAATTCCGATTTCAGTTATTCTATCAATTCAAATTCGAATTTGAGTCAAGCTTAAACTTTTCAGTCGAATGCTCAAATCCAGATGCTATATGTGTATTCGGTTTCGAATTCAAATTTAAGGCTCCGTTTGTTTTGATGTAAAACGTTTTCTTTTGGAAAACATTTACATCGGAAAATGTTTTCAGGAAAATCAAAGTTTTTCAAGTGTTTGGATGGACATTGGAAAATAGATTTGAAAATGAGAAATTTTCATTTTCTTATGTTTGGAATAAATGAAAATAATCAAGGAAAACTTTTAAAAAAAGATATACAATTAAATAGGGGTGCAACTCTGTCCAGGTCAAACCGAACCCAAAACGACCCAAACTGACTTCGGTTCGGTTTGGATAGTTGTTTAGTTCGGTCCAAAATTCTAAACCAAACTAAGCCAATTCGGTTTTGAGTTGAATGCTTGGCTAAACAGAACCAAACCAAACCGAATTCATATATTTGCCCAAACCGAACTGAACCAACCTAATATATTATATATAATAAAATATATATTAAAATTTGAAAGTTTACCTTTAAAATTTGAGGATATTATAAACAATACCCTTGTTTGAGCACAAGCATGTGTTGGTCTAACCTGAACCAAACCGAACATAATCGATTTCATGGAATTCGGTTCGGATTGGTTCGGTTCGGGTTTTGGTTTTCTTATTTATTTTGGGTTCGATTTATAATTTCGGTTTTTAATCTGGTTCGGTTTGGCTCGACTATAAATATTTTCGGTTTAGTCTTGGGTTGGCCTCAACCCGAACCGACCCGAGTTACACCCCACATTTAAATGGTATATCATTTTCCGGAAAATGACATACGGGATTTTCAATGGTAAGTCATTTTCCGGAAAATAGCTACCTTTTAGAAAAATCATTTTACACCGTATTATATTTTACATGAAAACAAACACGCGGAAAACCTCATTTTCCGTCGAAAACATTTTCCGTATTTGATTTTACATCAAAACAAACAGAGTCTAAGTATAAAATATCTGTCGGATTTTGGATCAAATTTATCATTATTTTCCTTTTACGGTATGAATTCAGACCCATTGCCAGCCCTACGTTGCACACCTGCGCATAGATATTTTGGTATTTAATATATTTTTTTGGTAACGTTTTGGTATTAAATATTTTTTTTGGTAGTGGTTTTGGTATTAAATATAGGTATAAGAAAAAGGGAAATCGATTTTTAATGTAAATATTTCTACCAAAAAATTTTTTTAATGTAAATACAGGCTGTACGAGAACATATGTGAAGAAATACTGAGAAAACACGTCGCCTAAATCGTACAAATGCAGCCGCATACGAAGATTACTTAAAAAATGGTGTCAGCCGTCGCTTTCAATTCATCTGCTGTCAACCAAAGTGCGCGGCGGGAACTGCTGCAGTTGAACGCTTACGAAGGGAAAAAGTTTCTCCACGTGGTCGAAATGACGACCCATTATTCCCCACGTGCTTTAATTCCTGCACCTTCCTTCGGACTCGCTTGTTCTATATCTTCCTCTCTCTCCCTCGTCTGCATGTTCCGTCTCCGTGAATCGCAAGATGGATGGGCGGAAGGAATTAGGGTTCTTCGTCACAGTCTCGGTCTTTGTAAGTCTCGTCGCTCTCGTCGGCTTGGCCGTGGGAGGAGCGGTGGTGTCGTCTGATCACGATTTCTCTTACCTTGAGAGGAGCTATTTGAGTGCGAGGGATTTGGTTTGGAAGAACGGGAGTTTGCTTCGCCGGAGGCAGCGGTCGTCGCCGGCGTTGGAGATTTCAAGGTGTGGAGGAGCTTGGAGTGAGGAGTGTTCGGAGGAGGTTCTGGCTCTGGCGAAGCAGCCGCAGATGGTAGAGTGGTTGAAGGGGTTGAGGAGGAGGATTCATGAGTATCCGGAACTGGCTTTTCAGGAGTTCGAAACGAGTCGGTTGATTCGCGATGAGTTGGATCGGATGGGAGTTAGTTACAGGTTTCCGATGGCGGAGACGGGGATCAGGGCCATGATTGGAACCGGCGGTCCGCCATTTGTGGCGGTTAGGGCTGATATGGATGCTCTGCCCATTCAGGTATTTTGGGGTTTCTTTGAAATCTTGAATTGTGAGTATTCGTGATTTAGCCGTTGGGCTGATTAAATTTTAGCCATTTGTGGAAGTTAATTTCATGTTTTGTCCTGTTGGCTTCTGAATTATTTGGGAATTTAAGTGTCTCTGGCTTCTGATGTTAGTGGGGCTTAATGAAGTCGATTATGTTTGTTATGAGCATCTCCATGAAATTCTGTGAACCACTGTGGAATAAGAGAGGTTGATGGCTTTAATTCACCTCGGAGGTCTAAGAGAAATTTATTAATTGTGTGGGGTTTGTTTCAGGAAGCGGTTGAATGGGACCACAAAAGCAAAGTTCCTGGTAAAATGCATGCTTGTGGTCATGATGCACATGTGACCATGCTTATTGGTGCGGCCAAGATATTGAAGAGCCGTGAACATCATCTAAAGGTTTGAATGCTCTTACTCCTCTGCAATTCGTACTTGTTTTTAATGTCTTGATTCTCTTGCTGGGAATAGAAAAGCAATATTTGGGTTTTTTGAACTTCAGCTTTTGTCGCTATTTTATTTTTGATTTTTTTCTACTTGGAAACTCCATAGCTGAATGGAGAGTAGATTACTAAAGATTAAGCATCTAAAATTTGCTCGGGAGATCATTTTGGTTTATTTTTTATCTGTACTGTTCAAAAGATCTTCATTATTTGATAGGCCAGTTTATATATCTAAGAAGATTTGAGAGCTTTAATTACATTTGAATGTTTTTTTGGCCAAAAAGGAGGCTTCAATGGCTAGACATCAACCACTATATTACCGTGGTTGGGAGATTAAATTTGTGGATTGTGTTTGTGTTGATTTGGGAAGGAAAAAAAAAAGTATTGCAAAAGTTAGGCTCAAGATTGCTCTGTAGGACTATAGTGTAATTGGAGACTTTTGGTTAAATTAATCTTGCATATAATTTTCGTTGTCTCTGCATCAGGGGGGAAGTTTGGATTTGGGTAGACCCTGATTGTACCTTAAGCACAAAATGATAATTACATGCAATGGGGATTGAGGACCGATCACTTTTTCTTTTTGGTAAAGATTGAGGACTGATCACAGATGACAATTCTCAACCTTCATCAAACCCAATCTTGTGCTCAAATGACTTTGTATATAATCTACAATTTAGATGTTTTATAAACCAACCATTCTTCAGTTTAAATATGTATGAAGAATTTCTTATATGGTTTTTGAATGTGAAGAATTGGTATTAAAACTTTTTTTTTTGTCTGGCTGTTGATAGCTGCTCAACATGCTTGCTCTTAATATAGATTAGAATGTTATATCTCTTTACTCTAATCGCATAATTCATCCTAGTATACAAAAAAAAAATTTTAATCTGGCCTTAATTCCTCACATTTCATCATTGTTGAATTTTGAGGGCCAACACTACTAGCATAAGGTCCCCATGCTGTGGAGTTCAGAGTTGATTTGTTATCTGATGTCATCTTGGTATGGGTTTTAAGTCTAAATCGGTAATTGTTTTTCCTTTTTAAGTGAAATTAACTATTGTATGCATGAAAATGTTTCAGTATTAGAGCTGTATGTAATCTATTTAGGTTCTAGTTTATCCCACCTGGTCCTGCTGCCTAATGCACTTGTCATATTGCTAGAACAGGGAACTGTGGTACTTCTATTTCAGCCAGCAGAGGAGGCTGGGAACGGTGCAAAGCGAATGATTGAAGATGGGGCTCTGGAAAATGTGGAGGCCATATTTGCTCTTCATGTATCCCATGAGCATCCAACTGCAGTCATCGGCTCAAGGCCTGGTCCCTTGCTTGCCGGCTGTGGCTTTTTCAGAGCTGTCATAAGTGGCAAAGAAGGCCGTGCTGGGAGTCCTCACCACTCTGTTGACCCTATTTTGGCTGCATCTGCTGCTGTAATTAGCTTACAGAACATTGTTTCCCGTGAAGCAAATCCATTAGACTCGCAGGTGCATAATCTTGAGAAACTTCCCCTTCAATTATGCTTTGGACCTTATTGTTTTTCTCTTAGACAGAATTATTCTACTATTGATAGTTTTTTTTTTTTTTTCTTTTTTGTGTCAAAGGGAAGTTTGAAACATTTATTTAGTGGTCAACTTTGTTTATATGGATTTTAGGATGATTGCTTGATGGATTCTATATTATAATATTCTTTTGTGGACCTTAATTTGGAGCATTAAGAAGTGTTCCACTGTCATCTCTACTTTCCATTTAATAAATAAATCCAAGAATATTCCTGGCTTCATATTGATAGAGGAAACATGTGCAAATTGATCAACCAACCACTAAACAATGATTATGAAATTCAGGCATTATCAAATGCATGAGTTTCATTCGTGCATTCCTCAGTGACTTCACTTTAGTCAAATATTTGATGATTGTCAATCTGGAATGCCTGGATTTTCTAACATTGTTTCGAATTTGTAATTTTCCTTTCAGGTTGTGTCAGTGGCCTCATTTGTTGGAGGTGATAATCTCGACCTGATTCCTGAAAGTGTTGTCATCAGTGGCACATTCAGGGCTTTCTCAAACACAAGTTTCTACAAAGTCCGCCAAAGAATAGAGGAGGTTTGTGGCAACACGAGATTCAATTATGATTTATGGGCTACTGTCCCCAGTTTATTTGGACACAGTTTTGTAGACTGGTCAGATGTAATAGCTAACTGCATCTGTTTGTTGTGAACAGGTGATCGTAGAACAAGCTAGCGTTTTCAGATGTTCAGCCACTGTTGACTTCTTTGAGAGAAAGCACAGCATGTATCCTCCCACAGTGAATGACGAGCACATGTATGACCATGTGAGAAAAGTGGCCATTGATTTGGTTGGCGCCGAGAACTTTAGGGTTGTCCAACCAATGATGGGTGCAGAAGACTTTTCCTTCTACTCAGAGGTGGTCCCCGCAGCCTTCTTTTATGTGGGTGTAAGGAATGAGACACTGGGTTCCATACACACGGGCCATTCTCCTTATTTCATGATTGATGAAGATGTTCTCCCTGTAGGATCTGCAGTTCATGCTGCAATTGCTGAAAGATATCTTATTGAGCACAGTTGAGATGATATGTGCTCTGAGCATTGTTGACACTTCAAAGATATCCTTGCAGTCTTTGGTAGCTGCACGGATTGCTTCCACTTGTATTGCATTGCAGTTGTGAAGATTCTCCTCTATGTTTTATAGTTTCACAAGACTTGGTTTTGTGGAAAATTTTATTTTCTAGAGGTGACTGGAGGATGCCCCACTCATTGAAGCTATTGTTTATAGAAAATAGTTTAAAGAATTAATAGAAGTTCAATATGATTTTGTTCTGTGAAAAGCAATGACTATTTTTGTCTTGATGAGGTTGCACCAATTTTATGTAATTTTGAGAATGTCACTTCCACTCACAAGCAAAACCTTTGAGGATAATTCACTACTCTGTAAATTATAGCACCTATTTCTCAAGTAGAAGAAATATAAAGTGGCAGGTTCTTTTTCTACAAATGTAAAATGTTGAGTTGCAAATCCCACTGTAGCTCACTAGAACATCAAGAAGCTTAATGACTAACTATCATATGTCCATAACTTTTCAAGAAATTCAATTTGAAAGGATTTTTCTTATATGACAGATACATGAGGAAGCAATCATGAAATGCAAGATGTTCAAGAACCTTATGGGGAGTGGTTGGAAATCAAGATGTTAGCCAAATCTGTTCCATCTCAAGTTGAACTTAATTTCAAGTCAATGGTAGCCCAAAAGCAGTGTTCAAAGTAAAATGCAGGCATGTAAGCATGAATCAAGATGTTGCCCAAATCCATTCCATCCTCTTGATTTCAGGTCAATGGGAGCAAGAAAGCAGTGTTCGTTGTAAAATTCAGGCCTGTAGGCATGGTTCACGGATGGCAACACTTGTCAATACTGCTGTGATACCAAAGAACAAAGGTTTGCTGCTAGACCTCTGTAGACCATTCTTGTTTTCACTTGTTCAAATCATGCTTGTGCTTTTTTCTATTAGTTGACTTGTCAACATCAAATTCCAAATATGTGATGGATTTTATCAAAAAAATTTGTTAAAATGAAGCTATTCCAAGTGTGCAGTTATCGTTTTTTTAATATTTCATCATGAGTCATTCTTTTTTTTTTTTTTTTTAATTTACAACTTCAAAATGGCTCAGAATTGGAATAACTAATCCTCATGGTAAAAGTTTATCGAATCCTTGTTTTTACTTATTGTTTCTTGTCATTTTAAAATGCCATTCCTGACTAAAACAAAATCAAGTTTCTGGACAGTTTCCTGTACTTTCGCATTTCATAATTTGTTGTGTATGAACTAGGAGTCCAAATTTTTCTCAGGGGAGACTACATGACTTGTTACTCATACTACATATAGAGTTCTTATGCATTCAGTCATACTTTAGAGAGATTTCATCTGTATTCCTTATATTTCTTTAGAAAGAAATCATGTAAAGAATTTTTTGTTCTTTCTGTTACCAACTGATGATTGTAAATTTGAATATGTCCTTTAACCATGTTGGAAGAATCTTTTGACATCTACAACAAAGTCGTTGGACATCAAGATATCTTGAGAACTTATCCAAACTATATCTACTTTTAGAATATTTCTGAGTTTATAGACTAGTAGAAAAGCTAAACTTTTGACACATGCACAGGAGAACCTAAAACACTGCTTAAAGGAAATAAGAAAAAAAGGAAAATCATGAGTAAACTCTGACACGTGCACATAGAAGAACCTAAAGCACTGCTGAAAGGAAATAAGTAAATAAGGAAAAAGAAGGGGGGTGGGGGGGAATCAAGAAATCTTTTTAATTTTCATTATTTGTCTATGTGCCTTTTGAACATAATATTATGTTTTCTTTTGTAAATGTTGTGCATGTATTATGTTTGGCTTGTTTATAGGTTTTGTTTTATCATTGGTGATTGAGCTTTGATGGGTAAGTTTGATTCTGTTTGCTTTCATGATAGAATTTTGAAATGCGTCATGCATTGAGTATTTACAGAATTTGGGATCAATAACAAAATCAAATGCGTCATGCATTGAGTATTTACAGAATTTGGGATCAATAACAAAATCAAATGTGTCATGCATTGAGTATTTACAGAATTTGGGAGTGACAACCCTGTCAACAGTTACAAAAACTATTGAGAAACAAACTGTGGTAGCCTTAAAATTGGCAAAAGGTGCTGAAATGCTTCTCAAATGGAAACCATGGTCACTGTACCATATGAAATCCTGAATATCTTGATGTTTGGATGTCATACGGCTAAATTAGTTCCTTTTAGGATGTTTTGAAATTCTGAACAAGGATTATTTATGCATCACAACCTGCACTGAAGCTGCAGTCTTGCTGGAATGTAGAGGCAGCAATGGATTCAGCTTTGTGTTTGGTGTTATGTATTAAAGTTGTTGATGCTCAAACCATAATCCACCCATTTAGTAAACAGTTGTATAACATAAACCTGGACACAACCTGGTTTAACCTATGATAGCCATCTAACCCTATTCAATGCCCCTTTTTATATAATTAACATGATTTTTTTGTTTATATCTCTATATGAAGCAATATTTAACGTATGTTTTCAACATAAAGAAATATGAATATGTTATGTGAATAAATAGGATATGAAAATCAGTTGCCTAGAAGCTTAACTCAAAATGACTCATTTATTTTAGGGTTGACATGAACTCGGTTTAAGAAACATCAACCTCATCCCATCTAAGTACAATAAGGTTGGCAGGTCAAATTAAACATTGCATCTCCACTGATGTCAATACAGGATTTGTGAAAGAATGCTGGCTGGTCCGCCTGGAATGGTGTTACTTATCCTTGAACAGGCATCCATTCTGTCAAAAATAAAATTTAGACACTAAGAAAGAAAAGGATTGGAAAAATGGCAGTAACTAACAGTCTAAAACCACTATAATAATCATTTTTTAGTGAAACAAATTTAGTTATAGTTGGGGTGGGTCATGTTTAGGTATAAAGTGAGTTTCTATTAGACCAACATAGGCTTTAGGTTACCAGGATGCTTCAAAAATCAGATTTGACAGAGAAGAATTTTTGTCGTATTATCTATTGTAGCTTCTGAATTGAAAGTCTTTTAATCTTCCTTGGAACAAATCAGCATTTTTTGGTGCAAGATATGAAACTTTGGGTGCTATGGGTGGACACTGCCTGCTGTTCTTGCACTTCTTTAATCTCTCTGTGGAATGCTGTATTAACAACAAGCTTTTACTGGTGTATCTGTGTATCTATGTAGCTGATCATTTTAACTGAATATTTCTTCCGTCTTCTCCTAATAGAATGGAAGAAACACCACTTGGTCATGCAGCCATTTTTGGTTCTATTCCAGTTTATACTGATATGGGCGGTGGGTGAACTAGTTGAAAATATTTAATGGTAAAAAATCCATTCCTATCCTTTGATGGATGTATTTTTAGTACCACGATTGCATATTTATGTTTGATTTCCTCTCTTTCTTTTCATTTTATTTCCTCTGAACAGTAAAATGAAGTGACATATCCTCATAGCAAACCCTGATTATCATTATAACGCAAGCATTCTCATAATACAGCAGTCTATTTATGTGATCTAGAACTACCACATTCTGGTATTCAGATTCTATGTTTGTTTGGAAGAAGCAACTTTAATGTCTGATACATATGAGAGCATTATATATCATCCTTAAGAATGCTTCTATGTGAATGAAAATTTTGTATGAATTTTTTGCATAATTTTTATAGATATCTAGCTGATCCCACTTGTTTCTGATTCCTGATGCGTTGGACTTGCAGGTCAGTCGGTCTTGAACAACACCCCTTTTTCTGCTAGAAACTCTTGAGGGAAGTTATGCTGGATTCCTCTTGAAAAGAACATGGAACTTCAGGAAATAGTTGCCTTCATCAATGGTATTTTTCTTTTGCCTCTTGGGATCTTGGATTAATCAAATTATGGTGATGTAATGCCTTACTAGAAAAAACGGGAGTATTCCCAAGTGTTTAAACTACTAGGAGCATCTATATTTTAAAACAGTAGAGACGTTTTATGTATTTATGACAATTTACCAGGGATTTATATATGACTATCTAGATCCTTTGCTTATTATCCTCTCCTAATCAGGAATTTAGTAGAAGTAAAGTCTCTTCTAAAATTTATTTTTATATTTGTTTCCAAATTCCTCGAGGTAAATAGGTACTGATGATCTTCTTTTGTTTTTTTGGGTAGGAAAAACAAAATAAATGTAATAGTTAATATAAATAATACGTGTCATGACGCTATCCAACATATTCCTCTTTTACAACAGTTGCAAAATTTAGTGGAAGTTCAGCTTTCCAGAAACAAGAAGAGTAGTTCAAGCCAAAATTTGCAAGGGTGTCCGCAGCTTTTATTAGCCTCCCTGTGGTTTATTAGTTCTTGAAATGAAGTTTCAGGAATAGAAGGCCTCTCGAAAGAGTACTAGTTGCTAAACCAAAGCTGAGTGTTCGCTATGGACTGATAAATCTTACTAGAAGTCACCTTGCAGATTTCAGCAACTTTCCATTACTGTATGGGTGTGAGATTTCTAAGCTTCGAGGGTGATGTGGTGTTAGGGCTGGCACTCGGTCGAATACAATATGAATCTATTATGATCCGAATCCAAATTGAAAATATAAAACCGATATCTGAATTCGATCCGAAATCCGATGGATCTTTTATATATGAATCAAAATTTGAAACCGAATTAGTATACAACATCCGAATTTGATATTCGACCGAACAAAAAATTAGATCTGATTTCAGCCTAAAACTCAAAAAACAATTTTAACAATTAAAGCAAATTTAACTATCAATTTTACCATGAAAACTAATGAGCCATAAAAATATTAAAGCAAGATATGAGTAAGGATGGTTCAACTATGGTTTATACAAAATTTACAAATGGTCTAACCTTTCTCTAGTCTAATTTTGTGTACTGTATATGTTGATTTCGGTTCGGATCTTATTCGGATTGAATATGGGCAGATTCGAATTCGGTTGGATCCAAAATTTGATATCTGTATTTGAACCACAAATCTTGTAACATCCCGGAACTGGACATATTCATTAAAACTATATGCCGACTCCTAGACATTAGATAAGGTCCCAATAGCACTTCCTAAACCTGATTAGCCAGTTAACATCAAAGTGTACTAAAATTTAAAACAAAATAAAATAAATAAAGCGTGGGTATAAGTGTTAACGAAATCTAAACATATATATACATATCCAAATAAAAGTCTATAGATATAGTTCCACTAAGTTTCACATACACTCTCTCTCTCTAAACAATATTTACATGATCCAAAAAGACAAAAAAACTATAAAAGAAAAATCTCTAGTTCTAGCCCGGAAAATAATAATCCTTTGGACGATAGACATCCGAACCATTATTTCTGTCTACCCCAGCACGTATTCGCTCTGCAGAATTTTCTGAAAACAAAACCAATAAACAAAATGCATTAGAATTTATTCCCCGTAAGTAGCAAATGCATGCTAAATACAATTTATGCAGATTATAATACAATGTAGTCGTTAAATCCTTACTCAAACAATCTCCGAAAGTTCAATAATTTCAACAGTATTCAAGAGTTATAATATAATGAGAAGATAAAATCAAAATCAATCCAAACCACGGTATCAGTAAACCACAATCAATTACAAAGATGTGTCAATGTAGGACTCGTGGATTAGAATACCTTGGGTGATTTAACACTAGTGTCCAATTCGCCACCTTACGGCTTACAAGGAAAGACCTAGTTAGTGTCGTTCTTCCAAAGCGGAGTACTCACGCATAAAACACGCATGAGTTGGCAAGTACAACCTAATCAACCAGTTAGTAGGAGTTAGTGATTATAGCATATTTGAATATATTAAACCATCGAGTTGACCTAACGGGTTGTTGCAGTTCACCCGTACAGAGGGTGACCTTAATTCTGTAGTGGATGCAAGTTCACTACCCTCGTCTCCTCACGAACTAGGTGAACGGCCGTCCACTACCCACAAATCAGTGAAACACATGCTGAACAAGAGTATTAATTCGACACAAGTCACTCCAACACACTATCTGGCTTAGAAATGGATCCAACTCTACAACCAAACCCACTAGACCATAAAAACAAACCACTGTTTTCATATACTCAATTATAAACAATCTCACAATTCTGAGCTTCTAGGGTGAATTTAGGTTCACTACCCACAATGCCTCAAAGTATGTGGTGAACTTGAGTTCACTACCCCCATAATCCATATTTGTGGTGGATGCAGGTTCACTGCCCCCAATTAGGGTGAACAATAGCCCACCACCCCCAACTAAGGTGAATAGCAATCCACTACCCACAAATATCCACGTCTGTGGTAGATGCGAGTTCACTACCCCCAGCTCTCACAGCAAGGGTGAACGGCAATCCACTACCCACAGAATCAACATGCCATATACTATACTTGTGCAATTCATAGATAAAACTATTTCCAAATCATCTCAATGTAAGTGTTATTAGATCTAATTATTTATGAAAGATCACTTCTATATAGAAAATGTATAATTTATGGCATAATTCAGGGTTTTCACTGATTATTAATTTCTAACTCATTTTGTGACTAAACATTAATTATTTACCAAACTAAGAACTCACTTTTGATTACAGTATACATTAAATACTCAAACTAAATTTTATTATTCAATTGACTAAATCTTAAAAATTTATTATGATGTGAACTAATTTATAATTAAAATTTCATTCTTTTTTTATATAGGGCGCTTGGCTTGATCGCCTGAGCGCCCCTATTAATGCATTTAACATGGTCACTTGGCCCATTGCCTGGGCGATTGGGTTGAGTGACCCTTATAGTTTTTTGGTCACTTGGCTTTGATGCTAAGCGACCAGAAACCCCAAATTTACGAAGTCTTTGTTTTCCTGATTTTAAGCTACAAAACCAATTTTTTCACTCTAAATCACTTAACGAACATTAACAAACATGCAAGAAGCAAAACCTAACAACCTACCACTCAATTTACACTGTATAATTTGTTCGATCCAAATCAAAACGCTTGAACTACCGAAATCTCATCTGAAACAAAACGAACATTATTTTTTTGTTGAAACCAAAACTTCTACACAATCTAAGAGTAAAAGATGCTACTTACAGCAGGTTATAGATCTGGCCTCTTCTTCTTCCTCCGCTCTCCTTCCCTCTCTTTCTGTTCTTCCTTTCATCGACTTTCAACAAACAACCTGAAAGTTCTAGGTTTGTCGGATAAACTTATAACTAACTTAAACTAGCCAAACCGGTTTTACTTAAAATGAACCGACCCAACCAAACCAAACACAAATCAATTAAACCGGTTCACTTAAAGTATACCAACCCGAACCAAACCAAATCAATTGTTTCTTTTAAATTTTATTTAATTAATCTAATTAAATCATTTAATCTCTATTTACTCTTAATTAAAAATATTTAAAATTACAGTATCTTACAATCTACCCTCCTACAAAATAATTTCGTCCTCGAAATTCACATCATAACTTATCACAATAATTTGCAAAAATAACTTGAAGAAAGTATTATAACTTTATTGTTCACCTTCCCTATACATAGACGCGTTCACCCATGTGAAGATTGAGAGAAAAATTAGGAAATTCTAGCTTAATTTAATTCATATCATAGTTATACAACACATTTAGTTTAGTATCATTATATCAATATCACTATCCCATTTATATAGAGTTAAATATTTAGGTATTTGTCTAGCATTGGCCGATGCTCTACAGTACCTAAATACAACTAGGCACAATTGGCTCATCATTCATTAACATGCAATATAATGTACAATAGACATGCAGTATAATCAAACAACAGAAATTTCTTCATCTTTCATATCAATATCAATTATTAAACTATTCTACTAATTGCATCAGGATCAATTATCATGAATTAAATCATAATAAATGATTTCTATATTACCTTAAGATTATCTGAAAAGTTCTGGATATCTTCTCATCATCTCATCCTCCATTTCCCAAGTAATCGCCTTAGTTGGCAAAATTACTTTTACCAAATAAATTGTTCTGTTGCACAAAACTTGCGCTCTTCGGGCTACAATTTGCATATTTCTTGATAAATCTGATGGGTTCTCAGGTATCCTAATCTCTACTATATATAAAGCGAGGTGCCCTTTTTGGGAATCGTGCCAAACAACAAGTTACAACTTTCACAAAATGCCCATCTTCTGTATAGTTTAGTTTCAATAATACAGGGCTATACCTGTCTCAACTCAATATTTTCGTTCAAAAATAATTAGTTTGTAACTACCCCACTTCTCCTCTCTCCCCACTTATTCTCTCTCCACGTGCAGTTTTAAAACCACTCCCTCCCTTTTTTACGTGCGTGTAGTACTACACGTGAGCCCTGCTAGTATGCATTATATGAGGGTCTTCACATAAGAAGCTCTGAGTAGGTAACCCAGGGATATTAAAGAAAACAATCTTGTGACAACAGTCCAAGACAATATGATACTTGGCCATCCAATCCATCCCTAAGATCGCACCGAAAGTCATCACACATCTGAACCTCCATTAAATCTATTGAAATTTTCAAATTTCCCATCTGAACTATGCAGTCATGATAGGTTCTTCGGACTGCGTCAGATTGTCCTACAAGTGTACTCAAACATACCATACTCTCAGTAATTCTTGAATATGAACATATGGTGTTTAGGAATGCAGGATCGGCCACAGATGTTCTGCTTCTGTAAGACACCCCAAAATTGCACGATTTTTGATAAATCTTGAAGGAGAGAAATATTTTATTGGAATTTTCAATTCTTAGCATTGGGTTTGAGATCCTTAACCCATTTGAATCCAAAACCGTAAAGGAAAAGGCCTGAATTTAATCTTTCATGCAAAGTCAAACTTTTTCGGGTTGAATTTTGTTGACTTTTGACTCTAGAAAATGAAATATTTTTTAAAGCAAGATTTTAAGATAATTTTTCCCGGTAATCAGGTTTTTAGCAATGTTATTGCATAAATGAATTTTTTGAGATTTTAAATCTTGATAAATACCTTTGTATCAACATGTTGAATTTTTTTACCGGACCTGAAAAACCGGAATTTAGCCTGGAACTGGAAAGTTGACTTTTTATTCACTTGGAATTTGGGTCTGGAAATATTTTTAATGGATTCAAATTGGGGGGGGGTGGGGGGTGTTTGCTTATTTACATATAATATCTTAAGTAAATGGAGATTAAAAAATACGAGGACATTTACTGAAACGATATTACATGTAAATAAGCCTGGCCTGTGCAGTTAAGGCTCAAAACCAACCAAAAATATGCTGACCGCAGTATATGTGCGGTTTTGGTTAATTTGGTCTGAACCGCCCTGTGTGTGCGGTTTCGACCGCGCACACAGTGCGGTTTGTGTTCATGCCTTTTGCGTGACCTGCCGCGTGGCTTCTAGTAGCTTAGGCCGTTAGGCCACGTCGGCAGTAATCATTTAAAGCATAACTGAATTGGAACCGCTCTGTATGTGCGGTTGAGGTGAATTTTCATGGAAACCGCATATAGAGTGACGGTTCTATGGAAACCGCACTGTGTATGCGGTTTTGCTTGTTTCGTGCATTTGCTAAAAGGCTCGATTTCTGAGCCTTATTTACGCACATTACCTCTCTCAGAGGGATTTGAACTCCCTATTTCACCCTCTGAAACTTCCAGATTTACAACAATTCAAGGCTTTAACTTGAATTGAAACAATCTAGAGGGATTTTTGGGCATACCCTTGGGATTTTATTGCCCTTGGCTATGCCTATAAATAGAGGGCTCCTCCTCTTGCAAAGGGCTGAGAATTTGAAGCTTGGAAGCTCTGCAAGAAGAGGGAAAACTCTGCTGGATTGCTGCCTTAAGTGCTCAAGTCATCAAAGGTAAAATTCTATTTCATTTCGAGCTTATTCTTTACATTTCCAACTCCCAACTTCTACCTTTCTGTAGTGTAAGGCCTTGGGTGGTATTTTGTAGCCCTAAACCTCTTCCAAAGTACCTGGGAATCTTCTCTAGCCGTAAAACGTGAAGAGAGAGCCTTGGGAAAAGGAAGATGGGATGGATCCTTTAAGCTTAGAACCTACATATGATGAAGAGCATGTTGGTTATTTTTGTGCCTATAGTTGCTTCTCTAATCTATTTTGTATTTGGATGAGATACAAGAATCCATGCTTTCAATAGCAGTAGATTCCAATCTTTTCCTAGATATGTGGTTTTCAACATCTCACACACACTTTTCACTGTTTTTGCAAGAATAGGTTAGATCTTGGATTTTCCATGCTCAATATGGAAAATTTGAGATTCCAGGCCTTAGAATGAACTTTTTAGAACTTCATGAGTTATTTTTCCTGATTTCAAGATTGTTTTGGTCGAATCCACATGCACTGGGTTTCACCTTTTATTCAAAAATCTTCAAAACAGGGCAGCATCTGTTGCCTATCTTAGAATGCTTATAACTTCATCCTTCGGATGAATTTTTAAGTGATTCCAAAGACATGTGATAGATGAGCATATCTAGTTTATATCTGGAAATTTTCATCAATTTTTATGGAGCTAATTTTTGATACCATCTCTTCAAAGTCGGCAGGTCAGTTCAGTCCAGATTACTGAACTTACCACTTTAATTGAGCACCATTTGCTCACTTTTAATCCGTTTGCAGTGATTTTAATCTCTGTTTTCCTTGAGAAGTCTATTTTCAAATCCAATTGGTTTCAAGAGATTTGGTTTTGATTTATGCCCTGTGTGCTTGATTGACTCAGAGCTGCTCAATGGCATAGTCCTGAGCAAATCTGTGGTCTTCTAGGCCTGTTCAAGAGGACACACAAGTCACACCTGGATGGAGTTTTGTGTGAGGCTTATTTCATTTGAAAGATGGCATCACATACTTCATCTATGCAAATTTTCATGAATTTATATGGAGCCAAACTTCACGAATAGGGTTTTGAAAATGCTTACTCGCCGCTTTTTCCGAGTTACAACAACAGATTTCCATAGTGTTTCTATCTTATTTTAAATCGGATTGAGCTGAATTTTTTACTGTATACTCTACATCATACCAGCTTTCAAATGGCTTTGGTTTCATTTGATTTGAATTTAAATTGAGTGATTTGTGGTTAATCGAAGCTTTCAAGTACTTATAATCTGATTTTTCCAGATTTACCTTGACTTGGTTTTTCTTCAAATTTTACTTGGATTTTCCTTCACTCATGAAGTTTCAAAGTGATATATCCATGGGGAGAGTCCAAATTTATTGGACTATTCATATGGAATAATCACACACATTTTTGCTTACTTTCAAGCACTTCCTTGTTTATTTCATTAGCAAACAACCTTTGAGCATGAGCAAGCATATGGCAACTGTCTTGTACGGATGAGTGGGGGTGCATAACACCTTCCCCTACTCATAACTTATTCCCTTTACCTGATCTCTGGACTTTTTCTTCAACTTAGAGCTACCTTGGCTCTATTTTTGTATGATCCCTTTGGTGTCCATTCACACCTTAACTTGGATGATGGTGACTCTTTATTTTCATCGATCCCCGCGTGACAATATCGGAAGACATCTTAGGTGACATTTCCATGTCTCATAGCTTCCCATGTCAAACAAACAAGCTGCGGTATTACCCCCAATATATAACATAGAACCTATAAATCTTTCATCTACTAATCCTTCTTCGATTGATTCCTCCTGAACTGGATTAGGATTTTCCTCAAATGGATCCTCCTCACTTGGATCTTCTTCACTTGATATTCTTTTAGTTGTTTCTATTTCCTCTGATTCTTCATTACTAGAGTCTTTTTGTTCACTAGGATTTTCTTCTTCACTTAATAGCGGGTCTCTAGGTAAATCTCCCTTTTTATCAACCATTTTGTTTTTAACTGCATAACAACACGATAACGTGTATTGCTATACAGTTCCATATATTATAAAGCAAATTAAATAATATAACGTAAAAATTCACACATTTATTCTTATAATAGTCACCAACAGTTCTGTTGTTATTACCATGATTATCTTGCCCAAATAGGTTTTAAAAATCAGTTTGTCTCAAATTATTAAATATCTATTTACTGGGATTTCAACAATATATTTTAATAATATTCAAACATTACAATAATTCCCGGAATATAACGCACACCATCAATATCACAATTAAAATAAAGAAAGAACACAAGTGTAAGAATTAAACAACAGATAAAGAATCTATTATAATAGAAAAATACCCTCAACTAGACTTGGAGTCTCAGATTCTGGCTTTTCTTGAGTAAATATAGTAAACATTTTGGTTCGAGGATTTTGAGAAACAGGAGCTGCAGTTTGCTGCTTGGTTTCAATTCGTTGTTGTTCACCTCTCCCTGAAGAATTTCCTATTTCTCGATTTTGTCTTTGAAACCTAGCAGACAGAACTACAGTAGGTAATGCCCTTGATTGCAATGCTGGTTGTTTCTGGAGCATCTGATAAGCTGAAGACTCAGGACACTGGGCTATACGGTGACCATATTGCCCACATCGATAACAGGCTCCTGGTGGTGCATAGCATGGACCAGGAAAATGAAGTTGCCTGCATCGAGGACAATTATTTCGAACTACTCTGTAATTTTGTCCCCCTTGATAAGTTCCTACTTCATTTGGCCCCTCTTGGTTGCCTATGCTCATTCTCTGCCATTTCTCCCCAAAAACTTCTTGTTTTGAAGATGGTCGAGGTTGCACCCTCAGTTTACTTGCATTCTCCATCCCACTACTCATAGATTCCTCAATAACTATAGTCCTACGCATTGACTCATGAAAATTAACACCTAAGAAAGCAACCACTTTCTCTCGTAAACCCGTTCAAAGACCTCTCTTAAATCTCTTCGTAATTTTCTTATCAGTATCTACCATATATGGAGCGAAACGGGATAGCACCATGAATTTTGCCTCATACTGCGGCACTGTCATACTCCCTTGAGTGAAGGTTATGAATTCCTCTTCCTTCTTAGCCTTAACCTCTTCATTGAAAAATCATAGGTCAAACCGAGTCTTAAATTCATCCCATGTTACTTCAATCCCTTCTTCATCAAACTCATGTTGTACTGATCTCCACCAGTGCTCGGCTTCCCCTTCAAGCACATAAACCGTAAGTCTATTCTTTTCCATCTCAGGACACCTAATAGCAGTAAAAATTTTCTCTATTCTCATAAACCATCTCTCTGCCTCCGTGGAGTCAGGAAGACCGTGGAAAAGAGGAGGGTTCATCTTACGGAATTTCGACATAATCTTAGAAGATATATCTTCCCCTTGTCCTTGCCCAACTTCATTTTGAGGTTGGTTCGGATTCAAGTCATACCAAAGATCTATGGTAGCCTGCTACTGAAATATATTGGTCACCCCCTCCAAAGTTCTATAAATCGCTTCTAAGGGTTCTGGGGCAATAGGATTTGCACCCATAGGAACATCCTTATCTGGACAATTAACTGAGACAAATGCAGCTCTACCATGTCTACCTTTACCTCGTTCTGCCATACTCAACTGCAATGCAAGGGACTTAATTAAAACAAACACAACTAGATAGAAAAACTCTCATCCTATGATTAACATCTTAGAGGTTCTAGCGCACACATTCCCAAAATCCCATTTATAGGTTTCTAACTTCTAGGTTTTAGACCAAAATTAATACTAATGCTTTGATACCATCATGTGACGCCCCGGAACCGGACATGTTCATTAAAGCTATATGCCGGCTCCTAGACATCAAGTAAGGTCCCGAGTAACACTTCCTAAACTTGATTGACCAGTTAACATCAGAGTGCATTAAAATTTAAAACAAAATAAAATAAATAAAGCGTGGGTGTAAGTGTTGAAAAAATCTAAACCTATATATATATATATATATATATATATATATATATATATATATATATATATCAGAATAAAAGTCTACAGATACAGTTCCATTAAGTTTTACACACTCTCTCTATAAACAATATTTACATGATCAAAAAAGACAGAAAAACTATAAAAGAAAAATCTCTAGTTCTAGCCCGGAAAATAATAATCCTTTGGACGATAGACATCCGAACCATTATCTCTGTCTACCCCAGCACGTACTTGTTCTGCAGAATTTTCTGAAAACAAAACCGATAAACAAAACGTGTGAGAATTTCTTCCCCGTAAGTAGCAAATGCATCCTAAATACAATTTATGCAAATTATAATACAATGTAACAGTTAAATCCTTATTCAAACAATCTCCGAAAGTTCAATAATTTCAACAGTATTCAAGAGTTATAATATAATGAGAAATAAATCAAAATCAATCCAAACCACGATATTAGTATACCACAATCAATTACAAAGATATTTCAATGTAGGACTCGTGGATTAGAATACCTTTGGTGATTTAACACTAGTGTCCAATTTGCCGCCTCACAGCTTACAAGGAAAGACCTTGCTAGGGTCGCTCTTCCAACTAGGAGTACTCACGCATGAGACACGCATGAGTTGGTAAGTACAACCCAATCAACCAGTTAGTAGGAGTTAGTGATTATAGCATATTTGAATATACTAAACCATCGAGTTGACCTCATGGGTTGCTGCAGCTCACCCGCACAGAGGGTGGCCTTAATTCTGTGGTGGATGCAAGTTCACTACCCTTGGCTTCTCACGAACTAGGGTAAACGGCCGTCCACTACCCACAAATCAATGAAGCGCATGCTGGACAAGAGTATTAATTCTACACAAGTCACTCCAACACACTATCTGGCTTAGACATGGATCCAACTCTACAACCAAGCCCACTAAACCATAAAAACAAACCACTTTTTCATATACTCAATTATAAACAATCTCACAATTCTGAGCTTTTAGGGTAAGTTTAGGTTCACTACTGTGAAACATGGAAAATCAATCGAAGCACTTCCTAATCATCACACGGGATTTATAAAAAAAAGGAGTTGCTACCATTCTGTTTAAGTGTGAATGGACACCAAAATAATCTAGTAAAATACAAAAGGACAAAACTAGAGTAAAAATAACTCTACTTTAAAATAAAAAATTAGAGATGGGTAAGGAGATTAGGTTATGAATAGGGGAAGGTGTTAGGCACCCCTATTCATCCACACAAGGTGGTTGCCAACACAAGGTGCTTGCTAACAAAAACCATATTAAAAGTATGAAAAAAAAAACAAAAAAAAAGGAATGTATGGTTTTTCCTCATGAATGATCCAATTAGTTCTGGATCCTTCTACTGAATACACCATTCTAAGGTTTCATGATTGAGTAAAATCAAGATAAAGAAAACAAACCTAAAGTAAAAAAAAAACTTAAAAAAATAGTTTTAAGTTAAATCCTTGAAATCTTGGAACTACGTAATAAAAGTTAAAAATCTTTTAACAAAATATTGAGGAATTAAAAATGAACAATCTAGGGTACAGATTTGGTCCAGATCTCTCATTAGTTGAGAGATCTAAATCAAATACACACATGTTGATAAAAAAAAGCAAAAAGGGAGAGTTTAGACCATAGGATCCTTTCTCAAAAATTAAAACAACCTAGAAATCACCTCATGATATTGAAGAATAAATATGAACAATCTAGGGCACAGATCTGGTTCAGATTTCTCATTAGTTGAGAGATCTAAACCAAATACACCCATGTTGATGAAAAAATCAAAAGGGAAGAGTTTAGGCCATAAGATCTTCTCTCAAAAATTGAAAACAGCTCAAAAATCACCTCATAATATTGAAGAATAAATCTGAACAATATAGGGTATAGATCTGGTCCAGATTTCTCATTAGTTGAGAGATCTAATCAAGATACACCCATATTGATGAAAAACATAAAAAAAAAAGAGAGTTTAGACCATGGGATCCTCTCTCAAAAATTAAAACAACCTATAAATCACCTCATGATATTAAAGAATAAATCTGAACAATTTAGGGTACAGATCTGGTCCAGATTTCTCATTAGTTGAGAGATTTAAACCAGATACACCCATGTTGATGAAAAACATCAAAAAGAGAGAGTTTAGACCATAATATCCTCTTTCAAGAATTAAAACAACTTAAAAATCACCTCATGAAACCCTAGAGGTTAATTTAAGGCTTATGGTTTCAGATCTACCATATTGATCATGGTAGATCCGAAATCTTAGCCTAATAATAACCAAAAGAAAGAAAACCATGTGGTGGGTGTAGTTGTATGAAAAATAAAAAATCTAGGAGGAAAATGAGATCTAATGCTATGAACAGCATAGATCCCCATGGTATTCCTCCATATTTCAGAAATAAACAATTACATAACATAAACAAAGTATTAAAAGTACACAAATCAAAGATTATAACACATAGGGGCTTACCCTACGGATCCATTCCTATCCTCATTTCCCCTATATCTCTCTTCACGTTTTACGGCTAAAGAAGATGCTTGAGGTACTTGGATTTAGGTTTGGGGTTACAATCACACACAGGCCTTATTCTAAAGGAAAAGTAGAAGAACAGAATAATCCTAGAATTTAAAACAGAAAATAAAAGGGAAGAGAGGCTTACCTGGATTTGAGAAGACAGAGAGGCAAGGGTTCTCTTCTTCACTTGGAGCTCTTCCAGCTTCAATTCTCAGCCATTTGCTTGAAGTGAGACCCTCTATTTATAGGCAAACCCAGGGGCATGGTTGGTCACAAGGGTATTGTGAGACATGGGAAAATCACCGTGATGATTCCCCTCCGTCAACACACGGGCTCAACGTAAAAATGGGAGAGTCGCCACCATTCAGATTTTTGAGGTGAGAATGGACACCAAAAGATTCAAAAATAATCAAAAAGAGCTAAAAGGAAAATTCTAGAGTAAAAGTAACTCTACTTGAAAATCAAATCCAGAGATGGGTAAGGGGATTAGATTATGAATGGGGAAGGTGTTACACACCTCATTTACCCACACAAGGTGGTTGTCAAGTGTTGTTCATGCTAAAAAATAAGAAAGCATGCTAAAAATCATTAAAAACCTTGAAAAAGGACAAATGTATGATATCTTCACATGAAAATCCAAATGAATTCCAAATCCTCTTTTATGTCAATATCACTTTTGGAATATCACCAAAGGATAGAAATCAAAGCAAAAGTTGCACAACACCAAGTTGAGTCATATCCGGAAAATTCGGTAAAAGCAAGATCCATTTGTCTTGAAATCATTCAAATCCAATTTAAATTGAATCAAACCAAATTCATTTGAAAGATTATAATAGATAAGAGACTCATGCAAAATTCCAATTAAATCCAGTTGGAATCCTAGGAGCTATGCTTCTTTTAAAAGTGCTGTTGGAGGTAGTAAAAAGTGGCAAGTGGGCAAGTTTGGAAAATTATTTAGAAAAATCGGCTCCATATAAATCCATGAAATTTGGTGTGAGTGAAGTCTGTATAGCCATCTTTCAAATGAAACTAGCCTCATACAAAAATTCATTCGGATGTGCCTTGGGTGGTCTCCCGAACAGGCCCCGAAGATCACAGATTTACCTAGAAAAATGTTGTTGAACAGCTCTAAGTAAATCTGTTACCAACAACACAAATGGAGTCAAAAAAATTATGAAACCAACTGGATTTGAAACTAGACTTCCAAAGGAAAACTTAGAAACAAGAATCATTCGAATCGGACTTAAAACGAACACATGGCACTCAGTCGAAGTGACAGGTTCTGTATTCAGACCTAAACTGACCTATCAACTTCGACAAAGAGGTGTCAAAAATTCGCTTAATAGAAATTCATGAAATTTTACAGGCATAAACTAGACAGCCACACCTTTCCCATGGCTCTGGAATCACTCTAAAATTCATCCGAACGATGAAGTTACGAGTGTCCGAAGTTGGGGTACAGTTGCTGTCAAGTTAAGCCTTTTTTTTGAAGAAAATCAACTCAAACAGTGATAAAGTGTGTGGAATCCGTGCAAGATAAATCAAAATCACTTTCAAAACATATTGAAGAGCCTCTAAGGAGAAATGGGGCACAAGTTTGGCTCACCATCCTCTCCGATTGGAAAGGATATACCAAAAACCCCAAAAGTGAGCAAAAATGCCCAAAACCGATAGGTTGAGCCTAGAGGCCTTCAATACTCAACAAAACTTGCTTGAAATCACATTGAAAACCAACCAGAAATATTCCAGAATTATTTAAGGCTATTTATTCCAGATTTATCACAATGAATGCAATGAATCCGAAATATGAGCCAAATCCGACAAAAAAGGTGCTATGTGTGTGTGTGTATAAAAATCCATTCAAGAACAATATAACAACATATAGCATGCATTTAAATCAATCAGATGTGGTTCTAAAACAACCTAGGGTTCCGTTCCATTATCGTTTCCTTTAGTTTTCTCTCCCCGTTAAACACGGTTCTTCAAGATAATCTTGGGGTACTTTGAATATGGACCGGTTTTCATAGAATCACAAGGCTTATTTCAACATAATAACATATAGCATGCATTTAGATCAATCAAAAGGGTTCTAGAACAACCTAAGGTTACGTTCTATTATCGTTTCCCTTAGTTCTCTCTCCCCGTTAAACACGGTTCTTCAAGATAATCTTGGGGTACTTTGAATATGGAACGGTTTTCATAGAATCACAAGGCTTATTCAAATAGGTTCTAATACTCGGATCAATCCCCAGTCTCGTTTCCCCTAGATCCCGCCTTCACGTTTTACGGCTAGGGGGAGTCTTGAGGTACTTTGAGTAGGGGAAGGGTTTTCACACACATAGAAGATGCCTTATTCTACAGAAAGGTAGAAGAAGAGATCTAGATCTAGAATGTAAAAACAGAAAATTAAAGAGAGGTTTGAGGCTTACCTGGGCTTCTAGAAGCAAGACTACAACGGTTCCCCTCTTTACTCGGAGCTCTTTGATCTCCAACTTCTTGGCAAGAGTTAATGACAAGAGTTAATGGTCATTTGCTTAAGGAGGAGCCTCCTATTTATAGGCAAAGGCTAGGGTTAGGGTTGGTGGGATGGTAGACACAAACTAATGTCTAGAGCCCACCAACCTTAACCCTAAAGCTATTTCCGAGATTTCCACTCCTTTAATGAAAGATATGATGGTAAAAATTGAAAACTCTCGGAAAACCCTAATTTTGAGCAAAAATAATGTATCCGACATATCAGGTCGGATACACGAGTACCTATACGTATCCGGCATATGTTGCCGGATACATTAAGATCTACTTGTATCCGACAACTTATGTCGGATACAAAGGGATATGCTTGTATCCGACCTGAGTTGTCGGATACAAGGAAAAAGCTTGTTTTCTCAAATTTTGTGCTGGTTTTAAAAGAGATAATGATTTTTGCCAATTATTCTTCATTTTTACTATGCAATTTGGGGTGTCTACAACTGCCCCTCTTTGTGGGAGTTGCGAAGCAATGAGCTGCAAAGATTAGACAAGCCCAAATTGCACTCCCTTAACCATGATTTGCTTGGTTGAATTCAATTTTGTAAAATAATTTTTGGGTGAAGATTTGTCAAAAAGCCCTAACTTTAAGGGGGCATTTCTCCAAGAGGTCTTAAATTCCACTAAGCTTTCGTGGATATGAAGTGGATTTTAAGCCCAAAATAAGATTTTTGAAAACTGATTTTTTTATCAGACCAAGTTAAAAATTGAGTGAATATCTTCCTTTTTTATCAACACATTTCACCCAAGTTGTCCAAAATTCCACTGAGCTCTCGTGGCTATGAAGTGGATTTCCAGACAAAATAGGGTTTTTTGTGAAATAGCCGACTTTGGAGCATATTTTTTCTTGCTTTTTCATTTTTTTTTCTTTTCTCTTCTTTTTTTTTTTCTTCTTTTTTTTTCTTTTTCCTTTTTCTTTTCTCCTTTTTCCCTTTTTTCCTTTTCTTTTTCTCTTTTTTTCCTTTTTTCTTTTCTTTTTCTCCTTTTTTTTCTTTTCTTTCTGTTTTTTCCTTTTGTATCCGACGTGTTGGGTCTCTCTTGTATCCGACATCGTATGTCGGATACACCCTGTTATATAAGTCGCACGCGACCGTGACTTTCCCTCTTCCTTCCTTTCTTCTCCGATCGCAAACCCCGACCACATTTCTCTTCTCCTTCGTACCCAACGAATCTCCTTCCCTCTCCGGTTACTTCCGACGACTCCTTGAGCTCCAGCGACTTCCGACCACACCTTGAGCTCCGGCGACTTGCATTGACTCCGGCAATACTCACTTACTGCTGCGACCAAGCCCTAGAATCATTTTGGAGTTTTCGTCCGAAAACTTATGTCGGATACAAAGGGATATGCTTGTATCCGACCTGAGTTGTCGGATACAACGAAAAAGCTTGTTTTCTCAAATTTTGTGCTAGTTTCAAAAGAGAATGATTTTTGCCAATTATTCTTCATTTTTACTGTGCAATTTGGGGTGTCTACAGGTATGCCAAAATAGGATTCTATAATGTCTCAACTCAGTTTCAAAGCATGAATTAGAGTAAATCTAATAAACCACGGAGGGTAAAAATAGAAGATCACATCTCCTAGAGAGAAGTATGAGTGTAAATAAGGCTCAGAAATCAAACAATTGCAAAAACACACAAAATTGCCCGTGACCGCATATATATTGCGGTCATGCCTTGACCGCATATAAAATGTTAAGACCAATCCGCATACTTAATGCGGCCAGCACATGTTAATAACATCACCACAGTTGCAATACTTATTTACATGTAATATCATTTAAATAAATGTCCTCATATTTTTTAATCTCCATTTACTTAAGATATTATATGTAAATAAGCAAACACCCCCCATTTGAATTCATTAAAAATAGTTCCAGACCCAAATTCCAAGTGAATAAAAAGTCAACTTTCCAGTTCAAGGCTAAATTCCAGTTTTTCAGGTCTGGTAAAAAGATTCAATATGTTAATACCAAGGTATTTGTCAAGATTTAAAGGCTCAAAAATTCATTTATGCAATAACATTGCTAAAAACTTGATTACCGGGAAAAATTATCTTGAAATCTTGCATTAAAAAATATTTCATTTTATGGGTCAAAAGTCAACAAAATTCAACCAGAAAAGTTTGACTTTGCTTAAAAGATTGAATTTGGGTCTTTTCCTTTATGGTCTTGGATTCAAATGGGTTAAGGATGTCAAACCCAATGTTAAGAATTGAAAATTCCAATAAAATATTTCTCTCCTTCAAGATTTATCAAAAATCGTACAATTTTGGGGTGTCTACAACTACCCACAATGCCTTAAAGCATGTGGTGAACTTAAATTCACTACCCCCATAACGCATATTTGTGGTGGATGCAGGTTCACTACCCCTAGTTAGGGTGAACAATAGTCCACCACCCCCAACTAAGGTGAATAGCAATCCACTACCCACAAATATCCACGTCTGTGGTAGATGCGAGTTCACTACCCCCAGCTCTCACAACAAGGGTGAACGGCAATCCACTACCCACAGAATCAACATGCCATATACTATACTTGTGCAATTCATAGATAAAACTATTTCCAAATCATCTCAATGTAAGTGTTATTAGATCTAATTATTTATGAAAGATCACTTCTATATAGAAAATGTATAATTTATGGCATAATTCAGGGTTTTCACTGATTATTAATTTCTAACTCATTTTGTGACTAAACATTAATTATTTACTAAACTATACATTAAGCACTCAAATTAAATTTTATTATTCAATTGACTAAACCTTAAAAATTTATTATGATGTGAACTAATTTATAATTAAAATATCATTCTTCTATATAGGGCGCTTGGCTTGGTCGCCTAGGCGACTAAGCTGGGTGCCCTTTTTAATGGATTTAACATGGTCGCTTGGCCCATCGCCTAGGCGATTGGGTTGAGCGACCCTTATAGTTTTTTGGTCGCTTGGCTCTAATGCTGAGCGACCAAAAACCCCAAATTTACGGAGCCTCTGTTCTCCTGATTTTAAGCTACAAAACCAATTTTTTTCACTCTAAATCACTTAACGAACATTAACAAGCATGCAAGAAGCAAAACCTAACAACCTACCACTCAATTTACACCGTATAATTCGTTCGATCCAAATCTAAATGTTTGAACTACCGAAATCTCATCTGAAACAAAACGAACAGTATTTTTCTGTTGAAACCAAAACTTCTACACAATCTAAGAGTAAAAGATGCTACTTACAACAGGTTATAGACCTGGCCTCTTCTCTTTCCCTTTCTTCTTCCTCTGCTCTCCTTCCCTCTCTTTATGTTCTTCCTTTCACCGACTTTCGACGAGCAACCCGAAAGTTCTGGGTTCGTCGGATAAACTTATAACTAACTTAAACCAACCAAACCGGTTTTACTTAAAATCAACCGACCCAACCAAACCAAACCCAAATCAATTAAACCGGTTCACTTAAAGTAAACCAACCTGAACCAAACCAAATCAATTGTTTCTTTTAAATTTTATTTAATTAATCTAATTAAATCATTTAATCTCTATTTACTCTTAATTAAAAATATTTAAAATTACAGGATCTTACAGATCTATATCTCATATCCGAATCTGACATTTTCGGAGTCGGATTTGGATAAATATCCGACCCATGTCCAATCTTATGTGGTGCTCCTAAGCTCAAAGGAGATAGCTTGGGATTCTTAGGGAACCTATGGGAGTTAGGGAGTGTGAGATCTCGGATCCCACATTTCTCGAGGAGGAGAAAATAAAGGTCTATATATGTAGGATTGTTACTCCCTCAAGCAAATATACCTTTTAGGGTAAAACCTAAGAGCAAAACCTTGAGGCTTGAGGGATGAGGGCATTGTAGAATGGTATCAAAGCCAGACTCCAACCAGAAATGTGGGACCCTAATTTTGCCTAGTGTAAGTGGGCGGGCTAATCTAAGCAGGCTCAGGTTAATGGTATGGTAGGTTACTGCACAAGGAGGTGAAGCCCTTAAGGGGGTGGATTGTGAGATCCCTCATTACTTAGAGAGGAGAAGGTGAAGATCTATATATGTAGGCTTGTGACTCCATCAAACAATGAGGCCTTTTGGGGCAAAACCTAAGAGCAAAACCATGAGATCTGGTGGGCCAAAGCGGACAATATCGTTTCTATAGGGATTTTATAGGGAGCCTCAATGCAAAATGACCATAGGTCCAACAAAGGCTGTTGTGAAAAGACTTAAGGACTCTTTTTTCTTGTCCTTTTTCTAGAGCTGTATGCCTTTTAAGTATTAGACATATTGAAAGGATTCGACAAAAGGACTCTCTGTTCAGTTGGGTAAGGCATATTATTTCATTCTAGCTAGGTACTGCATGTAGATGGAAATTAATTAGTTTTTGAATTGTTATTCAAGGGATATAATAGTCTTTCAGAATTTTTTAAGTCTAAGGAAATAGGCATAATCGTCACGAGGGATATTAAAGTCTTCAAAATTTTTGAGGGGCACCCTCAAGAGACCACTTCTTGAGTCAAAATCTTCCTAATTCCTTTACGTAATAATAAACATGAAGATTCAAGAAAGACTCATGGAAATTCATAATTTTTGGTAGATTTTTTCAATTATTACTAAAGGGAAGCACATGTTATGCGCGTGTTGAAACTGGAAACAAAAATGTTAATTTTCCTTTTTCTAAGTAGATCATTATATAATAATTATTTCTTTACATAATAAAATTTTAATACAACTAAATTTTTTATCTAGTATAAATAGATAATGTATTTATTTACGTACTTATTCTAAATTGTGATAAAAGTGCAAAATAAAGCATCATCAAAAGCTTCAACAGAACCATTAAAATTATTAGGATTTGAAAAAGGTAACTATAACTAAATATGGGTCCGTCCCAAAAGGGTCACATTGGATGATTTCCAGGCTGAACTTCATAGTTTTGAATCTCTCTTAGACACTCAAAACAATCAAACTGGTGATAATCACTTTGCATTTGCTGCCTCAAAGCCTAAGGTACCTATCTGAAGAAGCCAAAAGCTTATGGTAACTCTTTTAAATCCCAACAAATGGTCTCCAATGCTCCACCAGTTACCAATGCTACACCAAACACCACCAATCAGCGTCATGCACAAAACCAGAACAATAACAATCCAAGACCAGTTTGCCAAATTTGTGGTAAAACAAGGCATACTGCCATTTGATTGTTACCACCGATTTAACTTTTCTTATCAAGGAAGGATACCACCAGTGGATCTTGCAGCAATGGCAATTGAGGCAAATGCAACTTTTGAACACCAAGTTTGGTATGCAAATAGTGGTGCTAACGCTCACATCACTGCCAATGCATCTAAACTCTCTCAACAGCAACCATTTGAGGGATCAGACACTGTTACTGTAGGCAACGGTTCAGGTTTGAGTATCAAAAATACTGGAAATACCTCCCTTTCAATTGGGCAAAATCAATTCAGTCTCAATAACATCCTACATTGTCCCAATGCTTCTGTTAATCTTTTATCTATCAATAAGTTTTGCCTCGATAATGATTACTATTTTGTGCTCACTGGAATTGATTTTTTGTGAAGGCGAATCAGACAGGCCAGACATTGCTCCACGGGCTAGTTGAAAATGGTCTTTATCCAATTGCTGGAAACAAAAGCTTCTCAAATAAAATTTGCTGCTTCACTGTGAAACTAGGAGTCAAGGCAACAATGGAAATTTGGCATAATAGATTGGGTCACCCATCTCATTCTGTCTTAACTCGTTTAGTCAATTTAAATTACATTTCAATTAGGGAGTCTAACAATAAGATCAAGTTCTGTGAGTCCTGTCAGCTAGGCAAAGCCAAGCAACTATCATATGTAGCTTCTACACGTTAGTCCACAGAAGCTCTTGCTCTCATTAATTCTGATGTTTGAACACCACCAATAGAATCTGTAGGAGGGTGTCATTTTTATGTTATTTTTGTCGATGACTATTCAAGATTTACTTGGTTGTATCCCCTACACCATAAATTTGATGTATTTTCTATTTTCATGAAATATAAAGCCCTTCTGGAAATTTTATTTTCATGCAAAATCAAGCAATTACAATCAGATAATGGGAGTGAGTACTTATCCAATCAATTCAAAGAATTTCTAAACACAAATGGGATACTTCATCGTTTAACTTGTCCATACACCTCTCAGCAAAATGGAATTGCTGAGAGAACATCAACACATACAAGAAATAGGGCTTTCAATTTTGGCAAAATCTTGTCTTCCTAATTATTATTGGGCTTATGCTTTTCTAACAGTAGTTTATTTGATAAACAAATTGCCAAGTAAAGTCTTGAGAAGTTTGACTCCTTACTTTATGCTTCATCAAAAATTTCCTGCATATAGTGAATTAAAAGTTTTCAGATGCTCTTGTTATCCCTTGTTACTACCTTATGAGCAACACAAACTTTCCTACAGAAGTAAAAGATGTGTGTTTATAGGTTACTCCGGACCACACAAGAGTTACCGATGTCTTGATTTAGAAATAGGTAGAGTTTACATCTCTAGAGATGTTATATTTGATAAAGCATCTTGTAAGCACCTCATTTTTGCACCCCTTTAAAAAGCCAGAAAACAAAACCCTAAAGACAGGTCAAACCCCTAAGGAGCAGAAAGTTACTTTCTACCTGAGCCCGAGTTGATTGCCATACCATATTCCAATGGATAGAGAATCCCGATACGATTTCAACGCAATTAAGTTTGCATGAATCGGAATCTAGATGGAGAATATATAAGCAAAACAATCCCAAGGGCAAAATGATAATTAAATGCAGAAAGACCCATCACCTGGCAAGTGTTCGGACCTCACCTGATAAATAGCAAATTTAAGTGCTAAAAGGCAGAAACAGGGAAAAGACAGAACAAAGGACATATTAGTAAAAAGCTTAAAATATCTTAATTAAATTAATTAAGATACATAAAAAAGAAAAGAAGTGGAAAACCTGGATTCGTCCAAGATGGGCGGCTGAGGTGCTCAGCCGTCAACTCAAGCCAGCCAAGAGAGAAAAGCAACCGTATGAAGTATATGGTTGATTCGAAATGACGTTTTGCGGTGCGCCTCTCGAGCAACGAATCAAGATGCACGGCGCTGATCGATGGGACTAAAAGCAACCGTACTGTATGTACGGTTGCCTTTAGCCCACTAATCGATGCGCTGCGCGTGTCAGTGGCTGTCGGCTCATTAATGTTGAAAAGACCTCTCGCAACCGTATGTATTATACGGATGTGACCAAACCGTATGAACTATACGGTTTTGACCAAATCGTATAATGCATATGGTTTTCTACTTGTGCACTATAAATTGAAAATTCGAGCTTTGTACAAGGGGTTGGAAATTTTCATTTGTTTCTCCTCCATTCTCTCTGCAACTCATACTTCCGAATCACCCCCTTCTTCATCTCCAAATCCAAAAACACTTCCAAACCATTTTCTAATCACCTCAAGACCTTACCAACCCTTTCCTCTCTCATCATCCTAACAAAGAACTCTAAGGAATCATCAAGAGAAAGGAAGGACTTCAAGTTGCTACCTGGACCCTCCTAAGAGCTCAAATCACCATTAACCACTTCCTTGTATAAAGGTAATTCTCCTTTCATGTCTTTAATGTAATATATGTGTTTTAAAGAATAGAAGCATGCTTTGATCTTTAGGTTAGTAGTTTACTTTCTCCCCCTCTCTTCTTCTCTCATGGTTATTCCTCTTTGCAATGAGGTGGTCCTTATGAGGTAAGTACAAATGGGAGTGATCGTGCATGGGAGTGAGTGATGTGGTTAGGATGTTTTAAGGCTATTTGAAGCCATTGGATCATTAGGAGGTTTCCTTTTCTTCTCCTTCCCCATGTCTGGATCATTGTAACCTTAATCCCTCCATTTCCTTTCTTTATTTGTTTCGCATTATTCTCTTGAGGTGAATATTGGTATCATGGGTGTCTGTGCTCTTAATTCATAAGTGTTGCTAGGATGAATGGACGCATGAAGGCATAGGTATGGCTGGCTGTTTTGGCAAGACTTTTCCTTGTTATTTTTATCTCCAAGCATGCTCTTAGTCCTTAGAACACTCTCCATGCAGCACACACAATCTTCTAGTTTATAGCATGCATTAACACCTGTTCAAAGTTCTATTTCTAGGCCTTCAATGAATGTTTATTTGAAAGCACACACTCCACTGATTCTTCAAGCATATGTTAGTCATTTTAACTCTACTCTCCATACCATGTTTGCTTGTTGATTGGGCATGAGAATTGGTTTGGCCGTGTGACTCTTAGCAAGAGGCCTTTTGGGCCCCCATTTCAGCCTTTTATCCTTGAGATGGTTGAGCTTATTGCTGAACCAGAAGTGGAGAATCTCCTCTTCATTTCAAGCACCTGAGAATCTCTTCTCAGAAGAAGGAGAAGGAGCCCCAAGCCCTTCTCCTTACAGTATTTGGCTTAATCACTTAATAAAGTAGGATTAATGATGGTTTAAAAGCAACATGGGAGCCTCTGTGGGTTTGTCAAATGACCCTCACCTTGCACTAGTCCCACATGAAAAAGGGGACCCCAGAAATCCCTCTGAAAATCCTTGAATTTGTATTTTTGGTGTAAAACCGCAAACTCAGGCTGGTTCTAGCCTAACCTATGATCTATATGATTTCGCATGAACCGTATGATCTATACGGTTTTGCCAGAACCGTATGAATTTTACGGTCATGTACAAAAATTCACATTTTCGTGCTTAAATGTTTAAAATCAATCTTTAAAAAGCATTAATACCAACAGGGCCCCCAAACCCAAATTGGGACTTTGGGCTTACCCTAAGCCTAACTTGGCATTCCGTGGGCCTTCCAATGGGGCCCACTATTCAAACTCAGGTCACCTAAGTTAAAGAAGATAAAATCAAAGCAAAAAGGGGACTTATACCATGCATATGGTCTCCACAAAAGACCAAATCAAGTGAAGTATGCTTGCTTAGGACGGGCGAAGTAAAAAACGATTTGACTCGTTTAAAGGCTAACTAGGGATAACACATGAGACCCGTCTTTTGACGGGGCAGACCGGGGTGTCTACGAACTTCCCCGAATCGTAACTGGACCTTTTCCCAGAATCTCGATGCGCAAATCACCTAATAAACATCCTTTAGGCATCTAAGTGTCTGCTTACACCCCATCAGGCAGTGGCGACTCTCAACCCCCTAATTCCTCAAATCCGATACCCTGGAAGCGTGTCGATCCTTCAGGCTTTCACAGGAGAGTGCTGGGCCATCCCAAAAGAGGAACCCACTCTCCCCTTTGCATCCGTGTGCCATGAATCGACGTGCGCACACATCTTTTCCAGCAACAAATAAAGATTCCAACTTGATTGGCACAAGTAGCAACAAGCCATCTGGTAATCCTCCACTCTTAAATCTATCTCCTATTTTGTCTATAGCACCATTATCTAATGTTTCACATGCAGATTCCTTGTCAAAACAAACCATAGAAAATCAACCTCACTCCCCAACACCTCCATCACACATGTTTGCTATTGAGAATCCTACCACTCGACCTGAAAATTTACAGCCAACAGAGGAGGTTAGTTTAATTTCCTCACTTGATCCTGTTATGCAAGAAACTACCTCTCTTCCCCAGTCATATTCCAGCCCCACTCAACCTCGTGAAGTAGTCACACGTTCTAAAACAAGGAGTCTTAAGCCAAAACAATATCCTGGCTTTAAGGTCTTTTATAACACAAGATACCCTCTTAAAGTCTTTTCTAGTATTTTTACAGAATCTGAACCTACATGCTATACACAAGCAGTGACACATCCTGAATGGCAAGCTGCTATGAGACAAGAGTTTGATGTGTTGATGGAGAATGGGATGTGGTATCTATGTCCAAGACCTACAGGAAAGCATGTTGTACACAACAAATGGGTATATAAGATCAAAAGAATACCCGATGGGAGCATAGAACGATACAAGGCAAGATTGGTGGCCAAAGGGTTTGACCAATAGGATTGTATGGACTATCATGAGACATTTTCTCCTTTCATTAAACCATCCACAAGTCGTCTAGTGTTGGCAATTGCTGTAAATTTCAATTGGTCAATTAGACAACTAGATGTGTGTAATGCTTTTCTACATGGTGTCTTAGACGAGGAGGTCTACATGGAGCAGCCAAGAGGCTTTGTTGACGAGACTAAACTTGATTTTGTTTGTAGATTGCAAAAATCACTCTATAGGCTAAAATAAGCCCCTAGAGCATGGTTCAGACGTCTCTCCCAACAACTCTTGGAATATGGTTTTGTTGAGTCTACTATTGATTATTCACTATTTATACTGAACACAGACAAAATCAGAATGTACATGTTAGTTTATGTAGATGATATAATTAATACAGGTCTAGACAACTTGGAGATTACAAACTTCATTGAACAGTTAAAGAGCTTTCACATTAAGGATCTTGGCTAGCTTAGTTACTTTTTGGGAGTCCAAGCCACACAAAATACAGAAGGACTGCATATGAGGCAAAAGTAAGTACATATCTGATCTGTTAGAACACACCAAAATGGTAGGAGCAAAACCTCTTGCATGTCCAACTGTTTCAGGTTCAAAACTTTCTACCAGTGAAGGACAACTACTTGATGATCCAACTAAATATCAAAGAGTAGTAGGAATGTTGTAGTACTGTACATTAACAAGATCGGATATTGCCTATGCAGTAAACCAATTGTGCCAGTTTATGCATAATCCTAAGGACTTAGATTGGACTGCACTCAAACATGTGTTAAGATACTAGAAAGGAACAATAGACTATGGTTTCTATTACACTCCCTATTCAGTCAACCTTAATGTCTTCTGTGATTTAGACTGCGCTGGTAATCCTGATGACATAAAAAGCACTAGTGGTTATGGAGTTTATCTAGGCAAAAATCTGGTCTCATGGTCTGCGAACAAGCAAGGAGTTGTTTCTAAATCAAGCACAGAAGCGGAATACAGGTCTATGGCATTAGCTACAGCTGAAGTATATTGGATGCGTATGCTTTTGAAGGAGTTAGGAATTTCTCTCCCCTCTGCTCCAACATTGTGGTGTGACAATGTAGGTGCAATAGCTTTGGCTTCCAACACGATTTTTCATGCACGAACAAAACATGTAGAAGTAGATTATCATTTTATCCAAGAAAAAGTAGTTAACAAGGATATCCAAGTTCGACATGTTTCATCAGAAGATCAAATAGCAAACATTTTTACCAAAGGCCATACAACATCTTGATTTCAAATTTTAAGACACAAACTGTTGGTTTGTATGATCCCCATCAGTTTGCAAGGGGGTGTTAGCATACAGGCTATAAAAGAAGACCAAGTCAACAACAAATTGTGAGAGTCCACAGCTCATGCTTCTGAAACTTTAAATTTCAAATTACTGTTGTGTTTTTAAATCTCTGTATTATAACCAATGTTATGTGTTCTGTACATCTATAAAAAGAAATCCATACAAGATGGAATGACATCAAAGTGAGCGAAACCATTTTTCCAAATCCTTTCTCTTTTTCTTTCAATGCCCACCACTACCAACACCACCCACCCACCCCCTACCACCACCACTCCTAGCACTACCACCAATCACCACAACACACCACGCCCACTATGCGCATGGATTTTTGCATGATGAGGCGCACGTGGTTTAGGAGTCGCCACTACCTGATGGGGTGCAGGCAGACACCAGGGTTCTTATGCGAATCTATTTAAATGGTCTGCAGCTTTTTAGAGATTCCGGCTAAGGTCTCGATTACGGTCCGGGGAAGTCCGAAGACACCCCGGTCCGCCCCATCGGTTGGACGGGTCCCTTGGGTCTCCCTGGTTCGAATCAACTCAGTCTCACCCAATTCCTAGGTCAGCATGCATGTATATTGAGCCTGAGTGGGGGCTGCTGAAGGTGTGAGTCCCCTTTATTTTATTTTATTTTATCTTTTTAGTTTTTGATGAAGTGGGTCAGATATGGGCCTCGTTGGAAGGCCCATTGGATCCCATATTGGGCCTAGGTTAGACCCAATTCCCATGTAGGGTTACATTGAATAACCCTAATTATTGGTTTTTGGTTGTTTGATTTAAAAGTTAATTATATTTACAAAATTAGTGGCTTAAGGTTTTTAAGGCCCATTGGGCTTGGAGATGGCCCGGGGCAATTATCCAAATGGCCTTGGGGCCCATCTTTGAAATGGGCCCTGGTTTGGGGCAAGAAAGACAATTTCTACTCCCCCTAAATTTGACCAGCTCATAACTTCTTTATCTGGACTCCGATTCGGGCAAACTTAGTTGCGTTGAAATCGTGTCGGAATTTCCTATCCAACGAGAAGAAGCATGGTAGTCAATTTGCAACAGATCAAAAATCAACTTTTGTCCCTTCAAGGTTTGACTTTTCAGTTAGGGTTTTCATTTTCTGCACTTTTGGGAGGTGCAAAAATGAGGTGCTAACACCCACCACCACCATCCACCATGCTAACCGACATCAACATCACTCAACTACACACCAAAATTCCAAACACCACCAACAACCCCACCACCACCTCTACCACTCTATTATAGCTACCACCATCAATTACCACTCACGCCACCACCACCCACCCACTTATCCTACACTACACTCCCACCTACCACCACCACCACCACCACTCGCCCACCCACCGTCATAAACTAATTTTCTTTTCTTATTATTTTCATCTCGTATAAACTTTTGAAAAAAAAGAAAATTATTATTTTATTTTATTTTCATTTTTTATTTCTTTTGTTTTGTTTTCCAAACAGTGCATTGGAGAAGATGCATGTTGAAAAACACAGTTTAGACTCTATAACACCTAAGGGGGGTGAATAGGTGAAACCGATTGCGGAATAAAATTTCTACCAATTAAAAACAAGTTCTTAATTAATAGGCATGCACAAGTCTAAGCAATTAACAATCCATCACACAAAATTGCAAAATAAAGAAGAGACAACGCAAGCAATTTTGGTGACGAAGGGAAAACTCTAAGAAAACTCTCAAAGAGAAAAACCCTTTGAGCGATGAAGTGCCACCTCTGAATATCACTATAAGAAGAAGACTTACAATAGTGGTTCAGACGACCCAATACTGACTCTGACTCACAATGTAAATATCTGAAGAACTCTTCAGATTTGCATCCTTGCAACGATCCAGAACTCTGAATATCTTCTTATTGAAGCGCCAAACAAACTCGCTCAGCAACCGTAGGAACTCCCACGAGCAAACTCTCCAACCCGGAACTCCAAGGTAGAAAAGAAAGATGAATGATGGTTTTGATGGCTCAAAGAAGGAGGAGGAAGAGAAGAAGGAACTCTTGCTCTCACACACACGTTTTAGGGTTTCTAAAACGTCTTGGGTAACCCTCACAATAGTCTAGACACTCCTTATATAGATTAGGAGAAGGTAGAAGTGGAAAAGGAAACAAATCAGAAAAGATCGGATTTCTAAAACTGAAGTTTCTTAATGAACGTTCGAACGCTCAGCGAATGTGGCTCGAACGTTCAATACAAAAACTCACTTTTCCTCTTCTCGTTCGAACGGCCAGAGAACATAAGGCGAACGCTGCTCTCGGGTTTCTCTGTGGAACTCCAACGGTCGAACGGTCAGTGAACGTATGGCAAACGCTGCTCTCGGGTTTCTCTGTGGAACTCCAACGGTCTAAGGGTCAGCGAAGGTAGGGCGAACGCTGCTCTCGGGTTTCTCTGTGTGTCACCAACGGTTGAACGGTTAGCGAACGTAGGGCAAACGCTGCTCTCGGGTTTCTCTGTGTGTCACCAACGGTCGAACGGTCAGCGAACGTAGAGCGAACGCTGCTCTCGGGTTTCTCTGTATGTCACCAACGGTCGAACGGCTGGCGAACGTTCATCGAACGTTGGTCGTAACTTTATCAATTTTACTCCGACCTTAACCCCGTTTGAACCGCAATACCTATAACCTATCCCAAATACTTTGACCACTTTAATAAGACCTTTTTGACACGGAATAAAGCCAATACAAAATAATCCTTACAAACTTCCCCTTTGGCTATTCCATGACAAAATTAACAAGACATTTTCTAATTGTTGTGAACCACCAAGCAACAACTAGAACATGAACAAAAACAAAAAAAAATTTTGACATGACCTCCCCCTAAACCTATTAAACCCATACTGATTCACCTGTCCCTGAAACATCAAAAACTTTGAAAGTACCAAGTGAAAAGCAAAGGGTATTTGTAACACAAACAACAAATACCAATAACAAGCCAAAAAATAAGAGAATGAGCTAAAACAAATATCAAACTTCCAATATTTTCATTCATTCACTTAAGGCATATACATTTGCATATTCATGAACTACCAAACAAAATATTCACAAGGAATTCATTCACGAACAACAAAAACAAATAATACATCCACTTTCACATCCAGGTTTAATACAACCAACACAACAACAAAAATGACTTCTCCCCCTTTTTTTCACAACTAGACAAAGGGATCACGTCACGAATGAGATGGCCCAGCACCATCACCCTCTCCATTGCCACCACCTCCACTCGAACCTGGAGCCGCAGTAGCAAGTGCTTCATCGTCATCTTCATCATCCTCTTGATGAATATACCCCTTCAATGCAGATTCCAGCTTTCCAAATGATGTTTGCAAGTTAGTTTGTTCAAGCTTAACTCGCTGAAACTGAAGGACCATATCTGCATGGTGCTTCTGCAAGTAAGAAAGAATCTGGGAATTTTGCTCTTTGAGGGACAAGAGTTCCTCATGCAAAGAAGCGGGAGGCTGAGCCTCAGTAGGATCATCCGGATTAGGAGCTGGAGTGGTAGACAGATGAGCACGGCTTTGTTTAAGAGTGGATTCGGAGATAGGATTAGAAGCTTTACACAACTCTAATGGAGGAAAAGAAATATTCAAGGCACGAACTAAACGGGCAATCAAGCACCCGTAGGGAAGACCATACGTCTTCTTGGAGTTGAAGAAAACATCTAAGATTTTTGAGCAAATGACAGAAGGCAAATCAATTGAGTGATGCTTCTTCAAAGCATATAGAAACAGACACTTATCAAATGAGACAGAGGATTTGTGAGCTACGGGAAACAGGTTATGACTTTGAATACGAAAGATAACTATTGTTTCAGCCGTAAAGAATTTAACCTGTAAAGCTCCACCTCTAAAAACCCAATTCCCTCTTCCAAGATGTAGAAGAATATCAACAACCTCATTTTGAAAATCAGGAGTAGGAGGAGGATAAGGAAATTGAGGATCCGGGACCCGAGGAAGACCAAAAACCGAGGCAATGACATCGGGTCCTACATGAAAAGGAGTGCCTTGAAGAAAAGTTGAGAATTCAGAATTTTCGAAATCAACAGCATGGGTGTTGGTGAAAAATTCTCTAACCAGCTCTACAGATGGGAGAATAAAGTTCCCAAACATGGGATCTCAACCCCTATCCTTAAAACAATCAGAGATCTCATCAGGAAGGGATGCAAATTTAACTTCTCTCTCTAAGATGACAGACCTATCACAAAAGTATTCTTCAAAGTTTTTCCCAGCTCTCTTATCTACAAACAAGGACTCATCATAACGTGGTTTCTTGTTGGAATTTTTTGTACCAAGGGATTTCTTCCTAGGCATCTAGGAATGGAATTGAACAAGGAAGAAATAAAAACAAAAAACAAAAATACAAGCACATGTTAGAAGATGATAACATGGAGGAACAAACTATTGAATTTAAACTACATGCTAAGAAAAGAAGAAAAAAATGCATGGGAAAACAAATACAGTTGATCGAACCAAGAAACAGCCAAGACAGTCGAGCAACGTTCGACCGTTCGGCGAACGTTGAAGAAAATGAGCCCAAATTTGGGATTTTTCGATCAAAACACGAACTTCAACAAAAACGGCCAAAAAATTACTTGAAATCAACAATAAAACAAGAATAAAACATTTTGAAACTAATTTGAACAAAAATAAACCACAAACCACGAATAAATCAAAGATTTAACGTGTAAAACCCTAGAAAACCCTATCCGATGATGAACAAAGAAAGAAAGGAGAAAATAATGCATGAAAACTAAAGATCTTACCGTGAATCACGATTTGGAAGCACGAATCGATGAGAAAGTATGAAGAAATCCGAAAGCCCTAAAATTGCCATACGTTCGAACGACTTTCGTTTCGAACGCTACCAAAACCCTAAGGTCCTTTTCGCACGCGAGCCTTTTTAAAAACAGAGTTTTAATTGATCGTTCGAACATTCGGCGAACATGAGACGAACGTTAAACAAAAAAATCGTTTTGAAAGCAATGTTCGACACGCGTTCGCTGAACGTTGAATGTAATAACCAACATTCGATAGGCCGTTCGAACGATCACCAAAAGTTCAGAAAAAATTCCAGATTTCAGCAAGAAAACTCATCTTTTTTTCAACCAAAAACACTCCAAACAAACGTAAAAACATGCAAGACATATAGAAAACTATAAATCAAGTATAAACTCTTGAAAATTCAAATTTTGACACATTTTGAGAACCATTTTGCTCTAAAATTCAGATTTGAACCAATTCAACTTCAATACTCCCAAATAATTACATAACAACTCAACCAAATTACCAATTGTGTTCGTGTGCATGTGCAAAGCCAAATACAACAAGTTTGCCTATATGAGAACTTGGTGAAGAGGAGTTGGCCATTGATCAAGAAATCCAATATTACCCAAGTCTCTCTAAAAATTGAAAATAGCCATTTCATGAAAATTTTAAGACCTAAGCATCAAGATTTTGAAATTTTCTCCCCCTGTTTCTGACAATTCTTTTTGCACAAAAAGTAGTGTCCCTTAGAATATCTGAGTTTACAGCTTATTCTATGGTTATACTCCTTGTGATTTTCTTTCTTTTTGAACTCAATATTGCTGGGGTATACATTTCATCCTAGAGTTCTTTTCATATAACTTTTTCTTTTTAAACAAAAGGGAGAAATCTCTTTGTAACACAGGGTCATATGCTAAGGTCTTTTCAACTTAAGATAGACAAGAATAAACCAAGGATTGTCTATCCACACAACACTGAAATAAAAAATAAGCTTCCTCAATTGTATTTGGGATGTGTATGTGATGTACAAACCACAATTAGAGTTTAGCAAGATGATTGTGATATTATTAGAAACTGTTGAAACCACATTTGAGAAATCATCTTTGAAGAGTTTGTAGGTTCTCAAAATATAACAAAAAGATATATTTTTTCAAAACCTTATACTTATCTTATAGTAGACAAATGCCAAGACAAGAACTCATACAAAAACCGAAAAACAAAATACGAAAAAAAAATACAAAAGCAAAATACAAAATAACAAAAAAAAAACAAATAAGCATGCTAAAGAAGAGAAATATGCATGAGACACCCTAAAGCATGCTACAAAGTCCTTCTTAATGAAGAGGACCAACACCAATGGCTTTCCTAAGAAACTCAAACCTAAGAGCATCTAAAGGTTTGGTAAAGAGGCCAACTAATTGATTTTCAGATGGGATGTGTTCAAGAGATATCACATGATCTTCTACCAACTCTCGAATAAAATGATGTCGTATATCAATGTGCTTGGTTCGAGAGTACTGAACAGGGTTTTTGGAAATATTAATAGCACTTGTATTATCACAATACAAGACAATAGTTCCCTGTTCAATCCCATAATCACTCAACATTTGCTTCATCCAAAGCAATTGAGTGCAACCACTACCAGCTGCTATATACTCAACTTCAACTGTGGATAAGGAAATAGAGTTTTGCTTCTTGCTCATCCATGCCACTAGATTGTTCCCAACATAGAAACAACCTCCAGTTGTGTTCTTCCTATCATCTGCATTTATAGCCCAGTCGGCATCAGAATAGCCTGCTAGAATTGCAGAAGTGTCTCTAGAGAACCATATACCATGATCAACAGTACCGTTAACATATCGTATGACACGTTTGATGGCAGACAAGTGAAACTCTCTAGGATTTGCTTGGAATCTAGCACACACACCTACACTAAAGGCAATATTAGGCCTACTAGCTGTAAGGTATAAAAGACTACCTATCATGCTTCTATAAAGAGTGTTGTCTACACTCTTTCCAGACAAATCAGAATCAAGTTTCAAGGTAGTGCTCATAGGGGTTCTAGTGTGTTTCTTGCTGTCCAACCCAAATCTCTTCACAAGGTCTTTAGCATATTTAGATTGAGATATGAAAATCCCATCTGTAGATTGAGAATCAATTGGAGAATCAAGAGAATCAATTGGAGAACCAAAAACAATATCATCCACATAAATTTGAGCAACAGTGAAACTGCTCTTATCCTTTCTAATGAACAAAGTTCTATCAACTCCTCCTCTTGTGAACTTGTGATCTAAGATATATGCAGTAAGTCTCTCATACCAAGCTCTAGGAGCTTGTTTCAACCCATACAAGGCTTTCTTAAGCCTAAACACATGATGTGGAAACTTTGGATCTACAAACCCCTTGTGTAACGCCCCAGATCCGGGTTTGCCCTATCACGGCACAAACCCGTACCCGAGACCTACTTATGGGCCCAAAAGAACCTGATAAGCATAATTTATGTGGGCAATTACAATGTAATCATCAGAGTGCATAAGATAAAGAAGCATGGAATTTAAAATTTTCCATATAATAAAAGGGCATCTGTGTAATAACTCCAAAATACAACATTTAGGTATACAAAAGGCTACTAAGATCTCTCCATCACTGCCTCTCACATGAGCATTCATATACAAGAATGATAATTTAAAGATAACTCCCACGTCTACAAATCCAAAAAGAATAATTACATTCCCATTGATAGTTTCTAGGAACTAAATACAATAACATAAAGAGAACCCCTACTACGGATAGTAAAAGTCCTCGGGCCTGTGCTCAAGCTCACCCTCAATAGCTGCCCCAATACATGGCTCACCAAACGGATCTGAAAACAAATCCGGAAAACAAAATGCGTGAGACTTAAAGTCCCAGCAAGTAGCAAACATGCATGAATGGAAGCAGTTAATACAATTCACATAATATCATGATTGGAACAGTTTAGGCAATTTATATAACATCATGAGTAGAGGCAGTTTATGCGATTCATATTCTCAAGTCAAGCATCTAAATAATATAACCCATAAAAATTAGCTAACAAACCTGGTATGACTGATAATGTAAGTCAAACCTGTAGAGCTCACGATGTAGGACAAACCTTTATCAGCAGTTACTAGAACCAATATCACATCCCACAAACCAAGATATAGTACTAAATTCACAAACCAAGTGGAATTCCCCATCCACTACCATTTGGTCTAGGCCAAGTGAGATCTACACCGTCACTGGCATTCAACAAAGGGGCAAGTGAGATCTACACCGTCACTGCCAACCAACCACGACCAAGTGAGATCTACACCGTCACTTAAATCACATAGAAGAAACTTATCACAGCTTTACCAAATCAAATTAATATTACCAATGGGTAAGAACTAACCAACAAGCACTTCACAGCCAAAGCCAATTCACAGTAAAACACATACCCCTTAAGGTCCACGAATTACGCATTTAAGAAGTGGGATAATCTTAGGATCCCCAATAAAGTCACCATACCAAAAATCAACAGATTCCGAGACAAAAAGTTTCGGACCTCAAAAATATTCTAAGTATGGATAAAAACGTTGACTTTTCGGTGTCGAATTTTTCTAGACACATCTACAAGGAGTTTGGGGCTCAATTCTTGGTTGTAGTCTATTGGAGGGTATACAAATTATCTAGAATTTTCTGGGCTTCTGAATCATTCATTTGGATATCAAACTCAAAAAGTGGCCATTTTTGAAAATCGGGAAAATCAGAAATTTAGGCATGAACTGGAAAGTTGACTTTTTATTGGTTGGGAATTGGGCCCTGGGAGTATTTTTATTGGTTCCAAATGGGGGGTGAAACCTTATTTACATGTAAAGACTTAAGTAAATGGAGCAATAAATACACAGGACATTTACTTAAATGTCTTTCATGTAAAAAGGGTGCTATGCGAGAGACTTGGCTTGGTTGGGAAAGGGTTTGAGAGAAAAAAGGCTAAACAAATCATGAAACAGGGTCCACGATTAGGTCGTGGATTAATCGCCCGGAGGCGATTAGCTCAATGTTCGGGCGTTCAGGTTAAAGGTTCGCGCGCCCAGGTTTAAAACAGGTTCAGCGCGGTAAGGTTTAACGTTCGCGCGCTAAGGCCGCGATTAGCCCTGGGCGATTAATCCTGTTTCGCGATTTATTTTAACAGAACCTGATTTTTGGGGGTCTCGGCTCAGGATTAATCGCCAATCTACAGGATTAATCGCCGACTCGGGTTCTTACAAAATTTTGGGTATTTTCAACACACAACTCATAGAAATCATTCTCAACCTTTCCAACATCAAAGTAGGTGATCACAAAACATCCCAACACACTTAAAAACATCTCCTGAAACAAAGATTCATCTCACATCTACATGAACACAAATCAAACGCATGAAACCTCATTCAAGACACAAATCTCAAACCCTAATATAAATTAAGATCAATAGAGTTGAAAGTTCATGGCAAATCAATAGAAAAATAACCAAGATCATCATACAATCAAAACCTACGAATTTTAGAAGTGAATAGCAACATGCAAGATCATTCCTTCAAATAAATCAAACCCTAGAGAGAGAATACGAATTTTGTAATTCATTTTGTTTTGAAAGGGTTTGCTACTTACTTGTTAATGGAGAAGCAACCTTCCCTTCTAGCTTTTCTCCCCTTCTTCTTCTTCCTCTTGAAGCTTCAAGCAAGCTCCCACACTTTCTCTCTTGTTCTATACGTCCAAGACAAGAGGGGGTGTTCTAAAAATACTTAAAATAGAAATTAGGGCATCCTTTTATATGCCCAAGTTTTGGGTCTTTCAAATCTGCCCCTAAACAAGGCTTTTGTTCAACTAAAACCCTAGGGTGTACCTAAAGCATATCAGGGGTACCTTAGTGTCATTCGAGTGGGGGTACCTTAGTATTAAGTGGGGTACCTTAGTGTTAAGTGGGGTGTTTGCCTTAGCCACTTCAAAAAGCATGCTTTAGGAATGCTTGGGAGGTGTACCTCAGTTAACACAGAAGGGTACCTCAGCTATATGAAGGGTACTCTAGTTATTTGAGGGGGTACCTTGATGTTTCAAGAGATTTACCTTAGTCATTCTAAGGAGTAAACTTTGAATAAGCTTAGGAGGGTGTACCTCAGTTATATTGAGGAGGGGTACCTTGATTATTGAGTGGTGTACTTTAGTTATACAAGGGGTACCTTTTGGCAATATAAGGAGGTGTACCCTTGGTAACATGAGGGGTGTACCTTAATAATCTAAAAGGGTTACTTGAGTTATAGAATGGGTGTACCTTAGCTATAAGAGGGGGTACCTTAACTATATAAGGGGTTATACCTTAGGGAAAACAGTGTGAGGGGGGTTACTTTAGTGAGACAAATGAGGTACTTTTGCTATATAGGGGGTGTACCCTAGGTAAAACAGTGGGGGTACCTTACTTATATGAGTGGAGTACCTCTAGGAAATTCAAGGGGTGTACCCTAAGTAATATAGGGGATGTACCTTAGGTATGTTGGAGGTACTTTAGTTATAAAAAGGGGGTACCTCTAGCTGTATAAGGGAATGTACCTTAGCTAAACAAGGGGTACTTCAAGTAAGATAGTAGGGTACCTTAGTTAAAATAAGGAGATACCTTAGACAACACAAATGAGGTACCTTAGGTATAATTAGGAGGTACTTTAGGTATTCAAATGGGGTACCTTAGGCAAAACAGTGGGGTACCTTGGCCAATATGAGTAAGGTGCCTTAGGTAATATAAGGGGGTACTTTAGGTATACATGTGAGGTACCTTAAGCAATGCAAGGGGATACCTTAGGTAAACACAGGGGTACCTATAGGCAAACACAAGGGGATACCTTAGATGAACACAGGGGTACCTTAGGTAAACACAAGGGGATACCTTAGGCAATAGAAGTGAGGTACCTTACGTATAGTTAGGGGGTACTTTAGGTATTCTTGAGTGGTACCTTGGGTAACACTTGGATATACTTTGAGGTGTACTTGAGTGGTACCTTGGGTAACACTTGGATATACTTTGAGTAATACATTCGGATACTTTGGGTAATACTTTGGTGTACTCTAGGTATACTTAGATGGTACCTGAAGTAGTACATTGATGTACTTTGGGTATACAATGGGAGTACCTTGGGTAATACAAGAGGTACTTTAGTGGTATTTGGGAGGGTACCTTGGGTACTCTTAGGAGGTTCTTTAGGTACTCTTAGGAGTTACTTGTGGTACATGTGAGAGGTACCTTGGGTACACTCAGAAGGTACTTTAAGTATACTCGGGAGATGATTTGTGGTACACTTAACTCCAGTTTTTCCGAATTTGATTTCCAATTCACTAGATCTAATTGAAAGATATCTTAGCCAATTGTAACTAAGACATAACACTAACTAAGCTCTTCTTTAACAACTTCAATTCGATTCCCCTAACTCTTTAGGTATAATCCATACTTACCCCATCTTCATAACACAATTCCTTAATTAGTCTAATAATCACACTTTAGATAATTAAGCTTAATAATTAAGGTATAATCCGGGACGGGGTTTTACACTTGGGCTGTTCAACATATACTTCTTCATGAAGTATCCCATTCAGAAAAGCACTTTTTACATCCATTTGATGCAATTTAAAACCCAAGTGGAAAGCTACAGCAAGTAAAATCCTTATAGATTCAAGTCTAGCTACAGGGGCAAAAGTTTCATCAAAATCAATACCCTCAACTTGGGTATATCCCTGTGCAACCAACCTAGCCTTATTTCTCACTATAGTGCCATGTTCATCTGACTTGTTCTTGAAAATCCATTTGGTTCCAATAACATTATAATTTTCAGGTCTAGGAACAAAATACCACACATCATTCCTAATGAATTGGTTTAATTCATCATGCATGGCATTAATCCAGCACTCATCAATAAGTGCTTCTTTTACCTTCTTAGGTTCAAGAGTTGAGACATAGGATGCAAACGACATCTGATTTAGGACTTTCCTATGAAGTCTCATCCCTTCATTCAAATCACCAATTAACAGCTCTTTGGGGTGATTTAACTTCACTCTAGAGGAAGGTTCTTTTGTAGGACCTGGAGTTAAAGAAAAACTCTCTTCAGAAATTGAAGAAGATGACTCAGATGACTTTGGATTTTGAATTTCAATAGTCAAGTCATTATCCCCTACTTCTAGGATAGTCTCCCCCTCAACTTGAGACTTATCAACCCCTTCATCCACAACAACATTTATGGATTCCATGACAGTGTGTGTACGTAAATTATACCGTGTGTATAATTTACGTACACACGGTAAGCCCTGCTATTCTTAGAATAACCTAGGAAGATTCCTTCATCACTCTTGGCATCAAACTTAGCCAAATTCTCCCTATCTCTCAAAATAAAACATTTACTTCCAAAAACACGAAAGTATTTGACAGTGGGCTTTTTACCAAACCAAATTTCATAAGGAGTCTCAGTACTCCCAGGCCTCAAATATACCCTATTAATCACATGGTAAGCCGTGTTGATAGTTTCTCCCCAGAAATACATGGCCACACCCTTGGCATGTATCATAACTCTTGCCATCTCTTGAAGAACCCTGTTTTTCCTCTCTACTACTCCATTTTGTTGTGGAGTAATAGGAGCAGAGAACTCACGATGAATTCCCTCTTCAAGACAAAAATTTTCAAGGATTGAGTTCTCAAACTCTTTCCCATGATCACTCCTCATCTTAACAACCTTAGACTCTTTTTCATTAGAGAGTCTTCGACACAAAGACTTAATCAATTCACTTGCTTCAGATTTTTCTCTTAATAGCTCAACCCAAGTAAATCTGGAGAAGTCATCCACAATAACCAAAATGTACCTCCTACCACCAAGACTTTCAGTCCTAGAAGGACCCATAAGGTCCATATGCAACAATTCAAGAGGTTTGTGGGTTAAACACTTAGTGATCTTTTTGTGACTAGATCTAGTTTGCTTTCCCAACTGACATGGCCCACACACATTTGATTCTACTTTGGCAAGCTTAGGAAGTCAATTGTTTCTTTACTTTCAAACACTCCCTAAACAATTTGTCATATACCTCTTGAATACTTTCCTCATCATCATCAGACTCATCATGAGAATCAATTGCATTCTCACTTGGTGGAAAGTCTTCATAATTGCTAGAGTCACCACTCCCAACAATAGAGGTGAAAGCCATGTAGTTTTGACTTTCCTCTGTTTTGGAGTCCTCACTATCCCTATCAAATGCACTCTCATCAGAAAGAGTGGCATTCATTGCTTTCCCTTGAAGCTTCTTAAATGTGGGACACTTCGACCTAATGTGACCAAACCCCTGACACTCATGACATCTGATTTGTTGGAGCTTTTGCAACCTAGAGTCCTTAGGATGTTTGGACTCCCTAGATTCAGATTTGATTCTTGGTTTTTGATCTTTACCACTAGAACTCCCCTTGGATTTATACCTCTCATTTTCATTTTCTCTCCTTTGGTTTCCTCCTTCTAAACATTTTCCTAAAGTTCTTCACTAACAGGGCAATATCTTCATCTCCCATGGATTCCTCACTAAAATCATTATAAGCCTTTTCTTTACTAGATTTGAGAGCTATAGACTTATTCTTATTAGTAGGAGGAAGGGTGAGTTCATAAGTTTGAATTGAACCTATGAGATCTTCAACCCTAATGCCATTGATATCCTTACTCTCTTCTATAGCAGTCACTTTGGGTCTATAGTTTTCAGGAAGAGACCTAAGGATTTTTCTAACCACTCTATTTGGAGGAATTCTTTCACCAAGATTAAAACTAGAGTTCACTATATCACTTAGTTTAGCATAGAAGGAATCAAAAGACTCATCATCTCCCATTTTTAGTTCTTCAAACCTAGTGATAAGCATCTGTAATTTTGAATTCTTCACAAGGACAGTTCCCTCATGAGTGGTTTGAAAATTTTCCCAAATTTCTTTACTGGTTTGACAAGTAGACACCCGTTTGAATTCATCAGCAGAGATTGCACTAAAAAGTGCATTGACACCCTTAGAGTTGTAGTTAACATCAATTAACTCTTCTCTAATATAATTATCTGGATCTTTGGGTTTTGTCTCACCATCAATAATCACAGTTGGAGGATTCCATCCTCTCTCAACACTTCCCCAAACTTTTTCATCTATAGCCTTCAGATAGGCTCTCATTCTAACTTTCCAGTAGGCATAATTGCTGCCATCAAAGAAGGGTGGGGCAGTGGAGGACTTGTCCATGACTAACAGAGTCAAGGATCTGGTTACCCGCTCTGATACCAATTGAAAAACACAGTTTAGACTCTATAACACCTAGAGGGGGGTGAATAGGTGAAACCGATTGCAGAATAAAATTTCTACCAATTAAAAACAAGTTCTTAATTAATAGGCATGCACAAATCTAAGCAATTAACAATCCATCACACAAAATTGTAAAATAAAGAAGAGACAACGCAAGCAATTTTGGTAACGAAGGGAAAACTCTAAAAGAACTCTCAAAGAGAAAAACCCTCCGGGCGATAAGGTGCCACTTCTGAATATCACTATAAGAAGAAGACTTACAATAGTGGTTCAGACGACCCAATACTGACTCTGACTCACAATGTAAATATCTGAAGAACTCTTCAGATTTGCTTCCTTGCAACGATCCAGAACTCTGAATATTTTCTTATTGAAGCGCCAAACGAACTCGCTTAGCAACCGTAGGAACTCCTACGAGCAAACTCTCCAACCCGGAACTCCAAGGTAGAAAAGAAAGATGAATGATGGTTTTGATGGCTCAAAGAAGGAGGAGGAAGAGAAGAAGGAACTCTTGCTCTCACACACACGTTTTAGGGTTTCTAAAACGTCTTGGGTAACCCTCACAATAGTCTAAACACTCCTTATATAGTTTAGGAGAAGGTAGAAGTGGAAAAGGAAACAAATCAGAAAAGATCGGACTTCTAAAACTGAAGTTTGTTAATGAACGTTTGAACGCTCAGCGAACGCGGCTCGAACGTTCAATACAAAAACTCACTTTTCCGCTTCTCGTTCGAACGGCCAGCGAACGCTGCTCTCGGGTTTCTCTGTGGAACTCCAACGGTTGAACGGTCAGCGAACTTATGGCGAACACTGCTCTCGGGTTTCTCTGTGGAACTCCAACGATCGAACGGTCAGCGAACGTATGGCGAACGCTACTCTCAGGTTTCTCTGTGGAACTCCAACGGTCAGCGAACATAGGGCGAACGTTGCTCTCAGGTTTCTCTATGTGTCACCAACGGTCGGACAGTCGGCGAACGTATGGCAAACGCTGCTCACGGGTTTCTCTGTATGTCACCAACGGTCGAACGGTCGATGAACGTTCATCGAACGTTGGTCGTAACTTTATCAATTTTACTCCAACCTTAACCCCATTTGAACCGCAATACCTATAACCTATCCCAAATACTTTGACCACTTTAATAAGACCTTTTTGACACGGAATAAAGCCAATACAAAATAATCCTTACACATGTAAATACCCATAGGACATAACTGATTGATTGATCCTTGTTGATCAGTCCTGAAATGCAACAGCCAGAGCATTATGTGCACTACAAAAAAGATTGGATACAGCGGTGGACCTCCCAACACTTTTAGCAGCGGTCATTAAATGACCGCTGCTAAAACACTAGACATTAATTTTTTTGAGACCCTCTTATCAAAAAAAAAATTTTTTAAAGACCCCACCGACCTTCTCCATCAGTTCCACTCCACCGACCTAAACTCTCTTCTCCACCTCTCAATCTCTCTCACTTGCGGCAGTTGCTGGCGACGAGATCAAGGGTTTGAGGCCTCGGCGAGAAGATACCTTTCAGAAGCTCAATAAGCTTTTGAAGCCGTAATTCTAAGATCTGATTTCTCTGATCCTTGTTCTAACCTTGTTTCCCCTCTTTTAGTTTTTTCATTATGTTTTGATTGCTGCGAATCAGTTGTCTGCCTTTGTCAAGGCAAGAAATTTTCCAGTTGTTATCTTTCTTATTTTATTATTCTTAGTGCCGTCTTCCTCTTATTGAAGACGCTATCTCCGTCCCCGGAAACGTCATTGCGCGGTGTTTACACCACTGAATTGTGAAGTTGGAAATCGAAGTAGATTACTCTAAATAAAGGACTGTTGGTGGAGGAAAAGAGGGAGATATGAGCGTGATGGACATTGTAATGCGAGTCGATTCGATCTGCAAGAAGTACGATAAGTACGACTTCAACGAGCAGAAGGATCTCAACGTCTCCGGCGATGATGCTTTCGCCCGTCTTTATGCTTCGATCGAGGCCGACATCGATGCGGCTCTCCAGCTCTATCACTCTCTTTAATTTAACTGATCTAGGGTTAGGGTTTCATGGTTGTTAATTATTCTGATTCACTCACTTTGTCTTGATCTTTGTTTTATTTATTTTTTATTTAATCAGAAATCAGAGGCTGCATCTAAGGAGAAAAACAGGGCTTCTACAGTTGCTTTGAATGCGGAGATTCGACGAACCAAAGCTCGATTGCTGGAAGAACTTCTGAAATTAGAGAGATTAGCTCTCAAGAAGGTTGATTTCCCACATCCTTCATCTACATTTGTTCACGTGATATATGATCTTAAATTGTGACTTTTAGTTGAATTGATTTCCTTCTAAGTTGTTTTCTTTGTGTCTATCTCTTTAAGGTGTTTTTTTTGTTGCAATTCTTTGCTCTAGAAGTCGTTCTACACCTGAGCTTCACAGGCAAAAAATCTTCAACCTCAATTTGGTAATCTCTCTCTCACACACATTCATTACGTGTTCATCTTCTCTATTTCTTTATTCAACAAATATAGGATCTCTTCTGTCAATTGTATTTCTGTGGAATTATGTTATTGTTCAGATTCTCTGTGCTTTCATTGGCCTCCAACAAAATTTTCATTTTATTTCTATAAAATAGGTTTCGATGAAGAAAATAAATTTATCCGTTTGAATATCACTTATTATTGTTCAGATTCTCTGCTAATCATTTATTCAATTTTCTTGGGGTCAAAGTTCTTGTTCTTGGATTTTATTGGGACGATCTACGTTTGAAATGCAGGCTGGTGCATTGAGGCTTGCTGATAATGGGATATGTTGCATTGATGAGTTTGACAAGATGGACATCAGAGACCAGGTGATACTTCTCTCCCCACTTATTATTCTTTTCATTTATGTCCGTGTGGCTGTCAGATTGCTAAAAACATCTGTAATAAGGTAAGGGCATTTTTACACCTGGATATTGGGTGCTGAAGTGAGAGTCTAATTGATGATATATTAGCTAGAAATTTACACCTCAGAATGGTAGCACATGCCCTAAAGCCTTCAAAAAACCTTTTGAGGCCTAAAAAATTGAGCCTAAAAATGCAACCTCTTTTACTGAAATTTGATTGAATTGAAGCAATTACCAGGAACTGACTTGTAGCGGGGTTTCAAAACATTTTCAGGGAGTGGTTTGGCCGGGATGAGGCAGTGGGATTTAGCAATGATGGAAGACTTGTGCTTTTGACCACCACTGATGGGCATGTTCATGTACTTGATTCATTCCGTGGCACACTTGTAAGCTTTTTGTCACTTTCATAATTTTTAAAATTGACTTTGCATGGAACATTCATGGACAATATCTGATTAAAATATTTTCAGTTGGTGGACTTATGCATGCATATGGTGCTTTCTAATGTGTTTTTTTTTCATCTAATCTTGATTTAGTTATCCACATACAATGTCAAGCCAGTTTCAAGCAATTCCACTCTGGATGCATGTTTCAGCCCTAAAGGAATGTTTTTTATAGCAGGTAAGAAAAGCTCGCAGTCCATTTTTTGTCCTCCTTTCTTTTTTGAATAGATATAATTGGATCATATTAAAACAAGAATCAAGGTACTGGAATAAAATCTGAAATGGATACACACCATGGACCTCATGACCTGCAGTAAACCCCAGACATGGTGGAAGCAAAATGTGCTTACAGTTTGCTCCTAATATATTTGCAAATAAGTAATGTAAAAAGTTTATGTAGTCTTAAAACATCAACAATGCTTGAGGCATTCTAACATAAATTTTAAAAAATGAAATAAATGAAGAAAAACTACAAAATGACAAAAATCCCATCAACTTAAGGCCTCAGGAAGGATGAACACTATCCTCTATAATAGGATGGTATACAGGTCCTGTGAAGGTCTGCCTGGGTGCTATTGTTGATGTTAGACAGCCTGAAAAGGTAGGAGATTCTCCATCCATAATTTAATGACCAATTCTTCATTCTCATGGTAATAAATTGATCTGATTTGGTCAAGGAAGTATTCCAACATATTTAGGTTCTTTCAGCTTTTTATATTTATCCTTGTTGTGTGTTTTTCATCGGTGTTAGAAGTTCTAATTGATATTCGTTGCCTCTTCACATTCATGATAAGAATTTATTCATTTTCATTTCAGTTGTATGGATTTGTCTTAGCAGTGGAGCTTGAAGGTTTAAATTGTGGATTTCGAAGCATCAAATGGTCGTGAAACATGGGTATTTTATTTTTTATTTTTTGTAAGGGTTGGAGATGGATTTTGTACCATCAAATGGTCATGAAATAGGTTTTTTTTTTTTTTGGTAAGATTTGGTGATGGATTTTGAACCATCAAATGATCATGAAATAGGTTTTTAATTTATTTTTTGTAGGCTTGGAGATAGATTTTGAACCATCAAATGGTCATGAAATAGGTTTTTTTGGTTGTTTTGTTTTGGCTATGTACTAATGCTGTAATGGAAGATGAAAGTTATAAATTAATGCAAGTTTTTTTTTCTGTTTCTATTGAATTCTGGCTGGACCGGACCAGCTGGGTGGGTGGTTGGGGGGCGGGCAGGGGCAGCTTTACGGCTATTAATATGCAAGGGTTTTTTAAAATAAAATATAAAAGCTTGGGGGAATGAGTAGGGGGTCTTTTGAAAAAAATAAATAAATAGGCTTTAGCGGCGGGCGTGACCACCACTGTATCCGTCGCTAAAACATTCAGCGACAGAGCAATCAGTGGCGGACATGTGTCGTGATGAGCTAGATTTAGTGGCGTGCTTTGCTGATTTAGTGGCGGTCTGAGCCCGCCGCTAAAAGCCCCCCTATTTTGTAGTGGCGGCAAACATGCACACTACTAATCATGCACTTGAATCATTTCAATTGACTTTATTTAAGAAAAACAGCTAAAATTTCTGATTGTTGGTGTCTATGCACAAGCTCTCTTCAGCATGAAATTCCATTACAAACGATATACACGACATATAATACGTTATCCTAAAAGGATTCTGAAGTTAAATTTGCCGCTTTGACGAGGTCGGCAGACTCGATCAGCACCCCAAAATACACAAGCTACTCGAGATATTTTGCTGCAATTCAAAGGCTTCTTGCAGCAAAAAAAACAATGTCTCAGTCAAGCTAAAAGACAGGGACACAGTCGCTCCTGAGTTAATCTGCAAGTAACATGTCGGAGTTTGTTTACAAGTGCCTGCTCAATACAGAGACAGCTGAGCCTTTCGGTACCGTCTTTTTCACTGATCCTTCCCCTTCAAACCAATTGGGTTTGGGGGCAACTAAAAGCCAACTCTGGAATTCCCGATGCACCAGTCAAAGGGCGAAGCAGGGGATCACCAAATCAAAAGATATTTTCGGATATTTCGACAAAAAGAGAAATCTCCGAAAGCAGGGGATCGCCAAATCAAAAGATATTTTCGGATATTTTCAGGGATCACCAGTCAAAGGGCGAGGCAGGGGTTACGTGAGCTCCCTCAAACTTTATTCAGAAGCACTTCAAGTTGGGAGAGAAAGAAAATGCAAAGAAACAAAAACACGGTTGGCTAATTGCCGCTGGAAATATCTCTACTTCTTCTTCAAGAAAGATGAGAGCAGTCTGAGCAGAGCCCCACTCGCCAAAACAAACAAAACCGGATGACTCGGACGAGTTGAGTCGGGTCGGGTTTGGTACCGCTACCTGACAAAGTGGAACTGATTCGTTAATTACTTAATTCAATTCTCAATACCCACCGAAACTGATCGATGAGATCAACCCCCTTAGCTGCCTTTAAATGTGTCATTCGCTTGTTACAGATAGCCATTAAAACCAGCAGAGCCTGTTCTTTCTTTCTTCTTCAAATACATGGCCTGCTCAGCCATGCAATATGGAAGAGGCCGGCGAGATTCCTTCCGGAGCTTCTTCGAGAGCTGGCTCGTCCAGCAGGACCAGCACCTCCAGGAGCTCATCTCCGTCTCAAAAGACCAACTGGACAACGGAGACACCACACTGAAAGCAGCAACAATGGAGGAGCAGGAGAGGGTCCTACGTCCTCTGATCAACCGAGTGGTTCAGCACTACGAGGGGTATTACCGAACCAAATCGGTATGGGCGAAGCGAGACGTGCTCGCCATGCTCACCCCCGAATGGAGAAGCACACTGGAGGACGCGTTTCTCTGGATCGGCGGATGGCGACCCACCATGGCGTTTCAGCTTCTCTACTCCAAATCCGGGCTGCAACTCGAAGCCGGGTTGGACGACTTGATCAAGGGACTCGGACATGGCGATTTGGCCGATCTCTCCCCGGGTCAATTCGTTCGGATCGACGAGTCACACAGGAGGGCCATTAGAGAAGAGCGAGAAATCACAGAGGAGATGGCGAGGCATCAGGAGACGGTGGCGGGGACGTCGATGGTGGAATTATCGCATGCTGTGACGGAGCAGCGTAGAGATGCTGAGTCGTCGCGTCGGAATCAGAATCAGACGGCTGTAGAGGAGCATGAACGAGTGAAGGCGGCTCTAAGGCCCACCGAGGATGGACTGGAGAAGGTGTTGGAGAGGGCTGATGATCTACGGCTGAGGACTCTCAAAGGTGTGATCGATATCCTGACCCCACTCCAGGCCGTCCATTTCTTGATCGCTGCAGGGGAGCTGCACTTGAGGCTGCATGAGTGGGGGAAGGAGAGAGACCGTAGGAGCCACCGAAGAGCGTTTCACCTTAAGCCACCCACGGGTGTCAGCGTAAAACGCACGGATGGATGTCCATGTCAGGAGTTGGCTCCATCCCAGCAGGTGGTTTCACGGAAGCACCAGATTTTGGCTCTAGAAGAAATACTTTCAAACAAGCGACATGATGGTTTTGGTGGGGCCCAGACCGACCACTACCGTTGATTGACACATACGATGCTTGGGAATGTGATGGACGGACTGTGATGATTTTCAAGATCCGATGGCTCACAGCTTGTCGAGTAGGGTAGTTAACTAGTGTTGGTACAGCTGTGTGAAAATAAAGGAACGATGCTTGGGAATGTGATGGACGGACTGTGATGATTTTCAAGATCCGATGGCTTACAGCTTGTCGAGTAGGGTAGTTAACTAGTGTTGGTACGGCTGTGTGAAAATAGAGGAACTTGGATACTCATACATATACTGATATACTCAGTAGTGTCTGACCGTTCATAATAGTGAATATGGTTCCAATTTAGACTCATTTCAGCTTTTCAGATTTTCTGCCTTTTTACATTGTCATTTTAATTTCATTTTCATTTTCGAGCAGTTTCTTCCTATCAAGTGCAAATTTTTTTTGAACCAATTGGAGCAATTAAGGTATACTATATAAGAACTTTTTTCTTATCTATGAATTGTTTTCAGTTTTTGGTTGATCTTGGTGGAATCTTCATGTAATGACCCAGCTTGAAATCACCGAGAAATTAAGGAGATAGCTTGAGACATGCTTACATACCCATATGTTTTGAAGCAAACATTTGGTATAGACCTTCCACTTAAAATGACACCCGTTAGGTACTCTGCGATGATGTTAAGTCCTGGTGTCTGTAAATTACAAAGTAAAAAGAGAAAAAAGGAAGAAAAAATTCAGAATGTAAGCAAAGTTAAGTTAATATAACAGAAATATGAAGGAGGTTACCATGGGTAGAATTTTTAACTCTATTACCTGATTTGTTGTGGCAGTAATAATGCTGATGGGAAGGGTAACAGTCAGTTTTTTTTAAATGTAGATACAAAAACAATTGAAGGCTTATTTTTGTTTTCTAGATTGCGTAGGAAAATTTGTATTCCAGTTATGTGTAGTGTATTTTGATAGCAGAGTAGTAGTTGAAGAACATATGATAATAGAAGAATTTATCCTTATGCTCATCATGCCAGCAAGTGAGTTCTACTTCCAGTTTTACATTGTCCCTCTGATTTCTGTACTGGATGAGACCCATCTCAAATTGTTTTTATATTAGCACATCTAACACACAAAAGAATGGTCTAATCATGATAATATTAAGTGGGGTGCCCTTACAGCAAAGAGGCAATCATGGTGGTCTGATCTTTTATGAAGGACCCCCATTATGATCATATATGAGCTGCACTAAATCATATTCAAAAGATTCCCCAAAACCCCAGTTTCAAGAAGCTTTACCAGCATGTGCCTCCCTATTTTATTAGTAGAAAAGACATTAAGACTAAGACTAATAGGTTGAGGTTTTGTTAAACAAAACTAATGGATTGTTTCCCAAAGGTGGGTACATTACAACCTGAACCACTCCAATCAGAGCTTTAATCTCTGTTAAAATAGAAGTGCTATCCTTTCCTTATGCTTTATGAATTAAAATTTAATCTTATTCTTTCCAAAACATCAGAATCATTTTGTGCTTATTTGAAGCCAATTCTCAACTTTTATGTGCAAACATTTGAACCTGAAGGCTCACTTTGGATTCTTCTTGAATATTTTGTATTTGCTTCTTTAGTTTAGAGCATGAATTATAAGTAACATTGCCAACTTTTTCCTTTTCTATATTTTCCGGTCGATGAGGAGAGGTACAACATTTCTTTCAAAGTTGGCAGAATTGAGTAATTTGAGGCATGGAAATTAGTGGCCTTACTCTAGAACTAAGTGATCTGAGGCAAACAATTAATATATTTTGTAACTTAATCATTTATGTTAGGCATTCTTTCTCTCGCAGCTAATAACAATCATGTGAGAGACACCATAGGAGCAGCTGAAGAAGAGAAAAGTTGTTGGTAATTGTTTAATAATTTAACAATAAGTTTGCATACATTCTCTTTAAATCGCAGGTAAGTTGGCGTTTCCATCCATGTTCATAGATTGGTTTCGAATTATTTCAGTTTTAACAAATAGATTACGTGTTTTCCTTTTCATTTTTTAATTTTTTTCCGGGGGTGGGAGTGGTTCCTCTGTGTTTCAGTTATTCTTTGATAAATTCTTCCTTAAGAAATTTTTCTTTAGTTTTCGGTTTTTTTTTTAATAATCTTGATCGATTTCAGCTTAGTTGAACTTGATTTAATGAAGGGTGCGTGGAGGGAGAGAGGGGCGAGGCTGGAGCAGGGGGCAGGGTAGTAGGGGGTGGGACGAGACAGGGCGCTCGTTTAAAATTTTTTTTGAAAACAGGCAGAATATTACCGGCGGTCAAAAAATCACCGCTAAAACATTTAGCGACAGGTCTTTCAGTGGGGACCAGTGTTGAGGCCCAAGACTTTTGCTTGCGGTATTTGATGCTTTACCGGCGGTCACTGCCCGCTTGTAAAAGTATGAATTTTTGTTGTGTTGAGGCACGAGCGCAATTCCTACATGGGACACAAGCGCCTCATACATTCATTTCCACTCATAATGTGCTTGTGTCCCAAGTAGGTTGCGCTTGTATCCCACATATCTACAATAAAGTTATCTTTTTAGGAAGTGACCCTTTTATGGAAAGAAGTTTCTTGATAAACTGTTTTTATATATACCAGCCAAAATTGACCCTTATACATAATTTTTTCATTTGTTTTAAAAATAATTTTTCTAACACATTTGAATGTTAAATTTATTCTAAGTTATTGTTTGCCCCTCCTGTGCTAATTTTCTGGCTCCGCCCCTGCCAATCACCACATTACACCATTCCCACCACCACCATCCACCATGCTAACCAAAATTCCCAACACCACCAACAACCCCTCCACCACTACCACCACCCCACTATATACCACCATCCATTACCACTCACGCCATCACCACCCACCCAATTATGCACTACACTCCCTCACCCACCACCCTCATAAACTATTTTTCTTTCTTATTATTTTTCATCTATTATAAAAGTTTGAAAGAAAAAGAAATTTTTATTTTATTTGATTTCCCTTTTTGATTTCTTTTCTTTTGTTTTCCAAACATTAATGCGTCGGAGAAGATGTAAATACCCGTAGGCCATAACTGATTGACTGATTTGCTGATCAGTCCTGAAATGCAGCAGCCGGAGTCTTATGCGGCAAACATGCTTACTACTAATCATGCACTTGAATCATTTCAATTGACTTTATTTAAGAAAAGCGGCTAAAATTTCTGATTGTTGGTGTCTATACACAAGCTCTCTTCAGCATGAGATTCCATTACAAACGATATACGACATATAATACGTTATCCTAAAAGGATTCTGAAGTTAAATTTGCCGTTTTGACGAGGTCGGCAGACTCGATCGGCACCCCAAAATACACAAGCTACTTGAGATATTTTGCTGCTATTCAAAGGCTTCTTGCAACAAAAAAACAATGTCTGAGTCAAGCTAAACGACAGGTTCAAAGTCGCTCCTGAGTTAATCTGCAAGTAACATGTTGCAGTTTGTTTACAAGCGCATGCACAACACAATACAGACAGCTGAGCCTTCGGGTACTGCTTCTTCCCCACTTCAAACCAATTGGGTCTGGGGGCAACTAAATGCCAACTCTGCAACTCCCGATGCACCAGTCAGAGGGCGAAGCAAGGGATGATCACCGAATCAAAAGATATTTTCGGATATTTCGACAAAGAGTATCAGAAGCTGGGGTTAACTGAGCTCCCTCAAACTTTTTTCAGAAGCACTTCAAGTTCCGAGAGAAAGAAAGTGCAAAAAAACAAAACACACAAGTCGACAATTGCACCAGCCAGAAATATCTTTACTGCTTCTTCAAGAAAGATGAGAGCATGCAGAGCCCTACTCGCCAAAACAAACAAAAGCATGCTTAAAGCGTGCCGTACAACCCGCGTTGATATAAATGTAATAGTTAATATAAATAATAGGCGTCGTGACACTGTCCAACATATTCCTCTTTTACAAGAAGAGTAGTCCAAGCCAAAATTTGCAAGGGTGTCCGCAACTTTATTAGCCTCCGTGGTTTATTACATCCTGAAGATCTAGAAGGCCTCTCGAAAGAGTAATGGTTGCTAAACCAAAGCTGAGTGCTCGCTACGGACTGACAAATCTTGCTGGAAGTCACCTTGCAGATTTCAGCAACTTTCCATGATTGCATGGGTGTGAGATTTCTAAGCTTTGAGGGTGATGTGGTGCTCCTAGGCTGAAAGGAGATAGCTTGGGATTCTTAGGGAATAGGGATATGGCAACGGTTTGGTTTTGTAAAAAACCAAAACCGAACCAATAAGTTTACCATGAAAACCATAACTGAACCTTAGCCGTTACGGTTTACTAATTTTAAAACCAAAACTATTTTAACTTTAATATTCTTGAAACTGTAATCGAACCGAACCGTTTCACCTTTTTTGAAAGTTCAGATAGATTAAATTTTTATTATTTTACCGTGTCTACACAGGGATGTACCAAATAATGAAAAAAATGTATTTAAGCTTGTCAGCCTCCTCTTCTCCAATACGTTGTTATATTCCATCTCGAAAATTTTTAATAAATACCTAATAGGCTAACTGGCCAAGGGGTGGGGCAATTGTGCAACTCAAAACCATATACATATTATATGTAGTTGGTTCAGTTTCAATTTGGTTTTCCCTTAAAACCGTAAGCGAACCGAAACCGTATCAGTTTTTTCAACTTAAAATTAAACAAAAACCAATTATTAAAGACCCAAAACCGACCCTAATGGGTTTGGTTCAGTTCAATTTTTCGGTTTTAACCAAACTGTTGCCATCCCTATTAGTAAACCTATGGGAGTTGAGGAGTGTGAGATCCCGAATCCCATATTTCTTGAGGAGGAAAAGGTGAAGGTTTATATATGTAGGCTTGTTACTCCCCAAGCAACGATGCCTTTTTGGGTAAAACCTAAGAGCAAAACCGTGAGTAGTGTAAGTGGGTGGGCTACCATCTAAGCAAGCTCAGGTTAGTGGTCTGGCAGGTTACTACACAGGGAGGTGCAGCCCTTAAGGGGGATGGATTGTGAGATCCCTTACTTAAGGAGGAGAAGATGAAAATCTATATAGGTAGGCTTGTGATTCCATCAAGCAACGAGGCTTTTTAGGGCAAAACCTAAGAGTAAAACCTTGAGGTCTAATGGGCCAAAGCGAACAATATCATTCCTATAGGGATTGGGGCAATATAGGGAGCCTCACAAAATGGCCAAAGGTCCAACAAATTAAGGCTGTTGTGAAAAGACTTGAGGACTATTTTTTCTTGTCTTTCTTCTAGAGCTGTATGCCTTTAAGGATTGGACATATTGAAAGGACTTGAGGACACTTTTTTCTTGTCCTTCTTCTAGAGCTGTATGCATTTAAGGATTGGACATATTGAAAGGATTCGACAAGACGACTCTCTAGGTTGGTAATTGTGAGACCATGGAAAACCACCTAAGTGACCTGCTAATCATCACACGGAATTCACAAAATAAGGAGTCACCACCATTCAAATTTAAAGTATGAATGGACACCAAAGTCAGCATAAAAAGAACAAAATAGAGCTAAAATAACTCATGTTAACTATAAAAGGAAAAGAAAACAATGATACACATACATATACATACAAATAAATATTCAGTTATATATATATTTGGTAGACTTTTGTACATATATCTATATGAAAACGTGTACATAAAGTCAACATTAACTTCGGGCTTTCCGGGTTTTTCGGGTTGTATAGCTTCAACCCAAGCCCAACCCAAACTTAACTTCGGGCTAGAAATGAAACCCAACCCAAACTCAATGCTCACTTTGGGCTCTTATTCTGGTTGGGTTGGACGAGCTTTGGGCAGTCAGGGCTAGATTTACAGTTCTATTGGCAAATCTCTTAACAAGACCCTAAGAAAGTTATCAATTTTTTTTTCTTTTTTTGCTTTCTTCATTTTCTCCTTAGAATCATGTTCAACTATTTTGCTAATGGCCGGCAAAGACACAATCCTCACATGGGCGCATCCCTAAGCTCGAACGTTAGCAAATCGTTAAACAAGGCTCTTACAAAGTTATCAATTTTTTTTTCTTTCTTCAGTTATGCCTCTTCACGTTTATATAGGAATTTCAAAAGTGTTACTTGCTTCAATTATTGCTTGGATAGTCAAGCAGTAATTGAAGCAAATAACACATTTGCAACTCCTCGTCTCAGCATGGTTCACCAATATGTAAGTATTGTTGCATTTTCAAGAATTGTTTACGCGCCATCCATCTTTTGCAAGAGAAAAGTAAAGAAGATTTTGCAAAACATGTATGCTACATAAATGGTTTTTTTTTATTTAATACTTTTTTTGGTTTTTTTCAATTTTTATGCATGGCCCGCAGGCCGCGGTGCACCTTCTACCATGCCATGCTGGGCAAATTGATAAATTGTCGTTTCCAAGGTGGGCCGTGCCGTGCCCAGCTCGATAGGCACAGGCTAAACGTGCTTGTGCCATGCCGAGCTGGCCCGATTAGCATCCTGGGACTCTCTGTTCAGTTGTGTAAGGCATATTATTTCATTCTAGCTAGGTACTGCATGTGCATGGAAATTAATTAGTTTTTAAATTTTTATTCAAGGGATATAATAGTCTTTCAGAATTTTTAAAGTCTTCAAAATTTTTGAGGGGCACCCTCAATAGATCAATTGTTGAGTCAAAATCTTCCTAATTCCTTTATATAATAATAAAGATGAAGCTTCAAGAAGGACTCAAGAGACCAATTTTTGAGTCAAAATCTTCTTAATTCCTTTATATAATAATAAAGATGAATCTTCAAGAAAGACTCATGGAAATTCATAATTTTTGGTAGATTTTGTCAGTTATTACTAAAGGGAAGCACATGTGATGCGCATGTTGAAATTGGAAACAAAAAATGTTAATTTTTCTTTTTCTAATTAGATCGTTAAGTAATAATTATTTATTATCTAGTATAAATAGATAATGTATTTATTTAAATAAATTATCTATTTACATACTTATTCTAAATTGTAATAAAAACGCAAAATACAGCATCATCCAAGCTTCAATAGAATCATTAAAATTAATTATTAGGATTTGAAAAAGTAACTATAACTAAATATGGGTTTACATTTGGGATAAGGAAGCAACTATAACTAAATATTAGAGCTGTAAATCTAGCCCGGACTGCCCAAAGCCCGCCCAACCCAACCCAACCCGAATAAGAGCCCGAAGCAAGCATTGAGTTTGGGTTTGGGTTTGGGTTTGGGTTGGGTTTCATTTTGAACCCAAAGTTGAGTTTGGGTTGGGCTTGGGTTCAAACTATACAACCCGAAAAGCCCGCAGTTAATATTGACTTTATGTACATGCTCTCTATATGTATAAAACTCCGCCAAATATATATATAAGTGAATATTTATTTGTATATATATGTATCATTGTTTTCTTTTCCTTTTATATTGTCATTGTATTTATGCAATCAACTATTAAACATAAATTATTAACATGTGATAGTAAGTTTATTAATTTTTGTTAAATAAATAATTTTATACTCACATACATATACATATATATTACAATAAATCTGATATTTGGGAGCACATACACTACAAGAAAGATTGTGCAAAACCACAAATATAGTGAGCTAGTATTATATTTTAAAATTTTAAAGAAATTAATTAATTAAGTGTGTTTTTCCTAAATTCAAAGGACAAATCAAGAGGAATTTGTAATATTTGCATTTATAACAAACAAAAATAAAAGCATGTTGATAGACGAATTAATGAATGATATTCCAACATTTTGTAATTATAACAAAAACTGTAAAAAAAATCAAAATCTTACATTTGTTTGGGCCAACCCGAACCCAGCCCGAACTCAAACAATAATGTTTGGGTTGGATTTGGGTTTAGTGAGTTTGGTTTAGAGCGGGTCAACGACAAGTTTGGGCTAGTAAATCCTAGATTGGGTTGAGCCCGAACTCTCATAACCCGATCCAACCCGCCCTACTTACACCTCTACTAAATATGGGTCTATTTGAAAAGGGTCACATTCATGTAAAACAGGCTTGTGATTGGCTTGTTGGTTTTAAAAGTTTTATTTATTAATTGAAAACTAAATTATTAAATTTTTTTCATTTTTTAAATTTAACACGCCAATTACAAACCCAGCCCATTGTACATGGGCCGGACTAGTTTGCCCGGCCTGTGAATTTGTGTACCATAGGGCCAAGCTTGGATTGCTTTTGAAAAGCCTAAAAAAAGTTTGGGTGGGCTTGGTCATGTATGAGAAACAATGGGCCAACTTGACCAATGTCATATATAGCTAAAATTTTAAAATGTTTATTAGTTTTTTGCTACTTTGATATTTCATGTTTTTTCTTATAGTTCTAGAAAAGTACTGTCTGCATTGTAATACTTGTCTAGTTCAATCCTAACATCAATTTTTTTTTTCATTATTAGAAGAATAAAAAAAACAAATTAGTTTCTTTTAAATTAGATGTATAAATAATCATAGCGGGCGGGCTCAGTCAGGCTTGGGTTATTAGATCTCTTCTTTGGATGAGCTTGGTCATAAAGTACAAGCTTGATGTTTGGTCTAGCCCGAACCCACCCAAGCCTCCCGGTGATCAACCCTTGTACATACAGCTGTTGTAGAGGATTTCTATCAATCCTTAATTATACTATGTTTGGAGGGAAGCCCGGTTTCGAAAGAAAAAAAAATGCTAAAATCTTATTTTCTCATTTGTAGGAACAAATAAAAGATATTTGAAGAGAAAATTTTGTTAAAACATTTTTTCTTTCTTTTCTCTTTGGAAGTAAAAAACTTCTCTTTGCCAAAAAGTAGAGATAGTTTATCATCACCACCAGTACTACCATCCTTACCATCATCACCACCATCCTCACCACCCACTACCACCACAACCCCACCCATAACTACTCCTAAAACCATCACCAATCACCACATTACACCATGCCCACCATCACCATCCACCATGCTGACCGACGTAAACAACGTACACTCAACTATACACACCAAAATTCCCAACCCATGCACCACCCTATTATAGCTACCACCATCCATTACGACTCGTTCCGCCACCACACACCCACTTATATCCTACACTACACTTCCCTACCCAGTACCCACCACCCTCATAAACTTTTTTTCTTTTCATAAACGTTCGAAAGAAAAAGAAAATTATTATTTTATTTTCTTTTCTTTTCTTTTTTTATTTCTTTTATTTTGTTTTCCAAACATTACGTTGGAGAAGACGCATGTAAATACCCATAGGCCATAACTGATTGATTGATCTGTTGATCAGTCATGAAATGCAGCACCTGGAGCCTTATGCAGCAAACATGCTTACTACTAATCATGCACTTGAATCATTTCAATTGACTTTATTAAAGAAAAACCGCTAAATTTTCTGATTGTTGATGTCTATACACAAACAAGCTCTCTTTTGCATGAAATTCCATTACAAACGATATACGACATATAATACGTTATCCTAAAAGGATTCTGAAGTTAAATTCTTGGGTAACTCGCAGTTTTTTACGAGCGAGGTCGGCAGACTCGGCACCTAAAATGGCGGCTACTTGAGATATTTTGCTGCTATTCAAAGACTTCTTGCAACAAGAACAACAAAAAAATGTCTGAAACAAGCTAAAAGACAGGTACAAAGTTGCTCCTGAGTTAATCTGCAAGTAACATGTTGGAGTTTGTTTACAGGTGCGTGCGCATGCAATACAGACACCTTAGGCTTTCGGTACCGTCTTTTTCACTGCTCCTTCCCCCATCAAACCAATTGGGTTTGGGGGCAACTTAAAGCCTAACTCTGGAATTCCCGATGCATTAGTCAAAGGGCGAAACAAGGGATCACTAAATCAAAATATATTAGCACTCGAATGTTGTGAAGAGAAGGTTTGAGTTAGTTAAAGATACATGTAATCAGCAAGTTGATGTTGTGGAGTCTCTTGTATAGATGTAAAGTTTGTTAGAATATCTAGAACATTCTGTAGAGTCTTTTCTTTTACTTAATTTGCTATTGTACAGTAAATATAAATACCAGTTATACTCTCATTGAATAAGTGAACAGAGAATTCAGTTCTTCCATCTTCCTTGAAGTTCTCTGAAAAACCCTTTCTTAAGGTTCCTCTGTTTCTTCATCTTTAACTCTTTAAGGCCTTTCCTTCATCCAAGTTCCGAGAGAAAGAAAGTGCAAAGAAACAAAAACACAAGTGGGCAATTGCCGCTAGAATTATCTCTATTTCTTCTTCAAGAAAGATGAGACTTGAGAGCAGTCTGAGCAGAGCCCCACTCGCCAAAACAAACAAAACCAGATGACTCGGACGAGTTGAGTCGGATTCGGTACCACTACCTGACAAAATGGAACTGATTTGTTTATTCTAGCGGCAATTGCCCCACCGAAACTGATGGATGAGATCAACCCCCTTGGCCCCTTTAAATATGTGCCATTCTCTTGTTACAGATAGCCACTAAAACCAGCAGAGCCTGCTCTTGCTTTCTTCTTCCAATTCTGGGTTCGAACGTTTGTTTTTACTTAGCTTTTTCTAGCTTTAATTTCCATCCCCACCAAATTTCATGTCCTGCTCAGCCATGCAATATGGAAGAGGCCGTCGAGATTCCTTCCGGAGCTTCTTCGAGAGCTGGCTCGTCCAACAGGACCAGCACCTCCAGGAGCTCATCTCCGTCTCCAAAGACCAACTGGACAACGGAGACACCACACTGAAAGCAGCAACAATGGAGGAGCAGGAGAGGGTCCTACGTCCTCTGATCAACCGAGTGGTTCAGCACTACGAGGGGTATTACCGAACCAAATCGGTATGGGCGAAGCGAGACGTGCTCGCCATGCTCACCCCCGAATGGAGAAGCACACTGGAGGACGCGTTTCTCTGGATCGGCGGATGGCGACCCACCATGGCGTTTCAGCTTCTCTACTCCAAATCCGGGCTGCAACTGGAAGCCGGGTTGGACGACTTGATCAAGGGACTCGGACATGGCGATTTGGCCGATCTCTCCCCGGGTCAACTCGTTCGGATCGACGAGTCACACAGGAGGGCTATTAGAGCGGAGCGAGAAATCGCAGAGGAGATGGCGAGGTATCAGGAGATGGTGGCGGGGACGTCGATGGTGGAATTATCGCATGCTGTGACGGAGCAGCGTAGAGATGCTGAGTCGTCGCGTCGGAATCAGAATCAGACGGCTGTGGCGGAGCATGATCTAGTGAAGGCGACTCTAGGGCCCACCGAGGATGGAATGGAGAAGGTGTTGGAGAGGGCTGATGATCTACGGCTGAGGACTCTCAAAGGTGTGATCGATATCCTGACCCCACTCCAGGCCGTCCATTTCTTGATCGCTGCAGGGGAGCTGCACCTGAGGCTGCATGACTGGGGGAAGGAGAGAGACTGTAGGAACAACCGACGTGATGGTTTTGGTGGGACCCAGACCACCAACTACCGTTGATTGACACATACGGTGCTTGGGAATGTGATGGACGGACTGTGATGATTTTCAAGATCCGACGGCTTACAGCTTGCCGAGTAGGGTAGTTAAAGCTAGTGTTGGTACAGCTACGTAAATAAAGGAACTTGGATAACCATACATATTACAAGCATGTAAAGAACTAAGGTTGTGTTTGGAAGTTAGAATTTGATAAGAAAACAAAAATAGCAAACAAAAGAAATTATCTTTATTGAAAGAATGATTTATATTTCATGAGAAACATAGAAAAAAAAAAGTAGAATATGGTTGATTAGATCTTACCAAGTTGAGGTCATCAAAACGTTAACTTTCCGTAGCCTAAAATATTAAGATAAGTTCAAATGGTTTCCATATTATTTAAATTAGGTTGAAATCATTTGTAGTGTTAGCCTAAAATGATTTGTACAGTTTGAGTCAGATGCTACCACGTGGAACACATAAGGGGTTACTGTTATTATGATTATTATTTGTTAAACGAGAAAAACCTCCTTTATAATTATAACAATGAGGAAAATTACTAATCATCAAATGCGCCACGTGACAGCATGTGACTCAAACTGCACATATTATTGCAGGCTAACGCTATTGACAATTTCATCCCGTGTAAATTACATGTAGTACCATAATGAATAAAATTTTATCACAAACTATATTTCATACCATGAGATATACATACCCGATTAATAATTTTCAAATATTTCATTGGTTAACTTTGCTGTGATGAACTTCACAAGGTTTTTTTTTTTGAAAAGGAAGAGTTGCAACATGGCATCAAGAATTATAACGAGCCAACTCATTCAAATATGTCAAAAACACTATCTTTGATTAGGTTGGATGCATTGAATCATTTATATGGACAACCATCTAGACACTTTCCCTAGCTAGTTCTCTATTTTACATACATAAAATCATCTTAACCTACTTGCTTCTATCTTATTTCCTATAAATGCTACTCCTAAACACCCTTCTATAAGTTCCAAATTTATTCTTGTGGATCTTGAACAACCATGTGTGAGAAGAACATTTTGAAAATTAATAAATATTCAGTAAGAGATAACTAATTACCAATAAATCAAAAATCTTTCATTGCCCACAATAGAAAAGACATGGATTTAAAGTACATAAAAATAAAAAGAATAAAACGATCACTGATTTCATCTAAAGGAACATCTTATAGTTTAGATCTTAAAGTACAAGTTTACACATATCTATTGAAGCCTATGTGAAGAGAAAGAAATTTTACATGAAAAGATACAAAAAATAATGATTTGAGACTATGTAAGCAATAAGAATTGCTACTAAATTTTGGATTGCCCATGAAAAATCCAATGCAAATGGCCAATAAGAAAATGTGAAAAAGGATGCGAAGCTTGTAAACAGGAAAAAAACATTAAAAAACTCTTAAACTATGGTACGCGCGTCGATCCGCGGTCCACACGTTGAATCTAGGAGGTGCACGATATGCGTGCCTCCTTTAGGGGAATGGTTCCCAGAGCGTTATCCAGCAAAAGTGTAAAAGATCACACACTTTTAGGATCGGGAAAGGATAAAGGAGAATGGGGAGTTGCCACTGCCTAATGGAGTACAGGCAAACACCCGGGTACTTAGTGTTTGTCTATTAGGTGGTCTGCGGCTTTGAAATTCTGGTTAAGTTCTCGATTATGGTTCGGGGAAGTCCATAGACACCCCGATCCGCCCTGTTGGGTGACGGGTCCCATGGGTCATCCTGGTTATAAATCAACTTGTTTTATCTCACCCATCCTAAACATATATGCACTCATTAATTAGGTCTATGTGGTGATCACTTAAATAATGTAGGTCCTGCTTAGATTTTATCTTCTTTATTAAGTGATCTTAGTTTGATGGGCGGGCCCCGTTGGAAGACCCATGGGATCTAAGATGGGCTAAGGGATAGCCCATATGCCCTTCTTTTGGGCTTAGTCTAAGCCTAGAAGCCCTTTCAGATTTGGTTAAGTTTGATTAATTATTGATTATTAAAGTTTAAAAGAGATAAGAATTAAGATTTATGCCTTCTTGGTGAGCCTGGATGATTTTGTGGGCCCTTTTGGTGGGCTCCACAATGGTTTCCTTTTAATTTGTATTATCTTTATTTTAATTTGATGCCAAATGGTCTAGGGATGGGCTCGGGGCCCATCTCCTAGGCTCAGGTTAAGAAGCCTAAGGCTTTGGTGGGTAAGGGTTGTATATCCCTTCCATCTTATCAAGCAGTTCTCTTTTAAAGAAATAGGGCCTGGTAAGCCCAAACCCTAAGTCACGGACAAACCATCTAACCCTATGTAAGCATGTATCCAATTGGGCTTTATTTGGGCCTTGTGAGGTACAGCCCTTTGTTAAGTCATATCTTGTTTATTTTATTCAAATGAGTTAGTCAGAAAGGGTGGGCCCCATTGGAAGGCACGTTGGTGTCCAATTTGGGCCCACTAGACCCAAATCCCATCTTGGGTTATAGGATAACCTAAAACCCTTCTGGATTTGCTTAATATACTTAAAAAGGGATTAAAAATTAAATAAAAAGCCAAAGATTACATTTTTGGTTTTCTCTAGGTTGAACCGAAAAGACAGTTCGGTCAACCCAATAACTATTCATGATCGAAATTGAATTTCGGTCATACTAAAAAATTATATAACCAAAATCTAATTTCGGCTATGAATAATTATGTGCTTGACCAAACTGAGATTTCGGTCAAGCACAGAAAATTGCAGTTTTGCAATTTCTGGTAGGGATGGGGTTCCAATGGTCTATGGGGAGAACCAGGGCCTCTGTGGGCCTCTGTGCAAGCCCACAGTGGTATGGGATTGTGGTTAGGGCTTACTTAAGATAACCTAATTGATGTTAAACCCAAGAGAAGTAGGGAGAAAGGCTTGGGGCCTTCTCCCCCACTTGGGGATGAAACCCTGAAATCAAATGAGACCTTAAGTGTCCCATTCTTTGCATACTTGACAACCTCCCCCTCTCCATGGGAAGAGGATAAAAAAGTGGCCTGATTGGCCTTGTCAAAGTCTATTCGGCCACACCATTTATCATACCCAAGCAACATGACAAGGAAATCATTGAGAAAAATTGAAGAATAACCTAATATGCATTTAAAACATAAGTGGTGTGTGGATGTGGACATGAAGTGTGCATGGAGAGAACAAAGCATGTTATAGATCACTCATAACCCTTTTATGAAAGGCTAAAACAATGGGTTTGTGTATGTATATTGCTAATGCTATTGTGTACATATTAAGATCTATGATCATATTCAAACATGCAAGTACCAAACTAGTAGGGGAAACTCACATGCTTAAAAGGGTAAAGAAAGAAGCAAATAAAAGAAGGGAAATGGGGGATTAAAGGGTTACATTGGATAGTGATGAGGAAGAACATGCTCTTTCTTTGAAAAATGAAAAGAAACATGAGAAATAGCATTAAGGTGAAACTTTTATGTAGTTTTGCCACTATATGGCCTCTCATCACCTCCCTTTTAGCCTAACCTTCTGTGAGACACGGGAAAAATCACCGGGATGATTCCCCGTCCGTCCGCACACGGGGCTAACCGCAAAAAAAATGGGAGAGTCGCCACCATTCAGATTTTCGGGGTATGAATGGACACCAAAAGATTCAAAAGTAATCAAAATGAGCTAAAAGGCAAATTCTAGAGTAAAAATAACCCTACTTGAAAATCAAATCCAGAGATGGGTAAGGGGATTAGATTATGAACGGGGGAAGGTGTTAGGCACCCCCATTCATCCACGCAAGGTGGTTGCCAAGTGTTTGTTCATGCAAAAAAAGATAAGAAAGCTTGCTAAAAATCATTAAAAACATTGGAAAAGAATTAAGCCAATGTGTGATATCTTCACATGAGAAATCCAAATGGATTCCAAATCCTCTTTTATGTCAATATCACTTCTGGAATATCAACAATAAATAGAAATCAAAGCAAAGATTGCAAAAAAGCCAAGTTGAGTGAAATCCGAGAAATTCGGTAAAAGATAATGGCATTTGTAATAAAATCATTCAAATCCAATTTTAAATTGAATCAAACCAAATCCATTTGAAATATTAGGGTAAATAAGAGTCTCATGCAAAATTTCAAGTAAATCCGGTTGAAATCTTAGGAGTTATGTCTCCTTTAAAGCTGCTGCTGGAGATAATTAAAAGTGGCAAGTGGGCAACTTTGGAAACTTATCTAGAAAACTATGCTTCATATAAATCCATGAAATTTGGTGTGAGTGAAGTCTGTATGGCCATCTTTCAGAAAAAACTAGTCTCATATAAAAATTCATTCGGATGTGCCCTGGGTGGTCTCCCGAACAGGCCCCGAAGATCACAGATTTACCCAGAAAAATGTCATTGAGAAATTCTGAGTAAATCTGTTGCTCAAGACACAAATGGAGTCAAAAAATTATGAAACTAACTGGATTTGAAAATAGACTCCCAAAGGAAAACTCAGAAACAATAATCACTCAAATCGGACTTAAAACGAACACATGGCGCTCAGTCGAATTGACAAGTTCCGTATTCAAATCAGAACTGACCTATCAACTTCGACAGAGAGGTGTCAACAATCTGCTTGATAGAAATTAATGAAATTTGGTAGGCATAAACTAGACAGCCTCACCTTTCCCATGGTTCTGGAATCACTCCAAAATTCATCCGGACGATGAAGTTATGAGTGTCCGAAGTCGGGGTTCAGTTGCTGTCAAGTTAAGCCATTTTTTATGAAAACCAACTCCAAATAGTGATAAAGTGTGTGTGATCCGTGCAAGATTAATCAAAATCCTTTAAAAATCATTTGAAAACATTCCAGAATTGATTGAGGCTATTTATTTCAGATTTATAACAATAAACGCAATAAATCCAAAATATGAGCCTATCCCGCTAAAATCATGTGCTATCTATGTGTAGGTGTAAAAACCATTCCAACAAAGTAGCAAAGATAGCATGCATTCATATTAATCAAAATAGGGTTCTAACAACCTAGGGTTCCATTTCATTATCGTTTCCCTTAGTTCTCTCTCCCCGTTAAACACGGTTCTTCAAGATAATCTTGGGGTACTTTGAATATGAAAGGGTTTTCATACACACATCAAGGCCTATAGCATGCATTTAGATCAATAAGAAAAAGGTTCTAGAACAACCTAGGGTTCCGTTCCATTATCGTTTCCCTTAGTTCTCTCTCCCCGTTAAGCACGGTTCTTCAAGATAATCTTGGGGTACTTTGAATATGGAACGGTCTTCACAGATTCAAAAGGCTTATTCAAAAGAGGTTCTAGCACTAGGATCAATCCCCAGTCTCGTTTCTCCTAGATCCTGCCTTCACGTTTTACGGCTAGGGGGAGTCTTGAGATACTTTGAGCCGGGGAAGGGTTTTCATACACACATCAAGGCCTTATTCTACAGAAAGGTAGAAGAAGAGATCTAGATCTAGAAATGTAAAAACAAAAATTAAAAAGAGGTTTGAGGCTTACCTGGGTTCTGGAAGCGCTTCCGCATCGATTTCCCTCTTCACTCGAAGTTCTTCTTGGCAAAAGTTCTTGACAAGAGTTGTTGGCAAGAGAGTTAATGGCCATTTGCTTGAGGAGGAGCCTCCTATTTATAGGCAAAGGTTAGGGTTAGGGTTGGTGAGGTGGTAGACACAACATAAGGTCTATAGCCCACCAACCTTAACCCTAAGGCTATTTCCAAGATTTCCCCTCATTTAATGAGGGATATGATGGTAAAAGGTGAAAACTCTCAGAAAACCCTAATTTTGAGCAAAACTTATGTATCCGACATATCAGGCCGGATACACAAGTGCCTTAATGTATCCGGCACATGATGCCAGATACACTAAAGCCTGCATGTATCCGGCATATTCCATCGGATACGAAGAAAGGCACTTGTATCCGGCCTGAGTTGTCGGATACAAGGAAAAAACTCATTTTCTCAAATTCTGTGCTGGCTTTCAAGGAGATAATGATTTTTGATGATTATTGGTCATTTTTACTGTGCAATTTGGGGTGTCTACAACTACCCTTCTTTGCGGGAGTTGCGAAGCAATGAGCTGCAAAGATTAGACAAGCCCAAATTGCACTCCCTTAACCATGATTTGCTTGGTTCAATTCAATTTTGTAAAAAATAATTTTTGGGTGAAGATTTGCCAAAAAGCCCTAACTTTAAGGGGGCATTTCTCCAAGAGGTCTTAAATTCCACTGAGCTCTCGTGGCTATGAAGTGGATTTTAAGCCCAAAAATAGGATTTTTTGAAAACTGATTTTTTTATCAAACCAAGTTAAAAAAAATTGAGTGGATATCTTCCTTTTTGACCAACACATTTCCCAAAGTTGTCCCAAATTCCACTGAGCTCTCGTGGCTATGAAGTGGATTTTAAGGCAAAATAGGGATTTTTTTGTGAAAATAGCAGACTTTGTAGCACTTTTTTTTTTTTTGCTCTTTTCTTTTTTTTCTTCTTCTTTTTTTTCTTTTCTCTTTTTTTTTCCTTTTTTCTTTTCTTTTTTCCTCTTTTCTTTTTCTCTTTTTTCCTTTTTTCTTTTCTCCTTTTTTTCTTTTTTTTCTTTTTCTTTTCTTTTTTTTTTTTTGCTTTTTGCTTTTTTTTCTTTTGAAATACACTGAAATATCTCTCCTCCTTTGCAGCTTTGGCTACTTGACCACCTGAGTCAGATTGAGGAGATCAATCGGCACTTTTTCCCAAGCTTGAAAGTTCCCATTTTGATGAGCAACCGGGGGTGTCCTGACATTCCAGGGGGTAAACAGGGCTGGTTTACTTTCTTGGCTACACTTCAGGATGATCAAGTGAGGTGGCCTGGTACTTATCAGCCCAATGCAGAGACTGTGATCAGTTTCCGAGACCGCAACTTTTTGGTTCTGGCTGGCTTGAGACACGCAGTGCTTTATCTCCCTTTGCGGGTTCTTCGTCAGTTCAGAGCAACCCAGGGGATTATAATCCCAAGTGGATATGAGGACCACCTTGGGCCACTTTCACCAGCCACCATGAAGCTGAATGCTTGGTTGATGAGGGAGTGGTCCTATGTTCGCTTTATGCATAGCCCCGTTTTCTCAGAGTCCCATGTGAAGGACTATCTCTTCTGGATCAAGGAGCAGATACAGAGTCAGGCTCCAGTACCCAAAGATCCTCCTGCAGTTTTGGCTCCTACCTATGAAGATATTCTGGAGTCCGAGAGAGCTTCTCACAAGCGCCTTCAGCAGATTTGGGTACGAGAGGCCCAGGAGCTTAGGATATGGGGCCTTGACATGGAGAGGCAACTTGCTGAACAGGTATCCTGCCGTCTGGCTATGAAAAAGCAACTTGAGGAGCAGAGGCAGGCTCGCTGTCTTGAAGTCCGAGCATTGAGGCAGAAGCACCAGGATGCTTTAGCCAGCCTTAGGAACATGAGGATCAGTCAGACCCTTTCAGATGAGGTTATTTCTTTCTTGAGTGATCCCGATGCAGAGGGGGCTTCTGGAGTTATTGCATCAATATATTTTCTTTTATGTTTTGTCTTATCTCTATTTTGTCCTTTACCCCTTTAATTTGCCACTAGACGGAATTTTTGCATTTATTTACAGTTTTGCCCTTAGGGTTGTTCTGCTCATATCTTCTTTATCTAGACTCCGATTATAGCAAACTTAGTTGTGTTGGAACCGTATCAGGATTTCCTATCCATTGGGATAGGGTATGGTAGTCAATTCAAGCTTGATCAGAAAGTCAATTTCTGCTCTATAGGGTTTGACCTGTCTTTCACAGTTTTCATTTCTGGCTTTTAGAAGGGTGCAAAATGAGGTGCTTACAAATATATTGACCTAAAATCTCAAAAAAATTATGCATGATGCAAAGCATTCAACCCAGCAATAAAAATTGCCTTATACCTACAAGTTGAGATTGGCAACATAAATCCTTGATCAAAAACCTATATTCGGTCAGATTATGTTCTAATTTTCACAGATTCCAAATTAAAGGTCCCAATGAGAAAGCATATTGTACGTGATTGCATATTCTTGAAAGTGAAAATGCTTACGGAAAATCTAATTAATGCATGAAGGACCTGGAAAAATGTTGGACTTCATGAACACCATTAGTCCAACTGCCCTTGTGTATAATTTTAGCACGGCCCAGAAACATTTTGTACAGCAAAACCCTAACTTTTTTCTGGGATTCTTGTAGAAAAACTATTCATCACCACAAAATTTCGCTTCTACACCTTCTCCCACAAGAAAAAGCTCAAAATTCAAACAAACCATCACTACCATAAACCAAAATTCTGAGACAGATCACAACTTGCAGAATTAACTAAGGAAAAAGGAAGAAATCAAACAATAGAAATAATAGAACATAACATGATTTTATTAATGCATTCTTGCTGAGTGCAAGCATGAATGCGCTTCTGCGCTTATCTGGTCACTCCCCTTCATTCTTCTCTATGTTTTGTTCTGCTTCTTTTTTCCGAGCAATTTTATTGAACTGCTAGGGCTTTGATTTATGGGAGGACTAATCGATCTCAACACCATCAAGGAAGATGACGGCGATGTCCATGGCGCTTCAACTTTGGCTTCTTTTGCTTCGTCTCCTCTGTCTTCATGTTCATCGGCTGCTTTGGGGTCTATTTATTGGAAATCTGGTCTGTCTTCCTCGGTTTGCCTAAAGCTTTGGCACACTTGTGCCCGGCTGCTCATGTCCTTGCCTAAGAAGGCAAGCATTGTTTTGTTTGCTACAAGGACACCTTGAGGACATGTGTGATTTTCCCGCTGTGATTTACTGGTCAATGTGAAGCTTTCTATGAGTTCTTTTTCTTTTCTAAACTTCTATTCGTCTAGAACTATTCGTTGAACTGGTTTTGTTGCTTTTTTTTTTTTTTTTTTGGTTTCTTTGCAGGCGGAGGCGACCATTGATGAGGTTTATTCTCAGGTCTCGCTAGTTCCTGGAAGCAGGGTAAGAGGTTTTGTTTTGAAGTTCAGTTTGGTTATTCATATATTAATTTTTTCTATGAGCACTAGAGCTGTAAGTTTGGCCCGGACTGCCAGAAAGCCCGAATAATAGCCCGATTTAAGAAATAAGTTTGGGTTTGGGTTAGGGCAGGGCTCAATAGCCCGAAGTTGAGTTTGGGTTGGGCTCGAGCTCACAAGGTACAACCCGAAAAAACCCGAATAACCCGAAATATATATACCACTAAAACCCCCTCCTGCAAACCTCCATAGGATTGTCTCCTACAAACCTAAGAGTTTGTTGTCTTCTCCCATATCTCTACCACGGAAGTTGGAATTGCTCATTGACTCACTGTCCCTCTCTTTTATTAGCAATACCTCACATCTCAAAGAGAACCTAGCTAGAGAAACCCCCAACAAAGGAGCTCGATCAACAGGAGCTAGCAATACAGTTGCCGTCGGCGTCGCCGTCAATATAGTGGGATACAGTTCCCACAGCAAGGGATTTGCGATACAGTTCCATTGCTCACAAGTCACAAGGGATTTGCGATTGCTATTTTTGTCAAATCGGGCATCTCATCTTTCCCCATTTGTTCACTGCTTTCAGGTACTGTTTAATTCCTCTCTTTTCTAGTACTCGATCTGGACGAGATCCATTAATGTATGCTTGGGAGGGTTTGTTTCTCTTCCTCGGCTATGCACCATATAATCTAAAACAATTTACCCCTCTTTGTCTACAAAGTTAGTTCAGATATTTCAATCCCCAATCTTTTACTGCTGGATGCAAAATTTCACTAAAATTTGATTTCCGATAAGGTAGCAAAACATAAAATCTTGTTATTTTAGTAGTATTTTATTTTATGTTATTTTTAACATCAATATATATCCCCTAAAATCTTGATTTATTGTTCTTGTTTGGTCATATGCAAAAGATTCATGTGCTTTCTTACGTAATTTTGTGGTTCTAATATTTGAAACGTAGATTCTAACTCAACCAAATAAAAAAACGTAGATTCTAAAGTAATTGGAAGAGATAGGAAACATGAATATTAAGTCTATTTAAAATTACAAAAGTTGATTGATTTTGTATAAGGTATTATTTTTAGATTAAGGTTTGAATACTTAAACAATGTGAAAATGCAACGAAACTAATTCTGGAATTTCAAATAAGGTAGGTCCTGTATGCAACATTGAAATTTTTGTGAAACAGTGATTGAGTGGGAAATGTAGGAATGCCTTGCTAATCAAGTAATCATGTTCTATCTATTGTTTCTTTGAGAGTAGAGGATGCCTTGTCAGGATTAATTCTGCTACTGTATTTGTTGTATTGCTGTTAATTCCATGCATTATGATGGATAATTGCATCAGATTGGAAGACATGTGAAACTCATAAATATCTTAGCGAATATTTTGTTCTAAGGCTCTTTACACACATCAAAAGTTTGGTGGACTTATAGAGATCATTTTTTAACCTAATACACAAACAAATCAATGTATGCCAATAAACTTTATTATATATATCGAAATATTGCAGTCTTATATATGTGAATGTATCATTGTATCAAGTAGGAAAAAAAGTTTAGGCTGGCCCGAACCCAACCCGAACTTAAGAAATAATTTTAGGGTTGGGTTTGGGCTCAAAGAGTTTGGGTTAGGGCGGGCCGAGGAGAGTTTGGGTTCACCAATTTTAGTTAGGGTTGAGCCCGAACTCATTGAAACCTAGCCCAGCCCGCCCTACTTACAGCTCTAGTGAGCACTGACCTTGGTTTTCTTAAAGAAGTTTTTTTGCTTCTATCTTCTTTCAATCGGTTAAGGATTTCTTTGTTGTTTTATGTTTGATCTGGTTTCTTAAACGTCATTTTGATTAGTTTTTAATTATTCTTCTTTGTCGTTTTCTTTTTGGCAATTTGGCTTCTGCCTTTTCAATTCCTTAATTTATTGGTGGATTTGTTGCTTGGATTTTTATATTCTTCTATTTATTTGAATTGTTAAGTAAGTTTGTGCTGAATTATTTTGTGTTAGGAGGCAAATTGAGGAGAAATTATAGGAAGGTGAAACTGAAGCAATCAAGGAAGACGAGGACATCTAGGGTGTGAGCAGGTCGACCCCTCACATGCTCTACAAGAGACTCATTGCGTCTAATATGAGCACTCATGGAGGCTTTTCTATTGAGCTGCCGAAGGCTTTTGTTCCTAGATTGTTTCTTTCTTGTTATTATTAAATTATTAGATTGTAAATCACACTTCATTTTTAATGGATTCAAATATCTAATCAGATTTAGTGACATATTCGAATATTTAATCAAATTCAAATAAAATTAGATTCAAATACGGATTTACTAACAATAATCGGATTCGGATCTGGTATGACATATGAAAGATCCGTTGGATAATTAAACGAATACGGATATCCTAAATATTAATCGGATTCGAATTTGGATTCACATAGATCCGCTCCAAATTTGATCCGTTGACAGCCCTACCTTGTAGTCCTTCTGTGTAATTCCCAGTTCTTGGAGAAACCGTTTTATACACAATATTTCCTTGCCTACTTCCACTACTGCAATGTGTGCGCACCTAAATCTGGTCCTAGATCGCACATGAGGCGCACGTGGAGGATTTCGTGCGTGCCTCGGGACTTTCAGAGTCGCCACTACCTGAGAGGTGCAGGCAGACACGGTGATTGCCCTATCCGGGTCTAAGTCTGGTCTGCAGCTTTTCAGAGTTCTAGCTAAGTCCTCGATTATGTCCGGGGAAGCCCTAAGACACCCCGGCCCGCCCCGTCGGTTTGACGGGTCCCTCGGGTCTCCCTAGTTTGAGTCAACTATACTCACCCTATCCTAATCCAGCATGTATCAGATTAGTCTGGTAGGGACTTTTGCAGGTGTAAGTCCCTTTTTGTTTTGATTTTTATCTTATTAACCTTTTATCAAGTGGGTCGGGTATGGGCCCTATTGGAAGGCCCATGGGTAGCCAATTCGGGCTTTAAGTCAAGCCCACGGCCCATTAGGGTTATTGGGTAACCCTTATTGGATTTGGCTATTTTGATTTAGGGTTAATTAAACATGCATTTAATCAAAGTGGGTTAAATATTTTAAGGCCCATTGGGCTTGGACTTGGCCCATGAATAATTATCCAAATGGCCTATGACCCATTTATGAGAAACGGGCTTTGGTGTGGGCCAGGCTAATAGTGGGCCCCGTTGGAAGACCCACTGAAGCTTTGATGGATCCAGATGGACCCAAGTCTAAAATGGGCTTGGAATGATCCAAAAGCCCAATGGGTTCAAGTTAAATTAATTTCGGCTCGGGTAAAGCGGGTTTGGATCAAACAAAATGGGTTTTGGGTAGTTTACAGGGCCCGACCGCACTGAACCACTCTAAGTTTGCAGTTCAACCTAGACCTCGAAAAATGGCCACATCTTTAGCATGGTTCTGCTCGTTGGCTCCCCAGGTATCCGCCGGCTTCTGCAAGCTCCAGAGACCTTTCTTCTCCTTTTTTTTCTTTTGAATGGTACATTCACTCATTTTGGCTTACATGGTCTCCCTTTTATGGGGTGTTTCTCACAATGAAGAAGAAGAGAAACATGGGTGCTTCCCTTATTTCTTGAGAGCTTATGGTAGGGACTCTAGAAGTCCATACCTTGGTATTTCAAAACCACGTATGCTTTTTTCATATGAAGGTTTGATCATGGCCTAAAAGGCTTATGCTATAAACTCATCAGATTATCCATTCAAGTGTACATCACACAATTGAAGCATCCACTTACGAGACACCTAAACATAACTAAACAGTAGCTAAGGCATACACAAGTCACAACAAATACACAAAAGAAAGGACCTAAGAAAAGAACCTTATCCTAATAAGAGCAAACTCGAAAGCCCAATCATGCCATGGATAATAAATGTAATAGTGAATATACTTTGATTATAGTCATATATGTGCTAAGCGTGGATGTGGGTGGTGTACTTCCTAAAGAACTAAAATAGTGAATGGGATAGGAAAAAGGAAGCATGTGTGTGTAAGATGTTTTCATTGTGTATGCATGACCCTAAAAAAAAAATAACAAATATACTAAGAATCAAGTAAGTGAAGGGAATGAGGGAGGATGATCAAGGATACATTGGATACAAAAAAAAACTAGAGGACAAACCCCTCTTTCAAATAAAAATAATTAGTCAATGAAATAAGAATGATAACTATAATTATTTAAACACCCTTTTCTTGTTTCACAAGGTTGCTCTCCTCCCAACTTTGAATAAAGCATCCCCCTCACCATGGGGATTCCATTTTTATGCAAAAGAGGGTAGAGTGATGAGAAGAAAACGAAAAGAAAGAAAGAAAGAAACAAACAAATTCATGATACTCAAAAGAGAAAAATGTTTAGAAAAATTTCATTTTTAATATGTATTGATCAAAACATAACAACTATTCTCACCTTTGTCTTACCTTCTCTTTTGGAACTATGATGATCCCCAAATAGATGTTGATGGCAGCTTGAAGAGCTCTTTGGACTCCCACAATGGACTATCTTTTGTATTCTTGAGAGTAGAAGAGAAAAAGAGGATAAAGAGAATCGTTTCAAGGGTAAGATAGGGATTAAAGAGGATGATTTGGAGGTTGAAGAAAGGCATGAATGTTGCAGCAAAAAATGGGTAAGGCCTAAGGGAGGGTGTGAGAGATCAGGGTGTTCTTGGAAGAACAAATCGACCCCCTTTTTATAGACAATTAACAAAAGTGACTAAACTTTAAATACTTGTTATCTTATAACTAATACTCAAAAATACTATGATTTTATGTTTTTTTTTAAAGATTGTCATGATGATTATTCTCTTGCATTATTCATATCTTACGGATATCACAACTCATGGGACACGTATATCCCATGTGCAAGAATTCAAATTTTTTATTAATTTCTTTTTTTCTTTTCTTTTTCATTTATTTAAATTATTTAGATATTCTTTCATATTATATTATTTTAATGAGAGATTTTTTTGGTTTTGACGCACATGCGTCCCTTATCTTTTTTTATTTTCTTATGTAAAAATATTATATTTTTTTTAATTCAAAACATTTTATTTTATTGCTCTTTCTTCAGTATTTGCCATGTGTGCAGATTTTTCAAAACTTTGACTGCTCATAACTTTTTCATCTGGTATCCGATTCCAGCAAATTTAATGGCGTTGGAATCAGTACGAGATGCTCTACCCACCGAGTCAGAGTTTAGCAGCAAGTTCGGATTTTTAGCAGAAGTGCAAAATCGCGTCCCGGAGCCGATTTTGCTCATATCTCTCTATCCGGGACTCCGATTCCAGCAAACTCAGTTGCGTTAGAATCGTGTCGATGTGCTCTTTCTGCTGATATGAAATTGAGCAGCTAATTATGAGTTTGGCAGAAAGCCAACTTCTGATACTTCCAAGTTTGACCAGCCCATAACTTCCTTATCCGGACTCCGATTCTAGCAAATTCAGTTGCGTTAGGATCATGTCGGAAATCTCTATCCGCCGGTATAAAATTGAACTGTTGATTCAGTTTTTAGAAAAAAGTCAAAACTGCCCTCCGGGAACCGATTTTGCTCATAATTTCTTATCCGAGACCCCGATTCCAGCAAACTTGGTTGCGTTGGAATCGTGTCGAAGTGCTCTCTCTGTTGGGGCCAGATCAGACAACTGATCTGGGTTTTAGCAGAGAGTTGATTTCTGCTATTCCCAGTTTTGACCAGCTCATAACTTCTTCATCTGAACTCCAATTTGGACAATCTTGGTGCCATTGGAACCGTATCGGAATCCTCTATCCAATGATATGAAGTTTGGTGGTCAATTCATTCCAGATCAAAAAGTCAACTTTTTGACCCTTCTGGGTTTGACTTTTCATTTTTCTTCATTTTAGGGGTGCAAAAATCAGGTGTCTACAGCTGCCCCTCTTCAGTTGCAGAGAATGCATTACACTTCTGCAGTCTTGACTACCATGACAAAGCTCCCCTTACAAAAGTGTAGAGAAATCCCGAAGTAGATTTTCTACCATCAAGATCTCCTACCATATCTACATCAATATGGCCTTCCAAGACTAGGTCAGCTCCCCCATAGCACAGACATGCCTTTGATATACCCTTAAGGTACCTGAGTTCCTTTCCAGGATTGGAGAGAAAACAACTCACTACGCCAACTGCATGAGCAATATCTGGCCTGGTACATACCATTGCATACATCAGACTTTCAACTACTGAAGAATAAGGTACTGATGACATCTCCTCTGTCTCTTTCTTGGATGAGGGGGCATGAACTCTTGCTCAACTTGAAGTGGTTGGCTAGTGGAATGCTAACAGGTTTGGCATTATACAAGTTGAATCTCTTGATCACTCGATTAACATACTTCTCTTGAGATAGCCACAACTTGTGTTTCTTCCTGTCTCAAACTATGTGCATTCCCAGAATCTGTTGAGCTGAAACTACGTGTACGAACCCATAATTTTGATTTAGTTTGACCAGATGTCAAATTTTGGCTAGTCAATGGTTCTCCTTTCTTTTAAACACTCTATTGGTGATAAGTTGGTATTTTCCTACCGGCACAAGCACTGAATCCCAACCCTTCAAAACCCTAAGACACTAGTATGTCCTCACCTTCTTTTTAATTTTTCTTTTCTTTTGTTTTAATGCCACTTGCGTTATCTTATCTCCCCTTCTTTTGTTTCTTCCTCATTCTTCTCTTCCTCCCTTCTTCCTCACTATGATATTTCTCTCATGTCTCAACCTCCTTCTTGTCTTCTCTCTCTCTCTCTTCCATTCAATCCTCTATCATATAGATTAAGAGGGATTCAGACCCTAATCTCTATCAAGGTAAAGAAGCTTTTGGAGAAAAGAAAAGTTTGAGGAAAATTTCAAATTTTGTGCTTCTAATCCAAGAAAACACAAGTGGGATTAATATGCTTTTTATGCTTCATTCCATGATTTCTCTTAACTTTTCATCAATCTAATCATGTATGTATAAAATTGAAATCTAAAGGTGTTTCCTACGTTTGATATTATGATAATAGAAGCCATGTCTAACTCTTAGATTTATATATTTATATTATTATATAATATAATGTATATAATACATAAAATATTAAATATATATATATATATATATTAGACTAGCTATGTTATATGGTGCAAAATTTTAGGTAGCAACAAATCAACATGTTCAGAAGATGAGTGTTATTGAGATAAGGATGTTAACATGAACTTGTGGCAAAACTTAAAAAGAAAAAGTAAGAAATGAAGACATTAGAAAGCAGTTGGGCATAACATGCATTAGAGATAAAGTTCAGAAGATCTGGTTAAGTTAGTTTTGACATTTAAAGTGAAGACCTAGAGATACTCTTATAAGAAGATACACCTGTATTATTGTTTACTCCAAAATTTTGATGACGAAGTATTTAAAAAAAAAGAGGGTACAATAACCTCAAACAAACAAACAAAAAAATAAAACTAAAATTGAAAAAGAAAAGTAGGAAGAAGATACATGCACGACCCTCTTTCTCTTTTGGAGCCATGCAAATGCACAACTTATTTCAAAAAAGGGGCATGTCCTCCCTTTAAAAATAAAAAATAAAAAAAAGAGGGTAAAAGGTTGTGGACCCCACATTATCTTTAAAAAAAAGTACGAAGGGGAGAGAGAGAGAGTGCTCTCTTATATTTGTGTGCTAACGTGGAGTGTGGGAAGTTACCACAGCAAGTGGGGCAATTCAATAACTACCCCACCTCTATAAAAATGGGAAGGGATACAGATGAGTGGAGTTTGGAAATTTTGGGGCAATTGTTCAAGGAGGTTTGGTTCAAGGTTTTTGGGGAGAATTCTGGGTGCTCTGAATAACTTTGAAAGAAGAAAGTAAGTTTTATCTGTTGAAGAGGAAGAAGACGATTTGCATCTATTCTCTCTTCTTCTCTATAGTTTCCTATTTTCCTCAGATTTGCAGAGAAGAAAAAGGTAGAACCAAAAATAGTTCATCCTCTCTTCAGTTTCCTATTTTCCTTAGATTAGGTTTCGGAGGGTTGGGGATTCCAGGATCACCCGGACTCCATGTCCTAATATGAGTAAAATAGGATACGGGAGTAATATTTATCATTATCTCTCTATCTTCTCCTCTTTTTCTTAATTTCCTATTTTCCTCTGATTGGGTTTCGGAGAGTCAGGGATTCTTATTAGGATCACACGGACTCTATGTCCTAATCGGAGTAAAATAGGATATCTAAGATAAAGTCCTTAATTTTCTCATTAAACAAATAATTTCAAAGGGCTAGGGGTTCTTGTTAGGACCACCTAGACTTCTAACTCCAAAAAAGGAGAGTCGAGGATTCTTTTCAGGATCACCCGCACTCCTATGAGAAAGATGAAGGTTTCAAAAGACGTAGGGGTTCTTATATGGACCACCGAGTTTTCCAAGGTTTAAATACTCATAAAATTAATTTTCAAGGCAAAAAGTGCGATTATGCTGCGTAAATAATCCCCAAGTTGAAGAAGGGTTAAAATAAAAAAAATCGGCTAAAACATGTTCGGAAACTTGCAGGGATTCGACAAGTGGTAAAAACTACAGATTCAACACAAAACAGGGGCCTAATAGTCATTTCGCCAATGGGCCAGGCGATTTGGGCCGCATGCACGCTCAAAAGCATGTTGGGCCACGCGCCAGGCCCACGCGCGCAAAGACTTAGCGCACTGGGCCCAAGCGCGCACAAGTGCCCACGCCGTAAAGCCCAGGCGCGGCTAAGGCCCGCATGCCTAGCTATTTGAACCCGTGCAGATCCAAATGCCATTTCAGCCCAGGATAGGACCCGCAAAAGGGCTGAACTGATCCTACCCAAGTGCAACCCACGCGCCAGATTAATTCCGGCCCCATGTGTTACGCGTGCTCCGGCACGCTCCTCATAAACCGATTCAAAATGTACGACCAAGCCTAAGAACTCCTCCCCGTTTCGCCTCGCCCAACCCGCTCTGATGACCTGGACATTTTCGACCCACGCTGCCAAGCTCAAGCCGCCCGAACCATAAAACCGAGCCGGTTTGGTTTAAAATTGCATATTTTGTCCAATTTAAACCTAATTTGGCCCCAGAAAAATATCGAAAAATTCATTAAAATCCTTGAAACTTTATTAAACCTAAATTGTATCACAAAACATGATGTAAAAATCCAATTGATCTCTTTCATCATTTAAAAGCACCCAAAAGTGCTTTGAACCAAACTGGTTTGCACATAAAAGCACAAAAGACTCCAGTTCAACCCCTCTAATTCAATTCTATCTCAAAATTGATCAATCCAATATCAAATACAAAATAATTTGAAGGTTTCCAAACCCAAAACTTATCAAATGACTTATTTAAAGCCTTTTAATTAAGGTAAATTGGCCAAAAAGTGGGTTAAAACCCAAATTTGAAGTGGACCGAAATTGTCCTAAAACTAAATTGAACCATAAACATCTTAAAATTGAACCGAAATTGTCCTAAAACTAAATTGAACCAAAATCATTCTAAAACTAAAATTACATGAATCATGGCCAAACCAAGACATTTTGCATAAGCCATGCAATACAATTGGTTCAAACCAGCCCCCAATACTTTATATTTCTAAATCAACCAAGAAAAACCGTTTCTGCCACAGTTCAAGTCATCAAAGTGTTTAAATTGAACCAATCTCTCAAATTAAACCTTGTAGTTCAGTCTAAGGTGGGATATTCTACGGTCTAATGCCTTGGACATTAAACCACTCAAATTAAGTCAAATCAAATCAAACCATTTCCCCTTTATGGTTTAGTTCAAATCAAACCAATCAATCAAATTAAACTTTTTAGTTCAATTAAGATATGATCTTTAATGGTCCAATGCCTTGGACATTAAACCACTCAAATTAAATCAAATCTTCTCAAGTTAAACTATTTCCTCTTTAAGGTTTAAACCAATTCAAAATAAATTAAATTAAACTCAAATGATTTAACATAAAGTATGATCTTTTACGGTTTAATGCCTTTAACATTAAACCATTCAAATTAAACCAAATCTCAAATTGGACTTTTAAGGTTCCCACCAATTCAAAATAAATCAAATTAAATTCAAATGGTTTAACATAAGGTGTGATCTTTTATGGTCCAATACCTTAACCATTAAATCATTCAAATTAAACCCAATTGAACCAGATCGTAATAGTCCAATTAATCAAAATAAACCAAATTAAATATAAGGTAGGATCTTTCATGGTCTAATACCTTAAATGCAAACTTAAATCAATATTTGAATTACGTGATGACTTGATCCCAAAAATTTGGGTACGTAGGCAGCCCGACAAATTAAAACCGGGTTCAGTCGCAATTAAAAATAAACCAAATCAAATTCAAACTTAAATTTTCTTAATTAACTACGTTCGGCTTGATCCCAAAATTGGGTATGTAGGTAACCCAGCAAAATTAAACTGAGTTCAGCCACAATTAGAACAAACCAAATCAATCCCAACCACGCAAGTAATCAAGCCTTGTGAATTAAGGTAGAATCAATGGGTTTTCTCTAATATTTTAGAGTTGCAATTAAGAGGATTGTTCTGTAGCCTAGACCCCCTTGATGAGTCCACACCCCATGAAATAAAAACCCTGATAAATGGGTGAAATCATGTTGATCAAGAATGACAAATATTCAAATTTTTTGTCAACGATGATTTCATTGATAAAAAAGAATGGAGATGCAAGATTCATATTCCTAATCCCACTTTAATAAGAATTGACTTTTCATACATACATACATACATATGTATATATATATAATACATAATATTATAAGTTTTCATACCATATGATAGTAATATATTAGCTGGAATCCTAGAATATTGATTTTTATAGATTTCATATTGTTTATATCCACCTTGACCAGGTAGTTAAGAGGAGTCCACTGGAAACATGACTCTCTAAAAAAGAGGGAGTGGGGTCCGTTAGGAACTCCCCACTATGTAAAAGGTGGGATCGGTTAAGAGGTTTCCCAACTGATTGAGAAAATGGATTTAGCTGGGATGTTTATGCAAAGTGGGGCTCAACTTCCTAACAATTAATTCAGAAAGTGGGGTTACTTCGGAAACTTGTCAATCAAGAAAAATGCATATAAATATAGACCTGTAGACAAGAAAAAGAGATCCTTCGATCAACACAACACAACACTACTCTTAGCTATCCCGGTCTTTTCATACCACCTTACTATCATACTATCCTTATAGTATGAAGTAGCCTACTCTCCCATGTTGCTTCCTGTCACAACAACATATAGAGATCTCCCTTACTCTTCATGGGCAAGGCTAATGAAGATACGCCCTACTCCGATCACGGCTAGGTATGATCTTCCTTACTCCTTCAACCAAGGTTAAGGGAAATCACTATGTGCACCCAAAACCAGTGATCATCAAGGCCACTCCCGATCTCTTCTCTTTATACTCTGTGATGACGGCTATAGGGGAAAAAGCAGCATGTACCAAGATATTGTTGGTTTTCATTTTATCTTTTATTTTTATTCCTATTTATCTTTGAAGTGGCCGTCACCCCACACGGCATTCAATTCTTACAAATTCTACATCATACGGTCAACACCAACTTGGCCGTGCTCTTCTCTACATCAATTGGCTAGCCATCGTTCACAACACGGCCCACCATATCTGCACTTTCACCATCAAAACGGCCAAATCGTACTAACTGGTGCTGGCTGATCATGCCTCATTCACATTCTTCATGCCTTTGTTAAAGGAAATTTTGAGGAAACGAACTTGGGCAGGCCCTGGCCGTGACCACACACGGTCACGGTAACACGGTTTGAAGCCGGTCAACAAGAAATGAAGGCGGTCAAGAAACAAGCCCTTACCCAGTTCCCCTACTCGTGTTTTATGGGCAGATATCGCGACTGCAAATCACGTTCCCTTCTACGGTTCTACCGCGTCAGCACCAAGAAAATTTTGATATTTGTTCGTGAATATTTAAAAAAAGAAATTTAAAAAAAAAAAAATCAAAAGTGTTTCAGTCGAATTTGTAATATAAATGGATTGATTAATCACAACCCCACTGCGACCTCAAATGGCCTCGTTATTTGAGGAAGTCACAAGCCTATAAACATTCACTTTATCCTCCCAGAGCAATGCAAGACTCCCAGATCTCACTCACATAATTCAAAAATAATAAACTATCTATAATGAGACTGAAATTCTGCCATATCTCACAGACAATGGTTTTTTACATTGAAAAGTAAGAAAAGACTTTTTAACGTGAATAAACAGCAACCATGAAATGCCACATCATATCCCTTATCCCACTTTGATAGGAATTAGCTTTTCATACATACATGCATACATATATACACACACATAATATTGTATTATAATATTATAAGTTTTTATACCATACATAACATATTAGCTGGAATTCTAGAATATTGATTTTAATATATTTCATGTAAAGCACTAGAATCCAAGTAAGAATCCCGTAATCCAACTGTAAATTGGATTCTGATTACGGATTAGGATTGAATTATAGAATCAGATTCCCTAATCCAATAATAATCCGAACCAAATGATCTACTAGGAATGTAAAATTTGATTTTGACAATAATCAACAGTGCCTACCAGACGCCGCCTTCATCTATTTGTTATAAGTATGAATGAAACCTAATTTTGCCAAAGAGCTGTCCACTCCGTATATTTGGGCGCCAAAGATTAATAACTATTGCTAGACTCAAGATGGGGAAAATTTTCTTTCCTGCTCCTCTTCATTTACCTTCTAAGTAGATGGTAAAGAATGTCTTTTCTGTTCCTTTTGTTTCTTGTTATCCAATAATCCTCTTCGATCAAAAGCTTTCCCTAGTTTTATCAGATATATCATTCAGGATTTGCAAGCTTTTGATGGAGCGATTTTCAAATCCTCATCTCGTAATCTGCAAGAACCCCCAACCCATCCACTAAAAGACCAACCAATCAACCAATAAAGAATTTCTGTACAAATCCAGCCTAACTACTTGGGGAGCTTTGCAGAACCAAAAAACCAAGACTAAGGGATCTTCATGCTTTTGTTTTGTCAGCCCTGTTTTTTGGAGAACAGATTCTGCACCTGACCTTTCAACTGGTATATATCTTCCTGAATTTGCTATCGTCGGTGTGAAAATTTGAACTCGTATGATTTTCCACTACCCATCCTAAAGTGTGTGATCCCAAACTGGTTTCCTTGTACTGAAACCTGCAAAATGATCTTCATTTCCCTATGGAGCTCCTACATTTTGGATCCTGACTTGCTCATAAGCTTTCGCCGTCTCAGAAGTGAAAGTATCCAATGCTTCAAAAATGGGAGCGAGACCTGCCTGCAAACTACTAGAAGCAGCCTCATGCACCTGCTTCATGGTTTCCTTGTGCCTAGCTCTCTCTTCTTCCAATCTCTTCCTCATGGAATCTAAATCCACCTTGAGATCATCCAGTGGAGACACACCACTTTCAGGTGGAACAATTGATACTGCCGTCTTGTCCGATGATGCATCTTGATCCTGCCGCATTTTCGCCCCCTCCTTGAGCATGGATCTCAGTCGTTTCTCAAAATCCTTGGACAGGTACTCAGCCTTCAGTCTCTGGCGATGTTCCTCATCTTGCCTCTCCCATAGCTGGTGCAAACTCAAGGCAAAAGAATGCATGCAATTTGCTACTCCAGTCTCTGAAATTGTCTTCATTCCATGGAACCAGTCATTGCCAATGATGAAAACAGGGGGAGCCCCCATCCTGCTTGGAGAGAAGGGTACAACTCCATCTGCAGTAATTTCCGGTTCCCGGTCCAGGCACCTCAAAAGCCAACCATTCAGGGACTCAACATAAGCTTTCTGGGATTTAATCCAGTCACTAAAATGGGTGCACCAATTAAGGAGCTCCATTTCCAGTTCCACAGTAGCTCTCAAACTTGAGCCTCTTTTAACTCCAGTGTTCGCTAGCAGCTTATGACTTTTGCTCTCCATGATAGATTGAAACTGCTTATGGTGGCATCGGAGCAGGGACTTCCACATCATTTTCAATCTGCGCATGAGATGATAATTCAGATGAATGAAATCCACATCAACAGTTTACAGAATAATTACTTAAAGTTATGATGGAAAGCTATCAAAATATTGTAGTTCACACAAACTAGTTGGGACATGAGGTTCAAGCAAGGTAACAATAGTTCCCAAACATCAACACACATGAACAGGCACATAAGGTTTTACATACACCACAAAGTGTTGGTGTTCTTTTCTGATTTCTCATATACAAATCAAAATTATAGACTTAAAAAAAGATGTGTAAATTCCTTAGGAGATGTAATTACAGTATCAGCATCCAACAGTAGGCTGGCATCCAATTTGAATTTCAAGCAACAGAGTGCAAAAGTATACCTTAATGAAGACAAACTAAACATGTTTCATGTTCTCAGGAAAATAACAGCAGCATTAAAGACAAAATCCAAAATGCCACTTCACCATCCCTGCATGGTGTCATTTTGTTCCTACTTCTCAAATAAGATGGCTAGACTTTTCCATTGTTAGTATAATAATATAAATTATTTACCCAAGTTTCTAATTTCTGAATAAGAAAAGTCAAAGTAGTTAGACCAATATCATCACCATAATATAAATAATCCTCTAGGTCTAACATGAAGAGATTTTCACCTCCTCTGCGGTTTCCTCACTAGGGTTCTATGAAAAAACATACATATTGTGAAAAAGGCTAACTGGAACACCTAGAATATCCACTGAAAAATATCAAAATTTCAATTTTGAAGCAAACGAAAGGGTGAAAAAGCCACCGCAAAAGTAATTAAGGTACAGATGACTCACAATTACATACCCAAGAATCAATTCGTTAAGCTGGGGTTGCAATTCTTCGTCTCTCAACTTGTGTATCCTGCTTGATATGGCATCAACTGCTCTGATAGAAACATCAATTTTTGTAAGCAACTTTCTTATTGAAGCTTGAGTGGCATCAATCTTACTGGACTCAGCACCAGTATCGTCCAAAACTTTGAGCCTCTTACACTTTCTTTCATAAATAACCCGAAGCTTTTCTTCATCCTAAAATTAGCGCAACCACCTAAACAAATTAAGAAACAATTGGCCCAAAACTCGAGTAATATCAAACAACTGAAGCCATGAGCTGTGCAGTATAAAACAATAAAAAGGATTTGAGGTCCAACTAATCCAGATCCATCTTAAACGCAAAAACATGGAATTCAGTTTCACAGTATGGTCCCATGATTACCAAGTCTGAGACCACCAAAACAACTTGTGTGTAATTTGAACAGTAACATTGCAGTACAACTATCACAAAAACTATTAAAGTGATGCAAAATAAATTGATTCCAAAAAACAAAAAATCATTAACTAAACTAGTTGGTGTCGAAAAAGTACTGGAAAATGTTTAACCAAATAAAATTTTTTCACTAGTTAATGTCAAATTCTTTGCTAGATGATGCAAAAGCACATCAAAATAATTTAGCAGATCCTACCACTGTTTCAAGTTCAATTGAAAATATTTACATGCTTATGATACGTTTCATCAAAAATATCTTATCATGCACCAATGAATATACTTATTACTCAGAAACAGATTGAAATATAATTCAAAGCAGTGTCCTTTGCTGTTGGACTCAAAAGAACTACCTGATGATATCTTAAAATTCCTCACTAGTACTGCCTAATTAATCTAAGACCTCCCTCAAAATGTAATAATTCCATGCAATAAGACTCCACCCTGTGAAGCCATCTTTCGCAGAACAGGATGCAATATCACTTAATCATCTAGTCATCACTCAGAATAAGATCGAATTAGATGCCAAATCACAGAATTATTTGATCAACTAAGGCTTTTTGACTGCAAAGAGACCAACTTAAAGATACCATACAATAACCAACTTACGGAGCTCAGCTTCTATAGGATCTTTCACCAAAGTACAAGAGCATAAAGCAAATAGCATGCGATGACTTCTCAACGAAATCCATCCAGGAGAAAGCATACTGTGCACAAAAAATAACCCTATGCAAGAGAAGGGAGTCATTTAAATAAATTATTGAAAAACACCAACACCTCCCCCCCACACACAACCAAAAACACCAAAAAAAAGGAAAAGAAAAGAAAATTAGGCTCCAACAAAGTAAAAACATACAAGCAACTCACTCTTGCACTTCGACTTCCCTTTGAAAGAACTCTACATCCCTAAGACCCTAACAACTCTAGAAATAAAGTTATGTAGATATACCTACAAAGAAGAAGAAACTTCAGCTTGGATAATCAGAAGCCCATAAAGACCAAGCTAGAAATTGCTTTTATATACTGCATTATATTGTGGACAATATTCAACAAAATGTTTTAAGAAGACCATCAAATTTCAAGAACAATCGAGGAAAACTCTATATTCACGTAGTGAACCCCAAACCCTAATTGGATGAAGTAATACTTACTTTATATGACTGAAACCCAGACATCACCAATTTAAGCAAAAAATATATATTATCCGAATACAATTGTGAAGGTATCATACGTCTTCTGTTAAGAGTTCTCCCATGTACCATGCGATGAAATTTTGGAGAAATCTCCAAAATCATTTGCCGATGACTGCCATATTTCTGCTAAAAAAAAATAATTTCAATCGTTCCTTATAGGTTTGCAGATATTCTCCCAAGCAAGTTGATGATCTTTTTTATTTCCACACCTCACCAATTAAAGTCTTGTTCAGCCTCTCATTCACTGCAGGCACTACTCCAATTGGGAACTTGAGGAGTGAACATAACAGGGGTTTTAGATGAGATAGATTTGATATAAGTAATCCTAACTCTGAAAAAGATGCAGCCCCTTTCACGTAGCCAATCTGTCAGTTGTTACCATATTATTCCAAAACTGGATGCCATAGTCCAGAGATTTTGGTATTTGTCATGGGGAAACAAAGGACAACTAACATAAGAGATGGTAGCAAAACAGGAGCTTTGAAGGATGCCATGCAGTTGGTCAAATTGTTCCCTTTTTCTAGAATTCTTCTTGTAAAGGTCAACTGCTTCTTAGCTTTCTTCAGCCTTAAGTTCAAAGCCAGTGAATCCTAGCTGCTAGCAACAGAGTAAATATCAGATTATTAGAAAAACTTTGGTCTAATGACCAAAAAGCGAAATTAAACAGATCAGACCTGTGTCCTGGTTTTAATGAGTGTATATGCTTCTGAATTCCATTAGTATGCGTAAATACAGTTTTCCTTTTTCCACAAAATGGTAACAAAGAGGATTCTACTGAAAGATATTTAAAAAGAAGGGACCAAGCCCCATGTACTCAGATGTATACCAGAAGCCTGGCAAGAACAAAAGGTCACGAAATTCACAACTAAGTCTACCTAACTAAAAATAAAAAACAAAAATTTCAAATCAATTAAATCAAAAGGCTGCAGACCTTATTTATAAATAAGAGACTTGGGAAGAGTAGAAATTCGAAAAAATTAAAACAGAAAAATGACATCCGGCATCTGGAAAAAGAATCAAAAAATAAAAGTTGCTTTAAGAAACCAAGGACAATCAAAGATAAGCGTTCTTAGCTACTACCTACAGAACAACATCCTGAAAAAAATAAATAGAAAAACTAAAGAATAAATCACAGGGGATAATTGTGGGGTTGGTAGGGGATGGTTGAGGAGATGGACTTAGAAAATGTCATGTGCACATTTTCAGAATGGGAAAGGAAAGCAATATATTCTCCAATTGGTAAAACAGGAACGTTGAAACTGTGTATTATGATCGTACTAAGTGAAAAGACCAAAAAAAGTGAAATTAGGCACTCTAGGATATAATTGTTGAGGCAGCAGATAAATCCCAAGTATAATGGTTATATTCAGGAAGCAGTAGCCATGTCTATAAAGATGAAGCATGGGAGTTCAAGAAGATTCTTACAGATTTAAGGGATAAATACTTGTTAATTGGAATACATATGACAGACAAAGACGAGTTATGTGTAAAATATTCTAGTGCATGTGTGTATGAGTAAAAAAAAAGAAGAAGAAGAAGAAGAACAATTCAAACACTTCTGCTAAATGAATAGTACAGGGACTGGACCAACTTTGCATGATGACATTGGGACTTGCCAAGATGTCAAGAGCAAATATAGAATAATAAAGGGAGGGTTCAGTGCAAGAAATACACGTTTAGATTTATAAATCATACAGAGCAAAGCGTATACTGCTTTGGACATCCAAAATAATTAGTATGAAGATAATAGAATACCTAAACTAAAGAAAAAAAATCACTTCAGTAATTGTACCACGGAAAAAATGTTAAGAGTTATACTTTCTCTAATAATATGATAGGTGCACTTTTATATTAATAGATACACGCACAGCATTGATTCAGCATGGAAAAATATACATGAATAAATGAAAGCAAGATGTTATAAAATTTTATATTAGGCAAGAGAAATAATACCATATCATTGATACATACACTTCCATTTTAATTTTGAAGAACTCAGGTTTCTTATCGTTTTTCTGAAAAGTTTACATTTTAAAAAATATTACCCTTAGGGCCCACTGTTACAAATTAACCAACCAGTTGGGATAGTCCATGTTAGAAAGCAACATCTATAGGCAATTAAAATTTTGGAATCTTATTCCTTTAGAAATTTGATGTATGCCATTGATGACGCCTGTTTAATCATGGACTTATTTAAAGAAGTTAATGTAAAATATTTTAAGAATTATAACTGAGGAATTAATTTTTGAAGTCAATTCCACATCTAACCATTCCTCCTTTCCTTCTTCCTCGGAGAAATTATAAATCGGTAATCTTCACTTATTTATCACATGTATATACAAACTTATAAATTAAATTCTACAATATTCCTTCTTTTTTTCAACATATTCCTTTTTTTTTTCAATAGCATACAAAATGTCAGTTACTATATCTATCTATTTATTTATGTATCTATCTATATATAAATTGCGCATGTATGTATAATTCTCTCTATCAAAATAACAATATTAATACTTATATTTTTAAGCGAATAGTCATCTAAACAATTAAACATGAAAAAACAAATTCAGTCAGCTGTACTGCAACCTGTACCTTGACTTCTTTATAAAGTTTCTTCTCCCAAGCATATAGCTTCTCCAAAGTCGATGAAATGCTGCCTGACTTCATGAAGATTTCCTTCTCAGGATTATTTTTATTATGGCTGTCCATGGCTGTCTTTATTCTACTATAATATGCTGAGCCTGTTTCCATCCTGGACAAAGGATGTAAAGATGAAAACATGGAAGGGGCCACCAAATCCAGGATCCTGGAAAGAATAGCTGCAAAAAGACAGATAAGTTCCATGAGAGCAGCAGCAGGAATGTCTTCTATAAGAAGATCAATGTTTAATGAATCTCCAGGGCTTTTCATTAGCTAGATAATTATATCAACTCTGGTTACAAGAATATAAGATAAAAAAATAACATTGGCTTACTGGACAGATTCAATCAATGTAGTATGTTAACATAGTTTAGAATATTTCCCAAGCAGTTTTCAAGCATTTTTCATCAATATTCTTCCCATGTCTTATGCATTTCTAACATGTTTTCCATGTTGCGAAAAGATATGCTCCACTCAGTTCCCAAATTAATGCAACTTCAAGAACCATACAATTTCCCTCTTTGGACCCTGCTTGGCAGGACGCACACTAGTTATAGTTACATTTTTTTTTCTTTTTTTTTTTGCCTAAACTTGTATGCTAGCATCCCTTTAAAATTTCCAGTATATAAAATTGTTTGTGGACTTTCTTGAGATCGCAGAGTCTGAATGGACATAAAACATGTTCAGGCCTCCTTAGTTAAGGATCTCTAATTAACTAGCCTTGAGACAAAATACTTTGCTCTCAGATCCCAGCTTTTAAAGAAGCTTAAACTATGAGCAACAGAAAACCAATATTGAAATCCAAGAAGCATAGAATACAGGAGATCTTCAAAACACTCCTGCCATAAGACTTGATTTTCAATAGAAAGTACATTAACTTGTCATCTAGGGAACATAACATAAGATTAAAAGATGTTATTACAAAGGAGTAAAATGAGAAGAACATGAAGACAACAATTAATAGAATCCTACCTTTAAGCACAGTACCCCTTGAGTGATATGGAAGCTTGCCCACCTCAAGCATAAATGAGACCTCTTTGCCATATTCAGAAGCCGCCGCAAATTCATCCCTAATTTCTTTCACAACTTCCTGAAGATCCCGTGATCCATGTGCCGATAATGTAGTCAAGCTACTTGGCTTTGAGGATTCACCATTCTGCGTCACTGCTTCATTTACATCAAAACTCACCCCCTTCTTCGTTGCAGATTCCTCCTCTTCACTGCTTTTGGATAATATGGTATCAGGGCTACTCTTAATCTCTTTCTCTTGATCTGGCTCTGTGCTTTCAGTGTTTTTGGAAGCAGTGAACTGAGAAGTCCCTTCACCGAAATCACCCTTCGCATCTTCCTCCAATTTTTTCCCCTTTCGTTCTCCTTTAATCTGTTCCTGTTCAGTTTCATCTTCCAAATCAGGAATTCCTTCTCTCTGCCTTACTTCTCTTGAATCGGGGCTACTGCTAATGGACCCAACGCCATACCTACTCTGAGGATAATACTGGGGGTAACTATTCTCAACTGAATCAAACACGTTCAAGAAATCCCAAGCTGAGACTTGCTGTGGAGATGGAGGAGATGGAGGAGCGACAGGAGGACTCGGCGGCCGATTGTAATAAGGATCAAGAGGAGGCGAACCCACTGGATTGCCGAAGAATCCTCCATTTCCATACTGGGGGTAGTAGCTATAATATGGATATGATGAATCCGGCGATTGGGATGTTTCAGGCGGCATACGACGCTCCTGATCGTGAACTACGGATGGAATGGCCGTCGACGATCTTCTCATATAGTATGCATACGAATTCGTTCCCGGCGGGCTCCAACCAGTCGGAGGAGACGAGAAGGAAGGTGCTCCTACTTCTTCCGGGCTTTCACGCACGTGACCAGCTAATGGTCCTGAATCAGAGTCAGAGCCCGAGGACAAATGCAGGTGCGAATCCTCCCCTTCCGGGGAATGATGATGGGAGAACGACACCGAATGTGAAATCGAAGTGGAAGAGGACGAACTTTTGGTGTTCTTCTTCTTTTTCCCTTCGTCGGACGGCAATGTCAGGACCGGAGAAGCCGACGGAGAAGCAACACCGATCACCAGCTCCTCATCAACGAATCGACGCAGTGCTTCACCAACATCTTTGAGGGATCGAAAGTAGGAAACGTGAGCAGAGGCGAGAGCGTATCGATGATCCGCAGCGGCTTTGATCAAGTCCTTCCTTTCTCGACAAAGCGTCACCAATGGCAAATCATCCACCTTGGATCCTCCACAGCCCATATCAAAAACCCTAATCCAAGCCTTAGTTCCTTCTCCCAATCCTCCTCCAAATCACCAAATGCAACCACTCCACTCATTGTCTCTTCCATTCCTGTCCGTACGAACACACAAACATAGAAACATTGCAACAACACCCGAACAACACATCATCAGATACGAAAAGCAACAAAAAAAGAACCATTACAGAAAGAACTCAAAAAGAAGAAATCAATATGCAGAAACCCTCGCACAAGAGCAATTAAATTCAGAAATTAAAGTAACAAACAGATGGCCAATTTAGGAAACGACAAAAATGGAAATTTCAGACTGCAGAAACACGCACACACACACTGACAGACACATATTCATACGTACACATAAATGAAATGAAACGAACTAAATTAAAATCTGACCGTTGAGATTTCTGAGCCTCCTTCGTTCCCGTCCATGCGAGGGAAGAGAGAGAGAAAGAAAGAGAATCTCAGCCTGAGAGAAGATGAGATTTCTTGGCCTTTGTTTAATTATTGTCTTCTAGGAAGAGAGACAGATGTATTGTTGGGTCTCGTGAAGGAGAGAGAGAGAGTCGTTTAGGCTAGGGTTTCAGAAGGCTCGTGGAAGAATCCGCCATTGGAAACGGAAATCACGACTTATTCACAGCACGCTCTCTCATCTCTATCCTCTTTGTCTGTAACCATCTCTTTCTCTCTCTCTTCGGTTCCAGACTTTTCAGTTCAGGCTTGCAGTATTCTGACAATCCCAATACACAGAATTGTTCCACGTGGAAGTTTTAAACTCTTCTTGACAATAATACCCTCCTTATTTTCTAAAAATGACGTTTCGGCCTTCTCTCTCGTTAACTAACATGGATGTTCGTGTCTGAAAGAGGGAGGGAGATAGGACGTGTTTGGAAAAGGACTCGGGAGAAAAGTTTTGAGGTGGGTTTGATCTTTTGATGTACCATATGTTTGACAGTTAAAGAGGGTGATGGCCAATTCACATTTTTCAGCCAATGAAGGAAGCTGTTTTGCACTTTTACGTTTTGGATTTTTTATTTTTTGGTCTTTTGAGGTTGGGCAGCTTCTGACCAACCACTTGGACCACATTTGGACTCTTTGCACCGATGGTCCCACGCGTTTAGATTCAGACCCCACCAGGGTGGAACCCATCTTCAACCTAACGGCTAATTGGGATATGTTTGACACCTTTTTCATGACTAGCCTAGATCTGCAAAATACCCCACCTACTTCCCTTTTAATCTTTTTTTAGCCCAAACTGAAACTATACATTTGTTTTTTCATCTTGTTGGATATGGGAATTAGGTTCAGTTTGGTTAAAGCCACTACCATCCAATTGACATCTGCTGCATTTTTTTGTCGCATTAGTCTCTTCTGTTAGGATGCGATGCTGTCACGTGGAACATTTGACGATTGATGGTTTTTCCTTATTTGTAAATGTTTTGCGTCGACCTCGCTTAGAAAAACATGAATTGTTAGATAGTCCACCATCTCAATCTCACAGCAAAAACTAATGTAGCAAGAAAGTGGCAGATCCCATCCCACTACTATGAATCCCTTTGTTTTTTAATTTTCATTTTGGAATAAATAACAGAATCTTCCCTCGAGATTCGCACTAATTACACATATTTTTCTTTGCTTTTCCAAAAGAACCTCGTAGCAGCGTGGTTTCAATTTATGGGGCCCCACTTCAAGCATTTATAAATAATGAACAAACAGTAGTGGTGAAATGCTTCACATGTCGGCATCTTACGGCCAAAGCAGGGGACGTTACAGGCGAACACGGTAGATGATTTCATCCCGTTATTTGTCATGGGACATTTTAAAGGTTAATTTTGAAATTTTCTTGAATCAGTTAACCGTGATTATTGTCTATTTTTGAAACCTCAAGAGTAGTAGTAAGTGCCAACTTTCAAACATTAGGGCCCTCATTGCCTTTTTACCGAACTTAAAGGAGTTTTAGCTATAAATTTCCATATATAAAAAATATGATTTCTGGCTCCCACTGCGACATCGACGGAAAGCGACAGCCGTGTTCGTCAGTGAGAGTTCGATGACCCACTTGTACGGATCTTTGAGAGTTGATCTCTATTATATATAAAGCGAGGCGCTCCCTTGGAAAGTGTGTCAAGCAAAATGTTTATTTTTCCACAACAATCCTTACACATCCACTGCCAATACTTATCAATAAAAAGATACAATGGTTGAAAATGTCCTAAATCTCTTAAAACCTAACAATCCTTTTTAAAACCCCCCTTTCTCTCTCTCTCTTATTTTACGTGCGTGCCGTAATGCACGTGGGCCCTTCTAGTAGATAGAATACGAAGAAGGCTCGCATAAAAAGTCTCAACGTTCGTTTGACGATGCGAAGAAAAAACTAAAAGCAATAGAATAGGATAGAGAAAGACCGACCTTGGAACTTGAGCGTTGCCGCAACGAAATATCAAATATTCGAGTCCAAGGACTTACCGACTTACCGACTTCCGAGGGAGACGGAGGACCGCATGTGTGGGAAAGTGGAGCGTGCGATCTTGGTGGGTTCCATATCATGATTCAATGTGATGTGGATGGTCAAACCGTGCATCACACGTATGGTTTGCACGGATATAAGAGGGCCCACTTGATGTCGACAAGTGGAGCCATGGTACAGAGGAGGTCCACACGGTTTGACATTATAGTGCCACGTGACGTTATGTTCCTCGTCAGGGATCAGTTGCCACATCTCCGGTTCAGGATACACGTCAGCTCGACCGTCGGCTTTGATCACGACTTTTCAAATTTTCTCCGCCACTAAACCATGCATCGTAGTTATTTCTTCTGAATTCGTTAAACTACATCTAGCAATGCGAACGTAGGCTACCAAAAAAAAAAAAAAAGGCAAGGTGAACGTACAGTTCTACCGAGAAAAAAAAAAAAAAAAAAAGAGAGATGAACGTACAGCACTGAACGTTTGTAATAAAAACAATGGACATTGTGTGCGCTGTAGACAGCCCCTCATATGTCTGGTGTGGGGCTGGGCCCCCCATTGAATGTGAGGGCTGTATACACTGCATGCTGCTGAAGGGGATGAAAGTCCCTAAGAGGAAGAGTTACACAAGTGATGGTAAGTTTTGAAAAAAAAAACTAAGGTAGTTTGACCATTTTACCTTTTAACTAATATATCTTCTCAATAATGTGTAAGGATTATTTTGGAAAGCTATGAATTTGTTTGGCACGCTTCCCAAGGGGCATATTTCTGTTATATATAGTATATTTAACACGAGCAGGGCCCTTGGGAATTGTGCCTAACACCATGCACAACTTTCCCAAAATGCCCATTGCCTATGTTTGGATTTCAATACTACAGTCAAAAATATGCCCCTTCAATCAAAACCTCGCAGTTATAAAACTGCCTCCCTCTACGTGCAGTATTGCACGTGCATCCCTTCTAGTATATATAATGACAAGAGGCCCCTTGGGAATCGTGTCTAACAAAAGATGTAGCTTTCCAAAATAGCCCTCTCACACACCAAAAAGAACTATTAATAAAAGGGTAGAATGGCCAAAACTACTTCAATTTTTCAAAAAAAATAATAATCAGTTTTGCAACTGTTTCCTCCAATATTTTCTCCCTCCATCCTATCTTAAACTGTGCAATAGTGCACGTGCACCCCTTCTAGTTGCTTCTAAACGAAATGTTTTATTATTTCCAAACAAACCAAATGCCTCCATTGTAACAAAACAAAACAAATACGTGTCACTACCATTAATGGAGGGACAAAGCTCTATCTGTCATGGCATCACTGAATTGATTGAGCACAATTATGTCCTTTTTTTTGGTGAGGTTGAGCACAATTATGTCACCATGAACCTTAATCTATTTACTTTTTGTTTAGATATATCACATACTAAGGGATAGGGCTGTCAATGGGTCGAATAAAGATCCGAATTCGACCCGATTATTCGAATATGGATCTTAGCTTTAGATCCGATTATCTAAATCCAATTATATTCTGATTCGAATATGGTACTACACATATTCGGCCCGATAAAGATCCGATCGTTTATTTTGTATGTATGTTATATTGTTTTAGGCTTTCTTTAAGTCTTTTTATATATTAGTATAGAAGGAATGAAGGTGTCATATAATATTTATTGATTTAAGGTCATAATATAAAACAAATTGGAATTAATACATCCTTATTTGATCCACTAACTTAAGGTTTATAGTATCTTAATTTTTTTCCATATATAATGTAATCAGATTCAAATATCGGATAATCGATCGGACTAGAATTCGAATCAATTTCGGTATTAGATATGAAAGATCCGTCGAATAATCGATTCCAATTCGGATATCGGATCGAATTCAAATCTTAACAGATCCATACCGTATTCAACCCGCCCTACTAGGGGACTGCAACGCATAGAAAATTAAAAGACGCTTATTGGTATTTGGTAATATAAACATAGGGTAGTGTAGGAGTGTATTTAGGATGCTTTTTGAATTTGAATTTAGAGATAAATCTCATATTAAGCAACTAATTTTAGATAAGGAATGAAATTTGGTAGTTGAGGACACATCAAAATCGAGAATGGTGCGTAAATAGGGAGGTAATGTTGGGGGTATTTTGGGCATGGATTGTTAGGCTAGAATCTACACTTACCACCTTTTGGTTTCTAACAACTACGGATACCTCTCCTAAGGTGAGGTTTCTCAATGACACTTACCTCCCTTCTATTTTTGTTGCCTACTTCATATCCCTCCCTTTTGTGCAAATTTTATTAAAGTTTGACTCTATTTTAATGAATTTACGCTTCTTTAAGTACAAAAAGTATAAGATTTTGAGATTTTCATAAGAAAAGGTAATTTTTTTAAAGGTTTAAAAGTTTTAATAATCAATTTAAAATCACGGGTGATTTTATTTTAAAAATTTTTCTTATTCGAAATAAAAAAAAATTGATAGAGGATGAAATAGTTAAATTACATTTTATAAGTCTGACAAGGGAGATAAATGTCATTTAACGCAAATTTTACAGTTTTACACTTTTATAAGTTTTACACTTTAGTAAAAAAAATTTACACTTTTGCAAAAATTTTATAAGTTTTACCCTTTTGTATGTGCAAATTTCAGAGTTGTCAGAAACCATAAGCCAAGTATGTGTTATTAAGAAAGAAAAAAACAAACATTAAAAAAAAAAAGAAGAAGAAGAAGAAATAACACAAGAATCTTTAGTCGCCAATGATGAATTAAGACCAACTATCTTTCGTTTGTTTATATTATATTTCATTAAAAAATATGTTTAAGATTTCTTCACCCAAAACCTAGTATTAAAAAATGGACACAAAAAGAAGATTGCAATATATTGATATAATAAGACCTTTTTAGCTACAAAAGTGCAAAAGAGAAGGAAGTGACATTAAAGAAAAGAAAAGAGCTCAAAATAGAAAAGGCCCTTTATGTTCTGACGAAGAGAGTGAATTTCCCCTTTTTCCGGTGTAAGGCTTGGAGTAGCATCTGAAAAGGCTAAGGGCTTTCAGAAATAAACAAAAAACAACTCCAACAACATGATGTTCCCCACTTGTCTTGCAGGGCCATGATTCCCTCCCTCCATTTCATCTGCTCAAAGCACTCAAGTACTTTTGACCAGCGAAACAAAAACCTCATCTTCCAAGCTAGAAGATGAAACTGTTCCTTGATGCTATCTTTGGAGATCATGGGACACAGAGGAGCTCCTGAGATTATTCTTCAGTCAAATGGGTTCCAATCCAATATATGAATATCCTTATAAGAATCAAAATGGGTTCTGATGCAGAGGTGAGATGATCGTTTATCCTAATCCCTGTAACCAAATTACTTGAAGATGAGTGGAGCAGGAACATCCATATTTGCCATGGTATCTGCCTACAAAAACTTGAAAAGAACGGTTTCACCTTTTCACTACAAAGCCCAAGAAAAATCTTGATCACCATCACCAATAATACCGGGCTCACACTTCCAGACTACCAAGTATTCCTGGTCACTATTTCCGTGGTTATTTTCTCAAACGCACATTTGAGAGGATTTATAAAAGCAACAACTGTGGGATTGAAAGAGTAAAAAGTTTTAATAGAGGTTTCAAATAAATTAAAGATCACCTCAGCAAATATTGTAACCATGGTTTGCCGTTTGCTTTTCGCACCCCTAGCGATACGAAATGGGGTGGAAAAAAGGAACTTTCTCACACCGGCAAAACACAGTGGCGTGCCGATGAAAAGCTCGCCAGATGCTTCAGAACAGCCAAAAAAATGAGTGATTTTGACTTAAACTACTCAAATCATGTGAATTTAATTCAATTTGGATGAAATTTTATATAAAGAACTTTATTCACCCCTATTTTAACAAAAAACTTTTACATTTATTACGTAAAATCACTTATTTATCCCAAGAAATGAATGATTTTAATCAATAAACTAGGAGACTGCATGCACTATGCTCGTAGCAAAGGGACCCACTTTGAAACAATTCCAGTTCAAATCCCCATGCGTATCTGTTATGCTAATGTATTATAACTAATCAGTAAAGATAGATCGTTACAGCAAGAGATTGTTTTGTTCGTGAAGGGCAAAGTTTGGTATAAAAAAAAAATGGGAGAGGGGCCAAAATCTAAGAATATTCACCCCTCTTCTCTTTATTATTAATATAGATGTTTAAATTTTTTGTTCAAATACGATGAGAACTATTTGTACGAAATTTCGTCTTAATTAGACTAAATTTAACATGGTTTAAACATTTTAAATCAAAATCACCTTTTTTTTTTATTGTTTTCCTGCACTTCACCAACTTTTTACTGGCACACCACTATATTTTCCCAGCATCTTACTACTTTTCGCTAAACCTTGTCAAAACGTGCTTTTCCGATCTTGGCTCATTTCAATGGCTTGACGAAATGCCAAGCGACACCAAAATGGCGAACCTTGATTGTAATTATTTAGTCATATACAAGGCTCCCAAATTTAAGAAACAAGTCAGAATTTTCAATTAAAAGACCGAGAGGATGAAATGGAAGATTGAAATCTAAAGTCATTATAAATCTATTGCTCTTTTTATCTCATATGCATAAATTTTTTTTTTTTTTTTTTTTTACTTCGTCCTCAATTTTTAGCAATTGTTCTCTATGTAATCATGAGGTTTATGCCTTGCCTCATTAGCCCAAACATCTCGGTTATAGCTTTAGCATTTTAAGAAATCATATTGAACACATAGTAGCTCCTTGAGTGCTTCTTCAAGATATAAAATAATACTATAAGAATAAAGGCACCCCAGCCTTCCATTCTCCTCTCTGGGGCAGAGAGCATGATAGCCAGAAGTGCAAACAAATTTCAAAAACACGAATTATATAAAGAAGATAACACAAACTAGTTCATAACCAAAGATGTTACAAGGGCTAAAACAGCAACAAATATCATGATATTAAGGAAATAGTTTGACTGAAGAGGCTTATCTGGGCTTCCACCAAAAGCTTCATACTCCGCCCGTATCTTCTGCTTCATATCTTCCGATAGTTCTCTCTGCAATTCAAATAGGCAACATTCATTGAAAATTATTCCTCTCCTTTATTTTGGGTCCAAGTTTTAGATGTGATACAGAGTGTTGGAAAATATCTTGATCTTGTGTGTTATTTAAAGACAGCAAAACAGAACACCATTCTTGTTTTTTTAAGCCTGCAGCAAACAATAGGAAGTAAAAGATATGAACAAATTATAAAGTATTTCCTTCAAAATAGTTTCCATGCAGGAAAAGGCAAAAAATGAAATCACTATTATTAAATAAAGAAGAAAATAAGACGTGTTCTCCATGATTACAACCTTTCCTGAGGAGTACTTGGCTGCAACGAACTTCTCTGGAGCAGCTTGAGGGGTGCCATCATCTATCGAGAAACCCTGATCAAAGCAGTTCCATAATAACTATTAATTTACCTCCAACTTTATATACAAAAGGAAAACCCTTTTATTTATTAAATAAAATGGGATGTCTGAAATAGACAAAGCATCATATGTATTATTCCAAACAGCAAAAATAATCCACTAATAGATTCAGGCACTCTGTGATTCCATAGGGAAAAACAATGTGAGAGTTGGAATGACACAAAAACTTGGAAGACACGAGAAACAAGAAAGCCACAGAAGTGTATAAAGGGCGAGAAGTGCTGAATATTCACAAGGTTTGTGTCCTTTACAGAAAAATCACAGAGCATATACAGATGACAAACCTCAGGAGGATCAAACTTGGCACCCAAACTGCTGAGTTTAGCATGGGCTTCAGCATAATCCTTGAAAAATGCATCCTGATCTTCTGCATACTTCTCGACATACTCCTGCACGTTATGTTATATTCCATCAAAAAATATCTCACATGTTGATTCAGCTTGTCCCCATGAAAGAAGAAAAAAGATGGAAATGCCACCACTCTTTACCCTGAAAGATGGATCTTCAAATAGAACAGCATCAGTGGGCAAAACCAGCAGATCTTCATCCTTTCTCTCTTTGATATCCTATAAGACCAGTTATCAATTAGCAATGGAGAAGCACATATTGTTCTACAAGGAAACAATTTCCAGCCTTGGTACCTTAAAATATGAATTGTCAAATTTCAGCCATTGAACCGTCCACGACTGTCCTCCTGGTGCTCCTGGTCCATCTTTCTGCCATGCAACCAAGTATATGATTCAGTTTCCAACTTTCCATCAATACATTAAAAGTAGAAATAGGCATTTTATGATATGATACTGAAACTTCTATTGTAGAATTGGTCCTATAAATGCATTAGAAAAACATCAATGTTTGTAATATCAAGCTAAAACCTACGATTCTGGAACATCAGAACTACCAAGGATGAACAACACACGTATATATGGAGAGCATATCAATTGCTAGCACCCATATAGGATGATCCTGATAATTCTGATCAAGTGCTGGAGCACCGACAGTCAAAGGCGATATAAATAAATTTACAAGGACCAGCTTCTTTGGTAGTATTGGAGAATCCACAACGTTTTTCTTATGCCATGTTCAGGAATTGAAGTAAATCTTGCTAGGCACACCAAGCTCCATCCCTCGCAGTTGAGATCTACAGTACAGAGGATTCATGGACCAAAACAAATTGTCAAATAGGATCCCCCTTCACGGACTACACGGACAGTGCCATCATCCATTGCTAACCCATACTTTTCCATTCTTTACTTTTTCAATGTAAATTCCAGCTGTTGAATCATCACTAGAAGTGTTAGATAGGTAATGGATGTCAACTGTCTAGGTGTCAAAAGATTCCCAGCACATCAACCTTTGAAATTCCCAACATGGAAACAAAAGTACATCCAAGAAAAAATAAAAATATATGGAAATAATTCAGAATTATCAGAAACCCAACTATTCGTTTCTTTTGATCTGTAGTTTCTCAACTGTGGTAAGAACTCGTATACTTTTTTTAAGATTTTAGAAACCAGGTGTCAAAGCATACCCCATTATAATATACTGCATGTTGTAGGTTTTAGGGTTTTCAACAAGCTGAGCTAGCTCAGCTCAGACTCAGCTTGCATGAGTGAGGTTAAGCTAGATAACTTGGATCATGCTGAGACTGAGCTTTAAAAACAGCTCATTTATTAAATGAGCCTGAGCTGAACTGGGGCGGGCTTGGCTCGGTTAAAACTTGGCTCACTTGGTTTCTAAAGTAATAATATTAACTTCCATATTGCAAATTTGCAATTCATAATTTTTTATTCTTTTTAAATTTATATATCTCAGACTCATTAATTTTATAAATTTACATTCAATATACCTTTTCATATGGCAAAACTATAATTCATACCGAGCCAAGCGTTAACAAGCCAAGTTAGGCAAAGCTCGGTTCATTTACAGCCCTAGTAAGTTTTGATATCTTATAGTCCAAGCTATCATGTTCGGTTTTACTGCTTTAAGCAAATGCATAGATACTTGTTAGTTATGACCAGTTCAACTATCATTTGCATGCGACTCACTAGGTTATGTCATGTTAGATCATATTAATAGGTATTCATGCATCCAGTCCAATATGCTTGAAACTTATCATAAATTTCAGATACCCTTACAGTTAGGTCAGGCTGAAATGAACATATATAAGTACGCTCAACATAGTATTACTGAGCACATTAAGCACTTGCTTATGTACATGCATACTTATGTGGTTACACGTGTGCGCGTATGAGTATACATATATAGCCAATTAGTAAAATATAATATCATTATCCCTAAAAAAACAATACAAAAAAGTTGTTCTGTGAATCCAAATTTGTTGAATTTGCCAAATCCAACAATATAGCTTTTCAGATTCTGGAACTCATATTCACACCACTAAAACACAGTCAGATGGCATATCCAACCGCATGAATATATGTGCATACATGACCCATATGCATGTAAAAAAAAGGGGATAATCTAAAGAAATATTGAAGACACATCCACTAAATTATATAGGATAGCAACAAAAGATGAAGATGTACCTGGATTGGTGTATGAAAAAGATCGGAGAATAGCACTAATGCATATAAGAATGAGGTTGAGATGCATTATTTAGAGAGAGAGAGAGAGAGGGAGGGAGGGAGTGAGGGAGAGAGAGAGAGGGGGGGGGACGGGTGTAAGGAGGGAGATGAAAGAAGCCCAAATGTTAAAAAAAAAATTTGTAATAAGGTCAAAGAACAGTCAAATTGACCACAGAAACATATATGACTGCACGGATAAAACCAGTCCCATATGCTGAATGGTCAAGTGCAGTCATGTATTCAACAGTGTCATACATTACCTGCAACCAAACAATCGCATCTATGACTGCATTTGCACATATGTGATCGCTGGTCACATTCGTTAACTATGAGAATCTAATGATTTAGAACGAAAAGGTCAAGAAAATTGGCTCTCCTTTTTCCCATGTCTCAGGGATCATCTAGCTGAACCTTCCTAAGTAGAAAAATTACATGGTGGCAATAGAGGTGGAAGCCTTGTTCCCACTACCTTTGCTGCTAAATATAAGAATTATGTCCTACAGCAACTCAAGCATGATGCGATAGACATATTACCAATCTAAAAAGGTAAATGTGCTATTGACATTATGTTATTAATTCATAATTTGATTAAAGACTGCAAACTAATATGACAGAAAACTTATATGAGAAGACACATCCGTTACATTCTTTCAGGAAATTCACAGAGGTGTCAACAGATCATGAACAGAAATTTCAGACCAAATTGAGCAATGGATACTCTGCTTCCAGTTAGTTTCCGAACAACCCATAATGTTTTATCTTCAGACTTTGCCAATAAAAATTTGGCACTGCAACCACAGTTTCCAAATGTACTAGGGTGTAACTCCAAGGTAGCAAAATGATATCTAGAAAAGTAATTCTGCAATGTTTATGTCAGCAACTCAGCAGAACGAATTATTTACTTTCTCAAAATAGGTGTTGAATTACAGGTTATGGGAAGGGAATGAGTGACAAGAGTCTTTGACTTTTCCAATAGTTAAATGGAAGTAAATAGAGATACTGAAGAATGCGCTGAGTTCCACAGATCAAAATTGTAGTCCCTATAGCTTTCAAAAATTTCTAATCAAAAATATAATCCCACACTTGAAAGCAGTAGTCACGACAGCATGTACAAACATTTACTAATGGAACTTTGTACAAATATAAGAGTTTTTAGAGAGATAGCATGATGACCTCTTGCCTATTTAGTCTTTAACCTTGCTGTGGTTTTAAAGAAGAAAAAATTCTAATTACTGACCATACTCCGAGTGGTAGAAAATAATTATTGAAACAAATCTTTCCAAGTAACTATAAAGGGATATGAAATAAAAAAGTTTTGACTTAAATTTTAGATGAATTGAGGCAGAAAACTTGAAGTTTATAGAATTTTACATGCAAGCTTGCAAACCATAACAAATCAAGTAGTTTTCTCTAATTAGAAAAATATGAAAGCTATTGAAATAGTTCGTAATACTTTTGTGATGTGTGTAACTAATGTAAATAAATGGTACATAATATGTCTTATATGCCCTAAAAAAATTGGACACAACAACTACTAACTGTTTATCAAATTGATTTAGTCCAAAACTGCACAAAATTTATATCTGAATATCAGTTTCTCCAGTATAACCTGTCACCGCAATTTCGTTCTGGGGACACTGATCCACACACGCACACCCACCATCACCCCCCCCCCCCCCCCCCCCCCTCTCAAAACTGCATGTCTACACCCTAAAACTGTTGAACATATAATTAGTAACATATGCATCAAAAAATGCACAAAACTTATTTCCGCTTGCAATTTTTTTCCAGTTCAATCTGACATCCCAATCTGCTGACACTGATTTCTCAGGAGGCTAAAAAAATTATCCTAGAGTTTCAATCAATTCTGTAGGCAACGAGGTTCACACCAAGATGCAAGAGTAGATTGGCCAGTCACCAAGTTTAGATTGGCCACATGATCATATGTGGCCTCACATATGATCATGTAAGATAGATCAGAAAGATAGTGTTTAAAGTAACTAAACATAATTATAAAATGGTAAGTGCGGGAGAAAGGAAGAAACGGACTCTGCAGGAAGGCCTAGCTTAGCCCAAGGTAATAGAAGAAAAAATGATGTAAGGCGGTGAATAGAAAGAATCAAGTGCTACCCATCCAACCAGTAGGCCTCCTTCAACCCGTATGATCAGGACCCATCTTGTACGGTTGTACCCCCCTTTTACCGCTCCCATTTTTATTCTTATTATTGTCCGTAGAACATGTGTGCCAACAAAAATGTGCAAGTACCAAAGCATTTGACAACAAAGTTATACAAACACACACATATATAGAAACATAGGCACAGACAGCACATATTAAGACTGTTAAAGAATAATTCCCTTTCAAAGAAATCAAGCAAGTACCAAGGCATTTGACAACAAAGTTATACAAACACACACATATATAGAAACATAGACACAGACAGCACATATTAAGACTGTTAAAGAATAATTCCCTTTCAAAGAAATAAATCAAGTGAAATTCATGAACAAGGGCACAGCAGCATGAAACAACTACAACCAAAAATGTGAAAGAATTATCTCAATCCACATAGTTTTTGACAAATAATCGAAGCTGGCACACAGATATGATTAGTGTTGTGCTTCAATATTTAATGATAATAATAGTCAAAAGACCTATGCCCATGTTTCATGATTTAAACGACCATAACCAGTGTACGTCCCATTGAAGCAGGCTCTCAGGAGGGAGAAAACGGCAATGCACCCAACCTTTGCCATGCTTTATGATATATATAATTCCCTTAAATGTAAGCCTCAAGAATCATGAGCGGAAGCCAAAACTCAATGGGTTGACACAGAGCTAAAACCCATGTGGTCACATGCATAAAACAACCCATCCACCAGAATAAGGGGTAAAAGAAAGATCTCCATTACCTTTATAGATTGCCTCAACAGCTAAACATTAACATGGAAATTATATATCATACTTTTCAGAATGCATGATAAAAATCATATAATTCGTAAGTTCATCTACGCACTTGTTTTTTTTTTGGTCATTCACACAATTAGAAATACACAGAAAAGATACTCATCAACATACAGTATACTTTGTTTCAGGTTTGCCCCAACCACTGCGTTCTGGTCTGGACCTACCCAAGGTGTGAGCACCAGATAAAGCGACTATTTCCTGCAAAGTGAAGAACAAATTGAAAAAGGCCACATGAAATATTAAGAATCTAAGATGAATAGTGAAATATAAGAACCAAGTATTGAATAGATAAAGTTAACCTTGTCATTTAATCCCATTCTATAGAACACTTCGCGTAGATGATCGGCTGGTGAAGGAGGACCAGCAGCTACATGAGATGAAAACATAAAACTTAGCTATTAATTTCGAAGTTAAACATACACAATATTTTAGAATCTGAATAGCAAAAAAAAAGTATAACACCAAGAAATAGCAGGCCATCAAGGTATATGATTCATTAATTATAATTCATGAATACAGAGTTCAAAATCAAAATATCCCTGCTAGATTCATTTAACAAAACTGGCTCCAGACGAAAACAGTGAAACATATTGCACAGGGTAAGATCCTATACCTACATGTGCAGCCAAACAGCTCAAAAAATTTAAACTCATCATTGGTTGGCCAGATACCAAAGAACATCAAACCCTAATAGCATAGTTTGTATGTAATGCAGATAAATATCATATGTGCAATACCTGAAAAGAAACTGCTGCTCTATAAAATGTGTATGTGGTACTATAAAAAGCAAGGTAAGACAAAGGCTGCATTTGGCATGCTTGCTTATTGCTTCAAAAAGCAAGAAAAGCAATTAGATTGCTTTTGCTTCTATGAAGATCTTTTTATGGAGCAAAACTGTTTGGTTGATATTTCCTTTTTTTTTTTTTTTTTTTACCAAAAGCAAAACTATTTGTGAGGATGGCAGTGATGATTGGTGGTAGAGGTGGCAGTGATGATGGATGGCAGTGAGCAAAAATATTTGTGAGGATGGCAGTGATGATTGGTGGTAGAGGTGGGGGGTGTGTGGTGATAGTTGTGAGGGGTAGATGGTGGTGGGTGGGGTGGTGGTGGTGGTATTAGTGGGTTGGTGGTGTTGGTGGTGGGAGTGTTGCTGGTGGTTGTGTGATGGGGGATGATGGGTGGTGGTGGATGGTGGTGATAAGTGATAGTAGTGATGGTGGCTAGGGTATAGTGGTGAGTGGATGGGTGGTGTTATTAGTGGTGCCCAATGCCCATGACAGAAAGTGAGGGTGGATTGTGGTGGGGTGGAGGTGGTGGTGGTGGTGGTAGGGGTGGTGGATGGTGTGGTAGTGGTGGTTGGTAATGTTACTGAGTGGTAGTGGTAGCAGTAGTGGACCCACACCACCACTACCACTCACTAAGCAAAAAATAAAAATGAAAGCAAAATTTTTTTGCTTCTCAAGAAAAGCAATTAGATTGCTTTTGCTTCATCATAAAAAGCAAAAGCAAGCGCTAACCAAACATGCTTATGGCTACAAAAAGCATGATTTTGCTTAAATAAGCAAAAAAGCAATGCCAAACACAGCCAAAATCAGAATTAATTAGAAGTTAAAAGCAAGCGCTAACCAAACATGCTTATTGCTACAAAAAGCATGATTTTGCTTAAATAAGCAAAAAAGCAATGCCAAACGCAGCCAAAATCAGCATCAGTTAGGAGTTATCAAGATCTAATCATGGGTTCAAACAATGTATGACCCGTCAAATTGCAAAAGAATTCACAATTGCAATATCTCTAATCAATAAGAATGGACTGCTCCACTGTTAATCAATCAAAGTGCCTTGCATATGAAGTTAGAGGCAACTTCAATGCTTTTATGCAGGAGATCTTACACAACAAGTAGAGATGGGAATGGCTGGGGTTTCAACTGGCTGAGTATAGTATTAATATGTTAATGCTCAACACAGAAACCTTTAATAAGCATATTGAAAACATCAAACTGGAACCCAAATTGCCTTAACCTGACTAACATAACCCATTTAATTTATCCTCTAGCATAAGTTTGTACAAGTTCAAACAATAATATGAATGGCTAATTGAACTATCATACTCACAGTTGAAAGTACTAGTTTTTGGTATTTGATACTACTGATATTCAGTCCCTACACATAAGAAAAGAAGAATAGGAGGAGGAACAAGAAGAGGAATAAAGGGGGGAAAAAAAAGGGAAAAATTAAGTCCCTACACATAAGAAAAGAAGAAGAAGAAGAGGGGGAGGAAGAAGAGGAATAAAGGGGACAAAAAAATAAAAACAGAGGACAAAGGAAGAAGATAAGATAGAGAGGGGAAGGATAAAGACAAGAAAAAAGAAGAAGGAAGACCAGCCAAAGGTACAGCCAGGCCAGCCCTATCTGTTGTTCTTTCCCTTCCTCTTCTTCTATTTCTCACCACAGATTTAAATTTTTTTTTCCTTGCTTCCCTTTTTTTAATGAAAAATGAGGCTTTCATTTAAGAAAAAAAAGAAGAAGAGAAGAATATATTAAAAAGAAAAAAGGAGTAATAATATGTTCACAAGAAAGCGACATACAAAAATTAAACAAAAGCTACATACATCTGTATTTTCTTTTCCATTCTTGAGCATCTGTTTTTTTCTCTTGCTTTAGTGGTAGGTGCTGTTTCGCCCATTTCTCATGAGTGTGCTTTTGTTTTTCCTATTTCCTCTTGCCCTTTTAATGAAATTTGTCTCATTACTCATCAAAATTATATTTATAACATATTTATTACTTATAAAAATAACATAATACTATTCACTTTCATACTATAGTTTATAACTTTAATTATTTTTTTTAGCTTTATATATGCCACATTTATTTTGTAGATCTACGCTTAATACATGTTAGGTTCGTATGACTCAATTATATTTGGATTGAGCCATGCTTTTAACGAGACTAAGCCTAAAGATACTAACGAACTTGAGCCTGAAAAGCCTTGGAAGGGTCTAAGCCAAACTTGAGCCTTACTCAAACTTTACATGCCTAAGCCGAGTTGGCAAAAGCTTGGCCAGGCTTGGCTAGGGCTGGAAATGGGTCGGATATTTATCCGAATCCAATCAAAAAATGTCGAATTCGGATGTAAGGTATAGATCCGTGGTTCGAATACGGATATTGAATTTTGGATTCGAATTTGAATCTGTCCATATCTGATCTGAACCGAAATTAATATATACTATACACAAACCTAGACCAGAGATACATTAGATAGTTTGTAAACTTTGTATAAACCATGGCTGAACCATCCTTACTCATATCTTGCTTTAATATTTTTATGGCTAATTAGTTTTGATGTTAAAATTGATAGTTAAAATTTGCTTTAATAGTTAAAATTGATTTTTGAGTTTTAGGATCGAATTCGAGTTTCAGTTATTTGTTTAGTCGAATATCAGATTTAGATGCTGTATATGAATTTGGTTTCGAATTCGGATTCAGGTATAAAAGATCCACCGGACTTCGGATCGAATTCATATATCATTTTTTTTTTCGGTTTGAATTCGGATCATGGATTCATGGTAGATCCATACCGTATTCGACACATTGCCAGCCCTAGGCTTGGCTCAGCTACAGCCCCAACTATTTATAAATAGGATGTATTTTCTTTAGTCGATTTTCTGCCAAAGTTATCTCCTTCCATAAAAATATCCCCTTCATATTTTCAATAAGTTTCACAACTTTACCAAGCACTTCAAAATGGATAACAAGCATACCAAAAGATTGACCAAGTTAGCCTATAGGAGTGTAATAGCACCTCAAAAATAAGATCAGTTTCTCTCCCCCATGGCGAACCTCCTTTTTCTAGTTTCCCAATCATAGGTTCCTAAAGCTATAGAGACTCCTCCTAGTAGTCAACCTAAATATCTAATTACATCCGAAAATGTGCACACATATTCCCACTTGATACTTTCTGATCAAGAGACTTGAGATTATTTTTTACCAATATTGACTCTCAACCTCGATTCTGTTTCAAGACACCAAAATATGCATCTAATCTGGAACCTTATGATTCTTGGATAGAGGTGAGGTGTTAAACCTCTATCTGCAGCTACCTCAAATCCCTGAAACAAATCTTGATCTTTGGCGATGCTGTGAAATATGTTGAGGAAATTTCTAAACAGGGTAAAAAAAACAAGGTTGGGGGGTCCACCTTGTCATCCTGCACTCCCATCGAACATGAAAGAGAAGTACATATTCCTCACCTAACCCTTGAGGCACTTGCACTATCTCAATACTTCCTTTCTAATCAAGGACTGAATCTATAAAATCCTAGTTGACCTTATGATAAACCTTTTCATTTGCACACTCGGCCTGCCCTCACCCCTTTCATCCTCTCTTCTAATATTTGAATGCAATCTGAGCACTTCCGAGGATTTGTGGGCTATTTATGAAATTACTCTGATGCTACAACAATGCCAAACCAATCGACTTTCCCAATCTAGACATTAGTACTTCTATAATGATCTTGTAAAGCTTAGGTATGACTTTAATTGGGTAAGAATCATTAATTTCTATTGTTCGATACTTCTTATGCATCAAAGCTAACAAGACGCCATTTATGGCTTTGTTGATAATCCCATTCGTGCAAAACTTGTGCATGACCTCCATTAAATCACCCTTCATTAACATGATGGAAGTCCATCATAAAGGCATTGAATCCTAGAGCTTTATCCCTATACAAATTCAATACTGCTTTTCTTATTTCTTCCTCAGAGAACTTAGCATCTAACCACTCTGCCTAACTGTTGAGACTTGACAAATTAAAAACAGCTCTTTTTTCTTTCTTTTTTTTTTTTGGATGATTAATGAGAAATTTCATTAAAAAAATCCGAAAAATAGGGATAATACAAAGAACCCAAGAGTAGTAGGTAGGAGGGAATAAAAAACAGCGGCCAAGATATACAACAGGCCACCAATTAGGTTGGCCAATTCCTAAAACTCAGTCAATGGTTACTACTGTGGACTGCCTTTGAAGAAATTCCACTTGTGATAATAGTAAACTCCTTTTTTATGCATACCCAATCCGCTACCAACACCAAAATTAAAGACAGCTCTTGATCAGAATGGTACAAAATATTAAATTGAAGTAGATGCAATAATCAGATCTTGACTTTGGCAACACATGGTGATGTAGAGGATTTTTCCTCATTTAAATGATGGGCTCGTCCAACAGGCTATCACTTTTATTTATTTATTAATTATTAGATTGCAAGGATATAACAAACCAGTTGGGTCGTTCAGTGCATAAGAACCAATACAAAGCAGATTGGATCTGTTTAAGAAACCATGATTATGGAAGCTTAAGCCCATTAAAAGGAAACAAAATATCACTAGTCAGTTTCATGTGAGAAAAAGGAAAAATTCCATACTTGAACAAGATCACAGTTCAAAGATATTCAGTATATAAACAGATAAATTACAGTAATTTCCCAACAGGTCCACATCTAACCATGATCTCATTTGGGTTGAGAATTCCAACTGCAACCCACATCAAACAGAGAACGCTGATGGATCAGGCCAAGAATTTCTAGCTCTAACCATGAGCGTTCTAAAACCCATATAAAAATTCCAACAAATTCATCAAAGAAAGAAAGCTGCAAACTTAGTTTAAATATGTGTTTTACCAATAAAATAGTTCCAAATACATATTTTGTAAACTAGGACTTGGTCATCTTACCAGGAAGCTTCCCTTCTTCTGGACAATCTTGGGGCCCTGAGACATCCACTCTTCCATACTTCATGGGAATTTTGGGGCCTCCAGCCTCCTGAAAGTTAAGTCCTTTAGTGAGGGATCTTTTTTTTCTTTCTTTTTAGCCAGTAAAATCCATTTTTAAAAACTCCAGAAGACAAATAAGGAAGACCTCGACAGCAGTAGCACTGGCCAACTGGAATAAATCTGCGTACGTCACATCTGAATACTTGTCTTTGATAGGCTCAATAAGTTTTAAAGCATTCACAAGACCTGAAATACAAGCTTATGGGGCATCATGATCATCAACCAAGCCAGAGAATGCACAGTGCAGACAATTTACCAGCATTTGCTGCATGCTTCAGCTCTATTTCAAATCTCAGACTTCCATTAGCTCCACCTCTCTGTGGCCACTCCTCAATATTCTTGTCATATGTACCAGAATCATGCCATCCAAGGCGAACCTGTTGATAACAGATACGACTAATGAACAAAAATATCTTGAATAGTTTCTGTCAATGTTTATTTTCATCTTTATGTTGCCCTTACTCATGTACTGCAAATGCTAGTCACAAGATCTCAACAAATTATTGCGGAAAGATTACTTTTCCTTGTTACCAACTTATTATCCAATATTATACTTGAAACAGACACTATGATTCAAAGATAATAACTTGATCAATAACTCATAAAATTTTTATGAGTTATGCTTCCAACTTGAGTTTAGAAGAAACTTATTTGACTGGGAATTAGAGCAGATTTTGAGTTGATGCGAATGTTATATGCTTCCAACTTGGCTCACAATGAGGATTTCAGAATCTGGATGAAAGATAAGAATGGCATGTTCACGGTTAAATCTGCATTTGAGGTTTTAACTTCCAAAAGAACAGCTACCAGGTGGGTTAAATTAGTGTGGCATAGTCATACCCCCACTAAAGTTTGTTTCTTTCTATGGACTGCCTGTCTTAATAAAATCCTAACTGTGGACCATTTGAAAAGTAGAGGGCGGAATTTGCCTAACAGGTGTGTTATGTGTGAATGTCAAGAGGAGACTGTTAATCACCTCATGTTACATTGTGCAGTGGTCAGCAAGGTTTGGAGTGGTATTCTACAGAAATTTAACTTATCTTGGGCTCAACCGGAGAAGCTAAGTGATGCATTTGATACCTGGAACTGGAAGAATAGTAAGTTGATGTTCAAGATTTGAAACATGGCTCCTGCAGCAATATGTTGGGAAATTTGGGGAGAGAAACGGAGAATTTTCAGAAATAAGGTGAAGAGGGTGGATCAGCTGGTTCAGATGGTGTTAAAGCTTTTTTTTGAGTGGTCATCTCAATTCTCATCTTTCCCTTCTACTAATCTGGAAACTTTCATTGCATGTAAAAACTTTTCTGAAATTCTGGGGTGTTAGATTTGTGTTCGGTTTCCCTCATCCTTGATGGGGGAAGTTTTTGGCTCTTTGGGTGGCACACATTTTGTGCACCCCTATATCTGTATATTTCTAATACCAATATTAATATATATCCCCACATTACTGATCAAAAAAAAAAACACATAAAATTTTTATATGATAAAATCAAAAATAAATTCATATTTGATCAACTTCTTCTTTTCATAGAAATGTAAACTTTTTATGGTATTTATTCATATGAAGTATCTAAGGTATTAAAGTGGAACGAGGATTCCCATTAACACCATAGAACTTCTTTCTCCCTCTGTCTCTTTTTTTTCTCTCCCTTATGAATGATGAAGTGCATGCTTGTAGAGCTGTAAGTATTGCCCAAACCCGAAGCTTGCCCGACCCAACCCAAATAATAGCCCACACTAAGATTTCAGTTTGGATTTGGGTTTGGTCCGGACTTAATTTTAAGCCCAAATTTGAGTTCAGGTTGGGCTTGGGTTCATGCTTTATGACCCGGGAAGGCCGAACTCAAATGAGTGACATACAAACATAACTACATTGAAGAGAATGTCTGAGAGCAAGGTCCACCATTGCTGAGATCACCGAGAGGATATTACTCAAATTAGATAATGTGGCGTGTGCTTCTAAGATTTCTAAAGAATCATCAACCTCTAACATAATTAAGAGACCGATAATCAATTGTACTTTTGATGCAAATCAAGAGTTCACACGTTTCATGGGATTAGTTAGTTGAATTTGTTTCAAAGTTTAAATTTGAATTTCTGTTTTCTATTCCTAGCCTTTAGCTAGAAATCAGGTAGTTATTATTTCTGTTCTTATCATTTGAATTTTGAACAACCCATTTCCTCTTCTATAAGAGAAAGTAGGAAGAATAAGAAAATCAGAGTTGAATTCCCAGTTATTATATCTTTAGAGTGAGATACTCTATATCTGGTGAGATGCCAGAATGAGGGAATTTGAGTAAAGGTGAGACTCCTTTATTCCTTTTTCCCTATTCTTCTTTCTTTCCCTTATATCCTGCATCAATTTTGGTATCAGAGCCAGGCCTTCCGAAGCGCTGCAACTTAACAATGAGTACGAGGAGTGGTCGATCTTACACAAATAGCAGATTATCACAAGCCCAACGTGATGATTTGCTTGTGGAACTCACCAACCAAGTAGCTGGTCTTGCACAGCGAATGGAGATCATATGGCCTCATGTTTTTCCACCGCAGCGGAATAACAATGATAACCAAGCCGAGACAGCAAATCAACCGAATGAGGAGCATCACGAAGGACATGATGTAGCTGACAATGAAGCCGAAAATCTTGCACCACGAGCTCCAAATTTTCCACCACGAGGAGCACCATTACATGCACCTGACCTTCCCCAAGGAGGAGCGAACCTCGATCATTATCTATGGCAACTACATCAAGGTCGCGATCGTGATTTTTTTGACGAGGCCTATAAGCGAATACGGGTTGATGTTGCAGAGTATCACGGTAACTTGGACCCCAACCATTTTCAAGATTGGCTAATGTCATTAGAGGATTACTATGAATGGTTCAACTTATCAAGTGAACGAAAGGTTCGGTTTGTTAAAATGAAGTTAAAAGGGCAGGCTCGGGTATGGTGGCACAGCGTGGAAGAACACTTATTTCGTCTTCGACAGCCACCAATTACAAATTGGGAGGAGATGAAATTACGATTGAAAGAAAAGTTCTTACCGGTGGATTATGAGGAGACAATCTTTGAAGACTTATTAGCACATCGTCAAGGTTCGTTGTCCGTGTAAGACTATACATCCAAATTTCATGAGCTTATGGTACGAAGTCAAGTGACGGAGACGGATCGCCAAACACTAGCACGTTACCGTGCTGGGCTTTGGGAAGATATTCGGAAAGAACTATTGACAGCCAGATTATTTAGCCTTGAAGAAGCCTTTCAACTGGCACTCAAAGTAGAGGCACAATCCCGCAGCTCCACTTCTAGACGATTCTTCCAAACTACCTTTGGGCGTGGCACTTCAGACATTTCCAATCGCAACTCTTATTTTCCAGGAGCTGGACGTCATTTATCAAAGCAAGATCTCTCCATCCCTCGTTACAAATCAGCAGATAAGGTCCTTGAACGTGATAATCAAAAGGGCAAGGAGATTCCAGCAGCAGGAAATAAACAATTGGAATGTTATAAATGTGGTGGCAAGGGCCACTTCGCTGTGGTCTGTCCGACAAAGGAGCAACGTTTTGCTTTAGTTTGCGAAGAGGACATGCTCCCTGTCCAAGCTAAAGACACACAAAAGCAACCAGAGATGGTGGAACCAAATGATAACAGTGACGAGGAGACACACACAATTGAATTGGAGGGCTCTAACCTTCCCATCTGTGTGATTCGTCGAGCACTCACAGGGCATAAACACACAGAGGCTTTTGATGACAACTGGGTGCGTACAAGTATTTTCTACACACAAGTAGAACATCAGAACTGGTCTATGACCCTCATCATTGATAATGGTAGCGGTTTAAACATTGTCTCTACAGATCTGGTTGATAAGCTTCATCTCAAATTAGAAGCTCATTCCAAACCTTACCGGGTTAGTTGGATCGATGATACCTCGATACCTGTTACAAGTAAGTGCTTGGTTTCATTTTCTTTGGGAAATTTTTTTCAAGAATCAGTTTGGTGTGATGTGATTCCAATGAAAGCTTGCCACATTCTGTTGGGGAGACCATGGCTTTATGACAGGAAAGTCAAGTATGATGGTTACACCAATTCCTATTCGTTGTTCTGTGGTGACAAGAAAATTATCTTAAAACCAATGCGTACAGATGCTCGGACCAACCAAGAGCACGGATGCTTTCCAAAAACTCTCAATATGAGGCGTTTTGTGGATGAAAGCAATGATGTTGGTGTAATCTTTGCTATGATTCCTCATCCTGTTATGCAACTACAAGAAGAAGATATGCCACAAGAGTTTTTGTCTATTCTGGATGACTTCTCAGATATCGCACCTGATGATTTGCCACGTGAGTTACCACCAATGCGGGACATTCAACATGTGATTGACTTGGTACTGGGCTCTACCCTGCCCAACCTCCCATATTATCGATTAAATCCAAAGGAACATCAGGAGCTGTGTTGCCAAGTACAAGACCTTCTTGATAGAGGTTTTATTCGGGAAAGTTTAAGTCCATGTGGAGTTCCTACCTTGCTTACTCCTAAGAAAGACGATACATGGCAAATGTGTATTGATAGTAGAGCTATCAATAAAATCACTGTTAAATACCGCTTTCCCATTCCACGACTTGATGATATGCTGGATCTATTATATGGTGCATCTATTTTTTCCAAACTCGATCTACGGAGTGGATATCACCAAATTCGTATCCAACCTGGTGATGAATGGAAAACGGCTTTTAAGACGAAGGATGGACTGTATGAATGGCTTGTCATGCCTTTTGGTCTCACCAACGCCCCTAGTACATTCATGCGTGTTATGACTCAAGTACTTCGTCCCTTCATCGGTCAATTTGTCGTTGTTTACTTTGACGACATACTCATTTACAGTAGAAGCAAAGAGGAACATGCCGAGCATTTAAAACAGGTATTGCGTGTTTTGCGCCACGAGAGCTTGTTTATCAATTTAAAGAAATGCTCTTTTGCAAATTCTCGTGTTTCTTTTTTGGGATTTATTGTCTCTAACGAAGGCGTTGCAGTGGATCCCGAGAAAATCCAAGCCATTCGAGATTGGCCTATTCCTAGCAATATTCATGAAACCCGAAGTTTCCATGGGTTGGCTTCCTTTTATCGCAGGTTTATTCATCATTTCAGCACTATAATGGAGCCTATTACTGCCTGCATGAAAACTGGTCCTTTTAGTTGGAGTTCTGCAGCAACTAAAGCTTTTGAAGCAATCAAAGAAAAACTTACTCAAGCTCCTATTCTTCGACTTCCTAACTTTGACGAAATTTTTGAAGTGTCATGTGATGCTAGCCACGTGGGAATTGGTGGTATCAGAGATTTCCACGGAATTCCTATCAGAAGCTTCATGATAGCCGTGCTGGTCCTTTCAAGATTCTCAAAAAGCTGGGTCCCAATGCCTATGTGCTAGATTTGCCATCTGAATTACAGATCAGTCCAGTTATCAATGTCCAAGATCTCCAGCCCTATGAAGGTCACCATGATGAACTCATTCCTCCACCATTAACCCCTAAGCTACCCTACAAGAAAGCTCCCAAAGAAGAAATTGAGGCTATTATTGAAGATGCTGTGGTGTTCACACGTCGTGGGGGTTACCAAAAATTTTTAGTTAAGTGGAAGAACCGTCCCTTGTCTGACTGTTCGTGGATAAAGGAAGATGAACTCCAGCGAATCAACCCAGATCTCTACGAGTTTTATTAGTCCCGTAACTCGCCGGAGCCGAGTTATTTTTCAGGCGGGGAGAATTGATGCAAATCAAGAGTTCACACGTTTCATGGGATTAGTTAGTTGAATTTGTTTCAAAGTTTAAATTTGAATTTCTGTTTTCTATTCCTAGCCTTTAGCTAGAAATCAGGTAGTTATTATTTCTGTTCTTATCATTTGAATTTTGAACAACCCATTTCCTCTTCTATAAGAGGAAGTAGGAAGAATAAGAAAATCAGAGTTGAATTCCCAGTTATTATATCTTTAGAGTGAGATACTCTATATCTGGTGAGATGCCAGAATGAGGGAATTTGAGTAAAGGTGAGACTCCTTTATTCCTTTTTCCCCATTCTTCTTTCTTTCCCTTATATCCTGCATCAACTTTGCTCAATCGCGTCACCGAAAGATTATTTAGTTTGATTGGCCCTATAGCAAAAACAACAAAACTAAATTTAGACAATCGCCTTTAAGCAAATAGATCCATCGGGATTGGAGGTGTGTCAAGAGAGTATACTAGCAATATTATTCAATTTTACTAGGACTATCAAGGAGCGAAACTTGATTCAAATGAAGCTAGTAGAGCTTTTAGTCTTGTTCTGGATGGGGGTTAAGCTACTATAACTTAGATTAAGAAGTCCTACTCTGGTCATGAATGTTGTTTCACTTGGTTTGTCTATCTTAGTAATTGGTGCCTACAATAAATCTCTTATTCTATAGGTGCCTAGAGTAGCTAACCACATAGCTTAAAAATTAGCCGAGCATGGAGCTGGGAAATATTTGTTTATAGGCTATCTTTTGACCACAAGAGTTATGCTTAAAGGATTCAAGTCTTTAATTTTATAGGTCTTATTTTTTGTATGTAATATGTGTTAGGATCAAGCGCTTACCACTAGACCAATAACTTAAAGTTGTTGCTTAGAGCGCAACTTTATTTCCTTATACTGTTAACAGGATGTTGGGCTTTGGCCCAACATCCCCCTACTCCAGCACCTGCGACTGCAAGCCAACACCTACCAACCTAAGACTTGGCCAACACTTGCCACAACAACATGCCTTTTTTTTTTAAGACCCCCTGGTGGGACTCAAACCCATAACCTTTCCAAGGTCCCTCGTTGCACCTGTGAACCGTAGGCAGTTAGCCAACACTTACAACAATCATAGTGCGTGATATTGGGGATTGAACTCCTCTAACACTTATGAAACATAGGTTGGAGACACACCTACACAAACCGCACAGAATGTTCTCCGGGGGAGTCGAACCTGAGACCTAGGCTCTGATACCAATTGTTAGGATTAAGCACTTACCACTAGACCAATAACTTAAGTTATTAGTTAAAACGTAACTTTATTTACTTACGTCGTTAACAGGATGTTGGACTTTGGCCCAACATCCTTAGACATATCAATTTGTTGTGAATAATTAGGATCGTAAATGGACAATTAGGAAAGAATAAAAGCAATCACACAATAACGCAAGATTTACGTGGTTCAGCAAATTGCCTACATCCACAGTGGAAATAATCAGAAGTATTCACTATAGATAATATAGTGTATACAAGAATAAGAAGCTCTCAAATCCCAGACCCAATACACCCAATGGTCTCACAAAAACACACAATGTGTTTCTTCACTCTGCGATGTATTAGAATGCCTAGAGGCTCTCTTATTTATAGGTGAACTTCATGAGTCTGGAATTAAATGAGGTACGTGGTGGCTAGTGATTGGCAGCTGATAGTTGCCATAAACTCAGCTGCCATAAACTGGCATTAATTAAGGTTGGTGGTGGCTGGTGGTTGGCAATTAATGGTTGTCATTAACCAGCCACCATTTTAGACTTCTCATCAATCCACGATATTTGAATTTCTCAAGCCATATCTTGACAAATCTCCACCTTGGCTTGAGATCTCTCAAAGGAAGAATTGAACTTCTGATGCCTCCTCCAGAACCCATGAGGGCAACCAATGAGTGCAAATCCTAATTAAGTCCAAGCAATGCTTGAACTTAACCACAGGAACAGGCTTCATGAGCATATCCACTGGATTGTCTGCAGTTGCGATCTTTTTTGCTATTCTATCCCCTAGGAAAATAACATCTCGAACAAAATATCGCCTGACATCAATATGCTTGGTTCTTTCGTCCTGTTTGTGGAGATTTGTCAAAATATGGCTTCACAAAGTCAAATAATGTGGCTTGATTAAAAGTCTAAAATTATGGCTGGTTAATGACAACCACCAACTGTCAACCACCAGCCACCGCCAACCTCAGTTAATGCTAGTTTATGGCAACTATCAACTGCCAACCACCACCTACCTCATTTAATGCAAGACCCATGAAGCTCACCTATAAATAGGAAAGCCTCTAGGCATTCCAACACATCTCAAAATGAAAAAAAAAAAAAACACATTGTGTGTTTATGTGTGGGTGTATTGGCTTTGGGGTTTAAGAGTTTCATATTCTTGTGTGCACTATATTATCCATAGTGAATACTTTTGATCGTCTCCATCATGGATGTAGGAAATTTGTCGAACCACGTAAATCTTGTGTTCTTATGTGATTGCCTTTATTCTTTCCTAATTATCCATCAATGATTATGATTATCCACAACAATATTTAGTTCTGTTGTCCTAACATTCAATGCAAACTTTGTTCGGCCTTCTCCATCTATTTTATCTTCCATTTATAAAAAATAAAAAAAATTACATTAGTCGTATATATGTGTGTGCATGTTTATGTGTGTGTGTCTGTATGTATGTATGAATGCATGTAGAATCTTGTTTTTCACTCAAACATCAAAAACCATATTTCCAGTCCGCTTACATGCCTTCCAATCATTTCTTACTCACTCCTCCTAGGTACCATTTGGTCTTCATCTAGTTCTTTTGAATACTTTCAGTTGCACAATCTCACACATAACAAGCACCTTAATAGTTCTTCATTTAACACCTAGAACAAGCAAATCAAATGAACTTTGGTACAACCTTTTGCTTTGTATGCAATCAAGCTTCATTGTGGAGGAAAATGCAACCCAAATTTTACCAACAATTAGAGGCAGCAATTGATCACCTTTTTTTTCTAAAATCCACATGATATCCCACATTTTCAAGTCCATGGGAGATGGTCCTTTCCGTATCCATTCGTAAGTACTGTGAGAGCGTAAATGTCCAAAACAGATGACACAAAGAATTTGATAAAAATACCATTTGTGATTCTTCCCATTTCTAAGAAACAACAAATCGATCCAATTTATTACGTAGTTGAAATCCTGCAACTCAGACCACATAAGCTGTAATATGTCAACCAATTGAAGGGTTGGCTTCATCTTCTTCCAAAATGAGTGAACAGCAATTTGCAGACTTATTTATGTCTGGCTAAAGTTATCATATTCCATCTAAGCATACGAAAGCTGCCAGCTTCAGTTAGCTTGCTGTAATCCTTCAGAAGCAAATGCTGATATCCTGTCAGATCCTCCTCTAATGAATCTCAATACGGTTCACAGACTGAAATAACCCGGTATAAGGATCCAGAGTAGCAACTAGAAACCTATTTTAACTAAGAATCATTTAATAAATTCAGCTAAACACTTCTTAGTATCCTTCTGACAAAAATAAAATAGTGGATAGCATCTCCAAAAAATAACAGTGGTTAGCATCTCAAAAAAATTACTTACATGATTCCTAGCACTAAACAATTCTAAAAGAAATAAGAGGAAAAAACACAAGATCACCATACACGTTTTTCACTGTCCAGATAAATAAACAATAAGAGGGACCCAAAGCCTAAGAATAAACTAATAACCAAAATGAAAGAATTGACTGGCAGATTATAAGTTCATAATCGCAACGATGGACCGGCGTTATTATTGACAAAAAGAAACCAAACAATGATAATGATACCCATCATTTGACTAACAGAATTACAGAATAACCAAGTGTCAGTTCAATTCATTTCAATCCACGAATTTTTTACCAGAATTGGGTGGCAGAATTTGGTCCTGAGAAGCTCTCTAATGTCTTCCCTAGCACTCTTCAACTGAGCGGGATCAGAAGCAATGCATGTAGGAGTAGTAACAGTGCCACCAGCATTAGACCCATGAACCAGTGCCCTCCTCTGAAATTTGTGAGACCCCAACCAACAAAGAGAGAGAATCATCAGAAAAACTCAACTGGGTACGTAAGACATAAATAATAAAACAACTCCCAGAGAAAATAAGTAACAAACCTGGTGGATGAACAAGTGGGTCAAAGGAGGCGAACATTGGAGGCATTTGAGAGAAGAAGTGTTGATAGAATAACGATGATTGGTAAAGAGAGGTAGCGAAGATGCAACGGCAGCAGCACCTCCGGTTCTGGCGGACGATGGGAGGAGACGTGAAGCGGCGCCACCCAAGGAAGCCATTGATGGTGATGTTGCTGCAAGTGAGGTTAAAGACAGTCTCTCCGCCATGCCGCAGCCTCCTTTCTAAGGAGGGAATTTATAGAGTCCGATTTGTCAAGCTATCTTCGAGTCTCCTCCAACCAATAAGACTGCAACACATACGCTCTGTTTGGTACTCTTATGCTTGTTCCGCGTGTCTACTTCCAATCCGAAGACACAAGCTGTTTCTCCCCCTTTCAGGGATGGCAACGGGGCCGGTTCTGTGGTGTTTGGTGAACCCGAACCCGCATAGTTTAGGTAATAGTAATACCAAACCCTAACCTGCCCTAACGGATCGCTAACTATGAGAGGTGGGTTTGACCCGATTTGGAGTGTAAGATGTGAAAAAAGAGTTTTTTTTTTAAATAGAGAGTATGTATATTAATAATATATTTATTAAATAAAATATAGATTTTTATATATGATATAAATATTTAAAATATAGAAAAATGATAATTTAATATAAGAAGATCAAGTTCGAGGGGGGGGGGGGGTCGGGCGGGTTGAGCTAAACTCGAATCCAACCTTAACCCAAATTTAGCCATACTTTTGTTTTATACTGCTCCATAAATTTCAGTTTCCATATACCATTTTAAAAATAATTCAGTCATGTTATTTTTAACGATAAATTAATAATAATATTTTTCTTTTTAAAAATAATTCACGTTCAATCATGTTATTTTGAGAATTCATGAACGTAAATTGTGGAAGCAGGCAGGCCGTAAGGGACTTTTTATATAGGTTAATAGATATATACAAGGGTTACAAGATGCAAGGCCACTGCATTATATCTCACAAAAGAAATCTAACAAGCTGGACGTATGCAAAAAATCTTAAAAAAAGTGAGATCTAGATGAAATAAAGCTAAATAGGAAAGTGAAAGAAACCAAACAACAAACACATAATATATTATTATCATTTTTTTATGCTATATTTACAAACCAGAGAAAATAAGAAATAAAACTAGAAAGCACTATCTATGTTTTGTTTAGCAATGGCCGAACACATGACTCTCCTTTTTATATTTTTATTTTTCCTTTTTTTCCCTCTTGCTATTCACGACTGTCATCTTGCTGTGTCCACTCAATTTTCAGATCTAAAACACCTATTGATGATGGTTATGTCTCATTTATTTGATCAAGAACTGTAGAGAAGAATCCAACTTATGAGATGGACTCTGCACATGCAGTGAACTCTTTGATACTTTTCTTTTATTTTTGATCTTGTTTCATGCTTGCATCTATATTACCAAAGAAAAATGCCAAGTTCAGCAATAAAATATAATGAATTTGTCCAAATTTCTGGTTTCAACAGTGGCTAAATGTTGTGATTCTCGGCCCTTTGTTAAACACAATTTCAACCTCATGTTGCTATATTTAATCCCTTACTCATTTCTTTAGATCTTTCTTTTCTCTAACCTAAGAAGCCAACCACCATCTACAGTATTCCCACGTTCATATAATCAGTAAAAAACAATTGGAAATCGATTGCATGGTTTGACTATGTACAATAAATACTTTGATCTTTTAATTTTATACTTTGTTTCCAACCCGAGCAATACCCTTTTGAAACACCATTCTTCATTTTACAAGAAACTAAAGAAAAGGAACAGGTGCTGAACTATAGTAGATACCCCATGATGATTGCTTTTAAACAAACGTATTCATGATAAAATTACCCAAAGCCATCAAACATGTATACATGTCTCTCGCCAATCATGTAATCTCATGTCAAAAATTGTAATGAAAGAGAGGTCTTATACAATGTATCAAACAAGTGACTCACCTGTTATGGATTGACACTTTAAATCAGGTCTTGGAACCTTGGTGTCGTGAACAGCAGTTTTCCTTTCTCCCTCTTTGCTAGTAGACGTTCATCTTCTTTTCTCCACTTATTCTTATTTGCTGTTTTTTTTTCAAAGAACTCTCTTACTTGTTCTCTCTCTCTCTCTCAACTTCTAAACGCTTATCTTTTTTATAAGAGAGTTCCACCCCTTCAACTTCTTAACTCCTAGACCCCTCATTTTCTTAACCTCCCCTCTTCCTCTCTTAAACTCTCATCTCCCTAACCTCTCCTCTTCATCTCTTAAACTCCTAGACCCCTCATCTCCCTAACCCCTCTTCTTCCTCTCTTAGCACCACCACCTATTTTTAGGCTTGGTCTCAAAGTCCCATGAGTTGGACCAATTTGTCCAACTCATTTTTGTTATTATTTTTTTAATTTTTTGTTTATTATTTATTTTAGGCTTGGTATCAAAATCCCAAGAGAACATGAGTTGGACCAATTCGTCCAAGTCATTTCTCTTTATTTATTATTATTATTATTTTTTCTTTAAAGTTCAAAGCTTTTATTAACTTTGTTATTAATTTTATTTATTTGTCTAACAAACCCCATTGGGAAACCTATCTTACTTACTAAAAGAAACCCAAAATTTTTAATCAACATTGGTCATATGACAGTCACCATGGTGTACACGTGGCTATCATGTGCCACCAAATTCTGGTTTTATCAAAAATCCCCAAACTACCCTTTATTTCTTTTATCCATAACTTACCCGTTTGAGATTTAATTTGAGCATGTTTGGTGCATCGGAATCGGCTCAGAATTTTCTTTATTATAAGCTTGTTATTTCAAAAAAGACAGGTTCACTGTAAAAAAACCTCGATTTACGTGCCAACATGTGCACTGGTTCAAGATATGCATCTTGGGCAATTCTATGGTGCAAAAATGGGGTGTTGACACCCACTATTGGGACGTCGTAAGATTCCGGCTTCGGTAACTTCAATGCAGTAGCACTGGCGGCCACTGCGCTTATATCGGACGGCGACATAGAAGCCGAGAACTGGGTACCCTTTAATGGAATCCTGGAAGTTGAGAGCTGCTTCAGTGCCTTTGAGAGCGAGAGCCGCCACGTCATAAGCATTAGCTACCATTTCTTGCGTCGGATAAATTCCCAGCCATATTCATGTACCTTTACCAAGTTCCAGGATTTCCGACACCCATTTGCTTCAATGAAAACGGATTCCCCTGTAAGTGGGATGTCTTTCGGTTCTTAAGCCGCCGGCAGAAGCTCTGGTCACACTCATGTTGGGTGCCTGAACAGCAAGTGTAGACTGATCCAACGATTGGATTTCACAAGTTGGGTGAGGTCTTGGGATTGAATCATCTATGGTTAGACCTGTGAAATAAGTCCAACCGTAGCCAATGCCATGCAGCCCATGTGGCTGCATGGCAAGAACAGACCTAACACATTGACACTTGTCAGGTCTGTGCCTGCCATTGGCTACGATTGGACCATTTTGCAGGCCCAATCATAGATGATTCAATTCTCAGGTCTTTGGGTTGACGGATGTTTCCCTCGGTGCATGTTAATTATCACAACGTTCAGCCATGTGTGTAAGAAGTGAAGTGAAGTGAAGTGGTGGAGATAACAAAGAGGTAACATTGGGTTGTTGCCCTAACCCTTTCCTGGGGATGAACGGGAAAGGTGATGATCTTCCTTGCAGGAAATACGATGGTAACATGGTTGTTCCTATGGGTCGGAGGAGAAATCCTCTGCAAAACTTCGCAAGGAAGATGACGGGTCGAACACCGAGTCGACTCGTAATCGAAATGCCGATTCAAAGAACAAAAAGTGAATTTGACAACACAGCAAAACAAGAATGTAAAGCTCAAGTAAAAGCAAATTTATGATACCAATTGAGACTATGCTAATTATATGACAAATTGATTGAAAAGCACAACATGGCAAATGAAAAGGAAAAAGATCTTTGGAAGATAAAAAATCCTCTTACCCAACAGCAATTTCTAAATTCAAGCACATTACAAATAGGTAAGTAATCCACCATTAAATAGGTAAGTTGAAAGAGTAGAGGACTACTCTATAGGTCCACGATCTATAACAATTCAGAATTGAACAATGCGGAAACAATACACAGAGAATTATACGAGGAAACCTGGATCCAGATCCAGGAAAAACCTCGAGTCTATATGAGGCGACTAACCCTTCGAAATCCACTATTGAATGAAAAGACAATTACAAAGGAGTACATACTTAACCTTTACAATTTGACTCACTCAACAGCAATTCACAGTTCGAATCCACGAACTGCAACACAGCTTGAATCCACAAGCTGCAGAACACGATCAGTCCAGATCGCAAACAATCACTCACCAGTGATCCACAGTTCGAATCCACGAACTGCAACACAGCTTGAATCCACAAGCTGCAGAACACGATCAATCCAGATCGCAGCAATCCCCTCAGAATCCACTGAGACGATCCAATGCAGTAGGAATCCACCTACGCATCAATCAAGGCCGATCACCAGTCCAGGCGATCACACGATCAGATGAAGTTCCGAATTGAAGAAGAATCCTCTATCTTCAATTCCAGGTGATCTATCTCAGATCTCCCCCTCACTCGATCGCCGACTCTCTAAAGAAGATTTGATCGAATCTCAAACACCTCAAGATTCGAAATCAAAATGATCCAAAGACAAAAGTCACAATTAAAAATTACAACACGTCTATTTAAAGAATAAAACTCAGATCGCGTCGAGCGCTGGTGGCGTCATGAAGCGATCGATGTAGACGGCTGGAAGCGAACTCAAGTCCCGCTCAGAGTAAGTTGAATCAGTTAAAAGCGCGCTGCTAGCGAGCTGCTAGCGGGAGAGTAAGCGGCATGTGCACGGACCTTTCTTTCAAAACACTAATTCCCTTATGCGCTGCCAGCGGGGTGGCAGCGGCGTGGTAGCAGTGTGGTGGCATCAACTTCTTCTTCTTTACTAAATTCACTGAATTTTCATTGTTTAATCTGCACATCTTGAAGCTTCATTAGAAGACATAATTTGTCAAACATTTGCCATAACAGGAGTGTGAGTTTTCACACTTACAATCTCCCCCTTGGCAAATGCCTGACAACAACCTCACAACAGTGTTTAATATCAAACTCAGTTAATATTGATATCCATTTAAGAATTTTAAAACCACACTAATAAGTAGAGACACAATGATTGTGAAGAATCCAGTATTTCATTCATTCACAAAAGGTATACAGAGATCAGAAGCATATACATTGTTCAAAAATGACAGTTTCTCCCCCTTAATCACCACTCCCCTTTAAACCTTCTTTCAGGAGAAACAAACAGAACAGAACACAACAAAACTATCATATCCACAGCAAAAAAAAAATAACAGGCAGCAGTTAGCAGCAAGGCAGCAGTTAGCAGCAAGCATCAGCAACAACCCAGCCAAACCATCAACAGAAACAGAAACTCCAGCAGCATCATCCAAATTTCTCCCCCTTTCTGGAAGGAGGTTTGGGTTCCCAAGTCCTTGAGTAATGCTTGTAAGCATCTTGGGATCTGGAGTGCAGCCAACTGAGTTTGTGATCCATCTCCAGCTGAGTCTTCTGAATGCATTCCAGAAAATGATCCGCTTCATTTTGCATACGTTGCTGAGCAGCAACGTCCCTTTGTACCTCACCACATGTAAAATCAACATCCTTTGCCAATTGCCCCAGCTTCTCTTGGGTCTCTGATTTGAACATGCTCATCATGAGCATGTGAGACCTAACCTCTGAATTGAAAGCCTCCTGAGAGGCTTGCATGGAATTCAGTTTTTCCATGATAGCCACAGCATCAGAGCTGGACAGAGAGGACTGAGAAGAGGAGGGTTCAGAAGACACCAACCGAAACGGATTTGCACGTTTACTTCGGGTCAGAGTGGAGGAATCAATGGGAGGACGGGGATGAATGATCAATTCAGCCGGATCAGGGAGTACCCCCTGATGAATACACAGGTAAGTGATGAATATGCCAAAAGGAAGAGCTGCAGTCTTGGATTTTAAATTCCGAGACTGAAGGATCTGATGGAAGATAATGGAAGGAATACAGATACTTTCTCTGTTCCAGATGGCATGAAGAAGTCTTGCCCGAGGGTGAGAGATCTCTGAGTGATGATCAGATGGAACAAGAGAAGCACACACAAACAGATTCAAGATCCGGAGAAGATCTTGAAGAGAACCATGAGGCATATAGTTGGGCTTATTCTTGATGGAAGTGGGAGCACCCTGAACTATTAGAGAAGGAATGATGGACTCCATAGGAGGATCAGTATGTGACTCAAGAAGGTTAAAGGAGGGAGAGTCAACAAGAGGCAGTTCAAGAAGAGAGGAAATAAGCTCTTTCGAGAAGTCGAAAGAGATTCCCCTGACATAGGCTTTGACAGAGCCTTGATTGGCAAGATGGAGATGATGAAGATTAGAGTAAAATTCACGGACCAGGTCCGGATATGCAAAACCACCGAGTAAAGCAAATTTTTTCCAACCATTGTCCGAAAACAATGAGTAGAAAGGGGATTCAGAAAATGACTCAAGCTTGATGGCCCTTTCCAGAAGAAGTGGCCTGTGCTTGAAGAATTCATTGAAATCAGATAAACCATTGCCCACAAACGGTTCAGAAGAATGAGAAGGGGAAGGGGGTCTCACTGGAGGAGAAGAAATAACAGGAGAAGACCTCACAGGAGGAGACCTCACAGGAGGAGACGATGTTGAAGGAGAATCAGTTCTCGACTTTCTCTTGAGAGGCATGGTGAAAAAAAATGGAAGAGAAGGAGAAAACAGACAGAACCAACCAACAAACGAGAAAGCCCTAATGGCTGAAAAATCTACTAAACCCTAGCTTAGAATAATGAGAGAAAACTACTGAACTAGGAAGCAGAAAAGAAGAAGCAGGACGAAGACAGTAAAAAATTTTTTTACCTGAACAGTAGGCAGGAAGGAAGAAGGTGACAGCGACAGCAGCACCGGGACACGACGCGAGAGGCGAGGGAAAACGAAGAGGGTGAAAAAGAACAGGGGTAAAAAAAATGACCGCAATTTCACCTATATATAGGCAAACAGAGTACGCTGCCAGCGAGCAACTGGCGACGTAGAAATGGGCAAGTGCCAGAGCAAGCAATACTAGAGAAGGCTACATGCACGCTTCTAGCGACGTAGAAGGTGCACATGCACACACAAAGAAAAACACAGATTAAAGGCAGAAATTTATAAAAGAGGTTTGAACTATTCTTCATGACAGCCTCATACTTCCAAACACAAAGCTAAGATTTTAGCTAAACCAAAAGAACATCCAGATAATCAACTTATTCAATCTAAGAAGTACTTATCACAAAACTGATCTTGAAGTACCTATCAAAGTTAATTCAGATGTGGTACATTTCATATCAAAGAGCAAAATTTCCTTCATGGTTTCTCATACTATAAATTTTCTTCAAGATATTAAGCACATATGCATATTAATGAATCAATGCTTGTGAGAAATGAGCAACATTTTTGACTTTTACACTTCATACATATAGAAGGCTATTTCAGTGTAAACAATCTTGAAAAGTATAGACATATCCCAACTTCATTTTGGTGGCTTTCGCACATCAGAGATAGGTAGCCTTTTCTGATCTCTTTTTCTTTTCTTTTTAAAGAAGGCATTGACCCTTAAAAAACCTGAGTTTACAGTTCATTCCAAGAATATACCTTCTTTCTCTTTTTCTTTTTGAGATTTACAGTGGCTTTCACTCTACTCTCTATGGCAGCCATTTCCAAAACTTTTCTTTTCATAAAGGTGATAGCCTATAGATCCCAAGCTTTACCACACAATAAGCTTCTATACGTAAAGGTGTTTCAGACAAAGTTGCTGGTTAGAAATAAGACATTTCTGTCAATATGCATAAACTCAATCTTCCTGAAAACAGATCTTAGTAATAAGAACACACAAATTCATTTTGAACAGATATGTAAGACATTTTACATCAAAATTAACTCAAAACAGAACCTGATTTTCAGTTTTGAGAGCATACTCCTAGGGATTTCCTAAGAGTTTCAAATCTGTTCTGATCTAAAGGTTTAGTAAAAATGTCAGCCAACTGTTTTTCAGTAGATATATATTTAATCATAGCAGTTTTGTCTTCAATCAACTCTCTTATAAAGTGATGCCTGATATCTATATGTTTGGTCCTTGAGTGTTGAACAGGATTCTTAGAGATATTTATGGCACTTTGATTATCACAGAAGAGAATCATTTGATCTTGATCTAACCCATAATCTGATAACATTTATTTCATCCAGATAAGTTGAGTACAACTGCTTCCTGCAGCAATATACTCAGCTTCAGCAGTACTCAGAGAAACACAGTTTTGTTTCTTGCTTAACCAGGCAATGAGATTATTCCCATGTAAAAGCAACCACCAGAGGTGCTTTTTTTGTCATCCATACACCCAGCCCAATCAGCATCAGTGTATCCAGTAAGATGTGGGTTTGTCTCTTTGGAAAACCAGATTCCCAGATCAATAGTTCCATTCACATATTTTATAATCCTTTTTACAGCATTCAAATGAGATTCTTTAGGATTAGCCTGATATCTAGCACAGACTCCCACACTAAAGCTTATATCAGGTCTACTTGCTGTTAAGTACAGTAGACTCCCAATCATTCCTCTGTACAGGGTAGGGTCTACAACTTTTCTAGATTCATCTTTTCCAAGTTTTAAACTAGTATTCATAGGAGTCCTAGCATGTTTAGCATGAGTTAAGCTGAATCTTTTAACAAGATTTCTTGAATATTTTGCTTGAGAGAAAAAAATTCCTTGTTGAGATTGATAAATCTGAAGACCTAAGAAAAAGTTCAGTTCACCCATCATACTCATTTCAAATTCACTTTTCATTAAGTCAGCAAAGGAGTGAGCATGATTTTCAGAAGTGGACCCAAACACTATGTCATCAACATAGATTTGAGCAATCAAAATATGTTTGGACTCTCTTTGAATAAAGAGAGTTTTATCCACATTTACTCTCATAAAACCAGATTCAAGTAAAAAGGAGGTGAGTCTCTCATACCAAGCTCTAGGAGCTTGTTTGAGTCCATACAAGGCTTTGTTCAGTTTATAGACATATTTAGGATGATTTGTGTCCTCAAATCCTTTAGGTTGCTCTACATAGACCTCTTCATTCAGATATCCATTCAAGAATGCACTCTTAACATCCATTTGAAACAGTTTAAACTTCAAGTAACATGCAATAGACAACAGTAATCTGATTGATTCTAACCTAGCTACAGGAGCAAAGGTTTCATCAAAATCTATTCCTTCTACTTGAGTATACCCCTGAGCAACAAGCCTAGCCTTATTTCTGGTTACTATCCCATTCTCATCAGATTTGTTCTTAAAAATCCACTTGGTTCCTATTACATTCAGATCAGAGGGTCTTTCAACCAATTCCCAAACATTATTTCTAGTAAATTGATTCAGTTCTTCATGCATAGCATTCAACCAAGAATCATCCAACAATGCATCTTTATAAGATTTTGGCTCAAATTGAGAGAGATAAGAAGAAAATCTTACCTCATTATGTACCTGATGTCTTGTTCTGACACCATCTGAAATATTTCCAATAATTTGCTCAGTAGGATGATCTTTGAGAGTTTTTGTCAGAGGAACCACTTCAATGCTTGAGGAAGCATCTCTGATTTCATCCTCTTCATCTACAGCCTGCAAAAATTCACTGTCAATACCTTCATCATCAATTAGCACATTTATAGATTCCATTACAACAGATTTTTGCAAATTAAAAACTCTGTATGCTCTACTAGAAGAAGAATATCCTAGAAAAATTCCTTCATCACTTCTAGAATCAAATTTTCCTAGATTTTCTCTGTCCCTTAAGATATAACATTTACTTCCAAATACTCTGAAATATTTCAAGTTTGGCTGTTTTCCTTTCCAAAGTTCATAGGGAGTTTGTTTCCACCCAGATCTGATATAAACTCTGTTACTAATGTAACAGGCAGTGTTTATAGCTTCAGCCCAGAATTTTGTTGAAATTTTCTTGGCTATCATCATGGTTCTAGCCATTTCTTGTAAAACTCTGTTCTTCCTTTCCACAACTCCATTTTGTTGTGGGCTCTTAGGAGCAGAAAATTCATGTTTGATTCCTTGTTCTTCACAGAAATTGGAAAACATTTGATTCTCAAATTCTGTCCCATGATCAGATCTGATTCTAACAATCTTTCCTATTTGCAAGTTCTTTTCAACTTGAATTTAACAGCACAGATGTTTAAAACAGTTGAAACATTCAGATTTTTCTCTTAGAAAATCTACCCAGGTATATCTGCTGTAGTCATCTACAGCAACAAATATATATTTCTTTCCTCCCAGACTTTCAGTCTTTGTAGGTCCCATTAAATCCATATGAATCAGTTCTAATGGTCTTGATGTTCCTACAATGTTGGTTTTCTTGTGTGTGGCTTTGATTTGCTTTCCTTGGTTGCAAGGACCACACATTCCTTTCTTTTTATTTTTCCCAAACTTGGGAATTCCTCTAACCAGCTCAGACTTAGAGATTTTTGACAAATCTCTATAGTTAATGTGGCCAAGTCTTCTATGCCACAAATCAATTTCATTGCCTATGGAGGATTTTAAAGAACACTCATTGTTTCCAATAATCCCATAGCAATTATCACTTGTTCTTTCACCTACAAGAACAGTTCTACCAGATTTATCCAATATTTTGCATTCTTTTCTGATTAAATTAACAAATAATCTGGAATCACATAATTGGCTAATACTGATAAGATTTGCCTTCAAACCAGATACAAATAGAACATTCTTTAAGCAAACTCCATTTGGACCTGTAACAGTTCCTTTACCTTTGACCTGGGAGGTGCTTCCATCACCAAATGTAACACTTCCACCAAAGTATTCTTCAAAAGTACTGAACATAGCCTTATAACCACACATGTGTCTTGAACAACCACTGTCCAAGTACCACATGTTAACATCATGAGCTTTTAAAGCAACATGAACCACATTAGCAACTAAGGAATCTTTTCTTACCCAAATCTGTTTTTCAGGAATCTTCTGAAAAGTACCTTCATCAACTACTTGAGTTTTTGAAGGAAGCTTCTTTGACAGATTTGTGACTTCCTGATTTAATGTTTCAGTCAATTTTAACAGAGAGTCAAATCTGTTGTACAAGTCCAGGGACTGACTTTGATTCACTTTTCTCTTATTATCAAAATATCCATCAGGGAAACCATACAGTGCATAGCACTTTGGTCTTATATGACCCTTTTTATTGCAGTGATGGCATACAGGTATGAACCTATGTTCAGAAAAATCAACATTTCTAGACTTGCCAGCATTTCTAAACTGTACAGATTTAGATTTCTCAGAAGTTGAAGATTTACCTGTTGGTCTTACTTCTCCAGCAGAAATTTTCTGTGAAGATTCCTTGTTTTGATTACTTACACTCATTCTCTTTTCAGCAGAATTTGAGCTTTCAGGAACTTCCTTTGAAATTGATTCCTCATTAATTTGAGGATTTCCTGCAGAAATATTTGAAACATCAGATTTACTTGAATTTGAAACTTTCTCAAGTTCACTCACTTTACCTTGAAGTACAGAAATCTGAGCTTCCTTTTCTTTTAGTTTTTCAGTTTTTTCAGTTAAAGAAGTTACCAGAAAATCTTCTTTGGCATGTCTTTCAAGTAACTTCTGATTTATTGAATCTATTTCTGCAATAGCTTTATTTTTCTCTGTTTCTGATTCCTTCAATTTTTTACTCAGTTTCTTGACTTTCTTCTGAGCTCTATTGAATTCCTTATAGAGCTGATTGTAGGCTTCTTGTAGTTCTTCTTCATCATCTGATAAAGTCTCTTTATTATCTCCTGCAATTCCAGAGATTGAACTACCAGAAGAGGATGAGTAAAAAGAATTGAAAGCAGTAAAATTAGCAGAGATATCCTCATCGGATTGTGAAGAATTATCAGTGTTACTGTCATCCCAAGTAACCTGATAATTAGTCTTTTTCTTTTTATCCTTTGAGGGACAATCAGATGCAACATGTCCAAATCCTCTACATTTGTAACATTGGACTTCATCATTCTGAGAAAATTTCTTCTCCTTTCTTGGATCAGACATTTTCTTATCAGATCTCCTATTTGATCTGTCCATGGATGATGAAGAATTGGATTGTCTCTTTTTAAACATTTTCTTAAACTTTTTGGCTAAGAGAACAAGTTCATCCATCTCAACATCAGAATTATCTGATTCTTCAGTATTTACAGATTTTACAGATTTTAGAGCTATTCCTTTATTTCTTTTTGGAATATTCAGATCTAGCTCATAAGTCTGTAAAGATCCTACCAGATCTTCAATTCTCATGTTATCTACATCTTTTGCCTCTTGTATTGCAGTTACTTTAGGTCTGAATCTTTCAGGCAAAGATCTTAAGATTTTTCTAATAACCTTTGATGTAGAGATTTTTTCTCCAAGATTAAAACTAGAATTAACAATATCTGAGAGTTTAGCATAAAACTCATCAAAAGACTCATCATCTTTCATATATAGAGTTTCGAAAGATGTAGTAAGTCTTTGAAGTCTGGAAAGCTTGACAGCTGAGGTTCCTTCATGAGTGACCTCAAAAGTGTCCCAAGCTTCCTTAGCAACTTCACATGAGGAAATTCTCCTGAATTCCTTAACACTAACAGCACAAAATAATGCATTCATTGCCTTGTTGTTCCATCCACATTGATCAGATTCAGTTTTAGTCCACTGATCATGAGGTTTAGGGATCACAACACCTACTTCTGTTGTGATCACAGGTGGATGATAACCATTACAAACCGAGAGCCAGACACGCTTGTCGATTGATTTCAGGTAAGCTCTCATTCTTGCTTTCCAGTAAGAATAATTGTTACCTTCAAATAATGGAGGTCTAGAGGCAGATCCTCCTTCTTTTCCAAAATCCATGCTATAGATCTAGATCACACTTTGTATAGCAATTCAAAGTGAATAGGCTTTGATACCACTTGAAAGAGTAGAGGACTACTCTATAGGTCCACGATCTATAACAATTCAGAATTGAACAATGCGGAAACAATACACAGAGAATTATACGAGGAAACCTGGATCCAGATCCAGGAAAAACCTCGAGTCTATATGAGGCGACTAACCCTTCGAAATCCACTATTGAATGAAAAGACAATTACAAAGGAGTACATACTTAACCTTTACAATTTGACTCACTCAACAGCAATTCACAGTTCGAATCCACGAACTGCAACACAGCTTGAATCCACAAGCTGCAGAACACGATCAGTCCAGATCGCAAACAATCACTCACCAGTGATCCACAGTTCGAATCCACGAACTGCAACACAGCTTGAATCCACAAGCTGCAGAACACGATCAATCCAGATCGCAGCAATCCCCTCAGAATCCACTGAGAAGATCCAATGCAGTAGGAATCCACCTACGCATCAATCAAGGCCGATCACCAGTCCAGGCGATCACACGATCAGATGAAGTTCCGAATTGAAGAAGAATCCTCTATCTTCAATTCCAGGTGATCTATCTCAGATCTCCCCCTCACTCGATCGCCGACTCTCTAAAGAAGATTTGATCGAATCTCAAACACCTCAAGATTCGAAATCAAAATGATCCAAAGACAAAAGTCACAATTAAAAATTACAACACGTCTATTTAAAGAATAAAACTCAGATCGCGTCGAGCGCTGGTGGCGTCGTGAAGCGATCGATGTAGACGGCTGGAAGCGAACTCAAGTCCCGCTCAGAGTAAGTTGAATCAGTTAAAAGCGCGCTGCTAGCGAGCTGCTAGCGGGAGAGTAAGCGGCATGTGCACGGACCTTTCTTTCAAAACACTAATTCCCTTATGCGCTGCCAGCGGGGTGGCAGCGGCGTGGTAGCAGTGTGGTGGCATCAACTTCTTCTTCTTTACTAAATTCACTGAATTTTCATTGTTTAATCTGCACATCTTGAAGCTTCATTAGAAGACATAATTTGTCAAACATTTGCCATAACAGGAGTGTGAGTTTTCACACTTACATAAGTAATCCAACATTCTCACATGCTTCCCCAAGCATTGTTATATTGGTTTGTTTCTTTTCATTCAACTACACAATAAGTCAAGATGAACCCTAATCTCCACGTGGGACTACGTCTCAAATGGGCGAAAAGGAACTACATTAGTCAAATATATCAGCATGTTTGATCAGGAGGAAGCACCGCTTGATCAGGAGCTAACTCAGCTTTATGCCTGAAACAATAATAGAAATGGTCGTTTATGAGCCAAAGTCCACATCAACAAAACAATAATATCCTACACCATGCAAATAACTCACATACAATTAACAACCTGCTTCAATGTTGCTATTCATCGTTGATGTTCATTTCTTCTAACCCGTGTAGCAATTCTCGATATAAGTCGCTCATCCTTTGTACATGATCACGTTCTTCTAAAAGTAATTCTCTTTCTATTTTCAAAACATGGTGTAATATTTTACTTGAATTCGCCTTTGTTGCCTTTTCAGATGAGCTATATTCACCCTTCCTAGATTTGACACCACAGTATGGCATACCCTTTTCGTCTCCACCTTTGATGCTATCAACATTGTCTAACCAACAAAAGAATTTGCAATTACGCTCATCCTAAACAAAGCGAATAAAAGATATAATCAACAAATGCCAACCAAATAATAATAATAAAAATTTAAAAGTAGCAATAAAAGAGCTCTTGCTTGAAATGGACAAGTATAAAATGCACGGCCCTTGTTTTTTTCTGTCTTCGCCGTCAATAGATGACATGGTGCATTTCCACATCGGCACATCAAAAGATGGTCACACCAAACAAAGAACCCACAACCCTTCTCTCCCGTATGCTACATCCCAAAAAATATATATCACAACAGATAACTTCATTCCAACATATTTATGAAAACACTTAAGTACTAAACTTACAGAGTCTGGACAAGTTAAGAATTGACGTCCTAGATTGAGAGATGTATTTGATGTTAGCATCTTAAGCTTGCCCTTGCCACAAGGGCATGTAGGAACATCACTATTAACAATATGCTCCTTGGTGGCCATTTCTGTAACAAATGACATCATCAGTAGTAGAGAATTTTCAATGTAAATAGTATTCAAGCAAAATAAACAAAACTACCAAGCAATCCATTCAAAGTGACATATATGAAGTCAATCAATCCACATGGATAGTGACACATATCAGTTTTAACATGAAAATTAGCAGGTCACAATTAGTACAGCAGAGAAAAATAGTGAAAGAAATATACTGTTCCAAGCTAATCTCAAGTTTCAAAAATTAGGAGGAATAAGCTGAAAAACAGGATGCTAACATCGAACTAACACATGTTGGAAACTATATCGTAGTAATTTTGAGATGCCAAGTTATAAATGTAAAGTAGACCTACACTTGAAAAAATAAAAACCACTCCATGTCCTACAATAAAGTAATTCATTTGTTAAAAAAACAAAATAATACTTACAGGTATTATGGTGTAAAGAACCTAAATGTTTTGAAGTATTGCTGATCCATGTTGTATCTTTGAACATACAACCTTCAGAAAATTTCTTTACACAAATGAAACGAATAAAGAAATTTGAAGAACCTTACTAAATATTAAGTCAAACGCAAGCACTCTCCTATAATCAAAGATATATGCAATAAATTTGCATGACCATCAACAACATGATTTAACCATAATCTTGACGGGGTTGGTCATTGTATTTCCAGGCATCAAGCTGGCATTGGATAGCTTCTTCTGCACTGAACTGGAAATAGAGATCAAAATGGACAAGGTTGTTATATAGATTTGATGTAAGTTGTTAAGACTTGGTGGACATTCCTACAAACAAAGCATTACATCTAGTCTACGGCCAAAAGTTCCATTCCTGTGAGACTCAAGCTTGCAATAGAAAATTAAACACCCATAAGTGCAAAAAAGAGCAGCATTGATAATATTAAACATCAAGAATTCCCATAAGATTTCATGAGTCCTGTACATAAAAAGTACAGAAAGACCTAAAATCTTTATTGTGAAGAGTAATAATGGACAACCTAAGTCCAAAGCAATCATACAATGATTAAATGATGCTTAAAACAAGAGCAGCATTGATAATATTATACATCAAGAATTCCCATAAGATTCTATGAACAAGTATATGATGCTTAAAACAATTAAAAAAGCTTAAATATGATAAAATTTCATATGTGAATCGCTAAAAAAATAAAGGGAGATACATATGCAAAGCAACCTTCAAAATCTTCTGCTTAGAAATCCAAAATAATGATTCAAAAGCTCCAGCTGAAAAGCTTAAAAATCCAAAATAACCTTAAAAATAATGATTCAAGACCTCCATCTGAAAGCTTAGAAATTCTATTTTTAAAAAGGGAAAAGAAACCTGATTTGAAGAAGTGAGAACAAATTTTTTGCTTTTCACCTATACTACCTCAAGGTCACAGATCTAACAAAAATACATGACTTAGCTTCCATATATAAATTCAATTACTCCTAAGGAATTACAATATTAACCATGAACCAATCAAACTGTAATCATTGATAATATTCCATTTCAAATAATCACCATGAATGAGTCCCCAACAGTCACGCAGAACCAATCCTAAAAACACAATATGACCTCCGGAGCTTCACTAAAAATTCACCTGCTGTGCCAAAGGCTTCCAAGAAGTTAGATTGCTGTTTCGCATCATACATATATATGGAAAAGAAATCGACACGAAGGCATAAATCTTCTAAGAATAAACAATCTCATTTTGTATTTGAACTTTTAACCAAAATACCAATCCGTGTCCTAGAAATTCAATAAAGAACTCAAATCTGGAAACTTATGCAGAACAACCCAACAAAGTTGGAAGAAAATCAAGATCTTTAAATTCAGAACAACCTTCTATATATAATAACGAAATAACAAACAAAGAAATTGAGAGAGAACCAAAAAGAGAAAGAATCGTTTACCAATCAGCAGAAACGAAATCTCGCACAACAGTAGAAGCCCTGAAGCGACAGCTGAGAAGAAGGTCTGAGGCCTATTGCAAATAGAGGGCCTTGCAAAGAGACACAGAGACCGAGGAGACGATAACGAGAGGGGAAGAAGAATGAGAGGGGAAGAAGATCGGTTGAAGGGGTTTAGGTTGAAGATGAATAAGAACGACAGGGGTTTTGAAAAAAAGGGATTTTGAAATTTTTAGATTTGGGCGGAATCCTGATTTCGTTCGGATTTCGTTAACGACGATGCTAACGACGAACGGCGTTGTTAGTTTTTTGTCGCTAACGTTCCCTTCATTCAGACGTTAGCGTTGATTTCGTTTTTTAAACGAGAAGGACGCGTGTCGCGTCCACAAAATCCGTTACACGAAGGGTAATACAATCGGCGACAGAAGAAATCGGTCGGTTTTACAATCGATATGGTTCTGCTCTAAACCCGGTTGGGTTACCTCCCAACATAATCCTCTTTGATTGCTTCCTACAAAAATATATTGGAAAAATATTGGAGGCCTGGGCCTTGCCAAACTCTTTTTTTCTCTTTTTTGTTCTTGTTGTTCTCAAAAAAGAAAAAAAAAAGAAGAAGAGAGAAAGATAGAATTATTGGGCTTAAATCACTTCTGTGGATTGACTAGGTTAAGAGAAAAAAAGAAAAAAAGAGAGAAAGAAAACAGATACAAGTCAAGCAATATATATGCACAAACACAATTAATATACCAACCACCAAAAAATCAAGAGATACAAGTCAAGCAATAGATATGCACAAACACAATTAATATACCAACCACCAAAAAATCAAGAGATAACAAATCAAATTTTATGTGGAAAATTTTATCCTTCAATGTAGAGAGAAAAACCACAAGATAAATCCGATCAATCCATGTGATAAAATAGGGATTACAGTATACTCAAGTTATTATCAAAACTAGAGTTCTTGACAAATTATGAAATCAACAATATCACCTCACTAACAATAATAACAATCTCATGCAAACAACCATAATGCGATGAACTAAAAAATGTAATGAGATTCCTTTTACAACTCCCTGAAGCAACAAATACTAGAGAAACAAAATCCTAAATTTCTATGTGACAATCAAATCCAAAATGAAAACAGAACAAAACCGTACCATTCCTTTTTTTTTTCTTTTCGTTACTGCTGTTTCAATGTGTTGTTTTGTCTTTTTCATCAGAAAATCCATAAGTCACACCTCTTTTTCTCCTTATCACTGACCACCATTTTTCTTTCTTTCTTCTTATCACAACTATAGCTCACCCACCCATTTTTTTCCTTCTCTTTGATGGATTCTACGTGGACGGGACCCATTAACAATCTCTGTAACGCCCCAGACCCATACCCAACAAGATATTGTCCGCTCTGGGTCCAATGGGCCCTCAAGGATTTGTTTTCAAGGGATAACACGAGAAAACTTTCCAGTGGTCACCCATCCTAGCACTGCTTTCACCCAAGTACGCTTAACTTGAGGGTTCTAAGGGGATTTAGTCCCGTATTATGCCTTAAAAGGCCTCTTGCTTTATAAGGGATCACAAGACTACTTATAGCATTCCCGAGCGTTGTGATATCCCAACCATATGCACATCCTCGCCTGATAGCTCGCCAAGTGAGATTACCCATTCACCCGCCCACTCAGATAGCCAGGATGTCACAATCTCCCCCTTTAGCCCACAGAGGAAGGAGGTTGTACTCTATTGCCAGTTAGAATCCATGCTAGCCAATCTGGCATAAAGTTCCAACTTCTTTCTAGTAACAACCTTCATTATTATTGTGAGACATGGAAAATCAATTTGATGATTTCCCGATCATCACACGGGCTCATAAAAAATTATGGAGTCGCCACCATTCCTTTTTAGGGTGTGAATGGACACCAATACTAAAAAAATAAAGTAAATAATAAAAAAACATAATTAGAGTAAAAATAACTCTAATAATAAAAAATAAACCAGAGATGGGTAAGGAGACTAGGTTATGAACAGGGGAAGGTGTTAGGCACCCCTATTCATCCACACAAGGTGGTTGGCAAGTATTGCTCATGTTTTAAAAAGGCTTGTTAATAAAAATCAAATCAAAAGTAAAAGGAAAAGCATAAAAAATGTATGGCTTTTTCCATATGAATGATCCAATTAATTCTGGATCCTTCTTATGAATACACCATTTATTGGGCTTCATGATTGACTAATATCAAGATAAAGAAAAACAAACCTAAAGTAAAAGCTTCAAAAACCAGCTATAAGTCAAATCCTTGAAATCTAGGAATTACATAATAATAAAAAAAAATTATTTTTACAAAAAATTGCAGGATTGAACTGGAACAATCTAGGGTACAGATTTGGCCCAGATTTCTCATTAATTAAGAAATCTAAACCAAATACACCCATATTGATGAAAAACATCAAAAGGGGAGAGTTTAGACCATAGGGTCTTCTCTTAAAATTGAAAATAAACTAAAAATCACTTTATGAAGTTGAAGAATAAATCAAAACCATCTAGGGTACAGATCTGGTCCAGGTTTCTCATTAATTAAGAGATCTAAGCCAAATTCACCCATATTGATGAAAAACATTAAAAGGGGAGAGTTTAGACCATAGGGTCCTCTCTCAAAAATAAAAAATAACCCAAAAATCACCTCATGAAACCCTAGAGGTTACTTTAAGGCTTTTGATTTCAGATCTACCATATAGATCATGACGGACACAAAATCCTAGCCTAATAATAAAAAACTATAAAAGGGAGAAAACAATGTAAAAATCAAAATCTAAGAGGAAAATGAGATCTAATGCTATGAACAGCATAGATCCATGGTATTCCTCCATATTTCATCAATAATCAATCACACAACCTAAACAAAATATTAAAACTATACAATTCTAAGATTACAATATATGGGGGTCTACGCTACGAATCCATTCCTGTCCTTCTTTCCCCTAGAACTCTCTTCACGTTTTACAGCTAGAGAAGATACTTGAGGTACTTGGATTTAGGTTTGGGGTTACAATCATACACAGGCCTTATTCTACAGAAAGGGAGAAGATTAGAATAATCCTAGAAATTAAAACTAGAAAATAAAGGGGGGAGAGAAGCTTACCTGGACTTGAGAAAACAAAGAGGCAGGGGTTCTCTTCTTCACTTGGAGCTCTTCCAATCTTCAATTTCTGGCTCAATTCTTAGCCACAATTTTTTTAGACATTTGCTTGAGGAGAGGCCCCTATTTATAGGCAAGAGCTAGGTCAAGGATGGTCTTAAGGGCAGAACAAAATAAGGTTCTAGAATGTTCCAACTTAGTTTTAGAACTTGAGTTGGAGTAAATATGAGAACCAATGAGGGGTAAAAAAGGACAGACGAAACTCTTAAAGAGAGACACCAGTGGTAAATATGGCTCAAAAATCGATCAATTGCAAAAACGCACAAAATTGTCCGTGTCCACATTTGGATTGCGGACATGCCTTGACCACATACCAAATGCGGACATGCCTTGACCGCATACCAAATGCGGACATACCTTGACCGCAGATCAAATGCGGACAAGGCACATTCGCATACTAAATGCGGGCGGCACAGGTTTGTTCAATTTTTCACCTTTTTTTACCTTTACCTGCACAGGCAATACTTATTTACATGTAATATCATTTAAGTAAATGTTCTCGTATTTTTTAATCTCCATTTACTTAAGATATTACATGTAAATAAGCAAACACCCCCCTCCATTTGAATCCATTAAAAATAGTTCCAGACCCAAATTCCAAGTGAATAAAAAGTCAACTTTCCAGTTCAAGGCCAAATTCCTGTTTTTTAGGTTTGGTAAAAAGGTTCAACATATTAATACCAAGGTATTTGTCAAGATTTAAAGGCTCAAAAAATTCATTTATGCAATAACATTGCTAAAAACCTGATTACCGGGAAAAATTATCTTGAAATCTTGCTTTAAAAAATATTTCATTTTTTTGTATCAAAAGTCAACAAAATTCAATAGGAAAAAATTTGACTTTGTGCAAAAGATTGAATTTGGGCTCTTTCCTTTGGAGTTTTGGATTCAAATGGGTTAAGGATCTCAAACCCAATGCTAAGAATTGAAAATTCCAATAAAATATTTCTCTCCTTCAAGATTTATCAAAAATCATGCAATTTTGTGGTGTCTACAATTATGTCTGCTGGATTCTTCTCAGGATGAATCTTCTTTAGCAGTAACAACTGTTCTACAACTGCTTGGCTTAGCCAATTGTAGTATCCTCAACTTTTCTGCATTCAATAAGGCAAGAAGGGCGAGGGTATTCTAGCTTTTTATAGTTGATTATGAATATTTTGATTGATAAATTATGTCGTTTTGATTGTGATTGACATGGTATGTAGAAGAGTGAAATTTGATTGGTGAAGCATATGAGGTTCGGTGAAGTGATCCTATGCTAAGTATATAAAGAGTAAGTAGGCAGCTAAGGGTTATTTATACTATTCAATTGAGTCTGGAAACAAAAGGAAGTTCTCCAAGGAGAAAGGAAGAAGAGGAAGAGAGAATAGAAGACTGAGAAGTAACGAAAACATTGTAAATAATTATGTAATATTTACGTAATATTGTTTTGCATTTGTTTTATGATGACTTTCTATGTATTGTGCACATAAGTAGATTATTTTAGTTTCTGTATTGATTGATTAGGTTTTTAGCACATCTAAGTCGTAGTTTTTGCTTGATGTTGGTTGTGTTTGGTTACCTTTTCTAGTGATATGGAGAGGCAGGATGGTTCAGACTGGGTTTTGAGTAGGTTTAAACCAAGAAAAAGACCTGTCGCACCTTTGACATATGTAGAGCTGTAAATCTAGCCTGGACCGCCCAAAGCCCGCCCAGCCCAACCCAAATAAGAGCCCAAAGTGAGCATTGAGTTTGGGTTTGGGTTTGGGTTGGGTTTCATTTCGAGCCCGAAGTTGAGTTTGGGTTGGGCTTGGGTTCAAGCTATACAACCCGAAAAGCCCGAAGTTAATGTTGACTTTATGTACATGCTCTCATATAGATATATGTATAAAACTCTACCAAATATATATATATAAGTGAATATTTATTTGTATATATATGTATCATTGTTTTCTTTTCCTTTTATATTGTCATTGTATTTATGCAATCAAGTATTAAACATAAATTATTAACATATGATAATAAGTTTATGAATTTTTGTCAAATAAATAATTTTATACTCACATATATATATATATATAAATATATGTTACAATGAATGTGATATATGGGAGCACATACTCTATAAGAAAGATTGTGCAAAACCACAAATATAGTGAGCTAGTATTATATTTTAAATTTTTTAAAGAAATAAATTAATTAAGTGTGTTTTTCCCAAATTCAAGGGACAAATCAAGAGGAATTTGTAATATTTGCATTTATAACAAACAAACATAAAAGCATGTTGATAGACAAATTAATGAATGATATTCTAACATTTTGTAATTTTAACAAAAATTGTAAAAAAATTCAAAATCTTACATTTTGTTTAGGCCAACCCGAAATCAAACAATAATGTTTGGGTTGGGTTTGGGTTTAGTGAGTTTGGGTTAGGACGGGTCAACGAAGAGTTTGGGCTAGTAAATCCTAGATTGGGTTGAGCCCGAACTCTCATAACCCGACCCAACCCGCCCTACTTACACCTCTAGACATATGCCTCAGCATATCATATCATTCAATATATTCAATTTAACGCCCTGGATCTAGATTATTTGCCAAGCCCAAAGTGTTAGTGTTTGTGGGCCTACAAAATATTGATAAAATTTAAAACTTTTTTGTGTTATAGTATCAATGTGGAATTGTGAAATAAGAATCAACTTATAATCATAAATTTGGGTACAATGGTTATCTAACTCTCACTCTCACTGAATTGCACTAATTACAGTGTCAAATTATTCACAATGTTTTTATCACAAATGTAGTTCACCACTAATTCCTAGCCTCTTAATATACTACCCAATGCTTGACGACCTCTCCAAGAGTACCTAAAAAATGGAGAAAACTAAAGTGAGACATAAATCTCAGTAAGTAACAATACGCATGTTGGAAATCAGCCTAATAATTTATAAAATAATTTCTTGAGGTGTAACGGTAAAACCAAATCATTGATTATAAAACCAAAGCATACAACATACCACACATTTGAAATCACAGGACTCATGAATTGAAACATCCTTGAAAGCTAAGTCCTACCCCCAAGTTTGCCACTTCATGGCTTACATGTATGAAGCTGAGATACACGGTCATCATCTTTACAGAGTCGATCAACCAACTAGATCTAGTATTGGGTTGGTGTGTAGAATCCAATCAAACTACAACAATACCAAGAACCAACAAGGGGAGTACTAGAGCGAGATACATGGTGGATAGCCCAAATATAAACCGATATCGAGATACACAGCTAATAACCAACAAGAATGACCTCATCGAGGTACACGGTGGGTTCGATTATTGCAGCATGACCAGATACAAGAAGGCTTCACTAAGATACACAGTGGGAGCATAAGTGGAAATAGGGTTAACTTAACAAAGAAAATTCCACTTCAATTCTAAGCTAAACTACGGATCCATACTAAGCTTTGCCCACTAGACACTATTTGTGACGCCCCGGATCCAAATTTATTTAACTACTCATAAACCTAAACCCTGAACGTACATTTGTAGCCCAAAAGTAGGACTAAACCAAACAAAAATTAAATTTTCCATTTTATTCATAATCAGAGTACGGAAATAAAGAACATAAACCCTCAAAAAAGCGTGGATTAAACTAATCAAAATATCCAATCATAACCACAATCAATAATAAACCATTAAATAATAACTGTCTGGTATGGGTTCAACTACAATATGGGTTTTACAATCAGAGTGCAACAATTTAACTAATAGGAAGCATGGAATAATATTTGATTAAAGTGTTATCAAACCACAAATTCTGATTTACATTTATTACATTTCTCAACCTCCAAACAATATCCCAATCAAAGAAATGACCTACAAGTCTAGGGAGCGTAAAAGTAATCCTCCTCTCTATAAGGACTCGTAGGATCTACCCCAGCGATCGCCTCACCACGAGTATCTGGAAACAAAATCAAAACAAAACGAGTGAGATACGAATATCTCAACGAGTAGCACATGCATGCAAAATCGTTATATCAGTTCTAAAATATGCCACGACAAATAAACAAGTACAAGAATCCTTGGAAATACAATCAAGAACCCAAATTCAGCATAATCTCAATAGCAGTTTAAATCAAGTGTTCAACAACAATATCATACATTCATTGATTGGTCAATGTCATGCCTATTGCTTAAATTGGTTAATCAACATGCCAAGGTGACATCTACACCTCCATGTACACAGTTCCGGCCTACTCAGGGTTTTGGAACTCTAAAATGACTGCCTACTCAGGGTTTCGTCATCCAATGTCAGCCAACTCCCCGGGTTTCAGCATTGTCAACCAGACCTACTCAAGGTTTCTGGCTCCTTTACACCGGTCGTGGCAACACACAAGGCCATGCAATTACACCAATAAAGCAATACCATTACATTACTAAGCTTAGTCTAGGATTCGGGACAAGCTAAACCAAAACAAATAACTCAACACATAAACCAACCTCTGATGGCAAATTATACCAACCTTTGGTACCACCATGACTAAACACCTGAACTTTATCATGGGTCCCTCAGGACCAGAACAATAACTCATGGAATTTAAAATGAGATTCTACACCAAAGAAATATAATCAAACCTTTTGTGTAAGCATGTACTCGAGACAAGTTATTTTGATAAATTCTGCCCAGCACATTACTTTCCGATAAAACTCTATTTAAAAGGTATCACAAACTGGAAATTAATAATAAAACATGAAATAACAAAACCATGAACTCAACATGAAAAACCAACAACTATCAACTAGCAAGCACCTTAAATCCTAACTTTTAATCCTCATAAATCCCCACAATAATTGATGGAATAATCTCAGTAGGTTGCAATCACTTAGAAGTATTACTAGCATCTTAATTCAACTCCTAGATAGGTTTGAGAACAATTAGATTGGAGAAAATCAGCTAAAAACAGTCAACCACACTTAACTTGGGAATTTGGTGGGTGCGCTGACTTCAAGTCAGTAGGCGGCGGTAGGCGCCAGTAGGCGTGCCCAACTTTTATAACGTCCACTGAGTACTGCTGAGCCTTATCAGTCGGCGGCACTCAACACGTACCCCCAATTTTCTTCGACAGAAGTTTTAGTCTCTGTTAACTCAATTCCTCCATGTCTGACCTAAAATTAACACTTTACCTTAGCTAATCCATACCCCTTACACCTCTAACAGTCTTTTAGAACCAATTCGAAATTAATTCCACTAAGATCAAGCTCCGTATCCACAAATCTACTCGTAAAACAAATTTCAGCCGACAATAATACAAACAACATACCATCTCGATTAAACTCATGCATTCGGCTTCAACAATCGGAGGAAATCTAATGCTACTCACCTGATTTGCAATTCCTCTTGCTTAGCAACTCTAAATTCTTCTCTGATCACCAACGGCAGCAGCTCAGAGTTACAATTTGTCTGCTGCACAACCTCTGATCTCAAATTTCCTATAGACAAATTCCAGATCCGATTATATCTGGTTCACAATTCGTTCCTCCTATAATTACTCATAAATTTAAGATCAATTCGTACTCACCTGAACCCTCGATGATCTGCAGGTGATCTAGACGAATCCTTTTAAATTTGCTCAATCCAACGGCTTCTCCTTGACTTCGATTAGTTCTTCTTCCACTTCAATTTCCAATTGAATAGCATCCAAGAGTACTTCTGCTTTTCTCTAATGGTTCTGGTTCAATCCGACAGCAATTCCCTCACTTGATCAATATGTGCGAAACCTATGCACTGAAATGAGCTGACTATTTATAACTTCCTTTTGGCGCTTAAACCAAATTACTTCATGATTTGCTGGTGCTCACCCATGTAACTCCCTACATGTATAGCTCCCCTAACCATTCGATCACTGATTTGATTCTCCACTTAATCACCTACATTAGCACCTCTTTAAACAAAATAAATTTAACACTATAATAATTACGAGTATTATTAAAACACTACTAACCTTAATTTATCTCCTTATGCTCTTAATTTAGTGAAATCCCCAAATTACCCCTGCTCCTCGAATATCTGAAAATTCCAACAATAGAGATTTATTTACTTATTAACTAATTCTCATAAATAATAATCACTAAAACTGGGGTTTTACATTAAATATGTATTATATTTGACTATAAAAATAAATAGCAAAATCACATTTGATAGATGAAACTCACATGTATCCTATGGGTTGCAATTCTCTCACCCTTGTATCTCAGGATGAGTCTAGTTTTTCATGTATTTTGGATTGAGGATTTTGTTTTTCCCATGTATCTTGGGATGAATTATTGATTTCCTCCATGTATCTTGGAGTGGTGTTATATCATGGTTGGCAACATTGGAATGGATTGGTTATTTTGACTTAGAGTTTAGTGTCTAGTGGGCATAGCTATGTGTGGATCCATGCGTCAGCTAGGTAATGAAATGGGTCGGTCTTTGTTAGGTTAATCCTGTGGTCCATGTATATGTACCACCATGTATCTTGGTAAGGCCTTCCTGTATCTGATTGAGCTGCAGCAATCCGTACTACCGTGTATCTCGGTGAGGTCTTTCTTTGTGTTTATTGTTGTAGTCTGACTGGGTTATACTTGCCAACCCACTCCTATATCTGGTTTGGGTGCTCCGCAATAAGACGATGTCCGAAACTCAAAGTAGGCCGGCTGCGCACATAAGTCATGAGGTGGCAAAATTGGAACAGGTAGTTGACCTCTCAAAGAAGTCTAATTTCATGAGTCTTGTGATGTCACACTGTGAATTGTTTGACTATGTTTGATATGAAAATGGTTATTAGTTTTACATTGAAAGTTATTTTTATCTTTGTAACCTCATGAAAGGTTTTTGATAAATTATATGGACTACGTTTTATTACATGCTTGTTACTGCTTACTTGGATTTCGATCTCATAAAATGTTTTTCAAATGTTTTGTTTTCAGATTGTCCAGGTGAGAACGTTCCAGAAGGGGTAGAACATACGGGGGTAGAGGATTTTGTTGAAGATGACTCAGACGACCATTACTGTTTGATGTAGGGCGTCTTTATGTTTAGAAGATGCTTTATTTTATTGACTTGTTGACTTATGGATTTTATTTCATTGTTAATAGAATTAATAGATAGTTGACCTTGTTTCCAGACTATTGTTGAGGATTTTATTTAGTTATTGGATGTCATGATTCTACATTTTAGTCGAGGTATTAATAAATGGTTTTAGATTTTGCGTACTCTAATGTATTAAATCTTTAGTCTGGATTTAGTTGTTTATTTTGGGCTCACAAGGTTCACGTTTTGGGCTTGGATTTATTTCATTAAGAATAAATTCAGGTCTAGGGCGTAACACCTAAAGGTGGTATCAGAGCATAATTAGGATCCCCAACCCTAGGTAGTTGAAAGCCTTAGGTTGGTTATGGGATGTGTGTTTCATTAGGTAGAACCTTTAATTTTCATAGGTGAGTGGTTCTTAACTTGGATTCATCTCTTATTTTGTAGTTGAAATGGCTAGATGACGTAATTTGGAACGTATCTATGCTGAGGCTCCAGCTGCTGAGGCTCCGAATATGGATGAACAGATGGGGCAAGTTTGAAGAGCCCTGGGATCAGTGTCTTCTCTTTTGAATAGAGAGACTAAGGAGAGACAGAGGCAGAATCAGGATATTGGGGCACAGCAGAGATTCCACAGGCAAGGACAGTCTTCTATTTCTGAATTAGAGCAGTTCAGAAAGATGTCTTCACCCAACTTCCAAGGTTTACCTAATCCTATGGAGGCTAAGAAGTGGTTGATGAAGACAGAGAAAATTTTTACTGCTATGAGATGCCCAGAGGATAGGAAACTAGAGTTGGCTACCTTCATGTTGGAGGGGGAAGCTGAGTTTTGGTGGCAGGGAATCATTAGAGAAATTGGAAATAGGGGTCAGCTATCTTGGGAACAATTCAGAGAGAAATTTTATGAGAAGTTCTTCTCAGAGGAGGTGAGACTTCAGAAGGAGGGGGAATTTATGTCTATTTCTTATGGTAGCATGATCGTGGCACAATACGAGGCCAGATTTTTAGAGCTGGCTAGATTTGTACCCCACATGGTTGTGGATGAGGCCAAGAAGACTCGCCATTTTCAAAGAGGCCTGAGATCTGACATTCGCAGTAGAGTGTTTGTGTTATTGTGTACGCAGTTCATGGACTTAGTCTGTAGAGCTACAATAGCTGAGAGGGAGATTGGCTTGAATAATTCTAAGTAGAGCAGAGCGAGGACCCCAGCTAGACCAATATCTGACCATAGGAGGTTCTCTACAAGAGACAAGAGGCAAATAACAGGTTTTGGTGATCAGAGGAGGAGTACTATGACTAATGGGAGTTGTACTAGGTGCGGATGATTCCATTTGCCAGGGTCGTGTTTTGTACCTTTTGGAGCATGCTTTAGATGTGGGCAGCATGGCCATAGGATTGCTGACTATCCACACCCCTCTACGTATCAGCCATTACAGATCAGGCATACCCCACAGGCTGAGGTACAAACCTCTCCTCCTAGATTTCAGGGTGGATTCCAGGGGCAACGTTCGGGGCATAAATCTGGGTCTAGTCAAAAGCAGATTGAGAGGGCAGGACCAGCTGGTAGAACAACACAATCAGGATCAGGCCAGAGACAACAAGTAGCAGCCCCACGACGCTAGCTTACTCAGGGTAGAGTATATGTAGTTACGTCTCAGGATGAACCGGAGACTCCGGAACTTGTTAGAGGTATGATTTATGTTTTTGGCCATACTGCTATATGTTTATTTGATTTCGGAGCTTCCCACTCCTTTGTTACTCCTATGTTTGCTTGTTGTATTGGTTTGTCACCTGTATTTATGGATTCTGTGATATCTGTACATACTCCTTTGGGTGAGTCAGTTAGTGTTCAAACAGTATACCGTGATTGCACGGTTAGACTGGGCCCATTAAAGTTATCAGTTGATGTTATTAGTCTTAAATTTGGGGACTTTGATGTGATTTTTGGAATAGACTGGTTGGCTAAAAACCATGTAAGCATTGATTGCTTAAAAAGACCATCACAATTAGTTTGCCTAAAAAACCAGTGTTCTGTTATATTTGTGAAGGGTTGAAAACCCGTATTAGTTTGGTAGCTTCTCTTGAAATGGATTAGGGTAAGGCAACATAATTCAACCTTGTAGACGTTCCTGTGGTTAGGGAATTTGTGGACGTTTTCCCTGAGGATTTGCCAGGGTTGTCGCCGCAGAGGGAGATCGATTTTCGGATTCAGCTCCAACTTGATACACATCCTATCTCCAAGCAACCATATAGGATGTCTCAAACTGAATACCAGGAGTTAAAGAAGCAGATTGATGAACTGCTAAAGAAGGGGTACATTAGACATAGTTCTTCACCTTGGGGTGCACCTGTGTTGTTTTTCCAGAAGAAGGATGGGTCAATGAGGATGTGATTCGACTATAGGCTGTTGAATCAAGCCACTATGAAGAATAAGTACCCACTCCCAAGGATAGATGATCTGTTTGATCAATTGAGAGGAGCATCGTGGTTTTCTAAGATCGACTTGAGATCTGGATACCATCAATTGAGAGTAGCACCAGAGGATGTGGAGAAGACAACTTTCTGGACAAGATACGGCCACTTTGAGTTCTTAGTCATGTCGTTTGGGTTGACGAATGCCCCAGCTACATTCATGGCCTTGATGAATTAGATATTCCACCCTCACTTGGATAGTTTTGTGGTAGTTTTTATCAATGACATATTGGTATACTCTCGAAGTGAGGAGGAGCATGGGAATCATTTGAGGATTGTGTTGCAGATTCTTAGGGAGTACCAGCTGTATGCTAAATACAGCAAGTGTTAGTTTTGGCTGCAACAAATATCCTTTTTAGGACACATTATTTCTGGAGAAGGCATTTTAATGGATTCAGGTAAAGTACAAGCAATGATAGATTGGCCTAGACTGAGCAATGTTTTAGAAGTCTGCAGTTTCCTCGATTTGGCTGGATATTATAGGAGATTTATAGAGGGATTTTCCAAGATTGCAACTCCTTTGTCCGACTTAACCAAGAAGGCAGTAAAATTTGTGTGGGCTGAAAATGTGAGCAAAGCTTCCAAGAATTGAAACAAAAACTGACTTCGGCTCCAGTCTTGATTATTCCCTCAGAGAATGAAAGATTTACCAATTACTGTGATGCATCTAGAGTTGGACTTGGATGTGTTCTCATGCAGCAGGGTCGGGTCGTATCTTATGCTTCTAGGTTGTCGAAACCGCATGAGAAAAATTACCCTACTTACGACCTAAAGCTAGCTGCTATTGTGTTTGCCTTAAAATTTTGGAGTCACTATTTATTTGGGGCACAATTTGAAATTTACTCAGATCATAAAAGTTTGAGATATCTCTTCTCACAGAAGGATTTGAACATGAGACAAAGAAGGTAGGTGGACTTAAGGATTTTAGATGCAACATCCACTACCACCCAGGAAAGGCAAATGTAGTAGCCTACGCCTTGAGTCGTAGAGGGATGTTAGAGGACCCAGTGGCTACCTTAGCATCCATGATGGCCAACCAATGTAGTTTGATTGCAGAAGTCAGGGACTGGCAGCCAGAGTTCAGTTTGTCTAGTGATGGGATGATTCTGGCACGGGTACAGGTTGAGCCAGACTTGATACAACGTATTCGGGAGAGACAGGTGGATGATTCTAAGTTGGCTGAAACCAGAGAATTGATACTAGCTGGTGTAAGCACACAAGTTTTTTCGAACCAAAAAGTGCTAAACACAGCAAAACCCTAAGCAAGCTAAAACAAAGAGCTAAAAATTTGTCATTTTGTTAGAAGCTGATTTGGCTAGTAACTCTTGCACCGTTGAAAATTACGCTTCGATACGATTCCAACACAATTAAATTTGTGTGAATCGGAGTTCAAACAATGAAGTTATGGCCAAAACAGTTTGAAGGGCGTTTTCGTAAATTTATAAGATTTGGTTTGCCATGTGGCAAACCTGTATGTCTCAAGCTGGTCATTACGCAGCAATGTGCAAAAATAAAATTTTAAATAAAAAAAAAAGAAAAAAAAAAGAAGGAAAAGAAAATCAAAAAAAAGAAAAATAATAATTTAGATAAAGGAGGGGCAAACCGCCCCTCCTTATCTAATATGATTGGTGGGAAGGGAGGTGGGCCTGCCTCCCCTCCCCATTTCCTTCTCCCTTCTTTGAAGGGAGAATACCTTTTTTAAAATAAAATAAAAAGGAACGAACCTCCCTATCTAATGTAATTGGTGGGAGGGGAGGTGGCCCACGTGGGCCTGCCTCCCCTCCCTCATCACCTTCTCCCTTCTCTATTAAAAGAGAAGGGAGACGAGTTACAGAGGGGGACGGGTGACAGAAGGGAAAAAAACAGGGACGAACAGGGGACAAAAAAAAAACAAGGAGAACAAAAAAAAAAAAAAAAGACGAACAGAGATTAAAGAAAATGACAGACGAGAGAAAAAGAAGGGTGAAACTTGAAGTTGCTGATCTGTTCTTGCTTGAGGACTGATTTGCAGCAATTGTAAAGCTTGTGGAAGAAGAGAGATTTGTTTAGTTTGATTTCTTTGAGAAGGTAATAATGGTATGGAATGGATTTAGAATGGTTTGTCAATGGTTCTGAAAAGGTTACAACATGTTTTGGTTTGATCTTATCATGCTTTGCTTATAGAAGGGAATGATCTTCTTTGTTTTTATGTTTCTGAAGTGTTGAATTGAATTTGAATGATTAAGATAGTTTTATTAATGTTTAGAAAGGATTTTGGAAGATTGTAAGTCTGGTTTTGAAGTTTAAGATTTTATTAAATTACGATGGATTGACCGAGTTTTGAAAACCCAGAAAATTCCCATGTTTTGTTGAACCATACATATTTGCTTTGTTTACTAGTATTATTTTGCTGGTGAATGTTTGCGTTGATTGGATCACAACAGTCATTGGCCACATCTGTTAGTGCTTTGATTGATCTCTGATTCTTTTTTAGAACTACAGAGAAGATGGTTACCTCTGGACCCGTATGGAAACTGGCAGATCATCCCAGTCTTCCCAAGGGTAAGATTGTGGCCATGGTTGTCTTGGATGGATGGGGTGGAGCCGATCCCAATAAGTACAACTGCATTCATACTGCTGAAACACCTACCATGGATTCACTTAAGAAGGGTGCACCTGAGAAATGGAGGTTGGTAAAGCAGTCGGGCTTCCAACTGATGATGACATGGGAAACAGTGAAGTTGGGCATAATGTACTTGGTGCAGGACGGATTTTTGCACAAGGTGCAAAGCTTGTGGACCGTGCCCCTTGCATCTGGAAAAATATTCGAAGGAGATGATGAACCCAAAAAACCAAACCCAAAAACGTGAACAACAAAAAGAAAGAGGTACTGTTCATCCTTTGGAGATGATGAACAGTAAAACAAACAAAAAAATATATATAATAATAAAATAAAGAATACAATTAAAGAAAAAAAGAGAAAAAGAAAAGTAACAACCGAATTTTTGTTAGTGATTCAAATTTAAATATTTGTGCATATATTTCAATTATAGTCATCCCTTTCTTTGCATGTGTGTGGGGTCGGTCATTGACTTTAATGGAAATTTTTTTTTATATTGTTTATTTCAAGTGCCTATTTATATTGTTTATTTCATGTGTAGGGTCAGACATTGTTTTGATCTCATGTTAATAACCTAGATTTTTGTATTGCTGTCATGGGCCTAAACAGGCCTAATTTTGAGAAAAGCCCGCATACAAATTAGTTGAGTCAACTCGCCCAAATTTCAACTTACGGGAACCCGCTATCTAGCGGGGTAACTCAAGGTGTCCACGGACTTCCTTGGGTTATAACTGAACCACTTATCCAAAGTCTCTGGGTAAACCATGCACGTACATAAATGTAAATCAAGAATTGGGTGACTGTTCATACCCTTAACAATGAACAGTGGCGACTCCCCAAAAACAACAAAAAACCCACGGAAAGCCGGGCACCGGCATTCGTGCGCCCCCACGTGCGCACAGCTGGTGCAGATAAGGTTAAAGATTTTGAGGACAGAGATGGCAATTTGAGGTCCTGAGGCAAGATATGTGTTCCTAATGACGAAGAAATCAAAAGAATAATATTGGAAGAGGCCACAAATCTAAATATACAGTTCATCTAGGAAGCACCAAAATGTAGAGGAATCTGAAGGTAGTCTACTGGTGGTTTGGGATGAAAAGGGAGATAGCAAATTTTGTCTCTCGATGCTTAGTGATCAGCAGGTTATGGTTGAGCACAAGAGGATGCCGGGGTTGTTGCAACCACTTCCCGTTCCAGAGTGGAAGTGGGAGCACATCACCATGGATTTTGTTTTAAGGTTGCCAATCACAGTGAGGCAACATGATGCTATTTGGGTGATAGTAGACAGATTGACAAAGTCTACACACTTTTTGCCTATTAAAATGTCACAACCTTTGATTTCTTTGGCAGAGCTCTACGTCAAGGAGATAGTGAGATTGCATGGGGTGCCAATATCCATAGTATCTGATCTTGATCCTCGGTTTATTTCGAGGTTTTGGAAGAAGTTACAGGATGCTATGGGGACACAACTGAAACTTAATAGTAGCTTTCACCCACAGACAGATGGACAGTCTGAGAGGACGATACAAACATTAGAAGATATGTTGAGGTGTTGTGTGCATGATTTTGGAGGAAGTTGGAGTAAATATTTGCCACTTGTTGAGTTTGCTTACAATAACAATTATTAGGCAAGTATACAAATGGCATCTGTAACGCCCCGGATCCGAGTCACATGGAAAACCCGTAACTCGTATCCAGAGGTTATTATAATTAACAGGATCAAACTACCAGAGTAAAGAAAACATGAAACTAAATATTTCTATGCAATAGAGTGCACTAAACAAATCCCAAATGACCAAATTTCACTACCCGCAATTATCGGCTCTACATACGTATCTGAAAAACAACAGAAATAAAGGAGTGAGATACGAATATCTCAGCAAGTAGCACATGCATGCAGGAATACACATCTTCAAAATTTAAAAATTCTATGATCGGGTAATCAGACGAGAAAACAAGGAATAACCGGTGAAGTCTGCGTACTCTGTTAACAGTGATGTTGACCCAAGAGCATAGGAAACCATTTAAACTATAAGCAGTTAGCATTTGTAACACCTTGGTCAACAAAAACCAGATCAGTTCCAGAAAACCTTATCATTGAAATCCATGCTTCAACAATACACTCCACTACTTATCCCATGGTATCCAACTGATAAATAAACAACAAAACCACATGGTCAATGTCATACAAGTATTTGATTGGGTAATCAACATGCCAGAGCGACCTCCACACCTCCATGTACACAGTTTCGGCCTACTCAGGGTTTCGGATACTCTGAAATGACGGCCTACTTAGGGTTTCGTCATCCAATGCCGGCCTACTCAGGGTTTCGGCATTGACAACCAGGCCTACTCAGGGTTTCTGGCTGCTCTACACCAGTCGTGGCAACACTCCATGGCCATGCCATTACACCAATAAAATAAAAGCATCACATTACTAAGCTTAAACATCTGGATCCAGGACAAGCTAGACCAAAACAGTAAACATCGTATAATCTCAATTTCAATATCAAAACGAAACCATTCATTCCACATCATGTAAAACTCATCACAATTCATCACCTGTCCCTCTGGACCAAGCAGTACCTCAAGTACTTTCAGTATCTTCTCATTTCCGTAACACATGTCATTTGGAAGTAAAACTCAATTCATTCATACCAAGGAAATCTTTACAATACATTTAAAGTTTCCAAACAAGTGAAACCAAAATAGAATAACCCCTCAATCAAAACAGTGTATAAAACAGAGGAAATGTAACTAGTAACTCTTAGTGGTTTGGTATCCGGCATAACATTCATAAATAACCTAAACTCAACTTGAAAGCTTTTAAGAAGTTCACTAAATTTTCCTCTAATAGTTTCCTAGGCAAAATAGATTCCCAGGGTTCCCAAACAAGTGAATAGTGAAGTGGTTTAATCCTCAAGTAACCCAAATACTCTTAGTTAAATCAAATCTCCAATTCAGTAAGCAAAATAGGGTCTGCCGCTCACTTCCTGAGGTGGGCGCGAGGTGAGCGCCGGTCGGCGGTAAGGAAATGGGGTAAAATCGACCTACCGCTCACTCAACGCTAGGTGAGCGCGAGCTGAGCGCCAGACGGGCGTGAGGTGGGCGCGAGATTCGCGCGAGATAAGCGCAGGGTTTTCTGCTAAGCGCGAGCTGAGCGCCAGCCGGGCGTGAGCTCGGCGGTGGGTCGTATTTAACGGGGCGCCTACCTCTTAGGTGAGCGCGAGGTGGGCGGATACCCCTATGATTTTCATTTCTCTGTTATTCCAAGATCTACATGACTGGCCGGTTTGTTTATGTCTGTAATTGTTCCACTACACTCCTAATACTCCCAGAAGACTTCCCAACCATATTTGGATTTAATCTAAACACTTTTATTTTAAAGATAAAATTCAATCTCCGAACTCTGTTCATGTCATTTCCATAAAACCAAAAGAAAACCAGAAACCTCATACATCACTTAAAATACAAACCATGCATAAGAATAAGCCCACAGAAACATCAAACACAAAACCCAGTTGTAAATCGGTGCTACTCACCTTAGTAAGACCTTCTTTGAGCTTCCGGCCATCCTGGAGATTTTTGACTTCGAGACCTAACCCGCTGGACTGAAACCCTAACTCTCTCCAGAGCAGCAACTTTTTCCCCAAATCCCCGAAAAGTTGTATGAGTTACCTATTTATATAGACGCCGCCCGGATTTAACCTAATTCACCCTTTTCCTTAAGAATCCCCTTTCTACCCCTCACTAGTGCAGGGTTTTCCGGATTTACAAATATTGACCCATTCTTATTTATTTCCGGGTCCGAATATTTCCACTTTATTATTATTATTTTTTTTGTTAACCCTGATGACCACAAGTTCCCAGAAATAATAAAATTCGATTTAACCAGCACCTACATCTATATGTGCATATATATATTTTCATCTACTGTTTTTATTTGTTTATTTTCCTTACTGTGACTGTTAATTTATTTTATTCTAGCATTATTATTTTATTTTGTTTTCTACTCAAAACGGGGTTTTACAGCATCTTATGAGGTTTTATATGGAAGAGTTTGCAAGATCTCCTTTATATTGGGAAAAAGTTGGTGAGAGATAGTTACTAGGCCCACAATATGTACAAGACAGTGTTGACAAGCTGAAATTCATCAGGCAACGTCTTAGGGTTGTCTTTTCTCAGCAATTTGAATATTGGTTCACATATTGGAGTCATTTGTGCGATGAACCGACTGATGTATTGCAGCCAGCCATGAAACCCTCTTACTTCTCTATTGACGGTGGAGGCATTTCTAGAATTGCTTTTGCTTTGACAAGGTCAACTTCAATTCCCCGCTTTCCAACAATAAAACTGAGTAGTTTTCCGGATGTAACTCCAAATACACACTTGCTTGGGTTAATTTTAAGCCTGAACTTTTTGAGCCTGTCTAAGACTTTTCCGAGGTTTACTAGATGATTGTAGATGACCGTTTTTATAACTTGACACGTCACCTATATAATGATTTGGCATGGATGATTTGGCACATGATAGAAACAGATTTGTCATAGGTTATCTGTCACCTGATAGAAGCAACCCGTCATGGGTCATCTATTATCCGACAGAGTAGCCTATCATGGGTTATTTGTTACCCGACAATAACAATAATAATAAATTTTGACATGATTGATTTATATTTAATGTATCTGGCATATTGGAGTGGAGATCTCCGTCTTGGGCGAAAGCCCACTTAGGGGGGGTTTCTGGCGGTCCTTAAGGTGTGGCGGACACGGGCGTGAGAATCGTCAGCAGCCAGTGACGAATCACGGCATGTCAACCTAGAATGACGAAGACGTCAAGTGATTGATAATTCCACATCTTGGCATGTGGGTCCCAGTGTACCAATCAAAGAGCTCTATCTTTTATCATCACTATCTCTTATTTTATTCTTATCATGAACCTACACATGTATGAGACCAGATTCAAGATAAATATGAGAACATCCTAAAACCTCAGATCGTGACAAGTGTTACAATCCTAGAGACCCATTCCTTCTATAAATATAAGAACCCTCTTCCATTGGAGGGGGCACCCTGGATCTTTGGCTGCTGAGAGCAGTACTTCTTTTCCTCTGGACCTTCTCCAAGTCTACCAGGAATTCTCTAATTCCATCTTTGGATTTCTGTCTTCTACACTTTCTGGAACCATGAAAGGAGCTCTCTGGCTTAGCATACGTGAAGAACACTTGAGTATCTCCCGTCTCTCATTCTAGTCATTGCCTACCTCTCACGCCTTATCAACTCCAACCCCTCTTCCGTTTGGTAACGACACGGGAACGGTTGCTAAGTCGGCAGTTTACGCCAACGTCGGACATACCTCTCCTACTCAAAATTGAGATCAGAAGACACGTCATTGGCATTTCAACACCGTGGAGATAACATTGGACACATGGACGTGGATTCAAAAAAGGCACCTACAATGATTTTCTGATTCTTTCGACTTTGCTATCATGTCATCTACATACACCTCCATTTCTTTGTGTATCATGTCGTGAAATAACAGAGTCATTGCCCTTTGATAGGTTGCACCCACATTCTTTAGTCCGAATGGCATCACTTGGTAGCAGTACGTGCCCCAGTGTATGATAAAGGATGTATTTTTCATATCTTCTGGTGCCATCCTTATCTGGTTGTAACCAGAAAATCCTTCCATAAATGAGAACATTGAATGCATTGCAGTATTATCCACTAAAACATCAATATAGGGCAATGGGAAGTCATCCTTCGGGCTTGCCTTATTCAAATCTCTATAGTCAACACACATTCTAACATTTCCATCTTTCTTCGGTACTGGCACAATGTTAGCTAACCATTCTGGATATTCTATTACTTGCAAGAACCCTGCATTCGACTGTTTGGTAACCTCTTCTTTGATCTTCAGAGCCCATTATGGCTTCATGCGTTTAAGTTTTTGTTTCACTGGAGTGGCCTCAGACTTTGTGGGTAACCGATGTACAACCAAGTCCGTATCTAACCCGAGCATATCCTCATACGACCAAGCAAATACATCAAAATATGATTTTAAAAATTCAGTTATTTGCAACTTCAATGTTTGAGACAACTTTATACCGATTTGAACTATCTTGGGTTGTGTTGGTTCACCTATGTCAATGGGTTCAGTTTCCTCAATTTTGGCCTGAAGAACCTTTCATGTCTTTCCAAAGCAAATTGGATTTTAAGTGGGGTCTCCAATGCTTCATTGTTGTCCTCGTACTCTAAAGACCTGTCTTGGTCTATATCAGAGACGACATCTAAATCATTATTTTGCAGTGGGCTTATGCTCCAGTCTGACCTACTAAGGTCTTTTTCATGCTCGGCACTAAGTACTTGCTCATGTTCTTCTGTTATTAAATTTGCCTATTCAATTGGCTTTTCAAAGCCAAGGCTTGGTGTTTCTTCTTCTTCTTGTTCAATTATTTCAGTTTCATTATTTATCTCGAGCTCCGGCTTGTTCAGGTTTGCATCGGGATTGATACTAAGGGGGCGTTTGGTGGGCATTATACAATCTGGATTCTACTAGAATCCAATTCTATAATCAAGAAATGGTGTTTGGTTGGGATTTTGAGATAGGATTATAGCATCAGATATTATAATTTAGCCCATAATCACAAGCTGCCCTGGAGGTGAATATAAGGATTGTGGTTATTTGTGCTTAACATCCCACAATCACCGATTATAAGGAAAGGAAAAAAGCCCGACACTTTTCTCTCTTCTCCAAAGTTCTTTGCAGCTACTCAACAAAACGAGAAGAGCCAAAACGTAAATCTTCACAGCTCTTCTCACTCAAAAACGTAGATTTCCACAGCTCTTCTCACTCAAAAACGCAGATCTTCAGGTACCTCTCTCTTTCTCTATCTCTCATTCTGCACCCTTTATCTTTCTCTCCTTGCTCTGTTCCCTTTTCTCTCCTTGCTCTTTGTCCCTGTCTCTCTTTTTCTCTGGTTTTGCACCCTGTCTGCACTCTCCTTCTAACTCAGCAAAAGCGAAAAGGGAATGCCGATATCTTCATCCAGGTATCGGCATTTATCTTTTCAGACTTTGGGTTGGGGGTTGTTCGTTTGTTGGGATCTTCCTCTTCTTCCAAATCAGCAAAACACGAAGAGGAAATGGGGTTGGGGATGGGTTCGTTATTGATTGGGATGGGGTTTGAGGAAATGGGGTTAGTGATGGGTTCTTTGTTGATGGGGGTTGAGGAAATGGGATTGGGGATGGGTTCGTTGTTGATTAGGATGAGGGTTGAGGAAATGGGGTTGGGGATGGGTTCATTGTTGATTGGGATGAGGGTTGAGGAAATGGGGTTGGGGATGGGTTCGTTATTGATTGGGATGGGGTTTGAGGAAATGGGGTTGGTGATGGGTTCTTTGTTGATGGGGGTTGAGGAAATGGGATTGGGGATGGGTTCATTGTTGATTGGGATGGGGGGTTGAGGAAACGGGGTTGTTGTTGATTGGGATGGTGGGATGGTGGGATGGGGGTTGAGGAAATGGGTTCGTTGTTTATTGGGATGGAGGTTGGGGCTGTTCATTTGTTGGGGTTGTTGATTGAGCTTCTTCATTGATTGGGATTGGGTTGTTGATGGGGATGGGGGTGGTTGACATTGACAGCCATACCAATCCTTCTTGTCTCTAACACATCCACACAATCCAAACATGCGTCCCATTTCACACTCAACATTCTCCTTATTAATATTATCAATGTGTTACTTTTGAAAAAAGAACCTTTTTTTCTCCATGTTCCACTTTTTTCACCAACAATGAGAGCATTTCACATTTCAAAAGGCAGATGAATAGAGTCCTCTGTTTGATTTCTTGTTGCTCTCCGATATTTGTCTTCATGTGCCTGCTTAGTGTTTCAATATTTGGTTCATTTTAAATTCAAATACCTTTGACATTCATATTTAAGTTTTGAGATGGCTAGGAATCAATGAAAAATATAGCAAAAGGCCTAGCAAACATGAGCCCCATATGCCGTTTATTCACAAGTGCAAAACATGAATCAATGGTTTCTTCTAAATTCTCAGTTCTGCATTTCTATCAAAGGAGCTTGAATTCACTTTCCAATGGACCCACCTCATAGACTAGTCTGATTCTAATAGGCTATTATTATGGTGGATTCTTTTTCTATTTCTCTATTTCTTTCTTTTTCTATCAATTGCTCTTGTATTTAGGTTTGAACCATGAAAATTATCTCTCATGTCAATTTTGGGCTTTATTGTGAAGAGTGTTAGGTTCCATGTTTTGTGTAAATTCTACTAGTTTGAAGAAAAGGAGAGGAGCCATGTGCTACCTTTTGTATCAATGATTTTTCCATGCCTTGGCTAGTAGTGTATTTGTTTTTATTGCCTCGTATTTTGTTATTGTGCATCAAATTTGCACTTTTGCTATAGATTGATAATACAGACCTTTCTCAGATTTGGATGGTATATTTGTTACTCTATTGTTTTGAAAATTTTTCTCAACCTTTTGGTAATTAGATGAAAATATATATCCCCAATAGTGGTTTGGTTTGGGCTTGGGTAGGTGGAGGAGGATATACTAGTGTCTCCTTGTTAATTCTGCTTGGAAATAGATTGAATTTTTTATGTATGCTTATGGCATTCCAAGAATGTAATTGTTATAGACAATGATATACTTTGTTTCAATTTTTTTACTTTTCATACAAATTATGCTAAAATACTTTATGTGCTTGTCAAATCAAATGTTTTATTTCTTTTATGTTTCATGTTCTCAGGGTGTTGCTATCATAATTTTATCAAATATCAATGACAATTGAATCTGAACCAACAAATACAAAAAAACAAGAGAATTTGAAGGCTGTTTGGACTTACAATAATAAGAAGATTCTCTTGGAAATTGCTGTGGAAGAGGTTAAAAAGGGAAACAGACCAACTACTACCTTCAATCACAGAGGATATGAAAATATCATCAGTGAATTTTATAAGAAGACGGGCATTAAATATGAAAGAGGTAAATTTAAAAATATTCTCCAGCAATTAAAAAATGAGTACAGGGAATGGAAGATTATCAAAGGGAGAAGTGGTTTGGGTTGGGATCCCGATAGCAATATGATTGTAGCAACTGAAGAAGAATGGAAAGATTATATCAAGGTAATTATAAGATATATATTTATTACATTTCATTACTCTTATATCCCTTAATAAAATATTCTAATATAAGCTTAGGTTTTTTTATACAGATGCACCCCACATGCTAAAGCTTTTAAGAAAGGACCGCTACAATTTGAAGAAGAACTATCTATACTTTTTTATGGTACAGCAGCTTTGGGAGAGGATACTATTTATCTAGCTCAAGACGGAGGATCATCTCCAAATGTTGGATTGGATGACGTAAATCCCACTACTCAAAATATTGAAGTTGAAGATCTTACCAATGATGGAGTCAGTGGTGTTAGCCAAAAGAAACGTAGAATAGATAAATCACTTCCAAAAAAGGATAGCTTTAGGGGAGATATAAGGGAGGCGATTGCTAGTTTAGTTGAACTCTCAAAACTCAAGTTACTACGAGAGTCTACTTCAACACAGGTAGCACCGTCACCCATTCCTCCACCACCAGCACCACCAATTAATTACTCGTATGCTGCTGTGGTAAAAATTCTTGATGACATGGAGGAGGTGGATGTTGAAAGTGACTTCTATTTGGACGTGTTGGACATGTTCAAGGATAGTGATAAGAGAGAGCTTTTTGTGGCTATGAACCCAGCAGCGCGTTTTAGGTGGTTAAGTCGAACCGTTGCTAGCAAAAAGTATATTTAGTTCGGGGCTGAAATTTTCTTTTTGAAATGTTGGATATATTTTGGACAGGAGATTTTTTTTTGTGCTATACTTTTGTTTGTGTATAGGGATGTATTTTGTGGTGCACTTTTGCTTACTGTATAGGGATGTGCACTTTTGCTTACTGTATAGGGATGTGCACTTTTGCTTACTATATGGGATGTGCTTACTGTATAGGGATGTGCACTTATTCCTATTGTATATGGATGTATTTTTTTGTGCACAAGTTATATTCTTTTTGTATGATAATACAAAGTTAAGGAAATGAATTGCATTTTTGTAACATACATTGTTCTTGTTGAATTTATTTGTTCAATTATGTTCATTAGTTAAACTTCACCCATTTACAAATTTTCTGTTGGGTTTCACTATTAATCAACCTTTAATCTTGTATAAATTGCTTGTAAATTTGCCTTGGTAACAAGGGGAAGAGGGTGGTGTTGGGTTACGGGCAGTGGGTGTTGGGGGATTTGATGGTTTGGGTGCTACTATTTCTACTCATAGAAGCAGCACAACAAAAAGGGGGATGGCAGTGGCACAGTGAGGGAGGCAATGGGGGTGGGATGGTGGTGTGGTGAGTGGGGAGGGGCAGCCAACATTTGTTCACAGCTGCTGCTATAAACAATAACCCAAAATATATCTATATATATATTGGAAATAAAGGGGGTGGTGGTGGAAGAAAAGTGGAGACCGATTTCATAAAGCTATTACGTGAGTTTATATAGGACCCGACTTAAATTTATTGGTTTCTTTGTTGATTAGGTAAAATCTGTATAATATTTATAATAAAGTAACCACAACTTTGGGGCATTCACACATGTATACGCACTTCATACGAAGGACCTAAAGTAAAAACAACAGAAACCCTCCAAAAAACACCCCAAACTATAAACCCGAATATTAATTTCTCTAAAATGATTCCTAGCCCGCTATGAAATCATTAAGCTTAGACCTCCAAAATTCTCATAAATTCTGGCCATATTAAAACCCGATAATATTTCAAGTTTTCCACTCTTCTTTTAAGTACATCAGTCCTACAATCAAAACTAGGAAAAACGCACTCATTTATTTTTTACGTAAAAGTCAACAGATCAACAAAGGGAACCTACTCCACAATAATGCAAACTGTAGCTCCTTTCTTTCCATGTTTACAAATGGAATCAATCCCATCATATTGCCAATTGACGAAATCAGTTTGATCTCCAGTTGAACCAATCCCATTTTGTGAAATTTCTTCAGTTATGAGTCCTTCTACATTGGATTAACTGATAGAGAGCAAGAGACAAAATAGGAAAATATTAAAAAACTAGTGATGGCCTGTTAAGACCGGCAAATACAGTAGCATTCCAAATAGAATGACAAGGAATGGGAAAAAAGACTCTTTCTTAGGTTAACAAAATATATGTTTTTGAATGTTGGACATTATTTTTTGTTGTTGGTATTGTGAGTGTTGTTTTTCCTTTTCTAGTATATTTCTTCCCTAAATTTTGTCCCTTATGTTGTAATTACTTGCTTTTTGTTTATTTATTTTGTGTTTCATATTTGTGGCATCTTTCTATGCTATTAAAAGAAATAGCAAAAAGTATATTTAGTTTGGGGCTGAAATGTTCAAGTTTCTTGTAATTGCTTGCCCACAGAGTGAAGATGAGCTCAAATGAAGAGTTTGAGGAGGCTTTATATTACTTGACATTGGCCATGTGTCTAGAAGAGTATCTTGATTCAAAAACTGAGAAAGAACCGGTGCACAATTCGATATTACAAGGTAATGCTTGGTTGACAGAGGTGCTCGAAGCAAATTCTCCAATAAGGTGTCGTGATTTGTTTCGCATGAATAAACATACTTTCTATCGACTTGCTAATGCAATGAGTGATAGAGGTCTATTGCAACCTACAAGGCATATTACTGTGGAGGAGCAACTTGGCTTGTTTCTTCTTACGCTTGGCCATAATCAAATAAATTTCATGATTCAAGACAGATTTCAACATTCTGGGGAGACAGTAAGCCGACATTTTCACAACGTGTTAAATGCCTTCGTACAATTTTCTAAAGAAATAATTATGCCTCCATCATTTGATCATACACCACCTGAAATACGTCAAAATTTGAAGTATATGCCATGGTTCAAGGATTGTATTGGTGCAATAGACGGAACACATATTTCTGCAGGTGTATCAGTGGATAGGCAAGCTGCTTATCGATCTGCACGGACAGGGATGATAACACAAAATGTAATGGCTGTGTGCTCCTTTGATATGCAATTCACTTGGATAATAGCAGGATGGGAGGGGACAGCACATGATTCACGAGTTATGTTAGAAGCTATAAATAACCCAACTTTGCACTTCCCCCGGGCTCCCACAGGTAAAATAGTTGGATGGGAGGGAGGGAGCGTATCTATTAATTTATTTATTTTATCTTTAGTACTAAAAATTTTGTTTTTGTATTAGCTAAATATTATGTGGTTGATGCGGGTTATCCAAACATGACGGGTTTTCTTGCACCGTATAGAGGAGTTCGATATCATCTTCAAGATTATCGTCGCGGAGGTGGAAGAGCACGTGGCTCAAAAGAGATTTTTAATCATTTACATTCTTCATTACGGAATATAATTGAAAGATATTTTGGTGTCTTAAAAGAGCGCTTTCCTATCTTGAAGACGATGCCGTTGTACACATTTAAAACCCAAGTGAAGATTGTAATTGCAGTATGCACCATACACAATTTTATTAGACAACAGGCAAGACAAGACTGGTTATTTGAGCAATATGAGGATGAGGATTTTATTGTTGTGGATAATGATGATGAGCACGAAGATGATATCAATTCAAATAGTTTGGTGCCACCAGGCCTAACTAATGAGATGGCGACTTTTAGAGACGTACTTGCAAATGCGATGGAACAAGCTACTAGAAATTAATTGTTTTTTTTTAATTATGTTTTATATATAAACATAAGATGTGTACATTGAGCATATTCACTAGTTTTTGAATATTATTGCTTGTTCAACATATTTTATTGTTTTTTTGCTTTCATAGTTGGATATAGAAACTACACAATTTTTTTCAATAATCTAGGTGAACCAAACAAGATTCTGGATTCCAGAGGCTAAAATCTGAGTTCATAATCCAACTTCCCAAACAAGAGTCTGGATTATAAAATAAAGGAAATATAATCTGTGATTCTATAACCTAGGATCACAATCAGAATCCAGATTGTATAATGCCCACCAAACGCCCCCTAAGATTATTGGGTTCAGATTTATTATTTTTGGCTTTATTACTATCAGATACATGCAAGAAGTAGAACTCAGTCAGGTACTCATTGAATTATTCTGAATTAGTTACAACAGAAATGTCACAAGAAGTAGTAGAAACTCCCTTCAAAAGGTCAACCCAGCTGACTGCAAAAGGCACGGAGCTCCAATTCTTGATTGGTGCTGAAGCTTCTTCCTCAACTGCTGCATCTTTATTTTTCTCTTGATTCTTCTCAACCATGAAGATGTGCATTTTAGGATCACTCTCATTAGTGAATAGAGTGTCCAGACCTATGGCAAGAAAAGTGGGTGGTTCTTCAGCTTCAAATGGCATAGCAAACGGTTGAAAAGCATCAGTAAATGTTTCTTTTGAGCCGAGCTCTGGCAGCTTGATCAAGTCAAAAGAAGACCAATCAACAAATTGGTCTTGCAAGTTCACAGTAGGGGATTCAGCAATTGGCATTGGCATGACCATGATAGGTGGTTCACTCCAAAACATCTGCGCTAGTCCTTCCAAATTATCTTCATCTTTCTTCGGGGAAGGTGGAAAATCATCACCCCATCCTTGGGCGATTATGTTCTCAAGGGACCAAAGGGCCTTCAGGCAATCATTAGTAAAGGTTCTGTACAGCTCTTCATAGAAGTAAATAGGCTATTCTGGTTCTCTGCCTTCTGCCTTTGCTCTTCTTAACTCTGACTAACGCCTAAAAAGTTTTGCGCGGTCATGTGGTCCAGGAGTGTAACCAACTCCAAATCCAGTGATGTTTTCTGACACCCCAAAGGCCTTTTTCATTCCTTGCTTGTAATGGCCCGACCTTCTCCTACACGGAGTCCCCAGTCGGCACATTCAGCAGTTCCGAACATGCATTCCCTCTTTCTTCTCTTGAATTATCTTCCCCTTTCATATGCTGGGATATTTACCACATTGACTAGTTCAAAAACATGGAATTCCAAGGATGTTGGCAGCTCATAATCAACATAGGGAACACCTAGTCTTTCGAATTCCCTGTGGTCCTCAGCATTTACCATGATCAACTCATTGCCATAAATGAACCTGGTCATTCTATGGAGGGTGGAGGGTACTGCCCTAGCATGAAGAAGCCAAGGCCTGCCAATCAGCAAGTTGAAAGAGGAATTCAAATCCATCAATTCAAAGGCTAGGGTAAACGGCTTCTCTGCTTTGATGATCGCCATAACGACCTCACCAATAGAATCTCTTTTGGCATTATCAAAACCTCTGACATTATGGGTACTAGGCTTGATCAAGGAAGCATCAAGCTGCAATCCATAAAATGTCCTCATTTGACAAATGGTTAGAGCAGAGCCATTGTCAATCATTGCCCTTTTTACTATCTTGTCATTGCATTTGACCATGATGTAAAGAGGTTCGATGTGATCAGGGCCATCAGGAGGCAAATCATCATTTGAGAAGGAGATGGCCTTTGGCACCATTATCTGAGAGACTATGGCTTCCAATTGTTCAGGCGCAGTTGTTTCCAGCACATGGGCATCAGTCAAGACTTTCATTAAAACATCCTTGTACTTTGGGGAGTCCATGAGTAATCGCATAACAGAGATCTGTGCGGGGACCTTGTTCAACAGTTGAACAATGTCATGGTCAGGCACATATATGCTATTATACAATTCTGTGACCTCATCATCAGATGCTTGTCCTTTTCTCTTTTGGGTAAATGACTGCTCGACAGCCACTTCCTTCCCTTTCTCCTTCTTCTTTTTTCCTCCTTTGTCTCTTCCCCGGGTGCAGGTTTATGGTCTATATTCACATATCGACTAAATTGGGTGATCCGGTTGACTTCTGTTCAGTGTAAAGCCGGGGAAGTTCATAAAAAGCGGGATCAATGGTATAGACAAGTGGAGCGATGTGGTATGACAGTGGGTCTAAGGTGAGTTGGGAAAGATTTAGGCTTTCTGGCTCAACTAGGATGATGGTAAGGTTAGGTATTACTGGGTTCCTGAGGGAGAAGAGGTTGATCTGTGGTGCTCTGGTGGGGATATAAGCTGGTGGAGTGATATAGCTAGATGGTGTGGGATTATCAGTAGGTGATGGAAGAAGGTACTTAGATTCTAGATTGGGGTGTAGATACACCTGGGGGAAGTGTGGAGGAAATTTTGTTCTATCCTCCTCTCCAATGACATTTACTTCTTGCCATTCAATTTCTACTTGGAGGTGAACCCTTGGAGACACCCCAAAATTGCACGATTTTTGATAAATCTTGAAGGAGAGAAATATTTTATTGGAATTTTCAATTCTTTGCATTGGGTTTGAGATACTTAACCCATTTGAATCCAAAACCGTAAAGGAAAAGGCCCGAATTCAATCTTTTGTGCAAAGTCAAACTTTTTCCGGTTGAATTTTGTTGACTTTTGACTCCAGAAAATGAAATATTTTTTAAAGCCAGATTTCAAGATAATTTTTCCTGGTAATCAGGTTTTTAGCCATGTTATTGCATAAAAGAATTTTTTGAGATTTTAAATCTTGACGAATACCTTGGTTTTAACATATTGAACTTTTTTTCCAGACCTGAAAAATCGGAATTTTGCCTAGAACTGGAAAGTTGACTTTTTATTCACTTGGAATTTGGGTCTTGAACTATTTTTAATGGATTCAAATGGGGGGGGTGTTTGCTTATTTACATGTAATATCTTAAGTAAATGGAGATTAAAAAATACGAGGACATTTACTTAAACGATATTACATGTAAATAAGTATTGCCTGTGTTAAAATTTGAAAAAAAGAAGCTTTAGTGTATCCGGTGGAAAAGGCCGGATACAAAGAAGCTTTAGTGTATCCGGCATCATAGGCCGGATACATTAAAGCCCTTGTGTATCCAGCCTGATATGCCGGATACATAAGTTTTGCTCAAAAATTAGGGTTTTCCGAGAGCTTTTCACTTTTACCATCATATCCCTCATTAAATGAGGGGAAATCTCGGAAATAGCCTTAGGGTTAAGGTTGGTGGGCTATAGACATTATGTTGTGTCTACCATTCTCACCAACCCTAACCCTAACCTTTGCCTATAAATAGGAGGCTCCTCCTTAAGCAAATGGCGATTAACTCTTGTTTTGAATTCTCGCCAAGAAGAACTCCAAGATAAGAGGGAAACCGCTGCGAAAGTGCATCCAGAACCCAGGTAAGCCTCAAACTTTTCTTTTATTTTCTGTCTTTATATTTCTAGATCTAGATCTCTTCTTCTACCTTTCTGTAGAATAAGGCCTTCTATGTGTGTGAAAATCCTTCCCTGGCTCAAAGTATCTTGAGACTCCCCCTAGCCGTAAAACGTGAAGGCGGGATCTAGGAGAAACGAGACTGGGGATTGACCCTAGTGCTAGAACCTATGTAGCATAAAGCCTTTTGATTGATTGTAAACCGTTTCATATTCAAAGTACCCTTGATTATCTTGAAGAACCATGTTTAACAGGGAGAGAGAACAGAGGGAAACGATAATGGAACAGAACCCTAGGCTGTTTTAGAACCTTATTTTGATGAATATGTATGCATGCTATTGATCTTGTTTGGTTTTTCACACTTGCACATACATATCACTATTTTGGCGGGATAGGCTCACATTTGGGGATTTATTACATTCATTGTGATAAATCTCAAATAAATGGCCTCAATCAATTCTAAAATGTCTTTGGATGATTTTTAAAGGTTTTGTGTTCATCTTGCACGAATTGCACACACTTTGTCACATTTTTGCATTGGTTTTACCCAAAAAGGGCTTAACTTGACAGCAACTGTACCCCGACTTCGGACACTCATAACTTCATCGTCCGGATGAATTTTGGAGTGATTCTAGAACCATGGGAAAGGTGAGGCTGTCTAGTTTATGTCCACCAAATTTCATTAATTTCTATCAAGCAGATTTTTGACACCTCTCTGTCGAAGTTGATTGGACAGTTCAGGTTCAAATACAGAACTTGTCACTTCGACGGAGCGCCATGTGTTCGTTTTAAGTCCGATTCGAATGATTTTTGTTTCTGGGCACTCCTTTATGAGTCATTTTTTAAATCCAGTTGGTTTCATAATTTTTTGACTCCATTTGAATTATTGGTAACAGATTTACTCAGAGCTGCTCATTAGTACTTTTCTGGGTAAATCTGTGATCTTCGGGGCCTGTTCAGGAGACCACCCAAGGCACATCCGAATGAGTTTTTGTATGAGGCTAGTTTCTTTTGAAAGATGGCCATACAGACTTCAATCACACCAAATTTCGTGGGTTTTTATGGAGTGGATGTTTCTAGGTGATTTTCCAAAGTTGCCTACTTGCTACTTTTGATTTTCTCCGGCAACAACCTTACAAGGAACATAACTCCTAGGTTTTCACCCGGAATTACTTGAAATTTTGCATGAGACTATTATTTACCATAATCTTTCAAATGGATTTGGTTTGATTTGATTTAAAATTGGATTTGAGTAATTTCAAGACAAATGGCATTACTTTTCACCGAATTTTCCGGATTTGATTCAACTTGGCTTTGTATATTCTTTTGCTTGGATTTTTATCCTTTTATGACATTTCAGAAATGATATTGACATAAGAGAAGATCTAAAATCCATTTGGATCTTCATGTGAATATATCATACACTTGTTCCTTTTTCAAGGCTTTTCATGATTTTTTAGCAAGCTTCCTATTTTCTTTTAGCATGAACAAAGACTTGGCAACCACCTTGTGTGGGTGAATGGGGGTGCCTAACACCTTCCCCCGTTCATAATCTAATCTCCTTACCCATCTCTGGATTTGATTTTCAAGTAGGGTTATTTTTACCCTAGAATTTGCTTTTTAACCCTTTTTGCTTGTTTTTAATTCTTTTGGTGTCCATTCTCACCTCAAAATTCTGAATGGTGGCGACTCTCCCACTTTTAAGTTGAGCCCGTGTGCAGACGAAGGGGGAATCATCCCGGTGATTTTTCCCGTGTCTCACAACCCTCACTGTCTATCCAATCAAGATTGATGGATCAAACTGCACTGTGCTACAGCTGGTGCTTATATGATTGATGGTCTTGTTAGTGGATGCCTGAGAATGATTAGGCAGTGGATTGATTGCAACACTAGTGGCTAGAGTTACTGGACGCAGTGCCAGGGGATCAACTGTAAGGCATTTCTGATTAATCAAGTCTTGGATATCATGCCTCAGATCCGAACATCGGTTGGTGTCATGTCCCGGTGCCCCTGAGTGGTACTCACATCTCTCATTAGGACCGTAGTGCTTTCCGATGAATGTTCTAAGATTTGGCGACTTGATTTGCAAATACCCTCCTTTCAGTTATGTGGGTAGTAACTCAGCTGGTGTATATGGAAGTGGAGTAAATACTCTTCTCAGCCTTGCCTCCATTTCTTCTCTTGTCCTTCTTGGTGGACCCTGATATGGTATGGCCATTTGTCCCTGGTTCTGTGGAGCTATTGTCAGGGGCCTTTGGGAGATGTGATAAGGTTGAGTAGGCTGCACATAGTTCACTGCTTGCCCCTCAGTTCTCCTTGGTTGCTCTTGCCCCTGGCTTCTATTGCCCTGATTCGTCATTGGCCTCCTCTGAGTGGCATTTTGCCCACTGCTATCTATCTTTCCTGATCTTACTGCATCTTCAATTCTATCAGTTGTCAGAATCAAGTCATTGAAACTTTCAAAACTTTGCCCCAGTAACAGAGTGAAGAAATGTTGACCAAGCGATGCTATAAACAAAAACGTCATCTCTTGCCCTAGCAGTGGTGGCTGGACCAATGTTGCCAACTCTTTCCATCTCTTAGCATAGTCTCGAATTGACTCATGACTCTTCTTTGCCAACCTTTGCAGCTTTGCCCTTGTTTGAACCATCTGGCTGTTTAGACAATATTGTTGAATGACTACTGCAGCGAGGTCATTCTAGGTCTTTATCTTTGCTTTGTCTAAACTCAAAAACCAAGAATAGGCAGCTCCAATTAAAGACTGCTGAAAGAACTGTACCATGATTTTATCATCTTTTGCGTATTGGCACATGTCACCAGAATACAACCTTAAGTGGTTTAGTGGACAGCCAGTGTCATCAAACTGGTGCAATTCGGGACATCTGAACTTGGCAAGGAGTTGTACGTCTGAGAAAAAGCAAAGGTTTTCCAAGGTAGTCTCGCTTTGAACCGTGTTTGGTTGTAGCTGCTTTAGAAGATCTTCCTTCATGGCCACCAGACGGGCCTTGAATTGGGCTTCCTGTGCTCTATACCAGTCTTCTTCGTTTTGCCCTAGTTTGACAGGCGTGAATCATTCTTGCTGCTGTATCGAGGGGACAAGAGCTGTCATAGGAGGTGGGAATGGAACGGCTTGTGGTGGCAGATCTGGCGGCGCCATAGGTGGAGGTTGTGTGGGATGTGGTGGAAGCGGTACTGCTGGTACTTCTGCCAATGGTGGGAGTGGTGGTTGGTGTTGTTGAGTGACCGGAACTGTCGGTTGAACTTGTTTCAAGTCCTTGATCTCTGCCTTGAAGGACTGAATAACCATAGTCATGCTTTCGACCTTTTGGGTTAGGTCGTTAACCACCTGGGTTTTACTAGATTCTGCTTGGTGCTACACTGGTGGAGTCTGATTTCCCTCTGCATCCATATCCAGTCTTTTGCGAGATCAAAGATTTTATGGGCTCCTGGGAGCAATTTTGGATACCTGTTGATCATTTTGCAGAAGTTAATGCATTTCTTTAGCAATTAATCATATTTTTTTTATGCTTTTTGCTTTTCAAACCTATTTGCAGATTCTTATGAAAATTCCTCTTTGCCATGGTCAATCGAGATCAGTTTTGTGATCTGATTTAGACGTATGGAAGCAACATAGGAAGAAACTCTAGGAATATATCATTGATTTGCTTTTAGTTACACGAAGGCACCCGGGGAGGTGCATCAACTCTTCATATATTAACTCTTGAGCATACTTATGGTAGCATTCATCCACAAACTCATACACATTGAGTCTTGCCATATTCATAACAACACACGCATGTGCATAAGGAATTCCAACAATCAGCCATTGTTTGCATGTACATTCACCTCTCATTATATTCATAATAACATTTCTCTCACTGCCTTTGGCTTCATATTCATGTTGTGAACATTGCATGATAGCCATCCCCAATGCTCTAGCAAAATTTTCTTGAATTTTAGTTTCAATTTGACCATTAACTGGAGTGTCCCATGTGCTAATACAACTCTTATTCCCTACAAATAGTTCGGTCAGTTTCACTTGATATTCATCAATAAACTGCATTATAGGTGTGCGCGCCTAAAATTGATCACACGAAGAGGCGTGTGCAAGGAATGCGTGCCTCGAGACATTCGAAGTCGCCATTGCCTGAGAGGTGCAGGCAGACACAAAGGGTGCTTATTCAGGCCTAATATTTCTGGTCTGTGGCTTATTAGAGATTCGGGCAAGTTCTCGGTTACGTCCGGGGAAGTCCGAAGACACCCCGGCCTGCTCCGTCAGTCTAACGAGTCCCTCGGGTCTCCCTGGTTTTGAGTCAACTATCTCACCCTTAGTTCCTATTCCAGCATGCATTTTGTTTGGTCTGATAGGGGGCCTTTGAAGGTATAAGTCCCTTTTATTCATTTTTACCTTTTTAGCCATTTAAGTGAAGTGGGTCGAATATGGCCCTATTGAAAGGCCCATTGGAATCCAAGTTGGGCTTGAGCCCATGGCTCAGTTCGAGTTATTGGGTAACCCTTATTGGATTTTGGTGGTTTTGGTTTAAAAGTTAATTAAAAACATGATAATTAAGTTGGTTAAAGTTTTTAGGGCCCAATGGGCTTGGACTTGGCCCATGAACAATTAATTAAGTGGCCTTGGGCCCGTTTTTTGAAAACAGGCTTTGTTTGGACCGAACTGGATGTGGGCACCGTTAGAGGGCCCATGAAGCCTTTGTGGGCCCACAGTCTCTAAAGTAGGCTTGGAATGATCCAGGGGCCCAATGGATTCGGGTTATATCAATACGGGTCGGATTGGGTCCAACCGGGTCAAGGAAATTAATTTTTTGATTAATTACAAAATTAAACCGCATGTACAATGCGGTCTGGACTAAATTGCAGAACTAATGCGGTTCAGGCCTAACTGCATATGAAATGCGATCAAGCTCGAACCACATTGAGTATGCGGTTCGGCCCGATTTTCTCAAATGGCCGCGATGCCCGGTATGCCTAGTTCATCCGCTTCCTCTTGCCGTCTGCTTGTTTCTATTGGGGTTCCTTAGCACCTTCACGGTAATGCAAATGCCATTTTCTCAACCAAACTTCCCTTTGGCTTACCACCCTTTCCTCCCCTTGTTCTTTATTTTGTTGTTCTTTGAATGGGAACCATGAGAGAAGCTAGAGACTCTTCTCAATTCTTGAAATCAAAACCAAGAATCTGCTCCAATGATTCCTCCCTCCTGATACCTTCACAATAGCACCTGCTTTTCCCATAAATAGGGACTAGGTTAAGTCCTTAAGACCACAATCAATCTCCACGTTTTACGGCCACCAACTTGTTTAACATAAGGCGATAACATGCACTTGTCCAAGAAGGGATGCGGCTAATGAGAAGACAGACCCTCCCTTAATTGAATAGTAGACCAAAAATGAGAGAAAAGACAAAGTGATCTACATAAATCATTCCATACTAGACCATGGCCCTCCTCCTCCCATTTTTCATCATATGGGGAGTCCCCCTTTACCATAGGGACTCACTAACCATGCACAAAGAGAGTCAGATGGGTTAGAAAAGATATGGCAAAAGTAAAATATAGAAAGAACTCAAGAGGAAAGTTGTCAAAGTAATCTGATTTTCATATATGTTAAATACAAAGTGGGGAGAAGGCTCACCTTGCTATTACTTTCCTGTTTTGAGGTGCTGAAGTTCTCCTATTGATGTGGACAGCACTTCAGCTCTCCTTTCAATTTCGAAAGAGACTCCTCCTATGTCTCCAGGTGATTCAAAGTAGTGATAAGTGATGGTTCGAAAGGCAAAATGGGCAATAGAACAAAGTGTGGAGGTGGGAGAGCAATGGAGGGGCTTGCTAGTCGTGGGATAAGGTGGGGATGAAGTGGAGAAGAGAGTGGGGGGACCAACCTTTAACAATGGGGGCTGGGGCCCCCTTTTATAGACAATTTTTCCGTGACTGCATTTCAAATGCAGTCATGCCTTGACTGCATTTCAAATGCGGTCGACCGCCCATATGTGAAAATCCGCGCGAATCTGCCAACTGTCGCCAGTTGGTGATACGTGGCAGGCTTCTAGAAGATCAGAACCGCATTTGAAGTGCGGTCAAGGTACGTCCACATTCAAAGTGCAGTCGCGCATGTTTTTTAAATGCTGGATTTGAAATCCTTTATCCAATTTGCTTTTGAGTGAAGATTTGTTCCGATTTTATGAATATTTTATTACAAAAATCAAGATTTTTTATTAAAATATTATTTAAAAAATCAAGATATCTTCATAAAATAATTATTTTATTTCCGATATTTATTTATTCTACCTTTTGCTGCTGTTTTGCCACACGTGGGCAGTTTTTTTTAAACTTTGACCGGCCATGACTTTTTCGTCCGATGTCCGATTTTAGCAAACTCAGTAGCATTGGAATCAGCTAGGAATTTCCTATCCACTGAGCTAAAGTTTGGTAGCAAATCCAGGCTTTTTAGCATAAAGTGCAAAATTGCTCCCCGGAATGCAATTTTGCTCATATCTTGCTCTCCGGGACCTCGATTCCAGTAAACTTAGTTGCGTTGGAATTGTGTCGAGACCCCCTATCCAATGGGATCAAGTTAGGCAACTGAATCGAGCTTGGGCAAAAAGTCAATTTCTGCTCGCTACAAATTTGATCAGCTCATAACTTCCTCATCCGGACTCCTATTTGCACAAACTCAATTGCGTTAGAATCGTGTCGGAATTCTCTTTTCAATGAGGGGAAGTTTGATGGTCAATTTTAATTGGATAAAAAGTCAACTTTTTGACCCCTCTGGGCTTGACTTTTGAATGACTTTTTTATTTTCTGCATTTTTTGGGGTGCAAAAATCAGGTGTCTACAATAGGCAATTTTCTTTCTTCTACCATCCAAGCATTGAATGACTCTGCTAAATTAGAATTTAACTTATCCCATCACTTCCTAGGGAACAATGAATTTGCCCAGTGTTCCAATCCATTTCACTTCACCCAATTAAACAGTTTAGGTGCATATGTCTTCATGGTCTCCATTGCCATCTCATAGTCCCTTAAGATCCTTGCATAGGCAATATTATCCAATAATTGTAATGCAAATTTATTTCCCTCACCAAAATGAAAAGAATTGATGAATTTACTAAAGTTTTCATACAAATGGTGAAGGCAATGAGAATGGTTCCTAATCCCAAAAGTGGCACTTACTGCAATGATGATCCTTTTATTCCTATCACTTACAATCACTATATCTTCCTTGCCACCTACAGCTGATTTAAGTTGTTCTAGAAAACCACATCCAATCCTCATTATTCTCGCTACTAACAATTGAAAAGCTAACTGGGAACATGCCATCATCAGCATCAAGTGCTGTTGCAGAAAGCAAAGTGTCCTGGTATGGTCTACTAAGATGACTTCTATCAATGAAGAGGGTTTTACAACCAACATAAAATCCCCTTAGGGAACAAGAGTATGCAATAAACAATTGCTTAAATTTTCCATCTTCCTTGCTGTCCAACATGCCATTATACCAAGATTCGGCTCTTGCATCCATTCACATATCTATGGAATGAACTTTTAAGAAACCTCTACAGTGCCATCTATCTTCTGTTTCGCCTTTTCCTTACTCCTCCAAGATTAATGATATGTCAGTGGCATGGCATGATGATGATTAAAGTCCTTGCAAATTTGTTGTGCCAAGTAACTTGGATTGATCCTTTCTATCTTTTCAATCACGCTTACAATCCACTTTACAGCTTCAACAAACTCAACATATTGCATATTGTCATTTATAACTAGCCCTTTTGTAAATCCCCCCATCATACACCACAGACCTATTTTCTTTGATAGTTGGTTCTCCTCCAAGTGACAAAAAACGAAATAGACCCTTATCTAAATGTGGTGTTGGCATTATGCACTTTAGAAATTCTGTCCAAAGCATAAAAGAAAAATTTTATTTGCTGATTACCAATAAAAGAAAATATGACTGCAATGTATCGTATACCATAAAATCCTTAAAAACTGAAATCAAAATTTAAAGCTATAATGAAGGAGTACATGTATCATTCATACCATAGAACAAAATTAATTAACCTAGGATTTAATAGGCATTATCATTAACAAAAAAAAAAGAACACAAATGAGGTAAACTATTCAATATCAAACATTTAACAGACAGCAGAAAAATTTCACATTCTCACAACTTAGATAAAGACAATTGGGTAAACTATTCAATACCAAACGTTTCACAACATTTTGCCAATGAGAATGGTGAAGACTATTAGGTAAACAATTCAATAGCATCATCCACAAAGGTGCAATTTGGATTTGGTGAACAGGGAATCACAACATATACGTTTTTGACACAATGTGCAGAACTGATGCAAAATGTACGAATGCGACGCAAAATAAACATTGGATTTAACAAGCATTATTATTGAAGAACAATACAAATATAATAGGCGTTAACATGCCAAAAAATTCCAATTCTCTCATCTCAGACAAAGACAATCAAGTCTAGTAATCAGTATCAAATGTTTCAAGAAATTTAGGCAATGGGAATAGAAAAGAGTAACCACATAAACAATTCAATAGCATCACCCACAATTAAAAACCAATATACTAGCTTATATTCATTTCCACAAATAGGTAATCAAAACACAGGGATCCTATGCAGTGTGCAAATCCGATGCAAAAGCCTAAGACAACGACAAAGGGCAAAGACAAAATTAGAACACATCTATCCAACGCAATGTGCAACCTCGATGCAAAGAGCAAACCTAATTTAAATAATGTTGAAAACCAATTTACCTGATTCTATTCGTTTTTGCAAAGAGGTAAGGAATATAGTGACTAGAGGAAATGTGCAAATCCGACACAAAGAGGTAAGCCAATGGCACAGAGGGTAAAGGAACACAATGATCACTAAAAGAAGGGTGGGCAATGTGCAAATCCGACACAAAGAGGTAAGCCAATGGCAAGAGAGGGTAAAGGAACACAATGATCACTAAAAGAAGGGTGGGCAAGGAGGGTGGATTTTTACCGACGGTTATAGGCTTTTTAAAAACCACCGGCAAAAGTCGACCCTTGTCGCGGTCTGTCTTTTCTTCCGCTGGATCCCTTGATCTTTTTTGTTTCGCCTATTTTCTTCCGCTGGATTCCTTCATTCTTCCGGTTTCGCGTCTTTTCTTCATCCGCTGGCCTGCACCTGATATCTTTGAGGTCACTCCATTAAAACGTCCCTCTTTCTTCTGAATAGGATCGACAACCACTTTCCTTCCACCAAACCTTCTGTTCACAGCAGTAGCGGCAGCCAGGACATTGTTAAAGAATTCCTGGAAGCACATAGGGGAACAGCTTTCTGAAACGACAATCGATCTCTTCGTTTTTTTTCTTCCACCAAAACTTCGATCGATCCACCACCATTTTCCTTCCACCAAACCTTCAATCGATCGTTTCGTTTTTTTTCCCTTTCGTTTTTTCTCCTTTCCTGGATCCACCACCATTTTCCTTCCACCAAACCTTCGATCGATCTCTTCGTTTTTTTCCCTTTCGTTTTTTCTCCTTTCCTTCCGCTGGGGCGCTGGGTTCTCTTCGTTTTGGGGTTCCACTGCTAGGGTTTCACTTTCCTTCCGCTGGGTTGCTCGCTTGAGATTTTTGGCGCCCTCGATCGTTCTGCTCACCACTGCCGTTGCGTCCCGCTCGTTTGCTCCATTGCTAACTAATTCAACATTTCTTTTGTTTCCTGCGACAAAGGGGAGACGGCGACGAGGAGCGCGATCAGGTACGGCCACATCTTCCCCTTCTTCTTGTTTATTTTTTGTTTGATTTATTGGGGAAATTTGGTGCGTTTTTTTCCCCTTCTTGTTTGGTTTATTGGGGAAACTCGGTGCGTTCTTTGTTGGATGAGTTTCTGGATCGAGTGGCAAGGCGACATTCTCGTCTTGCTGCAATTTTATGCTTTTATTGAATTATTTATATCAATTTGTTTATTTGATTTCTCGTCTGTTGAGCTTGGAAAACCTAGCAGTCAAAAGCAGATGGGAACTCTGGTTGTGCGACAACGACGACGAAACAAACCCTACAGTATTGTTACTGCAGTCCATATTAGTTTAACCATTCCCATCTGAGATCGCGTCGTCTTTCCAATCTGTTTTACTACAATGAAGATTATCTTCTTTCTGTCTTAACTTGTATTGGAGCTATCACTGTGACAAATGACTAAGATGTTCAAATATTGCAATCATGTTAGAATTACAATTTTTTAGAATTACAATTTTTGTTTCTTTAAGAATTCATTAACTAGTCTTCAATCTCACCTGCTAGTTGAGCTTTTAGGACAACACACAGAATGGGAAAACCCACCAATTTCATCGTAGACTTTTTACCCTTTTCAGCAAATGCAAAGAGGCCACAAGGTGGTTAAGGTCTTGCTGATTGGAAGAACCCTATTCTTATTTCCCAAGAAAACACAAAAGCCAACAATAGTGAACAACCTTAATTTCTTTGCGAATTAATTACTGAGTTCTCCTGATTCAACCCAAAAGACACATAGAAAGAAAGAACAGCAAAGAACGAAAGCATCTTAGGTTATCTGTTGGGAGACTATAACATATAATTAGTACACCTGTAAACCTGTTTTTTTATTTCCAAAGAAATTTCCTCGTTAAGGTATAGTTTACTATATTTTATAAGGCTAGAGGTGACCTAATCTACTCGCACACAAGGCACTTAACTTATATTTTTTAATCAAACAGTTGGTCTTGACGTCTGTTGGTTTAATTAATTCGAAGATCATTGCTTCTGCTTAGATTATTCGCAAAACACATGCCTTCAAATTCAAAGATGGTTTATCTAAGGCTCTTTCATAAATGCTTGAGACCCCTTTTCTTAAGCCATGCACAAGGTCTTTCTTGCATGTAGATACCAATTTAAAACATTTTTTATTGTTATATATTGCCATGTTTATTCGTCGCCCAACACATGTCTATGTAACATATGGTTTATATATGTTCTTTTCATGTGGCCATGTACGTAGGTAAATGTATTTGTTGTCTCCTTTGCTTGATCAAATAGCCCCAAATAAACTTTAATTAAAGAGACAGTTTGTGTTTCTTTTTTCTTTTACTTTTAAGCCCAAACCTGATGGAATTCAATTCATTGCAGAGAAATAATTTAAAGGCTAGACATTCTAGACGGCAATCTAGGCTTCAATCCATGTTTATTATTTGGGGTTAAATTATGCAATATTATATGTTTACAGAACCACTTCACATGACTTAAAGCTAACTCCATCCAACCTCCACATATTATTTTTAGTGATCTAGGTGGTGTCACTTGGGAGTATATGACAGGCTTCTATTGGGTCATTTCTTGCTATTGCTTAACATGCTTTGAACATATCCCTAAAGGGAATCAACTTGAAAACTAAGTCATATTTAGCTATCTTTCATCCTTTAGGATCCTTCCAAAGTATGGTTATAAAAAGGAAAGCAAAAGATAGGTTAATAAGTTAATAGGGTTTGTATTATGATAGGATCATGTCTGAAATGATCTTGTACTAAATGTATATTATATAGGTCCATTAGTTGGATTTCCTTAGATAAAAACAAACTGGTGGGCCATATTAGGGATTTGGGAAATATTCAATGTTAACGTCGGCATCCCTTCAATCAACAACAAATAAAGCATGATTAAGGCTTCTTAAAAGATTGTATTTTTATATTAGATGGTGGAAACCATTACAGCAAGGAAATATCATTTATAACAAGACAGTTGGTGACTGAATTTAATTACAAGTCTTTGAAAGGGGTGATTAAGATAATTCTGTGATCCCCACATGAAACTCTAATTGAGAGAGGACTTTTTCATCTTTCATGTGGTGTGTCTATGCCCTAGAGTCGCATATGTGGACTCAAGACATGACCCATTTGTATTTGTTTCAAAGTGAGGACCTTCACATGTATCCTCCTCCATGAAGGTAGAGTTCCATGTGCTTCAATTCAATCCCTCTTAAGAGAGCCCTTACCCTAGAGTTGTGGCCTTAAAACTGAACCCCATCTCTCTTGTTTAGAATATTTCCTTAGAATTGGTTGTGCTTGGGTCCTACACAAATTACCTCAATGATATAAAGCCCTTAATTAGAAGGAAAGGGCAGTCACAACCGAAATGAGACGAGTAGGACTTAAGCTAGCTACCAGTCTCTCAACCAATTAAATTATGAACATTGACACTCATATAAGATAAGAAGGTCACCTCAATGCTTTTTCTTTTTTGAGGGAGGCCAAGTCCTTGAACCCCCAGGGCGGCTGATATTGGCCCACCCAACTTTGTTTATAACCCCAAAGTATGAGAAAGACGCAAAAGGCAAACTCATTGGATCCCCACAAGAAGCCAAACAAGGTGGTAGGTTTGCCAACACTTCTCTTTAACTTATGAAAATCCTAGTTTTAGGGGTACATCAATAGTTTTGACTTTAATGATCATCTATGAGCACAAATCACTAATGGATGAATCCTACCTTACCTACAGGGAATAAACATGACTGAACAGCTTCTATTGTAGATTACTTACTGCCTGCAATTTCTTACCCTCATTTGAGTTCTTTGAAGTTTGAATGAAGAAAGAGTAGCAGCTGTAAGTTCTTGCAAGCATTCATATAACTTGTGTTTTTTCCAAATATTTCCTCATCTTTGTTTAGTTAAAAATTTGTTTTGATTAATTCGTCCGCACTTAGGTAACCAACTTGACAGCCAAGATGCACCTTCTTGTCTTTAAATAACTAGTGCCAATTCTGAATGTTTATCATCTCTCTTTTGACAATCTGAAGTTTGTTAGGTAAAAATAGAAGAAAAAACTGAATGACGTATGGGATTGCAGCAAAATATGATTCCGAACCATAAGGGAAATATTGGGAACTACAATATGAATTCAAATAGTCCAATGATTCTGTCCTATGCATGTGCACCATCTGACTATCTCATAACTTGAGATAGTCAAAATTGATTTCCATATACATGTCTTATTTACAATTTCAAATATCTTTTTGGCTTTATTCCAAGGAGGTCTACCATTAAGGCAATCTTCTTAGACAATTAGTAGAGAAGTTCAGAGAGAAGAATAGACCCCTTCATTTTGGTTTTCCTTAACTTAAAAAAAGCATAGATAAAGTCCCATGGGAGTTGATTTGTTTGTTTTGGACAAAAAAGGAGTACGAATAAGGTATATTGAAGTTGTTAAAAGTTATGAATGAGGGAGTGTTAATTAGTTTAAAAGTAGTGGGTAACAAGAGAAATGGGTTTCCAGCAATTTTTGGGGTGACACTAAGTGTCAGTTTTGAGCCATGATTTCTTTGCTTTAATTATGTATGTATAAACTAGCAATATACAAGAAAAGGTGGTTTAGTGTATATTATTTGTAAATGATGTGGTTTGATTAGATTAAACTAGGGCGGGGAGTAAAGTTTGGAGTTATAGATGGATACTTTTTGTTTGGGGGGGGGGAGGCGAACCCAAAATAAGACCAAGTATACAAAATGTAACTTCAGTATAAATAATGGCAGAGGTGAAGCAAAAGCAAAAATTAAAAACCAACGGACTAACAGTAATCAATTTTGTTACCTTGGGTCATTCATTCACAAGGAGAGAAATATTCCTAAGGATGTTACACGCAAAATTAGAGCTAGATAGCTTAAGTGGAGAGGTGCATTGAAAGTGGAATGTTAATCTGTGTCCCACTTAAACTATAGGGAACTTTGGTAAGATAGTCACTATGCTTGCTTTGATATATGGCTAGTATGTTTGGCAACAAAAAGCAGCATATGCATATAATGAGTGTTGATGTGGATGTTGAAGTAGATGTGTGAGAAGATTGGGAACGATAATCAATGAACATATTTGGGAGCAGTTAGGTGACATGCAAATAAGTGAGAAGATTAGTAGAGTAGGTTAAGATGGTTGGGCATGTAAAATGAAGACATAGATATGCATTGAAAAAACATGAGAACTCAACGAAATCTGAGGAGTCCAAACCAGGTGAGTCTTTGAAACCATTGTTTCTGTGCCTCCTCCTGGCGACTCCGTTTGGGTATTCATTTTCAGATTTGTGCTCTCCTCCTAGCGCACCTTTTCAATGGGAGGTATTCATTTCGATATTTTTGTTCTTCTACATTTGGGATTTCTGTTTTGCTTGAAGAAATCGAGTGTATTTTTTTTGTTTTTTAGAATTTGGGGATTTCTCCTGTACTTGGATTTATGTTCTTCTTCGTTTGGGGATTCCTGCTATACTTTGAGAAATCGATTTGATGTGGTATTGATTTCCAGTTATTTGGGTATTCATTTTCAGATTTGTGCTCTTCTTCATTTGAGCATTGCTCTAATACTTTCAGAAAGAGAGTGGAGTTTCTTGGTATTTCAATTTCAGAAATTGACTGGAAAGAGGAGATCCGGGCAGGTATGGATTTTTGCTTTTTTCTTCTTCTTTCACAAATGAATAAAATATATGGAATTTGGGTTATTTTTCGATATTTTGTTTTACGGTTATGACTATGTTTTGCTTCTTACTTGGTAATTTTTTTTTGAAACGGTATTTTCTCTGCATAGTTGCAGTAGGAAAAAAAATTAGTTTACCATCATTTTTCTCTTTTTCTGTTTTAATTGATTGTGTTTGTTTGCTTTGGTAGATTTGGTTTTGCAGTTATGAGAATGGGTGTTACTTCTTAATTACTATTTTTTGTTTAATCTTCTTTTTTTAACTCTCTAATAATCGAAGCTTTGCTGTAGGGAAATCATATCTGTACAGAGAAAGAAGATGTTAGGGACAGTTTAGAAAAATAAAATAATTATATCAATAAATTTCTGTTACTAGATTACTCCAATTAAACAGAAATAGAATCAGAGATCCAGTTTTAAGGTAAAATAATAATGTAAATGGCCCAAAGAAATTGAACTGTGATCATTTCATCCTGAACTTCAACTTAAAAGACAGAAAAGACTGAGAACATCAAACCAATTCCCATCATTAAAAGTCAAAAAATTCACCTACTAGGATGCATTGTTGGAGCAGATAAATGAAAGAAATATGAGTGTTCATTACATAATTCCTAGAAGGCAAGTGCATTTAAGGCACACTTTTTGAATACACATTTGTAATGAAAAAACTGATGCTTATGCCTCCAGAGCATATGACAATGAAGAAAGGATGTCACAAGGAAAAAGTGAAAAAAATCAACTTAACAAGTTATGTTGATGAACAAATGATCTAAATGAAGAATCTTCCGACAAATAGCTTTCGTTTATTTCATAACTCTACTGGGAGTAACTTCATAATCCAAGATTCTCAATTTAAACATGGAACCAAGGTTCATCATAGCTGTTTTGCCAGCATGCCACTTGGGATCTGGCGTGATGTTGCCTGTTTTTTTATTTTTCATGCCATCGCGCCAAGAAATCTTGTAAAATTAGAGAGAGAGAGAGAGAGAGCAAAAAGATAGTTAAAAGAAAAAAGAAAGAAAAAAATTTAAAATTTTTTCCCTATATCTAATTATTATTTAGCAAAATATGTGATAAAATGATGCCTTAAATTAGGAACTAAAAGAAGATTAAAAAATGGGAACTAAAAGAAGATTAAAAAAAATTTAAGATTATACACATTTATGAGACTTTTTATAACTATTCTTTTAAATATGCACTTAAAATAATGTTTAGAATCTGAATTTAATTAGGAGACTCATGGGAGGTAAATTTAAAAAATTGGATTATATGCGTTTAGATATTGTTCTTTGAGGAATTATTCTTTTTTATGGGACTTCTTGTAACTATTCTTTTAAATATGCACTTAAAATATTGTTCTTTAACATATGTGCTTAATTTTTATATGCCTTTAGGCTCTGTTTGTTTCACCGGAAAAAATTTTCCGGAAGAAAATTTTCCAAGAAAAAATTTTCCGGAAGAAAATTTTCCAAGTGTTTGGATGTAACATGGAAAATGTTTTAGAATTTTATTTTTTTTCTTTTCTTATACAAATGCAACTAAAAACACCTCCCCTAGGAACTAAAGTGGCTTGAGCACTTACTTTCCATGCAAATTTTAAATCCTTTGCTTCCATAACGTTTCTACCCTCTTATAAAAACAACTCTTATCTAGCTCCAGCAAGTTGGATATGCGATGATAATGGTATTATCATCCATGATACATAAGATGGATGGCATATTTGAACCGCATACCATTGTTATCTTGTTAAAAGGTGGTAGTAGCATAAGAACCTTCAAAGTGAACCAATACAAGTAAAAGAAATTGCCAACTAATTACATGTGGACTCTTCTCAACAAAAGAGATAGTCTTTATCGGAGTAAACACTAATAAACTGCAAAAAATAAGAACCAACCATTCTAAACAAAAGACACAAGTCTCAAAGCATATAAGAGCTAGACCTTCTATGAAGAAAATAAAAGATAGCAAAGCTCACAAAAGAAGTTAATGCACACAACCCCCACCAATACATACAAAACTTTCAGTTCCTGAATATGAACATTACAGATGATACATGAATGCCTACAATCACAAGAAGCTTCTTAACCCTTCCTCATTCATATTGTTCTTTTCAATAAAATTATTTACAGAAAACAGCAGGCAATTATGCTACAGAATCAAAGATATTCGCAATTGTGTTCACAAAAAGGGAACACCAACAACAACCTTTGAATACAATACCCAGCAACTCTTAAGTACCCCGTTTACATACCTCATGTTTGGAAGACAACTTGCACATCTTACAAAAAATAAAATAAAAAGAAAATAAATAAAAGATCACAAGTCTTGGATGTACAATCATTGCGGTAGCAATCTGCAAGTCGGGCAATACCACTTTCCTTTGAAAGAAAGGGTGTTTGCGCTTTATCCTGTTAGATGTCATGTATAAAGACCCAAATCAAAGGTCTTGTTAACCAGCAATTTTGGATTGGTTGTCGCGTAGGAAAGAGCATCCACTGGATTCGCAGACTTAGGGTGCGTTTAGGTTGTTTATTAAAATGCTTAAATCCTCTTATAGTTTATTAAAGTATTTTTTTTTTTAAAATTAATGAAGTGTTTGATTATGTGAAATGGGTACCCGTGAGTAGTGGAGGAAGGGACCCGTACGGAGGGTACCCGTGAGTAGGGGAGGAAGGGACCCGTACGGAACTCGTAGCTTCTTCTTCATCTATTACGATAAGCTCTTTTCGTATCTCGATCGAGCTCAACGCGAAAAATTCTCTGCGAAAACTCTTCCTTAGCAACTGTCGCTCTTCTTCCTCAATGAGAACTATTTCTCCGGCGACTTCTCCGGCTCAAATCTCTCCGGCCTCGCCAGTCTCAAATCGTTCTTCCTCAACGAGATTTTTGAAAAAATCTCGCGTCTCTTCGGAAGCAACACATATAGTCACATTCTGGCGTTGCTTCTCAAACAGTGTCATTTTACTGTTTCTCTGATAACTGTTTCTCTCACGTTGCATCGTTCTTAGATTTGTTGCCTAGGGTTTTGAATTTTTGGATTTTCTCTCTTATTTCTCTTTGTACTCGATCACCACTATAGATTGCCGTGTGGTCTCTATATGCCAAACATATCTTTTTGACCGAAGGGAGCATCAACATCAAGGATTTGGTTTGCCTCAATCGGTTGCCTAGTCGTAAGTGCAATGCGTTGAACTTCATGTTTCTTTTATTTTACTTCTACTCGTATTGGGGGGTTTATCTTGATTTGTTTCTGTTTTTCTGCAAATGCTTGGTTTATGAATTGCCTTGTAGATGTTCAATGGGTTGTTCAAGAGAGTGAGCAGCTGCAAAAACTGTTATGCACCACTTGATTTTATTTGATGTGGTTGTCACTTGTCAGTGCATTGTATATGTTTGATGAGTTGTGTGAAAGAGCAAATAGCTAACAAAATATGATGGGTATTTTACTAATAAGTTATTATCATTTAAGAATGGTGCTTGCTTAGGTTTTGGATTCAAATCATATACTGCCCTTCCCATAAGAAGGAGCCATACCAAACGAGAAAATGCCACATAGGACTGACCTTTGACCCACTAACAATTTTATCAAAATTGTGATTTCTGGCTAATCTTGTCTGTGTGTGTGTCAGCAGTTCAGTCTTATGTGGCATTCCTTTTGGTAAATAAGAAGAGAATTTTTGGTAAATTCTTTTCTTGTTTTATTCAAATGTACAGAGACAGGGTTCTGTTGCCATTAGAGGCCAAGAGTGAATTGAATCTAGCAAATGATTTGGGTCAAATCAATCACTTCTTGTCGGAAGCCTCTCCCATGGTTAAATACTCCCTCTTTGTTGTATTCTTTCTACTGTCTTTGGTAAATTATTTTCTTGTTTTATTCAAATATACAGAGACAGGGTTCTGCTGCCATTAAAGGCCAAGAGTGAATTGAATCTAACAAATGAACAAGCCTTCTAATTAAAAAAACCATAAAACAATTGTGTTCATCGGGTGTATTGATTAAATAATTGTAGCCTAATAATGAACAAGCCTTCTGATTAAAGTTTTAGAAGACAAGCAAACAATGTATGTGGGGAACGTTCGGTACATCATGACCCCTTTTTCTAATCAATCATTTCAAGCATTGCCAAGGAGTGGGGTCTATTTGTTTAGTGTAAACTTATTTTTCTCAAATCCATTTTTATGATGGCGAGCAACAATTCTTTCCATTTTTTTAGCTTGAACCCCAATAGACAAGACGGGAAACTTCTCAGCTTTGCTCTTTGAAAGTTAAAGAATGTCCTAATATGCTTTTGTTTTCTTAAAGCCAACCCCAAATGATTGTAATTATCTTATTGCTATTTGATGGCAGAATCTAGTTCAAAATCTTTTTTGGATTCTAATATATGATGCAAGAAGTATATTGTCTCTTTGTCACAAGGGATTAAGCTCAAGTTTTTCATAGTGTAGCCAGTTCATGTATTCACTTCAGAATTCATAAATCCTCAGTTTTATTCTTTAGAAATCATCAAACAGTGTAGGGATATTTCATCAAAAATAAGTTGTTACATGCCCATGTTGATCAACATATTCAGACACTCTATTATAGATGATTTGGATTCACTTTATCTGTTTCTAGTAGTAGGCCTATTTGTTATTAGATGGCATTAATTTCGGATTAATGGCATTGTGGCATTTGTTATATTACTTGAAAGTTCATCTCTTATAGAAGAACTTTCAAGTACAATCACTTAACAGACTTCCTTTTTATTAGTTTGGATTTTATTTGACTCTATGGAAAAGCTGAAGTTTTCCAAAATCATATGAAAAAGCTGAAATTGTCCAACATGGGAAACTCTAACCGGAAAGATACATCGCAAGGCTTGTCGGCGACAAATAAACTGTGGTAAGTAGGAATTAGATTGGTGAAGCGTGGCTATAGTTCGCCAGTTTCAGAGAAAAAGATCCTTTTTGAATTTTGGTGTGTTGCTCTCTGTGTCTCAACGACAGAGAGCATTCCATTTTATATAATAGATTACAATGAATCAGTTATACAAGGAAATACAAAATTATCTTCTATTGTTAGGGATTGCTATGGGTTCCCTAAAATCAAGGGATTGACTTGTATCTGCACCATTATCTCCTGCTATCAAGGGAGGCAATCGTGGAGTCCAATTTGTAAAGGATTCTGCCACACTAACTTTGGCAGTTTCCTTAGCTTTGATAGATTCCTTATTACAGAACGACCTAACCTGAGGCTTGTAGGCGATAAATGAATTGTGGTGAGCAGGATTTATCTTGGTGAAGCGTGGCTACAATTCATCGGATTCGGAATGTCCAAACATGCCACGCATAGTCTTCCAATCAATTTAATATGTAGCAGAACGTGTAGTGGAGGATCTGCTCCCGTTGATGGTAGATCTGATAAGCTCATCCCTGATTTCAATATATGGAGGATTTTAATTGGTAGCCTTGTTGCTTGCTTTTACGACATCATTTTATAGATGATTGTCCTTTGGATAAGTAAAAATTGCTATGGAAAAGCAAATTTGAATATAAATATTTTTAGTTTGATCTAATCTTTGCTTTTAATAAGTTTCGTAGGCTATGTTTCATGACCTTTTTGACCATATATTCACTGAAACGTAGTTGAACGATATAAGAGCTTCAATTATCCTATTGGTTGCTTTGAGTTTTGGAAAGGAATATAAACTAGATTTTAGAAATTATTCATTTTGATATTTAAAACCCAATGCCTTTCACTTCTGCATGCATCCTCAATACAGTATGACTCGTTTGATGGTTTCCATTAGATCTTTCAGTGTAGAGTTTTATTCTATTGATTAGTTCATTTCAATTTATATAGGGTGGCACACATGTCATATGGATAATGAACAAAAATTAAAAGTATTATTTTATGATTTATATGTGTACATGATTCTAAACAATACATGTTTACAATAGAATCATCCTCTTACTAGTGTCTCATTTACCAGGAGGCACTTTTCCACTCAACCGGTAGTAGATTTCTAGAGGATCTTTACCATTCAACCAGAGCTCTCCTTTGCTAGGAGTACTTGCCAACTCAACTGGTGGTTTATTCTACTGGGAGGCACAAATCCATTTAATCAGTAGTTTACTCTTACCACAAGGCACTCATCCATTCAACCAGTGAGTTACTCATAACCCCAATAATAGAATTTTTAAGCAACCCATAATGGCTTAAAATTTCATTAAGTATACTTAAATAAAGGTGTGGAAGTTTCCAAGAAAAATTCAGAACATATTCCAAGATGTGTGTCTCAGACAGTATTCTTTGTTTTATGGAATTAAAGACACCATGGTATAATCATACTCCAAAAGAACGATTTATGTTTTTTCTTGCTCAAACAATGCCGACCTAGCTAAAACCTGTCTATTCACCCAACCTCAGATTTACCATATTTGTAATCAACACTGAAGTATATTATGCATGAATAGAATATCATTTCGCCCAACGCAAGGTTTCAATACAAATAAAGTATAGCATATCCTCATCCTTTGATGGGACATCACAAATCAAGAGCCCAAAAGAAAGTCTTATGTTAGGTTAATACATGTGAGACCAAACAGAATAAGAAACATAACATGCTCAATGATCAAATTTCCACATCTGTTTCTGTTTTCATAAAAATCAGTCTAAAACTGCTTAAGTCGTGCTCATTTCCATGTATGCATATTAATTGGATGAAAATAATTGATTTTTATGAACTTTAACCCGTTAATAGCAGAAATAGTTTCAATACAGGTGAGTAATCAACTGTCCTATTTAGGCAACTGACTATAAAAAAAAGATAGATATAAGATTAAAACTTGAACAGTAGAAAAGAGAAGGAAGACTAAGAAAAAGATTTTAAATCAGTCCATTATAACAAATCTTTAATGCCCCCATTGTATTGCTACCCAATCCAAGAAAACATCATCAATTTCTATGAACAAGCTGCCCAAAACAGGAACACAAAAGTACTTCACTGGCATACCAATTAAGTATAAATGATGCATTCACAAAATATACAAATACAAACTCACAGCGTATCGTTAAACTGCAAACACATGCACCGTACTAACTGCTGTTCACAGCATCACGTAACACCCGTAATCCACTAGTTTCCCATGTTCCCAACCATACACAATTCCTCTGCAAATATTCACATTCATCTTTTCCATTTCCACATGTTCACAATCTCATAACTCATCAAAATTTCAGAATCTCTACTATTCCTTTTAAATCACAAGAAAAGTGTAGAAAGTAGATGGAAACTTCCTCACCTCTAGCTTCTGAATTTTCTCTGCAGTTCCAGTAAACGCTGCACACAGCAGCTCTATCTGCTCGTTGGTGACAAAAATCTACTCACACCAACACCGTAAAAGAACAGAGATGAGCCGAAAGTTTAACAAACAACCCCTTTAGGTTCAGCCGATTTTATTTTGTTTTAGTTAAAAAAAAGGGTTTTTTCAATCGATTCAAGGCACTAGAAATATTACGCTAATTGATAGTGGCTGAAGTCGAATCATCCACCAAAATCTGAAGAAGAACCAACATACAGCTAAAACAAGGATGGGGTTCTCTTGTTTGGTTTAGAGAGTAAATAAACTTGTGGAGGACTGGAGATGGAACCTGAATGCAGATGAATATTACCGGAGGTTACAAGAATCGCCAGAAAATTTTGGGGAAAAATCGATTTACAGATGAAACGAGGTAATGAGATAATCGTTCAACAGATTCATGATGATGGATGCTTACCGAGGAACGTAAACAACTTCGCTGAAATCTCTTGTCAGCTGCAATGTTTGATGGCGATTGATATCACGTAGTCAGCTGAATTTTTTTTTTAAACAAGGTCCAAACTAAACAAATAAATTGCAAATAAGTAGTACTGAAATTTCAAAGTAATGGGAGTGAACATCAAATTTCTTGGATTTCCAATTAATTAGGCAAGCTCGACATTTAATAAAGAGAAAACCAGTGACATATGGGTTGTCAGATGGTAAGGTGAAACTGAAATTAGGCTCAATGAAAGGACTCAATATGTTTATGGAAAACAACCAACCAGCCACACAAAATAATATTGAAAATAATTTTAGAATCACAAGTTTATAATACCAAGAAACAAAACAACTTATCTTGGTCTCTAGTCCGCTGCTTTGCTCTGATTTCATGTTTTTGACGGTTGGTATCTAGTTGTAGTCGCTAAGTTGGAACAAAATCACTAAATGGTAACAACTGTAATCCAAAAATTACTAGGCAAGAACCGATTGACAATCGCGAAGAGGAAGGAGCAGTTGAAACAGCCAATTGTGTAGACACGATACTTGGTAAAGCTTTGGAAATAGGGGTTTCAGCTGCATTTAGTAAAAGGGTTGTGATTTTGCTGACATTGGAGGAACACCGGAATTTGGGGAAAATTCAGGGTGTTTGTAGATGCTCCGAGATCGTTGGAAGAAATGATGGTGGCTTGAAGATGACGACTTGACGCAACGATGGGTTTCTCTCTTACGGAAGAGAGAGAAAAATCTATATATATATATATATATATCCAGCAAAAAGAGATGAGGCTGCTGCGAAGTTTCAATTGTCGATGACGATGAAATATGTGAGAGAATGAGAGAAAGGTAGAGGTTCTTCTCGCGGAAGAGAGAGAACCAACGACAGGTGAGTTTTTTTTTTTTTTTTGGGCTTTGTCCCGATAGAGAACGCACACAAGAGAGAGCTTGTAATGGGGTTCTCTTTGCTGAAGTGACAATTGATGCTCTTGTGACGACGACGACGACGAAGGGTGGTTTTAGCTATTACGGACAGATGGCCAAATTGAAGTGGTCAATTGTAGTCTAGGAAATCTTTTGAGATGCCTAGTTGCAAATCACACTAGAAAATGGGCTCTGTTTCTTCCTACTACTCAATTTTCCTATAATAGCTTTGTCAATATGTCTATAGGTATGAGTCCATTTGATGTTGTTCATGGTTATAAGCCCATAAAACCTTTAGAGTTAAGGCTGATTTTCATAAGCATAATGTTGAATTTGAAGTAGGAGATTATGTCATGGTTCAAATTAGACATGAATAGTTTTCATCAGGATATGTTTGTAAGTTGCATGCTCATAGTGCTGGGCCTTTTAGAGTTTTGCAGCCTATGAGACCAAATGCTTATGTCATTGATATTCCATCTGATTATTGTATTAGCTCCACTTTTAATATAGAGGATCTTGTTGCATATAAAGGTCAAGTTGTTATTCTCGATGATCTTTTGGAAGAACCTTCCCATGATTGAAGTTCTATCATTAAACCTGAATCCCCACAACTATCCTTTCCACTAGCACATAAAGATTCTATTGATACTATTTTAGATGAGCAGATTGTTTTTATCAGGGAAGGAGAGATTCAAAGTTTTTTAGTTCGTTGGAAGGGATGACTGGAATCGAATTGTACATGGATTACCAGGGACACATTGCAGCAGCTTGACCTGAGTTATTGGAGCACTACTGGAGTCACCAGGAACTACACTTGTTAGAGTCTAAGTTTTTTCCACCCTGGGAGAGTTGGTGCGGACACCAGACATAGGCTACCAATTACACAAATGTATGGAGAAGACAGCTCATCCAATAACGTTGTGGCTAGATGGTCAGGATATTAGATAGGGAATTATTATTTGAATTTATTTAGCTATTACTTGGGTTGTTTTGTAATTTCAATTACTTTTGGGCTTTTCTTTTGTCTTTTTATTTTTTTATTTTTTTTATTTTTTTTATTTTTTTTATTTTTTTTATTTTTTTTATTTTTTTTATTTTTTTTATTTTTTTTATTTTTTTTATTTTTTTTATTTTTTTTATTTTTTTTTTATGAATTAGGTTTAGTTCTTAGGCTATAAAAGTCTAACTTTTGTATTAGAAAAGCAACTTGGTAAGTATTGACTAGTTGGTTGTTTTCTCTAGCACCTCTTCCTCTTCTTTGCTCTTCTTCTTCTTCTTTTTCTTTCTCCTCTACTTTCTGTCTCAGATTTATAGTTTGCTTCCTATTGCTGTTCTACATCAAAAGATATTCTAGTGTGCACAACAATAGGAAGCAAACTCAATCAGAAACAAAAAGTAGTGAAGACAGAAGAATAAGAGGAAGAGGAAAAGCCAAGAAAGGAAAGCAAAGGAGAGAGAGAGAGAGAGAGTGCGAGAGAGCGAACTAGGGTCTACACCGGAAGAGTGGAGTTACTGCGTGTGTGCTGAAGACGAAGATGAACAGAACCTACGACTGAGGAAGAAGATGAAGTGAACCGCAACTGGCAGAAGTTGGGGTACTAAAAATGATAAAAGATTGAGAAAACCCATGTTGAAAATGACGATTTATGCTGAAACAGAAAGAAAGAGTGATTGCCCATTGATTGTTGGAGATGACGATGGATGCTGAGATTCCTTTTCAACGAATTGTTCAAATCGTGTTCTGTGATGCTGTGAAGTTCTCTTGTGGAAGACGATAGGTGATGAAGATGAAATATTTGGCTTTTAGTCTTTTGTAAGTGATGCTCTCTTCCGATGGGATCGTTGATTGTTGATAGAAAACAATCTACTGTTTTCTAATACCAAATTTGATGTAGCACAGAAATAGGAAAGCAAATTGTCAATGAGAAATGAGAAACAGAAAGTAGAGAAGGAAGAAGAAGAGGAAGAGGAAAAGCCAAGAAGAAAGAAGAGCAAAGAAAAAGAGGAAGAGGTGTCAGAGGAAACAACCGTATATTCAATATTCATAAGTTGCTTTTGTAATACAAAAGTTAGGCTTTTATAGCCTAAGAACTAAATCTAGTTCATAAAACAAAAAATTAACAGAAAAGCCCAAAAGTAACTGAAATTACAAATCAACCTAAGTAATAGCTAAATAAACCCAAATAATAATTTTCTGTCTAATATCCTAATCATCTAGCCACAAACAACGTCATTGGATGAGTTGTCTTTAGACGTCGACGTCCATACACGTGTAATCGGTAGCCTATATCTGGTGTCCGCACCAATATTATTTTATCTATATTTTTGCACGCCTATATTGAAATTTTTGTTTGTCTTGGTCTTCTTGGATTAATATGTTTTTTATGTCTCCTTTTAAGAGGGAAAACATAGGACTAGGATTGCCAGATGTTATATACGAAATTACATTTATTTAGCTTATGTCTGAATTTAACTATTGTGTATTGTTATCCATGATGTCTGACCAGTCTAGGCTTAGCTGTCTTACTAGGTTTTTATCTGGACATTTTTCAGAAGCATCTCATCATTTTTTTAATGCAGAGTGTTTGGGTAGTATAATCACATCTTGGTACAAGACTAGAGGGAATACATACTTTATGCGTTATAAAATTTCTGACGAGAAATTTAGAAACACAATGGCCTTTGTTTCATTGTTTTTGCCTGTTAGTGACATTTTAATCTTATTTATCGATAATAGATTTTGTTTTGCATTTGAACACTTGATTGTTCCTCTCCTTCAGATAGAATAAACCATTGCAGCAATTACCATATGGTACTTTAAAATGCTTGCACTAAATGCTGAATCATGGATGTCTATCACTATGGATTCAATAGGCCTGTGAAGACTACCTCCATTTTTTTAACATATTTTTAACTTGGCTTCTATTTCAAATAGCTTTTTTGTTTTAATGTGTGCAGAGATTGCCATTAAATTCTAAATTCAAGTTTGAGTTTATATACTGAATCTTTATGGCGAAGTAGGCATGATATTATAAAATGAACACTTGAATATTTTTGGTTCCCACTTCCTTCTTTAAATAAAATACTTTTATCTTTTATCATGATTGTCTTTTTTCTGAATATTTAAAAGACTTTCTGCATTTTACATGGCAAGTGGTTAGCAGGAAAATATTCTGCACAAGCAACCAAGCATGAAAGGATAAAATTCTAAGCAGCGAGTTCGATGACCCTATACCAAATTTAGGAAACCCTCGTTAGCCATATTCTGAGTGCAGCTTGTTGCATCCTGTGGATATGAATCCAAGGACTAGAAGGAAACCAAACTATTTTCATGATATGATAGGAAGTGCTTGGTGTGGCATTGGGTGGTGGTTGGAAACCACCATATTTAACCAGCATGGGTGAAAATTTTTCCCATGCAATAAAAATACCACCAGAAATTGATGCAATAATCAATTCACTCAATGTTACTGGCTTTTTGAATGGCATGAGTCCTCTTGTTCTTTTCAATAATTGTCTTTTTACCAAAAAAATTCTTTTTTCTTCTAACGAATACTGCTCCTAAAGACATATTAATCTTCTAATTCAAGTTGAACTTTAAACGTCTATTACTTTATTAAGTCGACTTAAACTTGAAACTTTAATTTAAAGGCATATAAAAATTAAGCACATATGTTAAAGAACAATATTTTAAGTGCATATTTAAAAGAATAGTTAGAAGAAGTCTCATAAAAAAGAATAATTCCTCGAAGAACAATGTCTAAATGCATATAATCCAATTTTTTAAATTTACCTCCCATGAGTCTCCTAATTAAATTCAGATTCTAAACATTATTTTAAGTGCATATTTAAAAGAATAGTTATAAAAAGTCTCATAAATGTGTATAATCTTAAAATTTTTTTAATCTTCTTTTAGTTCCTAATTTAAGGCATCATTTTATCACATATTTTGCTAAATAATAATTAGATATAGGGAAAAAATTTTAAAAATTATAATTTTCTTTCTTTCTTTCTTTTTTCTTTTAACTATCTTTTTGCTCTCTCTCTCTCTCTCTCTCTCTCTCTCTCTCTCTCTCTCTCTCTAATTTTCCAAGATTTCTTGGCGCGATGGCATGAAAAATAAACAAAACAGGCAACATCACCCCAGATCCCAAGTGGCATGCCGGTAAAACAGCTATGATGAACCTTGGTTCCATGTTTAAATTGAGAATCTTGGATTATGAAGTTACTCCCAGTAGAGTTATGAAATAAACGAAAGCTATTTGTCGGAAGATTCTTCATTTAGATCATTTGTTCATCAACATAACTTGTTAAGTTGATTTTTTTCACTTTTTCCTTGTGACATTCTTTCTTCATTGTCATATGCTCTGGAGGCATAAGCATCAGTTTTGTCATTACAGATGTGTATTCAGAAGGTGTGCCTTAAATGCACTTGCCTTCTAGGAATTATGTAATGAACACTCATATTTCTTTCATTTATCTGCTCCAACAATGCATCCTAGTAGGTGGATTTTTTGACTTCTAATGATTGGAATGCAGTTAAAATGAGCAAAGACAAGACTTGCAATTGGTTTGATGTTCTCAGTCTTTTCTGTCTTTTAAGTTGAAGTTCAGGATGAAATGATCACAGTTCAATTTCTTTGGGCCATTTACATTATTATTTTACCTTAAAACTGGATCTCTGATTCTATTTCTGTTTAATTGGAGTAATCTAGTGGCTTCATATTGATTAGATATGGGCCTTTCTAGTTGTCTTAGTTATGAAGGACAGAATTTCATTTCAGTAACATTTAGCATGTTTTGTTTTCTTTGTAGATTGTCGTGATGATCTCATGGTTAATCTTATTTTTATTCTTCCATGGCAGGTAATTTGACTGTGATAAGAGTCTGTTAAAAGGTCTCAACTATCAATCAGCCTTTGGTATTTCAAAATGTCTGGTGGACCTGGACTTGAGTCCCTTGTAGATCGTATGTTAACTGTGAACATTCCTTTCTGATTTCTTGTTTTCATTTTTATTGTTAATGGTTTGTGTTTTATGTTTTTTGCCATCCGGAAGTGGAATACTGGATGGGATGATAATTGACATTAAATCTTAAACTTATTAATTTGCCCCTTGCTGAAATATAGTATATGGCAGCAGAGGTTTTTTCCTGAAGGTTTTTTGTCCTAAATTTTGCAGCCATCTACTTTGAGTTAGTGATAATTCCTTTCTTTCCTTTGATATTTTGCTGTGTACAGAAACAATATCTGTCATAACAAATGATGGGCGCAACATCGTGGTAAGTCTTATAAGAGATTTTGTACAGGAGAATTTAGGGTAGCATTGACTGATGTGTTTTTCTGTCCAGGGTGTCTTAAAAGGATTTGATCAGGCTACAAATATCATTCTTGATGAATCTCATGAACGGGTTTACTCCACAAAGGTTTTCTATCTCTACTTGATATAGAATTTTGAAGTGAATTTATATATAAGGTTCAAGCCGTTGGTTCATAATTTGTTATAGATAAGGAGAAAAAACATGTAGATTTTTGTGATATAGATCAGGATAAATTATACAAACTTCCCTTGATGTTTAATGAAACACAGATATTTCCTCTTATATTTTCAAATTAACAGTGATCTCCCATCACATTTGGTTTGTTGTAACATTCACCTTCCATTTAGAAAGTGAAAATTTGGGTTGTTAAGTAAATATGTTGAATTTCATTAATTTTGAATCATTTTACCATTGTAAAGTTAATAGTTTAGGTAAAGTCAAGGTTTTCAATTTTGCATGCTAGCGAAATGGGGGGAAAACAAGGGAAATGGGGAAATGAGCTTTTTTTTTTTTTGCAATTTTTTGCCCTTAAGATCATTTAATATATAAATAAGCTTAAAATAACACTCAATAATCATTAATTTGTACATGAAACACACATTCATTGAATAAAAAGCCAATACAAGTCATTAAAAATACAAATACAACTAAATAAAGATAGAAAATGACACATTCATTAAATAAAAAGCCAATACAAGTCATTAAAAGTACAAATACAACTAAGTAAAGATAGAAAATGAGTCAAAGTCAGTCTCGCATCCACAAAGAGTGTCTCCCAGGCTCTATATCATCATAATTACTCTCACTCTGCTCCTGCTAGGCATAAGATGACTGCTCAACTTGCCCGGCATACTGCTCCCCCGTCATGGTGTACCGGTATATGGTCTCATGCTCATATATATGTCTTTGGTACTTATCGGCACTGATGTAGCCAAAAATCCCATACTGTGGATATCGAGCGTAGGATGGCTGTGGTGGTGGTGGGTATCCATGTGTAGGGTAGCTAAAAAGCTGCTCTATAAATCCTCCTCCACCTCTATATGATGCTGTTGTATCATAGTCATAATACCCTCCCGTTCCATATGATTGCGTCTGCGAGTGTGAAGGGCCTGAAGCCTCTAGGTCCATCGATCCAAAATTTAATGATATGGAACTCTCCTGCTCTACATCCATGGCCCCTCTCCTTCCCCTCCGGTGGTATTGCCTTGGTGTTTGTGAAGGCTCTACCCCCTCCCATCTATCGTGGTTTGAATCCTCTGTGGCACCATAAAAACAAGTCTTTCCTGTAAACTGCTCAACTCCATAAGAGCTGCCACTGGCTCCCTCTCCCCCTCCCTGTGCCACATCGTCACCACCATTGCCTCCATCATCACCACCACCACCACCACCATCACTACCATCATCTCCACCTAAAGCATCGTTACCCCCATCACTAGACTCACCACGTCCATGACTATGACTATCCTCCTTATCATCCAAGTTGTACGGCTCAGGCTGAGGATTAGCTACTTGCTTCCCTCTCTCCCTAGCCTATTGACTGCTCCCAGGCCCAGTCCTAGCTGATGGAGGAATCAACAACCTATCAAAAGAATCCATGCTACCCTGAGGTCCCTCCTCCTCCATCACTACATTGACATCGATGCCTAGATCAGTAGTTGCCCTAACAATATCTGCATTTGGTCGCCCGTCTGCCTCGTCAAGCTCAACAGCTACCACCCACTTTGTAAATGGGTCATCCTCCTCAATCACATCATTATACATCGCAGAAAGTGGTTCCTTTGGACTGACATTCTGTGACTCAATCTCCAATTGCTTCTGCTCGAGTTATGTTGTAATGGCAGATACAAGCTTCTGCAGCTTCTCGTACGCCAAACGGTTTTTTTTGTTTTGTGTGGACGAGGGAGAATGTGCTCCAATTCTTCTCACAGGCAAAGGAAGATGCAGTCGATGTAAGCATTCGGCATGCCACCTTATAAAGTGTGGGTGCATTTGTGGCGTACATAGCCCACCACTGAGAAAAGTTTACAACTTGATGTTAATATTTAAAAAATATTAACAAATGTAGTCATGCAAAGCAAAAACATATGTATAAAATGATAAGTAATAAGTTAACTAGTTAACTACATACATGGAATAATCCTCATCCTCGCTTCAATAGCAGTTCAGCTGCCAAATGAGCCCAAGGCATCGCGATACATGAGAAGCTTTATAGAACAAGAGATCGCAATTGAAGTTAATAAAGTTAATAAATCATTTGCATGGCATTAATGCATTAAATTGTAACATAATAGATAGCTTACCTCATTATCAAATAACCCATTTGTCTTCGACTTGGAGAACAACTTTGCATATACATCATCAACGGCAATCCGTAACTCATGTTGGGTCCATAGCTGTTGAGAGAAGTGTTTAGGATTCAAATAATGGACTGCCATGGAACAAATATAATTATGTAAGGATTCATAAATGATAAATCATAAGTATACATATACAATTAATCAATTTCAACATATTAGCATGTAAAATTAAATATTCAGAACATACCAACATGATGAAGAGAGTGCTCCAATGTCTCATACCATCGCTTATCTATAATCGTATGGACCTACTGGTATGATCTGGGAGATTCAGCCTAAATATGCTCCTTCATGAGTCTCATGGACTCATGAATACTACCTAGGGTGGGGTGTGAATTACTATCAACGGCCCTCAACACCCTATAAATAGTCTCCAATATGGCTCACAATTCCTGCACTTTATCCCAGAAACTAGACGACAGAACAATGTCCTCCATCTTCCTCCCCATGGTAGTGCGACTCAAAGGGGAAGTAGACCAAGTAGGATTGTAGGAGATGTGAACATGGCTCTCAATCCGATCCTATTCTGCTGAATGCTTTCCAGAGCAATATAGTTCGTAGCGAACCGTGTAATACCAGGCCTGACTATGTCCTCATGGCATGCCTCTCTCATCATGGCCAAGATGATAGAATGATTGTAGATGAATGTTGCCAACATCCTAGCATTAGTAAGTGTCTTTAATACAATCTTCTTGCGTGCATTAGCCTCTAGCATGAGGTCTATGCAATGAGTCGCACATGGTGTCCAATAAAGCCTATGCTTTTCTTGCATCAAGAGACCGGCTTTCTTATAGTTTGCACCATTATCCGTTACAATCTGAATGACATTTTTCTTACCCACCTCTTTGATCACCCCTTTCATTAACCCAACAATGTAATCTGTATGTTTGATACAATCAGATGCTTCTAGACTTAAGGAAAACTGCTCAACCTTTGCAATAAACTATAAAATTTATGATCGAGAGTCTGGTCGGACCCATCCAGCCATTACACTTGATGGTGCACCCAAACTCCTCCCAATAAGGCTTCAACTCATCAATATAATCTCGCAGCTCCTTCTCCTTCTCATCTAAATACTTCCCCATAATCTCACGAGTTGGGGGTAGAACACCTCTACTTGCCTACTGCATCGCATAAACCATATTCCTGTAATGGGGAGAGGATGCTACATTTGCTGGTATATGGTTGAAGATAAAAAACTTGGAGATGAACTTCTCCATCTTCTCCCTGATGTTGCTTCCACTGAACATATCAGGCAGACGTCTCTGTTTGGAATCCTAGCCCTTATAAAGGGACGGCTCTATAGGAGGATCAAGAAACCTCGTACTCTATGCCCTCCTTAAAGGTGGATCTCTACATCCTGATGGGCCACCACCTGCTCTAGATGACCTAGTCCCATGTGAGAAGCCCCGCCTCTTTGAATCTTGTCTTTCCCTCTCTGACTCCATATGCTGACGCCACTGATCCCTAAAATGTCTCCTCTCAGCTGGAGTCTGTATGTCTACGGGACACGGCATATCATCCTCCTCGTCAAGATCCTCAGTGTCCTCTGGGGCGCCATATCTAGCAGCTGCAAGTCGCATTCGTATATCCTACTCTCTCTCCCTCTTATCTGCTTGGCCTAAAATAGACTGCAGGTGTTGCTTCATCAACTTTTTAACCTCTGGTAGCACATTTCAACAGTTGGCCACATTCTTGCATACATGTGCTTAATGCTACTTCAATCTCGACACCCCTCCACCCCTGATCACCTGATGGCAATAGTTGCAAACCGACCATGACCTGCTCCCCTCATGTGGAGTCTCATGACACCATCTCATATCCTCTCGTCGACTCCCACCCCCAGATCCACCCTCTCGTCCTCCTCCTTAGACATCATCAAAAGCAAAAGCAACAAAACACTAGAGTCTAGACTGACTGTACAATACATCTGTAAATATAAAAAAGAAAAATAAGATAACCGTTGTAAGCATTAAGTAATTACAAAACAAATACATGTTAATTAGAAATTTTTTTCTAAATTTTTTGTTTTTTAATAGGTTTTTACATTAAATATTACTAAATGATAATATTTACTAATTTTATTTATAGATAATGGAGCAAATTATTTTTAATTACTTACTTATTTTAGTCATATGTTATTATGTTATTTAGAATTTTTATAAGTTTTTTCCTAATTTATTTTAATTTTTCTTCAATTTTTTTGAATAAAATGATATAAAATAATGATATTTACTAATTTTAGTCATCAAATGTAGCGAATTATTTTTAAGTACATGCTACTTTCATTCATATGTTATTCAGAATTTTTTTAAAAAAATTTCCCAAAATTTTTTAATTTTTTGTAATTTTTTAAATAAAATATTATAAAATAGTCATTTTTTCAATTTTAAAAATATTTGTTTATAATACTGTTTTTTTTATTCTCATAATCATTATTTTTTCCTTTAACTATTTACAGTCATAAACCACTATATATTTGCTTATTTATTGAATAAACTAATATTTTTCATGTATTTTCGTATAAAATATTTTTTTTTTGCAAAAAAATAAAAATAAGACTCCCATCTATAGATCGGGTGCCAACGTACAACATACTCAAATTTCAATCAAATCTAACTAGTTTTGACCTAAAAACTTAAAAAAAAAAAAAACACTTTACCTCAAGCGTAGAAGTTGGTTGTTCTTCAAATCTCAAAGAAAATGTCACCAATAGATGCTCAAAGTGGGCTAATCTGGTGCGGATCTTGTTTTGGAACAAGATCCCCCAACAAAATTGAAGAAAATCAGTGAAAGATTGAAGAAAATAGGGGGAATGCTTCAGATTTTGCTGATTTTGACAAAATCAGCAAAATCTGGTCGAAAAACCCCTTTTAAAGGGCATTTTGATCACTTAATGAGGCACATGCCTCATAATTACACTCATGCCATGGCATGCCGCCGAAATCAACGGCATAGGGGGAAAAGCCATTTGAGGCTTTTTTCCCCCCTTATTTCGTGCTGCCAGCTATCGAAATTTCACTGGCATGCCGGCGAAATTGTAAAGTACACTTCTGCTGGGAGAGGGTTTCTTCCTCAGCCAATGCTTTATATATTGACAGTGCCAATCCAGTGAATTCACAACCTGGTTTCGCCTTTCCTTATGATGATAAATTATTGTTAACTAAGTAGTTAGCTATTAAATTAGATTTGAATGTATGAAGCTGTATTTGACCCATCAAATATTATAGCATGGCCACATTCAATATTTTCATACCAAATACAAGTTGAATTCAGATATAAATTTGACCTATTGACACCCCTAGTTCTGACGCTGCTCTCATATTGTATTATATGTAGCTCATGCTGAATGTTTTCACATTTAATGATGATTTTACAACCGCTTATGGAGAAGTTTGTGTGGTTATGAGACTGTTTCCTCCTTTATATCTTACGTCTGTTTTGAGTTTAGAAATGTGTTTATCCCTCTTAAATGACAAGTTTTGACTAATTCTGTTTTGCAGGAGGGTGTCCAACAACTTGTACTGGGATTATATATCATAAGGGGTGATAACATGTATGTTATCTTCACCATCATTGAATAATGTGAATGTTCATCAGCAAATCTTTTTTTTTTTAAATTACACTACATGTATTGAAATCTTAGCATTGTTGCTTTGTTTCAATCTTGCAGCAGCATTGTTGGGGAATTAGATGAAGAACTTGATTCAAATCTTGACTTATCGAAACTAAGAGCTCATCCTCTCAAGCCTGTCATCCACTGACTTAACTTAAACCATGTTACTGATGTAAAAGATGTTTCAATTTATATAATTAACAAAGAACCAATGTAAGTTCGGATGTAGTTGACCAGAGCAGACTTTTTATCTTCTACTTTTTCACCATTTTGACTGTATGTATGATCTGATGCCTTTTGCCCCAATCTTTCTTGATTCTTTTGTATGGATGATCCTTTGATGGTATTTTCTTTTTTCTTTCTTTTTTTTTTTTTGGGAACTTCATGATGCTTTGGTTGCTTAAGAAGAATGTATCTGCTTTGATATTTTGGGGAAATATTTGATCGTATGTTGGCAACAGCGCAGCTGAAAGTGTGTTACCAGTAATTAATTATCACATTGGCAGTTGCTTCTCGCCTAAAAACTTGGTAACCGGAGGACGCTTGGTCCCATTTCTTTCTATTACATCTTTCGCTACCTAAGAAAGCTTAGGATGCCTCCTGATCCAATTTTGTTCGAGTCCCTCCATGGAAAACAATTTCTGGCACTAGAAGTTGCCACAGTTCAATAACGATGTATGTAATAGATACTTGAAGGAAAGATTAAAAGTAATGGACAACCCCCTTGTTAGGCAGCTATTATCTAATTGGGGAATCAATGCTCAGTTTTTCTTGTAGGATATGGAATTTGTTAGCGAAGTTGTGCTAGGAGTTGAGCAAAAACAGGGACTGGTGTATGTCATGCTGTAGTTTTTTGTGTTATTTTGGGATAGTAGCTGAGTAACAGCAGTGTACCATGCTGAGATGTATATTTGTAGATTCTCCATCTCACACATAAATATATTACTTAGTTTCCCACACAAAAAAAAGTTGCCACAGTTCTGGTTTATCGTCATGGATCAACATCTTTTAGAATTTTCAATTATGTTTCTCCCTCGCACTTTATAACACCAACCACCATTTACATCTGTGATGCAAGCGACAGGCATTTGTCGAGATGTGGCGACAAGTATCCTCACTGCTTTTTCAACATGGCATGTACAAAGAATGTTATTACCTTTTACCTCTAGTAGTCGTAGACGTAGTCGAAGTGTAAAGCCTTGGTTCAAACCCTTTCTCACATTTTAGGGTACCTTATGGCTAGGTCCTCATGAGATGTGATCCAAGGGCCAATTACCCATATATCAGAAAAGCATAACAACAAAGATTCAAATCAATATTTTTGTTGGCACAGTTAATGAACTTGCTCAAATGTGTTTGTATATTGTAGAGTGAAGAAAATACATTATGTTTTGGGGGGGATGTAGAGAGAAATATGATAATCATTACAAGATCTAATACCTATCATCTTACAGGATATTTTCCCCTTCTTGTGGCTTTTGCGGCTGACCCTTTACCTATTTGATTCTAGCACTGCAGGTTGTGTTAAAACATTCAAATGTTTTGTAACAGGGAGAATGTTCTAAGCATTCTAATGCATCCTTGCGTTTTTTAGTGTACCCCCTTCAGACCAAGAAAGATGGGAGAAGCCAAAAATACTTCAGTGGACGTTCAAAATCAAGTAGCGCATTCGTCCGAGCAATGGAGCTAGTGCAGAATTTAAACCAGTACGTCACCCACGTTTTGGTGGAACATATTGTACACGCTCCTCTTCACAAATAGCCTGCAGAGAGAAACCAACAAGCTCAATCTCACGACATGGACCAAAATTGAAAAAATTGGCAAATGGATCAAGCTACTGTTGGACTTGTGAATGCAAATATTTAAATGATGCATGGCTATGTAACAGCTTTAGGATTTTTAATTCTGTATAACCTTATTCCAGTACACTAATGAGAGGTTTATTAAGGTTATTAATAGGAAACTAAAAATTTTACAAAATTAAGACAGTCAAAAGAACAATTCAATTAAATGGAATTATTTGATTGGTGAACACAACTTATTAGAATAGGTGGAGAGAGGTGCCAAATCATTTCAGAAGTCTACTAATAGAAGACCTCTTATTGGAAAACCTGATGGCACCCTGACAAAATCTCACTCAAAATTCTATTTCCAGAAACAAGACAGACTAACTTTTACGAGAAAGTTATTAGAGGTGATAGTCGCAATTAAAAGAACATTTGGCACATGGATACAAGAATGTGGCAGATTGTTCACAAGTAATAAAGAGGCAGATGAGAAAGCATTTGTAGGCTGGAGTTGTTGGTAGGTAATATAGGAGGATGACATAAGATGATATCAGATATAGGCTAGCAGCGCTTGTACGACTACACTCCCTAGGGCTGAGGATTTAGATGACGACATAGTATACCCTGATGGTGTTCTGAATGAGGCAAATAAGGCTCATACTGAACCTCTGCTCGAGCATCCATACAACCTGGGTACAAGAGAAAAAGGCTGAGAAATACAACCTTTAGACAGGTGGTACATCTTGGAGCATCAGAGCTTGAGGCTGAGGGTGAAGATTAGCCTGGGCTAGGGCACTCACACAGCACAAGGATGCTGGATTATCCTATAGAGTGCTCTTTGTATTGTCATCAGATTCTAAGAAAAAGAAGTTGAAAGACATCTTGAGCAAAGGATTAGTCAGAGTGAAGATGGTGAAGTTTATATACAAATTCTTTATGAATTCCAGCAAATGCAGCATCATCAAGGCTACTTTATTTTCCTTGAAGGATAGTAAAGCTTTGATTCTGGATGGGTTTGTGCTGTTATACTTCAAATTAGCTTGGAATATAGTTGGAAGTGACATTCTTCGAACCGTAAGTGATTTTTTTTCTATCTAGACGGATGCTAAAGTAGCTTAATACCACCTTGATTACTCTTGTTTCAAGGAATTCTTCTCTGTCTAAGGTTACGGATTATAGGGCCAATCTACGTGTCAATACCATCCATAAATGTATCTCAAAGAACTTGCTAATCAACTTAAGGGGGTTCCAATCTCTCTTATTGGTTCCTATCAGTCGGCTTTTGTCACCAGAAGGCATATCAGGGATTATATACTATTTTCTCACCAGATGCTGCATGCTTACCACTCTCAAAAAGGTACGCCACAATGTGTTATGAAAGTTGATTCATCTAAGGCATATGATTTCGTTAATTGGGCTATTTAAATGGGTACAAAAGATAGTCGACAACAGATGGTCCAAGACATTAGAGCAACCCTTATGTTTAGCAAGCTTGAATTTATTGTGATATTTTATTATTGTGGAATTCTTTTTTTGTAATTGTTCTAATATTTTTCTTGTAATCATTAATACAGCATGCTACTTGAACCCAAAGTATCATTACAAGGAGGGCCTTGGATTTTGTGCAGACTTGTGTAGTGTACGAGGTATATATAAAGTTGGACTCTGATTCTGATGCTTAGGCCCACTTTGGAAATAAGATAGGCAACTTGTTTCTATACAACAAAATCATAATTTAATATCATATTCCAATAAAACCATTTTCAAACATTGTTATCTGACGTTAACCAGTTAGTACTATTTGACAATGTGCTTGACTTGTTCAAGTTGACCATGGCTATCACATTGAGGGTAACGATGATGCTGTTTAAGTAACGTGAATATATTTGTTTTTATTTTTATTTTTTGAAAAATATTAATATTTTATTTACAATTCCTGGTGAATAGTGGATGATGTATAGGATTGATACCACTACATTGAGGAAGCTAGCTGCTAGGTTCCTTACTCAAACATCATCTTCTTTTGTATGTGAGCAGAATCGAAGAACACTTGCTCTCATAAATACAAAACGGAGGAACAAATTAGCATATGAAAGGTTATGGAAGCTAACATTTTGTCAATATAATATTTAATATGAAGTTAAAAGACAAAAAAAATGGAGATTGTGTTGCAGTACCATTATAAAGAATCATATAAGAGGGCTATTTAGTAAAGAGGCTGATGACGAAGAGCCCTTTGCAGATTGGGTAAGGTGTATTGAGATCAACCAACCAAATGATAGACCTAGACCAGTTGCTAGTGATACAACATCGATCAGGCTTATTTTTCTTTTGATGAATAATGAAGATGTATATATATATATGTATGTGTAAAAATATGGAGTGTACAATCAAAAACGCAAATCAAAAGGAACACTCTACAAAAATCCTTACAAGACCCCATCGGACCCAAAACAAAAACAATCAAGGTCCTCTATGCGCATCGCCATCTAGCTACTCTCACATAAAAATGCTTCTTGGCCCTAAGCTGAACAAGCCGTTCAGCTTCAGACTAAGAATATGTCTCGTCCCCGAAGCTTATCCACCATCCATGGTCATATCTGGATCCATCCCTCTCGTTGTACCATCTTCAGTGATAAGTGTTAAAAAGCACCACTTATTCCACTCCCTCGCCATCTCTGTAGGCCAAATACCCTGGAACTCTGGAAGAACTGATGCCCACGAGGCTACAGCTATCACTGTAGAATCAAATCGATCAGGCTTATTTGATCAACCAATTGAGTTGTTAATCAATTTCAGCAGTCATAGCATCAGCCCCAAACCAAGCCTCAGCCCCCAGTACAAAGCGACATGATCTTGATACATCAAAGGAGGAGGGAAATGACATAAAGGAGGATGACTCAGAGTCTAAGGATGATGATGACAGAGATGACGGTGGTGGAGATGATGACGATCAGGATAGCGTAGGCATGAGTGCCAAGCAGGTTTGATATCATGGCATCAAAGATTATGGTGGAGGTAGTAGTAGCGGGATACAAACCTTTCAGAAGAGAGATAAAGGAAAGTAGAAGCAACATACTTGTATTTATGATGAGTCCTCTATAGCTCAGAGCTTTAGATCTATGGATGTTGGATCCATTACTATTCGTGGACACGAGGATCAGTCTAATCAGAGTTATGGAAGATACTATCTATAGCAGGGCTAGGGACTTTTGGGACCACATTCTACAAGTTACGATTCATATAATACTAGTGATTATGGTTCATACTTCTATACTCGGTAGATTGGCCCAGAAGATTTATCCATAGTAGTTATGGTTCATACAGATCTGATGGATTGTAGTTGCAGAAAAATTTGATGGTTACGGGTTCTTCCTACTGAACCCTTATCCATATGGTATGTAGGCAGCATCAGTGGAGTACTACCCCTACATATGGCTTTATTGGCTATCCTCCTCCACCACCATCGCCTCAAACCAAGTCAAAGCCTGATATTTGGGTACTCAATGCTTACTAGTATCCTTCAGTTGGTCGTGTACTTATGAATCAGAAGTATGAGGACCATGTTCAATTATACAAGGAGTATAAATATAAGATGGGATAGAAGTGCTTCTACCACTATATTGATGAAAGAGCAGGGTGTGAGCCACATAGACCGTGGTTTACCGGACTGGCTGGTACCAATCCGTACTGCCCAATCCAGATCGAGATCGGATGGTCCCAGTCCAGTATTCCAGTCCGAGACCATCCGTTGTAGCGGATTGGTTTGACTCGGGCAGTCCCAGCTCAAGACCGCCCGAGGCCTTTCTAGACAAAGTTGTATGTGAAGTGTTTGAATTGGAAAAAAAAAAAATGTGTAGTGTGACTGCACGATCCTCTGACTCTGATGTTCAGTCACAATCACACATGCCAACTTTGATTTGAAAAAAAAAAACTTCTTTGACTTTGAGGGAGTTGCTGCTGTGCTGCAGAGAGACTGAGATAGAGGAGGAGAGAGGGAGAGAGATGAAAGAGAGAAAGAGGCTACGAAAGAGATTGAGAGTGAGGGGGAGCGAGCCAAGAGGGAGCGAAAGAGAGAGGAAGGGAGAGATAGACCGAGAGAGAGGGTGGGGGTGACTACCTGGGGCTGCTGCTCCACGACAGCTACTCTGCCACCGCCATTACTGGTTGAAGCCTTAAACCTTCTCTTGGGAACTCTTGTTTCATCAATTTGAGAAATTTACAGCTAGACCTCCTGAGGTTTGGGAAAGGAGCAGGGACGCTCCCTAAGATTTGGGAGTGGGCACTTACTACCCTTTAGGTTTAAAAAATGAGCAGTAACCAACCCCACCGTCAATTTCCTAACAGACAACGTTAACTAATTGAAGGAAATTCCAAAACTAACCTTTAAAAGATCAAATAGCCTCCTTCGTCGTACCCACACCCCCAAATCAAAACCACACATTGTTTGAATTTTGAACTTCTTTCAATCTATATCAGCCAATAATATGACCTCTTCCTACACTACGGACTTTCAAATTTCTTGTTCTAGCTCCCCTGATCGTCTTCTTGTTCTCGGCATGAGCTACAATTCTGTATTGACTTTCTCCAAATATCCAAATAAATCTAGTCGAAACAAAGAGGGGATAAAAAATAGAGTAAAAGAGAGGCATTGAGAATTGATGATAGAAAAGAGAGAATGAGGCTTAGAAGAAATGACCACTCTCGAGTGGAAAACAGTCATGGTTGTGTTTGTCATAGTTTTCAGTGGACGTAAAATCTTGATCACACTCTATATCAATAATGTTAATCAATCCTTAATCCTTTCATTCCTATGCCCTTAAATCCATGGTTTACAATTTTGCCAGCATGCCACTGAAATTTCATTTTTTTGATCCGGTGGTACGAAATAAAGGGATAAAGACCCTTTTCGCATTTTTCTCTGGCATGCTGCGAAATATAGCGCCATGTCGGCGAAATCTAGTGGCATGCCAGCGAAATCCAGGAATTTCTTCCCCATATTTCCCCAAATTGGAGAAATTTTGGGGAAATATGGCGGTATGCTGGAGAAATCTGGCGAAATTTCCCCATTATGGGGAAATTGAGGGGAATTTATTTTCCCTAGACTTATTGGCATGCCTGGCGAAATCCGAAATTTAAAACCTTGCTTAAATCATTCAAAATGAAGCATGAATAAACGACAATGTGTAACCCCCAAAATCCTCCACATAACCACCGACCAACATCCCCATACACCACCTGACCTGCCACAAACACTCCCAACTCCCGAAAAGAGAAAAAAGACTAAACCACCACTGTAGATTAATTGAACAAATATTCTAAGGCATCAACTAGTTAACATTAAGCAACCTCCACACCTAGTTAACATTAAGCAACCTCCACAAATGACTCCCAACATTATGAAGCTATATCACAAGGGAGGCAAGTTTTCCATGGAGTCAAGGTTCTTGTGTGGACTGCATTATCAAAAACTACCAATGTCCTTTAAAAGGGAAAGAAGTCATGGTCTTATCCAATGTATATGTGATGTACTTAGGGTAAGGGCTTAGTTATATTTCCAAAATATGAAAAGAAAGAAATAGAAATAAACCCAGGGGCAGGTAAATTGGTGAGCAGTTTACCAACAAAAGAAAGAAATGGTAGACTAGTGAGAAGCACCAGATTTTAAAAAGACAAAAAAGGCAAGAGTTACAAAAGCCAGCTGTAACACTGACACTTGACTCGCCAAGGCTCTAGCCTTGGTATTGGTAAATGGCCACCTTACTAGACTGAAACATAGAACAACAGCAAGTAAGATGCTACTCAACTTTTGTTGAGGTAATTGTCATATTGGAAGAAACAGGTTAGAAGTGTATGGTTTTTCTAGTTATTTTCAATATCAAGGCCTCTTCCAAGAGTTTCCAAAAGTCTGAATGGTCTGAGTAAACGAGTCAACATACCAAGTTTACAATACTGAATGTGAGAAAAAGTGGATAACAAAATCAGTTCCATCTATTTTAGTAAAATTAAATAGCAAAAAACATTATTGCACTTTTGTTATTTTTCCAACAAAAAGTATACTGAGTTGCACTGGAACGAAAATGCAAACCTGCAATTCCTCTGGGAGCGCCTCAGAGACTGCAAGGGTGTAACAACCCGGAGCAAATTTTCCTGCACAAGTTTAATGGAATCTTAAGTCTGAAAGTCCATGCAATAAAATTTTCACCAAAATCTAGACTACTGAGTGAGGTGGTGGGCACGCTGCTTGGGGTGTCGTGGGAGTGGTTTGGGGGAAAGGCCTTGTGCACCACAAATATAATCCAATGCAATCTGGAGCAGCCTGGTATTGGAGGTATTGAGAGGTACATAATAACATTTAAGACTACATTTATGACAAAACTATCAGAAAGATAATGGAACTGAAGATAAAAGCCTCTCTGGTGATCATCCAGATTTTAGTTATGCCAAGTGCATCAATATTTTGAAACACAGAATAAACAGAGGCTCTATAACCACCCACAGCTTTCAGTTGTACTCTGAATTCAGAACTCAACAAATATGGACAAAAATGCCACCCAGTTGTGACAATAAAAGTAGCAGCCCCATGCATCCATGACAGCCGAAATAATTATCCGCCTGCATATTCCTATGAATATAGTTATAGCCCATTACATGTCCTACGAATATAATTATTTCTGGCCATTTCCAGAAATACTAATTTCTCAAATCAGCCAAAATCTAGCACTCTGTACCAATGATAGTTTTACACATTCCATATCAATGTAACAGATCACCATTAACTAGCCCCTTTTTTGGTCCATAACCACTTTGGGCTGCTTTCCCCTGATAAATAAGCACAATTGCCTTTTTTCTTTTTTCCTTTTTATGATCAGGTAAAAAGATTAAATTATATTTATGTATAAGAAAAGAAAGAGTTAAAGCACAATAGTAGCCATAGATGCAAAAATCTGTGTAAACCAAAATGTTTACATGCAAGGTTTAGCAAAAAAGAAAGATCAGACACTTCCACCAACTTTATACATCCATTGCAGGGTCACACCACCACACAAAAGTTGAAGCTGAAAGAACTGACTAAGCCTAAAGGAGAAGTGTATATAAAGCTCTTAAATTGATGAACCTAACACGTGGTTCACCGTCAAAGATAAAATCATTTCTTTCTTGCAAAGAGTCTAATAGATGACCACAGGGCATAAGTTCCAAACTAGGTCTCCCCTTTCTCCACTTTTATGCCATTTCCAAGAGGACAACAATTCCTTCAAGAGTTTTGGCATGGTCCAACTCAGATGGAGATTCCTTAAGAAAAATTTCTCACATTTTTTTGCCACAGCAAAATGCATCAAGAGGCATGGAACTGATTCCAGCTTTGCACGTCAAGCATTTATTATGAATCTTCCAGTTTCAACGCAATAGATGACCTACATCAATAGAATAGGCAGGAAAAAATGGCAATCACAGAATGGAAAGCAGCTTGACAGGACCATCCCAGTTAATGGCCTGAAAAAGGGAATTGAAAAAGTAATTAACAGAAGACAATATTTCATTGTTCCAAGTCCATCTCCTTCTATCTATGCCTATATCAATCTTGACCAAGTTAATCAACAACATAAGAGAACCATGGTCCCCACCTATGTTCAAAAGAGATCTTCTGAAACCAAAAATTCCAAGCTACAACCCCCTCCCCTCTAACCAACATATTCCTAACCAAGCTAAATGTATCGAAGATGTCGTATACAAGATCAGGAAATGAACTCTAAAGAGTGGAATCTGCAAACCAAAACTTCACCATATCCCATATCCCTAGCCGGAACCAAACACCCGGTAGAAAACATTCCCCAAGAGTAAAAAAATAGCATTCCATGATTGCACCCTGAAGGAACCATTACGTGGTTCTGACATCCAGTCACCAGGGTGGCTCCCATACTTCGCCACAGCAATATATCTCCACAAACTGCCCATTCTTCTCCACCTTCCATAGCAACTTTCCTAGCAAGGGTTTGGCAAACAGCCACTAGTGAGTCCACCCCAATTTCTAGGTCTCCAAACATTGATCCACGTCAACAGTGTATTTGTTGGCCTTCCGGACCCAACTCCACATCCATGCCGCAACCACAGTTCTCTTATCCACCACTTAAGGTACATACTGATTGACAGAATTTCCTCTCTCCTGATCTTACACTTTTAACTTGTATATTAAAGAGATGGAAAGTATCAATACCATTAGATTGCACATATAACCTCCAGTTCAAATTTCATGTATTTTCCTCTTTTTCATCTTTATAAATAAAGGTAGTTCATGGTTTTTTTTTTTTTAAAAATTAATCTTTTGCTCCTTTTTGAACAAAAAAAGTAGCCCAACAATCAGATCTGAATTCATCATTTTTTTTTATTTGCTTTTTTCAAGAGTAATGGGAAATCCTTTTGGAAGATTCACATTAAAAGTTAACAGACTCCCTCTCCACAAGTATCAACAATACAATTAATTGTAGCTAACACCACCAAACTACTCCAACACTATCCACCAACATGAAATTTTCACTCTCAAGACCACTGCTCACAAAAACTGTTATTGTCCAGCATCATAATCATTACCCACCACCACAAATATCAACAATCTCCCGTACACAACTGCACGACCATAGCAAACTCTCAAACCACTACCCGTTCTACTAACACTACCATCATCAAAACATAACTTCTAACTTGCAAATCATCAAACAAGCTTTCTATTGGAGAGTTAAATATATCATACAAAGTTGCTTCCCAACAAAATAAACATTAAAAGCTTACCAAAGGCTCTTAAAGACTTGATTTAATGTTCACATAGACTTCCATAAATACCTTTCTTGATTTTTTTCAGAAAGAAAGCAACTTTCAAGGAAAGCTGCTTAGTTTGATGCCCTTGTAGTTGCTTTATGAAAGTAGAAAAGTAGTCTGCCCGATTTTTTCCAAAAAATAAGGAAAAAGGTGTTCAAAGCAAAAGCAAAATGATCCATTTTCTCCCCATCTCCCAAAACCTTATTGCTATCCATCTTCCACCCGATTCAACGACCAAACCAACTTCCACATACTCTAATTGCGGTCTCCCATATGATGATGGCTACTCTTTCCAACGACTGAGTTCCAAATACATTCCTAACATTGTTATGCAGTAAATTTGTCTCCCTTTTTATAGTACTTCATTTCATTTTTTATTACCGCCTCCTCTCCTTTCCTGTTTCTTCACTGGCAGTACACCAAGAAGATTTGAAATTCCACCTCTGATCAAAACCCCATCTATTTCATGTTTCCTTGAAATTTTCAAGAATCCAAACTAACAAAACCCCTGCAGTACATACTCTTCGATATGCTTAATTATTCAATAGACAAACCATGGCTTTTTTCTTCTTCCACAGTTGTATTCATGTATGGATAGTTCATTGCATATGAACAGATTGTATAGGTTGTTGTGCTTTTGCAGTGCAAATGAATTTTTATTTTGAATCTTTCTATGCTGTCTTTCCTATAAAGTAGCAAATGATAAAATTTATAACTACTAATGAACTGATAGTTTTCTTCTACTTTATGTCTTTGTCATTCCCATGAATGATGGGATTTATCACAGCCATGAATAGATGGTTATTGTGTATGCGGTTTCACTGTGGACACTTTTTTTTTCCAAAATCTTTTGGTAATATATTTATCTTTCAATATATTACCAAAAGATATTAAGAAAAGTCCCGTTGGGCGGACTTTTCCACAAAATGAACAACTTTCAATATAAATGGTGCAATTTTAAATTTAATAAATGATTAATTTGATCCCAATAAGTCCAAGGTTCAAACATGAAGATACATTTGTAGTTGAGGCAGGAGTCCTTATGTATCTGAGGATGAGTTTTCCCACTATGATATAGATGGTGAATCTACTAACTACAAAGGAAAAAACATAAGCTTTTGAAACTATAATGGTCAATTTGCTCTTAAAAATAATTTTTCTTACCAAAAATAATTATCAACTTTTCATTTGAAAATTATCTTTTCTATCTTAACAAAATACCATAAATTTAGAAAATAAAAAATTAGTGCACCCACCCACTCCCTTTAAAACAAATGTTTGCTTTCAAAGGTTTGAGTTATACACACCCAGTTCAATAACTTTTTCTTTTTGCAAGTTGAATACTTGATACTTGCAAAAAGCATAATAAGCCGAAACGAAAATAAACTAAAAGTTTAAGAAATGAAAATAAACTAAAGGGAGAGAAAAAGAAAGGAAAATAAGTCAAAAACCACCTAATTTTAGACCCAAAAAATGCTTTTTCTTTTAGAGCTACAATCTGTTTTTTCATTCATGCAATGGAATACTTGAAATATCAAGCGTGACATGATTCCACTTCTATTTCACATTAAAAAGAGGCTTATTTTGAGAAACCAGAGATAACTGCTCTTTCTTTCCATCTTCATCCTCTCAGAAGCCCTCAACTTTCTCACAAATCAAGTCATAAAATATTAAGGCCATCTTTTGACAGGTATAATCCCCTCCCAACTCCTTATATTCTCATCTGCTCCTCCCTCTCATGATGAATATGTGATGGCTTCTGCAGTCAGGACTTTTAGAGAAGAGAGTTTCAGAGACAAACAAAACCCACATTCCTCTATGGGATAGGACGAATCAGTTAGGAATGGATAGACCATGCAAAATTTTTCTTTTCCAAAAAGCAAAAGGAAACAGCCTTTTCCTATTATTTATATCATCCTTATTTTCAAGTCAGATACAAAGGAATGAAACAATTCTCTCATTTGACTTCTTTTAACATCCCCACTCTCTACAACAACAATATTGTCCATCTTGGCCCATTAGGCCTCAACATTTTGCTCCTGGGTTTTACCCCAAAAGGCCCTATTGCTTAAGGGAGTCGTAAGCTTATAAATATGAACCTTCACTTTCTCCTCCCTAGGCAATATGGGATTTGGGATCTCATAATCCACCACCTTAAGGGCTGCATGTCCCTATGTAGTAGCCTGCCAGCTCTAGTAGCCTGCCCTAAGCCCGCCCACATGGGTAGCCCACTCACATGCACCAGCCAACGTCCGAGTCCCACATTTCCAGCCAAGGTCTGGCTCTGATACCATTCTATAACGCCTCACTCCCTATAGCAACAATATTGTCCGTTTTGGCCATGGGGCCTCACGGTTTAGTATCTCCTATTTCCAAATCGTAGAAGACAATCTGAAAAGTGTTTGGTTTCTACATGTTTTTGAGAAAATTACCAAACATACTTTTGATTTTTCCATATCTTTACAGGAACTTTCAGAGAAATCATACAGGTTGCATGTGTGATCTTACACATGCACAAAAATACCACGTTTTACTACATCATGCCATCCGACAACACTATGTAACATATGACTTCTTTACAAGATATACCATAAATCATGATCATATATCACAAGTAATGAGATTATATGTTATATAATATACAAGAAGTCTTCTAATTTTTTATTTATTTCTATTATGTTTTAGTAATGAGATTATATGTTGTAAAAAAATACAAGAAGTCTACTAATTTTTATTTATTTCTATTATTTTTTTTTTCCTTTTTTGGGGGGGAGAATCTCCACATATTGTTGTTAGGTTGGGGGAAGGGTGGAAAGAGTTTCATTTCTCAAATAAAAGAAGGCTACAAATAAGCTTTCTTTGTGATTTTCAAAGAACACGCATAAAAAAAATTGATAAATTTTCTAATATAATCTTCGAAAAGTTCAGCTAGCATATGTGACTCAAGTTGCATGGATAACTCAGAAAGACAAGTATCCCTTAGTATGTTGATTCAACTAAATTATTCCCACCAGCATGGCATAATATTCCCAAGCCAATCATTTTTAAGACACTAGGATCAAACACCATCAGGAATTACCAATAACAGATGGAAAACTAAGTCGGGAAAAAATATTAAAAAAATTTAAGAAGACGAAGAGCAATGAGAAACAGTACTAAACAGAACAGTACATATTAATAAATGAAAGAAAAATGTTATCTGCTAAATTTACGCACAAATTAAGAAGGAAATCTCCCTTTGGCAACGGGATGTTTAGCATCTATTATGTGTTTGTTAATTTTTTGATTCTAAAAGGACTTTCAGCCATGTTTTGAATTTGAACTGTATTTCAACTTTGAGATTTCAAGATAAATAATAACAATATGATTAAGGGCCAGTTTATAAGAGTTGCTCTACTTTTGTTGGGAAAATTTTATCATAAGACAGTACAACTAGAATTACTGTCATGGAATCTAACTTTTTCTCTTTTACTAAGATCTGGTTCTTTCATCAATTCACCTCCTCAAATTATAATAGTTGTCCCTAAAACTGCAAGGGATGCTTCTGCAAAAGCAGAGGGACTTCCTCTAACAACTAAGTTTAAGAAAATGTATAATACATATCAATTTTATGGAATTACAAGCTGGTCATTTGAGTGCCAGAACTGAACATTTAAATTGTTGATACTTTTTTTTTTTTTGGAAAGTAAGTAAATATTTCATTTAAAAAAGTGTGACAATATGTGCAAACATAAGGAGTATCGCTCCCACCATATGCCCCTTAGGCCCTGCCTATACAAACTTACATAGACTTTACATCAAGAGTCCCAAAATAACACCAGACCCTACCTGATATACTCCATAATCAAATCCCAATTTTCCAAAACTTCTCTATTGTGAGGGGTACCCTTCACCTTCGCAATCTCACCATTAAACCTATTATATACATCCCATTTGAAATATTTTAATAACTCCTCCATCAGCATAAACTCATTCCTAAAAACCCTTCTATTCCTTTCCATCCAAATGTGATAAACCGTTGCCGCAAAAGATGATTTCCTAACTGCTATCATAATTCCTTTCCCTTTGAATTTGTCAACAGCCCATTGAACCTCATCTTTCCATGGTTTGATCCCCTTATTCAAACCATTTAATCTCATAATATGCTTCTGGAGATTCATACTATCCTGCACTCAAAAAACAGATGCTGAATTGTCTTCTGGTTCCCTTGGCAAAGGATGCACTTCGTCCAATTCAGCACCATATACTTAACCAACCTGTCCTGTGTAAGTAGCCTTTCCCTTATCGCAAGCCATAGAATAAATTCATGTCTAGGGATATTCATGTTAAACCAAACTAAGTGTTTCCATAAAACCTCCGGTTTGTTGTTTCTGATCCTGTTATAAGTGTCTTTGATGTTAAACTCACCTGATTTTGACAGAACCCAGGTTAACAGATCAGGAATGTTCCTATTCAGCCTTGGAATCTTATGCAATTCATTCCATGCTTCTTGAAGATCTGGTGAAGAAACCTCAGGTACACTACACTCGTCCCAGTCAATAATAGCTTCCACTCTAGCATCTGATGGCAAACCCGAATCGTATATGATCCTATGTCTGAACTTCTTAAAAAGAGGACCACATGGTAACCAGAAATCATACCACAACCATGTGTTTTTGCCATCTCTTACTGTGTGCTTGAGCAAATTTTGAGCTTCATTTCTTGCCTTCAAAATTTTCCACCACGCCCAAGAGCAACTATCCAGAATCTTCAAAGTCCAATAATTCCTATTGTTGATACTTGAAAATGAAGAAGTTGGATTAAAGTTGGCTCTGCTCAAGTAACTATTGCTAGTTTGGAAATTCTAAGAGGAGAAACCTGGAATTAAAATGCTTCAGGCTAACATCAAACCTCAGTTTTCTGATTATAATTATCATAATTCTAATGTCTTCGAATGCGAAGGTGACTGCGAACGCGAACGTCTCTGGCGAAAGCGAAGGTGTTTGGCGAACACAACGGTGAGTATCGAAGACAACGACGACGATGAACGTGTCAGCATCGAGAGTGTCTAGCGAAACGTTTGTAGAAGGAATCTACTGGCAATCGCGTTTGGTGACGACAGCGACTGGAGTCGAGTGCGTCTAGCGGCTGCGTCGGTGTTGACTGAGCTTGCCGACCGTGACGGTGTCTGTTTGAAGGCGACGGCGATGGTGTCGTCTAAGCTTGCCGATCGTGACGGTGATCGTACTTGACGTCGGCGACAGCGACATGGATTTCTGGAGTAGCCGATGGCATCATTTGTCTAAGGGGGAGAATTTTTCTTTGGTCAATAGGGAATCATAGGGGAAATAGAATCAAATGATATTCAATTCATGGCAGAGAAACCTCAGGATCGGAGTTTTTCCCTTTCGCGTGATTTGAAGCAAGTATGTTTCAACCTTCAACAAGCGGGGCACTCTGTGTCCCTCTGATGAAATTTTATCAATGTTATAGGGTGTGTTGCATCAAGAGGGGAGGGATAAAGGTGTGTCATCCATTGAGAACCATGAGAAGCTCGAAGAGTTGGCGTCGCGGAAGTTGCAAGAGGTGAATGAGTTGGCGGAGGTGCTAGGCCCGAAGGAAAGTAGTTATCTTTGCTGAGGCGGTATCAAGGAACCATCCTGTTCCTATTGGTGGTAGCTGCGATCTGAGTGGTATTCCCTTGGTAGTTGCTCATCAGGGGGAAAAGGGGTTACGTTGAAAGTGGTGGAGAGAAATGGAAGATTTTCTTCATGGATTTAGTTCCATGGAAGACTTTTAAGTTGGTTCCTGAATACAGTAGAGAATGCTCAAAATTATCCACATCTCATTGGCACCTTGTGCCGGACAGTGGTGGGTGGTTCGTTATTTACAGCTAAAATTCTTGTTAACAATTAGGGGCAGAATGTTAGCTGTATCTGTTTCGTCATTTCCAAAGGGAGGGGGAATGGTAATTTTTCCAATGGCAAAAAACAATGTCAAATGGAAATATATTTCAGAGGCCTGGAATCACTTTTCTTATGAAATGAGAGGAAAGTCAAAAATGGTGGAGAAAGAATCTGAGAGGAGTGAGTCTTATGTTTTCACAGGATGTAACGGGGGGAGCAGATCTAAGGTCCATGCGGCAAAGAGTGGGCAGGACATAGCTCCTTGGCATTTAAATCTTTATTTTCTGCTTTCAATACCAAAAGTAAATTTTCAAGAGAAGGTTGTGATCTTGCAATTGAAATTATGTCAACTGACCAGTCCTCAAGTCATTGGCGGAAGTTTCCATTGGTTTGTAAGTCCTCTATTCTGGTGAAATGGGAGTTAGTTATCGAGGAATGCATGAAAAAGGGTGGTATTTCTCAGGTTCAATCCTTTATCCCGATTGGCCCTACAGAGGCGATTCTTTTTACCAAGTCAGTTGATGAAGCGAAAAATATGGTGGCTGATAGTCCTCATAATTTCAACGAAGTCTTCGTTTCGGTGGATTGGTGGAATAAAGGTTTCAACCAAGCACTGGTCCTCTAAATGAAGATGGGTGGTGGTTAAGGTTGATAGGGATTCCCCCACACTTATTTGCTCTGCAAACATTCAAGGCTTTGGGTCAATGGTTGGGAGGTTTCTGCAGATGGGAGGAATGGATTCGGAGGGAACAATATGGTTAAAAGTGGGGGAAGTGTTGGCTCATAGAATTCCCAGATGTATAGTAATTTGGGATGGGGAAGAATGGTATGAGATCTGTGTAGTGTACGGGGATATCCAAGACTCTGTTTTGAAGGGGTTGCAGAGGGTGGAGGCCATCGAGGAAGAGGAAGTGGGATGTGGCAGGTTTAAGGAGGGGATTTTGTCTTTTGTTAAAGGGCCAAGTGGGCTTAAATCTTCTGGTTGTAAGCCAAGAGGTCACGTCTCGGATCTGTCATTTGACTGCGCAAGCAGCCATTTTTAATCCTGGGGAACAGTACATAAATTTGAAATTTGATGGGCCTCATCTAAAGGTCCAGAGGGTGGATCTGGAAAGTCTTCTCAAGGAAGTGGGCTTCATAAGTCCAAAAAGGTTGCTGAGCTCCTCCCAGCAAAGGGCCAAGCTGTTCAAGATGGTCATGGGCTTCATCGCTGAAAATCAAATCAGGTAAGGTTTTAGTAGGAGGAGATAGAATGAAGTGCGCTGTGAAGGAAGGTTATATGGTTTCTGAAGAATCGAAGGGTGAGAGTTTATCTAAATGGAGGATGTCTCATCTATGCAGAAGCTTGGAGAAGTCTATTTCTAGAATTGAGGAGAGATTATCGGAGATTGAAGAAAGGGTGAAAAGACAAAACCAAGAATGGAGATCAGCCCCTGATGGTCGTGATTCAGAGATGTATGAGGAAGCAGGGGAGCAAGTGGAGTTGGAAGATGAGGTGGCAACCCAAAGGGTCATTGAGAAGAATGTATCGGAAGGAAAAAGTAATCATTTGATATGTTATTCCAGACGAAGTGAAAAGGATTCAGGACCAGTAGGCGCATGTGTTTCCCAAAGTCACAGATCAGCTCAAGTGAGGGGGGTCAAAGGTGTTCTATTAGGCCCAGGTATGGATTCTGGTAGAGGAGATGTTGGCAGCCCTTCTATCTGTGATGCTGAAGTTAAAAGTTGTCATCGGAGCTGTCTGGAAAGCACTAACAGCGCTGTGGTCTTAGGAAATGAAATTGCAGAAGTTTCTTTCAATGTTTTTTCCTCTCCTCCTGGTTTCAAGCTTTGTTGTCAACCAGATGGCGAGTTTTTGAAAGGTTAATCAATGGCTGAGCAGGTTATCCACCTGGAAGAAGAAGAGAAGTTAGAGGTTTCAGAGGTAGAACCCATTAGAGCAGAATGGAGAAGTCCCTAGGCGCCTGTTTTTTTCTGGGGAGGCTTTGTCCTGGGTTGCAGAGAATATAATGTGTTTGAGTAAGACACTTGGGGTCTCTTTTGAGGGTTTTGGAAGGGAGGCGCAGGCACTATTTACAGCAATTTAAAAAGGAAGAGAAAAGGGGAGTAACAGGAGGTAGAAAGGGAGCTCAATAAGCTATCATGGTCTCTAATGGAGAGGGGAGAAAGGAGCGCTGAGGTGGTAACAAGTAGGTCTAGTTTGAGGAAGGGAAAATCTGTGTTATTATGATATTGAAAACACTATCTTGGAATGTAAGAGGGCTAAATGCCCAGGAAAAGAGAGAGAGGATTAAGGCAAGTTTGGGGATGTGGAAGCCTGATATCATAATGCTTCAAGAGACGAAATTGAGTAGTGTGCCAATATCAGTGGTGGAGGAAACTTGGAGGGGAGATAATATTGATTGGATTCAGTTACCGGCGCAGGGAGCATCCAGAGGGATTATTCTTGCATGGAATAGTCAAAGGTTCTTAAAAGCTCAGATGTGGGTGGGCCACTACGTGGTATCAATCCTTCTTAAACAGATTTCTGGTACTGATTTGATGCTGTTGTCGGGTGTCTATGGTCCGAATGACCATTCCAAATCGGGAAAGATGTGGGAGGAGTTGATGGTCGCAAGGGGTATAGGGGGCACTCCATGGTGTATTGGAGGAGACTTCAACTTGATCAGATTTCCAGAAGAAATGACTAGGGGAAGATATTGCTCTCAGGCTATGAGAGAGTTTTCTCATTTTATTGATAGTTTCAAGTTGATCGATGTTCCACTCAAAGGATCAAGTTTTACGCGGTCAAAAAATCAGCAATCTCCATGTCTATCCAAGCTGGATCGTTTCTTGGTATCTTTGGAGTGGGAGGAGACTTTTCCAAAATTTAATGCAGTTGCTTGGCCTAGAATAATTTCATATCACTCTCCTATTTTGCTTACGAGTGAGAACGAGTTCCGAAAAGCTTCTCCTTTCAGGTTTGAGAACATGTGGTTTGAGGATAAGTCTTTAATTAATTTGGTGGGGGAGTGGTGGAAGGACATGCATTTCCAAGGGACTCATTCATATGTGTTCTCTAAAAAACTCCATGCTTTAAAATTCAATATTAAGAAGTGGAATAAAGAAATTTTTGGGAAAGTGGATATAAAACTTAAAAGGATTACGCAAAGACTAAGAGAATTGGAGAGTTTGGAGGAGGAAGGGAAGATGTCCTTTGATGAGTGGAAGGAAAAGGAAAGGTTGAAACTTGATTTTAAGAAGGTGGCATCCTTAGTGGAGATAAGTTGGAGGCAGAAATCAAGGGCCCTGTGGCTCGAACTTGGAGATAAGAATACCGGTTTTTTCATAAGATGGCATCAGCAAGAGGTAGAACAAATTTCATAGATCATCTTGAGGTGGATGACTCTCTTTTACTTGATCAAGAAGAGATTAAAAAGGCTGCATGAGATTTCTATGAAGACCTTTTCAAGGAAAAGGAGAGTATGAGACCCTCAATGGAAGGTATGGAATTCGACTCAATTTCAGATTATCATGAGGATATGTTGGAAAGGCAAATAAGAGAAGAGGAAGTGATGGAGGCATTGAATGAAATGGAAGGAGACAAGGCACTCGGGCCGGATGGTTTCACAATTAAGTTCTATAAATTATGTTGGGTGCATATTAGGGAGGAATTTATGGGTGCAGTCCAGGAGTTTTATGATTCAGCTCATTTTGAAGGAAGTTTGAATGCCACGTTTATATCTCTAATACCAACGAAGGAAGGGGTGGCTTCGTTAAGAGATTATCGGCCTATAAGTTTAGTGGGTAATTTCTATAAAATAATCTCTAAAGTTCTATCAAAAAGATTGCGGAAGGTCCTTCCAGACGTCATATCTTGGTTTCAAAATGCTATCATAGGTGGGAGGCAAATCTTGGATAGAGTGATGATCGTTAGTGAATGTGTGGATTCCATTCAAAGGGAGGGTGTTGAGAAGGTAATGTGCAAGTTCGACATAGAGAAAGCCTACAATCATGTAAATTGGAATTTCTTGTGGTATATGCTTCAGAGGATGGGTTTTAGTGTGAAATGGAGGAAATGGATGTTCACGTGTGTAACCTCAGCATCTTTCTCCATCTTGGTCAAGGGTGTGGCAGTGGATTTTTTTCGATCATCTAAGGGTTTGAGGCAAGGGGATCCCCTTTCCCCTTTATTATTTCTAGCGGTAATGGAGGCCCTAAGTCGGTTGGTGTATAGAGCAGCAAACTTGGGATTAATTGAAGGGGTAGAGTTTGGAGGAAGAGCTTTAACTATATCATACTTACTATTTGCGGATGATGCGATGGTCTTTTGTAAGGCTCAAGCCTCTCAAATCCTTGTAGTGAGAACAATACTGACATGTTTTGAACAAATCCTTGTAGTGAGAACAATCCTTGTAGTGATTTCTCATATGCAGAAGAAGTTATCCGTTTGGAAAGGGAGATTTCTATCTGAAGATGGAAAGGTAGTTCTTATCAAGAGTGCATTATCAAACCTCCCAACATATATGTGGAGACCCAGTCAATATTTATAAATGGTTGACCCCGGTCAATATATTGACCCAGTCAAGTCCATAGAATAAAGGCTTCTGATTGGTGTTGTGCAGGGTCTAGTGTGCCTGCACATTCACCATATACAAATATTAGGAAAGGGGTTAATTTTGTCTTTTTGTCTTTTAAGTTAGGGATTGGGAAAACCCTAATCCCCATCTTCTCTCATTCAATCGGAGGAGGCAAAGAATCCGAGAAGGGGAATAGAGAAAGCCAGAGCACTATCGGATCTTCTTCAAATCAAACTCTGCAATGGGAAGGTAAGTTCGGTTAATACTCTTTCCATGGGTATATACGTTCAAGATCTATATAGGGATAATATAATTTATGCTTGTTATGCCAAACGGTTGGTATAAACCCTAAGTTTAGGTTATTGTGATGATTTCTTTTGGTTCATCATTGATTTTGAAATCGTATATGAGTGGCTGGATTTGATCTGTATTAAATTATTTATTTATTTCTTTGATGTAACGTGATGATGAGTTTTTTTCTACGTTGGGAAACATCTCAACGTTATTGTGCTATATGTGTAAAGTTAACCATGTACGCATCATCTTCTTATTTTGTCTTATGTGAAAGCAAATTAAGATTTAAAAATCAAAAAGTTGATGTCTTTGATGGTTCAAATTTTGTATTTTATGGCTATCCTTCACATGGCGTAAAAGGTGAGCTTTTTGATCTCTTGGTAAATTCCTTTTTCTTTATTAATGTTTACAAATGTCAGTGCAATGATGGTTCCTCTTGTTTTGTGAGTTTACCGTTTATAGAAGAAATTCATTTCTTGAACTGGATAGTAGCAGAACAGTGATAATGTTTTATTGTTACTATTGATGTCTTGCTGATGTATTTAAGAATCAAGTTATCATTGCGGAAACCATGTCACTAATTATAAGTACTTGCTTATATATGTATATTTTATTGGTTATACCTGAAATTTGATTTGTGGAAGTGTGATGCTACAACGAACCACTTTTAAGATCAAACACCAAATCATTTCACTTGTTTGGGACTCATTATTTTATTAAATGTGTTAGGTATGTTTGTGAAAGATTTTAAAGATACACACACGTAAGGTTCCATGGGGATTTGGAAATGGAAGAAATGAAGGCTTAACGTTTCATTATTAAGAGATGTTTGTGGCTATATTAATGGTTTGCTTTGTCATGATTAAACAATGTATTATGAGTATTATTATTAGCATTTTATTTATCGATTTACTTGAATGTAGTTTGAGTAGAAAATACTCATTGGTGACTGGTGACTATGCAGTCTAAGGAAACATCTTTTGCTTATACTGATATCGTTAAATTGTATAAAGTTGGGGTTTGAATTATATAAAGTTTCCTAGTCGATTTGTTTTTTTTTTTTTTAATGTTAGCCTTATTCAGGTTGCTTGCATTGTATATGTGAGTGTTGTGACGTTGTATTGCTTTGGTTAACAATATTGATACGTTCGGAAGTTGTTGTGTATACGTTTGTTGGTCGGGTGTATTATGGGAACTGAGCGTTGACTGGACAGACATGCGCTGGAACTGAGCAATGACCCAATAGGCATGTACTGGATCAAAGTAGTTTACTCAGACAGACACAACCCAGTTGTATTGTGTTTACACAAAAATGCTATGACCAGGGAGCTGTGCTTAGTTTACAGACTGGCATAGTTGATATCATTGTGATAATTTTATTATTAAGTGGAAAAATTGTATTGTGTTCTTATTATCACCAAGAGTTATTTTTTTATATATATCATTAACTGTTGTTTTTCTTACCTTGTAATTGATTAAATAAATTGGCATGCGTTAATATTGCAAATTTAATTCTTGTAATGTTGTTTTGCTAGATTCTACTAAGCTTAGATATGACCTAACTAAAGATTTGATTTTTGAAGTATGTAATCATGTAGGGAATATTAGCCCTACTTACTAAGTCGTGAAAACTCACCCCTTACTTATTTTCAGGTAACCACAAGACTGTGCAAATGAAGCAAAGAGAATAGCTTGGATAATCGTATTTGATTTAGGCATTGAATATTTTATTTGTTTCTAGTTGAGTATTAAACTTGTAATGGAGGTTGTATGTTATTCAAATAAATTAGTTAAAGTCACACATTAATCCTTAGTTTTGTTAATGAGATAGTTTTTTTTTTTCCGTTGCAACCCTGAATATTATTGCAAAAATAATATTTATGTTTAGTATTTAATGAGATTAAATGAGTTTTGGGGATCGCTTACGAGCAAGGTTGCGTTCCGGTCCTATACCTTGTAACATTATATAAGTGATGGATTTCGGGGCGTGACAATATATGTTTTCTTCTTTTCTAGCCCTAGCATCTGGGATTGATAGGCTTGAGAAGATTTAAAGGGATTTCCTTTGGGCAGCAGGGGATGATGTCCAGAAGTATGATTTGGTTGCTTGGAAAGAGGTCTGCAAGGCTAAAAAAAGAGGGAGGTTTGGGAGTAAGAAATCTTCGGATTTTCAATCAGGCCCTTTCAACAAAATGGTGTTGATGGTTTGGTCAGGGGGTAACAAGTCTGTGGAGGAATCTAATAGTCGTTAAATATGGCTATAATGGTAATAGGTGGCTGCCAGATCAGGTGAATGGTAACTTTTGGGTACAGTCTTTGGAGACCCATTTGTAGGTTCCAACATATGATTCTTTCAAGTGTGAGGTTTCAGGTGGGGAAAGGTGATTGGGTGAGGTTCTGGCATGATCCATGGTGTGCTAACGAAGCTCTTAAGGGGCTGTACCAAACACTTTATAGCATATTGACTTCTCCTCAATCTCTTGTGGCAGAGTTGTACACTAAGGAGTAGGAGACACAGGTTAGAATCTTAATTTTAGAAGATGATTTTTTGACTGGGAGCTGGATGCATTGGCACAGCTATTGGGGAGATTAGAGGTTCCGCAACCAACTTCAGACCAAAATCGAATGAGATGGTTGTGGAGTGGAGATGGTGAATTCACAGTGAAGAGTCTCAACCACCATCTAAGTAAGCTCGATGTGAACTTCAAGGTTGCTAGCTTGCTGTGGCAACCCTTACTTCCATCTAAAGTAGGTTTTTTCATGTAGACTACGGTGTTGGAGAAGATTCTAACCACGGAGAATTTGATGAGGAGAGGGTGGCAGCTAGCCAGCAGATGTGCTCTTTGTAAATCCAATGTGGAGACAGTGAATCATCTTCTTCTTCACTGTAAGGTTACAAATGGGATATGGAATGCTTACTTAGCTAGATTTGGAGTGGCTTGGAAACAACCTAGAGATCTAAGACAGCTCCTCCTTTCATGGAAAAGTAGTAAGGGGAATTCATGTGTTCAGGTATTATGGAGATTGACTCCGGGGGCTGTTCTATGGGCTATGTGGAAGGAACAGAACAACAGAATTTTTGAGGATAAAGAAAGATCTCTGACAGCTATGTTGAAATATTCGCTCAGCCTACTCCTCCATTGGGCGTCTGCTATAGAGTCGTGCAAGGGTCTGAATATAGAAGAAATTCTAAACTGTGATAACTTTAGTGTCCTCTAGTAGTTTAGGTTAGGTGGTGTGATTGGTACACTCTTGGTGTACAGCTTTGTACCTGATTTTATTTAGCTTTTTAATTCATATATTATCTATTACCGATCAAAAAATAATAATAATTCTAATGTCTTCAGTAAGCAGATAATTTTGTGGAAGTATAAGCTTAGTGAATTTATCATGCGGGCTCAATTAAATTGCAGGCCCGAAAAGGTAGTCTAGATGCTAATTTTATAAAGGAAAAGATAACCACATGGTTACAAGACAATTTGTATGGTCGTATGATTCTTATTAAACGGATGGTAAATTTATTTGATGGTCAAAATTTTGGGCTGCTAGCATGAGTCTTGAATGCATACAATTCATGAAACAATGTCAAAGATTAGGTTTGCTGCTAGTTTATTTGTGAAGATTACGTTTGAAAAATCTTAGTGAGAAGTAAAAGAGTAACCTAGTCAACAAATTTAGCACAAAAAAGGGAAAAAAAATCCACGCCTATGAATGTGATAAGGCAAAGGAGGACAAAATGAAAAGGCTCTCAAGCTTCTTGAATAGGGTTGTCAAGCATGGCCCGGCCAGCTTAAGCCGTGCTGAAGCATGGCACGACATGGCCCATGCTCGATATTTGTGTCATGCCATTCCCAGCACCACACAAGGCACGACCTAGCTGGCACGCACAAGGATTAAATTGTCAATATCGGACGGACCAGCCTGAGTCCAAGTTAACTTGGCCGATACTGCCAGTATCAGCCGAGTTTGCCCCGAGTCAGGTTGGTCACACCCAACTACCCAGAAATTAAAAAAAAAAGTAAAGAAGACCTACACGAGCAAGTCTTCATTCGCTTCCAGAAATATAAAAAGAGGAGCAAAAAAAAAAAGAAACCAAGCAGTTCGACCGCTGTCAACAAAGAGGGGAGAATGGAGAAGAGAAGAAAGGGAGAAGAGGAAGGAGGAAGAGGAGGTGAGAAGCGGAGGAGGAGAAAATGGGAGAAGAAAAGAAAAAATACTAACCTGTTTGCGCCTTCGTGGAGGATGGACCGATGGATGGAGCTATTCAGGTACGCTGTTCTTCTTCTTCTCCTTCTTCTCCTTCTTCTTATCTTTCTTTTCTTTTTCAATCGACAGAGGTTTCAAAGCCTCCGCCGAACTCGACCAAGGCTTTTGGTGGAGGCTTTAAAAGGCTCCGTCAAGTTCAACTTTGACGGAGGCTTTTAAAGCCTTTTTCTACGTTGAGTCGCACAAGACGCCTCGGGCGATACCGTGACACCTCGGGCGAGATGTCGCAGTATCGCCCGAGTTCAAAGATTCCCTCGTATCGGCTCGCCTCTAGCCAATACTTCTCGGTATCAGCCAAGTTTTAAAACGTTGGGCACGTAAGCCAGCACAAGTATGCCCCATTTGAGCATGGCAAGGCACTGCAGGCCGGCCCAGCAATTATGTACCATGATGGCCCGCGTGGCAGCACTGTTGGGCTAGCAATGGCTGGCCCGCATGCCAGTACAGTTGGCCACATGCTAGAGCATGCGCGCGCCCGACGACTAGCAGTTGGGCAATAAAAAATTTTTTTTTCTTTTCTAAAAAGCCCTTTCTTACTATCTTAACCCCCCCCCCCCCCCCCCAACCCAACAGCAGTTTATTGCGGTGTGCACATAATATTCGTAAAAAAAATACTTCTAACCTTTTCAACAACCAAATAACAATCATATTTGAGGGTAAAAGTGGTTAAAAAGTCACTTAGAATTGCCTATAAATACCCCCAACCCTTCCCATTCCAAACCACATCAATCTTCTCCTTTCTTTTACATTCTATATAACAATCAAGCCCTCAATTCTCTAGTTTTTAATTAAATTCTTTTTGTATTAAATTATTTCAGCATCAAAGGTGAGAAGCGGAGTCTGGAGGTTAAAGCAAAAGGCTACAAAAGTAGTTTAAGCTTCAAAAGAGGTATTCTTACGTTTAAATTTTTTATTTTAAATTAAATTCATGATAAATATTATATATATACAAATATATATCTCTTTCTCATGCTATCTTTCTTATATAGTGTATCACAAAATAAATTATTATTTACCTTATCTAATTAAGCATATTTTATTATAAATAAATTAGAAAATGGACACTAGGCTTTCCTTCCAACTAAAGAAATTGAATTTCTTAGGCAATCTTAAATAGATTTTGAAGAGACTGTTGTAACGCCCTGGAATCCGGGTTACGTGAAATAACCGTAACTCATATTCCGGGGCGTTACAGAGATGGTATCAGAGCGCACAGAATATATAATAAGGAAGCATGAAATAAAAACACCTGTAGGTTGGCCTTGGGGATTGTGTGCACGCTAGATAGCACCTAGGAATGATAGAGAGAGATCCTATCTAACTTAAAAAATTTATTGTTTGCAGTTGATATGACCGGCAGAGGTCGATAGGTTGCGCAAGCACGCACCCCGGCAGTACGTCCAGTGGAGGATCTGTATGAGGGGGACATTCAGGAGCAGCCCCATATTCCTGCTAAGGGCTAGCAGAGACCACAGCCTCAGGCACCACGTGAGGCACCTCCTCAGAGGGGAGATGACATATGGGCTGCAGTGGGCACCCTTACTCAACTCTTGACCATGGAGCGTGAGGAGAGGGTGAGCCAGACCGGCAACGAGAATGGCCAACGTCAGGGCCAGGGTCAGGCAGAGGTGCAGTTGGGCCGTATTGATGGGCAGCAGCAGCACCTTAGAGAGGTGTAGCAATTCCGGAAGATGGGACCTCCGACATTTAGAGGAGTACCAGATCCTCTAGAGGCAGAGCGATGGATACAGAGGATTCTGGATGTGATGCAGTGTCCAGAGGGGAGCCAAGTGAGGCTTGCCACATTCATGTTAGAGGGGGAGGCCTATCACTGGTGGCAGAGTGTGATGAGGAGGGAGGCCCCAGATGCTTAGATGGCTTGGGGGCAGTTTAGGGAGCTGTTCTACAGTCACTACTTCACAGCTGAGTTCCACCTGAGTAAGGCGAGGGAGTTTTTGCACATCTCCCAGGGGACACTGTCAGTAGCCCAATATGAGGCAAAGTTTGAGGAGCTGGCTCGTTTTGCTCCGCATATGGTGGCTAGTGAGGAGCAAAGGATACAGCATTTTGAGGATGGCTTGAGGCCGGAGATTCAGGGTAAGGTGTCAGTGTTTTTGAACACTCAGTTTGTTGAGTTGGTCCGGAGGGCAGAGAGAGCTAAGAGGTTGATGCAAAGGGGCAGAGCTGAGCTAGTAGAGCTCGTGTACCCACCAGATCTGGTACTGAGCAGCGGGATGTCCCTGGAAGGGACAAGAGGCTGAGATTGGATGGTTAGGGAGATGGATGCCGTAGTTGTGGTCGGAGGCATGTACCAGGGCCATGCTTCGCCCCACCTGGTGCTTGTTTCCGGTGTGGCCAAAGGGGACACTGTGTAGCAGAGTGCACCTACCCAACTACATACCAGCTTTTACAGACTGACACCAGGGGTGCACCACAGAGGGATGTGGCACCATATCGATTCCAGAGGCAAAGGCCTAACGATGTAAGATCTATACGACCAGCACCTACTGGGCAGAGGCAGCCAGATAGAGCTCCTAGAGGCAGAGGAGTACCACCTAGAGCTGGACAGAGGCAACCAGCACCGGTAGCTTAGAGGCAGCAGGCACGAGTGTCTACTGTTGGTGCTCAGGAGGAGGAGGAGCAGCGAGATGCCCAGTAGTTGGTTGGAGGTATTATTTATATTTCTGGGAGATCTGTTATTTGTTTATTTGATGCCGGAGCATCTCTTTCCTTCATTACTCCATGTTGTGTTAGTAGGATTGGATTGTTGTCTGATATTATGGATACTTCTATGACTGTGCACACACCACTGGGAGAGTTCACTAGTGTGCAGAATGTATATAGAGATTGTCTAATTAGACTGGGAACGTTAGAGCTGCCTAGGGATTTGTTAGCATTGGAATTTGGGGAGTTTGATGTGATACTGGGTATTGATTGGCTGTTTAGACACCACGTCAGTATTGACTGTTTCAGAGGCACTATTACAGTTAGTCAGCCAGACCAACCAGTGTTTTGTTTCCAATGTGAGGGGTTATCCAGTAGAGTGGAGTTAGTAGCCTCTATTGTGTCAGAGGAGCCAAAGGAAAATACCCCCTAGTATTGCTAATGTGCCCATGGTCTGTGAGTGCACAGATGTGTTCCCTGACGATTTGCCAGGATTGCCACCACTTAGGGAGGTCGATTTCCGTATTCGACTCATACCTGGCACGACACCAGTGTCTAGACCACCATACAGAATGTCTCAGCTAGAATATGTAGAGCTGAAAAAGCAAGTGGATGAGTTGCTAGAGAAGGGGTATATTAGACCGAGTGTTTCACCTTGGGGTGCACCAGTTTTGTTTGTGCAGATGAAAGATGGATCCATGCGTATGTGCATTGACTATCGTCGTCTGAACCAAGTGACGATTAAGAATAAGTATCCACTACCCCGAATAGATGTTTTATTTGACCAGTTGAGGGGTGCATCGTGGTTTTCTAAGATTGACCTCCGATCTGGATACCACCAGTTGTGAGTTGCACCAGAGGATGTGGAGAAGACAGCATTTCGCACTAGATATGGGCATTATGAGTTTTTAGTCATGCCATTTAGGCTGACTAATGCCCCCGCTGTCTTCATAGACCTGATGAATCGGGTATTCCATCCCTACCTCGACAGCTTTGTGGTAGTGTTTATCGATGATATATTGGTGTATTCTCACAGCAGAGAAGAGCATGCCCAGCATCTCAAGACAGTTTTGTAGACCCTGAGAGAACACCGTTTGTATGCCAAATTCAGCAAGTGTCAGTTTTGGCTACAAAGGATCTCGTTTCTTGGGCATATCATTTCTGGAGAGGGAGTTGCAGTGGACCCAGCTAAGGTTCAGGCAATGACAGACTGGCCTAGACCCACTACCGTTACTAAGGTGCGTAGTTTTCTGGGTATGGCTGGTTATTATCGGAGATTTATAGAGAACTTGTCCAGAATAGCCGCTCCGTTGTCTAACTTGACTAAGAGACGGTGAAGTTTAATTAGGATAATAGCTGTGAGCAAAGCTTTCAGGAGCTGAAACGGAGTTTGACTGAGGCTCCGGTATTGATTATACCTTCGGTGAATGAAGGGTTCTCAGTGTATTGTGATGCATCTAGAGTTGGGTTAGGCTGTGTATTGATGCAGCAAAGGAGAGTTGTGGCATATGCATCACGTCTGTTGCGTCCTCATGAAAGGAACTACCCTACCCATGACTTGGAGCTAGCTGCTATAGTGTTCGCACTAAAGATTTGGCGGCATTACTTATATGGGGCGCAGTTTGAGATCTACTCTGATCACAAGAGTTTGAGATACATCTTCTCACAGAGGGATCTTAACATGAGGCAAAGGAGGTGGATGGATCTTCTGAAGGATTACAACTTCACACTTCAGTATCATCCGGGCAAGGAAAATGTAGTTGTTGATGCCTTAAGCCGTAGGGGTGCTTCAGAGGACCAGATAACTACCTTGGCTTCTTTCATGGCCAGTCAGTGCAGCTTGATAGATACTATCAGGGATTGGCCAGGTGAGTTTGTTTCTCAAGGGGATGGCAGGATTTTAGCCCGAGTTCATGCAGAGCCAGACCTGATTCGGCGTATTAGAGAGAGGCAGATGTCTGACTCAGGTTTGCAGCACACTAAGGAATTGGTGGATAAGGGTGATGACACTTCCAGGGATTTTGAGTTCCGTGATGGCATGTTGAGATTTAGAGGCAGGATTTGTGTACCGGATGATGTAGAGATTCGTAGAGTGATTTTGGAGGAGGGTCACAAGTCCAGATATACAGTGCATCCAGGGAGCACAAAAATTTATAAGAATTTGAAAGCTGTATATTGGTGGTCTAGGATGAAGGACATAGCAAAGTATGTGTCCCGATGCCTAGTATGTCAACAGGTCAAGGCAGAGCATCATAGACCTCCAAGGTTATTGCACTCATTGCCCGTTCCCCAGTGGAAATGGGAGCACATCACTATGGATTTCGTATCTGGGTTGCCAGTCACTACGAAGAGGCAGGATGCTATATGGGTGATTGTAGACCGGTTGACCAAATCAGCCCATTTCCTTCCTATTGGCACTACCCAGACTTTGGATTCTTTAGTAGAGATGTATGTTCGGGAGGTTGTACGCCTGCATGGAGTTCCAGTCTCCATTGTATCAAATAGGGATTCCCGATTTACGTCCCAGTTTTGGGGGAGTTTTCAGGAGTCTATGGGTACTCAGTTGTGCTTTAGCACCAGTTATCACCCACAAACGGATGGTCAGTCAGAGAGGGCTATACAGATATTAGAGGATATGTTACGATGTTGTGTGCTAGATTGGGGTGGTAGTTAGAGCAGCCACTTGCACTTGGTGGAGTTCGCTTATAATAATAGCTACCAGACCAGTATACAGATGGCACCATTTGAGGCTTTGTATGGTCGTGCATGTAGATCACCAGTTTGCTGGGAGGAGGTCAGTGAGAGGCAGTATTTAGGACCTCAGATCGTGCAGGATAGTGTTGAAAAAATGAGTTTGATTAGGCAGCGGTTGTTGACTGCTCAGAGCCGTCAGAAAAGTTATGCTGATAATAGACAGCGTGATTTAAGATTTGAAGTTGGGGATCAGGTGTTTATTAAGATATCTCCTTCTAAGGGTATTATGAGGTTCGGCAAGAAAGGCAAGTTATCACCGAGGTTCATTGGCCCATTTGAGATTGAGAAGGAAGTGAGCCCTGTGGCATATCGCCTAGCTTTGTCTGCACAGTTAGGTGGAGTACATGATGTGTTCCACATATCCATGTTGAGGCGATATATTCCAGATCCGAGCCATGTAATCAGTTATGAGCCATTGACTATCCGAGAGGACTTATCCTACTAGGAGAGACCGGTCCAGATCTTGGATCGGCATGATCAAGTCCTACAGACTAAGGTGATTCCTTTGGTGAAAGTCCTATGGCAAAATCATACCACAGAGGAAGCTACATGGGAGCGAGAGGATGAAATGAAGCGGAAATATCCAGATTTGTTTATTTCGTCATGAGGTAAATTTCAAGGACGAAATTTCTTTGTAGGGGGGAGGATGTAAAACCCCAGATTTTAGACTTATAATTGAAGGAAAATATTTAGTAATTTTAATAATTATTTTGGTGGAATTTCAGGTTGATGTTTCGCAAGGGCATTTGAGAATTTCAGAAAATTTGAAATTGTATAAGCTAGGGTAAGTGAAGTTATATTTTAATTTCAATGTTCAAGAAATATTAATTGGGGAACTTTATTAAATATAATTAAGTAGTGAGGTTGTATTTGTTTAGTGGCTAATTAGGGAATCAAGGGTTAATGTGTTGTGGTGTAGGAAGTTAGGTGGAGGAGTACTACAGCAGAACATTAAGAGGGAGCTGAAGGGTTGAGCACATGAAAGGTTGCTCGATGAGAGCTGCTGGAGAAGTTGGCTTTTGGACTCCCATTTGCTGTTGGGGAAATGGGCATTTGGAGTGCCATTTGATTGCTGGAGAAGTAGGAGCAGCAGAAGGTTGGTGGTGATTAAAGCTCTGAAAAGTTTTCTGCAGCAAGTTCAATTGGTAGAGAATTGTTCCAGACATCCAGATCAGGTAAGAATCGTTCATTGTTTGTTTTAGTTTGTTTGGGGTTAGGTTATATCAAGTTTTATTAGAAATTATGAACCAGGCGATAAGATCATAGCTCTGAAATTTTTCTGCAGCAATTTCTCAGATTTTGGAGAAGTTTTGGTCGTAGAGATCAGCTAATTGTTATTGCTGGTGTTATTGATGTTGGATTCCAGCAAATATAAGGCAAGTAGCCCTTTCAAAATAGATGATTTTGCATGAGTTTGTGATCATTAAAAATATTAAAGTTGTGATAGTCAAAATCTGATTTTTCTGTTCATGGAAAGGGCGTCTAATCCATGATTCAATTTAAGTTTAGTTAGATTAAATACATGATGATGAAATTGTATTGTTAGGATGATTTTAAGCATGCAAGAAGTGATTTGGTTGAATGAAATTACTTCAGTCCTATTGCAAGTTGCACGTAGTTTTTTTCAAACACTATTGCTCGCGTGGATTGTGTATTTATGGATTTAGGTTTGAAGAAACAAGAAAGTTTCTGAGATATGTTTTTGGATTCAGATTTAGCATGTTTAGATTTCATTCAAGTTAGTATAATTGGGTTGCAGAAATTATTAAGTTCAGAATTATATGAGTTCTTAGAAATGGGAGATAATTTGTGTTGCGGAAGTTATTAAGTTCGGAATTATATGAGCTCTCAGAAATGGGTGATATGAGCTGTAACTTAAATTCAGATTATTAAGTTCAGATTATGAGTTCTCAGAAATGCGTTATTAACTTCAGATTTATTAACTTCAGAAATGGATTATTAACTTCAGATTATGAGTTCTCAGAAATGGGTTATTAAATTCAGATAATTAACTTAAATTCAGATTATATGAGTTCTCATAAATGGGTTATTAAGTTCAGACTTATAAGTTCAGATTTATTAAGTTCAGACTTAGATATGAGCTGTAACTTAAATTCGAATTAGTTCAGATCTATATTAAATCTGAACCCACATCTGGGCGTAAGTGATGTGCTGTTTGAGTTATTGATAGATATGAGTTTAGATTAAAGTTGATTGTGTTTATATGGGTTATTTAGATCTTAAGTGAAGTGCCGGAAGTGTTTTAAAGGATTGGAATTAGTTCAGTCCTTGAGAAGTATCATTAGCCGCAAGTTAAGAAAATTGAAGTTAGAAATGTTGGGCGTTTGATCTAGGGGACTTAGTAATTTGATTAGATTAAATTCGAGGAAGTTTCGATGTATTATTTGAATGAATTGAAGGGTATAAGATGTGTTTTTGAAGCAAGACATTAGTTCAGATGTGGTTAAAAATTCGGATGCAAAGAAGTGCAGCAAATGGCCAGGTTCAGCATTCTCTTGGTTTCATACCATGTGCGGCAGATTAATTCCATGAGAATAATTTGAGTCTTAAGTCTTCTAATCCTATTTAGTTAAGTTAATTTAGGGTCATTTAACTCCCAAGCGTTATTAGAAATTATGGTGGGTAAATTGATAAAATGGATTGAGAGATGTGTTATGAAGCATGATAGCAAATGCATGACCTGATTTTCTGCAGCATGAGGTCTCTTTGAGTTTATCATTGTGTCAAGCATGATTTATTTCTTCACTTGAGTTAATCAAGGATCAAATGAGGTTTAAGAGTTGTTAGTAACTTTTGGGAATTAATTTTAACAGTAAAACTTAGGAAGTAATTAGTATTAGAATTAATTAGTAAAGGGAGAAACACTTACTAAAATCAGATTTTTATATGGTTGCTGTAATGTAAATTTCAGAGGTTGCATGAATCATTTGGATGTTAAAGAATGTTGATGGTTGCAGAAATTTTATGGGTGAAATTGTAGGTTTTGAAACACACAAGGGGGGCTAATTTCGTGGAAGTCATATCCTTGGATTTCATGGTGTAGGAAAGAAAACCCAGAAATGTAAGAGAATTAGAAATCTTACACTACAAATTTTTCTGCAAGTATTTTCTGGGTAAATCGATTTATTACATTTACTTAGAGGATGAATTAGGAGTTGTGTTCTGCATGAAAGTTGTTTGTTTTTGAATCTACGTTAGCCTAAAAATATAAAACAAATAATATTTCTTTGTTTACTAATTTTGAACTTAATTTTTATGGGTGCTGGGTTGTACTGTTTTTCCTAAAAAGTAAGATTCAAAGTGTCATTATTTCTCAACAGTAAAGTGTTTGCAAAACCTGTTAGAGCATACTGTATTTCAGTCAATTTGGAACCTAAAGAATCAAGTTTGGTGTCATTTGAGTGAGAAATGATCAAGATATGGGGTTTTGAAGATATTGTATGAATGGCACAAAATGTATCTATATAATGTTAAATTTGAGGAAATACTTTAGCACTTATTTTATGTATTTCATTGGTTTCCTTTACTTGATATTATCCATATTGTTATAGAAAAATTTTATTTTGTTAGTGAGATATGAACTTTTATTATTTGAAATAAACTCATACCATTAGTGGGAAAATTATAGAGGATAATTGATGTAAGGTTTTTAGACTTGCTATATGATTTACTAAGGAATTTGTTAAATTTCTTAGGCTGATTTATGTTGATCAAAAGAATAGATTTCAAGTAAATTTGGCTGCTGGAAAAATTCAGATTTAACTTAGTCTTGTTTTGGAAATTTCATTGATGGATGGCTTTAGTGCTTATTTGAAACTAAATTTGTTATTGTTAATTATAAAATGACTTCATTCACTTTAAGCATGGTTTTATGTTAAATTTGCGAATTATATAATAATTTTGTCAAAGTATTAAGGGTGAGACTTAGTGTGGATCCATAGTCTAGTTAGAAAATGGAATTTGTACTTTTTGTCTGGATTTAAGTCTAGGGTTCCTTTATGTGTTTCCTCCATGATGGAGAGGCCTTCCATGAGGAAAGTGCTTTCCGTTTCCACCATAAGGGTGAGGACCGTGAGGTCACACGAGTATTTCCACCATGAGGGTGATGAATTGGATGTTCGAGCTATTGCAGTGTTTTCGACTAGATTGTTTGGAACACTAGTGCTTAGCCACACAAAATAGACAAATTTCATGAATCCCATTATCTATATTGATTTCCGAATCTGTTATTGATATCGAATGTGATTATCGCTGTATTTTTCCGGGATTAGTCGGATTAACCGAGATTAACCGTAAAATTTAATGCTTGTAACCTGTGCAAGTTTTAGAACTGTTATGACTGTATTTCCTTGCATGCATATGCTACTTGCTGAGATATTCGTATCTCACCGTTTTGTTTTTGTTTTCAGATCTCGGTGAGGACGATACCGGGGGTGTTGATATTGCGGCGGACTATCCGGAGTACCGTGAGGAGGACTATTTTGCAGAGTAGAGACTTATAGTTGTCTGGTTTATTTTGGATATTGTGAGTTGCTTATGAATATTGTACTTCATTGTTGGATGGTGATTGGGAACTTTTAGTGAACCTTTATATCTGTAATTGAATTTTATTGTTCATTTATTTCATGTTTCTTATACTCTGCTAGATCCTGTGAATTTTAGTTAACCTTCGGATACGAGTTACGGTTATTTCACGTAACCCGGATTCCGAGGCATTACAGAGAAGCCCAGCACCCATAAAAATTAAGTTCAAAATTAGTAAACAAAGAAATATTATTTGTCTTATATTTTTAGGCTAACGTAGATTCAAAAACAAACAACTTTCATACGGAACGCAGCTCCTAATTCATCGTCTAAGTAAATGTAATAAATCGATTTATCCAGAAAATACTTGCAAAAAAATTTATAGTGTAAGATTTCTAATTCTCTTACATTTCTGGGTTTTCTTTCCTACACCATGAAATCCAAGGATATGATTTCAACGAAATTAGCTCCTCATGTGTTTCAAAACCTACAATTTCACCCATAAAATTTCTGCAACCATCAACATTCTTTAACATCCAAATGATTCATGCAACCTCTAAAATTTACATTACAACAACCATATGAAAATCTGATTTTAGTAAGTGCTATTCCCTTTACTAATTAATTCTAATACTAATTACTTCCTAAGTTTTACTGTTAAAATTAATTCCCAAAAGTTACTAACAACTCTTAAACCTCATTTAATCCGTGATTAACTCAAGTGAAGAAATAAATCATGCTTGACACAATGATAAACTCAAAGAGACCTCATACTGCAGAAAATCAAGTCATGCATTTGCTATCATGCTTCATAACAAATCTCTCAATCCATTTTATCAATTTACCCACCATAATTTCTAATAACGCTTGGGAGTTAAATGACCCTAAATTAACTTAACTAAATAGGATTAGAAGACTTAAGACTCAAATTATTCTCATGGAATTAATCTGCCGCACATGGTATGAAACCAAGAGAATGCTGAACCTGGCCATTTGCTGCACTTCTTTGCATCCGAATTTTTAACCACATCTGAACTAATGTCTTGCTTCAAAAACACATCTTATACCCTTCAATTCATTCAAATAATACATCGAAACTTCCTCGAATTTAATCTAATCAAATTACTAAGTCCCCTAGATCAAACGCCCAACATTTCTAACTTCAATTTTCTTAACTTGCGGCTAATGATACTTCTCAAGGACTGAACTAATTCCAATCCTTCAAAACACTTCCTGGCACTTCACTTAAGATCTAAATAACCCATATAAACACAATCAACTTTAATCTAAACTCATATCTATCAATAACTCAAACAGCACATCACTTACGCCCAGATGTGGGTTCAGATTTAATATAGATCTGAACTAATTCGAATTTAAGTTACAGCTCATATCTAAGTCTGAACTTAATAAATCTGAACATATAAGTCTGAACTTAATAACCCATTTATGAGAACTCATATAATCTGAATTTAAGTTAATTATCTGAATTTAATAACCCATTTCTGAGAACTCATAATCTGAAGTTAATAACCCATTTCTGAAGTTAATAAATTTGAAGTTAACAACGCATTTCTGAAAACTCATAATCTGAACTTAATAATCTGAATTTAAGTTACAGCTCATATCACCCATTTCTGAGAACTCATATAAGTCCGAACTTAATAACTTCTGCAACACAAATTATCACCCATTTCTAAGAACTCATATAATTCTGAACTTAATAATTTCTGCAACCCAATTATACTAACTTGAATGAAATCTAAACATGCTAAATCTGAATCCAAAAACATATCTCAGAAACTTTCTGGTTTCTTCAAACCTAAATCCATAAATACAGAACTCATTGAATTCTGAACTTAATAATTTCTACAACCCAATTATACTAACTTGAATGAAATCTAAACATGCTAAATCTGAATCCAAAAACATATCTCAGAAACTTTCTTGTTTCTTCAAACCTAAATCCATAAATACACAATCCACGCGAGCAATAGTGTTTGAAAAAAACTACGTGCAACTTGCAATAGGACTGAAGTAATTTCATTCAACCAAATCACTTCTTGCATGCTTAAAATCATCCTAACAATACAATTTCATCATCATGTATTTAATCTAACTAAACTTAAATTGAATCATGGATTAGACGCCCTTTCCATGAACAGAAAAATCAGATTTCGACTATCACAACTTTAATATTTTTAATGATCACAAACTCATGCAAAATCATCTATTTTGAAAGGGCTACTTGCCTTATATTTGCTGGAATCCAACATCAATAACACCAGCAATAACAATTAGCTGATCTCTACGACCAAAACCTCTCCAAAATCTGAGAAATTGCTGCAAAAAATTTCAGAACTATGATCTTATCGCCTGGTTCATAATTTCTAATAAAACTTGATATAACCTAACCCCAAACAAACTAAAACAAACAATGAACGATTCTTACCTGATCTGGATGTCTGGAACAATTCTCTACCAATTGAACTTGCTGCAGAAAACTTTTCAGAGCTTTAATCACCACCAACCTTCTGCTGCTCCTACTTCTCCAGCAATCAAATGGCACTCCAAATGCCCATTTCCCCAACAGCAAATGGGAGTCCAAAAGCCAACTTCTCCAGCAGCTCTCATCGAGCAACCTTTCATGTGCTCAACCCTTCAGCTCCCTCTTAATGTTCTGCTGTAGTACTCCTCCACCTAACTTCCTACACCACAACACATTAACCCTTGATTCCCTAATTAGCCACTAAACAAATACAACCTCACTACTTAATTATATTTAATAAAGTTCCCCAATTAATATTTCTTGAACATTGAAATTAAAATATAACTTCACTTACCCTAGCTTATACAATTTCAAATTTTCTGAAATTCTCAAATGCCCTTGCGAAACATCCACCTGAAATTCCACCAAAATAATTATTAAAATTACTAAATATTTTCCTCCAATTATAAGTCTAAAATCTGGGGTTTTACAACTGTACACCCTGCTAGTAATACTATCCCAGATGTCGCCATAGAAGAGGCATCATCCTATAAACCTAAAGGCAAAAGGCTAAAACTTCTTCTGTTTGGAGTATTTTAAAATTGAACTAGTAGAAAGGGTAGTAGAGAGGGCAATTTGTGTTCCCTGCAAAGCATATTCAGCTGCAAAAGTTCAGGTAGTACGGGTTACCTACAAAGACATTTGTAGAATTTCCATCCAAAACATGGAGAAAAAGGCAATAAGCAGGCCCAGATTTTTACTAATGGGCCTAGTATGTCCAGCTTTACTTATAGCCAACAAAAAGCTAGAGAAAAAAAAAGGTAAAATGGATAATTTAAAACGAATTACTCTTTAGACTAGTAGAGAGTAGAAATTTTTACAGCTGAAATTTTAAGAGATTTATCAAGAGTTTTCTAATAATGCAACAACATTTTATCTGGGGTTTATTACCATGGTTTGCTGTTTTGACAACACAAAATGGGGGAGTAAAATGGAATTTTCTCACTTTTTGCTGGCAAAATGCAGCAAAGTGCAAAATGTTCAAAAATGCTGCAAAACACTCCAAGAATTGGTAATTTTTTACTTAAAATGTTCAAATTGTGCAAAACTTAGCCCAATTTAGATGAAATTTCGTATAAAGAGCTCTATTCCTCCCCTATTTGGGTGAAAATTTTTTACATTTATTACATAAAATCACATGCATCCCAAGCAAATATTTTTTTTTTGGGGAAGTAATATATTCATGTATGAGACGGAGAATCTACAAATATACATTTCAGCATGGTATACGCTGCCGTTACTCAGCTACTATCCCAAAAGACCACAAAAAAAACCTACCCTAGTATGCTTTACAACATGACATACACCAATCTTTGTTTTTGCTCAACTCCTAGCACATAACTTTGCTAACAAACTCCACATCCTACAAGATAAACTGAGCATTGATTGCCCAATTGAATAATAGCTGCCTATTAAGGGGGTTGTCCTTTACTTTTAGTCTTTCCTTCAAGTATCTATTATGTACATCATTCTTGATACACCTCACTATTTCTTCCTTGGGTTTGAACTCATTCTTAAATATTCTTCTGTTGCGCTCTAGCCATAGGTAATATACACTCCCTGCAAGTGACGCATTTCTTAATTTTGCTGAAATATCCGTACCTGTAAACTTGGTGGCCGCCCACTGAATTTCCTCCTACCATGGTTTCTGTAGGTGCCTTTTTTGAATCCACATCCACGTGTCCAATGTTGTCTCTACGATGGCGAAATACCGATGCCATATCTTTAAATCTCAATTCTGAGTAGGAGAGGTACATCCGACGTTGGCCTAAACCGCCGACTCAGTAGCCGTTCCTACACCGTTACTAAACAGAAGAGAGGTCGGAGTCTATAAGGCATGATAGGTGAGCAGTGGTTAGGATGAAAGACGGGAGATATTCAAGTGACCCTCACATATACTAAGCCAGAGAGCTCCTTGAAGGGTTGTAGAATATGTAGAAGACAAGGAAATCCAAAGGTAGACTTAGGGTCCGATTGGTTCGCGGAATTAGGGAAAGGAATTGGGGTAAGAATTGGAATTGGGTTCCCAATTCCAATTCCTTTGTTTGGTTAAACATACTACATTTGGAATTTGAATTAAAAGCTAATTCCTTAGAATTAGGTCACAGGCAATTTTGGAAGTTATCTAATTCCCTACTAAATCGAGAAGAATTGGGATACACGATAGAGAATTAGAAAGCAAATAGAAACCCGATAAACTAAGTAACCATATCTCGTTCCTCTTCTTCGCTCGTGTTGCAAATCTCCCATATCTTGTTCTCGTCTTCTTCGTTGGTGCAAAGACTGGTACGTAGCTTCTCCCTTTTCTCTCCTCTCTCTCTCATCTCTCTATCTCTTCTGTTTCCCCTCTCCCCTTCTATATATCTCTCTTTCGTTTCTCTCTCCCCTGATTTCTCACTTCCATTTCTTCTCTCCCCTGTTCTCTCTCTTCTGCAACTCCTCTCTTCCTTGCTCTCTCTCTCTTCCGTTTCCTCTTTTTCCTGCTCTCTCTCTCTCTCTCTCTGTCTGTGTTGATCGGTTGAAAGAAAAGTGGAAAGGCCAAAGACCACATATGAGATCACTTACCCGAGATAGGCTTAGCTGATCGCTATCTGTTTATGGTCTTGGAAGTTTCTCTCCATTGTTTAGCCAAGTGTCGTTAAATAAATCCACATCTTCTCCCTTTGCTATCAACCACCCCGATCCCTTCCTTAAGAAGTCTTTGAGACTTCGTAGTTGCTTCCAAACCCATGAATGTTTCGGTTTACTCTCAGCCTGCATAAAAGATGATCTGAAAAATAGAGAGAGCGCATTAAAGAAGTCCACATACTATGATGGTTTGCATGTAATTGCCAAGCGGCCTTAAGAAGTATATAAGGCTTTGTTCATGATAGAAGATTGCTTGATGTTAAGACCACCACAACGCCAAGGTTTTGTAATCTCGTCCCAGCAGATGGCATGAACTGCCCATTCCTCGTTGGATTTGCGCTAGAAGAAAGATCTATTTCCTCTCTTCCCTGATGTCTCGCTATTTGTGTTGATTAGTTAAAAGGAAAAAAAAGGCCAAAAGCTTAGAAGTCAAATGTTGTACAGTACATAACTGAGAGAGAGTCGCAGTAGCAACTCAACAACCCCGCCTAGCACATCACGGGTTTCAATTCTATTCAACCACTTTTCACTCTTTCATACAATGGGACCACATTTTCAAAGAGGAATATCCCAATTTAATATTTTATATCTTAAATGTGGTCACAAGTTTCAACTTGCTTTGACCTATCAAGTTGATCTATAGTACAAAGGAAGTTTAGATTCATGAGTCTAGATTCACCGTAATGGGTAAAGTTTCATTGAGTCTATTTCTTCCAAACCTATCAAGTTGATCTCTCTCTCTCTCTCTCTCACACACACACATATGTTTTCTTTTATATTGATGTTATATAGTTTTTTTCCAGCAACCTCTCACTTGATAATTGTTTTTGTTGCAAAGAGAGTGATACTTAGCTAATAACTTCAAACATTGCAGGTATGTATTATATCCTCTTTTTTTCTTTCTTTCTTTCTTTCTATTTTTTAACTTTTCTTTTCTTTATTTTTTTGCTGCTATTATGTGTTCTGTTTTTATTTTTTATTTGTTTTAATCTAGCAATTCATATTATTCTTTGTGCTATTCTTTTGTTGTTTCTTCTTCTTGTGCTTTTGTTATTATGCTATGATGTAGATGTATATGTCTTTATTTGAGTTTCATTTCCTATAATTACAAAATATTTTTGACTAAAAAAATTTTGGTTAGTTTTTTCGTAGTCTAATATTGTAAATGCATAAATATATGTGCACATGTCTTTGGTGTGTGCTATCAAAATGCACGACTAATATGTTTTTTAATATTCTATTTTTTGTTTGACAAATGGATAATAGATTGGTTTGTACTCATGCTGAAAATGATGCAAAAGAGAAGAAGAAAAAAATTCTTTTACATGCACTTGTTTGTACTGTTACGGCAATTACAATTTGGCATTACGAAAAATATATTGTGAAAGGGCCTATAGGAGACAATGAGATTTTAAGAGAACTATATTTAAAACATTTATATGGTGCAAATGATATAATGTGTTATGATAATTTACGTCTTACAAAAAGGGCATTTTATAAGCTATGTGGAATCTTACGTCGAAAGGGAGGATTATATGATACAAGGCATATCAGTGTAGAAGAATCAGTCGCAATGTTCTTACATGTCCTTGCCCATGATGTTAAGTTTCGTGTAATTAAGGGTACTTTCATCCGTTCGGGAGAGACAATTAGCAGACATTTTGGTTTTGTCTTAAAGGCAATGCTCAAACTAACGATGGATTTCATAAAAGCAACAGATAATGTTGGAAATGATTCTGAAGATGACAAATGGAAATGGTTTAAGGTAAAAACAAAATTTCTACACAATACATAATTACATTAGTAGTTTACATCCTAAGGAAAACTAATGTCTTACTATTTTCCTCAGAATTGCCTTGGAGCTTTAGATGGAACATATATCCAAGTAACTGTTCCACTTCAAGATCAAGGTCGATATCGAAATAGAAAGCAAGATATTGCTACAAATGTCTTAGGAGTATGTGACCGCAACATGAAGTTTATATATGTATTACCTGGTTGGGAAGGATCAGCCTCAGACTCTAGGGTGTTAAGGAATGCTCTTACAAGACCTTGTCCATTAGCTGTACCCATTGGTATTATTTCTAAAACTTTTTTTTTAATTTATTATTTTTTATGATTTATTTAGTTGCTGATTTGTCTTTCAACTACAGGAAAATATTATCTAGTTGATGCGGGATACACAAATTGTCCTGGTTTTCTAGCTCCATATCGCCAAACTCGTTATCACCTTAATGAATGGGTTGTAAGTGGAAATAATCCAAATAACTACAAGGAGTTATTTAATCTTCGTCATTCTTCAGCAAGGAATGTGATTGAAAGAACATTTGGTTTGTTAAAGAAGCGATGGGCCATTTTGAGAACTCCATCATTCTTCGATGTGAAAACTAAGGTAGTGATTGTGATAAACTTTTGAAAAAAAGTTGAATTAGAAATTGATTGTTTAAGTAACAACTTTTTATGCATCAATTTAGGTGCGGATAATCAATGCTTGTTGTATTATACACAATTTCATAAGAGACGAACATCGAGAGACAGATGATAGCCTTTTAAGGGAAGTTGATGAAGAGTTAGCATCAGAGCCACAGATACCAGAAGAGTCAGATGAAGTATTGATAACAAGTGTTCAAGTTACAAATTAGGGGACAAAGTTTCGAGATGATTTAGCTCAGAGCATGTATGCTGACTATCAAGCTAGGCGAAGGAACAGAAATTAAAGTTATAAATTACTTTAGCATTATTTAGTCTTTTAACTATCTTTTTGTAATTCTTGAACATATGAGAAATTCCTTTTGTTAATTAAATTGAATTGTGCTATTGGTTTATATCTCATCATACTTGGTGTTTTAATTTATTTTTTAAAAATATCATTTCTTGTGTATGCTATCAAAAATTTGTATGGCTCAATATTTATTATGATTTATGAAATTATTGCATATTGTTTTAAGTAATTATTGCATTAATATTTGTCTAGATTATTATAGATGGAAAGTGGTAGATCTCAATCCCAAGCTCAAAATGTAAGAGAGAAAGGAAAATCATATTTTAAATGGACAACAGAAATGGATCGTGTTTTGACTACTGTTCTCCTTGATCAACATAACCTTGGAAATAAAACACCAAATGGATGGAAGCCTCCAGCCTTTACTGTAGCTATAAATGCCATAAAAGATCAATGTGGTATATCAATTTCTAAAGATAACATTAAATCTCGTCTCAAAACTTGGGACAAACACTACCGCATTATTAGTGAGATTATCAAGCAAAGTGGTTTTGGATGGGACAACACTAAGAATATGGTTCATGTTGATGATGAAAACGTGTGGAATGCTTTTTCTCAGGTATATTATAATTTAGTTTAATGTTTAACTTTTTACAAAAGTATATTATATTGTACTAATTTTATTTATTTTATTTTATTGTCAACAGTCTCATGTAGAAGCAAAGTGTTACCGGACAAAAGTGATTGACAACTGGGATGACTTGAGCATCATTTGTGGGCAGGATCATGCTAATGGAGAAGGTGCAGAACATGGTGAAGAGGCAGAACAAGCGTGTATGGCTAATGATGGAGCTGACATTAATAATAATGTTGGTCTTGACGATCTAGATATCAATGATTTACCTTCTCCTACATCTGTTTCTTCATCTCGTCGACAAGCGCCATCATCTGCATCACTTTTGCAATCCTTAAGGAAAAGAAACCGTACAAGTGATACATTGGCAGCTGCAGTTTCCCACATGGCCCAATCAATTGATAAGGCCTTAAATAATGAGCCTGCTAAAGTAAGTGCACAAGTAGTATTTGAAGAAGTATCCAAGGTTCCAGATCTTGAAATGTCACAACTTATCAAGGCGGGCGATCTGCTAACAAGTGATCCACGGAAGTTTGAGTATTTTTCATGCCTTCCAATTGAATTTAGGAAGGAGTGGATAAAGATGCATACTTAAATAATTTTTTATTTTATAATATAGATATAGATTTGGATTTAGTAATTAAACCTTTATTCTTTTTTTATGGTTTATGAATATTAATAATGGAGACAAATACATTATTCTTTTAATTTTAGTGATAAAGTTTATATTATTTTCAATTTTTAAAATATAGAATTGGTAAGTCATGATTATCAGTCACTTATGTTGTTATTATTAACATGGGAATGATACAAATCAATTTTTCATAAGTTCATCCAATCAGTAGAATTGGATTTTAAATCAATTCTTCATGGAATTGTAATTCCAAATTTCAATTCTCTTGCCATCCAATCACAATAATTTCAATTCTACCAAATTCCAATTCTTGATGAATTAGAATTGGAATTATAATTCTTAATTCCAATTCCAATTCATTCAACCAATCGGGGCCTTAGAGAATTCTTAGTAAACTTGGAAAAGGCTCAGAAAAAGAAAAAAGAAGTATTGCTCTCAGCAGTCCAGGAATCAAAGATCCAGTTTTGTTCCAAGCAGCCAAAGATCAAAGATCCCTCAAATGGAAGAGAGTTCTCATATTCATAGAAGGATTGGGTTTCTAGGTTTGTGACACTTGTCACAATCTAAGGCTTTAGGAATACTTACATGTCTATCATGAATCTAGTCTCATAAAAGTCTAGGTTCAAAATAATAATAAAATAAGAAATAATGATGATAAAAGATAGAGCTCTTTGATTGATACACCGAGTCCCACATGTCAGGATGTGGAATTAACTTGACGTCTTTATCGTTCTAGGTTGACATGCCATGAGTCGTCACTGGCTACCGGCATTTCACACGCCCATGTCCACCACGCCTTAAGGACCGCCAAATAACCCCCCTAAGTGGGCTCTCGCCCGTGACAGAGATCTCCACTCCAATATGCTAAATAAGTTTCATATTTAATTTAAACAAATCATGTCACATTTAATTATAATTTCTGTCAGGTAACAAATAACCCACGATAGATAATTACATAGGTGACGTGTCATGTTATAAAAATGGTCATCTACTGTTTTATATAGATATTGAAACAATTTATCCTCAATATTTGCTCCCACACAAACTTGCTATACTGACATTCGAAGTACAGGTGATGGATCCCCTCTTGGTGTGCTTGGCATAAGATGCACCTTGATCTAGAAAGTATCACAAGCAAATGGGTGATTTTAAGTAATAAATGTTTAAAATTTTCATCCAAATAGGGATTAGAGCTCTTTGTATAAAATTTCGCCTAAATTGGACTAAATTTCGCACAATTTGAGCATTTTAAGTTGAAATCAGCCATTTTTTGGGTTGTTTCATTGCATTCCACTCATTTCACCAATTTTTCACCAGAACGTCTGGCATCTTGCCAATTTTCTCTAAATTTCACCAAAATGTGATTTTTCCCCATGCCACCAAAATTTCATTTAGGTGGCTTGGTGAAATGTCAAGTAGTACCGAAACGGCTAACCTTATTTATTACCCAACATCCTCAAATACTATAAACATATTATATGATATAAATTCTGTTTTTGAACTAAATAAAAATAAACCCATTGCTGCTAATATCTTCCCAACAATGAAATCTAATTTTTTAAAATATTGGGAAGAAATGCCCCCACCCCCTTTATATTGTTTAGCTTTCTACAATAGACCCTAAGATTAAATTCATAGGAGTAGAATTTTTAATAGAAGCTATAAATGAAAAAATGAACACTTCTTGCATAACAAATATAAGTAAAATTAAAAATCTTTTACAAACACTTTTTGATGAATATGCCACTAAAATGTTAAGAAATAGACAAGGTAGTCAAGTACAAACACCACTACCAGAAGATCCCCCCCCCCCCCCCCCCCCCCCCCCGCCGACCCTGCATGGAATGTTATAAATTTTAGAGGAAGGAAGAAAAAAGTGGCATCCGGTAGTGGATCATCTGAGTTAACTGTGTACTTAAAAAGCCCCAAACCACATTATTAATTAAAGAAGATATGGATTCTTTTAATATTTTGGCCTGGTGGAAGCAAAATCAGGGTCATTATCATGTGCTTTCCATTATGACACACGGTTTACTAATGGTTTCAGTGTCCACAGTAGCATTGGAATCAAATTTAATGCAGGTTAGTAGGACAGTGGACGAGTATAGAAGCAAATTAAAGTCGAAGATGGTGCAAAACAGAATTGAGAGATCAAGACTTCGCTTCTGATGATCAACTTGGTGATGACTTTGAAGATTTAAACTTGATGATTAGTTTAAGTTTTATTTTACTTTATTTTTTTAATCAATGTAAGAGTCTAGAAATTTTCTTTGATTGTTTTTTCTTTTTTAAACTGCAAATGAAAGATAGATGAGTGGGTGCCAACCTAACTGGAAATTGCTCATATTATAATGATACAGTATAACTGTATAAATATAGTTACAATTTGCAAATTTGTACTTGTATAAATACAAATAACAATTTTTATAAATAGAAGTTGTTTCATTAAATTTTTTTTTAGCCAAATGTGTGTAAAAAAACTTTGTTAATAATAATAATAATTTTTTCTTACATTTTCATGTAGTTTATATATGCAAATAGGCTAGACGGGTCGAGCATGGCATGGTCCGCCATAAGCATAGCTCAGCATGGGCCATGCTAAGCCGTGGCCGATTTCGGCATCGAACAGCACGCAGCACACCAAGCACAACTCAATTGAGCCTGGGCTGTGCCGTGCCACATGCCAGCACGATCAACAAGGCTATTCTTGACCCATCAAAAAGGTCTGGACAGAGGTAAATTATCCCTTGCTAACAAAGTGAGATTTTGCAAATCAAGTTGACCTAAGGAATAGATTCCATCAGGCATACATTGACTCCACAGATAATAAAGAATGACCTTAAGGCCAAAGATCAGTTACGTTATTTGTTTCTGATTAAATATACTGGTCATTTCAGATATTATGTTGACAAAAACTCTTTCTGCAAATTCCGATATTCTTGTATTTGTGCTCATGAAGCAAAAGAAGGGAAAAAAACGTATTTACATTAAAAGGACTTCCACATCAGAAGAATCTCCAGAGTAAACTGCTGAAGTGTTCATTTTCCAGGCTTTTAACTTCCTCCTTTACTGTGGCCATCATGTAGCCAACCACAAAATGCTAACAACAAGGCATTTTTTATTGGACATAAGAAGCAGAAAGAGCCTCTCAAGAAAGCATGCCATGCATTGTGCACTCCTCAACACATCAGTTTAGTGGAAAAAAGCTGGATCACTCAAAGCAATCCAGTCAAACCCAGATAACCAGAGTAGTTTATCCAGTTGAACCAGCATTGTTATTCACATTATGTGACCATTCTCTTTCTTATCGTAAAAATATGTCAACCTAGTCAAGTTGGGATCAAGCTGGCAGTTGAAACAACCTGACATTTATAAGATCAAATATGAAATTCAGATTTAAAAGATTGACAATGTCAATGCCAACAAGTCAATAGTTAGCTGACTTCAGACAGGGTATATCTTCTAAATAGAAGTGAATCAAACCTGATGTTACAGTGCATATAAGAGTAAACATGAAAGATATCCTAACTCAATAGAGATCCAGAAAAATGCGAAAAAAAAAAAAAGAGTAAAAATTAATATAATAACTAAAACCAAATTTGTGAATATGAATATCCAACAAATGCAGAATAAAGTTAGACTCAATTAACTTATAAACTGTTCAACTGACCAATTCGCAGCCACCGAGCAGCCCAGCTTCTACTTGGATCCATGACTGTGATAATCCTAAATTACAAAGGAAAATCAAAGAGTTAAACATTGAAAAACACAACAAAGGTACAAAACAACCAACGTGAATTATCAAAATGTTAAATAAGAAATTATCACATGCTTTCTGCATAGACTTATTTATGAGAGTTCCTTAGTATTATGTTTTTGCATTATTCACCAAACAATATGGAAGCCTATGAACCATGCCAATAACAAAAATCTGTAAATTGTACTGATATCAATCGAGAAATCACATTGCATCTCCTTTTTAATACCACTTAACTTCTGATCCGTCTCTAATTGGTTTAAGTATGGAGATTCCAGGCTAATCAACATTCACTGATCACTGTACATTTCAAATTAAGGCAACTCCACAAGAAACTATAACTTACCCAGTAAAATTAGGGGTTGTACAATCCACCACCCGCTCATGGTCTTTATCCATATTAAAGAATGGACAGTTTTCACAGCCTGATTCCCTAAACTGTAGATTCACCGAAAAAGAAAAGGTTAGAAAACAAAATTCAAAAATAATTATGTATATAAACAAGCTTGCAAGAAAAATAAAATATTGGATTGTCACAGATCATGGGATTAATGACCTACAAGCCATCAAAGTCCAATAATTTGAAACCAGGGAAATGTTTAGGGTATCAAGATTGACCATTAGCATCCTCCCACTGATGAGGATTATAAAGCCAAGAATAAGCAAGATCATCCTTGAACAATTGATTTTAATGCTTCTTTTATAAATTCTATACAAGTCTTTACGGTAAGAAAGAATATATTGAAATTAAATAACTTAAATCACTTGATCAACTTGACTTAAAATACTTGGTCACTTTAGTGGGAGTCATGAGATGGTCATCTTTAAAATACTGGAAGGCTACTCGTTGCACAAGACCATGAGCATAGAAAGTAAAGGGGAAAAAGGTCCCATATGCAATTAAATATAACTCCCATTACACTTGTTAACTATTTAAATCCACAAAATATATTAAACTGCATCCAGCTATTTTATCTTTTGTATGAATATCCTCATAAGTAATTCATCAAAATATATATATATTCTCATAAGTAGGACCCAACAGATGGTAAATCTTAATTTTTATATGCATTTGCCATGTGTTATTTTTAGGGCTTAAGATTATCCTGGCTTCATAAGACCAGATATTAGATGTTTCAACTTGGAATTCGTAAAATACATATCACATATATTAATTATTTTAATCTTAGGAGCACTGAACTTTGTTCGTTATAAATAATTAAAATTTTATATGCCCCAGAATATTTATTAAATATAAATCAATTAATAATATTAAATTACTTTAAAGATAAACAGTACGTAGCACTAGATTTTGGAATTCCAAGAGTTGGTAAATTAAAGGCTTAAGACCTATGTTAGATTCTCAAGACCACCTATTAGATTTTCCATCTTAGAATTCACAAAGTACCTATCAAATATATTAATTTTTAATCATAAGAGTATTGAACTTTACTTGATAGAATAATTAAAAAGTTTGACACAATAAAAGATGGATTAAATATGAATCAGTTAAGAATATTAAATCTCTATCAAATATAAAGAGAACATAGCATTGGATTTTGGAATGCCAAGGGATGAACTTTGCCAAGTACCATCTTGATCAAATAAGTTTGTGATTTGAGCTGACAATATACTTCAGATGTAGATATAGTCTAAAAGACTTAAGTGAAAGTTTAGATTAATAATTATAGTCTTTTTCATGGAGATTCTAATAAGTAAAACAAATTTAATAATGGATCTGAACCTTATTAATTTCTAAGGGCCAAACCTTAAAACATTTCATCTTAGTATTCCTTACCTAATGCAAGCTATTAAATAAAATTAAAAGAGAGAACTTATAGGAATAATATAAACCTCAAATAAATTAACAAAATTTAAGTATTTATATTCAACAAAAAAATTGAAAATTTTATCTATTTATTAATACTTCACAAAAAGTACAAATAAAATATAGCAATATGATATATGAATACTCAAAGTTTATATTTTCTCCTTGCTATAGATTTTATTATTGATTATCTCATTTTGGCTACTGTAATACTAAAACTTGGCATAAGTTCACAATAATATCCCGTTTTTCAGATATATATATATATATATATATATATATATATATATATATATATATATATATATATATATATATATATATATAAAATAAAATAAAAACTGTTCACTTACAATTTTACATAATCACAAGTAGGGCGACAAAGTCGGTCTGCCCTGCATGAGGCTCAGCATGACACGAGGCCCAAGTAGAGGGGGCCATGCTAGTCCTATGATGGCGGCATGCAGCCACGGCACAGCCTGGGCCCGCAAGGGGGCAAAGGCATGGCTCTACAGCAGCACATGCGCAGCATGCTAACCGTGGCCCACAATAATAATTTAAGACCAGGCATGCCAAAAGGACCAATAAAGTTATTGAAATTTCATGACCCCAACCAATTCTATGGAAAGAGACAACTTGATGGCTGACCCAATTTTCCCAAACATAAACAATTATGAAAACAATAAAAATAAAATTTAAATCTAAAAACCAAAACAAAAAAATCAAATACGAAAACCCCTAACAAATGTTGAAAAAATAAGATTTTTTTTATTTTTTTATTTTTAGCCCTTTCTTAGAGCTTTTTCATTTCTTCCTTCTCATTATTTGTCAAACCCACTGAATCTGTAAAGGAGAATGACTCAGTTTCCCCATCCATCACTCTGAAAGAATTTTCCAACTAAAATTCTTCATTCGCGAACTATTATGGTACCGGTTGATAAGATTCTGCGATTCAAAGATGAAAAAAGAAGATCATATAAAAAAAACATCACCAGAAACTAATCCTCAACAATCTTGAATTCAACAAAGAACGAGGATCCACTAATGCAATAACAAACAATAAACAAAACAGACAATGTTGCACATAGAGAGATGAAAATTCCATATAAAGCGAGTCAAAACCCGGAAACAGGGGAATTAAATATCCAGCACAAAAATGGAAACTAGGGCATGTAAAACGAAATATATAACCCTAAGCCTCACTGCTGGAAAAGAAAAAAATGGAGAACCTGATCATAGGTTTTGACAAGCCTGCAACGAAGGCAAGCCCTCAACTCATGGCCAAAACTAGTTGGTATCTGCGCAACGCTTCCCATCGAAGACTTCCAAACGCAACTCTCCTCAAAACCTTTTCCTTTTTCGCGGGAAACAGAACCGATTCTTTCAGCATATGCATTTGTTTTGCAGTGGCAACGGGCGCGGGTTCGGGCCCGGTTTTGACAAACCTTAAGCTGTCCTTCAACCCACACCGTAGAACTATCAATGGGCCGATCATGACCCGTTTACCGCCTATTTGCGATTAAAAAGCCGTTTGTAGCGTTTTTTTAAAAAAAATAATTTGAAAACAAAAAACTTCTCAAATTGTTCCTGTGTTTTTTGAAACAGTTGAACAAAAATCCGTTTTGTAACGTTTAAGTCCAACTCAATTACAATTTTAAAATCTATATAAATGAGTCTAGTAATAAATAAAAAATTGATTTTGATTCTTAAGAAATTGAAATCCTTCCATCTATCATTTGGGTACTGTGTGGTAAAACTTTTCAGAAGTGTTTTTTTTTGTTTTTGAAAGCAAAAAATTGCTTTCGAAAGCAAAAGTGTTGTTTGGTTATACACACATGAAGCAATTTATAAGGAGTATAGAAATGTTGCTTTTCACTTTAACCATAAATTTACTTTCTTGTTTCTAAAAGCCTGACACAAAACTAGACCTGGAAAAAATCGACCCATCCTGTCCAATCCAACCCGAATAAACAGATTCGGGTTGATTCATGTAATAATTGGGTCGGTTTCAAGTTACGGATTTAGTAACCCATTCGTATTCGGGTCAACTCGAATCTAACCCGATAATGATTTGTTTAACCCGATAATGACATGTTTAACACGATGATGACCAGTTTAACTTCGATAATGACCCGCTTAACCCGATAATGATTCGTTTAACATGATAATGACCCGTTTTGTCCGATAATGACCCGCTTAACCCAATAATGATCCGTTTAACCCGATAATGACCCATTAACTCGAAAATGGCCCGTTTAACACGATAATGACCCGTTTAACCTGATAATGACCTGTTTAACCCTAAATTGTATCATTAATTTACATTATTTTCTATTGGTGTATTTTTTATAATTAAAAAATAAAAACTTTTAATCGGGTTGGTGGGTTGAACCCGATTATTAGCGAGTTAGGTTTGGTTTTCCCAACTCACCAATAAACGGATTCAACTTGAACCGACCCGATTATTGCTTAACCCATTACAATATATGTCAAGTATATTTTTAAGTAGAATGCATCAACTGTTTACAGTAGTTTTATATGATAGCATAAAAGTAATTTATATGCTACTGTAGTTATCAAACATGTTTTTTTACTTCTTAGCAGCAAAGCAAAAGTTTACCAAACAGCTTTTTTTCAACAAAAGATCTTCTGAAAAGCAGAAAATTACTTTTTTGCTTTCTTGCTTTTAAAAGTGTTACCAAACGGAGCCTTACTCAATTTTCCCCAAAAGTAAATGCCCTGTTCTCCTACCCTATCTCCATTTAAACCCAATTCGACCCCCCTTCTCTCTATCTAAAACTCCATTGACAAAACATCAATCTACCGCTTCCACGTACTCACTTAGGAATCAACCCCATATCAATGAGGTGCAAGAGCACAAGAGAAAGCTCAACTGTTGAAGACACCTACCTCAATGAGGAGCAAGAGACACGCTTCAGAGCTTACAGGCGAAGAGCAAGGATGAAAATGGGGGATTACATGTGAAGAGTGAGATCGAGGTTTAGATGGCATGTAGCTTCACCAAGAGGGGAAGTAGCTTCAACTGATGAGACATTGACAAGTCCTCCACAAACAGCATCAAGGTGGGATTAAACAGGCTCTAGCCATTGGCAAAGAAAGAGCACACACGAGTCTAAAGAGAGCTCTGGTTGGAGTCTACCCATTCAGCAGCGTAGCTTCAACAGCATAGATGAGAATAGAACTAAAATCATCACTAGGGGTGAGCTTGTACTCCAGTTGGGCGAAGATCACAAGGCTTTTCTTCATCGCTGATCGATGCGAGAACCCATCAATACAGATGTAAGCTTCAGCATTTCCATTGTGTGCTTGCAAGGGAAAAGGATTCGAACTTTGGGATCGAGCACTTTTAACTAACAAAAATTTACAAAAAAGCCACTAAAACACGATTTCCAGATTTTAAAAACTGAAATTTTCTGTTTTAAAAATCAACCCTGTTTTTCAATCATATTTTCAAACACGGTTTGAAAACCGTGCATGCAAACATGTTTTTGTGTTTCTTGTTTTTGAAAACGGTGAAATCTGATTTGAAAACATTACCAAACACCCTCTAAATAATCCGATTAAATTGGATTTTTTTAATGATTAAATATCTTTAGGGTCGGACTCGGATGTGAAAAATAGGATCCGTTTATAATCGGATTCAGATCATGGTCATATCTGCCCGATTAAAATTCGAATCTGGTTAAATTACACACATATTTGTAATTTTTCCAAATGTCTAAGGATGATTAAGTAATTTTATATTCTTCTTTTAAAATTATACCCTAAGATATAGATTTTAAAATTATTTGAAGTGCTATTCAATATAATTATAGTAAACGAAGCCTATTTAATTGGATTTTTCAAATTCAAATATTTAATAGGATTCAAATACGGATTTTATAACTATATTTGGATTCGGATTCAATAACAAGTATAAAGGATCCATCAAATATTTAATCAAAATCGAATATCTTAAAACTTAATCGGATTCAAATTCGAATCTTGGTGGATCTGGTCCGAATCCTACCTGTTTATAGCCCTATTTCAACATGCCCTCGGGTTTAGACAAACCTTAAGCTGCCCTTGAGAGGGTATAACCTATATTCCTAACCTAGTTTGTGCAGATTCATACTATATTACTACTCTTAAATGATAAATGGATTTTTAATACAACTGGTACCTTAAATATTTTTATAATATATTTTTACATAATCACCTGTGAACATTGTATCAGTCTATATTATTAATTTATTGTGCGGAGGAATTTTCTATATGCTGCTAGGTATTTGATCACTCAAAAAATCTTCTTGATTCAAATAATACTTGACTTTTAATATATCATTTTGTTTCCTATACTAATCTTTCAATTTATCCTAAATATGACCCAATTATTACTTCTTGAATGTCAATCTTGATATTTAAAATTTTGGAAGAAGTCAACATTAGCAATGGGTTGTATTAAGTAATGAATTCTATTGCATGTTAAGTACGTCATTATGTTGTAGATAAGTTTTAATATAACAAGTTGATAAGTTTGTCATGTAACGCCCTGGATCCGGGTTACGTAATGGAACCTAACTCGTACCCAAGGGTTAGATAACAAAACCGCAGGATCTATATCAAAGTGTAAGAAACATGACATTGCATTTTATCATCAATCACAATATCAGAGTTCACTAAAGTATCCCAATCACCAAACCACAATGAATTGAAAGAATTACAATTCAAAAGTTACTCACTATCTCAAACGAAAACAACAACTAAGATGTATCTCAAAAGTCACTCAACAAAATAATCCTCTCCCCTATACTCGGGGTAATCCGCGTCTGGCTCAACCCCATGAATATTGTCCTCACCAGGATCTAAAAACAAAACAAATCAAAACAGAATGAGATACGAATATCTCAGCAAGTAGCACATACATGCACAAAACATTCATATTAGTTCTAAAACATGCTTCAATAGTAAAACATGCATCAGTAACAATAACCAACCTTTAAGAGTAATCCGAGTACACGATAAAATGAGGGATAGCCGCAGCCAGCCGAGTACACGATCAAGCCTCACCGAGTACACGGTGAAAACGCGTGTGTGAACAACACATTACAACTAGCAAAGAAAACAATCTATTCCACTAACTAACTCTTAACTTGAAAAATGTGGATCCACACCGAGCTATGCCATCTAGACTCGAGCTAAAGCCCAAAACAGAAATCTCGACAATATCAGCTTGTTCTAAACTCAAACATATTATCCCGAGTACACGGCATCTCTGAGTACACAGAGGAACCAACCCCAAGTACATGGGCATCCCCGAGTACACGGAGGTAAGATGACCATCAATCCATCAAGAAATCCCAAAACATAGTTCAAGTGTATGGAGAAAACCAAATAATCACATTTATCCAAAATAACTTGATTTCAAGTCCTTTTTCAAAGTGTAGACACCTAATTTTTGCACCCCTAAAAAGAAGAAAAATGAAAAGTCAAACCCTGAAGGGGTCAAAAAATTGATCTTTTGATTCGAGCAAATTTGGCCATCAAACTTCATCTCATTGAAAAAAGCATTTCGACACGGTTCTAACACAATTGAGTTTGCCAGAATCGGAGTCCGGATGAGGAAGTTATGAGCCGGTCAAACTTTTGGGGAAGCGAAAGTTGACTTTTTGATCGACCCCAATTCAACTACCTAACTTGATCCCAATGGATAGGTGGTTCCGAGCCGGTTCCAACGACACTAAGTTTGCTGAAATCGGACACCAGACGAAGAAGTTATGAGCAGTTGAAGTTTTAGAAAAACTGCCCATGTGGCAAAAAGGCAGCAAAAAATGGAATAAACCAATAAAATAAATAAGATAAATGTATTTTAATAAAGGGAATCTCGTTTTTTAATAAAATAATCGGAAAAATCGAACAAAATCTTTCAAAAAAACCAAATTGAATAAATGTTTCAAATCCAAACATTTTAAAAACGTGTTGGACCGTATTTCAATTACGGGCAGGGCATGCCCGTATTTGAAATACGGGCAAGCTTCTACAAGGGGACGCGTGTCGCTGTACGGCGGGACATGCGTCCCGTACGGCCGATTTTGCGAGATTAGGAAATGTGCGTTTTTGCCCGTATTTGAATTACGGGCAAGGCACGTCCATACTTGAAGTACGGGCAAGGCGTGCCCGTAATTCAAATACGGGCACAAAAATTTTGCCTATAAATAGAGAGGCCACCCCCCTCATTTCAACAAGCCGTCCCCCAGACCTCTCCCCCTCTCCTTCCTTGCCATTTTTACGCCCAACCTCTGCCCAATTACTGCCACTCCTAAACCCAAACCTTTTTGTTCCCAAAATACCCCTATCTCACCAAAACCATGTCCAAACCTTCTCTAATCTTCCTTTGAACATAACCTCCTACCAAACCTCTTTCAAAATCAACCTAGAAAATCCCGGAGGACGCGGAAGCGCTGCTGAAATTATCAGAGAACCACCATTTGTCAAAGAAGTAAGAAGGTAATGGTAAAAGGAGGTTGTTTCATTCAATGCATACCAATTTCTTAAGTTTGAATTGCCACTTGCTTTGTTATTCATTTCTCACATTCGTTGGCATCTAACGTGTGTAATCTTGAGTATGTCGTGTGGGGTACAAGATTCAACTAAAGGATGAAGAAAGAGAGTCTTGAATATGATGAATAAAAGTCATCTAGAACAAGATGACATTATTTCATGTAAGAAAAAAAAGGAATTAGATCATCCTCTACCCACTTCCTATCTTCCTCAAAGATGGTGAATACATGCTTATGAGCTTAGAAAGATGGTAAAGAACCTCTAGTACCTCTCTTGACTTCCATGCAAAGAACGACCATACGAAGAACAAAGAAAAAAGGAAGAAGCAAAGAAGAAGAATGTGATTGAGGAAAGAGTTCATGTGTTGCTGTGAAGATACTCCAAACCACAGCGGACGTCACCGGACACCCTAAGAAGACCACGGAACTGATTCCGGTCGAAATTGGCACAAAAATGCAAGTTCAGATGAAAACCGTATACTCAGAACGGGCAAGGCGTGACCGTAATTAATCTACGGTCTGACCTAAACCGTGTTAAATTTACGGTTTCGACCAGACCATGAATTAAATACGGTCACTCGATAAAGCAACTTAAAAAACCATTTTTCCGACCCGGGTGGACCCAAACCGGTCTGAACTGACTCTTAAGATACTTTGAGGCTATTTTTAGCCTATTGAAAGACCTTGGGCCTAGATGGGCCCACCAAGACCCCCTTTGGGCCCACTTGTGATGCCCACTTTTGACTGGCCTATACCAGGCCTGTTTTCAATAAACAGGCCCGGGCCCCTTGACCTTTGGCTAATGGGCCAAATCCAAGCCCATCAAGCCCAAATAAAAGTATAAATAAATAAAATGGAAATAACCAAAAAGGGTTACCCAATAACCCTACTGGGCCTTAGGCCCAATCATGGCAACCCACGGGTCTTCCAACGGGACCCGGGTCCGACCCACTCCACTAAATAAAAAGATAAAATCAAAGTAAAAGGGACCCACACCTTCAGAGGGCCCCGCCAGACCCAATAAACAGCATGCTGGTCTAGGAAGGGTGAACTTGACTCAAAAACCAGGGATACCCGAAGGACCTGTCAAACCGTCGGGGCGGGCCGGGGTGTCTTAGGGCTTCCCCGGACGTAACCGAGGACTTAGCTAGAACTCTGAAAAGCTGCAAACCAGACTTAGACCCGGATAGGGCAAACACCGTGTCTACCTGCACCTCTCAGGTAGTGGCGACTCCGAAAGTCCCGAGGCACGCACGAACCTATGTGCGCTCCGTGTGCGATCTAGGTCAGATTTAGGTGCGCACACAAAGTATTGCATAGAATTTCCTTTTATAGTCAAAGTTTGGTGAAATTGCTCAATTTCGGGTAAACCGGCAAATCCGAGTGTTGAAACCAGAATTTTACTATATTACTTAAGTCTGCCTTGTATTACTTGCTTTAATCCTAAACAATAGCTTACAAGTAAAATTTATACTCATCTCACTCTTATTTAGCCTAAAACCCCAATTTCTTCATTAATACTCTTATTTCCTCTAAAAACCTCACCTTCATTTCATTTACAACTTAATACAGCATAACATAGTTCACCATAGACCTTAGAACAGATCCCTCTTAAGTTCATGTAATCTACATCTTAACTAAGTTGATATAATTCAGATTTGCTTTCCTTCACTTCTCTAAACTCACCACTTTCTTACTTAAGAAAATTTGTTTTCAATAATTTACTTTTCCAGATATGTTTCCCCTTTAGTAACTTTAGTGCACTACACTCCCTTATTATCATTTCCATTTAATTCGGTAGTTAATTCTATTATTTAAGTTTTACAAATTAACATAAGCAAGTACTGAAAATATTTCAGCAATCTCAGAAACCTAATATTATGCCATAACAGAATTTTTGTGTACATTATTTGGAGTCCCAGCATGCTCCAAATCAGCATCCTTTCCATACCTTTAAAACCCCAATTTACTGGTAATTTAATCTCCCAAACGAAATTCCAACATTGGTTTATTAACACTTAAACATAAACTAATAGAACAGATTTCACTCAATAGCACTTGGCACCCATACTTCCCTCCAATTTCAGCCCTTTACACCTCCATTAAACTTCCAATTCTGCTCCTTTTATTTACCCAAAACTTTCATAGAACCTCTTACTTATGCCCACAAGAACAACCCTGAACTGAATTTTTTTAATAATCAACACAACCATAAAGATGAGTGAGCTGGTGCTGACCCCTATAGAGGTAGGCGCTAGCCAGCAACTACCCATTTCTCTAATAACCCAGCGGATATACCAACCATCCTTCATCTGTATTACCAACATCTAATTAAATAACACAAACTACTATTCTCAACTTTAACATATACAACATAATATATGATGGACAGCCACAGCTTTAATTTGGAAATAGAGCTGGTGCTGACCTCTACAAAGGTAGGCGCCAGATGACAATGCTCAGCACCAAATGATATTGCTCAGCGCCAGGTCCATTCCCAATTCAAAATGATGATAAGCATTATTATCAACTCTCAATTGAACTAATGGAATAGGTGGAATGACTTCCAATTCAGGTTTGACAGGTTCACTGGGTTAGTCGCACCTTACGGGCTAGTGTGAGTTTGGTGCTAGTCCAAGGAGATTTGTGCCAGGCTCGCATGACCAAGATTTCGAATTGGCACAAGCCAGTTTAGGTTAGCGCCAAGCTAGTCATCCTTAGCACCGAGTAATTTTTATAACACGGAGAATCTCTAGGTACTGCCATAATGATTTTTAACAAGTCTGAACACAGATTTAATGCTAAAATTGACTTCATCCTCTTTCTTTACCTCCTATCATGTAAGTTATCAATAATTGGATTTACTTCCAAACGAAAATCAAATTGAATCGATCAAATGATCAATCTTCAATTACGGTTCCTAAACAGAGGTATCACACAAAACAGCTTGGAATCCAACTTTAATTTAATTTCCATGCGTAAAACCAGAGGAAAAGGTGCTACTCACATGATAAGCAAAACTGAGCTGGAAACCCCCTCAATTACTCCAACGAACTATGGAATTCTTGCCTCCCGAACGAACATACAATCAAGCTCTACAGAATTCCAAAACCAAATCAGATCTGTCCAGATCTAATTTCACTGGATCAATCTCAACCAATTAAAATCTCATTAACTATACTTACCTAAAATTCGGACTCAAATCTGCTGAGAAATTCAGCAGACCAGATCTGAATGCAGTTACCAAAAACTCCCAAATTCTTATGAACAGAGCTCAACCAGCAAGCAAAATGAGTTCTCCTACTGCCAGAAATTCTCCAGACTTAGCTCCAAACCCTAGCTTTTGATTTCCTCTCCTCTCTGAGATTGCTCTTCAGTTGCTCGATTACAAAACGAAACCAGCAAGCTCTTTTCCACTTGGTATTTATACTTGCCGCTCAAACCAACTTAAATCATTATCCGCTGAAGTGCCACACTACAGAATTACCTATACCAGCAGCTCATTTAAATTAGCTTCGCCTATTTGCCACATCATCCGAACATATAAATCAACTAAATAAAAGTCCAGAAGTTTCTCATACCTTTTTAATTTTAATAGCCCACCCGGCTCAATCAAAATTTCCGAATTACTCCATAATCTCTTTTCTCTGCAAAAATCACTAATTATCTTTAATTTAATCGCTACGATAATAAGTTTTAATTTTTCAGAAAATTAGGGATTTTACATGTCATTATGATGTTAATAAGTAGGAATAACAAGTTGACATATAACGATTAATACCATCTTGTTGTTCAAATTCTCTACTTCCCACACATGTAGCCATCTGACAAAAATATCAAATGACAAACTCCTTCAATCTAGATTTTAATTAAGAAAAATTAAAAATAACTTGATCTTTAAGACATATTAAAGATGAGTCAACAAATGCTATAGTATCCACAAATTCATCTCATCGTTTCTTGAGTTTCATAATTTCTAATGGGGCATATTTAACAGATGAGTTATAATTTTACGAGCTTGAGGTACTTACATTATTTTATTTTCAAATTTCTCACATATGATAACAAATAATAAAGGCAATTACTTTTACCATTATTTTGTATAATATCTTTTTGATCGAGATTAAAGGTGGTCCAAAATTCCAAATATCATAGGTATCCTTTTCTAGTTCTTCTACCCACATGGAAGATCTACATAATTTTTATGAATTCATTTTAATATTATTTTTTACTTCAAAATGAAACCAATAATTCCATATTCTCAATTATCCACAACTTTATTAAAGGAAATGGCATATAGATAGTTATGCTATTTTTTATTAAATTAATCTATAATTCAAAATAATTGAGATATTATGTAGCATAATCTTAGCTTTAAAAATATCATTTTTATTGAATTAATCCATAATTCCAAAAAAATAAGAAATTTTATTTACCGTGATCAGAACTTTAGTGAGCAAAATTTTTTTACAAAATGTCCCCCAAGTTTCATTAAGATCATTCACAACTTTGTAAAAAACAGAAGGAAGTTAAGAGTCACCCAAAGTTCATTATATAAGTCTTTCATAATATGTTAAGATTAATAATAGTTTCTTTTCTCTTAAATCTATCATATTTACTTTTTCATTATACTAATTGTCTTAGTCAAATGAGTTGCTACCTAAAAGCTTTGAATGGTACAATCTTATCTTAAATTATTTTATATTTTTGGAAAAGAACACGCTACTTGCTTTTGAACTCGGATCTCAATGTATGTTACCAAAGGAATAAATATTAAACACTCAAGATAGAGACACTAGATATAACGAGGCAAATCTATAAATCCTTCTAGGAAGAACCTCGGGTCTCTTGAAGGCGACCACCTTAAAAAACAATCCACCATTAAAGAAAAGAGATTACAAAGTTGTTTTTTCACAAGTTATTCTAAACCAGAAAACTTACAAACAATCTTTGATCTATCAATCTCCAAACTGATGTAGTGGATCACATGTCCATGCATGAAATCCACCGCATGCCATGTGAGATCCCAAATTTTCAGTAAATAAATAAAAATAAATTAAATATTAATATTTGGAAAGATAATAATTTATTTGAAAAAATCAGAGATTGAATAAGTATTATAATGATTTGGGGAAGTGTGCCTTAATCTAGGAAGGCTAATTGATCCAAAATAATGAGGGTATTAAATCTGGAGATTTTGGAAAAAAGTTAATGGTTAAATATGACCAAATTGAAGAAAAGGGTATTTTGGTCATTTTCAAATTATCAAAAATAATAAATGAATTAATTAATGATTATTATACTTGAAGAATTAAGTTAGACCTAAGTTAGGTTTGATTTGAATATAAAGAGTGAGATTTATAGCCTAATAGGTGAGAAAATGGCATATTGGTAATTATGGTTAGTAAGGAGCCTTAAATTGAGGAAAAAGAGGAGTTTTTGGGTGTTTTGGTAATATTTAAAAATAGGGAAAATAATTAGCACGAAAATAGATTAAATTAGGAGTTTTTTTTGTATGGGATATTTAAAAGAGGAATTAGAAAGGAGAGATAAGATAAGGAAGTTTTCCAAATAGAATTAAGAATCCTAATTAAAAAGTTTCGTAAACCAATTAGGACTTGTATTTGGATGAGCCTATAAAAGGAAGGCTTTAGGGATGATTTGGGGTTTCCCACTAATTGAAAAGTAAGGAGTTGCAGAGAAGTCTGACCAGTAAACTTCAAACGACGATCTACAGGATCCAACTATTGGATCAACCTCAAATTTGGTGGTTTTGTTCATGACTGATAGTTCTTCAATCTGAACGGTGGAGATTTGATTTGGAGATCCCTAGCAGTCCGAAAATTTCAGAAAAACTGCTACACCTTGAGGTTATTGGAAAAAAAAGGGATTTCACACTCTTGAGGCAAGTAGTAACCCTTTACCTAGGAAAACTTGCATGGTTTATTGTTTAGACGAAATATATTGTGTTCTTCGGATTTATGATGATTTAGAAACATGTTTAGGTTGATTTGGAAGGTTTTGATTGAGGTTTAAAGCATGGAAAAATTATATCTTCTTTTTCTTGATAGAATTTTGTCTATTTTGATCATTGGATGAAAAGCATGATTTTGGATGATTGGATTTGTAAAGAATTGTTTAAGAATGGTTATTTTATTTAGAGAATTATTTTAGATGTGTTAGAAGTGATCTTGATTGATAGAAATAAGTTTTAGAAAAGAAATAGAAAATTCGGAAATTTGTTGAAAAACCCATGTAACGACCCAGAACCAGGTCAGCCCATCCAAGGCACTCACCTGTCCCCAGTCGTCACGGGTAGGTCTTTCGACCTAGTAAAAGTAACGGATAATTTAAAACTTTTCCTAATACGAATGAAAGTGGAAGACAATTTATACATGTGTGCATCAAAAGTGTGTGTGCGCGGGGCCGCACAGCGAGGCGCACGTGGAGTGTGTGCCTCCTGAAGGGTAGATCGGGAAATTCAGAGTCGCCACTACCTGATGGAGTGCAGGCAGACACCTAGGTACCTAGGTTAGTCTATTTAGATGGTCTGCGGCTTGAAATTTTGACTAAAGTCTCGGTTATGGTCTGGAGAAGTCTAAAGATACCCCGGTCCGCCCTGTTGATTGATGGGTCCCTCGGGTCTCCCTGGTTTGAGTCAACTTTGGTCTATCTCACCCAATTTCCTAAGCCAAAACATGCACATTTTATTCCAAGTCTGGTAAGGACCACTTGAGAAGTGTGGGTCCCCCTTTTATTTAATTTTATCTTTTAGTTGGGGTGATCTAAGTATGGTGCGGGCCCCATTGGAAGGCCCACAGGTAATCAAGTTGGACCCGTTGGGGTACAAGACCCAGGCTGGGTCTTGGGTAAACCCGAACCCTGTTGGTTTGGTTCATTTATTGAAAAATGGGTTGAAAAATAACAAATGGGCTTAAAGGCTGATTTTGGGGGGGGGGGGGGGGGGGGTTTTTTCTAGGGTGTAACCGAAGTTAGACTTTGGTTACACCTAAACACAGTATGACTGAAATTAAATTTCAATCATGCTGTGTTTTTATGCATAACCGAAATTTCATTTCGGTTATGCACAAAAACTTGTTTGCCCGAACTGAGTTTTCGGGCAAACACAGAAAAATTGATTTTGGCATTTTTTTCATTTTTAAAATAAGTGTAAGTAGGTAGGCGGCAGCTCAACGAACACACCCTACGATTCGCGACTCTATGTTAAATCTAAAACACCATGTCTGACCAAAATTTAGAACTCTGTAACTATTTTCCGGTGGCTCTACCATCCCCAAAAGATGATCCAATGCAAAACGAATTTAATCTAACATACTTCAAAATCACGCCTCAAAATCTCATCGAAAACCCAAGTCCGAAACTAAGATATTCCATAAACATGCAGTTCGGCTAATCTCCAAGATCAAAATCCAAAACACAGATTAAAACGATGCTACTCACCTCTTGTATGCTCAAATCCTTGCACTGTGTAACGCCCCGAACCCGAGTCAGTGCAAACCGGCACCCAACCCGAACCCGGTTCGCTACTGTAACAACCTAAGTCTGGTTCAACAACCAAACCCGAGGTGTTACCACGAAGCTGGGGTCAGATACACACTAAGATTCACAATAATTTTTAAAACTAATTAATTACATCAGAGTTCTGGTGGGAAATAAAACAATTGTTTATTCTATTTAATCAATTCAGTTTATAATAACATTTGTTTAATCAACATGTGACATTAATATCAATTACAATTCTACCCATTAACTTAAAACCCCATCTTCGCGATCTCTCCAAGCAAACCTGAAAAATAAGGAAAAACGGAGTGAGATTTACATCTCAACAAGTAATAGGTGCATGCAAGTAAACAGTCTCATTTAGGCAAATAGTCATGAGGTATACGATTAATCAACGATAAGGCGATGAATTCAAGTTATCGATGGCAATCCAAATAAGGCGATAAGACATGTATTCATTTGTAAATACCAGCGATAAGATGTTGTTTGATAAATAAAACCAACGAAAGCGATTGTGCGCGCGTGGGAAACGTGGCACGGGGAAGTTCGGAGTCGCCACCGCCTGATGGGGTGCAGGCGGATACCTGGGTGCCTAATCTTGTCTATTTAGGGCTTTTGGTCTGCGGCTTGAGATTTTAAGTTTGGTTCTCGGTTGCGGTCTGAGGAAGTCCGTAGACACCCTAGTCCACCCCGTCGGATGACGGGTCCCGTGGGTACCCTGTTTTGAGTCAGCTTGCTTTGGTTTTTTCACCCGATTCCTAATCCGATATGCAATTTGTTTAAGTCTGTCGGGACCACCTGAGTGGTGTGGGTCCCTTTAATGGATTTTATCTTCTTTGCTTTAGGTTATCTGAGTCTGGCTGGGTGGGCCCCGTTGGAAGGCCCATGGTGCCCTTGGTGGGCTTGGGTAAGCCCATGTGCCCATGTGGGCCTCTGTCTAAGCCTAGGAGGCCCTGTGGGTTTTGGTTAAGTATGTTGGTTCTATTTGGTTTGTTCAAGTTGGACTTTTATGTGATTTTCATGCAATAAGTGGGTCTGCATTTGATTTGCGGGCCCCTGAGTGGGCCCCCATAGTGGATGCCAAAGTATTTTCAATTTATTTTATTTGAATTTACCCAGGTGGGTTGGATGTTGGGCTTGGGGCCCGTAGTCCAATTCTTGGGCTTGAAAGCCCAAGTTAAGTGAAGTTAGGGTTTTGAACCCTTACTGGGTTAGTTTTTTGGGCCTTGACGGGCCCGATAGGCCCTAACTCGGGGTCTCGGCCAAACCACGCAATTTAGATATCATTCCACAAAACAAATCCGGGTGGACCGCATTGGGTCTGGTCCATCCGGTTCAATAAGTTAAATTTGCTTAACTTGCTTATTTCTCATGCTTTTAGGATTGGTTGGGCTTAGTGGGCCCCGTTGGAAGGCCCACTAATTGTTCTAAATTGGACATTGGTCCAAGTCCCACATTGGGTTTCCGGGTGGCCCGGAAACCCTATTGATTTAATAGTTTGGGTGTAAACTACCAAAGGAAAACATCACAAACAAGAAAAAGCCCATACTGGCATTTTTGGGATGTAGCCGGCCATTATGGCCGGCTACACATTGGCCTTAATGTAGCCGGCCATATGGGCCGGCTATGAATAAGAAATGGGTGATCCGGCCTGAGTGGCCGGATCACCTTAAATTGGCCTCTTTTTGGAAGGCCGGATCACCTTAAATTCTCAGGCCGGATCACCTTAAATTGGCCTCTTTTTGGAAGGCCGGATCACCTTAAATTGGCCTCTTTTTGGGACTTTGGCCTTGGGATGGCTCTTTTGGGCCTTCTACAAGTCATGTGGGCCCCTAGGAGGGCCCACATTGGTTTAGGTTTGGGGGAGAGGCCCCCACTTGGTTTACCTTGGGTTTCTCCACAAATGAGAGGTGAGAAGAGGGCATGGGGGTTGCTGCCCCTCTCCTTTCTTTCCGGCAATTCCAGCAATGTGTAGGGGCCTTAGTACCCCTACTTTGATGGTCACGCTTCAGTATTCGATGGGCCATGAAAGCCCCACAACATCAGTATTCGATGGGCCATGAAAGCCCCACAACAAGGTCTTGCACTACGCATATTACACACAAAATTGAACATGCTACAAATCATGGCATAGCAACAATAAACAATAAGGGACATCAGTGAAATGAGAGACCTCGGGTGGGCTTTAAGCATGCTGATGGGAATGGTGACTGTGCGCGCGTCGGAAACGCGGCACGGGAAAATTCAGAGTCGCCACCGCCTGATGGGGTGCAGGCGGACACCTGGGTACCTAAGTTCTTCTACTAAGGCTTGGTCTGCGGCTTTTGAGATTCTAAGTAGGTTCTCGGTTGCGGTCTGGGGAAGTCCGTAGACACCCCAGTCCACCCCGTCAAGCGACGGGTCCCATAGGTTTCCCTGGTTTGAGTCAACTTTGGTCTCTCATTCACCCGATTCCTATTCCAACATGAAATTTGATTAAGTCTGGCGGGACCGCCAAAGTGGTGTGGGTCCCTTTACTTGATTTTATCTTTTTAATTAGGATGATTTGGGTCTGACAGGGTGGGCCTTGTTGGAAGGCCCACGGTATCCCTTGGTGGGTCAAGTGTGGCCCACATGTTCCTTGGTGGGCCACGTGTGGCCCTTTGGACTTTGGTTCAAATGAACTGATTTTTATTTGAAGTTCAAATTGGATTAGCTAAGTGGATTTCATGCCAAAAGTGGGCCGGGATTGCTTTGTGGGCCCTTGAGTGGGCCCCACAATTGGTTGCCAAGTGATTTTGATTTTATCTTTCTTATCTGTGTCAAAATGGGCCAAGCATTGGGCTTGGGGCCCTTTACCTGGGCTTGGGCTTGAAAGCCCAAGGCTTCCTGAATTAGGGTTTGGAAACCCTAAGTTGGTCGGGTTCATGGGCTTAGTGGGCCCGATAGGCCCTACCCGTAGTCTCGGCCAAACCACGCATTTCATGCATCAATTTCACAAGTCCGGTTCGGGTGGACCGCCTTAAGTTTGGCCCGCCCGGTTTAATCAGTTAATTTCACTTATCTTGATTAAGTTGCATGCATACATGTTTATTGGGCCAGGTGGGCCCTGTTGGAAGGCCCACTGGAAATCAAGTTGGACCGAGGGTCCAAGTCCCATGTTGGGTTTCCGGGTGACCCGGAAACCCTATTGGTTCATTTGGCTCGATTTAAGAATGCCACCCATACTTAGCAAAAGTAGTTACAGAATACCGGCCACAGAAACATATCAAAATTAATACTTAGCAAGGGGAGACTAGCTCATTAATACTCAGGTAGTAGGCGCGAGGTCGGCGCGAAATGGGCGGACCGAAAATAGCGAAAAAACACGAAAAATGAAGTGGGCGTGAGGTGGGCGCCAGGTGGGCGCGAGCTAGGCGGCGGGTGGGCGCGAGCTCAGCGCGCCCAAAAAGAAGTGGGCGCGAGCTCGGCGCGAGGTGGGCGCGAGCTAGGCGCCAGGTGGGCGCGAGCTAGGCGCCAGGTGGGCGCAAGCTCAGCGCACCAAAAAGAAGTGGGCGCGAGCTCGGCGCGAGGTGAGCGCGAGCTCGGCGCGAAGTGGGCGGACCCAAGCTAGGTGAGCGCGAGCTCAGCGCGAGGTGAGCTTGAGCTCAGCGCAGACCCTGACTCTCTGTTTTTTCTCTCCAAACTCCATTTCCGACTGGTTTTAAGCTCTGTAACTGGTTTCTGGGGATCCTTAGAACCCCAGCAGACCTCTAAACACAGTTGGAAATTAATCTAACCTAACATATCCTCACCACTCATCACTCAAATCTCTCTGGAAACTTACAAATCCGAAACAAAATATTAACAGAACATGCAAAGAAGGGAACAGGGGCTTTATTCGGGATACAAGAGATGAGATAAGAGGGAACATGCTCCCCTTCGAATCAAGCAAGCAATGACAAACCAGACGTTAGAGATGCATGGGAAGCCTGATTCATATATATATATTGAACAAAAGAAAGTGGAGAGCTCACCTTGGTTCTAGGTCTCTGTAGAGTAGGCCGGAGGGTTCCTTGGAGCCAACGAGCAGCTGCCGGAGCCCCCTTCTTCTCGCACCAACAACAAGATCACCTTCGGGTTTGACGAGGAAGAAGAGGAAGGGAGGAAACGAGTGTGTCTGGTCTCTTTGGGGAAGATGGTAGCCCAGACTACCTTCGAATGCCGAGGAACAACAGAAATGTCCAACCCCCAAGAAATGCCCAACCCCAAAGAAAATGCCGAACCAAAAAAAATGCAGAACCCCTGCAAATGAAGGGGGATGTTGCTTTTATAGAAGAGGGCGGGGTATCCGCCGACTTCGGCGCCCAGCTCGCGCCCACTTGCTGTCGCTGGGCGCGAGCGACAAAATCATTAAAACATTAAATGCCGCCGCGGGTTTGTTTAGAAAATCCGAAAATTAAGATATAGCCCCTGGGATATTTTGGTTTAATATTATTTTATTCAGATATTTTCAAATATTTTCAGATTGGTCCCTGGGATATTTTGAATGTTCGGATATTTACGGGTTTGATCCCCGAGATATTTTCCTGCGCAACTCGCCACGTGTGCAGCTTTTTGCCACGTGCGCAGTTTGTCGGTTTTGCTGCTCGAGAATTTTGTCAGCTCATATTTTCTTCATCCGGGCAAACTCAGTTGCGTTAGAATCGTATCGGAGCCCTCTATCCAATGGCATGGGGGTAAGCACCTGGATCGGATTTTAGCAGAAAGTCAACTTTTGGCTTCGCCCAAGTTTGACTGCCCGCAGAACCTTCATCCGGACTCCGATTCCTGCAAACTCAGTTGCGCTGGAATCGTGTCGGGATCCTCTATCCAATGATATAAAGCAAGGCCTCTGGATCGGATTTTGGCAGAAAGTCAACTTTTGGCTTCGCCCAAGTTTGACCGCCGGCAGAACCTTCATCCGGACTCCGATTCCTGCAAACTCAGTTGCGTTGGAATCGTGTCGAGGTTCTCTATCCAATGATATAAAGCAAGGTGGCCAAATATCACTTAATCAAAAAGTCAACTTTTTGTCCCCTTGGGGTTTGACTTTCTGCCAGGGTTTTGACCTATTTTGCTGTCCTTTAGCACATTTTTTTGTTTTCTTATTTTCTTTTCTTTTCTTCTTTTTTTTTTTTTTTTTTAGTTTGATCAAAATTTGGGTGCTTACAGTGACTGCCCGGAGATCAAGTGAAGGGGTGTATGCATGTCCAGTACTCAATGGGTTGGGTTGAGGGGTGATGGGCTCATGCATTCTTAAGTTCATGAGCAGCAAGTAACTTGAGAAGGGAAGGATGCATTCCTAACCAAGAAGATGATGGAAGTTGGCATAAATACGGGACTTGATTGTGGGTCAACACCGGGGTGATTCTGAGATTCCAAATCTGCTGGGACATCAGCAAGTGATGACGGTTTGCTGTTGTCCCCAGCAGCCACCCATTTGGGTCATGGCAAAGGGGATAGAGGGGTGGTGGGGGGCATGCTTCCCTGAAGATGAGGGCCTGCCGATAGGTGTTATGGCAGCTAGTCTCGGGGATGATTCTAGGCCCTCCAACCTGCTGGGACAGCAACAACTTACTTGGGTTTAAAGGGAAAAGGGTTAGGGAGCATGACAGTGGGTTAAGAGGCTAGGCTTGGGGGGATGCTTAAGCTTTCCAACCTGCTGGGACAGCAGCAAACAGTGAGGGTTTGCCGCTGTCCCCAGCAGCAACTCACTGAGGTCCTGGCAAGGGGTGTTGGGGGGTTAAACTACTGGGTACAGCAGCCATTGAAGGGGCTCATGGGGGTTCCTAAATGGCCGAAACATCAGATCTGGTGGCACGACAGTAGCTAATCGGGAAGCATGTTAATACACAAAAAAAAACAGCAAGCACCAATCGTCAATAAATCTCCTACAAGCGGCTCAATAAGAAAACTTATGCTCCGATATACACACGAAGACACCTTAGGGCAGGGGGATAAGCACATGGTCACGCCCTTGGCCCCAATGACCGCCATGAATGAGGCTTGGAGGGTGCTGTCCAGCACCCAAAGAATGCATGCACACATATGAAAACAATAGCTGGCACATATCTAAACTTGATCAACCATGCGAGAACAGCAAAAAAAGAAATACTCACGGGATACTAGCATGCATGACACTACGGCCATTAAACCAAACAGCAATCCTATGTATGCAAGAGCAACACCGAGGTGGCCTAGCATGCATCACTTATAACTCCGTCTAAAATCTGATCCCAGGCCTCATGCTCATGCAGCAAGAAGAAAGAGAAAAGAAAGAAAGAAAAGAAAAAAAAACATCTAGAGAAGGGGAAAGGAAGGGGGTGTACATGGGGATACATTGGAACACATACTAATGGTGTAAGTGTGAAAACTCACACTCCTTTTATGACAAATGTTTGACAAATTATGTCTTTTAACAAATCTTCAAGATGTGCAGATTAAATAATGAAAATTCAGTAAAGAAGAAGAAGACGAGGCTGCCACACAGCTACCACGCCGCTGGTAGCCCAATGAAATGAAAGATTTTCTAAACAGAGCATTTTATTGTAAAGGCACTTGCGAAGATCAACGCCGCTGCCACCCCGCTGGCAGCGCATAAGTGAATCAGTGCTTTGAAAGAAAGGTACGTGCACTAGCGTCGTAAGGCGACGCCGACACGCCGCTGGTAGCGCAGAGCGAGATTGAAGATTATATGATCAGCTGTGCACATGCCGAGTTCTCTCCCGCTAGCAGCTCGCTGGCAGTGCGCCTTTAACTGATTCAACCTGTTCTGAGCGAGACTTGAGTTCGCTTCCAGCCGTCTACCCCGATCGCTTCACGACGCCACTAGCGCTCGACGCGATCTGTGTTTTCTTCTTTAAATAGACGTGCTGTAATTTTTAGAATTGACTTTTTTCTTTGGATCATTTTGATTTCGGATCTTGAGGTGTTTGAGATTCGATCAAATCTTCTTTAGAGAGTCGACGATCGAGTGAGGGGGAGATCTGAGATAGATCACCTGGAATTGAAGGTAGAGGATTCTTCTTCAATTCGGAACTTCATCTGATCGTGTGATCGCCTGGACTGGTGATCGGCTTTGATTGATGCGTAGGTGGATTCCTACTGCATTGGATCGTCTCAGTGGATTCTGAGGTGATTGTTGCGATCTGGATTGATCGTGTTCTGCAGCCTGTGGATTCAAGCTGTGTTGCAGTTCGTGGATTCGAACTGTGGATCACTGGTGAGTGATTGTTTGCGATCTGGACTGATCGTGTTCTGCAGCTTGTGGATTGAAGCTGTGTTGCAGTTCGTGGATTCGAACTGTGGATTGCTGTTGAGTGAGTTCAATTGTAAAGGTTAAGTGTGTACTCCTTTGTAATTGACTTTTCATTCAATAGTGGATTTTCAAAGGGTTAGTCGCCTCATATAGACTCGAGGTTTTTCCTGGATCTGGATCCAGGTTTCCTCGTATAATTCTCTGTGTATTGTTTCCGCATTGTTAAATTCTGAACTGTTGTAGATCGTGGACCTATAGAGTAGTCCTCTACTTTTTCAAATGGGGAACATGCTCCCTCTCAAAAATACATGGAAGAATGCCAAAACAGTAGCTTATAGACATCAAAATGAGTAAAGGAAAGAACCCTTCTCATGCTCCTAAGGACTCACACGTGGGCCTCTTACCTTTGAAGGCTTCCATGTGGTGTGGATAAAGAAAAAAAAAGCAAAACTACATGCTGGACGATGCATGGCAGTAAGAGTAAACAGCCCCCTTGCAAGGCTCAAGACATGCTCAACCTCATATATATAGTATAAAACATAAAGGGGAACAATACCTGGGGGTGGGGAGACCCTTGAGCTGCGTATGGAGCTCCCTTGCAGTAGAACCAAGTGCTGGAAACTCTCCTTCAACTCCAGCAGCAGCAAACCTTCTTTTGCTTTTGTAGAAAAAAAATGAAGAAGAAGAGGAAGGTAAGGATTGGGTAGTCTTGAAATGGAGTGGGAAGGTGAGGGGGGCAAGGAGAGCCAATGGGAGCAAGGGGGGAGAGATTTCGTGCCAAGTGGAGGAGGAGGAAGAAGTGGGAAAAAGACAAAGAAAGTCCAACCATTGGAAAGGGGGCTGCTGCCCCCTTTTATAACCAAAATAATGTATCCGGCCTTGAAGGCCGGATACACTATATCCCATGTGTATCCGGCCTCCAAGGCCGGATACACTAAGCCTTGTTTGTATCCGGCATTAAATGCCGGATACAAAACATAATTATTTGCAAAATTGATTCCGCCGCGAATTTGTCGGAGAATCGGCGCGAATCTCGCCGAGCAAATCTTTGTATCCGGCCTTGGAGTCCGGATATGAAGAGGGGCAAGTGTATCCGGCATTAAATGCCGGATACAAATCGAAAAATTACGGATTTGCCCTTCGACTTGACCGATTCGACCGATTTGACACTTTTGGATATCTACGGATTGCCCCGTACGAATTTTTGTTTAGTCCTTGAGATTTTTGGATATTTAAGATTTAGTCCCCGAGATATTTTGCTGCGTTGGCTGCCACGTGTGCAGTTCCTGCGCCACGTGTGCAGTTTCCGGTTTCGCTGCGCGGAAACTTTGACAGCTCATATCTTCCTTATCTGAACTCCGATTTGAGCAAACTCAATTGCGTTGAACTCGTATCGGAGCCCTTTATTTAATGACATAGGGCTGAGCACCTGGAACGGGGTTCGAGGAAAAGTCAACTTTTGGCCTTCCCTTAAGTTGACTGCCCGCAGAGCCTTCATTCGGACTCCGATTCCTGCACACCAAGTTGCGTTGGAACCGTGTCGAGATTCTTTTTCCAATGTTATAGAGCAAGGTACTTGGCACGGAATTCGAGGAAAAGTCAACTCTCGGCTCTTCCTCAAGTTTGACGCCCGCAGAACCCTCATCCGGACTCCGATTCCTGCAAACCCAGTTGCGTTGGACTCGTGTCGGGATTCTCTATCCATTGAGATAAAGCAAGGTGGCCAAATTTTATCTGATTAAAAGGTCAACTTTCCACCCCTCAGGGTTTGACTTTTTAGCCGGGGTTTGCATTTCCGGCTTTCCGGGAGCGCAAAAATGAGGTGCTTACAGCGATAAAACACGTGTCATTCATAATTTACGGTCAATTTCACAATCCGATAGTAACATTCTCCCATGTAGGATGCAAACACGTAGTATTCACATCTCCCCTACATGAGGTTCCTCTCGCAGGAGCTAACACATCTCACCCGCTGGTGGTAACACACACATCTCCCTTGTGGGATGCAATCACATCGTGATTACATCTCCCCCACAAGAGGTCTCTCCCGCAGGAGTTACACATCTCACCCACAGGTGGTAATCACATATCTTCCTTGTAGGATGCAATCACATCGTGATTACATTTCCCCCACAAGAGGTCACATCTCTCCCGCAGGAGGTCACATATCTCCCCGGTGGGATGCAATCCAATCAGGATCACATCTCCCCCAACAGGACGTCTCATCTCTCCCGCAAGTGGTCACACATCTCTCCTGTGGAATGCAATCCAATCAGGATTACATCTCCCCCAACATGAGGTCTCATCTCACCCGCAGGTGGTCATATACACATCTCCCTTGTGGGATGCAATCACATCGTGACTACATCTCCCCCACAAGAGGTCTCTCCCGCAAGAGTTACACATCTCATCCGCAGGTGGTCACATATCTCATCCGCAGATGGTACAAATCTCTTATTGCCATCATGGCATTTAATCCACAGTGTGCGCACCTAAACCTGGCCTAGATCGCACACCGGGCGCACCTTCGGTGCGTGCCTCGGGACATTCAGAGTCGCCACTGCCTGAGAGTGCAGGCAGACACGGTTTTGCCCTAATCGGGTCTAAGTCTGGTCTGCGGCTTTTCAGAGATCTAGCTAAGTCCTCGGTTACGATCCGGGGAAGTTCTAAAGACACCCCGGTCCGCCCCGTCGGTTTGACAGGTCCCTCGGGTCTCCCTGGTTTTTGAGTCAAGTTCACCCTTCCTAGGCCAGCATGCTACTTATTTGGTCTGGCGGGGCCCTCTGAAGGTATGGGTCCCTTTTATTTGATTTTATCTTTTTATTGATTTAAGTGGAGTGGGTCGGACCCGGGTCCCGTTGGAAGACCCGTGGGTTGCCATGGTTGGGCCTAGGGCCCAGTAGGGTTATTGGGTAACCCTTTTTGGTTATTTAAATTTTATTTATTTACACTTTTATTTGGGCTTGATGGGCTTGGATTTGGCCCATTAGCCAAAGGTCAAGGAGCCCGGGCCTGTTTATTGAAAACAGGCCTGGTATGGGCCAGTCAAAAGTGAGCCCCACAAATGGGCCTATGGTAATCTTGGTGGACCTATCTAGGCCCAAAGTCCAAAAATGGGCTTAAGATAGCCCAAATGGTTTAAGGGAACGGTTCAAGCCGGCTTAGACCGGATCAGGTCCAACCGAACCAAGGAATTACAATTTTTCATCACTTATACACTTCGCCCGTGTTTCCTCTACGGTCTCGCCTGCCCGTGAATGGATTCCGGTCCAGCCTTGTCCGTGAATCAGACACGGTCCAGGCTGGACCGGCCTGAGTTTACGGGCACAACTCAATTTGCATGTTTGCTGCCGATTCTTTCTGGGATCATTCCGGCGGCTTCCTTTAGTGTTTCTGCAGCTTCAACTGGGCGTTCAGATTCTTCCAGATACTTCATTGGCTTCGTTTGGCCTAAAAGGCCTTCATTCTTCTTTCTTCTTTTTCACTATGAGTGCTGACAGCCTTCTGGATTGTCCATGATCATTTTGTGAAGAAGGGAAATGGGAAATCATAGGGAACCCATTTGTCTTCAAGAAGGGTTCAGTCTTGTCACATTAGGAAAAAAAAAAGGTTATTTACTTAAATTTATTGAAGTGTTCTTTAGGCACTTCTTTTCTTTCTTCCTTGCAATGGTCCATTCCATAATACCATATCCTCATGATACTCAAAAATAACAATCAAGTTAGTAACATAAGAAGGTGTTTAAAAGAAACTTAGAAGCAAAAAAGAAATGAAGATTTTTATAAAATCCAACATACTTACAATGTGGTTTTGAGTTAATGATGAATTCTTCGGTGAATAGGGCAGCGCTTCCGCGTCCTCTCAAATTTTTGGAAGTTGTTAGACAAGGTTTGGTTAGGAGATGAACTTGAAAGTTAAACTAAAGAGGATTTTCTGCATGATTTTGGCATGGCTCTATGATCCTAGGGGTAGTTTGGGGATAAAAGAAGTATGGATTAAGGGTGGTGGTGGTTGGGCAGCATTCAGCCGTGGGGAGCTCCAGGAGAGAGAGGGGAGAGGCCAGGGGAAGATGGCTTGTCCAAATGAAGGGGGTGGCCTCTCTATTTATAGGCAAAAATCCCGTGCCCGTACTTGAATTACGGGCGTGCCTTGCCCGTACTTCAAGTACGGGCGTGCCTTGCCCGTAATTCAAGTACGGGCGAAAAACGAATATTTGCAATTATCGCAGATTCGGCCGTACGGGACGCGTGTTCCGCCGTACAGCGACGCGTGTCTTCCTTCTAGAAGCGTGCCCGTATTTAAAATACGGGCATGCCCTGCCCGTAATGTAAACACGGTCCCGCACGTTTTAAAAATGTGTGGATTTCAAACCTTTATTCATTTTGGCTTTTTGCAGGATTCTTATCCGATTTTTACGATTATTTTATTAAAAAGCGAGATTCTCTTCATTAAAATATTATTAAACACACTTATCTCATTTATTTTATTGGTTTGTTCCATTTTTGCTGCCTTTTTGCCACATGGGCAGTTTTTCTGAAACTTCAACTGCTCATAACTTTTTCATCCGGTGTCCGATTTCAGCAAACTTAGTGTCGTTGGAACCTGCTCGGAACCACCTGTCCACTGGGGTCAAGTTTAGCAGCTGAATTGGGGTGTAGCAAAAAGTCAACTTTTTGCTCCCCAAAAGTTTGACCAGCTCATATTTTTCTTATCTGGACTCTGATTCCAGCAAATTCAGTTGCGTTGGAATCGTGTCGAAATGCTCTTTTCAATGAGATGAAGTTTGATGGCCAAATTTACTTAGATCAAAAAGTCAATTTTTGATCCCCTCAGGGTTTGACTTTTAATTTTTCTTCATTTTGGGGGTGCAAAAATCAGGTGTCTACACACAGTTCAAAATAAAGCTCCTAAACATAAATTCCATTGAAATCAGAATTAAAGTAATTTCCAGAAAATCAGTATTTATATTTAAAACACAAACCAAACTAATTTAAGTCTTGCTTAGAGTTTTCCTTATTAATCCCCTTATTATAATCCAAGTTCCCATATTAACACCTAACATAGTATTTATTTCAATTTTCTGTATTTATAATTTCCAGCATATTCTACAGACCTAAATTATAGTTTAGAAGATGATTTTAATTCATAATTACCAGTTAGTATTTGTCCTATCATTATTCCCCATCATTTAGTCATTTACATACACTATCCTACCATTAAGTCATTAAATATTTGGATGTTTATCAAAATTAATTTTTATAATTTCTATACCTCAATTAGGCCTTCATAAAGATGTTAGAATAGTTAAGATACTAGAAAAATTATTAGAGATTATTCGGATTCCAAAAATACCTTAAACCTGAATTTTCTGCATAGAGCACCGACCTCTACAGGGCTAGGCGGTCCTGGGCGATCCTAGGCACTCGTGCAAATTTTAACAATAAATTTCCAGATTTATAAGATTTGGATTTTTAGGCCTTTGCTATATGTTTCTTTGGTCTAAATTAATCTATTAACATTCTAAAACATACCTAAAGCCTTCTAGATTAATTCTTATTAATTAAATAGCATCCTACAATTATTTGTATAATCAAACCAAGTTTCCTTCATTATTTTAACAAACCTTCAAGAATATCAATCACTAAAATAAAAACACTTTGATTCCATGTAAATACTGTTCCCACTAATCCATTCAAACCATATTAAATCACAGAAAACGAAATCATGCAGTTCTTTCAGTTTTCCAAAGGTTACTACTTGCCTCATAAGCTAAAAATCCATCTTCCATTGAAGTTTCTAATTCTGGACCCAACTTCTGCTCCCAAACGCACCAACCTAGAGTTCTCTAATTCAAATCTCCATCATTCACATTGTAGATCCATCAGTGAAGATCAAAACATCCAAATTTGAAGTCGATCCACCGTACGGATTTTCCCCGATCGCGATTTGATAGAGACTGGTCGGATAGCTCCAGCAACCTTCTTCTTCACTTCTTCCTCCTCTTTTCTCTCATTATTTTACCCACGAAAATTCTTTCTTTTCTCCTCTTTATTTTCTATTTATACTAGGCTATAAGAGTCCTAAACCAACCCTAATAGGCTCCTTTAATTGGGCTAACCCAAGGGTGGTCTAATTAGAGTCTAACTCCTCTAATTAATTCCTACTTTTTCTCCACCTTCTATTTTTCTACTAAAACAATACTAATTAAATCTCCTATCATCTAAACTTCTCCTTACAACCTAATTTCGTGCCTAACACTCACTTAATTCCTAAATATCACCTAAAACCTAATTAAGTTACTTTTTCTCCCAATTTAGACCCGAATTTACCTAATTACCCTTTTTCCCACTTTATGCCTTAATTATCACTATTTTATTTCTAACTTGACTTAATAAATTATTTCCTTCTATTTTCTAATCCTAATTATTATATATTGATTTATTTCATAAATTACATTTTTCTGAAAATTACCAAAATACCCTTTTTGGCTAATTTCCTCAAAATTCTTTCTTTATTTACAACTTATTACTTATTCGAATTATTTATCCTCTAAATCTTCACTTTTTATTTGTAACTAGGACTTGAACTCATATTTGATTTGATTTATTATTTATTTATTTATTATATGAAAATTCGGGGTTTCACACATTGCAACTCTGAGAACTGAAAGTGCAATATAAATCTTCGCCCTCGTGCGATGGTTCCTGACCTGAAAGCTCGTTGATCAAAGGAAACTCACGAGTCTGCTCTTCTCCCAAAAGCCCTAGAACTCTAGCCGCAATCTTTTTTTTCAAAACTTAAGGTATGCGAAAACCTACGCACGTAAATACATGAAGTATTTATACTTACCCACGTTTTGCCGCTCGACCAATTTTTAAACTCATGATTCAGTACACACTCGCCTACAAGACTTCCCTACATACACAGCTTTCCAGCCCTTGACTGACCGACTTGACTCTCCACCTAAACACCCATATAAATAAAGATTTTATTTATAACTCCTAAAGGCAAACAGCGATATACTTCTAATTAAATTTACGCATTACTCACCTTATTTCATCTGACTTCACGCCTAATGTCTCAAATTCCAAATACACCCCTGCTTGCCAGATTTTCTGCAAATTTCACCCATACAGACTTATTAATTCTCATAAAATAAACATGCAGAAATTCGGGGTTTAAAAATTTTAAGTTTGATTTAAATTTTGTAAGTACGTAAAATAAAATTTATGGTGATTAATATCTTAAATCCAAATTCATATTATTCTAAAACATTAAGGGAGGGTAAATATGACATTTCGAAGGTTGAATTAGGGCGAGCAATAAATAAATTAGGTTAAGGGTTTGCGAAACCTATAAATAGACTAATAGGTTAAAATTTCGGAGGAGAGGGGAGAAACCAGAGGCCAAATTCAGATGTATGTAGATTTGGAAGCTGCTTTGGACCTGGGGTCATTGGCCGATAAATTTTCTTTCGGAGGTTATCAAAAGATTGGAAGCTAGAAGAAAAGTCCTCAATAACAGGTCAGTAGCATCGTTTAAATCTGTGTTTTGGATTTTGATCTTGGAGATTAGCCGAACTGCATGTTTATGGAATATCTTAGTTTCGGACTTGGGTTTTCGATGATATTTTGAGGGGTGGTTTTGAAGTACCTTAGATTAATTTCGTTTTGCATTGGATCATCTATTTGGGGTGGTAGAAGTACAGGAAAATTGTTACAGAGGTCAGAAATTTGGTCAGTCATGGTGTTATTACATTAACAGCTAGTCCAGACTTTTGATTAGTATAATTTGAAGAATTATTTAATATTAATAAGTAATATTGATGGATAATTCAAGTAAATGAGAAGCAAGGATATTATGGGAATTTTGGAGATTAATTGAAGAGAGATGTTACCTATGGTAAGTAGTTGCCATATTTTATAGCATAGATATTTAATAAATATTATAATTTAATTAAATTGCTTAAAGTGCCAGTGTAGATAGCATGGTGGAGTGGCAAACACTTGAACAATCTAATTAAAAGAGGTTGATTATGTAGGAAGTTCGATTGGTGAGTAGGCAGCGGATCATGAGTGGTTTAAGTGTTTGGCGGCAATGACCCGATTATAAATAGGCCAGTGTTCTTTTGAGCAAGGTCCGATCGAGCTGTTGCTAGAGAATTTCAGAAGATCGGTGGTGTTGAATCAGATTGTCTGAAGGAAAGAGGAGCCAAGTTGAGGAGAGAAATTGTAATTGTTCAGTTCGGAGTGGAGAGAACTTGGAGATTGTTTAGAAGTGAAGCAACTGTGGTTGCTGTGAAGAATTCGTCCAAAATCAATCACAGATCAAAGAGATCACTGGCAAGAGTGTCTTTGATCGTAATTTCGTGGTTAATTGAAAGGAAAATTAGAATTTGAATTGGATATAATCAGATCTGGTCATACTGGATGGAAACAGTGAATGAAGCGACTAGTAAGAGTGTCTTTGAGATCAGAGGATTCAAGGATGGAGCTGTTTCAGTCTTCTTGAGGTAAGTAGCGCTTTTGTTTTAGCCTAATTGTGTGTGAATCATGATTAAATCAACACATAACCTATATGAGAGAATTTTTGAAGTGTTTGTGCGGCTTTTGCGAATTCTGAGTTTTCAATAGATGTTGCGATTAGCTTAAATTCGAATTGGTTTGATTATGTTCTTAGGAAGCTAATGAAGTGAATTTAAGAGTTTTGAATAACTAATTTTAGATCGGAGATGCTCAATTTGGAGTTGTAGAGAGTCGAACTCATTCCGAAATTTGTAGTACATGGGCGCCTACCGAGCGCCTACAACAATCAGGTAGGCTGTTGTGCAATTTCATGAGGTCACCTAGGGGCGCCTAGGCGACCAGTTTAGTTATAGATGCCTTGTGCGGCTAATGTCACTGAATGTAATTCTTGAATTTTTAATCCCTAAATGACCTTCCATGTGACTTGATTAAAGGCCAGAAATAATCAATAGTAGTTCTATGTAAGACCCTGGATTTTTAAGTAATTGTAATTAAGAATAAATAGAGATTAAAGGATTTAAATGGAGGTTAAAGGATTTAACGAGGTTAACTAAATCAAAATTTAAAAGATTTAATTGATTTGGTTTGGTTTGGGTTTAGTTGATTTGGATTTGGTTTGATTTGGGTCGATTCATTTTCAGTGAATCGGTTATTGGTTTATTGGTTTAAATGAAACCAGTGGTTTGGTTTGGTTTATTGGTTTAAGTGGACCGGTTTAGTTGGTTTCTGCTAAGAACTAGAATCCAAGGAGGCAAGCCCTCTCTATGAAACTATTTTTTTTTTCAGATTCTGCACTATCTACTGTGCGTGCATTAGGTGAAATACCGTCTACACCGATCTAAATAAGGGTTTTTTTTTTACCCCCAACAGAATCTGGTGGATTTTGCCAAAATGGAACACCATGATTAGAACTTTCAAATATGCAGTTGTACTCATGCCAATATTCTTGTGCTCAATGACCTATTTATAAGATCCATTTTAGATGACATATCCGTGACATGGAAGAAATGTCTTCCCCATAACCATTTTCAAGTTGAAGTACATGATGGATTTAATTTTGCCCACATCTTGCAACATTTCCTTTTTTTTAGTGTCCTTGTCAGCAAGTTGTTTACATCTGAGGGGTACAAAAGCATTTCTGTTCTTTATGTTAATACCATACATGAATCGAGTCAAGAAAAAGCTTTGAAGCATAATTATGATTATTTTCTAATCTGGCTTACTTTTTTAGTGTGTTATTTAAATAAAGGGCCAGTTATATTATCTGTTTGAAAGTTTTGATAACTGTATGCATTTCCTATTTATGAATTAATCTCTTACATTATAATTACCAGGTTGCCTATTAAATGGGCTGTATCTTAAAAACATGCCCAAGTTTTGTGTTCCAGCGTATATCACACACTGCGTAGCATATTATTATATTTCAATAGATAATTAATTGTACTGTTTTATTACTTTCTCAGAGAATGAGTTCATGCATCTTTTCCTGATTTTGTTACTTTAGAGCAAATTTTAACGATGTTGAGGTTCCAGTTAATGGCAGGTGCTACTCACATATTTTTTCTAATGTTAGGGGCGTTTCATTTATTTGAATTTACCATGGCGTACAAATGACTGTCATGTGCCACCCAATTTTGGTTTTATCAAAAATCCATGAACTACCCTTTATTTCTTTTATCCATAACTTACCCGTTTGAAATCCGATTTGAGCACAGTTTGATACATCGGAATCGGCTTAGAATTTTCTTTATTATAAGCTTGTTATTTCAAAAAGACGTCACTATAAAAACCTTGATTTACATGCCCACATGTGCATTGGTTCAAGATATGCATCTTGGGCAATTCTATGGTGCAAAAATGGGGTGTTGACACCCACTGTTGGGACGTCGTGAGATTCCGGCTTTGGTAACTTCAATGCAACAGCACTGGTGGCCACTGCACTTATATCGGACGGCGACATAGAAGCAGGGAACTGGGTACCCGTTAATGGAATCCAGGAAGTAGAAAGCTGCTTCGGTGCCTTTGAGAGCGAGAGCCACCACGTCATAAGCAGTAGCTACCATTTCTTGCATCAGATAAGTTCCCAGCCACATTCATGTACCTTTACCAGGTTCCGGGATTTCCGACACTCATTTGCTTCAACGAAAACGGATTCCCCTGCAAGTGGGATGTGTTTCGGTTCTTAAGCCGCCGGCAGAAGCTCCAGTCACACTCATGTTGGGTGCTCTAACTGCAAGTGTAGATTGATCCGATGATCGGGTTTCACAAGTAGGCTAAGGTCTTGAAATTGAATCATCTATGGTTAGACCTGTGAAATAGGTCCAACCGTAGCCAATGCCATGCAGCCCATGTGGCTGCATGGCAATAACAGACCTAACACATTGACACTTGTCAGTTTGTGCCTGCCATGCAAGCTCATGTGACTGCGTGGCATTGGCTATGATTGGACCATTTTACAGGTCCAATCATAGATGATTCAATTCTCAGGTCTTTGGGTTGACGGATGTTTCCCATGTATGTAAGAAGTGAAGAAGAAGAAGAATGGTTAAAAAAAAAATGTGTCTAAGAAGTGAAGTGGACTGGTGGAGATAACAAAGAGGTAACATTGGCTTTATAAGAAGCGGAGGATACAGGCTAAGGGGCTAATACGTTGGGACTTCGCGGACCCAACCGTGGCTCCGAGTTGGTGTATTTCGAGGTTTTAAGCACGAGTCACTAGGGCCTAAGGGCACACGCGTTATGCTCAAGCTAGCACTTTTTTTTTTTGGTAGAATCAAGCTAGCACTTTGCTTTTTTTTTTTTTTGGTAGAATCAAGCTAGCACTTAGCTTTTTTTTTTTTTTTTTTTGGTAGAATCAAGCTAAATCAAGCTAGCACTTAGCTTTTTTTTTTTTTGGTAGAATCAAGCTAGCACTTAGCTGTTGCCATTAGTCATTGGGACGTGAATTAATATAAGCAAAATTAATTTTTAATTACATACCAAATGCATTTTTATAGATTTTTAAAAGTGTAATTAAGTTTGACTACTAAACGGGTTTCTCTTAAACTGTTTTTAAAACACAAAAACAATTTGATGAGTGTTTCGTTTTCAAATTTCAAATTGTTTAAAAAAAAAAAAAAAGGTTGCCAAACGGCGTCTAATTATTTGGTTCCATTTGGTTCGACCTTAAAACTGATTACGATCAAGACCCCAATAGGTTTGATTTCGTTACGTTAATCAGTTTGAAGTTTGAACGGAACCATTACCATCCTACTGGAATTCAAGCTGTCCGGTTCAGTGCTGCAGTTGGCCAGCCAGGTCTGATCTTGCTTTGGCAGGTCTGACTTTGTTTTATGATCGAATCAGCTTCGTAGAGAACCTTGTCCTCTTGTACAGATTTACATTCGATTTGTTGTTTGCTGGATTGCCCTATTTTTCTTTTTACCCGATTGTGAATCCAAAAAGGGGAGGGGTTTGTAATGCATATCATGGATCTGCGTGCAAACCCTAGAGATGGTTCCTCGCTGTGTGCTGTTCTCCTCCTCGCTGCCATTGTTTTGTTGACCGTCTCGCGTGTTTCTGCACAGGTATCAGCATTTCATGGTTCTGTGTTTTTTATTTTATCTTGCCAGCGTCGAATAAAATTAGTTTTTTGACTACACCGTTTTGATTTTAGGAACTTGGAATGGAAACTGATAAGGATCTGCCTAATGTATCGGTTAGGGATCTGGGTCGGCGTAGTAAAGTGAGTTGGTCCCCTCCTCTATTTATAAGATGTGGTATTGCACTTAGGATGCAGTTTCAGAGCGATTGTTTACTTTTTTCACTTTGCCTTTTGAAAAGTTAAGAACTGTCCTTATTTCTATGTTTTGTGCTGGTTGTGACCTTTTGCTAATACTTGGAACAGATTGTTTTGGACCCCCTTGAGAACGATTCTGGAGTTTATAAGAATGATCCTGAATGGGTCGGTCTTGGCATTAGTTCTGACTCAGCTGACCTTGGAATTTTTGATGCATTCTTTGCGAGTTTTTCGATGATCATAGTCAGCGAGGTTGTTTACTGAATTCCTTGCATTGCTACATAGAAACTTTGTTCCATATCATGTCAGACCATCAAGGATTGTTGTATATTTCTTCACTATTATTTATGTTTCTTCACTATTATTTATGTTTGTCCATCTCTTGTCACAAGTAGCCTCAGAGTTGTATCAGTTTGATGGTCCTTATATCAATTTATTTCTATTTTCTTCTACATAATTTTGCTGATATTTGTTGGCTGTCAGAAGAAATGAGTAATCTTATGGTTCATGGGAATTTTAGGCTCATTCATGTCAAGGTGCTCCTGTGATTAAAAACTATATACATTCTTAATTCTCCATATATATGGGAGAGGGCAAGGTGCATTAATCCTTGGTTGTTGGCTTGAATTATGTCTTGTTCTTGATCTAACAAATGCTGTTTAAAATTTTAATAGATTGGAGATGAGACATTTATAATAGCAGCACTTATGGCAATGCGCCACCCCAAATCAATTGTTCTATCTGGTGCTCTCTCTGCCCTTGTTGTGATGACAGTAAGCTTCTTCTATACATTGATGAATAGATTAAAAAAAAGGAAGTAAAAATAATTTTTTTTTTTCACTTCTTCTTTTTAAAAATGTTGTTTCTTTAACTGGGATATTTGTGTAATAGGCTCATTTCTTTGTAACATTCTGGAAGGTATAAAGTCTTCAAGTTGTCAGTCAAGGTTTTATTGTGCATGTGAATTAGGTACTTTCAACTGGACTTGGAAGGATTGTACCAAATCTAATATCAAGAAAACATACCAATAGTGCAGCTACAGGTATTTTGTTAACATTACTATTTCTTACTGGATGCTTTTCCATTGCTCATTTTCTGTTGATTCTAATAAATTTTCTTTTTTTTTTCCTTACTTTATTTTCAATGTTATTCTGCCTGGTCCTCAGTATTTTTGTTTTACTATTGGGTATTCTGCCAGTATGTTTTGACCTTTGTAAATTTTAATACTGGTGTAGCACTTGGAAAATATGAAATTGGATACATTGTTTTTCTTTTCTTTTTTTTTTTTCTTATATAGTAAATTCTCATGATGGGCTTTTGTCCTGATGAGTCAGTTAAGAGAATAGGGCTTTTACAGAGTGCATATCTTGGGTTTGGAATGCCCCAAAAGGATCACGTAATGCAGTTGGAAAAGTTGTTGGGAGGTGCTTTATCTAGATGACAAACTTGTCTTATGCTTGTTATGAATGTTATGTTAGTGTTAGGAGATGTGAGTTGCATTATTTGCTTCCAACAGGACTCAAGGAATGCACTGTGTGCTAAATGTAATCAGTTTATGGTTGCCGAGTCTACGAGAGCCTCATGGCTATTTGATGTGCTATAAAGATCTGATATGTGCATGGCTTTGGGTGTGGAGCCTGTCAGACGATTGGCTCACGTGAGAATGCTGATGTTTTTACTTGGTTGCTAGATGGGAGATGATAGTAACAAAACCTTATGAATTTTACTACTCCAATTTAAGTACTATAAAATAGCTTGTGGGCTAGGCTTGATCTGTGAGACTTGGACTGAGTTGGGTCATATCAAAATGTTATCTGGGAACAGTAGTAGGTCGGATTGGTATTTGGATGGCTGGCCTTAATTTTTTGAAGGTGAAGGTGATGCCAAATCAATCTTCTGCATTAAAAAGATATGTCCATGATAACATAGCAACAGGTTTAGGTATGAATCTTGAAACATGAAGAGGGTAGAGTGCCTTAAATGTTTGATCTAACCAGTTGAGCTTCTATGAATCGAAATTGCTTATGGTGTGTCTCACCAATTAACCATCTTCAATTTAAAGGTAGTAAAATGTGTGGGGTTTTGGTTCCAAAATATTTAAAACTAACAAAATTAAATGAACCTGCTGGCAATAATTGGAGAATACTGAATCTAATCAATTCAAACAAAGTGTAAGCAGAAGCCTTAAAGTAAATAATTAATAAATATAGATCTCGTTTCAAAGATCCCTAAATTTTCTGATAATTCAGTTCAATGTATTGATCTTGATAGCATTCATCTTTGGTATAAAGTCTAGCACCCGTTGTAAAGAGATGATAGAAACTTGTATATATAGCCACAAGCTACAGCTCCTTACAAAGTTACATCACTGATGCATGAACTGATGAAAATTTGAGAACATAGCTGTTGGTAAACTTCCCTTTCTCCACCCAGTGAGTTCCTTGGTGTTCTGTCTTTTCATAATTCTGTTAGTTGCCTTGGGTGAACATGTTTGAATCTCAAATTTGAAAGGTGAATATTATGTTACATAAACTTTTTGTTATAACAAATAGATATAGTTTTGAGGGGGAAAAATTGGCACTCGAAATGCTTGAATTTCACATCTATTTGTTACCGCTGATTTTTGGGGAAAAAAGAAAAAGGAATTGTGCCTAAATGTTTGAATTTGAATTTCATATCTATTGTTATTGCTTTTTTATTTTATTTTATTTTAAAGAAGAATTGTACCTAAATCTTTGAATTTTACATCTTCTTAAAGGTGATATGGTAATAAATTGGGGTAGTTATGAAAATTGATAAATTTGGATTCATGTGCTTGGGAGTGTAATCTTTCTTTGTATCTATTAATATTCTGAGAAAACCTGCCATGAATTATAAAATAAAACAGGAATTCCTCTGCTAATACTTTTGTAGTTGCAGTCATCAAATTGCATCAATATATAGAGTAACTCTTCTGCTAAAGACTTGAAATCTTAAGAAAATATGAGAATATGTCAGGAAACATTTAGTATCTATTTCATTGGAAAGTTTTTTAACTATTTCATTTTGGAACACATGCTTCTTCAGTTGAAATCCTAGTAGAAGAGGCATCACGTTTGTAGTTCCATGACCATATCGTACTTGCTTCTTAATCTGGGCAGTGGACTGAGTCATTTTTTTTTTTCTGGCTATGATTTTTTTCTGTTCACTGGGTTTTTCTGAAGTTCTAGTTGACTATGGACCATAGGTTTGTTCTGAAATGTCCCTGAGTGTTGACAATGAATTTTTAAAATAAAAATTAAAAATCATTCCAGGAATTTTGCATACCACTGTGCAAACAAAATTTGATTTTCCATTTGTCTCATTCTGTTCTACACTTATTTGTGGCATATGCAGGTGAGTTTTCCAAATTTAATTATGTAATTAGATTCTGGGGGTTAGGAAATTTTACTTGGATGAACTGAACCAATGTTTTATCTACTGTTCATTTGCAGTTCTTTATGCATTCTTTGGGCTTCGATTGCTGTACATTGCCTGGAGATCAGATTCGAAGGGATCACAGAAGAAGGAAATGGAGGAAGTATGTTTTGCTTAGACAGTATTGGGTCCACATCTGCTCATATTTTGTCATAGCTTTAAAATTATCATTGCATATAATTTCTCTACATCTGTTGTGCAATATTTGACCTGATAAACTAAAATAAACTGGGAGTTTAAGATTCTTTATCATTTCTTCTTAATAGGTTAAATAACTCTTCTTAAATATTTAGGTATCATTCTTTTTGTTTGTTAGCTTTTAGATGCCAACAATGTGATAGGTAAATTACATGTATTCAACCTTAGCATATAATTGTATGACACGAGACTTTATAGTAGTTACTCCATTGTTGCTTCTCTAATATGATCTTATTACTATTACTGCCATTATTGTTATTCTTGTCTTCATTAAGATTATTTTATTTTTTTTTAATTTTTATTTACATCTTGTAGTATTTTTATTTATTTATTTATTTTTATGAATACATCTTGTAGTATTTATTCATAATTAAAAATCACTTTACCTTTTTTTGGAATTCTGTATATGGGTTGTCTAAGTAAAGTTGGTGGGTGCTTATTTTGGCCAGCAAACAGCTGTTGAGTTTCATGGGCTTTTTGATACTCATGAATGATAACATTCCATTCAATTGGAAATTCTAGCATTAAATAATTGCAAGAGTAATGATGTTTGAAATCCCAATGATGAAAAAAGATTTTAAATGTTATTAACAAGCTTTGACGTAACCAGTCACATTAAATATCACAAATTTCAACTTGGCACCATTGGGAGGTGACATTACATTAGAAGTTAAGATGTATTGTCTTCCTAATGATTAAGGTGAAATAAAAGTCACTGGGCATGTTATTGGCATTATGAGGCATGTGAAGTCTAGAATGTTCTACTTATGTCAGTATCACCTTTGTTATCTGCCTTGTATTTACAAGTCTCGTGAGCATATGATGCATTCTCATATTAGCTGTAATTGCATATTTTTCCTTTTTCTTGATGTTGTCTATTATGATATGTATTCAGGTTGAAGAGAAACTTGAGGTGGGCCAGGGGAAAACAGCTTTTCGCCGTTTCTTTTCTAGATTTTGTACTCCAATATTTTTGGAGGTAAACTTTTTATTCTCTATAAATTTCAACAATTGACTTTTTATGACATCTGTTTTTTTTTTTTTTGGAAGCAACTTGAAGCTTTCTTGGGAGCCAAGTAACTCTTTCTAGGTTGTAGAATGTTGTGTGATGGGTAGCATACATTCTTAAAATGCTGTATTACAATTGTCTCAAAACTGGAGCACAAAGAGTGATTTGAGTACCAATGAAAAGAAAGTCGTATTGCAACATGGCAAGCCATGTGGAGGAAGGGGGAAGGGAGAGATTTATGGATTATTGTTATATTTTTTGGGAATGGGGTGGTGGTGGGGGTGGGGTTGGTTTTGCAATTTGCTAGCATGAGTTGGGGGGAAGCAGTTTGTGGATCATGATATAAACTGAGATGTATAAAGACATTGAGGGGCTGGAGGGAGTGAAATGGGGAAGGCTTGGGGGAGTGGTGTTTAAATTATGGATCTAAAAGGTTGTTTTATATGCTTAACCCATGTATAGGGAGGATTTTGTCACTTAAAGGGAGTGACGAGGAAACGAAAGATGGGAGAAGTTTTACATATATGGGTTATGGATAATGAGTAGTTAGATTACTTGGCACTTCGCCTCTCAATTGATAAGGATTAATAATTTCACTTAATTTGCCATATATGAACAATCTGCTTGGCCAACTGGATTGGATCAATACCTTAGTATTTGAAGAGATTAATTATGAACTTGAGTTGGTAGCCCTTATTGCTTAGATTTCTACCTGCCAACTGATCAAGAAACTTTATTTCATTTTAACTTATTATATTTTAGTTTACCCTGGATCTAGCTGTTGGTCCAACTGGATTGGACTAATTGTTCCCATGTAGAAGACTTCAATTTCAAACATTAGCTGTTTGCCCTTATCGAAATTTTTTCCCCTAGTTCCTTCATTTGTACATATAGATTTATGCAAGTTGAAATGTTATTTCATCTTAATGAATATTTTGATCTCTATTCTTCATGCAGTCATTTGTCTTAACCTTCCTGGCAGAATGGGGGGATCGTAGCCAGATAGCAACAATTGCGGTAAGATTTTACCTCTCTGTATATTTTTTCTGGCATCATAATTTTTATTCTGGTATTGCCTCTTGTGGTCTGCATGTTCCGGAGAACTGTGTTTTTTTGCCTAAGTTTTGCAACTGTAATCGAATGATTTGTTTATAACTTTATATGGCTAGTTTTTATAATCAAGACACTAGAAATATTAAATGCATTTATTAATCCTTAAAATGATTAAGGTTCTCAATCTCTTTTAATTTTCACAGTTTTGTTCTCTCAATATGTTCTTTTTTTCCCCAGTTATACGTCTGTGATTTGCTATTCTTTCAATTATTATGTTTATATAAAGTTTTTGTTTTAAGGCATAAAGAATGCAACCTTTCTAACTGAAGTAGAATTGAGATTAATCTATATGTTTATGCATGTTTCAAGTAAGGTTAGATTCCTAATGATACATGGTGCATGGTTGATGAGTTTATAGCCCTAAAACCTTGTGTGTTTGCCGTTTGCAACTTTTGTCCCTTAATATATAGTAAGCTTGAGCCAATTGAAGAATCCCAAGTGACGGGCAGTTACTACAGTTCTATACAAAGTATCAAAAAGTTTTATGTAGTTTCTCTAGGTGTTACCCTGCTGGCTCCTTACCTAAAAGGAAGACCGAGTCACTTTCACTAAACTACTAAACTAATTTAATGTTTTGTGCGGTGTGTTAATAAAAGGATCATTGATTAAATGGTTCATGGGCCCTGACAGCATTTAATAGAGATAAAAGTTAATTCATTGTCTTGACTGTGTTTTGGTTTTTGTATCGAAATGATTGGTTTTGTTTGTATCTGATATTTGCTACTTCAATATCATGAGTAAACTACAATATCTTAGTTGCCGAGGTGACCCATTCAAGCAGGCATATCTTCATTGCTTGACTAGATTGATTTGGGAAAAAGAAGCTCCATAGACAGGGCTGTGAGTAGGTGTGTTGAACTTGAAACAGGTTCAAACAAGTTCGGGCATGGCCTAAACTAGAATCATTTGGCCTGAGCTCAGCTTTGCTCAAACTGAAACTCAAACTAAAGAGTCCAAAAGTTGAGGCCAGCCGAAATTGAACTGATATGGCTGATAAGAAATTTTGGCAAAAAGAGGTTAAAAATATTGTCATAAAATAGCCCACTCTTTGAACTACTATGATGTTAAAATTAAATTTGTCAAGGTTGTATATTTGTAAAGCATTGTAAATCTTTAGGATGAAAAGAGCATTATTTTTTGTTGGTTTAATCCGCTATTTATCTAATATTTATCAAAATAAATGAAAATCTGACAGTTGTAATTTTAGGAGGGTAATGAGGTTTGTGTTTAAGCTAAGTCTGACTGAATATAACTTTGGGCTGGGCTGAGCTTGTCTTTTGGACAGTAAAGACTTCAGCCTAAATCCAGCATAAGCACAATTTCAGGCTAAAAGGTGGAACCTAGATTGAACCCAAACTCAAGATTAACTCATTAGTTTAGGCTTAAATTCAGGTTGGGATGGCAGGGCATGAAAAAGTTACAGCTTTACCTATAAATAACATCAAGATGGTACAAGATGTTTTAGTCATGTGCAATGGAGTTCATTAGCAACATCTCCTCTTTGTAGATGACATTATGGTTTTTTGTAGCTGTTCAAGCCATCAGCTTCTAATAATTAGGAGCATCCTTCTTTGTTTCCAAGCTTGCTCAGGTTTGAAGTTGAATTTAGCCAAAAGCATCATTTTTGTAGTGGGAGAGGTTTCTAACATAGGAACAATGAGTTTGTTTTTGGGTTGCAAATGTGGTCAATTGCCTACCTCTTACCTTGGGATTCCTTTGGGGGCTTCCTACAAGAAAACTTACAGTGTGGGAACCAGTGTTAGAAAGAATGGAGAGGAAATTAGCTTCTTGGAAGGGTGGTTTCTTATCTAAAGGTGGTAAGGTAACTTTGATCAAAAGTTCTTTGGCAAGTTTACCTACGTACTTCATGTCGATATTAAGGATCCCGGAATCAATTGCCAAGAGATTAGAACAATTGCAAAGGAAATTCTTATGGGAAGGATTTGAAGGTGAATTCAAATTCCATTTAGTACCTTGGAAAACGGTGTGTAAGCCAAAAGAAGAAGGGGGTTTGGGTTTATGGACATTATCTACATTCAATAAGGCCTTGTTACAGAAATGGTTATGGAGATACGGAACATAGACAGAAAACTTGCGAGGACAGGTTATTTATCACAAATATGGCAGCCTTTTTGGGAATTGGTTCCCTTACCCAGCAAAGAATGCTTTTGGTCAAATTTTGTGGAGGCCGATATTAAAGTTGCTCCCTAATGTGATGAAGGAATGCAAGTTCGTTGTTGGAAAAGGGAATAAAGTTCGTTTTTGGGACGATGTTTGGTGTGGAAATCGGAGTTTAAAGGAGGAATTCCCTACTATTTTTAACCTTAGTAGAAACAGTTCATTCTCAGTGGGTGATGTTATGTATCGATCAGATTCTCAGTTAGTGTGGAATGTTGAATTCAGGCGGGGCCTTTTTGATTGGGAGTTGAAGATGATGGAGGAATTATTACAAATAATATATAGTGCCCTGGAACAAGATAAGCAGATATGGAATAGTGATAAATCTGGAGTTTTTCCAGTTAAATCAGCTTACTTGCATCTAGTCTTCACAGGTGAAACTTCACATTCAGCAAGGTTGATTTGGTATAGCAAGACCCCCCCAAGGTTTCTTTTTTCCTCTGGACAGCCTGTCTTGAAAAAATTCTCACGATAGATCGTTTGCAAAGTAGAGGATGGCAGTTTGCTAATAAATGTATCATGTGTAAGAACAGCGAGGAATCAGTATCTCACCTACTGATTCACTGTCCTGTAGCTGTCAAACTGTGGACAGCAGTCATCAAGAGATTCAATGTGCATTGGGTTCAGCCAGCAAAGTTCAGTACTGTTCTTGAAGCTTGGGGTTATAAGAATGGCAAGTTGGGTTTGGTGTTACATTGGAATGTGGCTCCCTCCGCTATTTCATGGTCAATTTGGGGGGAGAGAAACCGGAGAACATTCCGAAATCTGGAAAGGAAGGCTGAGTCATTGGAATGGGTGGTTCTAAAGTCAATGTCTTGGGCATCTATTTCTCCTTCCACCAACCTGGAAAACTGTCTTTCCTGTACTTGTTTCTCAGATCTATTGGATCTCTAGGGCCGGGGTGATTTCTTTTCTTTCCTATTGTTGTACACTATCTGTGTACTGCATATGTATCCTTTCTAATCTCTATTAATATAATCTTCCCTTATTACCAATCAAAAAAAAAAAATCAGTTAATGCATGTGTGTAGCTATCAAACAATATAAAAAGGAGAGACAATCTGGGAAATATGGTGATTGATGTAGTGAGATATAATTTGAAGCATGCATTGTATCTGAGGATGTGAGCTTGAAAAGAATGAAAAGGAGAAAAGTCTTTGGTGCCCGACCACAAATAGTTCTCACATTGCTCAGAAAATGATGAAAGTTATGGGTATTAATTTGGTTTCGGAAAGGATAATGCATGTGTGCTCTGTTTTGATCATAGTTTTCAAAACCCCTAGAAAGGTTATGCAACATAAATGGAAAGAGCCTTGTTCTGTCTTTTAATGCATATATTTAAAAAGGTTATATTGTTGAACTTAGATAATATGGTGTAAGAGACGAAAAAGGGAGCAGGGAATAACAGGAGAGGAAAGAGCGAGAGTGATATAGACTGTGAGAGACAGAAATATAAGGGGCAGGCTGCAAATGAGGTGAGTGAAAGAGACCGAGGAGGAGTAGGAATTGAGGGGCTAAGATGCAAACAAGGTCAGCAAGAGGGACTGGGAAAGTGAGAGAGAGTTGGTACATGGATAAAAAATAGTGGGGGGTTGTATCTGATTGTTGACCTCTAGTTGTTCCTCTTTCTTGTTCTGCTTCATCCCTCCTATTATTGAGTTGAGTGTGGCTTTCTTTTCCATCCACTTTTATCTAAGGAAACAGCTTATCCTAAAATTTTGTTATTTAATAAATAGTAGTAGTTGTTGTGAAGGTTTTAGCGTTTCCATTGAATCAAATGTTATCAGAAACAAAAATTTTCGTTATTCATGTGGCTTGACAATTGCATCACCTTCATATTACTAGTGCAAGGAATCATGCTGAGATTGGAATCTTATTGGTTCTGATCAGTGTTATCCATGACATGGATTATGATGGAAGAAATGGGAGAAATGGGTGCAATAGGCTAGAAAGGGGGAAACGCTGCTCGAAATGTTGCTGAAAACGCGAGGCATGGGCGTCATTTACTTCATGTCGACTAAATTTTGTCGCCATCCAAGAATGCTCTGCATTCCTTTTTCTATCCCCATTTTGTGTTGCCAACTGGGGAAATGGCGACATTTCGGCATTCCATTTTGCCAAAATGGAATTCAGTGATTCTTGTGCTGTCGAAATTTTGCTATAGACACACCTTGAAAGATGTTTTGTTGGGGATCTTGCTCAATTCCGAATCGAGCGAGATGTCGAGTAAAACTTAGTGAAACACCCTTTTTTTTTCCTAGCAAAAACTTTCATGTTTTGTCCTTTAAATAGGCGAGGCACTTGATATTTCGGTTAAAAGTCGAGTGAAATTTCAAGATTCTCTTGTTTCTCCCTTTTTTCTTGGGGTTCAAAAAACCCCTCAGATCTGACCAAATCTCTTGCAGTTTCTTTATTTTTGCATAAGAGAAATACTTCAAGGAGTGTCTAACAACAGAATTGAAGGTTTAATTATTTGGTGTGTGTGCATTTGAGGCGAGACGTGCTTTTTTTAATTTTTCTAATCAAGTTAAAACCACTTCAATTTGATATATATGATGTAGCTACGCCCGGTCTATCGATGGGTGTCACTTCCTTGTACTGGTTTTATTAGTTACTATTCGTTGACATGCTCAATTTGATTTACTTGGTCAGTTGTATATCTATTTTACTAACATGATTCATATAGTAAGTTGTTATGGTTATGAATGATTATATTCTGGCTATAATACTTATTTTCCTGTCATTTATAGTATATTTCTAATTTACAAACATTATTTTCATCTTTGTGGAATAAAAATACCAATATATATATATATATATATATGTATGTATGTATGTATGTATGTATGTATTTTTTACAGATTTACAATATGGGATTTTCCCCTAAATAGGCTAAATTTTTGTGGAGCACTGTCGAAATTTCATTTCGGCCATTGGCCAAAAAGGCCAGAAAAACCGAAACAGCAAACCTTTGTTTTGATGGACTATCCAATGAAGATTTTCTTATACTAGGAAATTAAGGTTGGACAATATCAACATTGTGATCTTGTTGGTTGGTATACTTTTGACTGGATTTAGAGCCTTCATTATTACTTTTATGCATAAGTTATTTCAATTAAAACATTAGAACTAAGGTTCGATATGCCAGTTTTGATGTTGTTTCACTGGGGGCCTTGTATGTAATTTTTAATTATTAATGTATTTTTGTTTTTTTGATTATATACATATGTATGTCTGTATATAAATCTATCCATAATGACAACATATATATTTTTATATTTATGTATACATCTTTATGACAACGAGCCTTGGCGCAACGATAAGGTTGCTCCATTGCGGCCTAAAGGTCGCGGGTTCGAGTCACAGGTAATAGCCTCCCCGTTTACAGGGTTAAGGTTGCGTACCCTCCCCAGACCCCGCACAATGGCGGGAGCCTCGTGCAGTGGGCTAACCGTGTATTTATACATATCTTTATATAAAATATGGTTTGTGTGTGTATATATGTGTATGTATATATATATATATATATTTATTTATTTATTTATTTAAACTGTTCATCTTCTCTTTTCTCCCTCTCTCTGTCTGATACTCAAAAGAACAAAGGGGGCCGGCTACAACCCCACCCCTCCTCCCCCCTTCTTCTCTTATCAATGCTAAGAACTAGAATCCAAGGAGGCAAGCCCATGGGGTCACCCCCTCTCTATGAAACTATTTTTTTTTTCAGATTCGATCTGCACCATATACTGTGGGTGCATTAGGTGAAATACCGCCTACACCGATCTAAATAAGGGGTTTTTTTTACCCCCAACAGAATCTGGTGGATTTTGCCAAAATGGAACACCATGATTAGAACTTTCAAATATGCAGTTGTACTCATGCCAATATTCTTGTGCTCAATGAACTATTTATAAGATCCATTTTAGATGACATATCCGTGACATGGAAGAAATGTCTTCCCCATAACCATTTTCCAGTTGAAGCACATGATGGATTTAATGTCGCCCAAATCTTGCAACATTTCCTTTTTTTTTGAGTGTCCTTGTCAGCAAGTTGTTTACATCTGAGGGGCACAAAAGCATTTCTGTTCTTTATGTTAATACCATACATGAATCGAGTCAAGAAAAAGCTTTGAAGCATAATTATGATTATTTTCTAATCTGGCTTACTTTTTTAGTGTGTTATTTAAATAAAGGGCCAATTATATTATCTGTTTGAAAGTTTTGATAACTGTATGCATTTCCTATTTATGAATTAATCTCTTACATTATAATTACCAGGTTGCCTATTAAATGGGCTGTATCTTAAAAACATGCCCAAGTTTTGTGTTCCAGCGTATATCACACACTGCGTAGCATATTATTATATTTCAATAGATAATTAATTGTACTGTTTTATTACTTTCTTAGAGAATGAGTTCATGCATCTTTTCCTGAGAATCTCATAGGCTTAAAATTGTTCTGTGATTGCATGAACACTTGTGTTTATTCTTTTGTGGTTCTTATCCATGAACACTTGTGATTATGCAGCTGGCAACACACAAAAATGCTGTTGGAGTTGCTGTTGGAGCGACACTGGGACATACGATCTGCACATCTATTGCAGTGGTGGGGGGAAGCTTGCTGGCATCGAAGATCTCTCAGCGGACGGTTGCTACCATTGGAGGCTTGCTGTTCCTTGGCTTCTCACTGTCGTCGTACTTCTATCCTCCCCTCTGAATAATTACATTGTATCCTAACTCACTTCTTCAGATTCTAACAGTCTTTTTTTTCTTCTTTATGCTTTTTTTTACACAATTTTGGTTTCTGGTTTTGTAGCAAAGCTACATACAAAGCTTATTCTTTTTGTATAGCATTGGCATGTATTTTGAAGGAAAGCTACCCCCGTCTTGCACTTTTGTCCTGACACCCATTAGACCTAAGAATGGATTAAACCTAACCTAATCAAATTCAAATCTATTAGCTATGACCCATTAGACCTAAGATAGTTATTTTTAACTTTTACTAAATATATAGATAATTACTTTCTTGGAACTCTTAATTTATATATAACAATATTTTGTTTTCTAAAATATAATAAAATTATTTTTTAGGAAATTAAATTTAAAATTTTTATCTAACGGTGCTTTGTTTTAGCATGCCACGTTATTTAAAAAAATAAATAAATATTTTTCTTTTCCATTTCAACACGCGCATGGCATGTGTTTTCCTCTAGTTATCTTCAACTATAATTTGCAAGGAACTTCTAGAAAATGTTGGAAGTTTATTTTTGTTAAACTTAGGCTCTGTTTGTTTCAGCAGAAAAAGTTTTCTTTTTCTAAAATTTTCAGGCGTTTGGGCATGGCATGAAAGAAAAAAAATGAGAAAAGTGGGATCGAAATGAAAGTTTAAAAGCAGGGGAAAAGGTGAAAATTTATATTTTAGTTTTAATCCTTTAGCTTTTAAATATATCGGAAATGGCATGAAACTTTATCAAATTTACAAAAAATGACCCAAGCCAACCGTGGATAAAAAGTACGATGAATTAACCAGAAAATCCGTCAATGTTAAAAAAAATGGTGAAAACAAAATAAAAAGAGCTAGGTTTCAAGTTAAGTCTCCGGGAATGATACATTAGCAAACAATTCCAAAGTTCTAACAGAAAATTACAGTGTAAATGAGTTTATTACCTTAGAGCAAATTTTAACGATGTTGAGGTTCCAGTTAATGGCAGGTGCTACTCACATATTTCTTCTAATGTTAGGGGTGTTTCATTTTATCAGGGGTTGTAAGTGCACCTTTGTCAAATGTCAAGGGGTGTAAGTGTAAATTTCCTAGAACTTATTTAGTTGAATTTACTTTTCAAGAGTTGCTGTAGAATTTGTCTTAAGCATTAGATTTTATGCTGTCTTTTTAAGGATAAGTATATGTTCAAGTCAACCGAATCGGCCCATGTTTTCAGTCAGATTGCTTTTTTGACTGAATCAACTAGCTAGGCAAGATAATACTGGTTTCTTGGACCATTGAATCTTTTCAGTTAAGGTTCTTTCTAAAACATTTATGCAAAGAATGGAATGCTTGTCTTTCTTTTGAATAACCCATCCTTTATTTGCCCATTTTTTCTCTCAAATAGCCATTTCAGAACTTTTGAATGTTTTTATTCCCTCAGAGTGAGTTTTTATTTCTTTGTTCTAAAAACCTAAAAAGGAAAAAAAGAAGAAGAAAAAAACAGATGATAGAAGGGAAAATTGGTTTTAAGTGATAATTTTTCAAAATAATTGAGATTCAGTTGTCATATTCATGGTAATTGAGAATTTGTGATACTTTTTTAAAACAATTGAGAATTAGTGTCACTTTATTGTTATAATGAATTTCTTCCAAAAATGCCCAAAAAAGACTTACAAATCTCACTTGTGACAAAATGAGTACAAAGGTTTTCAAAATCCTTTGAGGGCATTTTCGGTGGAAACTCTTTATGAATAGTAAAATGACACTGATTTTCAATTATTTTAAAAAAGTATCACTAATTCTCAATTACTAAGAATTTGGTTACTGAATCTCAATCATTTTAAAAAATTTACATCCAGTCATAAAAAATGCTTGCTTAAATTTAAATTTAAATTATAAATAAGCTGGTAAAAGAATATTATTCAACTACAAGTTTAATCAGCTCCTCTGCATTCAAGGCTGCAAATAAATAAAATAAAGAATTCTACTGTACTCATCCCTTTTTTTTTTCCATTTCGGGGTGTTACAGAAACACTCATATCCCCCCTCCCCCCAACTCCAAGCAGATTCCCAACCAGCTAAATGGGCTCATGATGGAGGAAAGAACCTATTGAGATTAAAGGGCAGTCTGTAGAACTCCTCATTTCTTATATACCCTCTGAAGTTCCTAAATCTTGCTCACCATGGCATTCCTCTATCTTTCTTTGATTCTTTGATATATCAAAGCATCAAAGAAAATACATATTTTCTTTGATAAAGAACAAGAACTTAGATAAAAAAAATAAATATTTTCTTTGATAAAGAGCTGAGTCCACAACTGTATTATCCAATACAACTGCCACCAACAATGCCATTGCTGATGGTGAAGAAAATATTTTACTCAGAAAACTGTTGAACTGAAATAACAAGAACTTCATATATATATATATATATATATATATATATATATATTTTTTTTTTTTTTTGATAAAGAACAAGAACTTCATATTATTATTCTTCTTTTTGTCCGCTGAAATCTTGCTAAAGAAAAACTTGTTTGAAAGAAACTTTCAAAGTTGTGGACTCAGCCATCCTGTTCTGGTGTTTACTGATCCATTTCCAGAAGAATCTCAAACGTGGTTGAAGTACCGAGGAATGGATAATCCAAGGAAAAGCGATAGCCCAGTATGTACATGTTCCTCATTGAGTTCATGTTTGTGAATTGAAGAAATGACAGTCCAAGAGATGCTGTAGACAGTTAGGACTAAATAATTACAGTTATATACATGCAAGAATATAGAATTTAAGTTTCTACCCCAGTAGTAGCTGTTCTTTCAATAAATATAGGACAAAGTTCAAAATGTTATGGAACATCAGAGGTCATACAGTAGATTTTGAGATGTAAAGTGCATACTTATCAAACCAAACATAACGCAGTAGATTGCTGCAAATATTGGGAAAGGAATGGATGCAAGCAAATAGTGGTCCGAATTTCCCTGCCGAATAGGCATTGGAAGCATGAGAGAAACAAGAAGAGGGTGAAAGGAATTTGCCATATGTAGGAAGAGAAAATTTTGAGATGCCACGTGGCAAAATCTCACAAAAGTATGGACCCCACTTAGAGATAAAATTATATAATCTCTAAAATAGCTAATAAATTGCTTGTGGGGCCCCTTTGAAGGATTATTATATTGATAATTCTAAAAAATGAATTATCTTTAAATGTGGATAATTATTCAAAAAAGTAGAGAATTATCTACAACTTGTGATAACTCTCTCAAGAGTTTTAAATCTAGAGAGCTCTATCCTCCCAACATCTATAAATAGGGTGGTTCTCTCCTCATTCAAAACACCTGAAGTCTACAGAAGAAAAGAAGCAAAGCTCTGCTACTCTGAAGACTTAAACCCTGAAGAACTAAAGCTCTGCTGTTCTGAAGACCTAAAGAGTTGAAGTGCTGCTGTTCTAAAGATCCAACAAGCCTTGAAGAATTGAAGACTAAAAATTGCATTCAAGATCTGAAGATTCAAACATCCAGTCTCTGACACGCTCTACAGCCCAGAGATCTACGTCAAATACCAAAGTTTTCCAAGATCTTCAACAAGCACAAAAGCCGAAGATCAAGCCGAAGACTTTTCCTCAAATCCAGCACAGATCTACACGTGGAATCCACCAGATCTACCATTTTATCTGCTTTTCGTGAAGTTTGGAAAGCCGAAAACCGATTTGGGATCAAGCTATTTTAGCCCTCAAATCGAAGATTTGTGAAGAAAAGAATCAAAGGAATCACAGAGATCTGTACCCTACATTATTTTTAATAAAAATAAAAATTTATTTGTATTGGCACATCTGATCCGTTTGATTTCAAACGCAAAATTTGTGTATACAAATTTTTGGCACGCCCGGTGGGACCATCTCTGCCTTTCATCTCTTTTCGTCATTAAAGAAATTTTTGCAAGTTCAAAGTCAACATTCATGGCTCAAAGGTCAACATCGTCCAAGGTTACGCAGAAAGATATTGCTGAAAAGACAACTGGATCTGATCTTGGGGTTCCAGTATATCTTGGATCAAGTCTTAACACTCACGCAACTGGCGTGATTACTAGAAGTAGGGCAAAAGCTCTATCTCAACCAATTCAAGCAGTTACTACTTTGCCAAAATCAATTCCAGTTTTTGGCACATCCAAATCTGCTCAACCTGCACTCACTCTGGCGACACAGGAGGCAAAGGAATCTGCATCCAAGTCTACTAAAAGGATCTTAGCTCATCCTGTTTTCTCTCAAGATTCGAACTCTGGGAGTAAAGCTGTCACGTCAGAAGATGATAGTTCAAGCACAGGTTCTATATCACCCAGCAAGACACCGAGATCTACGTCTTCAAGACCCTCGGATACTGCTAATTCATCATATTCAGTTGCCATGCCAGTAATGATGACCCAAGGTGTTTCCCTTGAAGAGCAGATAGCAGCTATGGCTAAAGCTATTGAAGGACTCACCAAGTTCGTTCAAGAAAAGGATGCCCAAATTGCAATACTTGTGAGTAAACTTGAAGCTGTTGAAGAGTCAAGCCATGGGCCGATCAATCTACCTAAGTTCCCTCCTCAACAAGCATCCCATGATATTCCAGAATCATCAAATAAAGGAAAAAGCCCTATTGAAGAAATCCCAGTATATTCTGATATAAACATCAAATTTGATGTTTATGACTCTTGAGGTACTTAGAGATAGGTTTGGTTACACAAACACAATCACAGGCCTTATTCTATGAAAAAAAAGAAAAAAACAGATATGGGGTTCTATTCTAGGGATCCACCTGTTCCCCTTTCCCCTAGTTCTCTCTTCACGTTTTACGGCTAGAGAGACCCTTGAGGTACTTAGAGACAAGTTTAGGAATACAAAAACAGATATGGCCTTATTCTACAGCAATAGAGATGATCCTATTACATCTAGAATTGAAGACAGAAAATAAAAAGATAGGGGACTTACCTGGATTGAGCAGGCAGGCAGCAGGAGTTCTTCTCTTGGAGTTCCTTGTACTTCTTTGACTTCAAAATTTCGTGGCCCTAAGCTAGAGGAAAGAGCCTCTATTTATAGACACACCCAAGGGCATTTAGGATAGAGTGAAATACAGAGATAATGTCCATCCATAGCCAACCAAGGTAGCTTCAGCGAATAAAATACTTAATTCGCTCGTTTAAAGATATATTGGACTTCAAATAAAGCTCGGAAATCGAGAGAAGGACAAAACTCGCACGTGTCTTTAATGCACGTAAATGATTTACGGTCCAATCGTGACCGTATTGGTACTACGGGCGCGCCTGCCCGTAGATATTTTGCGGGCGAGATCGGCCCGTGAAGAAAATACGGGCAAATCCTGTTTATTCAATTTTTATGCTTTTTTGACCTATTTTAAGCTCTAATTACATGTTTTTTTATTATCATTTTCTCATTTGGCAGTGCAATTTGGGGTGTCTACAGAAACCAGCTGATATACTTGAACAAACCTGCGGCTTCCAACACATGATAAACCAAGCGTTCCAAATAGTCCACCAAGCAATACACCAATACCCTAGTAGGATAAAAATTAGTAAGGGAAGAGTATTTAAATATAATATCTAGAACTTGTATTCAAAGCCAAAAGCTCAGTGACTGCAGATAGAAATTGAGATGACAACAATTTCTAGAAATCAATTTCGCTTTCCCTCTCAAATTTGATTTGGCTTGACACGTGGCAGCAGGGATGATGTGTCTATGTGCAGGCATGCTAGTATCCTTGGATACAATATTTGGGTCAGGTCCTGACCCTGGGCGGTTGTTCTGAATCCAAACCATAGACGGTCTAGCAGTGTGAGACATGGAAAATCAATCTAATGATTCCCTATCATCACACGGGATTAAGATAAAGGAGGAGTCGCCACCATTCTGTTTAGGTGTGAATGGACACAAAAAATATCAAATAAAATACATAAGGGAAAATTAGAGTAAAAATAACTCTACTTTAAAATAATAAAAAAAAACCAAACCAGAGATGGGTAAGGGGATTAGATTATGAATAGGGGAAGGTGTTAGGCACCCCTATTCATTCATATAAGGTGATTGCCAAGTTGTAGACACCCCAAATTGCACAAACAATCATCAAAAATCATTATCTCCTGGAAAGCCAGCACAGAATTTGAAGAAAATATACTTTTACCTGTATCCGGATACTCAATCCGGATACAAGTACTCTTTCCCGTATCCGGATACTCATACCGGATACATGTGAGCCTTAGCGTATCCGGTACCATGTACCGGATACCTTAAGGCCCTTTGTTATCCGGTCTGACATACCGGATACCTTAAGTTTGCTCAAAATTAGGGTTTTCCGAGAGCTTTTCACTTTTACCATCATGTCCCTCATTAAATGAGGGGAAATCGCGGAAATAACCTTAGGGTTTAGGTTGGAGGGGTTCTAGACATTAATTTGTGTCTACCAATGACCTTAGCCCTTGCCTATAAATAGGAGCCTCCTCCTTGAGCAAAGGGCACACAACTCTTGTTTTGAATTCTCGCAAAGAAGAACTCCAAGAGAAGAAGAAAACCGCTGTGGAATCGCCTCTAGAACTCAGGTAAGCCTCAACTTTTCTTTTTATTTTCTGTCTTTACATTCCTAGATCTAGATCTCTTCTTCTACCTTTCTGTAGTGTAAAGCCTTGTTTGTATGTGTGGAAATCTTTTCCCGGCTCAAAGTATCTCAAGACTCCCCTAGCCGTAAAACGTGAAGGCGGATCTAGGAGAAACGAGACTGGGGATTGACCCTAGTGCTAGAACCCATGTAGCATAAGGCTTTTGAATGATTGAAAACCGTTCCATATTCAAAGTACCCTTGATTATCTTAAAGAGAACAGAAGGAAACGATAATGGAACGGAACCCTAGGCTATGCTAGAACCTATTTTGTTGAATCTATATGCATGTGGTATTGATCTTGCTTGGTTTTTCACTTTTGCACACATATTACACTATTTTGGCGGGATAGGCTCATATTTGGGGTTTATTGCATTCATTGTGATAAATCTCTAATAAATGGCCTCAATCAAATTCTGGAGTGTTTTTAAATGTTTTTCAAAGGTTTTGGATTCATCTCACACGAATCTCACACACTTTGTCAATTTTCGGACTTGATTTTCTTCAAAGGTGGCTTAACTTGACAGCACCTGTACCCTTACTTCGGACGCCCATAACTTCATCATCCGGATGAATTTTGAGGCGATTTCAGAACCATGGAAAAGGTGAGGCTGTCTCGTTTATGTCCACCAAATTTCATGAATTTTCATCTAGCGGATTTTTGACACCTCTCTGTCGAAGTTAAGTGGACAGTTCAGGTCCAAGTACAGAACTTGTCACTTCGACGGACCGCCATGTGTTCGATTTAAGTCCGATTCGAGTGATTTTTATTTTTGAGTACTCCTTTTTGAGTCTATTTTCAAATCCAGTTGGTTTCATAATTTTTGGATTCCATTTGAATTATTGGTAGCCGATTTACTCAGAACTGCTCATTTGCATTTTTCTGGGTAAATCTGTGATCTTCGGGGCCTGTTCGGGAGACCACCCAAGGCACATCCGAAGGGATTTCTGTATGAGGCTAGTTTCTCTGGAAAGATGGCCATACAGACTTCAATCACACCAAATTTCGTGGATTTATATGTAGTGGATATTTCTAGACAATTTTCCAAAGTTGCCCACTTACCACTTTTAAAAATCCCAACAGCAACTTCAAAGGAGTATAACTCCTAGGATTTTTATCGGATTAACTTGAGATTTTGCATGAGCTCCTTATTTATCATAATCTTTCAACTAGAGTTGGTTTGAATCAATTTGAAATTGGATTTGAATGATTTCAAAACAAAGGACCTTACTTTTTACCGAAATTCCCGGATTTGCCTCAACTTGGTTTTGGCCACTTGTGCTTTGATTTCCGTCTTTTGAAATACTCCAGAAGTGATATTGACATAAGAGAAGATCTAAAATCCATTTGGATCTTCATGTGAATATATCATACACTTGTTCCTTTTTTAAGGCTTTTTCATGATTTTTAGCAAGCTTCTTATTTTCTTTTTAGCATGAACATACACTTGGCAACCACTTCGTGTGGATGAATGGGGGTGCCTAACACCTTCCCCCGTTCATAATCTAATCCCCTTACCCATCTCTGGATTTGATTTTCAAGTAGGGTTATTTTTACCCTAGAATGTTTCTTTTGGCTATTTTTGTCTACTTTTGAATCTTTGGTGTCCATTCTCACCCCAAAATCATGAATGGTGGCGACTCTCCCAATTTTTGCGTTGAGCCCGTGTGTTGACGGAGGGAAGATCACTCCGGTGATTTTTTCCCATGTCTCACACAAGTATTGCTCAAGCTTGAAAAAGGCTTGCTAATAAAATGCACAAAAAGTGTTTGAAGAAGCGGACAAAGACATGTGAGATTTTCATGTGGGTAACCCAATTAAGTTTGGGCTCTCCTTATAAATAAATCTCTTCCTGGACTCAATAATCAGATAAAAATGAGAAGAAAGCTTGGGTAAAATCCAACTAAATCAAATGTGAAAAATTTAACTTAAAGATAATCCATTTTGAAAACCTAGAGGAAAACCTAGCTTAAACTGTGAGTATGTGCACTTGATTAAATGGATATGAATTAAAATCTTCTAAAGACAATTAGAAAATACTCAAGAAAGATTTAGGGTGAGGATCCGGTTCATAAATCTCATTGATGGAAGAGAATGAACTGAATGTACCCGCATTGAGACAAAAACCCCAACTTGAGAGATTAGACAATGAAAGTCTCCTCTCGAAGATGAGATCATTAATCTTCTAAAAAAAACAGTTAGAAAATACTCAAGAAAGATTTAGGGTGAGGATCCGGTTCATAAATCTCATTGATGGAAGAGAATGAACCGAATGTACCTGCATTGAGACAAAAACCCCAACTTGAGAGATTAGACAATGAAAGTCTCCTCTCGAAGATGAGATCATTAATCTTCTAAACAAAAAGATTAGAAAATATTCAAGAAAGATTTATGGTAAGGATTCGGTTCATAAATCTCATTGATAGAAGAGAATGAACCGAATGTACCCGCATTGAGACAAAAAAACCCCAACTTGAGAGATTAGACAATGAAAGCCTCCTCTCGAAGATGAGATCATTAATCTTCTAAACAAAACAGTTAGAAAATATTCAAGAAAAATTTAGGGCAAGGATCCGGTTCATAAATCTCATTGATGGAAGAGAATGAACCGAATGTACCCGTATTGAGACAAAAACCCCAACTTGAGAGATTAGATAATGAAAGTTTCCTCTCAAAGATGAGAATACTTGAAATCAGTTCAAGGAATTCTAAAGGATTGATCTAAGGCTATTAATCTCAGATCTTTCATAGTGAACATGATAGATCCAAAATATAAGCCTATATTACACCAAAACAAGTGAGATGTGTGTTTGTATAAAAAAAATCAGAATTTTAGGGGAGAATAGAAATCTACTGCTATAAAGAGCATGGATCTTGGTATTCTCTCTAGAAAATAAAATCAAACTCACAAGATTAATCAACACATATGAATCTCAATGTATATCATTCAAAAAGGGTTCTATACCTAGGGTTCCATTCCCATTCTTGTTTCCCTTAGCTCTCTCTTCACGTTTTACAGCTAGAGAGAGTCTTGAGGTACTTTGAGATGGGTTTGGGGTTTCAAATACACATAGGCTTTACATTACAGAAATGTAGAAGAAAAGACGCTTTACACTACATAAATGTAGAAGAAAAGACTAACCCTAGAATTTAAAAAAAACAGAAAAGAAAAAGGGTTAGAGGCTTACTTGGATTTCTGAATGCAGAGAGGTAGGGTTTCTCTTCTTCACTTGGAGCTCTTCAATCTTCAATTTCTGGCCATTTGCTAGAGGAGAGACCCTCTATTTATAAGCAAGAGTAATGGCAATAAAGTCCCAATGGTAGACACAAAAATGTGTCTAGAACCTTCCAACTCAAGTCTAAGGCATGGATTGGAGAACCTTCCAACTCAAGCCTAAGGCATGGATTGGAGGAATTTGGCCAATTTTGAAGGCTAATTTGGGGAATTACCACCTCTCAGATAGAGGTATAGAAGTAAATAAGTGAAAGCTTGCGGGGTTTTCCAATTTATAACAAAACATTAGTATCCGACAACTCAGGTCGGATACAAAGAAAAAGGCTTGTATCCGAAATATAATTTCGAATACAAAGAAAAATGCTTTTATCCGAATTTTAATTTCGGTTAGGGCTAAAATGACTCTTTGCACAGCTTCTGCATGGCATTGACCCTTACTTGCACAAGTAATACTTATTTACATGTAATATTATTTCAGTAAATGTCATCGTATTTTTTAATCTCCATTTACTTAAGATATTACATGTAAATAAGCAAACACCCCCCCATTTGAATCCATTAAAAATAGTTCCAGATCCAAATTCCAAGTGAATAAAAAGTCAACTTTTCAGTTCAAGGCAAAATTTTGGTTTTTCAGGTCCAGTAAAAAGATTCAACGTGTTAATACCAAGGTATTTGTTAAGATTTAAAGGCTCAAAAAATTCATTTATGTAATAACATTGCTAAAAACCTGATTACCGAGAAAATTTATCTTGAAATCTTGCCTTAAAAAATATTTCCTTTTTTGGGGTCAAAAGTCAACAAAATTCAACTGGAAAAGTTTGACTTTGCGCAAAAAATTGAATTTGGGCCTTTTCCTTTGTGGTTTTGGATTCAAATGGGTTAAGAATTTCAAACCCAATGCTAAGAATTGAAAATTCCAATAAAATTTTTCTCTCCTTCAAGATTTATAAAAAATTGTGCAATTTTGGGGTGTATACAAGCAATACTGTAAGCCACTTTCAATTAATGAACGGTCAGACAAAAGTAACAAAGACTAGGGATTTGTTATTTGTTTGGGCTCTTGTTTGCATTAGAAAGAGTGGACGACAACGAATTGGAGCAAGAACTGAAATGTATTTAAATATCAGTTAGTAAAACAACAACTGTTTGTTACAACTCAAAGTCACAAGCCTACAAACAATGTGAAAAGAAATAAAGATAAAGAAAACTAACTGAGCTACCATTACTAACCTTCCCTTTCTCTATAGCCATGGTAAGTATAGAGTAGAGATACATGGAGCATCTGGTAACAAAGTTCAGTTCGGTAGTTTACACTAGGAGTATCACCTAGCCGTCACTTGGTTACTCACCTGGCTTAACTAAGTACAGTCTTGGTATCGGCTAGTCTTGCTCTATCGCCGTGGTTAGAGTATAGAGAGAAGCCACTAGGGATGGCCTTGATTATCTATCAGTGGCAGGATCTTCACTTCAAATGGATGGAACAAGAGATAGCCCAACGTTTCATTGTGACAAGAAGTAGTGAGAGAAGTCCTAAATTATCCTTTTGCTATGGGGTGTGTGTAGGTTGACAGATAGTGATCGCGGATGATCGGAAATAATATTATACTAACCAGTTGCGGCTAGTTGGATGTTGTCCTGGATTTATTCATAGCTGTACTTTTTATAGCTGAGCTCTCAGACTGTGCAACGACCCACTTTGCCTAACTCTGCATTAGGGCTGTAAATGGATCGGATCATGACCCGTTTACCGTCCGTTTTCGATTAAATTATCCAATTTAATTGGATTTTTAACCGATTAAATGATCCGTCGGATCGGATCTAGATCCGATTTTAGAATCCGTTTATAATCGGATTCGGATTCGGATCAGGGCCATATCCGTCCGATTAAGATCCGAATCCGATTAGTTATATATATGTGTTTGTAAATTTTATAATTTATTGAGGATAATTAAGTAATTTTATCCTCATATATATATAAACCTTACATTTGCCCTAGGTAATGTGTTCGGCGGAAACTATGAAGGGAGGGGGATTGGGGTTTTCAGTCGATACCCGCATTTCGCCTAAATCTTGGGCTCGGCGGCGACTGGTAAAGCCGGCCATCTTCTTCATTTTTCTCTGGTGGTTTGCTGTTGCTATTGACTTCCTCCCATCACCATCACTGTCCAGTGCTCGCCATGGCCTCCATCAACGCTCTCAACCCTCCTACAGGGGAGGAGGAAGGAGTGAGAGGGGAGGAGACATGGCGAGAAGTTTCAGATTTCCACTTGTGATTTCTTTGTGGATGATGTTACTTCTCTCGTTTTTTGCAGGTCTGTGTTATATTTCCCATTCTTGACCTTTTACATTTGTTTTGGCGTTATGCTCTACATTTAATCTTTGATTGACTTGAGCTTTAGTAGCTAATGCTTATACCTGTTGATACGAGTTCCGCCCTCTTTTGTTGAGTATTTTTCCTCTTAAAGATCTTCAGCTCCTCCGATTCGACTCCAATCCTCAAGTTGTTATTTTTCCTTTTGTTCTTTTGTTTGTTTTCTTCTTCTTAAAGCTTTCTCTTTCCATTTTTTTCGCCACTATTTTGGCTGTCCTCCTCGCCATGATCTACTTTTTTGGAAAGTCACTGCTTATTAGAGTTAATAATGTTCGTTATGAGTTCTTTCTTGGAATGCGTAGCTTGAATTCGTCATCTCTTATCCAACTATTTTTTTCACCGATCTTCCTAATTTAGGCTTATCAATCGTATTTTTCCTTTTTTGGGTTAAAATCGTTTCTCTGAATGCTTTTGAGCGCAGCCACTTTGAATACAAATATTAAGGGCTAGGTTTGTTGCCATTTCGGACACCGGGTTATTGTCCTTGTTGTTCTACTGCCAAAGCTGTTCAAAAGATTGGTACATAGACGTTGCAAACGATGCAGCGCTTGAATCCCGTTTAATGGGAATGGGTTGCATTCGTGATCTCTATTTGCTTTCGCATAATTCCAAATGGTAAGATTGTTTATTTTTTCCATGTTGCTTTATTTATCCCAATGTTATGAAAAATGATCTAACCATTGCAATCCTTAATTAGTATTTTGATGACAAATTTACTGGTTGTATCAACAGGTCATCTCCTCTCACCCTCACCTTTCCTCCATAAATCTTAGATCTGTGTTGCAAGAGTTGTTCAACGTTCTTTGTAAATTGACCAGGCTTTTGTTGTTGGGCATGACTGGGGTGCTGTCGCTGCTTGGCATCTCAGCCTCTTTAGACCTGATAGAGTTAAAGGGCTCGTCAGTTTGAGTGTCCCATTCACGCCCATATCCCCCAATTTGAAGTTTTTTTAGTCGATGAGACAAACTTTCGGCAATGGATTCTACATTTCACAGTTTTAGGTATGGTCCATCCCTTCCCCTGTATTTCTTTGAGGACCGACCAGTGCTAATTAAGGAGCAACACATTCAAATAATTGTATGATTTTTGCATTACTTCTTGGCATTCTGTTTCCTTAATTTTTCTGATCCTTTTACAGACAAATAATTGTGAATAGGAGCCTAGAAGAGCAGATGAATAGGAGCCAGTGTTTTGTAACTTCACTAGTGTGTGTTACGGTGTTTTGTGGTGTTGAATAGGAGCCTGGAAGAGCAAAGAAGGCATTTGCTCGTTATGACTACTTGACAGTAATGAAGAAGTTCTTGCTGATTAATAAGACTGATCTTCTGGTTGCTCCTCCTGGTATGGAGATTATTGATTTCTTGGAGACACCCTCATCGTTGCCAAAATGGATTAGCGAGGAAGAACTTCAGTGCTATGCAGACAAGTTTCAAGAATCAGGCTTCACTGGCCCTTTCAATTACTACCGAGCCATGGACTTGTAAGCTGGCTGTATAAAATGCAACAACTCGCTCTCCTCTTATATGTTTAATAACGTTTGAGTTTGTAACTAAACTTGGCTGTTAATAACAGGAATTGGGAGCTTCTTGCACCCAATTTTGAAGAACTCTTCTTTTTCTTTTAATAAAGTTAATTATTGTCGGATTTTCGGATCATTTAAAGTTAATTTAGTCAGATTTTCGGATCATTTATCGGATTCGAATATATAATTGGATTCGAATACGGATATCAAAATACTAATCGAATACGGATTCAATATAATGAATGTAATATCCGTCGGATATCTAATCGAATACGGATATCCTAATAGATAATCGGATTCGGATGCGGATTCATATAGATCCGCTCCGTATTCGCTCCGTTTACAGTCCTACTCTGTATGATGGTTATGGCTGTTATCAACTTCCCCTTTGCTGTAAACTGGGCGGCGGTTTGCAACAACTTAGTCTACTAATTTCCTATTTTATTGTTGTTCATTAAAGTAGTGGAGCTGCTTGGGCGTCAAGCTCGGCCACAAGCTGCATATCAATTGAGGTTTTTGGCGAGTTACTCGCTAAGAGTTGTGATATCAGCTTCTATATGTGTGAAGTTTATTCTTTTGTCTTTACTCAAGTGAGCGCTTACGTGTTCTTATTTGTAAATTTGGCCTACGTATTTGCCACGTGGCCTTCTTTTATTTGCTGGGCTATGGTGGGTGTAAACAATTTCCAAGGAATTCCTTCTCCAAGTTGGGAGTAGTGCCAAATTTGTATAATTATGTTTTTTTAAACACTTTTGAAAAGTAATTCCAAATGAGGAACTTCATGGAATGTTAATTTTATCGAAAATTTTGACTTGCTTCCCCAAAGTGTCCTTTTATTCAAATGATATTCTTGTTGAGATCATTTATCTTCATAATTGTTTATGTTACACATTTTCTTGCTTGATTCTATTGTTGACCCGAAAGAATTCCTTGAATTGGCATTGATCTAACACGAACTTTTCATCTAAAAGTAACTTTCATGGACCAATTTTTGTTTGATTGCATCTCTATTTGTCAAAGTTATCTGTTTGTATTATATGCACATATACTATGATTGGTGCATTCACCTTAAAAAGTCATTTCACTGAAGTAAATATTTGATTTTTTCTTAAATAAATACCAAGATCACATTAGGGTCCTGGCCATGGTCAGAATTTGATGCAACAATTATGGATGAAATCTTATATGCTTTAAACTAAAAGTTGCACCAGTTATTCCTTACCAATGAACAACTTAACTTGAGTGGTGAGGAAATAAATTCCCACCAAGTCAAATTGATTAGAATCTAACTTTTTTGACAATTCCCTCTAAAACTTTCCACACCCAAACGAGAGGCTAAATTTATTCAGTTATTTCTCTAGTCATGTAATCAGTGATTTCAAGTGATAATTAGTTAATTACTCTCTCTCCCTCTTTATCTCTCATACATATGAACAAAACCATATCGTATAAAACTGAGTTAAAAATATGCCAAAAGTGGGGATCAGTGGCACTTCACATAAACAATATTAAGATAATATTATTAACATTAATATATTAGTAATTATATGAACATAATATCAACATTAACATTAGCATAAATATTACATAGCTATTAACATTGACAGTTACCATACTTTCAACATTGTTCCCTGTTGTGGCCTTGGGGCTAATTGGGATTGTAATGTAGATGTCTTATATTTCACCCATATCCAGTATCTATTGGGCCAGGGAAGGCTCTGATCCAGAAGGTTTGTTGGTGGGGCCACCAATGGCCCCAATATTTTGGGATACTAGTTATGGTGGAGTGGAAGTTCAGTGTTGTAAGTTTTTGTTCATAAGAATTTGTGGTTTTCTGTTCGTGAGAACAGTTTTGTATTTGTATCTAGATTCTAGTGAAATCCTCTCATCATCTTCTTCCGCGTATATAGGCTTTTCAAACCGAACCACGTAAATCGTATGTCTTGTTCTCGTTTTGTTTCTCCTTTTTACTATATTTTGCTATCTCGATTTGGGTAATTCCGCAACAGGGATCAGGGGTGTAACTTTAATCACTTAAACCAATGAACCGGTTGACCTAAACAAACTTTTAGGTAGGTTTGGATCGAGTTTCAATGCATTTGGTCCATTATTGACTTCCAAAACATCCAAACCAAACTAAGTTGGTTTAGTTTTGGGTTGATGTCATAGTTAGTTAAAACCGAATCGAAACCTGACTTATAAATATATTTTATTAAACCAAATCAAATTAAACATTAGATGCAATTGTGTTTCTATTTATTTATTTACCGATATAAATGCAAGGCTTGTCTTTATATCTTACTCTTCTTACTATGAAGACTAGAAATTAAATTCATTTAATATGTGCTAAATTAATGTAAACTAACCCAAGACAAAATTTGTAATGTGGATTGGGTGGGTTGGTTTAGTTTTAAGTTTGAACTTAATTTTGGTTTCGAATTCGGGTGGACAACTTCTTTCTCAATTCGGGTAATTCTAATTTTGGATTGACAATCAAAAAATCTTTTTTTTTTGGAACTCTGGGTATTCAAGCCTACTTACGCTTTGGACTGACAATCAATAATCTATTTTTTTGGAACTCAGACAATCAAGAATCTTGGTTTTGTTTTGTGTTCATGTCAATCCGAACCGAACCAAACCAAATTGCACCCAATTGCTTGTATTTGATCAACTACTCTTCAAGAATGGAAATGCAACCTACTTTAGTACCCTAACAAATAAGATCCCCACAGAAGTAATGGTTTGGGGCCTTCATGTACCAAACTGTCACAACTCACAAGCTTCATATGAAATGCTCTTGGTGTTGGAACTCCCTCTACTTTAGGCAACATAAGCCTGCCTAGGCCGGAGTGAGTGACATCTTTAAGGCTAGTCACAAGCTTGGGCTATGCCAGGGCCCGTGCCTACAGTTAATGGACTTACTTAAAGAGCGGCATCTGGTCGGCCTAAATTGTGAAACCAAGCCCAAGCGTTCCGGGCCGGTTGGTCGTGTTACTCCATGCTTGCACAAAGTCTCAACTAGAGTTGTAACTTGGGTTGGTTAAAACCGAAACCGAACTGATCTAATTTGACATTGTGTCAGTTTGGGTTAGGTTCTTAAGTCTTTGGTTCGGTTTTGGTTTAAAAAAATGGAAAACCAAATTTCTTTGGTTTGGTTTTGGGTTGAAGCCTCGGTTAAATAGAATCGAACCAAATATCCTAAGCCTAAGACCGAACCGAAATATGTAATATTATGTATAAAATGTATTATAAATATAAGTTATGTAATAGTATTTAACTTATTAAATGACGTTAGTTCATAAGACTTTACTTTTTTAAGTTAACTCTTGTAGGTCTTTTAAGGGTTCCAAATTTCTAACGAGACAGGTTTTACCATGTTTTACTATGTCAATATAAGGTTTTATTATTTTAAATACCTTATTATAACAAATGATCGGTTTTACCATGTGAAATTGACCCAAACTGAGCCGAATTTGCAATTCGGTTTGGGTTAGGTTGTGGGTTTTCAATATACGATTAGTTTGGTTGGCAGTTTGGAAGCTTCGGTTCCATGATTGGTTTGGTTCAGGTTGAGGTCTACTATGAATACCCTCGGTTTGGACTTGGGCTGAGGCTAACCTGAACCAAACCGCATCAAGTTGCAACCCTAGTTTGAAGAGTTGGAATATGTGGAAAATTTATGTAGAAAGATTGAAGATTGGCTGGCATGGATGTTAACAGCCACAAATATCAGTTACAGTGAAGTATACGATTAGCGAGTGGCTAATTATTACCAATCTTCAATCTTTCTACATAAATTTTCCACATCATGGGCTTTTTGCTTCCAGAAATAACAAAGCTCCAAATAACTCCACTTTCTAAAGGCCTGAAGAACAGTCTCACTCTCGTCTCGTATGATCGTCTCCTGTGCAGATCAATGGGTGATTGGGGGTGTCGAGATAGATAGACATGGATCTCTTGTGAAAACGCCTGAAGATAATTAAAAAAGAGAACAAAACGAAAACGGATGCAGCGGTTCTACTGATATATATGCGAATTCTCTACAAACCGTTTCGTGCCTTCATGGTATCATATCGATTTCGTATCTGATGCCATTGTTGCTTGCATTCATTCCTTCAGCCCCAAAAAACGTGACGTGAGGTTTTCTTCCTTCTCTCATATTCTCCTCGCACTGTTTCTCTCTCCCTCTCTCTAGTCTTCTGTGTCTCTATTTTTCTTTTATTTATTTATTTTTTCAATTTTTTGGTTTATGCGATTGAGTAATTTATCTGCAATCTTCTATTTCTTCTGGGTTCGGTTTGCTAATCTGGTTACTGTAGAACGCAATATTCCGAAATTTTGTGATCTGGGGTTGTGATTTTTTTAGGGTAATTGTTGAATTTATATCTTTTTTGTATTATTCTTTTAGTTGTTGTGGTTGGTTGGACAGAATGCGAACACTTTGACTGGTATTAGTTGGCGTATAATTTCTATCTTCAGATAGAGACACTCCATATAACTAGTGCATGTCATTATTTTCTTAAAAAAATAATAAAGGAAGTCATATTTGAGTGGTGATGATCTGGTAATTTCCTCTATTATTCTTTTCGGTCCAACTCAATTTGTAGTTATTCATCTTGCACATAATTCATTCTGGTTCGTGAATTTTGATCAGACTGGCTATAAATCTAATCTTATGTCACTGGGTTTTGTTCTTCAAACGGTATTGTATTTCTTTTGAACTTTTATTCTCTTGTTCTTAGTTTTTTCTGTGTTTTTTTCCCCTCTATTAAGAATAACTGGGGAAAAAATGATGACATAATCTATTATCCGTGCCATGTAATTGGGTATGCCGTTCAAAAGGTTTGTGTTTCTGTTCCGCTTTTCTCTTTCTTGTACTTGCTTGCTGTCTCCTGCTCTCTCTTAATTTATTAATGGAGAAAGAAGCACAATGGCTTAGGAAGAAAATGATATCCTTGTAGCCAAAGAGCATTCAAATTTGTGAGATCAATTACTGGTTCTTAAAATATACCAAATCAGAATCTCTTCACGGGGCTGTCCCCCTTCTCTCTTTAGATGGCAATTGAATTTGAACTCAAAAGAATTGAAAGCCACAGACTTATGCTTTGGTAGCTTTGTTTTTATCTGGAAATTGTCTACTGGAGCTGGTCCAAGGGGTGTCCTGATAGATATTAGGATATATTAGCCCTTCCTGTTTCACAGTTTTTTGGTAGCAACATATTCTCAACAGTACTGATGTCTCCAAGTTGCCAATCATTATATTCTAAACAATATCTCCTTCAGTGTTTGTCTTTAATAATGTTATTGTATCCTGAACTGGTGCCTCAAAATTTTATAAATATTTCAGGTAAATGTTCTCCAAAATCTGATAGTTAAGCTTATCGGTGAATGATGCATGTTCCAAGATTTGTGCTTGTCAAATGCAAAGTTAAAAAAGGAGGAAAATTATGAAGAACAGTTAATAACTATTGGGAAGTGGATTAATAACAAACGTTACAGTACAGGATATTATTTATCATTCAAGTAAGACTATAGACTTAAAGCATACTAATTTCTTATTTTGAATCTTTAGTTCTCTTTCTCAATATGTTAATTTCAATTGCAGGGACATGATGGCTTGTTTTATGTTTGTTCTTGATTACCTGATCTTCCATGAACTCATCAGTCCTGAAAGAAGAATCTAATTGAAAACCAAATTCATTATTTTCTTGAAATAAAAATCTGAGTTACAGGGATTTTGCTCTTTGTATCGATGACTTACTGTTTATATGATTGTAGTTGGAAATAATCAAAGCTTTCAGATATTATTTTCTAACCATGCTCTCTCTCTCTCTCTCTCTCCATTTTTCAGTGCCATGACTGGGGTTCCATTACAGTCCAACAAAGAATTGTCATCCTGAAAGAGGAAAGAACGTCTGAAGTTTCTAGGTGCCCAGTTATTTTTTTGATTAGACTCACTTGGAGACCAGTGGTTTTCTTCATCTTAAGCATTTATAAGTACAGTTATCTTGTTACTGATACCATGGATTATGTTCAAGCCATTAGTTTTCTTTCTCATCTGTATTCTGAGATGTTTTTGGCTCTCAATTTTGTGCGGCCATAGTGATACATGGTGCCTGTTTCTTGGAAGTACATAGGGGGGAAGTTTTTTCCTAAAGTTTATTTGCTGAAGTGAAGATCTTTAAGCAAAATGGTTTAGTGATTTAGCTGCTGGAAAACTTTCTTTTCTTATTTTAAGGGAGTGTGACTAATGTGATGGGAAATAAGGAAGACCAGCAGCAGAAAAGCAATGTTGGAGTCAGTAATGAAAGTCTATGCTCATCCATCGAGGATGAATGTACCAGAACATATTCAACGTCACGTCATAGTACAGAGAAGGATGCAAATTTGGCAACTTGTCGTGTGTGCCAATGTGCTGAATCTGACAGAAGGGGTGAGGCTGCATTGGGATTCTTGGACATCACTCCTCCATTGGAGGGGATACCAAAAATTAGCGAGGGATTGCAGTCTAATATTAAAGAAGAATTAAAAGGTGGTGGAAATGATGTTACTCATCTTGAGTATACTGGCCAGGATTCTGGTTTTGTTGAGTTCATAAGCCCAGATGGGGAGGTCTTCATTTGTAAAACTGATATAGAAGCCGGCCCTTATCACCAGCAGGACACGCTCATTGAGCTTGGTTGCTCTTGCAAGAATGATCTCGCCCTTGCACATTATGCTTGTGCATTGAAGTGGTTTATTAACCATGGATCTACTGTGTGTGAAATATGCGGAAATGTAGCCAAAAATATCAGACCTGGTGACTTCAAAAAGATTGTGGCTTGCCTAAAGGATTACGAGGCACTGAGGGAAAGGACTGCCACTGGGGAACCTACTCCTGCAAACATACAGACAAATTCATCTTTTGATCCTGATGCTATTGCTGCGGTTCGAAGACAAAGGCTGAGTGAAATTTCACTTTGGTTTAATCCAAATATTAATGCTACTGCTAATAGTAATAGGTCTACAGAATTTTCACAGGTTGCTACAGAGCAACCTTTGAATATCATTATGGAAGATGTTATACCCGCTGAAAATCCAGCAACCAAGTGGGTTGTGGAAGGTACAGGGATCATTCTTGCTACAGGGCTTCTTACTGTTACTCTAGCATGGCTGATTGCTCCTCGTGTTGGAAGGGTATGTTTAATCTTGCAATTGGTTTTTTATTTCAACTTAAAACCTTTTTTTTTTTTTAATCTCCATGCATTAAAATACATTTCACAATTATTGCTCATATTTTATTTTTGTGTTAAAGCACCAATTGTCAAAGTTTGTCGAAATCTGTTTTGAGGTCCATCTGGATAGGGCTTGAATCTTAAGGATTGTATCAGCAATCTAAAGGCAGTGATGCCGCAAGTGAAATTTGAAGGAATTAGAACATTCTGTAAACTATCTTGTTTTTTATATTTAATATTTTTATTTATTTTATTCACAGTCATGTATCGTCTGGAATGCATACAGATCTAACTAGAGGTTGGGGTGCAATTTGGAAAGTTGAGTCTAGTAGAAGGCTGATAAAATTAAGAACTGCTTGCCAAGCTTAGCCCAGTTATCACCTTCCTGTGTTGCTTGACTCCTGCCTTAGGATCTTACAATTCAATCCTGGTCCAATGTGGCTTTAAGTGAGGCTAGGCCTGGTAAACCAATTTAAATAAAGTAAAAATGGGTTTTAGAGGGGTGAGGGGTGGGAGGAGGTTGTTGGTGTGGGGTAGTAAAGGAAAATATTTTGGCTAAAGAAATTGCTAATTAACAGGGGCGATTGATCAAGCCGGTGAGCTCATTGTCATTGAAAATTATAAATGACTGCTGATATGTCTTCCCAGAAAACAACCTCTTTGCTGAATTGAAAAAGAGCATAAAGGTCAGGGCTGAGGTCTTCACTTTATGATTATTAGTTGCCACCAGTGCTCATGTTCATGATGATTTGGATGGAGAATTTTTTACTCTTCTTCTTTCCTTCTTACTGTCTCTACATGTTCGATTATTTTTCCCAATAGTTCTTTGGCAAGTTCATGGCTATGGCAACTATAGGAGAATGAGTTACTTGTATCAGTGGAGAGGAATTCATGGTCTTGTGGATTGTGAAGGGTGGATGAGGAGACGAAATTTTAATGTTGCTTGTAGGATTTATATGAGAGAGGAACAAACAATCTATCAATCAATGAACAAAACCTCATTCCATCTTGTTGGGTTAGGAAAATTAGATTCAGTCCTGGTTCCAACATATCTTCATAAATAATTCAGTTTGGTGTTTTACAATGATAAAACCTAAAATGATGCTTTCCCCTTTGCCAGGGCATAAAACATTAGCTTAACTGGATTGGCTTTTATGAATAAAAAGAGAAGCACAAACTGTTGAACTTACAGTTTTTTTCTTAAATCTGAATTTCCATAGTAATGTAATTTCAGAGTAAATTAAAAAAGAGTTAATATTTATGTCATTTGACAGCTGCAGCCATAACTTTTATAATTAGAAGGGTTCACTTAATTTTCGATCAAAAAAAAAAAAAAAAGAAAGGTTCACTTAATTTAACAACTAATATCTATGTAACAAACAAAACATAGAATCAACTGTATATTAACTAAGTAGCATAGTAAATAAACATGTTGCAGTTAGGCAAATTGAAAGAGAGAAGAGAGGGAATGGTTCACCTGGTTGCAGCAGCTTGAGAGGAAGGCAGCAAGAGCTTGATGATGGCAAGAGCAAACGTCGGGGTCGAGCTTAGTAGAAACTATCTTCAATCCCAATTTTGGGGTTTATACATCAAATGACCAAAATCTATAGAAACCATCTTTTTATGGATGGTAGGTTTTGGTTTGATTCTAAAGTTTGATAGTATAATCCAGTGTTATAATCTGTACCAAGTACCTTTAGTGGATTTTGGATTCTGGATTCTACCAGAATCCAGAAACCAAAACCCTACCAAATGACCCCTAAGAGACATACAAATACCATATGGTGCAAAAACTAAATTGATTTGTCTGATTGCTAAAACTAAAGCTTGTGAGTTTCAATTGAAGGGAAAAACAGCAAGACACTTTTAAATTAGGAGTTCCGGATTCTTGTACTACTCTGTAACATAGTGTGTTAAATTTCTGATTATCATCTAATAGTATAACAATACAAAAAGGTCATACAAAAGAAAGAAATAAAAAAGGAAAGAAAAAGGGCTATAGCTTGAGGTGCTCATGCGCAGCCCTTGGAAACGTATTCTGGATTTGATCGATTATGTTTGCCCACAAGTTCATTGATCTAGTGGAGATAGCTCAGTGGATATCCTTCCTTGTCTAGTGACTTTTGCCAGCAGGGATTTTCAAACTGAATTTTGATATATGCTGTTTGGTCAACCTGGAGCATTCTAAAATTGGTTGAGTATACTGGGGTGAAGGGATTGTGATGACATCATCTGCATATAATGTGGTCTAATTAGGGTGGAGAATGGTGATAGAAAAGAAGGTGCATTCCTTTTATTTGGTGGCCCATTGGAAGCCAAAGGGCTCATCTTGGCAAATTTATTAATTAAAGGAGACTCGGTACCAGTCATTCCATGGAAAGAAAATCACATTGGTTCTTAGAATTATCAAGACCAGTAGATTGATAGATTCTGTTACATAATACTTCATTGTCTTGAGATGGCTGATAGGCTGACAAGCAAGAAGGGGTTCACTGGAAGTTTTTTTTTTTGGGTGTTGAGCCCTTTCTTATGCAGCGACAGCTTCATGTACAGGCTTCTTATTTGGTGTTGACTCTATAATTGCATTTTATCTTGTATGATGCCTGCTGTGGAAAGGCTGGTGTAGTTTTACTGCCTTCTTCCATTTTTGTTTTGAATTTTATTTTTCAAAAACTTGCATCCTTTATTTTTGAAAAAGATGTAAGATGTAAAACAAAATGGAACTGAAATCTAAAGCAAAGAAAGAAGGAAAAGGTTTAAGAAAGGGTGGATTCTTTCAGATTTATTGGAAGGTACTAAAAGAAGAAAAGACCCCCCCCCCCCCCCCCCCCCCCCCCCCCCCCCCTGCATACCCGAACCTGCTCCCATCCACATGAAAGACGGATTGCTCTTGTTTGCTGTTTTCCTCTGAAGTACCTTTGATTTTCTTGCTCTAAAAAAATTTCCAGTTTTTTATGAGAAAAAAGAAGAAAAAAAAATTTATTTGGAAAAAAATGGAGAAAAGGGGGAAGAAAAAGATAATAAAAGAAAAATACTGTTTATGAAGTATGATTTGATTGTTAGCTATGTAGATGATTTAATAATCTTATTAATCATGTTTGAATTCTGGTTGCTCACAAAAAAATTGAATTTTTTTGTTTTTATGTCACGCGCATGACTATGAAGCCTATATGCTATAATTTCATATGCATTGATTTGTGCATCTCATATGGGTCATAAACCCTTTTTATTCTTCAAGACATGGAGAATGCGTCAGAACAAGCTGCTTATGTTTGTATAGGCCAAATGCCTTCTGTAATGTCACCACTACGACTGAAACTTGCACCACAAATGCATTTGGAAATGATGCCTCAGTTGTACCATACATTTTGAAATCATTCCTTTGCAGTAATGTTCGTATCTTAGTCTTCTCTCCCTTTTAAGGCCTTCTGTATGCAACAACTTTTGTGTTGTTGCTAGTGTTTTCATAGGGTTTTGAATAACATCAAATTACTGGGTTCTTTTGTTTAGTCATTTATAGGTTTTTCATTTATTCAATCCAACACCCAGATCTTGGCTAAAGTTGGTGATGTAAGAGCTTCCTTAATGTGTTAAGGAAATTGTCCTGTCAGAGAGATGATAAAACTGCAGTTTCTTGGGTAATTTAAAAAAGAAAAAAAGGAAAGATGAAGCTGTTGAATTATTCACTGGAGCCTTAACTAATTTTGTTCTAATTCACTTTCTCTTAAATAGAAAATCTGTGTGTATTTGTAAAAATCGGTCAATTGGGTGAGATCAGATGAACCGGGTATCTTTGGAGGAACTGTCCAGATCATTGAATCTGTGGAAAACTATCAAAAACCTTAGAAATGAGTTGGGTCTGCGGTTTTTCTAGATAAAAGAAGTACAATATAGATTTATTAGGGAAAAAAGAGATAATTATTCTAAACATGGGGAATATAGTGCCTTAAATATGACTACTGGAATGTAAAGATCACTTCATTTTTTGATAGAGGATTCATTTATAATATGAGCCTCTTGATTACATCCAAGAAGATTAAGTTCTAATTTGACACAAACCTATCCTAACATAAAACAGAAGATTCTTGTTCTTTGTGGAAGCTCAGAAATTGTATTAGAAGTCCTTGCCTTGCCCATGTCACATACTAGATTGGCTAGAGAATCTGCTGGGAGATTGGTTTCTGTGTAGATATGGTCTGTGGAGAAAATATAAAATTTACTGGGGCTTTTAACTCCTTATTGAAGTATGAAACACTCCAAGGTGTTATAGCCCTTCCACAATCACCTCCAACTATTATCTGACTGTTGATTTCTATGTCAATCTCCAGAATAACCAAAGTAATGCAGGTTTTTTTTTCAGTCATCACCGAATGCTCTCATTTCCCTAGCCATTATCAGTCACTTCCCATATATATGGTTGAACATGCTATGAACTTACTTTCTAAAATCTCTCACCAAACCACCTCCTCCAATTCCTGGATTTTTCCAACTGGCACCACCAATGTTCAACTAATTCTCCCAATTTGAGGATCAAATCTATCCAGTAAGGTTTATCCTTTTGACATATACCTCTTTGGTCTTCTATTGGGATTCTAAGAGCCTCTAGTGACATTCCTTCGTCAAATATTGAAATTTTGAGCTTCAAACATGATTTTTCATATCCCATTGCTCACAGATAGATGCTTTTCGGACTCCCTTTGTCTTCTTTATTTACAGATTTCCCAAGCAACAGTTCCGTGGAGATCAAAGTAATATTATGAACTTGGACACTTTTTCTTTTGTGTTCTGAATCAATGGATTGCCATACCATGAAACAAATACTTGAGAGAGCTGAAACTAACATGGATGCTTGACCAAAGAAAAAGAATAAAATGACAGTCTTGTAAACGTTTATTATTTCTTTATTATCTAAATAGATTATTTAACTAGAAAAAAAAAATGGTCTGTGTATCAATATCAACACACACACGGGCACACACACAAATTCATACATCTGTTCACATATGATGTTGTTGGTATATACCATATACACATAAACATGAGTGAGTTCATTTATGTGCTTGTAGACTCAATAGTAACTAAATCATAGTATAACTACAACTCCTAAATCAAAATCAAGTGCTTAAATAATCTTGTGCAAAATCTACTGTCAAAATGGGAGTTATTCAAATAGAAAGGGTTTACAAAATCTTCCTATTTGACATCTAGAATTTTCTACCACTTTATATGATTTAGAAACATGATTTACCATAATTACTAAATTCAGGTTTAACTAATGAGACACAAAAAGGAAACTCATGAGTCCAAAGTTAAGAAATCTCCTCAATTCTTGTTTCTTTCTTCTCTTGTGAGCCTCCATCCTGTGAGAAAAGAATTGATTGAATGTAGATTGTGCACTTATTGGTCCCACTGGATTTGTTAGAGTGATAGAACAAAGGCTTAGAGAAATAACTGAATTGTTAGAAATTCAGTCTGGCATTATGCCATAAAGGTCTACTGCTTGGGCAATCTTCTTAGTTCTTACTTATGTAATTTGTGGAGAAGTTTATGGACAAGAAGAGAGTCCTTCATATAGTTTTGGTTTTTTTTGAACAAAAAAAGAGTATCAATGAGATATAACAAAGGTTATTAGACATGTATAACAGTATAAGGGAGCAATAACAAGAATGAGGGCAGTGAACAGTGAGATAGATGAGGTCCTGGTAAAAATAGGTTTACAGTAAGGGTCAGCTATGAGCCCTTACCTTATTGCTTTAATTATAGATGAACGAACTAGCCATATCCTTGAGGCCAGGTCTAAAATAACCACTCATTGGAAAGTCAGTTTTCCATCTTTGACGAACAAGAATAGTACATTTATCCTTATCTCATCAAACTTTTAGGGAAATAACTTTCAGTTTCAGTTACCTACTTGGTATGTTGACATATAATTCCAACTTCCGGCGCTAGTATTGGTGTTTAGAGTCTGAAATTCTGGCTTTGGCCCCAGATAATTGCCCGTGTAGGAGAGTCCAAGCTTGGAGATTTATAAAAGGTTCAGAAATCCTTTGAGGTTTCTAGATGATAATGTGAAATTGTTGAATATCTATATTTATTATCAGTAGTTACATCTGGCTCAGAGCATTTTGCATGATTGTGAAAGGAATCCGACTTGATTCCTATAGATTGCTAGGAACAATAATGAAGAAAAATGAACAGAATAAAATACACAGATTTTACTTGGTTCACCCCAGAATAGGGCTACGTCCACGGCCGCCGTTTTCACTATGTCACGAATAGAATAATACAATGAATGATTACAAGAACAGGGATATACCCTAATACAAAGCGAAATACCCAAAATACCCATTGCTAATTTTCGCCTCGGGGGCTCCGCCCCTAAACCCCCACCTTACAGGCAGGGGGGCGCTGCTCCCCTACAAACCCCCACAAGCTCACCGCAGAGCTCAACCCACGAGGGCTGTGGCTGAGTGTCTAGTATTATCAGGCTCCACAAACCTCAACAAGTTGTAATGTAAGATGTAGAAGTGTTGGTTCAAATACTACTAATTTTACTTAATTTTTCCATATTGTCGACATATAGCAAACTTTATTCATGTGTCTATGAGTTAAATTTTCTTCTGGGCAATTCTTACTAAGTAGCTATAGTAATAGGAATCTCTTCCCTTTATGTAAGATGCAGAAGTGTTGGTTTGGAAACTCATTTTACTTTTTATTTTTTATTTTTTAATATTGTCAACATATAACAAACTTTATTCATGTGTCTATGATTTTAATTTTTCTCCTTGGCAGTTCTTTAGTAAGTATCAATAGTAATAGGAGTCTCTTCTCTTTCTCTTGTAATGTATGTATAATTTACCTTGTGCCATTAGAAAGAAAAATAATGCATCCATTTTGCAGGAATTTAAAGTTCTGTTTCTTGATAGCTTTATCTAACAAGTTTGACAATGTTTTGCAGAAGACTGCAAAAAGTGGCCTTCATATACTTCTTGGAGGTCTGTGTGCTCTGACAGTTGTGGTTTTCTTTCGCTTTGTAAGTGGTTCGGTTATTCTCTGCATTTATTACCCCGGAATACTTATTGAGTGGATACAATATATTCTTGTTATATTTTTAATTACATATATGTTGCGAGGTTTAAAACTCACTTTTTTCCATTTTCTGTCCATTTGAGTAATGCTTTTGTTGGTGTATATCCATCTATATACATATATAAATACATACATATATCATATTTGTATATCATATTTATATATCATACATATATTATATTATACACACACACACACACATATATATCATATTTACCTTTTTTTCCCAAGGAATATCAAAATCAAATGCATATGAATAATGAAATGAAACAGTTTTCAGCTTTCCTGAGAATTATAATAAACTTTATGCTACCCAAATCTGTAATTTGTGATGTGATGGGATTAGTTGTAAGAGCTTGGACAAATCAAGTCAGGTTTCTGAAATTTGAAATTTCCACCCAAATGAGCTTTTACATCTATCTATTGTACATTATTACTTAATTAATCTTTTCAAAAAAAAGAAGAAGTGGCTATTGGATATTATAATCCTTCTCAATCAAATATTGTGCGTTGTTGTAAACAGATGTCCGCGAGAACCTCAATTAGTAACTGCCTTCAGCAAGGTTAAGTGGAATAGTTTGTTCAGAGGTTTCTGTTGTCAATCATCACATGTGAAATTAAAAGCTTTGGAGGAAACCTGGGTACTTAATTATAGATGATAGATCATTATAAAGGGCTAGAAGATCACCTTGAATTAATCTTGTATTCAGGCTGTCTCCCTCAGCAATGTTTAATGAACATTAAGAAATTTCTATTGAAATCAAGGTTTACAACGTTGTTTTGAATGGCATTTCGCTAGGCATCATTGCCGAAATGAGGGAAAAATTGCTAGATATTAAAAAAGCTAAAAAATAGTAAATTAATGACATCTCGCCAAATATCGCTGACATTTCACTGACATCAGGGAAAATTTGATAACTTTTACTTGATGTCACCAAAATGTTGATGTCATCAAGGAAACTTAAACATTTCCTTTTCCAAGGTGTTTTCGATTTGCCACCTTGGAAAATAGCGAAATTTCTCCCTCCGACATTTCACCGAAATGTCACGAAATTGCAAGCTTGATTAGAATTAATTGATGCTCATGAAATGTTGGAATTCTAAGATGTGTGAAGCACTAAAATAACTTGCACATGAGAATTTTTCATTCTCTTTTTATTTTACAGGTAACTCACGCTCAAGGCTCATTATGCAACTGAAAAACCAATTAGAATAGGCAACGTGAGATTAATAACAATTGACATAAGTTTCATGCTTTTAGAAATTCTGAGACTCTTCAGGGATTCCTGTGAAGCCTTTTTGGTAAGTGGTTTTGGAGAATTGGGGAAGAAAGGGTGAGCTTGTTAGAGAAGGGTCATTGTTGCCAAATATGGTAGTAGATCGCGTGTTAGAAACTCATTCCTTAAGGGGTACCTATTAGGCGGGCCTTTGGAAGGCCATCTCAAGCACATTTGATTAGTTAGTTTGAGGTAGTTGATTCTTGATTGGTCTCAGAGTTAGGGTGAGGTTCTGAGAGAAATTGTTTGGATTATCCTGTTGACTCATTGACTCCATTATCTCTCTTTTGTGGCTCTAAGTAGAGAAGGGGAGGTAACTTCGAGAAAACTGTTCAGGAGCTGGAGTCAGAAACCTTTTGTTTGCCCATTCTCCAATCTATCCCAATCAGGAGGGGGCCCTGCAAATGGTGTTGGGGGCTAATGGGACTTTTTCTTTATGATATTTTCTCTTCTTCTTCCAATTTCAGGTATATTCACACCGGAGAAATTGATTTGGGGTTCCTCTATCCTTCATCTTCTTCACAGAGTCAGCCGTGCTGGATAAAATTTTATGATTGAAATTGTAGGCAATGAACTGAACTTATCCATAACAGTTGGATTTTTTTTTTTGGGGGGGAGTGGTGTATAAATCTACTAGATAATACCCAAGAATTGCTATTTTTCAGTTCCAATATTGGAGGAAAGGGAGAGTAAGATGATCTCTTCTGTGGAATATTTGCCTTGATTGTATTTTCTACTAGATGGTGAATAATGTCTGAATCTTCAAAAAATGGAGCTTAGTCTTATTGCGATGCAAAGAAGAATTTTTCTTTATTGAGGAATTAAAAAATGTACAATTTTTTTGTTTTAATAACTGGAGTGCCTTGTGGGTGTGTAAATAACTGGGGCTGGAGAAGCCTTTTTTTTTTTTACTGAGAAAGAAAAATCTAAATGCTACTGTTTCATTATTGATCCAACTGTTACATGGTATAAATTTTGATTAAACAATTTGGAAATGTAAAAAAAAAAAAAAGAAAAAAGAAAAATTGAAATACGTTCTCAAGAACCTGTAGTGCTAGGCAAATGACATATAATTGTTCCCCCTTGACAGTTCTTATGTGAATCTGATTCTGGTGATTCCCTTTGGTCAGAGCTGTTAGCCTTAATTGCTGGACTTGTCAAGACACACCAGGTGGGGATTGTGAATTTGGTAGTAGAAGGCGATGCAGCTACCATCATTAGATGGGTGACTAGTGATGACATTGGTTCTTAGAGGCTCTCTCACTTCATTTATAGCGCTAGATCTTTGGCATGTGATCTGAATATCTCTTTCAGTCATGTGCCAAGAGAGGCAAATTATGTGGAAGATCAGCTAGCCAAACATGGGACATCGAGAGCTGACCTTGTCATTGGAGTTCCATTTGGGGAGTTTGTGGTGTTATTGGGGAGTCAGCTTACATCCTTTTGGGCATATACTTTTGACTACTACTAGAGGACTGGGTTTTTTTGGGATTAGGGGGTAGACTTTTGGATCTACTTGTGTATAAGGGATGGGTGTGAAAAAAATGGTTTATGTTAAAGAGGCTTAAAGAAGTGGTTTTTTCTTTGCTTGGGGCTATTTGATGGAAGGTGTAAATTTCTATTTGAGTACAATTCTATTTGCTGTTGCTGGGAAATATGGAATAATTGCATTGTAGTTTTGGCTACTTCTAAAATTTGTATGAATATTGGTAGTTCTGTGATTGACTGACTCAAGAGGGAGTCTAGCATAGCTGTATCACAGTATTAATTTAGAAATATATTTCAGTTTCTTTTGTTCTTTTCTTTCCTCCCCCTAGGTAGGAAGCCTTCTACTTTTTATTGTGTGTTATATTTCTGAACTGAGAAGGAAAGGAAAAAGGAAGGAAATGAAGGAGGTCATTTTAAGTGGAAGTGGTAAATTCATGTTCTTTCCCATCAACGTACACTACATTCAACCCAAAAAGTTTGAGAAGAATTAATTGATAAATTGAAACTTTTGGCACAAAGAATCCCATGGGACTTTTAAACCTCTAGACAATCTTGTATCTTTAATATCATTTGAAACTTGCTACTGTTCTTGTCTTGATACAATGGTTTAGCGTCAAACTATTATTTAAAACAAGAATTATTAAATGCACTAACAGAGAATAAATTGAATAATCCAAACCTGTTTTCTGTAACTTATTTTTATATTTATTGGTTTCTTGCATGTATTGTTAGATAGCGAACACTTCATTCGTTTAAGTCTAGGTTATTGGGGTAAAGTACATGTGTTCAAATTAAATTTTGCACATGGGGTTGACCTCTGGATTTACTGTTGTTTACCTATACTTGTGATCAACTCTCTCTTTCTGTGGGGGGTAGTTTGAAGATATTTCAACAATTGTGTCCTATTATTTACCATTTTTCTTTTTGACGAAAATATCACCCATCCAGTTCAAGGCTTCAATTGATAAGGAGTACTACTTAGCAGATGGATTTTATTTTCTTGCCGTGGCTAAATTTTTTTCATTTTTCGTGTTGTTACTGCACCTGAAAGCATGTGGGTGGGAAAGGGAAGCTTTTATGGGGGTGTTGTGGTGGTTGTGGTGTGGCGGTGGGTGTGCACCTGTCTTCTGTTTTTCCTTGAATACCTCAAGTCAGTCAAGGGTTCTGTTCGACATTAGTAATTCCAAAATAAGGAATGGCCATCAATTTAATGGAAAATTTTATAAGATTGACCGTGTTACGAATTTTGCTTTGCTTTTTTAATTTTTAATTTTTTATCTTCTAATCATTGATTTCATCTTTTCCTTGAACCTGTTTTTTCTTTTTTATCTTCTAATCATTGCAGTTCATGTCCTCGTTTCTTAATTTAAGTTTATGGAAGTATGAAATATGTAATTAAATTGATATTCTCTTATCGGAATTGCAGATTGTGCTATCTAGAATCAAATATGGACCTGCGCGCTACTGGGCAATCTTGTTTGTCTTCTGGTTTCTCGTTTTTGGTATATGGGCTTCACGAACGCATGGTGCTCATACAACATGATTTTGTTGGTATATTGTTGATGAAAATTCCAGTTTTTCTTTGTGATGGCAGTTCATTATTTTTTAACATTGGGAACTTAATATAGAACTTAAGGGTGAACCATTCATGATTTGGAGTTCTGTGGAATCCATCCTCTCTGTAATGTATGTGGAAAGAAGTGTGGAGTAGTGTTGATGCATTGTTTGAACTGGGTATAGAAAGCATATATAGTTTAGTTCATCATATTTGTCCAAGAATTTGAATTTGAATTTGAATTTGATGCATGACTCTGATAACCCACCAGGCCAGTACTAGTGGGTATCAAGTTGGCCAAGTCAGTTGCGATATCATTTACATTGACTTAACAAACATTAATTGGAACACCCTACCTGGTTGATTTCCAATGAACTCTTAACCACTGTCATGGTTTTATTTCATCTTCTTCAATTGTGATTTTGTTGGTGGTTGCCTATGAGTCAACATTCCATTCCTCCATTTGATGTTTCAATTTAACAGAGTGGTATGAAAGTTATATATTGAACATATACAGGAAATGCATTGTGGAGGAAGAACATTAGAGCCATTCTTGCTGGTTCTGGTTGCAAAGGGAAAGTGCCCATTTATATGGTTTTTCCTTGCCATCTAAACCCTATCAGAGTGTAAAAGGCTGCTTTTGCAGGAAAATAAGAAGCTACAGATGTTTCAATTTTTTCGAAGCAAAAGTAGTTTGAAAGAATGTGCTGGAATTTACACCTCAAGGCGCTGAAGTGGCAACTATTTCAGTGTTACTGTCTCCCTCTCCCTTGCTTATTCATGCACCTTACTACGCTGCGTTTGGATCTCAATCGAATATGGGAGAATGGGAGACGAAAATATGAAGTTTGGATGCCAACAGAATGCAGGAGAATGTAGGAACCAAGTTAGGGTAAATTATGAATAAGAATCAATTTTGGCCCGTATTTAGAAAAACAGTCCATAAAAATAACTTATTTCCAGAAAAAGGGCTTCTTCTTAAAAAAAAAAATTGAACTGTAGGGTTACTTTATTGTAGCTATGTGGGATACTAGCATCTTTATGTACAAACGCATCTTACATGGGACATGAGCACATCCTACCATGGATAGGAGTGGGCGTCATCCGTGGACGCACATCTCTTAGCTACAAACACTATTTTTTTTTTTAAAAAGGTGATCTTGCAGTTCACAATTTTAAAAAAAAAAAAAAAGTGACCCTTTTCTGAAAAAAAGATTTTTTATGAACTGTTTTAATAAATACAGCCCAAAAAGTGACCCTTATGCATAATTTTCGCAGCTATATAACAGAAAAAAAAAGAGTAGGCAAAGCCTGATATGGAATATCTGTCCAACTGTTATTATGTGGGTTCTTTTCATAGCTAGGGAAAAGGTGGATAGACTTGTTTCAAGAAGCCTTGTGACTTATTGTCTCTTGGGAACGAGTGCTTCCAGCTTTCTCTAATGTCATCCCAATGGAATTTGTAAGTTGTAAACCTCTGAGAGAGGCCTTTTCTTATGTTTTCATGGTGATTGTCCCAATTCACGTTTTAAAAATATTTGTAAAAACAGTATGCTGAATTGCAGAAAAGGGCCACTTTTAAAAATAATTCACTTGAACGGTCACTTTTCAAAAATAATTAAGAAATAGTATTATTTTATTATAGAAAGAACACGCTTGTATCTTGTATCCACGTATGATGTGCTTGTATCCCACATAGAATATGCTTGTGTCGAATGTAAGATATATTTGTGTCCTAAGTAAAGTGATCCTCAAATTTAATTATTATTCTTGAAAAGTGATCATTTAATTTAATTTCGATATACTTTTTTATAATCATTGACAAAAGTGACCTTTTTTTTTTGTAATTCTGCATCTTAGTTAGCTGTTTTTTATAACTATTTTTAAAAAAAAAATACCCTTTTTCATAATTTTCCCTTAATTTTATAAAATACTAGAGAATACGCGAGTAACAAATTACAAAAACTAATTTATAAATGCTTTTATGAGGCCTACTTAGAAAAATACTCGACGTCAAAAGCAAGAGGTAAAATAGCATGTCATTCCAACCAATTAGTTATGCTTCCATGATATAACAAATCCGTAAAATGGAAAAAAACTAAGAGGCTTTTTGGGCATAAAATGTCAAGCCCAAATCTTGCCTCCTCGGTTTATATATTAATATAAATTATATTAAATTTACCTATCAAGAAAGGACATTTTTTTCTCATATTAACTTTCTAAATTCTCTCAACATCCAAACGCAGCAGCGTTAGATATCATTGTTTTCTCTTCTCTTCCTAAGCTGTCAGTGTCATAATCTGGTTCCTTGAGAAACAAATGTTGAAAACATTGCCGAAGAATAATATGGACTTGGCTCAGATTGATGAAGAGATGAATTAAAGCGATTTTACCGAGAAAAAAAAAACAAAGAGGCAAAATATTAAATGCAATTAATTCAAATGCCCTCATTTCCCCATCTGTAGAGAATTTTTTTACAGGAGAGACTCCACCTCTCATTAAGTCATCTGTGGCCTCGTTTGCAATGCGACACTGAAACTTTTCAACAATGACCTTCACAGAAGAACCAGGTATCAGATCAATTTATCTTGTAAGGTAATCTCCATCAGCTTTCCTTGAATCCAGAATGACAGTTTTTGAGTCTCCGTCCACTTGCACCACAACAAGCTTCCAAAATGGTGTTCTTGAAGTGGCCTGAATATATATGAATGGCAGCATTCAGTCTTTAAAAACTCCACTGGGTATCTGATTGCTTGGAATTTGCCTGAGGACAATCACCAAGTTCAGCTTAATTTGTTCATAAATCTAAATTATATAATTTTTTAAACTTGATGAATCATAAATCTACATTTTTTCAATGGGCAGAAACAGAAAGTGAGAAGCAACTCAGGTTTGATTTTCAAGCTTTTTAACTCTAGTTGCCATAGATAAAAGTATGTAGATGATGCAATTATGAGCGCCAGAAAATGACTACTAAGTATTAACATTTCAGTAAAGGCAAGAAATGGAAAGTTAATAAGAAAGAAAAAATCTATGCAGGGTAACAAAAGCCGATGCAAGTTGGAAAGAGAAATGCATGGAATTACCAATTTCACCAGAAAAAAAAAAGAAAAAAGGCCACACACACACACACACACATTTCTTATGTGATTCCATGAACTGCATTTCGACATACATTTCTTGCTTGTTCCCCAGTTCAAGAACTCTATATCAAACCCATTTCCTAAAAGCATTTTCTCAGGAAACCCTGCCTAGGGTGTGCTAGGTAGGAATGCTTTTCCAGTCCTGCTGAACTGAATTGCCAATTTTAATTTCTTCATTCTTATTTTTGTTGGCTAAAAAGCATAGTTCCCTAATTAATACTATCTTGCAACATCTGGTTCGTTCCTAGTTCATATCTGCTTTGTTCAGATGCAAAATATTCTAAAGGTCAGTCGAAATGTTTTGTAATCTATAATGTACAACTCACATTTGGAAGCAAGACTATAAGTCAAACAGGAAATAAGGGAAAGGATTGAAGATATGGAAGCCCATTGAAAAGAGAAGCAGAATTTTTTTTTTGCTGGGTAATAAGAAGAGTATAATAAGAGAAGGCTAACACCCATGAAAGAGAGAATAGAACATGTACACAAAAAGTGTACAGATGGACAGAAATCAAACTAATGCCCTTTACACGACATCAAAATTAGCACACTTTATTACTTCCTGAAACTCCAAATCTTTGCATGAATCTGTAATTTTTTTTTTTTGTTGATAAGTGATGAAATTTTATTGAAAGAGAGTAAAGATACAAAGATAAAAAACAGCAAAAGATGCCAAAAGCATGGGCACCACTAAAAAAGAAAGACTAAGATTTGCATACAAACACCAATGTCCCCAAGTGCTAGAGAGTGACTCCTAGCACCGGCCTTTGCTAGACTATAAGCTACATCATTATCAGCCCTTAGTGCATGTTTGAATGAGATATTGAACCATGCACCAAGGATCTAGCTACTCTAACCAGCTCCAAGTATCTCCAAGGTCCCGAGTCATCACTAGTCATCCATCTCAATATGTTAGCAGCATCCCCTTCAATGACGAATTCCCTAAGCTCCAAAGTGTTTGCATAGCGTAAACCTGTGATAAGTGCCATAAGCTTGGCCCTAGTGTAGTCTGCTTCTCTTATAGGCCCACAAAATGCAGTAATAATTTCACACAAATGATTTCTGAATACCCCTCCAACGCTCGCCTGACCAGGATTCCCCAGAGAGCATCCATCAAAGTTTAACTTTATGGTTCCTACGGGTGGTGGTATCCATACACATGGGATTGCCACCAGAGCTGACGATGAGAAACACACTGTAGGCTAACTCCTCACAACATCAGCCACAAAAATGCTTTGGAATTCAGCATACCTCCTAGCCCGAGATACTACCGATAACCTAATAGATTCAGCCACATAAAAAACAGAGGAACTTTTATCATAAAAAATTCTACCGTTTCTTTCCTTCCAAATGAACCACAAAATCGCATGAAACACCAATCTATACAATATCTTTCCTCTCCTGTGTAAACCTGGAAATCTCAACTGGTGTATCAAATCAATCACCTTCTCAGGCATAACCCAAAATACACCAATATCAGCAAGAAAGCAATTCCATATCCTCTTACCCTGTGTTTGGAGCCTTGGATTTTGAAGGAAAAGAAAAGAAACTTGCAAAAACTTCTTTTCTCCTGTTTGGTATTATGTAAGAAAGCTAATATTGAAAGAAAAGGAAAGAAAATTTGACCAAAAATTTTCTTTCCATCGGCCAAAATATTTCTCTCACAGAGATTTGGGGAGAAACTTCTCTCGACAAAACGCGCGAATAGCCCGACCATAACCTCTTCCACATCTCAACCCCAAAGTGTGAAGGTTCCTCTTCCTCGTTGAAGGCTTCTCTTCTTCCGGCGAAGAAGCAGCCATTGCTCAGACGAGCCAGTGAGAGACAGACATGGAAGGAATCGATCGTTGAGGCTATAAAAGCAGTATAAGATAGCAAAAGAGAGAAAGAGAACACAAAAACCCCAGTAGAGAGGAGGCTGGGCATTATTTCTTCTCATTTTCTGTTCATTCTCCGTGATTACAAGAAGGGTATATTTTCATTTAATGTTGACAAATTGGAAGAGATGAAACGAGGAGAGTTCTGGGGCAGAGATCGTGAAATCGAGTTTCTTCAGAGCTAGCGTTTGTTTCTTGTTTCTGTTGGAAGTGTGTTTTGTTTCAGATTTCATTTCTTGGTTGTTGTCATTTTTGGGTTTTTGTAGAGTTAGCTGGAGTTAGGGTTTTGGGAGGGCTTTTTTTGAGGTGGAGGAGTTGGGACGAGAGAGAGTACCGTGATGGGCAGAACACGGAAGTAATGGAGAGGGGACGAGAGAGAGTTCTGTGACGGCAAGAAGCCAGCTCTTGTGCTTTTCCTCTTCTCAGTTAGTAAAGGCTTACTTGAAGATTGGATTATCTCGTCTTTAATCTGAAGCTCAAGCAGACCAACAAAAATGGATGAAATGTCCAGGGTACTTCAATATCCACTTCTTTGCTCTTTTTCTTCTTCTTTGTTGGAGGTCATTTGGTGATGAAACGTTGTTGTGTTTGCTTCCGTTGTTAGAAAGTTTGAGATTTGGGGTTTTGAGTTGGATCATTTGTAAACCTCAATTTTGCTTTGGGACTATACTAGATCTAATGAGAATTGTCAAAGGCAAGAATTATGGGTTTATTGAAGTACCAATTTTTATTAGATACTTAGAACGACATTGATGGGGTTGGTTGCTTAGTTTCTTTTCAATTTTCTTTGCAAATAACCAAACAAAAGAAAGTGATTTCTTAAAAAATTTCTTCTTTGATTTCTCTAGCAAACCAAACAAGAGAAAATTCATTCATTTCATTTCTTTTCTCTTCTTTTCATTTCTTTTTGCGGTTTCTTTTCTTTTCTCCCCAAATCCAAGGTTCCAAACATAGCCTTAGCAAACACACAATAAAGAAAAATGTGGTCTACAGTCTCCCCTTGCCTCATGCATAAAATACATATACTAGGCGATAAAGTAGCCACTTCCTTCTGTTTTGGAGATGATCTGTAGTATTAATTTTATAAAGTAGATTAGTCCATACAAAAGCCTTGATTTTAAGAGGAACCAAAGGTTTCCAAAAAGAGGAGCTGAGGAAAGGACGAGTAGTAGAAACGGAATTGGGCCTGCAAATATTAAAGAAGGAACGACAAGAAACAGTGCCAAAAGTTTCTGGGCACCAGCTCGGATATCAGGTTGCTCAGGATCAATGAAAACATCCTTAAGGAGCTCCAACAAAGATGACACTTGAACAAACTCATAGTCACGGAGCTCCCTTCTAAACGGAAGATACCAATCAAGACCAGAAGAGGAAGTGCTAATAACATCACTAACAAAAGCATCTGGATACAATACCACCCGAAACAAGCTAGGAAACAAAGAGAAAAGGGCAGACAAAACCCACCAAAGATCGTGCCAAGAATATATGAGGATTAAATTCTCTTTCCATGAATCTGTATTATACAACCAAAATAGCACATATCTAATAGCTGAAAGAAGAACGGTTCTATGAGGACTAAATTAATCTTTAAAAATCCTCTTATTCCTCTCTTTCCATAAAGCCCAAATAATTGCTGCTGGCCTACTCATGGTGATGCTGGTAAATGCAAGGTTAAACATACTATTCTATTGAAAGTCAACCTTGGAAGTCCATTGCTCTAAGAGTATGAATACTAAGGATATAATAATCAAGCCGGCTCTCTCTTATATTCTCATCATCACAATCAAAGATTTATCCTGTCATGTTGGGGTTGGCAGCAGGAATTAAGAATTATCTTATTAGTTTCTTTCTTAAACTGTGTTTCATATAACAGGTAGCCACAAATTCAAAGGTTTCATCGGAATGTAGATGGATCATGACTCATATATCACAACTGCAGGAAAGGCAAAGTCAAGCTCCTTCGGTATTCGCATTATAGGATTATACTTGAGGCAAATAAGAGGCTTGTTATCCTTAAAAGATGGTATGTTCTATCTCGGTGCATAATCTAGCAACTGAGAAAAGCTAGACAACAGATAGCATTCTTTTTGGACTGGGTAAAAACAAAACAATATGCTAAAATTTCATTCATGCATGCTTTAGGTTTAAGATACTATAATTTGTCTGACACACTGTGATAGATCCCCATTAGAGGTTCAAATCAGTAGCTACACTGAATCAATAATCGAAGGCCACTTATATATACATTAAAGGACCTCTGGTGGCAATGATGGGCATGTGATCTATCACATGATGATTGTTTATAAAATGATCGAGCTATCGGAAGGAAAATATTGTTCCATGGTAGTTTGAAAGAGTTAATACCAGGTACCTAAGAATGCCTTAGTTGGTTTAAACTCCTAATGAACAAAGCACAGTGAAAAAAGCAACCATCTAATTATCAGTACCAGTGCCTACTCCATCCTTTCATAGCACTACGTAAAAGTATATTATCCATGCTATATCACATTTCTATAAGATTTTTGTAAACTTGTTACTAAATTAACAAAGAGAATGCCAGATTTCAGGTGAAGACCTAGAAGTTTCTAAGTAGGAATTGAAGTATTAGGTTTCTGGAGACTTGAGAAGTATCATTCTAAATGGCCAAGGAATGTGTAGCTTTCTGATTGGAATGGAGGAAACCTGTTTTGGTTGGACAGCAAGCATTAAAGGATTGTCACAGTTACATGATAAAGACGACAAATTTTGCCTTCCATTTGGTCACTTTGCAGTCAGATGGGGACTCAACAATCATCTCCTCCATTGAGATTCATTGTACTACAATCATAATGCAGGTTTCAGCTTTCTCATTCCTTGATGTTTTCGGATACTCAGAGAAACAAAAACAGAAACCAAACAGACCAAAATTGAAACACCGCACCGATGCAGACTAAAATGGGTATATACTTGTTTCAGTTCCTCATTCCTTAATGCTTTCCCAACAAGTTACATTTGCTTGGAAATTCTATCCATAACAGAAAAACTAATAAGAAAAAGGAATTAATCCTTACCCTTTGATATGGAAATTCATACAGGTCAAGATAATGCATAAAAACAGAAGAAGAAACAAAGGAAGAAAAAAGAACGCACCCATTTAGGCAAGATAGAAGACATTGTCAGTCATAAGAAGAATATACTGCAAGATCCTCAAAGGGGCATTCCTGAAATCCAAATGGGGCAATCTTAGCTCCCTAATTCTAAACTCCCCTGCAGTGGGGACGTCCCCGTTTGTCTGACGAATTCGAACCCGATTGGAGTCGACCTTCCTGAAGAGATACACCGAATTGGAACTATTAATGCCGAAACCACCCGAAACTAGGGAATGGTTGTTCTTGGTCTTGAAAAGGGTCCAACCCATACCGGAAAGAACCCGGCATAAGCTATCCATGCTATCGATGCGGTCACCCGTGAGTCGTGAACACAAAGAAACTGAACCACAATCCCAATTACTGATTCTCTCTCCGCTGCTGTTCTTATCGACGGATTTGCAGAAAACGAGTATGAATAGGCCTTTGGAGAGGCGGACGAAGCAGCGAAGATGGGAAACGGAGGCATGGGAGAGAGAGGGGAAAGGGAGAGGAATGGCATCCCCAGATAACGGCCACGAGGAAGATGAAGATGACCACAGTGATGGTAACGACGCAGGTGATGGAGATGATGAGGACCATGAGAAGATGATGTGAGAGAGAGATGGGGTTGGGTGGAGGTCCATGCCGATGTCTCTGGCAATGGTGGCTAGCCTGTAGGTGTCGAAGATAAGCTCCTTGGTAGGGACGAAGAGAAGCAATGGAGTCTTGGTGCGGGATTCGGGAGACTGGGTATGTTTGTGGACATGGAGATCATCATGAGGAGTGTGATTTTGGGTCTGGTTCAGAAGGGGAGGGCTGTTAATGGTTTCCCCTAGAACCAGAGAGCGTACCAGCTTTAGTGAGAGCATCCCTCCTTTGCTTTCTTCCTTGTCTCTATCGACCTTGTCTTTCTTGACAAACAGTGATTCCAATTCTTGGCTTTGCTTTAATGGTCTGAATCTGATCGGTTTTAATTTCCTGGTCAATGCCCACGTGGACGGATGATGTGGCAAATTTAGACTGTCCACAGGGGCCAACAAGGCCTACCCAGTTATTGCTTTTTGAAATGGTGAGCCCTAATCTCTTGATGGGCTAGACTGACTGGGCTAGGCCTACCCAGTAATTACTTTTTGGAGAGGCTTGGAAATAGTTTGTATCTCGGTATTCATCAGCCTTGGTTAAAATGTAAAATCCTTATTCCAGAAAAGAAAACAAATGATTAAAGTTTAAGAAACCATATTTGAGAAACATATTTGAGAAATGAAAGAAATGATTAGAGTTTAGGGATTATTCTTCAAAGTTTGTCACGAGACGTTTTCTGAATATCATTTTAAGAAAAATATTTTATATATTTTCTTAAAAAAGAGGTGGATTTTACAATTTTCTTTTTAATTATACAAGTACCCACATACATATGATTAGTGGTGCAACTCGGTGCGGTTGGTTGGGGTTGACCTCAACCTAAAACCAAACTGAGATTTATGACTACCAACCCAAAATCGAATATACTTGTATTGAGAACCAATTATCCCAACCCGAAAATTAAATCGAAAAAAATGTAAAACCCTAAACCCAAACCAACTTAACCCAAATTACATGTTCGGTTCAGTTTGGTTCGGATTAGGGCAATTTCACTTGTTTTCAGTACTTTTAATCAACAAATATAAAAATAGGAAATCGTAACTATCATCTACTGTCACTCATTAGTTAATTAATATATATATAGCATATATTATATAATATAAATTTACAATACTAATACATAATTAACTAATATATATATTCGCTTCGATTTGGAATCTAATGTAAGTTAGGTTTCGGTTTGGTTCAATTTAACTGAGCCTTCAACCCAAAACCGAACTGAACTAATTTGGTTTACTATTTTTGGAACTAAAACCAAACCGAAAGCAATAGAACCCAAAACAAATCGACCCGGTTTTAGCCTAACCCAAGTTGTACCCCTACTAATATGATAACATTTCCTATGTTTTCTCATATGTTCTGGACATCCAAATCTAGCTAAGAAATAAGAATCGTACAGGCTTAAACAAAAAGGATTCACTTGTTCATATTAAAATCAAATAGGAATTTTTATGTTGAAATTTTTTTGACTTTTGACCACAAAAAATGGAATTTTTTTTGGACAAGATTTCAAGATAACTTTTCTTAGTAATCATGTTTTTAACAATGTTATGATATAATTGAATTTTTGAGCCTTTAAAAATTGACAAATACTTCATCATTGAGATGGTTAAATTTTTCACCGTACCTGAAAAACTAGGTTTTTGCCTTAAAGTGGAAAGTTGACTTTTTATTCTTTGGAATTTGGGTTTGAAACTATTTTTAATGGATTCAAATTGGGTTTTGGGTGGGGGGTGTGTGGTGGGGGAAGGGGATATTTGCTTATTTACATGTAATATTTTAAGTAACTGGAAATTAAAAAATACGAGGACATTTACTTAAATGATATTCATGTAAGGTCAAAGCTGAGAAAGAGCTATGCAGAGCAACCATTTCAAGTTGCACCGTCTTTAATGCATGATGTGCATCGTGTTTTAATGCGTTTAATGCACGGTGTTGCACCATATTTAATGCATGGAGCTACAATTTTCTAGAACTTTCGACTGTTTTGCCACGTTAATGCAAGCACGTGGGCCTATAAACAAAATTGCATCATTATATATGCACTGAATGTATGGTGCAATGTAAAATTCATCATTTGTGAATTTTTCTGAGATATGCTCCCTTATTACATGATTACCTCTCTCTAACAAGTGTGAAATGTCCAATTATCTCCGGATTTCAATTAATTGACTTCAAATCCATGCTTTATGCCAACCTTGGAAGGATCTAGAGCATATTTTATGCTTGCACTTGGGATTTTTTTGTCCCCATTTTTTCCTATAAACAGAAGCCCTCTCCTCCTTGCAAAGGACTGCAAATCTCAAGAGAAAGGCCTCTATTTGAAGAAGGGAAACTCTATCAAATTGATGATTCACCTACTTGTGCTTGCTAGACTTGAAGAAGAAGGTTCCTATATATACATATAATTCCTTTTAATATTCAATAATCTTTCATTAAATTCAACACTCTCATCTTATACCTTTCTTTAGGATAAAGCCTATGTGTGTTTGTAGTCCCAAACATAGATCAAATTACCTAAAATATTTCTCTAATCGTAAAACGTGAAGAGAAGGTTAGGAGAAAAGATCTATGAAATGGATCTTAGAGATTAGAACCTTGATTGCTTTAATTTTAATTTATTCCTTTTGTTTGGATTGTAATTGTTGTTTGAGTGTTATTTTCTTTCTAACTTGAGAGGAATTTGTGGATTTAGACCAACTCATGGTCCTAGGTCTGAAATTCCTCTATATTCATGGAATTTTAAGCATTCTTTCACATATGCACACAATCACTTGCATTTTCCCTTAATTGCATACAAAAATCCTTAGATCTATCATAATCAATATGGTAGATCTAAGGATTTGGCATCAAAACAATGTCTCAGGCCCTTTTATGAGCTTTCTAAAGAGAAATTGATTTCATGGAGAAGGCCTTATGGCTAGGTCTCTATAGATCTTAAGGTTTATGACCAATTTGGGCTATATTTGGCTCTTACCTCCAATCCATGAGAGATATCAGCCAATTTTTGCCCAAAATATTTTAGAGGTGTTTTAATTGCATTTTATGAGTTTTGGATTTGAGTTAGAGAGCTTTGTGCACAAGTCCAGTGTATTTGATGTTTTTTACTCAAAATCCCCAAATCTGATCATAAACTTGCTGAACTCATAACTTCATCATTCAGATGAATTTTTTAAGTGATTCTAGTTTTATATGAAAGGTATAAGAGTCTATCTCAATCCTGTTAATTTTGATGAACTTCTATGTAGCCATTTATTCCTTATGCTTAGTTGAAGTTCAACAGGTCTACTAAACTATAATTGTATATCTTGTCAATTTGACTGAGCACCGTGAGCTCATTTGAAATTAGATTTGAATTATTCTTATTTTTCAATCTTCCTTATTTTTCATCTGAACCAAGATTCAGATACATGGATCAAGTTGGATTGGTTTCCTTAAGTTAGGACTAAGGTTCACTTAATTTTGCTGCAAAAAAAGGCGGGGGTTAATGCCCCTAATTGATTTTACCCATATCTGTTTATTTATGTTCATGTTCACATCAGGGTTTATCAGAAGTAATAGGTGGGGAAGGATACCCAGCCCGAGGCACCTGCCTGCAAGGGTCTGAGCCGAGTACTAGACCCTTCGTGTACCATGGCAAGAAACCAATGGCGCTTGAAGAGTCCAGAAACCTGGGGAGATGGGTTTACCCTGCTTTCCCCGGCAAGCCACGGGAGCGTAGGGCTAATACCATCCCAAAAGTAAGTTTCTCGATTGAAGAAGGTTGGCTGCTAGAGAGATCTAGGTTTTGGTTAAGAAGAACATTCACAGAGTGCAGATAGCATTCAGTTCGGATCATCCATGCAGACTCCCTCATGCATGTCACCCCACGCAGTTAGTAAGTTCATTCACGGTGTAGTGAGGTGCTTGTATGTGCAGTGGGGTCAAGTGCTGTGTCTATTTGGGTGATTCTTGGATAAGGGCCAACACAGGGTTCCTTAATGTCACATTTATAGTAAGAGCACAGAACAACAAGTAATACAATGTCTGGGTGGATCCCCAGGTAAGTGGAGGGTCACAGGGGACCGCTTAAATTCCACTTTCCTTAGGCAATTATCTCGTCCATTTGACAGGATCCCCCAGTATCATGTAATTACAGGAGTTCCATACCTTACTAAGGTTGGACAGAAAGTACTTCCTAAGTTAACTTATATCCTCCTAGTTGACTCATTTGATAACCAGGGTCTAGCTGGGTTGAGGGGTCCTCAGCGGAGTCGCCAAGCTGTGCGCACCTAAATCTAGATCGCACTCGGGGCGCACGTGGGAGTGCGTGCCTCGGGACTTTCGGAGTCGCCACTGCCTGAGAGGTGCAGGCAGACACGGTGTTTTGCCCTATCTGGGTCTAAGTCTGGTCTGCGGTTTTTCGGAGTTCTAGCTAAGTCCTCGGTTACATCCGGAGAAGTCCAAAGACACCCCGGCTCGCCCCATCGGTCTGACGGGTCCCTCGGGTTTCCCTGGTTTTGAGTCAGTTTCACCCTTCCTAGGCTAGCATGCCACTTTGTTTGGTCTGGTGGGACCCTCTGGTGGTGTGGGCCCCTTTTTTGTTTTATTTTGTCTTTTTATTTAGATGAGGTGGGTCGGATTCGGGTCCCGTTGGAAGACCCGTGGGTTGCCAAGGTTGGGCTTGGGGCCCAGTAGGGTTATTGGGTAACCCTCTTGGTTATTTATTAAATTAAACTATTTACACATGCAATGGGCTTAGTGGGCTTGGAATTGACCCATTAGCCAAGGGTCAAGGGGCCTGGGCTTGTTTATTGAAAACAGGCCTGGTATAGGCCGGTAAAAGGTGGGCCCAAGGTGTCTTGGTGGGCCTATCTAGGCCCAAAATCCAAAAATGGGCTAAAAATAGCCCAAACAACTTATTAAATCGGGTTGAGCCGGTTTGGGTCGGAATGGATCCAACCGGGCCGGAAAATTGGTTTTTTAAGTTATATCTACAATTGCCCGTGTTTGCTATGCGGGCTAGTCTTGACCGTAAATACAATACGGGTCAGGCTTGCCTGTATAGCAAATACGAGCACACTCAACCCGTATTGCAAATACGGGCACATTCAATTTTACATTTTTGGCTCCGATTCTAGCTAGGATCACTCAGGCGGGTTCCTTGGGTGCTCCGGCGACCTCTGTGATGGTTCCAGTGCCTTTGTCATAGTACATTTGGTTTCATTTCTTCTTCAAGCTTTCCTTTGTTGATACTTTGGAATGGAACCAAATTCCACCTCTTTCCCCTTTTTTTTGGGTAGCCCACGTCATCCTCCGGCGATGCAATAAGAGAAAGGGAAGTGGGAATGGGGATGGTTTTACATTATGGGATTTAAAGAGGACAAACCCCTCTTGTAAAGGCAATCAATTAAACAAAACATGTTGCTTTTAGTTTCCGTTATAAGTTCATTTCTACTTCCTTCCGTGAAGTAATACTCGTTTGCATGGGAGTACACCAACCAAAATCAAACAAACTGATTAGTAAACAGGTGATAAGATAAGAAGAATGCAAGATTGCTTGAATGAAGACATTTGCATGTATATTTAAAAATGATTAGAGATGTTACCACACTTTTGACTCCTTGATTTGTTGATGTTTGGGTTCTCCGATGATTTCGGCAGCGCTTCCGCATTTCCTTGAATTTTCAAATTGGGTTTTGAAAAGGTTTTGTTGGGTCCTTATGCTAAATGGGTAAAAAGGATGGGTTGAACAAGGTTTAATGGTAGCATAAGGGCATTTTGGGCATTATGGGGTTTTGGTATTGAGAGAGGCGGAGGTTGGACAGAGTTTTGTCGTGGCAAACACAAGGAAGGAGGGGGGATCGGCCAAAGGGGTTGGCTTGTTCGAATGGGGGGCTGGCCTCTCTATTTATAGGCAAAAAAGTCGTGCCCGTATTTGAAATGCGGGCATGCCTTGCCCGTACTTCAAATATAGGTGAAAAACGCACATTTGCAAATTTTGCAGAATCGGACGTATAGGACGCGTGTCCTGCCGTACAGTGACGCGCGTCCTCTTCTAGAAGCTTGCCCGTATTTCAAATACGGGCGAGCACGTTTTAAAAATGTTTGGATTTCAAACCATTATTCAATTTGATTTTTTTATAAGATTTTCATTCGATTTTCTCTTATTATTTTATTATAAACGAGATTCTCTTATTTAAAATATTATTAAAATATTTACTATATTAATAAATATATTTATTTTATTTATTTTATTGGTTTATTCTATTTTCTGCTTCAACTGCCCATAGTTTCTTCGTCCGGTGTCTGATTTCAGCAAACTTAGTGTCGTTGGAACCGGCTCGGAACCATCTATCCACTGGGATCAAGTTTGGCAGCTGAATTGGGTTTGAGCAAAAAGTCAACTTTTCGCTCCCCGAAAGTTTGACCAGCTCATAACTGTCTCATCCAGACTCCGATTCCAGCAAACTCAGTTGCGTTGGAGTCGTGTCGAAATGTTCTTTTCAATGACATGAAGTTTGATGGCCAAATTTACTTGAATCAAAAAGTCAATTTTTTGACCCCCTCAAGGTTTGACTTTTCATTTTTCTTCATTTTGGGGGTGCAAAAATCAGGTGTCTACAAGTGGATCTCCATGAATAGGCTTGAGAAGGTATGCTGGTTAACACTATCTCCGTTGTAGAACAGTAACTCCAATCAGGCATATCTCTCTTGATTTTGATTTGTTTTGAATGAAATTTTTTTCAGTGTTTTAACCATCAAATTAGCTTTCAAATAACACTGATTTCATAATTATTGGATTTCATTTAAGCTCAAATAGCATTTAAATGTCTTGATTTTTGACATAGACTTGATCTTGTTTTTCTATGAATTTTGCCTTGATTTTTAATCTAATTAGATGGCTCTGAGAGTGACAAATCCACAGGGAGCATCTAAATTGATTGGATGATCCTCACGGAAAAACACGTACTTTGTATTTTCTTTTGTTACTTTTTAATGATATGTCAATACAAGCAATGTGTAATTTGATGAAACCTAAGGCAATCACTTTAAGTGGATGAGTGGGGCTACCTAGTACCTTCCCTCACTCATAACCTAACTCCCTTAACCTAAATCTGATTTAAACCATAATATGAGCTTCTTTTAGCTCATTTTTGTCACTTTTACATACTTTGGTGACCATCCACATCAAGATCCTTTGGATGGTGGCGACTCCTGTTTTAATCTAAGTCCCGTGTAAGATTTGTGGAATCCTAGTGATTTCCATGGCTCTACATTCCCTTAGTCCATCTTCCCCTAGCCGATTGCCTATAAAGGTATAAACCTTTCTTTACTTAGCCCCTCACCCAGCCGAATGCATAAAGGGCTCAAAACCCCCACAACGAATTGACCTAACTGTCTTGTTCTTTTGAAAAATTTTATTTATATTTACAATATTATAATATATATTAATTATTCTTTGAACTTGAATTGAATTGAATTATAGATTCGGTTCAGTTTGGGTTTCTTAATTTCAATCTGTTCGACTTTCGGTTTGACAACTTCAATTTTTATTTCAGTTTGATTTGGTTTTGGGTTGGTTTCCAATACTTTTGATTTAGTCTTGGAAGGAGCTCAACCCAGACTGAACTGACCCGAGTTGCACCCCTACTTTAGACCACCTACAGCAAAGTAAAAAGCATAATCCCCTTTGTTTGGGTACGGGCTATTTTCTTCTTCTTCTTCCTTTTCATTAGTCGCGAGGACTTGGTAGATGGTTAACTGGTAACCAGAAAAACAAGGTCACTGTGCACACGTCGATCTGTGGTGCACGGGGGAATGCGAGGGAAGAGGGGTTTAGGAGTTGTCACTGCTTGATGGGGTGCAAGCAGACACCTGGATGCCTAAAGGATATCTATTAGGTGGTCTGCGCATTGAGATTCTGGGAAAGGGACTGGTTACAGTTTGGGGAAGCCCGTAGATACCTCGGTCCGCCCCGTCAAAAAATGGGTCCCACGGGTTATCCTGGTTAGCCTTTAGCGAGTCAACTCATTTTTCATCATTCATCCTAAGCAAGCGTGCTTATTTGATTTGGTCTTTGGTGGGGACCATATGCCTGGTATAGGTCCCCTTTGTTTTTTTCTTATTAGACCATGTGATCTGAGTCAGAATGGTGGGTCCTGTTAGAAGGTTCACGGAATGCCAAGTTTGGGCTAAGGTAAGCCCAAATCCCATTTGGGGGTTACGTTGGATAACCCCATTTCGGCTGTGGTTTATTTGGTTAGGGTGTGATTTAAGAATGCAAAACAATTAAATTGATTGGTTCAAGCTTTTAAGTGGGGCTTCCATTGGGTTTGTAAGAGGCCCATGGGAGGCCCAAGTTGCTTGGATCCAACTCTAGGATGGATCTGGGTTGAGCAAGGCTGATGTGAGCCCCGTTAGAAGGCCCACATGGAGACCTTATTGGGCCCCAGGTGGGCCCAAATCCCAAGAGAAGATCTCTAACTAATCAGAGACCATGTTGGATTAAAGGCAGTTGAATTAGGTTGGATTGAACTCGATTTAAACTCAAAAATCAGAATCTAGAGCCTTTTGTGTGCTGCTCGTATACTAAGTGCGGATTGGCCTTGTCCGCATGACATATGCAGACAGGGCCAATCCACCCTGTGTATACGAGCAAGACCCAAGAAGCTCAAGAAACCACTTTTTTATGGGACACTACAAAAAATTAGATTTTTTGCGGGGTTCATAAGAATGCCGCAAAATCTAAAATGAATGTCGCTATAGCTATAGCTATTCGCGACGAACCTTCCGCCAAAACATATGGTTCATCTGTAACTTGCATGCTAGGCAACAAACAGCTGAAATTCACAAGGGTTAGTCCAAAATCATTAGTTTTTTTTCTGCAGCCGGATACCCTTACATCGGCCCACTCACACTTAAACATTACATATTTAACGCTTGAAGAATATACCAACTCGATTATCTCTTGTATACGGCCATAATATGTGATTGATCCTGTAACAGGTCTCTTATCTTTGGCACTTGCGTAACTTGTAGTTGTTGCAGTCACAACAACACCACTATTTTGACATGTGTCTCCCACCTCCTTATCCATTGTACGAAATCTATATCCATTGACCATATATCCCTTAAACAACCTTGCAAATTTATCGGGACCACGAGCAAGTATCTTAATTTCATCAGGCACATATGCCCCTCCAGCAATCAACTCGGCAACCTATGTCATGACAATCACACTATGAACTTTTTGCAAATCACGAGGATTTCGAATTGTTTGTCTCAGATGACTTTCATACCTCTTGTATTACATATAACGTAATCACTATTACTTGAGAACTAAGATGTAACGTGAAAAGTGAATATTTGTTATTATAAAACTTACTTCAAATAAGTTGATGTTTTGCTACTATTAAACAACAATTAACGATGCACTTGCATCAATTGCAATTCACCAAGTTCAAATTGCTCTGGAGCACCCATCAGACTTTCATCAACAATCCTCATAGGTCGTTGCAACTTTGTTTCAACACCAGGGAAGTAACGTGAGTAGAACGTGAGGCATTCTTCTGCTAAATATCCCTGGGCAATCGACGCCTCTGGATGTGCTCTATTGCGTACATATGATTTGAAGCTGTACAAAAACCTAATATGGAAATATTTGGAAAAATTATAATCCATTAAAGCACATAAATGAATTACTATTAATGCAAAGATGAAACATACCTCTCGATAGGGTACATCCATCTATAATGTACAGGTCCACCGAGTATCACCTCTGTTGCCAAATGAATGGGCAAGTGGACCATCACATCAAAAAATGCTGGTGGAAAAATTCTCTCCATATGATAAAGTGTGACTGCAATTCTTTTCTGTAATCGTAACAAATCTTCCTCCTTGCACACTTTTGAATGTACTTCACTAAAGAAATTGCTTATCTCTATCAACACCGAACTAATGCCTTTAGGCAATGCTCTCCTTATAGCAAGTGGAGGAAATTACTGCATAATCACATGGCAATCATGGCTTTTCAATCCCGCTAGCTTACACTCTTCCTGATCAAAAATTTGAGGCTCAACTCATCTATAAACTTTTTCATTTGATAAAAACTATCAGGCAACACTGAGCCCTTAGGGAGAACTTCTCTTTGGAGTTCAAGTAACAAGGTGAACGATTTGTCACTCCAACCACCTAAGCACTTCAAATGGAATAATCGCAAAATATACGATAATTTGGTATGAGTTACACAACCTGGGTACAATTCTTGCTCGGCATCCCTCACAAATTTGGAAAATCTTTCAAAATCTTCACCTTGTGGTCTCCCTGATTCTAGCAGGCTCGTAACATGTCACCCATCTCAGCCCTTTCCACGTGGACATTGCTATCACCTTCCATCACATTCTCAATGTTGGAATTTAATTGATTACTAGACTCCTCTTGATTGTACCATCTCATGTTACGATGGTCAAAACCATTACAAATCATACGGTCCTCCATCGTAATTCTATCTTGATAAAGTGCATTATTGCACTTATGGCATGGACACCTCAACCTCCCCCTGTTGGGTTTCTTGTGAGTAAATGCAAATATGATGAAATCTTTCACCAATTCCACATACTTAGGAGTAGTCCTTTCAGATCAATCAAATTTAAAAATTATATCGATCATAATAGGACAATAATAGAAACACCTGAAATTAAGCATAATTTCTCAATCATACCTTTCCTCCTCTGTCCAACACCTATCCATCACTTGAGATTAATATTTATATTTTACTTTGCTGTTTGAGTTCTCCATTTTGAAAGAAAAAACAAATGCATAAAATTAATCAAACAAGAAATATTAGAACAATAGGAGAGGCAATTGCTCATAAAGACAACACATATATCACAATTTGAGTTACACATCTAAAATTTAAACAAAGTGAATATCACTTAATATGTTGAAATGAAATTGTTATTCCTTGCTGAAAATCTCTCAATGAGTTCTCAAGTCCCACACCCTAGATTTTACAGAATTTATTAATTAAAACAACTATGATGGTAATTGTTTTTCACTACGTAAGAATCCTCCAATATAATAAATAAACTAGATATAATCAAGCAAAAACAAAGGAAGCACTTAATCAAACATTTTAAAACCACGGTTCTTGACATAATTACTACAGCAGAAATTTGACAAAAAGGGGACATTTGGATACAAAATTTGTTAAGGGTTTTCACTCAATTCATTTTGCTAGTATGAATCATGGTTTTTTTTTCCTTGTATTTGTATTTGTTGTTAATCTTAAAGGAGAGAACATAATAAAGAAAACAGAAATACAAGGACCAAAAGGGTGATACTTACTCTTCTATCTCTCCATATGAACCAAAAAATTTCAAATCTAGTTTCTTCATGAAAGAGAGTGGAAAAGAGTCAAGTATTCATGTTCTGCCAACCCCTGCAATCTATTTATTTTTTTCTAGATGAAAAAGAGTGATGTTTAAGGAAACCTGTGCTAAAGAAGGTTGAGTTCTGGAACCATATTAACCAGCAGCATAAATCCTTGTTGTTAAGCCCAATATGTGAAGGCTATCTTGAATTACAAGCACAAGGTAAAAGTGGAACTAGTAGCTAGTAGCTACAAGTCACAATATTTCCATTCCCTAACTTCTATCCAGATCTATAACCACCACCCAAAACATCAGCAGAAATAGTACCAATTTTAAGAAGACCAAGGTGTCATAGGTAATGTGACCTCAATACAACAGTATATGATATCAGGATGACACACCAACGAATTAGTACCATAAAGAAAAAATAAATCTGAAATTGATGCTTTGGCTTGATGTATAATAATCTCAAAGGAAGCAATCTAGAATAACAGGCTTTTGCTCGTCCTAGATATAGAAATACAAGCAGTTTTCTAGGCCTCAAAACATTCAGCCACAGGCCTGTAGAAGGCCAAATCTAAGCACAGGCCATTATGCCAGGCCAGAAATAGGTGCATCCCCTTGGATGGTGGTCACGATTGACTAGTCAATAAATCTCATCATGAGACCAAAAATGTAACATTAGCACTTAATTTCCATTTAATTATTTATCATCTATTGATTCCATTCTACCCCAAATGTTAGACATATGAATTAAGTTATTACAAAATAACCTCACGCATCCAAAGCAACAATTAGCTACTATTATTTCCCAGCTAGTTTGGGTCAAAAGTATAAATCAGAAATCATCCACTAGAACTTAGTTAATTTTATTCTGTTCCAGTCAGTTGACATATTATTCCTTAATAGATTAAAGGATCTTTCAAATTAAATAGTTATAATAAAACCTCTATATTTTAGCATCCTAGGGACCAGGTTACCCAAGAAGTACAATTGGAAACACCTAAAACAAGAGGCTGTAAAGCAGAGGTTCTTCCAAAGGAGGAGCTGATTGTGTACTAGAGATGTAAAATAATTGTTAAAACCAGAGTATTGCAACAACAATGCTACTTATTTTGAGAGAAGAGAATCAGAATTTGATAGTCCCACATGTGATCCGTATTTGTTTAACCAAGACAACTAAAATCAAAATAAAGTAAGATATCTGTGCGCACCTAAATCTAGATCGCACACGGGGCGCACATGGATTCGTGCGTACCTCGGGACATTCGGAGTCGCCACTGCCTGAGAGGTGCAGGCAGACATGGTGATTACCCTATTCGGGTCTAAGTCTGGTCTGCGGCTTTTCAGAGTTCTAGCTAAGTCCTCGGTTACGGTCCGGGGAAGTCCTAAGACACCCCGGTCCGCCCCGTCGGTCTAACGGGTCCCTAGGGTCTCCCTGGTTTTTTGAGTCAATTTCACCCTTCCTAGACCAGCATGCCACCTTGTTCGGTCTGGCGGGACCCTCTGATGGTTTGGGCCCCTTTTTATTTTATTTTATCTTTTTATTAGATGAATTGGGTCGGGTATGGGTCTCGTTGGAAGACCCATGGGTTGCCAAGGTTGGGCTTGGGGCCCAGTTGGGTTATTGGGTAACCCATTTGGTTATTTTATTAAGTTTTATTTATTTAAAATTTTAGTTTGGGCTTAGTGGGCTTGGAATGGGCCCATTAGCCAAAGTCTAGTGGGTTTGGGCCCGTTTTATTGAAAACGGGACGGGTTTGGACTGGTCTGAGATGGGCCCCACAAGTGGGCCCAGGGTGGTCTTAGTGGGCCCATTTGGGCCTATAGTCCAAAAATGGGCTTAAGATAGCCCAAATTATTTAAGAGACTGGTTCAGGCCGGTTTGGGTCGAATTGGGTTTAGCCGGTCCAAATGAATTAATTTTTAAGTCATTTTTCTAATCTGACCGTACTCTTAGTGCGGTTTAGATAGAACCGTTCTGTATGTGCGGTTGCTGCTCAGTTTCACTTGTTTACACCGATTTTGATCCGGATCAGTTTGATGACTTTTCTGGGACTTCTGGCAACCCCCGCCGGGCTTTTGATTTCCTTCCAGGTTTTACTTTTTCTTCATTTGGCTTATAAAGCCATTTCTTCTCTTTTCACTTTCTTTGGGGTCATGGGCTTCCTTCTTCTTTTTGTTTGCTCAAACAACCACAGCCATCATTCAAGAGGAAAAGGGGAATTTACAGGGGTATAATTGCTTTTAAAGAAAGGTGAAAGAAAAGAGATTAGTTGAATAGACTTGAGAACATTTTTCTTCTTTTTAAGACAATCTCTTCCCATCCTTTTTTATGAAATCTCCACCTTGAATTGGAACTCTTTGAGATACTCAACAAATCAACAAACAGATCAAATGTAATAAAAAGAAATTTATAAAAAGAGAAATTGTAGATACAAATACTTACAATAGGTCCTTTTGCTTATTTTGTTGTTGTGATTCTTCCAATCAAATTGGGCAGCGCTTCCGCGTCTCTACTGATTTCTTGAGTTGATTTTGGCAGGGGTTTTATGGGTTCCTTTGTCAAAATAGTGGAAGGAGAGGGTTTAGGCAAGGTTTAAGCAAGGTAGGGGTATTTTCGGGATTTGAGTTTAGGTATTGAGAGAGACAGGGTGTGGGCAGAGTTTCGGATGGGCAAAGAACAGGGAGAGGGTGTGGGGACCGAGGGGACCAGCTTGCTCCAAATGGGGGGCTGGCCCTCTATTTATAGGCAAAAAAGTGCCGGAACCGTACTTGAAGTGCGGTTGTGACAAAATTGCACTAAAAAATAAAAAACCGCACTTTAAGTGCGGTTGGCATTCAACACGTGCAAATTTGCGCGAATCTGCCAGCTATCGCCGTACAGGACACGCGTCCACCTTCTAGAAGATCGAACCGTATCTGAAGTGCGGTTCGGACCAAACCGTTCTTCAAGTGCGGTTTCGCACGTTTTTTAAATGCCAGATTTCAAACAGTTTATGAAATTTGATTTTTAATAACGATTTTATTCGATTTTATTATAAAATCCGAGATTCTTTATAATTATATTATTAAAATATTCAAAATATCTGAAATTATATTATTAAAACATTAATATATGATTATTTTATTTTTTTGTTCATTTATTTTGCTTTATTTTGCTGTTTTTGCCGCACGGGTTGTTTTCTTGAAATTTCAACTGCTCATAATTTCTTTGTTTGGTGTCCTATTTGAGCAAACTTAATGTTGTTGGAATCAGCTCGGAACCAGCTATCTATTGAGATCAATTTTGACAATTGGATTGGGGCCGAGCAAAAAGTCAACTTTTTGCTTTCTGGAAGTTTGACCGGGCCATATTTTTCTCACCTGGACCCCGATTCCAGCAAACTCAGTTGCGTTAGAATCGTGTCGAAATGCTCTTCTCAATGATATAAAGTTTGATGGCCAAATTTCCTTAATTGGAAAAGTCAATTTTTTTTACCCCTTTAGGGTTTTGACTTTTCATTTTCCTTCTTTTTAGGGGTGCAAAAATCAGGTGCTAACAATATCAGATCAGAAACTAGAAGCTACATCAACCACTCTAATGAGACTCAAAAGGATTAGGAGAATTCACTACTATTGCTTATCCATACCCAAAAACCAATAAAGCAAGCCATCAATTCATCAATCAGAACACAGCGGGGAACAATGCTAGGACTTGTCTTTTGATTTTCTTGTTAATTCTAGGATACAAGGGTTGAATCATCAGTGTGTTAGGTTGGCAGTGTTTCTACTGATAAAACTATCATGAAACTATGTATATTCTATCAGTAATGCGATTAAATTAGAAATTACACGTAAAGTAAGAATCTTTCAAGGAGTAGCAGTGGCATTATATAAATGTATTCACACAGACATGCATATTATGAAAAGAAAAGGGCAAGGACCTATGCACAAAAATGGCTAACAAACATAAAAAAATGCAAAACTAAAAATAGGTAATAAAGGTGCATAAAACTGTTGAAAGATTAGTTCCTAAATTGAAGGATCTAGAGATTTATTTCCCTAACTGATTAGGAATTGGTTCCTTGATTATAGGAATTGGTTCCTTGATTATAGGATCTGTTTTGAATCATTTCCTAACTGATTGTACTGCTGTAGATATTCTCTGGAATGTTTCCAGAATGTAAAGCTTCTTTCTTTATTCATAGTTAGGTAAGATCCTATAAAGTGTGATGTAATACTCCCATGAATATATGGAAAAATACTGCAGAGAATATTGTTTTTCAGATCTGAAGTCTTTAACTTTTATCATGGTATCAAAGCAAGGTTCAGATCGTTATGCTCGTTGCTGAACCACCACGTCCAACTACACAAACGTGATGGCTTCTTCTTTCAACAACACGCCAAAACTATCTCAAACAAGATCGGTTCCTGTTGTTGTTCAATCTGAAGGTATTTTTAATGCTGGAATTATGCTTAATGAATCAAATTATGATATTTGGTCACAGTTGATGGAGATACATATTGCCGAAAGAGAGAAACTCTCTTGTATTCAGTGTAAAACGAAGCCACTTGCAGAATTCGAAGATGGCTATGAAAGAGAGAATCTCTCTTATATTCTGGTAGGATATCCAGAATGGTGGGATAATAGCCGTGCATCCCAGAAGAAGAAAACTGGAACTGCTGCTGCTACTGTTGTTGCAACAGATGTTGGAACAGATGTTGAAATCCAGACCTCCTCAGCGTTAGTAACAACTACAGATAACTGTGGTAAGGTTTTTAATATTTCTTCACCTGTTTCTAATAGTGCATGGATAATTGATTCTGGTGCTACAGATCATATGACATTTGATTCTAGACAGGTAAACTTTTTTAAACCTTCCTCTCAACAAATTGTTTCCACTGCCAATGGTAACACTACCCCAGTTATTGGGGAAGTCTTGGGCATGCTTCATTTGGTTATCTAAGGAAATTATTTCCTAGTTTATTTGCAAAAGTGGATGTTTCTAGTTTCCATTGTGATGTATGTGAAATGGCTAAAAGCCATCGAACATCATTTCCATTGAGTTTGACATTGAGTCCACTTCCTTTTATGGTGATACATTCTGATGTTTGGGGGCCATCTAAAGTCACAACTGTGGGAGGATCTCGTTGGTTTGTTACTTTTATTGATGATTGTACAAGGATGACTTGGTTGTATTTAATGCAATCCAAAGGTGAAGTGAACTCATTATTTCAAAAGTTTCATAAAATGATTGAAACTCAGTACAATGCACAAGTTAAGATTCTTCGGAGTGACAATGGTGGAGAATATCAAAGTTCTGAACTTCAAAAGTTTTTGCAAGCCCATGGTACTATCTATCAAACTACTTGTTCTAATACACCCCAATAGAATGGAGTTGCAGAGCGGAAAATCGACATTTGTTGGAAGTTGTTTGTGCCTCCTTGATCGCAACCCATATGCCATTATCCTATTGGGGAGAAGCAATTACTTCTGCAGCATATTTGATCAATAGAGTTCCCTCTAGCTCTATTGAATTCCAGACACCACTCCAAGTTCTTACTCATGCTATTGGTGCAACAAGCGTCCCAAATTTACCCCCTCATATCTTTGGTTGTGTAGCTTTTGTCCATCTCTATAAACATCAATGCAACAAGTTAGCTCCTCGAGCATTGCGATATGTTTTTGTTGGATATGCTATACACCAAAAGGGGTACCGATGTTATCATCCTCCAACTCGACGCATGTTTATCACAATGGATGTAGTTTTCCATGAAAATGAAATGTATTTCTTATCTGAGTCTAAACTTCAGGGGGAGTACCAGAAGGAAATTCAGACTCTAGATTATGATTTGGTACAGTATGAATATCAGATCTCTGAAGAAACTGCTGCTGGAGAGGTCTGTCCTAACGATGTTGCAATACCTGTTGCAACAGAACTGTCTGTCACAGAAACAGCAGAAAATATTGCTGAATCAGATGGTGATGAATGGCCAGAAACTGAAGGAGTAACACAAACAGAAGGCACCGGTGAAACAGAAGGAATAACACAATCAGAAGACACCAGTCCATTCCTATTTGAGTGCGAGCCTCCCGTCAATATATCACACCAATCATCTACTGAGGATGTTCCTGATAGAGTGTCTAAACCAAAAATAAAACAGCTGCCACAGCGTCAAACCAGAGGTATTCCTAAACCCACATATGAACCTGAACTATCTAGTAGAGTTAAGTATCCCATGAGTCATTATGTTTCTCACAAAAATCTGTTTGAATCAAATCAATCATTTATGAATCAATTATTTACTGTAGCTATTTCTAACAGTGTGCAGGAAGCCTTAGCTAACCCAAGATGGAAAGTTGCTATGATGAAGAGATGAATGCCTTGCAAAAGAATAAAACTTGGGAACTTGTTGATTGTCCACCAGGGAAGAAGCTAGTGGGATGTCGATGGATTTACACTGTGAAGTACAAGGCAGATGGCATGGTTGAACGGTATAAGGCAAGACTTGTGGCAAAAGGGTACACCCAAACTTATGGGATCGACTACACAGAGACCTTTGCACCTGTAGCTAAAATCAACACTATTCAGGTATTGTTGTCTTTAGCTGAAAACCTGGAGTGGCCATTGCAACAATTTGATTTGAAGAATGCCTTTCTACATGGAGAATTATCTGAAGAAGTTTATATGAACCTTCCACCGGGTTGCATGACACCAGCAAAACACAGTCAGAAGGTGTGCAGATTAAAGAAATCATTATATGGATTGAAACAGTTTCCAAGAGCATGGTTTGGAAGATTTACAAAAGCCATGATAGGCTTTGGCTACTATCAAAGCAACTTAGATCATACATTGTTTCTAAAAAGGCAACAAGGTAAGATCACTGCACTCATCATCTATGTAGATGATATGGTAGTCATAGGGAATGATCCAGAAGAAAGGAAGGCACTACAAGAGTACTTATCTAAAGAATTTGAAATGAAGGACCTTGGTTCTTTAAAATATTTTCTTGGGATTGAAGTATTTAGATCTAAGAAAGGGATATTTCTGTCACAAAGAAAGTATACCTTGGACCTATTACAAGAAACTGGAATGTCAGCATGTCAACCAGCTGATACACCGGTGGAAGAAGGTTTGAAGTTATGTGTTGAGTCAGATCAAGTTCCAACTGATAAAGTGAGATACCAAAGACTTGTAGGGAGACTGATGTACTTAGCACATACAAGACCGGATCTTGCTTATGCATTGAGTATTGTTAGTCAATTTATGCATGATCTAGGAGAGCAACATATGAATGCAGTCATGCGCATCTTGAGGTATTTAAAATCTGCACCTAGAAAAGGGGTTCTGTTCACTAAAAATACAGACTATTATAACATCGATGTGACAGACTGTTGCAACATTGATGCCTATATTGATGTTGATTAGGCTGGAGCTAAAGATGATAGGAGATCAACTTCTGGTTACTTTACGTTTGTGGGTGGTAACCTTGTTACATGGAGAAGCAAAAAACAAAATGTTGTTGCTTGTTCAAGTGCAGAAGCTGAATTCAGAGGTTTGGCCCTTGCACTTTGTGAAGCATTGTGGCTAAAACTTCTTTTGCAAGATTTGGGGTACTCATCTATGCAATCCATTCAATTGTATTGTGACAATAAAGCTGCGTGTGATATTGCTCACAACCCAGTCCAACATGATCGTAAAAAACATGTAGAGGTGGACAGATTCTTTATTAAAGAAAAGCTTGATGAGAGTATATTGGAGTTACCTAAGATCAGATCAGAAGATCAGTTGGCTGATCTTCTTACTAAAGCTGTCTCAAATCGAATCTTCTCAAAATTAGTAGACAAGTTGGGCATGTGTGATATCTATGCATCAACTTGAGAGGGAGTGTTGAAAGATTAGTTCCTAAATTGAAGGATCTGGAGATTTATTTCCTTAACTGATTAAGAATTGGTTCCTTGATTATAGGAATTGGTTCCTTGATTATAGGATCTGTTTTGAATCATTTCCTAACTGATTGTACTGCTGTAGATATTCTCTGGAATGTTTCTAGAATGTAAAGCTTCTTTCTTTATTCATAGTTAGGTAAGATCCTATAAAGTGTGATGTAATACTCCCATGAATATATGGAAAAATACTGCAGAGAATACTGTTTTCCAGATCTGAAGTCTTTTAACTTTTATCAGCTCGGGCGTGACATCTTGGGGAACTCGTCTGCTTCATTCATGGAGTCTCAAAACCCTAACCAGTCGATTTCTGCATCGCCGACTGCTGCCTTTCATGGTGCATCGGTGTTCCATAACGTTGTTCAGGGATCTGAAGATCCGGTCCTAGGAGTAATCTCTTCAATTCCCTCTGTTTTTCATTTTTTTTTTTCTTCTTCTTCTCTCTCTCTATGCAGATGTATGCTTTAATTCCAGTTTCTTATCTTTTTGTGTTCGGGATTGTTCCCTTGGGGCGTCAATTTGTCGTTTTCCTCGACTATCGCTTGTTTAATATTTGCCGTAAGATTTTGCTGTTTTGTTTTCTCTTTTGTCGTTTCATTTCGCGTGGCGATTTTGTATTTAATCTGTAAGATCATTTTTTATGCGTTTGTTTTGATTTTTATTTGAGGTTTTTGTGTATGTTTCGGATCTTGAATTTATGTTTATGGCTTCTGTTCTGCCGGAAATCAAATTCGTGTAATCTATTTCACTTAGTACTGTAAGCATGAGTGACTACAGATCGAATGAGCAATGCACGGTGTAGTGCTGCTCAGAAGAAATTCCGGCGGACAGGACATAAGCATCTCATTGTTTAATCACTTGGTGAATGTGTTTACGAGTCTACAATTTTATGATGCATTACCTGTGCGTTCTTGTTTCTGAAAGAGAATGGACAAATATCCTTCATTATACTGTGCTTTCTGTTCTTAAATGGTGAAGTTTGTTTTATTTATCCTTATGAAGCTTGAGCACACATTTGTAACAGAGACTAGAAATTTATAGAAAATATTAAGATCATAAAACTTAGAAATACCATTTGAAATGATGCTAGACACTCTATGAAAGTAAATATTTTCCTCTAATTTGTTTGGATTCCCTTGGAATCCATGAATTTTTAATTTTCTGATTTTACTGGTTCTGACACGATAGCTTACAGACCAATTTATCTTGACTGCTGTCTCTTTAGATTTCACCATTTCCACTGTTTTATCGAACTTATTCTAATTTTTGTTTCCAATTTATCAGTCCATTAAAGTTGAATTTGGGTGTTGGTGCTTATCGAACAGAGGTTGGTTTCTTTGACACTTTCGTTGGTCTACATGCATACAAGAAAATCCATAGATGTGAAAGTCTACGTTACAAGTAGATATTTACAAGTACACATATGTAGAAAGAAAGAAGAGGGCACCACATCATGTCATCTCGTGCATCTATACCAAATCCTGTAACTATAATTATATCTTGAAATTTTATTGGATTGACTTCTTTACTGCCTTACAGGAAGGGAAACCTATTGTCCTGAATGTAGTGCGACGAGCAGAGCAGCTGTTAGTAAATGACATGTAAGCTACTGATGCAATAATTAGTCCTATGATCTGCCTATAATTTTGTTTTAAATAGAAATTTAACTTTCATTTTTTTATGTGATTCAGGTCCCGAGTAAAGGAGTATCTTCCTATCACTGGGTTGGCGGATTTTAACAAATTGAGTGCAAAACTCATATTTGGTGCTGACAGGTAAGATAAGCCCTAGTCATAGATGCAAATTTAATTCTGTGGTCCGGAAAAAACTGAGCAAATTGCATATGAAATGGTGCATTATGTGAAAATGATAGGAAATATGGTATCTGGTGTTGTGGCTTCTACTGTTTTATTAAATTCATGATATATTGTCAGCCCCGATGGAGGATTTGGAACCTTGTAAATGATGTAATGATAATGGCTATTGTCTTTTGTTATTTTTTAAGTGACTTATACTTTTTGACAAGAAAATGAGCATGCAGTTTTTTGACCATTAATTGAACTTGTATCACTGATGATTTTTTAAGTTCTTAGAGTAAAGATCTAATATTTATTGTTTGGGAGGATGTCAGGGGATGTTTCCTTCTCAGACTTGATGCTGTTTCTGAATTTTTATTTCCTTTTTTTTGGGGGGGACAAATTGCTGTGCTTTTTGCAGAAACATGCTATCAATTATTGAAATTCAAACATGCAACAAAAATGTTTTATTGACAGATCCTTATATAATACCATTAACAAATGTTGTATGCTAAAAGTATCCTTGTAAAGAAAAGCCTCAAAACTGCCATCTATATCATCTGTGATCTTCTCGACTTCTTTTTTTAGTGTGTATTCTTGTTCATAACTTCGATTTCTGTTCTTATCATTTAGGTAATTTCTTCACAACTGTGAGAGTTTACTATTAGATCAATCTAATAAGTCAGTCCTTAAATTGAAGAAAAAAAGTATCACATATGGTGTTTTTATTTTGAAATATCTTATTCAGTATATTCTGCTTCTTTTACTCCCAAATCAATCCTCTTCCTTATTTCGGCTTGTTTCCCTTTTCATCCGGAATAACCACATCTCCTGTTGTTCTTCGAAGATAAGGCCATTTTAGCAATATTTAAAAATAAAAAAAATCATGGAACATAAAGAACTGCATCTTCATGAATAGAATACATGGGTAACTAATAGTCTTTTTTATTAATATGTATCTATTTTGATATCAGAGAGGAAAATTGGCTTGTTTGAGTGCAATGAAACAGTTGTGATGCCAATATATATCTGTTCCTTGTGCGATTCACATTGCATATATAATTAAGTATATATTTTATTCTCGTTGGCTGATTTCAATGTTTTGATGCATTGGAAACAGCCCTGCTATTCAAGAGAACAGGGTTGCAACAGTCCAATATTTGTCTGGTACTGGCTCACTGAGGGTTGGAGCTGAGTTTTTGGCAAAACATTATCACGAAGTAACTTTTTTACTCTCAATTTTTCCCTTATTTTTTTTTCTTTCTTGTTTAACTTTATAAGAATTATTTTTTAAGAATATAAGCTACTCTATCCTCCTTTTCTTATTTGGGTAAGTGGTTTTGATCTTGAAATGTGAGCCTTCCTTTCCCATGAATTTCTCTAAATGCGAACAGTCTAGACACACAGCTTTGACCTATTAAAAGTCCTAGCGGCACTGCAGATAAAGGAACAAGAAGAGAAATTCTTCCAGTTATTCATAGTGTCCTCTAACTAAATGGTTAAGAATTCTACTAGGAAAAGAGAAAAAAAAAATGAAAGAAAGAAAAACCCGATGTAATCAGGGCTTCTTTTTCATGCTGAAAATTATATTTGGAAGGAATGCAACAAGGATGCATGTGTGATCATTTTATGAATTCAAATATTTTATGAAGGGAAAATGAAAATGGAAGAAAGGGAAACAGTGAAGATGATATTTTACTTGATTTTGTCATGTTTTGAGGCATTTCTCTTATCTGTTTGGCAGGAACACCAGGTGACTGGAGTCACATAATCAAGCAGATTGGAATGTTTACTTTCACAGGGTTGAACAAGGAACTAGTTGAATTCATGACAAAAGAGTACCATATCTACATGACATCTGACGGGTAATAAGATTTATCTTCTGCTTTTATAATGTCTGGAAGAGCTAATGCTGTTGGAGTGGCAAAATCTGCGGTCTGGGGCTTAAAAAATATGTCCAATTGCTAGTTCCAGCAACCCTCATAAGATACAATGGATAAACTCACATTTGATCAACTTAAAAAACTTGATACCTAATTGTTTCGAATTCTTCTAATTTTTGCTTCTGGTTTCTGTTGTTTAAGGCATGGTCTTTATTTTCTTGCTTTCTCTGATATGCAGGAGGATTAGCATGGCAGGCCTTAGTGCCAAGAAAGTTCCTCGTCTCACAGAAGCTATACATGCAGCTGTTACTCGTGTTGTCTAAATTGTGTAGAGGCACAGTAGTTCATCTAGCAAGCCTCTTTCAGCGTCTAGCTTATACCATCCTGTGTTTCTACGCCTTTCTTACAATAATTACTGCCTCAACAAATCGAAGGTTTGATTCGAAATATTCGGATCGAGTGAGGCGTTGAGCGTAGAAAATGTTGGATTAAACCCAGAAGTTTTGGACCAATTTATATAATGATGTATGCATGTGTTTGTTTTGATTGATAATCGATGTATTCCGCTTAAAAAGACAGAAGAAATTTGCTTGAATCCCCCAGTTAAAGCCTTCATGATTTTTACCATGATCTTCTCAATTTGAGTAACTGTATCAACTTTCTAGTGAGTACTGACAAGGTCCTTCATGCATGGATTGTACTCTCTCTTGATGCTTCTCGTGTCAGGAGTTCCCAAGCAAAGCATCCAAATCATTTGAAGAAATTTTTAAAAGCTCTGGTAACTTAAATCTGTGGAACATGGAAAACAAATTTTTTTTTTTTTTTTTGTGCTTTACATTGTTAATTTTTATTCTTTCTTGTGTTGGGTGTCAGGTCCTACCTATATAGCCGGCTATTTAATTGCATTTTTTTCTAGTTTGACACAACCAACCCCCAATCACAAGCGCCACTGGCCAGCCCCCAAAAATTTGGTAGGTCCCATCATTTTCTTGACAGATTGTAACATGAATTCAACACAAAATTATTTTTTCTTTTGAATAAGCAACTTATTACACACTTTCAACCGGGATGGATTGAAATTGCATTTCATTCCATATAAGGATCTAGCAGTCAGTATATTTCTTTACTGATGATTGAAATATAGCAAATCTTGATCAAATAGAACACAATTGCAAATTATAACTTTTAACAACATGAAGCTTTTGTTTTGTACCATTTATCAGAATGGTGTTATGTCCAAAGCATTGAATCACCTGCCGAACCAAAAGAGAGAGTGATTATGTTGGAGGAGGAAGGGGCCGTGCTCTGCTTGGGGGGTTGATAGGGGGGATGTGGAGTATAGCATGCATGGTGCCTTTTTTTTTATTTGCATTGTTCAGCAAAATCATGCATGTAATTAGTGCAAACAAAATCAGCCTGCCTAAATTTCAAATAGATATGACTATCAATTGCAAATTGCAAGACAATAATGACACTAAAGAAAAGGTACAAGCGAAATCAAGACCATTGTATGCAGGGTCTTTTCTCATTTCAAAGATTCGACAAACAAAACAAGCAAACAGATAATAAGCACATCAACAAGAGGAACACAGTATCAGCTGAGGAAAAAATTTAAGGTTTGACACGTGATCTAAATTAAGGTTCCGAATGGGCTTGATAGGAAAATAGGATTCCTTCTTGCATTAAAAATTAGAAGGGAAAAAACCCAGTGGTAAGAATTAACACCACCAAAAGATCTTGAAAACTACTAGGGTTCCAAAAGTGATATAAGCAGCAGATCTTGCCTTGTCAAATGTCAATTATTTTCAAAAAAATTTCCCTTCATTCTAAAAAGATGACTTCTCTACAGTTGTTTTTAAAAATACCTTTTACAAATCACCCTTTAACTAATTTTCCGTACTAAAATAACAAGCACAGCCAAATGCAACCTTGTTTTCTGTCAACAATCAGTGAAGTTTGTGACCTTACCCAGTAATGTCAGCAGTCAAATTAGGAATTTGACAGAATAATCTCTTGGGCAGCAGTCAAACAACAGTATTGCAATTATTAAACAGCAAATAAAAAAAATAAAAAAAGAAAAGAAAAAACAAAGAAATCTTAGGGATTAGCATTCAGTTTCTGGAAAGCCGATTGCAAGAGACTTGGCTATGAAGTTATTTGCAGGGAAGAAAGTTCTGAGCTCTATCAACCTTTGTGCCAACTGTATGCATTTAGGACTGTCCAATGACAAGGGTAATTGGAGCTATGCTTAGTCAGAAAATATTTTCAACCTGATTATATAAAGAGAAACATTATGCTAATTTTCTCATGTATTGGCACAGGACCTTCAGGAGATGGATCACCTCTGGATAGCTTTTCAATAGCACTTCCAGAAATGTTGTCAGATACAGAAAGCAAGTTGATTTCTTGCACATCAAGGATTCATAGGTTATATTGGTCGTTGACTCAGTCCTCTCGGAACGAAAGATGTTACAAAGTTACAGCAGTACTCTGAAGAAGCTGTTAATAAACTTTACTGTTTTAATCTTCGGAGGAGGAATAACAAAAAGATACTGGGTTGTTCAGTTGGGGTGCGGAGCACAAAAAATTTAGACCCAATGTCAAATGATAATTGAAGGTAAACTTTCAGAAGGAAGAGAATCTCTACCACAGGGAAAATGTAAAACAGAGATGAGGAAAACTGATGAAATACTGAAAAAAAAAGGAATAACAAATATCTGACAAACAACTCAGAGAACAATAATAAAAAACACTAGAAAGCAGGTCTATCTTGGCTTTCTTCCCACATCTGCGGTTAATAGGGCTCAATGCAGTACCTTGAAATATGTTGCTTTGTTTTCCCCATTCAAAACTGCAAATAGATAATACTAAAGAAACTAAACAGATGATAAAGCCATGTACTAAATATTCATTGCTCCGTGAAAACTGAGTCTCATGAACAATTCAGCTTAGCAATGATTCAATGAAAATTTGTTTTAAGCATACGTCCAACTAGGGGGATACATGTTGTAAACCAAGCGTATTTCTTATCTTGCCCTCAAGTCAGTGAATAATCTGAAGCTTCTTTAACAGGTTTTGGATTTAGATCAATAATGATTTTTCAAAGAAGAAGTCTATGGTGTGAATATGTCTAATTCAAACAATGGACAGGCAGCAGTCAATATATACAATTCATTAAGGAGAATCACTGAAAGTTGGATGATATGTTGAAAACAGGTTCTTATTGTAATGGTCAGACCATGTAAGGTTAGAAGAAACACCAAACCTCGATTGCAATAACGGGCAAAAAACAGTCGATATAAAGTTATACACTTACATGGTAAAAAAATCTCTAGCAAGAAAAAGAACAAGAAGATCACTTATCAGAAGACAAATTTTTGTTTGGCCATCCAAAATGATGCCCTAGGCTTCATGAATTAAACATAATGGTAACTGTGATATACCCTCCACCAAAAATAGTTGGGGTTGTTCTAGAAACACTTCTCTTTTTGAATAAAATATCACACAAAAACCATAAATTAAATCCAGTGTCCCTATAGGCTATAAAAGTAAAGTTAGGATAAAATACTCTCACCAAATTGCTATATAAAGCCGGAGCCCACCAAAGGTTACATTGAACAAAATGATTTATCCTTTTTTATTAAGGATAAAATATATTGTCTTAAAATAGCAAAAATATATAAACAAGAGAGACCAACAACACGATGAAGACTAAATATACAATAGTACAAAACATTAGTTTAATTATTAGGGTTCATGATCCAAGCATTATATGCGTATATATTATAAATAAAAAATATATTTATAATATATAATATGAACATCAACCACGCCAAGCTAACCCAAGAATTTTCATACATGACCAAGCCCACCCAAGAACTTATCGAGCTTTTAAAAGTCTTGCCTGGCACAGCCCTATGAACAACTAATGGTGACTAAGCCCGTTCAAGAACAGGCCCGACCCATGAACACCCCTCCCTCCCAGTTGGCAACTTGGCATCCCTAATCTTTCAACACATCCTTTACCAATTAGATGTCTTCAAATTCAAAGATTTTCTTCCATCCTCTTAAAACTCGGATTATAGGCTGGTATTCCAACAATTGATAACCCTTCCAAATTCAAGCATGAAAATATTTAGGCTTATCTAGCCTAATAAATGACATGTAATCTGCATGTAAACAGTTAATAGAACTATAGCCTATGGTATCAGAATTGAACCAAATCAGAAGAGTAACATCAACATTTTATTTCTTTTCGTGAGACTGCAAAATCTGAGAAGATTAAATGAGATGAATTATCAAATGCAGAGCTGGTCTTCGTCAAGAACTACAGGATGAGAACACTTACAGCTTCTAATGCTGATCCAGAGACTCAGAAACATGGATCACCGCAAAGTCTGGAGAAGCAAACAGCTACAGCAGAAGCTAGAGGAATTATTCCCGTGCCTAAATCAACCCCTTCCACAATGGAGCATTGGACAATATATTCGCTTATCCATATTGTTAAACCTTTCAGGTGACTAAATGTCCAGCAAGTTAATACAAAGATATTCCACCTTATACAAATGATGAAGTTATCCCTTTGTACAAAGGATGACTATCCGGGCTATTGAAGAGATTGGTCTTAAAACACTAGAAATTGCATATGTATAAAATTTAGGATCAGCATTTCATGCAGAACACTTGTTAAGAAGTTAATGCACAATCTCTTTACCTATTTCAATGTACCATCTGTGTAAAATGCGGAACGCCTTCCAAATAAAACACCAACTCTCAAAAGCAAGAGATTCTTTTGGTCCCAAACTTGACCGTGCCTAGAGCCTCAAAACACCAAGGAAACTCATTCAAATAGCATTGTCTCTCAGTAATGCAATTCAGAAAATGGAGTGAGCATGGATGATTAAGAGACAACATATGAAGTCCTGCACGCTTAACAGAAGAATTATATCTCATTGATCATCATAATTATCAGGCAAACATAATAATAGTTCAAGGATTTATTTGGATATATGATGCGGCCAAAATGTAGGATTTTTGGGTTCATAAAAAAGTTAGGAAATCTCCTATACAAAACCAAAAGAACAAAAAGCCAAAATCTTTACCGAATCAAAATGGAATTAATTTTAATAAAAAGACAAATTAGAAAAATCTGGCAATGGCTGTTAGCCATTGAATCTTGCTATTAAAGCCCAACATATAAATAAAATAATCAACTAGGATCAAGCAAGGATAGTTTCATAAATAGTTATTCCATCAGCATGAAAAGATATTTCATTAAAGATCATCGACGCAGCTATGTGAGTGACTGTGTCATTAAATAACATCATTTCTCTTACCGTTGAGTGATACTGTGAGAAGTAGAAATTTCCATTCTGTCATATGTAATCATCAATAGAAGCCAAAGTATCAATCGGAACTTCCTGTTTTCCATGATAAGAACTGTAACCCCATGAGAAAAGAATACTCATACTGTTGTTTATCTCACACTGCTACTAATAAGCCTGGCACCAACACGATCAAGTCTTCGTACCATCGCCACAGCCTTGAGATGCCCCTTTTCCTGAAATGCTTCGACCATCCTATCCCCAATCTCCTTTCCCCTCTCCTCATCATCTGTCACAGCCACTGCTGTAGGTCCAGCCCCGCTAATAGTACACCCAAATGCCCCTGCCTCGATAGCTGCCTTTTTCACTGCTTCCATCCCGGGAATCAACGGTGCACGCCTTGGTTCTACAATCTTATCAGAAGATAGTGCCTTACCCAAACTACTTAAATCCCCTTGCAAAACCGCTGCCACCAATGCCCCTGCTTGGCTACTATTCCACACATGATGAGACATTCCAATTTCTGATGGCAAGGCAGCCCTCATCTTCTTAGTAGGAGCTTCAAATTCAGGGCTCACAAGAATGAAAAACAATTCCTTCTCAATTGGAAATTTCAATGGAATTATATCTAGAGGATCGTAACTACGAATCAATACAAACCCTCCCATAATTGCTGGTGCCACATTATCAGCATGATAACCAGAGACTTTTAATTCTGAGTCAAGCCCTGCAAGGACAAGATCTGATTGGGGCAATTTTCCACCAAAAATCTCGTTAACAGCTACAGCAGCAGCAGCAGCACTGGCAGCACTTGATCCAAGGCCACTTCCTAATGGTAAACCTTTCTCAAGCGAGATGGAAAGGCCAACTGATTGAATCCTAAGCATTTTCATCACAGAAATTGCAGCAATTCCAGCACAGTTCCATACAGGATTTTTACTAAGCTTCTTGGCACAGTTGCCAATCCCATCAATGGAGGAGATTACTACTTCGCCGGGCTGAACGTTAGGATCAACACACAATGAGACATAATCACCGACTCCATCCACGGCGCAGCCAAGGAAATCAAAGCATGGCCCTAGATTAGCGACCGTCGCAGGTGCAAAGGATTTGACGGAGGTGAAAACCGGTTCTGGTTCGGTTGTGAAGGTTTTTATAGCTATAGAGCTGTTGCATCTGAAGGTTTGAATGCGAGCGACAGAGCAATGGGATTTGCACTTGTTAGTTGAAGGTGAAAGGGAAATGGATCTTACATGAGACGGGTAGCAGATCTCCATTTGCTACGGCAATTTGCTATGAATATATCCTCGAAGAGGAAAAACTCAAAAACTAGGTTTTTATTTTTTCAGACAAAAGAAGTCAAACTTTCTAGCCCTAGGAAACAACCAAGAGGAACAGGAAAGGTAGCAAAGAACTGATAGGGAGGGCAGCAATGTGATAATTTAGCAAGGAACTCAGAACAAACAACTACGCTCCATCAAAGCGTCAAAAGAGCAAAATTCGTCCCCGCATCAAAATCTTGCTGCATTTCCTGGCTGGCCTTCTAGCCGGTCCTGAACGTGTAGAAATCCAAAAACGAAATGATAGATCATTAGAAACAAATCATTAAAAAAAAGAGAAGAACATATTACAAAATATTAGATCCATTCAGTAAGCCCGAACAATGAGATATTTCCTTCATTTAAAAACCTAAGGCTCTGTTTGTTTCATCGGAAAATATTTTCCGATGAAACAATTTTTTTTGGAAGAAAATTTTCCAAGAAAAAGTTTTTTTTTTCTTTCCAAGTGTTTGGATGTAACATGGAAAATTTATAGAATTTTATTCTTTTTTCTTTTTTTATACAAATGGAAATAAAAACACCTCCCCTAGGAACTGAAGTGGCTTGAGCGCTTACTTTCCATGCGAATTTTAAATCCTTTGCTTCCATATAGTTTCTACTCTCTTATCAAAACAACTCTTATCTAGCTCTAACAAGTTGGATATGCGATAGATAATGGTCTTATCATCCACAATACATAAGATGGATGGCATACTCGAACCCCACACTATTGTTATCTTGTTAAAAGGAGGTGGTAGCATAAGAACCTTCAAAGTGAACCAATATAAGTAACAAAAATGCCTACTAATTACATGTGGATTCTTCTCAACAAAAGAGATAGTTTTTTGGAGTGAACATTAATAAACTGCAAACAATCTATATCATTCATTGGACAGAGAACACCTAATAGCATAGTGACAGACAAAATATCATGTGTATCACACTAGGGGTGGCAGTGGGTCGGGTTCGGGTGGGTTTGGGTCGGGTTGGTATGGGGGGTTAATGGGTTAGTGCTCAACCCGAACCCGCCCATTTAATAAACGGGTTGGGATATGCCAACCCTAACCCAACCCGCCCTAACCTGTTTATAAAATACTGAATTCAAAGCTACATTTTCCTAAGAAACCCTGTTTACAAGGGTAATTGACGATGGATCCATCCTTTCCAACCCACAAAAAACAACCTATCTAACAAAGATCCTTAGGACCATGTAACAAACGAAACCCACTACCTTTGAGAATGCATAAATCAGGAGAGAGGGTGCGTAGACTGACCAAAATATAAGAGCAGAAAGGCAGAGATATGGCGTAGACAATGTTGCTCTCTTTAAGATGTTTCACACCACTACGATGGATTTTCGGTACAACAGATGTAGCACGACATTGCCAAGATACAACAGCCCAGCTATACACTTAGGTCTCCTTTGTTTTGTACTAGTAGGGAAGACAGAAGCACGAATAAACATACATTTTCTTTTTCTTGAATATTAGAGAACAGGAAAAACAACTATGGAGAAAATAATGAAACAAAGAGGAAGACGAGAGGATGACTTGGGTTCTCATAACTTGTTTTCTCATATCAATAATGATTGTTTTCTACCAAGAAAACCCCTAATAAATGGAGGATGAGTCATTGCACAGGTTCATGAAACCAAGGTTTACAATTTCGGTTTTTGGACCCCCGGTGATGCGTTTCGCTAGGGGAAATCGTTGGGGGCGCATCGTTGAGGACTCACAAAAATTTCGACGATTTGTCACTAGCACGGAGCGGCGTGCCGAGCGAAATGAAACGAAACGGGCGAAATAGAAAAAAATTTATTTTTTATTGACGAAACTGAGCGGCGTGCCGCCAAAATTTCGTTTTCGCCAGTGGGCGGCACGCCCACCGGCACCGAAACTATAAACCTTGCATGAAACTATCCATTCACATTACAAAAAAAAAAAAATTTGAAACTATCTATTCACAAATCTGTTCAAAATTCGTAACATTCAAAAACTTCCACTGCCACTCGCGTGCAGGATGAGTACAAAGATAGATGTGCGCTCCTAAATCTGACCTAGATCGCACACGAGGCGCACGTGGAGGGTTTCGTGCGTGCCTCGGGACTTTCGGAGTCGCCACTGCCTGAGAGGTGCAGGCAGACACGGTGTTTGCCCTATCCGGGTCTAAGTCTGGTCTGCGGCTTTTCAGAGTTCTAGCTAAGTCCTCGGTTACGTCCGGGGAAGCCCTAAGACACCCCGGCCCGCCCCGTCGGTTTGACGGGTCCCTCGGGTATCCCTGGTTTTTGAGTCAAATTCACCCTTCCTAGGCCAGCATGCTGCCTTATTTGGTCTGGTGGGACCCTCTGAAGGTGTGGGTCCCTTTTGTTTGGATTTTATCTTTTTTATTTATCTAAGTGAAATGGGTCGGACCCGGGTCCCGTTGGAAGACCCGTGGGCTGCCATGGTTGGGCCTTGGGCCCAGTAGGGTTATTGGGTAACCATTTTTTGGTCATTTAAATTTTATTTATTTACACTTTTATTTGGGGCTTGATGGGCTTGGATTTGGCCCATTAGCCAAGGGTCAAGGGGCCTGGGCTTGTTTATTGAAAACAGGCCTGGTGTGGGCCGGTCAAAAGTGGGCCCAAGGTGGTCTTGGTGAGCCCATTTTGGCCCATGGTCTATCATTGGGTTGAAAATAGCCCAAAGTGTCAATTTGGATCGGGCTAAACTGACTCGGGTCGGGACAAACCCAACCGGGTCGAAAAATTATACTTTTTTGAGTTATTTACACTGGCTCGTGTTTGTTATACGGGCAGCCCTTGCCCGTGAATGAAATCCGGTTCGGGCTCACCCATGTAGTAAATACGGGCACACCCAGCCCGCTCTGAGAATACGGTCAAATTCAGTTTTGAATTATTATGTTCCGATCCTGGCTAGGATCACTCCAGCGTGTTCCTTGAGTACTCCGGCGACCTCTGTGGTGATTCCAGTGTCTTCACAGTAATGCATTTTGCTCCATTTTGCTTCATTTGGTTCCATTTGGCTCAAGGAATCACTTCTCTTCTCTTTTCGCAGGTGTCAATGAGGCAAACCTTTCCTTGGACCATTTGTGATCATTTGTCAAAGAAGATAGGAGAGGGGGAAAGCATGGTTTACAACAGATTATGGGAGACAAATCCCTTGTAATCAAAACAAGCCCATTGAAGTTAGTTTAAAGATCCTTTATTCTTATTTTGAACTCAAGTTTATCCTCCTCCCTTCAAATGGAATTTCCTTCTTATTATGAGGAATGTGGGGGACTCAAAACCATGCAAAAATAAGAGAAACACATGTGAGAAACGAATGGCAAAACAAATAATAGAGGAAATTAGACCATGAAGAATTGAATTTAATGTATTCAAAGTTACCAAAAGCATATTTTTACTGTTACCTTTTACTCCTCACGTGTTCTGGGTTTTCCGAGAATTTGGGCAGCGCTTCCGCGTCCTCCTTAGATTTCCCGAATTGGGTTTGAAAAGGGTTCACCAGCTTTTGGTTAGGCAGGGTGACAAAAGGAAAGGATTGAACAGGGTCTAGGGGTAAAATAGGAATAAAATGGGGTTTGAAAATGACAGGGGGTTTTGGGCAGAGCTTGGACGTGGCAAAGCTCAAGGAAGGAGAGGGGGAGAGCCTAGGGGGTTAGCTTCTTGAAATGAGGGGGGTGGCCTCTCTATTTATAGGCAAAATTTTCGTACCCGTATTTGAAGTACGGGCATGCCTTGCCCGTACTTCAAGTACGGGCGTGCCTTGCCCGTAATTCAAATACGGGCGAAAAACCCACATTTCCAAATCTCGCAAAATCAGCCGTACGGGACGCGTGTCCCGCCGTACAGCGACACGCGTCCCCTTCTAGAAGCTCGCCCGTATTTGAAGTACGGGCATGCCTCGCCCGTACTTCAAATATGGGTCAGCACGTTTTTTAAATGCTGGATTTGAAACACTTTATTAAATTTGATTTTTAAACGGATTTTATTCGATTTTAATGATTATTATATTAAAATATCTTCAGATATTTATTAAAATATTATTAAACAATTATTTTATTTATTTTATTCATTTATTCTGCCTTTTTGCTGCTGTTTTGCCACATGGGCAGTTTTCTTGAAACTTCAACTGCCCATAACTTCTTCATTTGGTGTCCGATTTCAGCAAACTTAGTGTCGTTGGAACCGGATCGGAATCACCTATCCACTGGATCAAGTTTGGCAGCTGAATTGGGGTTGAGCAAAAAGTCAACTTTTCGCTCCCCAAAAGTTTGACCAACTCATAACTTTCTCATCCGGACTCTGATTCCAACAAACTCAGTTGAGTTGGAACCGTGTCAAAATAAAGTTTGATGGTCAAATTCACTTGAATCAAAAAGTCAATTTTTTGGCTCCCTCAGGGTTTGACTTTTTAATTGAAATTTTCATTTTCTTCAATTTTTGGGGTGCAAAAATCAGGTGCTAACAATAGATTTAACAAATAAACTTTTGACGCTCAAGTACTAATCGAACGCAAATCAAGCGTATGCTTTAGGGATGCAGATTGATAGAACACAAATCGGGAGCAGGAAGAAGAAGAATAGGGAGTGGAAGGGAGAGAGAGAGATAGAGAGAAAGGGAACTGGTGGAAGGAGTACCTGGTTGCAGGTTGTAGGCTTGTAGTAGGAGGAAGGCGACGACTGACGATGCAAATGTAGGGTTTGACTTTTGAGACCTTGAGGCTTGAGCAGTAGCCATTGTAGAGACTAGAGAACACAAGAAAGATGAGAGAAACTGAGAGATGTATTGGGCTTGCGCGGCAGCCATTGAGACCTTGAGGCTTCAGCGGCAGCCATTGTAGTGACCAGAGAAACTAGCGAACAAATTTAGGGTTTTCATTTTTTTAACATTGCTTTTGCTTCTGGTTATGACCCGTCGGGTTGAAAGGGTAAACCCGAACCCAACTCGTTTAATTACGGGTTGGGAATTGCAAACCCGACCCACGGGTTCAGATATCTAACCCTAACCCGCATTAGAGCGGGCGGGTTGGCGGGTCACGGGTCGAAACTACCAGCTCTATATCACACATGTACAAGGATGTTAAAAAAGATAAGAACCAACCATTCTAAGCAAAAGAAATAAGTCTCAAAGCATATAAGAGCATGAAATCTCCAAAATCCATGACTGACACATATTCAGACTGCTGTATACATTTGTAGTCTCTCCGATTGATTATACCATCTAAATACTTTTCTCTTTCTTTGTTTGTATGTGTTTTAGAGCACGCATTGCAGCAATTGTTGCAAAACATTTTGCCATAACTGCAATTGCAGCAGCCACAGTCTCATTTCGTTTTTTATAAGATGATCTCTATCTTCATCCATCTACAAGTTAGATATAAATAATATCACACATTATTTAAAAAAATAATTACTCACCGACTTACAAATGTAGATATTAATTTCTAGTGGTACTACCTTATAAAGATCTTTGTAGCTCATTTGTGCTTTAAATGCAGGATTTGAATCATGGAACCAAGCTCCAATTTACAAACAAGCCAATGGATTGAAGATGGGAGTTTGGGGGAGCTAAGCAATCTATGATTGTAAGATGACAACTTGGTAGTTATCACTTCAATATCTAGTTGCGCTTGTAGTGACCAAACAATGGAAATTGATTAAAGCCTTGAAAGTAAATGCCAAAGATTGGAGGACCAAACAATGAGCGCACATGCCTCACTTAATGCTCAGTAGTTATAACAAGTCCTAAGTAGGACAAACTTTCATTTGAGGTACAGACACAAATTAAGGTCTCAACTCTCAACTATTTTAACCAAAACAAGATGAATTACATAATTTCAAAAGCATAACTGCTTATAGGAAAAGCATGTGTTCCTAGTCTCAATTATAGAAAGCAAAAGATGGTGAGCATTAAATCATTTGAAATAGTTAATACAGAGAAGTGCATTGTCTATATGGGAGATAACAGAGAGTTAATACTTGATAGAATATTTACTACATTCCCCATGCAGAATTTCTAGCCTCCAGTGCTGCTTGGTGTACAAGAAAGCAAGCAAGCAACCAACAAAATCTCAGCCTCCAGACATGAGCATTAATATGGTTGAGTTGAATCAGTGATTCAAAATACAGTCTCATTCATTTTGAGCAATACTGACAGAGTTGTGAACAGAATTTTAGACCATGACACTTCCTTAATATATAATGAAAATTTGATCATCGTTTAATCGCTAATAACTTGTGGGATGTTCAGTCGAAGCCATGAAGTCAGAGCAAATACTGCAGGCTCTTACTCTTTATATTTAGTGCCAAGTTTATCTCTTCAAAATTGGAGTGAGAAAATTGAGACCTGTTAGCATTTTTTATCAATACCTAGCATGATGAGCAAATCTTAAATTTTTACTACAGATTTATTGTTTTAAATTAAGAAATGAATGCAAAGGGGTTCAACATTCACACCCCTGATATAAATTGTTATCCTTGAGTAAGTAGCAAACAACTGAGAGGTGAATAACACATAACTCAAATTTTCTGAATGATCCAAGAGTAGATGACATAAAGAAGCAAGGGGAATAAAAGTAGTATGTGTTTTTCTCTTTATAGCTGGCACATATTGAATGGGTTATTATGATACAAAGAGAAAGAAGGAGAGATATATTCATGGGGTGGAGGTCTAAATGTATCAGGCTTCTAAAATAAATTCATAGACTTCACAACCTGCTTAAGTTAGATTTAACTCAACTCATAGTAAATAAAATACAGGGGCCAAAGGAGAGATAGAGAGAGTTGCTGCAAGCTATGACTGAGTTCCATAAAAGGGGACGAAAAGGGAGTTGAGGATTTATAACTCAATTGGTTCAGTGAACAAAGTAGCTGGCATTTAGAATAAGAAAAACAAGAACACGTGATTGGGGGAAGGACTCCCAATTTTTAGTGCCAATAATCGTTGGCAATTTAATTTTTGCAATAAGAGCTACCATCCAGGGGTTCTAGTGCATCCTATCAATCAGAAATAGATACAAACATGGCAATAGAAATTGATAAACTTTTGGCACCAATCCCGCTCAACCAAATTCAATATTTGAATGATAACAAAGAGCACCGATCAATCATCCCAATCAATTATCAAACACTTCAATTACCAAACACCGAGAAGAAGCAATGATCTCCTAATCATAGCAGCAGCAAAGATTACAAAGCTACCATTATCCATCAAGGAAAAAAAAAGGAAACACTAAATCAAAGAAGGAATTCGTAAACCGAACAGAAAATTTAAATAAAATAAAACAAAATAAGAAAATAAGGAACCGTTAAATGGAGATCTGACCTCCTTCTCGCCGGATTGTAGCAATTATTCTTCCTAGGATATTTTCAGTAAAGCCTCAGAAACCTAGATGGCTGGAGAACAGCACAGAGAAAATGAACAATGCTTTGCAGAATCTGTCGTAGGCGTTCTCTAGGAGGAAGACGTTCGTCATGCCCTAGGAGGAGGAAGATGAGAGTCGAAATACGAGTTTTGTTCGTAATGCCCGGCGGAAAATAACTTCCGCTGAATTTAGCGGAAGTTATTTTTTGCCGATTTTTGGTTGATTAGGAAAATGTTTTCGGAAAATATCCATAGTTGGGTTACTCGGAAGCTCTTTCTTTCTTTTTTTCCTTCTGTGTTATCGGAAACCATTTGCAGTCCATTTTCAGCCGACATCGATAAAGTTCATGCCAAGCCTCAAATAACTTCTTCATTTTCTACGGTGAAAGCATTGATTTTCCCGAGAGATCTCCGATTGAAATTGAGATCTTATATTTCGTTCTCTGTTGCTGAAGATGCAACCTTTCTTGCCTGAAAAAATCTATTACCGACCAGTTTTCCAGATGCCCGAATTCAATTTCTTTTGTTTTTTGTTTTGGGTAAACTGTGGAAAATAGCGATTTTCACAGCGAGACTACCTACTGGATTTTCGATTGAGCTTCAGATATTTCACAGTCAGGCTTTCGTGACAACGACGGCTAAAGGTAGAATTTTTTTTCCCGAAGAATATAGAGAGATGTCGTTTCTTTTCTTTCTATTAAAAAAACAAAAAATACTTTAGAGTTCATGTAATCTGTATTTAGATTCAAAATTCTTTTGAAGTTTCTTTTGATACAAAGCATTCCGTGGATTATCAGTGAACGAAGCGGAAGAACTACAAATCCAACTTTGACTCTCGGTTTTTCTCTACTAACAATTAAAGTCAAGAACAATACCTCTTAGTTCAGACGAGATTTTGCCGGAAACTTTATATCTTTCGCCTGCAAACTTGCTGCAACAGCCCGGAAAAGTATTTGGGAAGGTTACAGTTACAAACTACAGTGCCGTTCTCAAGTTCTCGGACCCACATCAAACTGATAGAGGTTACCCAGGTTACAGGTTTGCCACATGTCGAAAGGATGCGAGCGTAGTAAAGTTCGTCGTAAAAAAGTGCGTCGCAGAGGATTTGCTTCCACCAGAGACCACAATGGCAAATTTTTAGCAGCGGTTGCAGCTACGTCGTGTGATGTGCTATTTAGGCGGAGGCCACTGCTGCACTAGAAGCGTTAAAATTGGCTCATGCCAGAAATTATCATAACATTGTTATAGAGGGGGATTCTCAACTTATAATCAAATTTCTTCAAAGACCGCCCAGCACTCCTCCATTGTGATTGACTGCTACTTTGGACCACATCAATCTCTCTGGTCATCATTTTTTTTTGTTGGTAAAGTTCGCTGTGATAATCCATCGGCCTTTTTATCTATAATACACGCAGTGCGCTAGTCTATCTAAATATCCAGAACGTGACTTTCTTCTAAAGTCAGCAGATCAACCGCTTTGACCCAAATTTGTTTGAGTGGGACCCACTTTTAAATACATCCATCTCCATCGCCGATCGTCATTCCGTTTCTTCGTTATGTTACGTGTACGTGATATAGGTGGGTCCCGCAATAGAGACCTTCCACCATAGAATCATAAATCCGTTTGAACGGCAATTAGGTCGGTTCTCCTTTGCATTCATTCACACCAAAGAAAAAAACTTCCTAAAGCAGCCACCCTCTTAAATGCAGAAGAAAAGTGAGGCAGAAGTTAATGAGCTTTTTTTGTATATAAATGATTTTAGATTCAAACCTCCTAAAAATATATTCTTATTATCCACGTGGCCAAAAATAATATCCTACATCTCATAGACTCTACCACGAGAAGAAAGAATTTTTCTCAAACTCGTTTTAAAACCACCAAAAAAGCAACAAAATTGAAGGCGGCATTGAAACCTATTATAGACCTAAAAAAGAAAATCAAATATGGCCCAACATTTGTGAATGGAATCGTCTGTAATTTAAGGCGACATTGCCTCTGCGTGATCAAGTGGGATGTTTCCAAGCATTAAACACTGCCATGGATGCCCCATGTGACATTGTAGGATTTAGATCTTCCAGTGACAAGCCCGTAAAAAGGTGTTCGTAGATGATTGTCATGTCAATAATCATATATTTTAAATTGCCTTTTTTTTATTTTTTATTATAGACTAGGGATTAAACGGTGCAAATTTATGAGGCTCATTTAGATAAACAATCCACTCTAAAAATAGATAGCATGCTATTCTAAATAGGTAGTTACAGCATGTTTAAATTTGGGACAAGAAAAAATTGCAATCTCTATCTTTATCGTTGAATGAAATCGTCTACAATGTTTCCCTAATTTGCTTTATAATGTGACCGTGAGATGCTGGTTAGTGTTATTTGAATGTTGTAAATGTTTCAGGTGGACCCCACATGGAAAAAAATTGGCCATGAGATGCTCCACATGGCAGCATCTCATGCCCACATCAGGGAGCAAATCAGGGAAGGATGGCAGACGATTTGCTTCTTTTTATCGTTGCCTTGTGGCATCAATTATCCACATCATCAGTCCACGTGGCAAAAAGAGGATACATGTCCACAGGAAAAGCAAACGCGGTGACGCACACTCCGGCTTTCTACAAGAAACCCCCCTGCTCCTCTTACATGCGCATGGTCTGTGCTTCTCTGCAATATTCATAGGCAAGTTACCTGCCCTTGGTTTCGGCGGTTCGGACTGTCTTCTTTCTCTTGAGTCGTAACCGCTGCAACTACTAAAACACGCCAGTCTCCTCCTCCGCCCATTATCTTTCTCTGTCTTCTTTCTCGCTCCAAGTTGTTCTTCAATGGCGGAGGGAGTGGAGGCGAAGAAGAACTTCGATACAAATGATGCTGCTCTACTGGTGAAGGACCTCAGAGTCACATTCGTTTCGGGTAAGACGAAGAGCTACGAATGGAGAGTGGCGCAGTTGAAGGCTATCCTCGAGTTCATCGAGGACAAAGACAAGGATATCGTCGAAGCTCTTCGAAAAGATCTCTCCAAGCCGCAGTTGGAATCTTTCGTTCATGAGGTATCAATCAGTCCTTCTTTCTTTTGCTTTCAGATTTTGTTTTCTTTATTCTCGCATCGTAAAGGATCTGTTTCTCTTCGATTTCTATATCAAATTACTTGTTATCTGAACTGGTTGTGTTCACTTATTGAACTGATGTTTGTTTTTTTTTTCATTTTTTTCATATATATATATATATATATATGTTATTTTAAATTCTCGTGTTTCATAATTCTGATTATTGTACTGTGTTGGATTCTGTATTGTATTTTATCTTTATACGATAAGATTTCTTTATAGTTTTATTTTTCATATACACGGATTATGTGATACACTGGCTTGGATGCACGAATCTGTATCGGTTCTTATGGTAGATTTACTAGACACGTTACAGAGAACACTTTTGATTCAACGTAGTTGTCAACTGGAATAGATCTTTTCGGTTTGAGATCTACACTCAATAATGGTAACGTGATTGATTGCTTGTTTGTCCATCTGGTAGTTCTTTTTCCAGTGAAATTTGGTACATCTCATCATCTTGATTCCATTTTTGCAATTCTCAAATGCTTTTCTTTGATAATGAGAAGCAAAAACACAAGCTTGTGGATTCCATTGGGTGGTATGACCAGTGCGGTTTTGATGGTATGTCAATTAAGGGCGGGCTTAATCAGATATGAATATTATTATTTGTGTGAGAACAACTTTCTTCCGTTCACTAGGGAGCATCCAACATACCCCACCTAGCTTCCTCTGGCAAGGGGTGGACACTCTTTTCTTTTGAAGTGACTCAAGAGTGATAGATATTTACAGCTTCTGTTAAGCATCAATGTTATGGCTCTTCAAACTCATTGCTTTTGTAAGGATTTGTCCAATCTTTTTGGAGTATATACTGTCAATAGAACGTAGATGGGTTGCCCCCTTTTCCTCTCTCTTTTCTGATGACATTAACCATTTTACATCCATCTGTTCATCTGCAATGATAAATTCACATCTCCAATCCTTTATGCATATTTTGTGTAATCAACATGCTTTGTATCACTATAGGGTATGATATTACAACCCTCCTTCTCTTGTTTCTATGTATGAAAGGAAAAGTTTTGAGGGGGGAGGGATGAGGTCCAGGGTAAAAATAGAATGTGATTTCACTGTATTTCTGACCAGGAATGGGACATATCATATAAATTATTTTTAGATTTGAAATAGGCCTGAATAGATATTTGCTCGTAAATCCTTTTTCAGCTGACAGAAGATTTATTAATCCTTATCCACTTCATCTTTTGTTCTTGGACTTAGGTTAAACAGCTATATTTCAAGAATGAATTAATTATAAATTGAAATCATTGAAGTATCCGTTCTGAATTGATCTTGATAACCTTTTGATCTTATGATAAGATCCTAGTTAGACACACTGGTTATCTGATTCCTCATTGAAGTTCAGAATCTCTTAGATTTATTAATAAAAATAAGGAAATTCCATAATAAAAAATTTGGATTGGAGGTGGAAAAGCTCTATGGTGAATTGGTGATATGATGTAATGAGTCTAACGACATAATGTGGATATAGAACTAAAAAATGATGTTATGTAGATGCATGTAGGAAATACTCCTTTTTGCTTGATGATTCTGGTGCTAATCACAGGTTCTAGCCAAAGAACAAAGCGGCATATCTGCCGAAAAATTATAAGCCAGGATAAGGTGACGATTGTAAATGTTGACACAGTGTATACATGAAAATTCTTCAATACCTTCTAATGTGATGAAATTCCCCTGTTAAAGGATGGAAATTAGTAAAAATGTATGTGATGCTTGTTCCATATGGATAGCTGCAGTAAAAAAAGATGATGATATTCCTAAGGGCATATAAGAATAAATCTGAGTTAACGGAATAAGTTAAACAATTTATTTAAGTCAAATATTTAGTCCCATATGGTGTATTGAATGCTGCTGTATATTGGCTTCTTTTATATGGAGCATACACAGGATGATATATCTTGCTCTGCCATGTATTTTCTGATCTACAATCCTTTAGTACTCAACTTTCATGGTTCATTGTGCAGATTTGTATGGCAAAGGCCTCATGTAAGTTGGCACTTAAAGAATTGAGACATTGGATGATGCCAGAAAAGGTTATTTTCATTTTTCATTGGTAACTATTCTTTCAGTTGGGACTTGGGAGAAACTACGGTTGTTTTGTTTTGCTAGTCCTGGTATATCTTGAAGTTTTATTTGCTGCAATATTCTGACATTTTTATAGGTCAAAACTACACTTGCAACTTTTCCATCGTCTGCAGAAGTTGTCTCAGAGCCACTTGGCATTGTCCTGGTCATTTCACCATGGAACTATCCTTTCTGTATGTAATCTTGTCTAAACTTGAGCTATATGTCGTAATGCTGAACGTGTCTGTCCTAAGTTAAATGGTGACAAAATTTTGATGTACCTTTTTTTTTATAGATAAACTCATTATTTTTTTTTTCTATTTTTAGTTTTCTCTAATTTCATTTGACCTTATCATTCTTGTGAAATAATTGATTCCTTTTTCTGCTCTGTTTGTCATGTTTTTTTACTTATACTCTGTGGTATACACATGGAATATTATTCATACACTTATGGGCTATGAAAATAATTCATGCCCAAAACATTTTGTCTCATTCTCCTCTCCTTTCTTCTCCACTTCAGGATAAGCATATATATGTTGGTACGTATACATAGATTATGCTGGCTCCCACCACAATTTTGAATTTGGTACACACATCTGAGCATTGTGTAGTGGTAGCTTACCTATAAACATTTAGGAGCCAACAAGTTACCATGTTTCTTTTGTGGATGCTTCTATCAATTCTGTACAATCCATCTTTCCAATTTTTAGACTTGTGGCAACTTAGTTGCTCTAGTTGAAGTAGTCAACAATGAGCTTGCTCTCTTCCGGACTTCAAAAATTCTTCATGGGATGGACTCTTTCTTTTCAAATGAAAAGATGTGACAGGGCAGCCAACCTCAATAATTTTATTGTAGCACCTGTTTATAAAGAAAGCAGCAGTTTCATCTTGATTTCTTTTGGAGCACTTTTGCTTCTTCCTCACTTGTTAAAAGCTTTAGATTGGCTCTGTTTATGATAGTTACTCTGAATTGCAAAATATGCGTAGCCAAAACAAGCAAGGACGGATTTGCGTTTCTGGCATAATTAAATTTGAAACCTTGTCGTGTTTCACAAGCACTAAGCTGGTGCTTGAAATAAGCCTGCAGATAGTGCCCACTTTTCCCAAAATCAAGACTTGGATCCTGGAAGCATGTGAAGTACCTGATTTTGGTTCCCCAGCATATTTGACTTAGGAGAGATATTTCATTGAAGCTTATCATTGAATTTTAAGTTCTCAATTTCGAAGTTTCATTGTATAGAAAATGGTATTTTTACCCTGAGAATAGCCAATCTTGTTGATAAATGGAATAAGAAGTGACCAGGAAGCCACAGGTTGAGGAGCAATGAAACATGTTATACATGCAAGTTTATTGAGCACATCTCTGAGGTATTTGAGAGAAGCAAAAGAAGCCAGAAGGTAAAATTCCAATTGTGCCTCCCTATCTGTTGAAAGAGCAGAGCTTAAGACAAGGTGTGCCTTAATTCACCATTTTCTTGTTTAGGAAAATCATAGGTGCTTTGTTCTAGACCGTATTGATGTTTTTGATACATATATCTTCTTTAGCTTTCCATTTGTCTTCCCGTGCCCAAGTAGTAAGAAAATGAACATGGAGTAGATAACTCAATAAATCTTAGTCTAACAAGTTACACTCACTTCCTAGTGGACGGTTTATAATCCTTCATGAGCAATATTTTAGGCATGTCATTCTATCTTCGCCTCCATCATGAACCAAGCATATGTTCTGGGTGCACAACTCTTCTTTAGTGTCCCAACAAATTTTCCCTCAATAATTTGATAAAAATATCTTGTTAAAGCAACTTGCTACCTCTTAATCTCCTCTTTTTGGTTTTCAATCCTTTGGCTGGAACATCATCCCTCCCAAAATGGTGCAGTAGAGGATTCATATCTTTGCCTCTATCTTATTAATGCTCATTTTCAGGCTATATTTTTTACCTGTTTTCTGATGCATATATTGAGATCACATGATTTGAAATTAAGCTTCAACTGTGTGGCTGGAATCAGAATATTAACCAAAAGGATCTGACTATAGCTCCTAATTTGTACTATTTCTACATATCTTCTGGAAACAATCCTTGATTTTTATTTGAGCCTTATGTGCATTATTGTTTACTGAAAGATGTTGGTAGAAATGATTTTTTATGGACTGCAAGATAGACCCACATCAGGGACTTTATCCAATCAAAAAGATAGAGAAAATTGCTTATACCTATCGATATCTAAATTGATCTTTCTTATCTTCCATCTCTAGGATCAGAAAAAAATTTTTTTTTTTAACCTCTTGTTTTGTGACCCATGAATGTTTGTATGAACTATTTTTGAATCTGTTTTTCTTGGCTTTAACTGTATTATATCTGTTAATTTGAAGTTTTATATGGTGGAAGCATGGGCCATTTGAAGAGCTTTGTCCTTGCTGAAAAAAACAGTTGTTGATTTTTGAGGGAGTGATGAATGTTATCTTTTTCCCAGTGCTATCTCTTGACCCGCTCATTGGAGCTATTACAGCTGGTAATACAGTGGTTCTGAAACCATCAGAAATAGCTCCAGCTATGTCCTCTTTACTTGCGAAGAACTTGGAAGAATATTTAGACAGCTCTGCCATAAGAGTTGTTGAGAGCGCTGTGGCTGAAACATCTATACTACTGGAGCAAAGATGGGATAAAATATTCTATACAGGTTTTACCATTTATAACTTATTAACTTTTCATGGTTATAGATAGAAGTTAAATAGATGGATAATATAACTCATTTGTAGATGGATTATGTGTTGGACAGATTATGTGTCTAGTTTCATCCCACACAGAAATTCCATAAATATTAACATTGTTATCATTTCCTACTGCAATCACAGTCGATTTTTGTTATCAGATAATAGATTGAAATATGTATATGCATTGGTTTCGTTTCTTACTTGTCATTGTTGTATGCATAATGGAACAATATTGCTGCTATTAACTCAGCGAAAAAGAACTTTGACCCTAAGTGTTTGGATTGAGTTTGTGGCTGTTTACATGGCTCAAAGTTAATCCTGTAGTTTAGTTCCAGATATGATAGGAACTCCTGCTTTGCTGTGTCCTTTTTAACATTAAACCATAAAAGTTTATGCACGTATATCTTTGCTCTGATATATTTCTAACACAATTCATGAGATAATCATCAATGTTATGGAAATATGCAATTTCTAAATCAATATGGCATAAGTTTCTCAGATAAACTAGAAATAAATTACCATTTAGGAAAGACGAAAGCTGAAATGTTCTGGTAAAGGACTAAACAACTAAATATGTTTAAATAATCATTTTATCCTTTTGAATTTATATTATTTTCACAACTAATAATTTTAACCTTTTAAAAGTTTATTATTTTCAATATGTTTGGTTCCCAGCTATTTCTATTAGTGCTCATTTTTTGATTCCATTTTGGGAAATTTACATAAACACCCCTCGAGGTTTCTGACAAATACAGTCAGACCCCCTCAACTGCAAAATTGATCACTAACCTCCCTTCACGTCTGCGAAATATACACCCACACCCCTTGCCGTCAAGTTATCTCTAACACTGTTAATTGAATGCAAAAAAGAGACGGAAATACCCTTCGTTAATCACGGGGCTTATCCTCCCTTTTGAGTTTGAAAGAGTGCAAGAGAAAAAATACAGGGTGCGTCCGTTGCAAACTCCTGAGTATTGGCGGATTAGCTGTTGCCTGACTCCGACGTTGGGAAACTCAGGTTTCTCTAGATTTCGCAATATGATTAGGCATCCTGGGTTTCCTTTGTTTAGCTCTAACAGCAAAACTATACATTCCTTCTGCAAAGGATTTAGAGTTCAGATGATCCTGAGAGATAATTAGAAAAACACATCTCAAATATTCACAAGCAAACTCAGTCCAGAAAAGTTTTTGTCTTCCTCTTCAAATTTATACTAGATGGTATGGGATTTTGGAGAGGGAGGATACACAGATGTTCGTTGTGTTGGTGCGTTGGTAGAATTACAGAAGAGGTTGCCGACCTGGGTTACTATATTATTGTCTTGAAATTTCCAGGAAAGTTTTAGGATTTGCAGCCACATTGTGATGCCCTTGAGTTGGATTTTCTCAATTTCCTCTTCATGATCAACTCTTCCATGCACACTTATAACCTTTGTGAATCCAAGTTTGGGGAACCAAGGATTTTGTCACATTCTTCTTTATCCTTGAACCTTGAGTAAATGCTTGGAGGATAATTGGGTGACGGGTTGATTTTAATGATCTTCCAGATACTTGTGATGAAGTGCCTGACAGAGTTTGAATGAATTTCAGAATTTTAAACTTCATCAACAAGCAAATTTCACCATTTGCTGTCAAGATGTCAAGAAGGTTCTGGTCCGCTGTGGAGGATCAACAGAATTTTAATTAAATCTTCGATTGAGGTTACAAACCCAAGAAAAGAAAGTAGGTCAAGAAAATTGACTAGCTGGAATATCATATTAGAGGATAAGTGAAGAAAAGAAGAATGGAGGGTGAGAAGTGAAGGGAAAGGAGATAATCAGAAGGGGGTTGAAAATTCTAAGTTGGGTTTGCCCTTAGTTTTCCATCCCGTGGAGAATGAGCTGGGGCTTTGATTTTGAATTGCTGTGGGACTTTACTAGGACGAATACGAAAATTTCCATGGCTTGTGATGAGAAGGCAAAGGCGTTTATTCTATAGAGAACGGACATTCCATTCAATCAACATCACATGTATCGAGAGCAACCACCACCAGTACACTACTTTGTCACCCTCCTCTTCTCTTCTTCTCATTCTCCGTACTTCTCCTTTGGTCCTTATGCTCATTTGACATTTCAATATAGGACATTAGTTTCGACTCTGCAACCAATATTGCTGCGTTTTGGTAAGGTAAACGATGATGTGAGGGCTGAGGAAAGATAAGTCTATCCATAACAAGATGAAGGGTATTTTCATCTCTTTTTTGCATTTAACCAACGGCGTTAGAGGTAAGTTGATGGTAGGGGGTGTAGGTGCACATTGCGCGGACGTAAGGGGAGGTTAGTGATTGCTTTCAATTCTGAGGGGGTTTGATTGTATTTGTTAGAAACCTCAGGGGGTGTTTTTGCAAATTTCCCTTCCATTTTTATTGCAAGACAAACTTTCTTACCACTAAATTTCCACTTACAATTCATACACTTTGATATGCTCTAGGTGCTTCCTGTATTTTCATGAAGAAACTTTGAAGGACAGAAAAAAAGAAAACATTTTTTATGCATTTGACATTCATCTAAAGAATATATTGTTCTCTTTGGTTAATTGGATGCACATTTTGATCAAATAAATACTGTTGAATTGTGCAGGTGGTGCAAGAGTGGGGCGCATAGTGATGCAAGCTGCTGCCAAGCACCTCACACCTGTGACTTTGGAACTTGGAGGAAAATCTCCTGTTGTTGTTGATTCAAATATTAACTTACAGGTAAAAGACATTCCTCTTCATAGACAGCTAAGTTCTGGTACTTCTAATTTTTTTTTTACTAACCATAAAGCTTCATTATTACCTTGATAATAAGGTTGCATCAAGGCGGATAATTGCGGGCAAGTGGGGTAGCAATAATGGACAAGCATGCATTGCTTGTGATTACATTATAACCACAAAAGCTTTTGCTCCTAAGTTGGTAGGTTTTTATGTGTCGAGGAATTTGTGTTGTCAATATACAAGTACTCTAATTTTATTTTGGTTTCCTCTTTGTTAATAAAACAATTTTATCAGATAGATACTCTGAAATGTGAATTAGAGAAATTCTATGGGAAGGATCCATTGGGATCAAATGACCTTTCCCACATTGTGAACTCTAACCACTTTGCACGCTTGACAAAGCTTTTGGATGAGGATAAGGTTTCTGGAAAGATCGTTCATGGAGGCCAACGAGATGAGACCCTCCCGTGAGTTCCATCATTGAATTACACTATTTTTCCTTTTTTGTTTTTTCAGTACAGTTCAAAAATTATATCAAGCAGGATAGATAATTTTGTATATTATCTTTATGCATGTGCTGCAGAAGTATTGCTCCTACCATCTTGTTTGATGTTCCTGAAGACTCTTTGATAATGAGTGAGGAGATATTTGGGCCTTTGCTTCCTATTATCACGGTCAGAACTGAGATTATCATGTTGTTTCTTCTTTTTCTCCTTTAAAAAAATTATAAATTACTTTAGCAAGAAAATACAAGTGTGCCTATTATATTCTTGTTCCAATGCATGTTTATGTGAAACATCTGAGTTTTTCTGGTATTGAAGCAGGTTGACAAGGTGAAAGACAGCTTTGACATAATAAACTCAAGACCAAAGCCTCTTTCTGCATATCTATTCACCAATGACAAAGAACTCAAAGAGGAATTTGTGAGAACCATCTCAGCAGGAGGAATGGTCATCAATGACACTGCACTACATGTGATTATTCTCCCTGAGACTCATTTAAGATAGTTGTAGTTTCTGACGTTCATTAGCAAAACAAAACACAATGCATTATCCCATATAATTGGGGCAGGCAACACGAATCTTGTTCCTCCATCTCAATTTGTCAAAAACCATATCTTTAGTTAGACTACGGAGAATTGCCAACATATATAATGGATTTTCATCTCAAAAACTTGGTTCCAAATTGACACCGACTAGTCTGAAAACTGCAGTGGAGGCATTTTACACGAAATCATAGCATGTGCTAGCACAAATTTGGTTTATATATGTAAAGTTGACATTTGTGTTTGACATACATGCATGCGTTTTACACTGCGAAAATGACTGCATATTCTGAATAAATTGCCATTGTTTCATGCTTGACAAATTAATGATGCAGCTTACTACTCCCTCTTTACCTTTCGGGGGAGTCGAAGAGAGTGGAATGGGATCTTACCATGGTAAATTCTCCTTTGATGCTTTTAGTCACAAGAAAGCAGTTCTGTACAGAGGTTTTGCTGCGGATGCATCTGCAAGGTATCCTCCATACACCGACAGGAAGCTAAAATTACTCAAGGCCCTGCTTGATGGAAGTTTTTTTGGCTTTATTCTTGTTTTACTTGGATTATCTAATTGATGAATGATCAAATATTGCATCCTGTTTTGAACTTTTTGCTTCCTTTTATCTAAGGTATTTTTTCCCCTATTGATTATTGTAAAATTGTCAATATCTAGAATTCCTATTTATCTATGTCCTGCTAGTTGGTTTGAGACGGGATTCTAGTGTCCCATGTTCATCATCAGGTGATTGTCAGTCATAGAACCCATTAGCAGAGCAAGTTGTACATGTTTGTAGGTAGGAAATGAGAGGCCTCATGGAGAGCCACCCTTCTCATTACAATATGTTGTGTCCAAAACTTGTACTAATTGATTGGCAATAGAAAGAATATATATTTAGCTAAAACTGAAATGCAATCTTTTTTCCCTCTTACTTAAACTGATCTTGCTATACTGGGGAAAGCTATCAATTACTAATTATTGTAGTGAGCTTAAGGGCAGGGAACTATGCTATTGCAATGTTGTTCGTTGTTTCTGGGTCATCATTGTTAAATTACAATTTTATCTTGTACACATTGATGCTTCATATCATTTGGGTTGGAATTGCTCTTCTCTAAAATATGAATATTTATTTAAAAATTAGTAAATTATGAAGCAAGCAACAGCAGAAATATGAACAAACGAATAATAAATTTAATCTTATTCAAGTAACTTACTCCTATCCTAGAGACCAAACCTCTGCTAAAATCCTGCATATCAGGGAATGCTTAAAATTTGTATGAACACCCATATGTTGTTTTAGTTCACTTAAATTTTGAAATTTAGGATAAATTCGTGTTCTATTACATCCTGAAGCAAGCTTCTTTAAACAACACTGGAGGAGGCGCATGCACTACTGCACGTTGACACAGGTAGTTAAAGTGGGACCTCTTTTGGTCGTGGTTTTCTACTTGATAAACACAATGGTTAGTAAATTGATTAAAGTGTTTGGATGGGTAGTTTCCCATTGGATAGAGGAGTCTATTAGGATTTTAAAAGGATTGTTTGTGGCCATATAAAAAGGCCGGCCAGAATCCTGGGGAAAGTATTCCCCAACTTCGCTTAAATAATAATATAGATGATATTTTTTTTTCTTTGGACGTTGATACAAGCATTCTTTTTTTCTTTTCTTTTCTTTTTTCTAATCAAATAATTGACCCATTATGGGCAAAACTAGAAATTCTGAGACCATGTTACTTCCCACAAAAATGCAGGAAAAAGGTGAAATTAGTAGCTCTGAGGAGCAAATGCTGGATGAGCCAATCAACTAACAGAATCTTACTCCCACTTCAATCTAGTTGGCACAGTCATATCAGGCCCTTATTGAACTCAACAGAAATTGCACATGGGATCCTGAATTTGAAGGTGCCCCTCGTTTGGTTGAGGTGGGGGCATTTGTAATGAATGTATACCTCAGGGGAGGTTTTTGTAATTTACTCAAATTTTAAAATAATTGGAAATTTTCAAAATCTTCAACAAGTAGTATTGGCTACAGAAAGCTGTTAATACAAAAATAAAAACATGATCATAAAAAGTCATGCCACCAAAGGGGAGTCTTATCTTTTGTGCAACAGAAAATGAAAATACACACCACTTTTTTCAAGATTGGCGCCTTATAATGCAAGCATATTTGAGACTTATTTCATGTTTGTTTGTGTCATAATAGAGTGGTATTGAGAAAATACCAATTGTTGGATTGTTAAAAGTTGGAAATGGAAAAAAAAAATGAATAAAAATGTATATGTATTGGAAAAATAGTAACATTCCTATATTAAATGAAATTTGGTATAAATAATCTGTTTCTTGCCTAAAAATTTCATCTAATAAACATAATGGATAAATGCTAATTACATTCTTATATTATGTAGTCCCTAAAAATTTTTATTGATGAAAGCAGGTTCTGCATGTAAAAAATAATCTAGTATGAAAAGGTGAAATATATAGTTGACATGGATATCTGTTCTAATAGAGAATCACTCAAAATTAATCTTGAGAATTAAAGAATGAAAAGTCTGCACTACTTTAATGGACAGGACTGGGTGGTAATGGGTAGTGGATGGATGGAAAATCAGTTTTTTGCTTCCATAAGTAAACTAGATAGGTAAGTGCTCTCAGTACTGCAGAATTCATGTCCATATTGTGTTTGATTTTAAGAATGTTGTAATGAAGGTGTTGAGCATGCTCTGTTTAATGTTTATACACATGAGTGATTATATGAAATTTTTATGCATATGATACAAGTGAGTACAAATCTATTTGGGTATAAGAAATGAATGTAAATCAAGAGGAATGCTGTAAGAGGGCAAGAATATCGGATCGCTGTTCATCACTCAAGTGAGTGGGAAAAGTAACAAGGAATTTGATCCGAAGGTCTCCTCTCTTGCCATGCTCTTTAGGATTAGGCATGCCTTGGCCTGGAATGACTTTTTCATAACCTGGATATATGATATCTTCAAATGTTAAACTCATATTGTCTCCACCTAACAAAGGGATTGAGAGTGTGCAGCCTGTGAGAGCCTTCACTAAAGGGATTTCTATTGCCAACACCAGGTCATCTCCTTCCCTCTTAAACAAGGGGTGTCGTTTCTCGGCGATCACAAATGTTATATCAGCCGGTAGGGTTCCTGGTCTCTCATCCCCCATCCCTTCGAATGTAACTGTTGTTCCTTTCTTCCATCCTGGCTTCACTTTTATTCTTACCAATTCTTCTTCTTGCACAATTACCCTGATAGAAAAAGAAATTAACAGGGAGTTAATATATATGTTCTGCTTTATTTGAGAGACGTTTTAATAGTTCTTGAGAATTTCTTTAATTTATAGCCTTAAAATAGTTACCTAAGATGGGTTTTATGAAGCTAAATTCAGCTAGAATAAAATGTTATTAACAAAAGAAGGCTACCTAGATATTGCATGAAATTGAATGATACTTGAGGCCCCTTGGCTTATTTAAGACCGCTAAGAGTTACAGTTACAAGGCTTTATTTCATGCCTTCTCAATCAGCTTTGAGTGCAATGGTTGTTTAACATGGTATCAGAGTTGGTCTTGTGTTTGGCTTCTGGAAGCGAGTTTGCCTTGGAGTTTATTTGTCTATTATCTAGGATGTGTATGCCCTATGTTTGTCCTCCTTGTGTATACTTCGTACAAAGTTGTACGTGTACAGGAGTTTTAAGTTTTCATATGTTGGGCCATTTGATATACATAATTAAAGCATTCAACTATCAGCTTAAGCTTTGGGGTCCAATGGTTATTTAACAAGAGGGGTAGATCTGTTGTTAGTCACTAAATATATCAAATATGGTAGATTGGTTGTCTATTACAATCCTCAAGAATTGTGGGACTTGATGATATGATAGATTTGATCAGGTAATGTCCAGGTTCCTAAAATCATAGCAAGTGCATTAGTTAGCTTTGGATAAGAAACTAACCCGGTGTTTGTGACAACATCTCTTGTGATGATGATCTTTTTGACGCATCCATGGCACAATTCCTCGAGCGTGCACTCGAGCTTCTTCTCGATCGGAGGAGGTTTTCTGCGAGCAGAAGAATGCGAGAACATGATGGGTGTGGTGCTTCTTCTGCTCGAACTCTTCGAAAGCGAAGGGTTAATGGTGCTTCTTGTGCTGGTACTCTTTGACAGAAAGCTAGGGACGGCCTCCGTTGTGGGGGTCTGGCTCCTTCTGCTTGCACTCTTTGAGAGGGAAGAGGGTGTATTAGAGAGACCATCAACGCTTCGATGCCTATAAAAACCTGCTGGAATTGCAAATTTATCACCACCAGTTCTTGTTTCTTCTCTCCCATTGTTGTCTCCATGGTCATGAAACCCGTTCATGATTGATTTCTTCTTAGTAAGGACCTGAACATGGAAGGATTAGAAGAGGAAGATCGAGCTGATATACCACCATGAGTCCTTATAATGTATGTATAGAAATATATATATTTATATATACGTACCTCATAGGCTTCGTTTATGGTTTTGAGCTTGGTGTTGGCCTCGCCTTTGGTGGAAGCTGCAGGATTCTTCTCTGGATTCCATTTCATGACCAGGTACTTGTAGGCCTTACAGACGTCTCTAATGGTGGCGGTTTTTGGGATGCCAAGGATTTTATGGAAATCTGGGGTTTGTGAACGTGGGTGATCCTCCATGACAAGGTGAAGAAAAGAAAGAAACAAAAGAGAAAGAAGAATGAATCAGTTAGGTTTATGAGGAAGATGAGGAATAGATTGTCAAGATAATTAAGAACATCCACACAAATGTGGGTAAAAGCCAAAGATGATGAATCTGTTTTTTGTCAGGCCTTTTATTAGGCATAATCCGTTTAAAGGAGATGGACAGGTAGATGGACAGGTTGTTTTCTTTAATTCTTTTATTTTTTTTGTTTTTTTAATTGTGGGATTGTATTTTTTCTTGTGTAAATCATGCACACACCATGAAGTTTTTTGTTCCGTCCTAACCATTTGATGAATCTAATATATAAATCAAAAGGCCTTATAATATGGGTAGTACTTAAGAAATCCTCCTATTTAGTATATCTTAATAGCCTATTAAGCTTTTCATTCTTCAGTAATAGTGATTGGATGTATGCAAAACCATTTGATTTAGGAGTAAAAGGGTGGTTGACATGATGAGAGCGTTTCACCTTGTGCAACTCAATGGTGCCACCGTGAAACACACCGATGGATGCCCATGTCAAGAATGGGCCCTACACATTCAAACTCCATTCCAGCCCGTTGTTACACGGAATCACTGGATTTTAGCTCTAGAGGAAATGCTTTCTGACATGACCAAGTGAAGCATCATCCTCCATCATGATCTGTAGCATCCCAACTCAGCAAGTTATTGTCTATTTTGGGCTTAAGCCTGTATGATTTTGTTTTCAAAAGGCGCGTTGTTAAGTCAAGAATTCTTCCCGACTCTTATAACTTACTGGGCTTTCATTTTTTTTTTTTTTAACGTGGAATCGGGATGTGGTAGATCACTTGATGATCTAATAGAAAGCTTCACTTCATGCAAATCAGAAGTAGATGGATGATGATATGGTTCAAGAATACAACATGGGTATTTAGACTAGTTACTCATATGAATGCAGCATAGTGGACCCCTCATTGAAGTATATTTTCAATGGGAGGTTTTAAAGATTAAGAAATAGATATGTTGTTCTTTGCATTGTTGTGGAATTAGCTTTAATTTCTAGTCAAAAAGCCGGCTGGCCGGGCCGAACATTTCTCTTTTAAAAAGCTGTTTGACCTGCAAATGGATTTGAGGGTTTTAATAACTAACAACAATTAAAAATGAAGAAATAGAGGTTTTCTTCTTTGGATTATTCTTCCGGTTTGGATTGCGAGGTAGGATTCTTTCCTGGAAAGAATGATCTCAGGTGGGATAAAATTAGGGATCCATTAATAAAATGGACTCTGGGTTTTCAATTAACAAAAGTCAAGCTTATATCTGATTAGTAGGCTTATTTAGCCTAGCTTAAACCCGAATCTTGCCACATCTTTTGTGGCCTAGGGATGGCAATGGGACGGGTGAAACGGGTAACCCGCCCTGAACCGATGTTAGTCAATTAAATATTATTTTAATATATCATATTTAAGAAATACATATTTAATGAATATGTATATTATTAATAGATATATTCCATTTAAAAAAACTTTTTTTTTTGCATTTTATAATAGAACTGGGTCAACCCCAACACGTTGCCATCCTTTATATCCTTTATGAGGGACTAGAATAAAATTTGGTTTGGCAATCTTTTTCATGTCTAAGATTCATTGGCAAGAACCCACTTGTAATTTAATTTTGAGCCCTAAATCATTTTTTTTTAAAATTTTCAAAAATATATTTATATGGATCATCCACATAATCTAAAGCCATTCTCATTTGAAAAAAAAAACGTCAGAATTTTTTTGATGTTTGACATTAGAGAATAAGGACACAGATGATTAGGTCACCTAGTGACTAGATTGTATCTAATAATGGTTCATGTTCAGTTTTCATTCAATAGACTTAATAAAGCATGTTGTTGCATTTGTCAATTGTCCAATTGAGTGAATAAAGAAAGATTTATTCCTATGAGAACACCTTATAATTATTTCAATTGATCCCTACTTGATCCAGCTGAGATCTAATATAATTCTACTTAGATCAGAATATGAAACCCTAGCATTTTTTGCCTTTTTATCAGGCCAAACTTAAATCAACCTATGAAACCTCACCTCTTATCTTTTTTTCTTTCTTTTGTTAATGAAAATTACTCCATTAAAATAAGATAGAAATAAGGTGCAATAACTTAGGAGTCAGAATGACTTGAAAAATGCATGGAGCTAGCCTCAATCTGACAAACTTTTGACTGAACTGGGCCAAGGAGGATTTACGGTAAGGCTCTTCAAGCCAGCCTTAATTTTGGATTTTGATCAAGCAAAACAATTAAGAAAAAATTTTTTTTGGGTGAATTACGGAATTGTCTTGATGTTTGTACTAACTAAAAATACCTCCCTTCGCGCTTCTAAAATAACTACAAGGAGTTATTTAATCTTCATCATTCTTCAGCAAGGAATGTGATTGAAAGAACATTTGGTTTGTTAAAGAAGTGATGGGCCATTTTGAGAACTCCATCATTCTTTGATGTGAAAACTAAGGTAGTGATTTTGATAAACTTTAAAAAAAGGTTGAATTAGAAATTGATTGTTTAAGTAAAATCTTTTTATGCATCAATTTAGGTGCGGATAATCAATGCTTGTTGTGTTATACACAATTTCATAAGAGACGAGCATCGAGAGACAGGTGATAGCCTTTTGAGGGAAGTTGATGAAAAGTTAGCCTCAGAGCCACATATACCAGAAGAATCAGATGAAGTATTGATAACAAATGTTCAAGTTACAAATGAGTGGACAAAGTTTCGAGATGATTTAGCTCAGAGCATGTATGTTGACTATCAAAGCTAGGCGAAGGAATAGAAAAGTTATCAATTAATTTAGCATTATTTAGTCTTTTAACTATATATTTTTTTTAAATTCTTGAACACATGAGAAATTCCTTTTGTTAATTAAATTGAATGGTGCTATTGGTTTATATCTCTTCATACTTGGTGTTTTAATTTATTTTTGAAAAATATCATTTCTTGTGTATGCTATCAAAAAGTTGTATGGCTCAATATTTATTATGATTTATGAAATTACAATTGCATATTGTTTCAAGTAACTATTGTATTAATATTTGTGTAAATTATTACAGATGGAAAGTGGTAGATCTCAATCCCAAGCTCAAAATGTAAGAGAAAAAGGAAAATCATATTTTAAATGGACAACAGAAATGGATCGTGTTCTAACCATTGTTCTCCTTGATCAATATAACTTTGGAAATAAAACACCAAATGGATGGAAGCCTCCAGCCTTTACTGCAACTATAAATGCCATAAAAGATCAATGTGGTGTATCAATTTCTAAGATAACATTAAATCTCGTCTCAAAACTTGGGACAAACCCTACTGCATTGATAGTGAGATTATCAAGCAAAGTGGTTTTGGATGGGACAACACCAAGAATATGGTTCATGTTGATGATGAAAATGCGTGGAATGCTTTTTGTCAGGTATATTATAATTTAGTTTAATGTTTAAATTTTTACAAAAAGTATATTACCTTGTACTAATTTTATTTTATTGTCAATAGTCTCATGTAGAAGCAAAGTGTTATCGGACAAAAGTGATTGACAACTGGGATGACTTGAGCATCATTGGTGGGCAGGATCATGCTAATGGAGAAGGTGTAGAACATGGTGAACATGGTGAAGAGGAAAAACAAGCTTTTATGGCTAATGATGGAGCTAACATTAATAATAATGTTAGTCTTGATGATATAGATATCAATGATTTACCTTCTCCTACATCTGGTTCTTCATCTCGTCGATAGGCGCCATCATTTGTATCACTTTTGCAATCCTTAAGGAAAAGAAACCGTACAAATGACACATTGGCAGCTGCAGTTTCCCACATGGCACAATCAATTGATAAGGCCTTAAATAATGAGCCTGCTAAAGTGAGTGCACAAGTAGTATTTGAAGAGGTCTCCAAGGTTCCAGATCTTGAAATGTCACAACTTATCAAGGCGGGTGATTTATTGACAAGTGATCCATGGAAGTTTGAGTATTTCTCATGCCTTCCAATTGAATTTAGGAAGGAGTGGATAAAGATGCATACTTAAATAGTTTTTTATTTTATAATATAGATTAGTATTTAGTAATTAAACTGTTATTTTTTTTGGATGGTTTATGAATACTAACAATGCGGACAAATATATTGTTCTTTTAATTTTAGTGATAAAGTTTATATTATTATCAGTTTTTAAAATATAGAATTGATAAGTCATGATAATCAGTCACTTGTGTTGTTATTATTAACATGTGAATGATACAAATCAATTCTTCATAAGTTCATCTAATTAGTGGAATTGGATTTTAAATCAATTCTTCATGGAATTGTAATTCCCAATTTCAATTCTACCCAATTCCAATTCTTGATGAATTAGAATTGGAATCATAATTCTTAATTCCAATTCCAATTCATTGAACCAATCGGGGCCTTAAGGTTTGTAGAAAGGTTAAGCTCATCACCTGTTCTTTAAGTTGCAACCCAAGTTTTTAACGGAGATGGCCATTGTAAACAATATTCAAGTATATAAAGATGAATTCATCCTTCAAAATTAGCCTTTTGGAGAGTTAGAAAAAAGAGCAAAGAAAGAAAAGAGATAATATTCTAAGGGGTAAATTATTGGTAAGGAAGAGTCATTTATGTAAAAACAAATAAAAGTTTAACAACGAATGCGCTCTAATAAGGGGGAAAGTATTATTAAAAACTAGTTGTTTTACCTGTGCTAAGCACAGGAATATATGTATATATATATATTTTAAATGTGTTATTTTTAAATAATTTAAAATAACCACTACAATGAGTAAATTTAATAATAGTGGGATGCTTTGGGCGTTTGGTCGTCTTGGGTAATATTAAATAATTGTAAAGAGCTATGAGAGAATAAAGAATATTTGTATACGTGAAATAGAGAAAAATATGGGATTCTAGGACTCTAAAAATATAAGGATCAATCTTATAATTTAAATTTAGTTAAATAAAGTTTATCTTGTTTGTGTGGGACACAAAAGTGCTATAAGAGAAGAGAGAATATGTGTATACATGAAATAAATAAAATATGGGATTCTAGGACTCTAAAAAGATAAGAACTAATCTTATAATTTAAATTTAGTTAAAGATAATATTGGAGAAAGGGCCATCTCCATGTTGAGGTCCCCTCTTATTAAAATATTTTGTTCGATCATCCTTATTTCTTTGGGACGTCTCTTCCATTTTATTTAATAAGATATTTTTAAATAAAATTTATCTTGTTTGTATGGGACCCAAAAGAGTTATGAGAAAAGAGAGAATATGTACACGTGGAGGAGAGAAAGCATGGGGTTTTAGTGGGGCCCAAAAGGGCCATTGGAGAAAGAAGGGGATGTCCACGTAGAGGAGAGAGAAGGTGATGTTTTTGTATTCTGCTTTAGTATATATATAGATATGATTTATATATTAATTAATTTAACGTGGGGCCTAAAAGGGCTTATTGTAATGCTTGGGTTCTGGATCAATTGTCCAATCCCGAAGTGTTAGTGTATGTGTTCCAAAGCAACTAAAATCTAGAATAATTTAAAACTTTTATTCATGATATTATCAGAGTTATTATGCGGAATATAAAATAATATTCATTCACAATTAATCTTAACATTTACAATTTGCTTTATGAACTTATAACTGGTTCACAACTAATTGGCTACCCTTTTACATATTATCCCAATGCTTGTCGATCTCACCAAGAGTATCTGAAAAATAGTGAAAATTGGAGTGAGATATAAATCTCAACAAGTAGCAAGATGCATGAAATAAAACGGTCTAGTTTCTTTACAAAAATAGGTCATGAGGTATAACGATTAAACCAAATCACGATAATAATATTTAAAGCAATCATCAAACCAAACCACGCAAATGTGACATGGCAGGATTCATGAATTGAAACCACTTGATAAGCTACTCCTGTGCCCAAGTTCGCCACATCAAGAGCTAACATGATATGGAGCTGAGATACACGGTCATCCATTCCTCCACCTACAATCAATGCAGATCACCCCCGAGATACACGGTGGGCTGGCGCGTACAATCCAATCAACTGCAACTATCCAATAAGAGGAATACCAATCCGATCATATATATATATGGATCATCGACAATACACGGCTAATACCAATACATGTGCAGGCCACGAGTGAACTACAAGCACGGCCAAAATATAGCTCTCAGGTGCGAATCACAAGTAAACTATAAGCATGACAAATAAAAAGCACATGTAAGCCAATTTCTCATTAAAGTGCATAGTGGTAATCCACATAAAACCAATGCCGAGATACACAGCTAAAGACCAGGTCGAGATACACGACGGGTTGGGATTGCTGCAGCACGACCAGATACAGGAAGGCCTCGTTGAAATACACAACGGGAGCAAAAGTGGGAGACAGGTTTAACTTACAAAGATAATTCCCTTTCACTTCCTGGCTAAGCTATGGATCCACACTAAGCACTGCCCGCTAGACACAACTCACAACCAAAATATTTAATAATAACTTGTCTCAAAATAGAATATGCTCAACAATGATATAAGTTCTCAATCAACCATAAACATCTCATCCCAAGATACATGAGAGAGGAATTTGACCACAACCATCTCATCGCAAGATACATGAGAGAAGAATTTAACCACTCCAAGATACACGAAGGAAAACAATGATTGTGCCCTCTTATTGATGAAACCATATGCAAATATTCAGAAATATAATATTGAAAGTAAGAAAATGCTCAAATCTGAAAATAAATAGAAAACACATCCAAACCTTTAAAACCATGTCATCTTTACCAAAATATGCCCAATTTCTTGATTAATTGCCTAAAACAATAATTTATTAATGTGAACACTCTTAAATTGCTTATATTTAAGTGTTAGATAACTTACTAAATCAATATATTAAGTCTTACTTAGATTCATCTCTTAGTTGGTTGTTATTCTCAACAATGTCTAAATTTCTTCTTTTAAGAACCTAAGGTATCAAAACTTATTAAAATTAATATTTAACCTTTCCAGATGGTACTTTAGGTCTGTAGTGAAGTTTAAGAATATGTAAAGTTACCCAAAACCAGATCTAAATAGGTTAAGTCCACGTATTCCTCAAAACATCTCTATAAAATCCCTCTTTACATGTATCGTTCCAAATTAATATTCTTTTATCCAAATTTAATTCTACCACTTCATATATCTCAAATTAACCTAATTACAGGTGTTACAACTTTAGAATTCCAAGAAAAATCATTAAAAATAGATTTGGGAACAAAATCCTAAAATCTGACAGAGGTCGCTCGACATCACACTCGAGGGGCTTGTCAAGCGCCCTTTTCTGGGTGAAATTTTGGTTAGATGCTCGGGATCGTGCTCGAGTGTCCTCCGAGGCATTGAGTTTCAAGGTTTTGTTATTCTGTTTTTAAAATACACAGGCGAGACACCTGTGATTGCGCTTGAGTAGCCTGTTGGGCGCTCAGCCAAATTTCACTATATTTTCTCGGTTTTTTTTATTTCCAAAATATAAAATATTTTTTATAGTTTTAATTGTTTCTAATCTTCATATCTTCATTCTGAATTACTTCTAAGACAGCCCTAACCTATTCTCAGTAATTATAAGTTGATCTAAGGTTTCCTACTTAATTAATTCTCTTATGATCATCGCTTTTCTTGATTTCTTTAAAAGTGTATGAAAACAAAACCATCTTATAAAACTCTCAAATTTTCAAACCAAGATCGAAATCAAAACAAACCATGACAAAACATGTAAATCATATAGAAATCATGCAATTTCTCTAGTTTTCAAAGTGTTTGCTACTTGCCTTAACATGTGAAATCATTCTTTTAAGAAACCCGAATGTCCACCAAATTTCTGAGATTTTTCGCACCACTCTAGGCACCTCCAAATCAAATCTCTACCATTCATATTGAAGTCCTACGAGTCAGGAACATAATCTCCAAATTTGAGACCAATCCAACAGTTGGATCTCTCTAGATCTTAATTCGAACATGGCTAGTAGGAATTCTACAACTCCTTTTTCCTAAAACATCCTTTTTCTTTTTTCCTTATGATTGATTTAATGGAAACCCAAAACTTCCTTAATGCCTTCCTTTTATAGGCTCACCAAATTAGAAGTCCTAATAGGTTTAGGAGACTTTCCAATTAGGATTTCCAATTCTAATTGGAAACCTTTCCTATCTTATCTCTCCTTCTAATTATTTTCCCTTGAACCTAATTCATAAGAGACTTCTAATCTAATTAGTTTTCGTGCTATTTCTCATCCATATTTTTAAATATTAACTAATCACTTGATTTTCTCTCATATTACTAAAATTAAAGCTCCTAAATAAGCATAATTACAATTAGGTCATTTTTTCCTTCTTTTAAACCTTAAATTCATTATTTAAATCCACCAACCCTAAAATTTGGTCTAATTAAGTTTCTTAACTTAATAATTAATTATTTTATTCTTTTCATGGATTTTGACTAATTAAAAATGACCAAAATGCCATTTCTGTAATTTCCACACTTAATCAATGAATTTTTCCACAATTCTTCAAATTCTATTCTTCTTATTATTTCTTTCTGATTTGAAATTTAAATCCTAAATATTTGTTCTACTAATTCTCTGATATAATATAAATTTAAATCCCTATACTTAATTCCTATTTTTCCTTTTTAATTTATTTACACTTCCAAATCTCTCTCGTTTACTTATTAATTAATTATTTATATTATATTAGGAAAATCTAGGGTTTTATTGTAGTGCCCCAGATCCGGGTCTACCCTATAACGGCACCAACCCGTCCCCGAGACCTACTTATGGGCCCAATAGAACTTGATAAACACAATTTCCTGGGCAATTACAATGTAATTATCAAAGTGCATAAGCTAAAGAAGCATGGAAGTAAAAATTTTCCATCCAACAAAAGATTTCTTGTATTACAATCTCCAAAACATGATATTTGTGCGTATACAAAATACATCTAAGGCATCTAATTGCTCACAAGCTCTTTCCCAAATATACAGACATATACAAAAGGTAACTCCCAAGAGTATAAATCCAAAAGTATTATTTACATCCCATTTCCAACTCACTAACAAAATACAATATCATAAAGAGAGTCTTACTGTGGGTAGTAGTAATAGTCCTCGGGTCTATAGTCTGGATCTCCCTCTATGCGTGGCTCACCAGGAGGATCTGAAAACAAATTCGATAAAACAAAACACGCGTGAGACATAAAGTCCCAGTAAGCAGCAAACATGCATGGATAGAAACAATTTATGCAGATTTATAACATCATGATCACATTCACAATTATAAAATGTAAATCTCAAGTCAAAGCATCTCAATCGGATAATATATGAAATCAAATCTGCAATTAAAATCAAATACTGCAAGTATGTCTTGTTAGGACTTGTGAGTTGGCGTGTCTCTAAATTAGGTTAATGTCCACTGTCCATTTGCCACCTACACGACTTACAGAGAGAAGCCTAGCTAGGGACATCTCAGCAAGCGGAGCACCCACGTATGGGTTGGCAAGTGATAACCAAAGTAATAATCAAGGCTAAGTGGAATGCCCCATCCACTGCTGAACCAAACCATATGAATCATAAGAACTCCCGCCGGTTCCTCGCTACGGGTGGTTGCCGCAGTACCTCTGTTCCTTGAGAGGACCTCACTGATTCCCCACAGTGGAAAGCTACATGGACAAGGAAGATTAACGCTAACAAGCCAACACAAGCACACTACTAGACTCACTGTGGATCCACACTAAGAATAATGTCTAATTAGACGACTCACAAAACAAACCAATCAAATCAAATCCATGAGTAAAACTGGTGCTCAATCCAAGGCCAAGTGGAATACCCCATCCACCGCCAAATCACAACATAAGCCACGTGGAATTCCCCATCCACTATTACATCAACCGAGGCCAAGTGGAATTCCCCATCCACCGCCAGCAAAACCATAAGTCAAAAGTCTTGCCAAATCATATAAGAGTTTTTCAACATTGTTTCCATAAATCCAAGCCAATAAAAACGAAAGTCATAAAATCCTCAAAACACATTTTCGATGAGTGGGATGATCTTAGGAATCCCAAATAAGTCACCATACCAAAATTCAATGGATTCCGAGACAAAAAGTTTTGGACCTAAAAAATATTCTAAGTTTGGTTGAAAACGTTGACTCTTCGGTGTCGAATTTTTCTAGACAAATGTATAAGGAGTTTGGGGCTCAAATTCTGGTTGTAGTCTATTGGAGGGTATACAAAGCATCTAGAATTTTCTGGGCTTCTGAATCACTCATTTGGATATCAAACTCAAAAAGTGGCCATTTTTGAAAATTGAGAAAACTGGAAATTTAGGCACAAATTGAAAAGTTGACTTTTTATTGGTTGGGAATTGGGCCTTGAGAGTATTTTTATTGGTTCCAAATGGGGGGTAAAACCTTATTTACATATAAAGACTTAAGTAAATGGAGCAATAAATACATAGGACATTTACTTAAATGTCTTTCATGTAATAAGGGTGCTATGCGAGAAGCTTGGGTTGTTTGGGAAATGGTTGAGGAGAAAAAGGGTGAAGAACAATCAAAAATAGGTCCAAGATTAGCCCCTGGATTAATCGCCCAGGGGCGATTAGCTTTAATGCTCGCGCGCCCAGGTTTAAAGTGCGTGCGCCCATGCCTTAAACAGGTTCAGCGCGCGCGCGGTAAGGTTTAACGTTCGCGCGTTAAGGCTATACACTAGTTGATGCGCGCGCGATGGGGTTGACATTCGCGCGCTAAAGCTCGCGATTAACCCCACGATTAATCGTGGAGTTAATCCTATCCTTAACAGAAACCTAATTTTTGGGGGTTTGGCTCAGGATTAATCGCCAATTCTCAGGATTAAACGCCAAGTCGGGGTTTGAAACATTTTTGGCTATTTTCAACGTGAAAACTCCTACAATTCATCCATAACCTTTCCAACCCCAAATTTGATGATCATACATCATCCCAAATCCACAAGAACACAAATTAACACATGAAACTTCATTCCAAACACAAAACTCATACCAAAATCTGGAGTATGATTAATCTAGGTTGCAAACACATAATAATCAATGGAAAACAAACCATGAGTGTTATAAAATCAAAACCTACAAGTTTTAGAAACAAATACCAACATGCAAGATCATTTCTTCAAAATCAATCAAACCCTAAAGAGAGAATACGAATTTTGTAATTCATTTTGTTTCGAAAGGGTTTGCTATTTACATGCTAATGGAGAAGCAAAACTTCTCTTCAAGCTCTTCTCTCCTTCTTTTTCTTCCTCTTGAAGCTTTTAAGCAAGCTCCCACACTTCCTCTCTTGTTCTATACGACCAAGACAAGAAGTAGTGTTATCAAAATACTTAAAATAGAAATTAGGCATCCTTTTATATGCCCAAGCTTTTGGTCTTTCAAATCTGCCCCTAAACAAAGCTTTTAGTCAACTAAAACCCTAGGGGCTACCTTAGTGTTAAGTATGAGTGTACCTTGTGATAAGTAGAGGGTACCTTAGTGTTATTTGCAGGGGTACCCAGGTGTTTTAAGGGGTTTTTCCTTAGCCATTTCAAAAGGCATACTCTATGGGTGCTTGGGGTACTTTAGTTATACAAGATGGGATACCCTGGTGTGAAGTGGGAGTACCTTAGTGTTATTGAGAGGGTACCTTAGCTATATAAGGGGTTATACACTTATACCTTAAGCAAAACAGTGGGGGTTACCTTACTTATATAGGGGTTACTTTAGTTAGACAAAAGGGGGTACTTTGGCTATATAGGGGGTGTACCTTAGGTAAAACAGTGAGGGTACCTTACTTATATGAGAGGAGTACTTCTAGGAAATACAAGGGTGTACCCCAGGTAATGTAAAGGATGTACCTTAGTAATATAAGGGGGTACTCTAGCTATACAAAGGGGGTACCCTAGCTATATAAGGGAATGTACCTTAGGTAAACAAGGGGGTACTTTAAGTAAAACAGTGGGGTACTTTAGTTAAAATAAAGGGATACCTTAGGCAATACAAGTGAGGTACCTTAGGTATAATTAGGAGGTACTTTAGGTATTCGAATGGGGTACCTTAGCCAATATGAGTGAGGTGCCTTAGGTAATATAAGGGGGTACTTTAGGTATACATGTAGGGTTCCTTAGGCAAACACAAGGGGATACCTTAGATAAACACAGGGGTACCTTAGGCAATTACAAGGGGATACCTTAGATGAACATAGGGGTACCTTAGGCAATCACAAGGGGATACCTTAGATCAACACAGGGGTACCTTAGGCAATCCTTTGGTGTACTTTGGGCATACATTGGGGGTACCTTAGGTAATACTTAGGTGTACTTTGGGTAATACTTTGGGGGTACTTTGGGTAATATTTGGGGGTACCTTAGGTAATACTTAGGTGTACTTTGGGTAATACTTTGGGGGTACTTTGGGTAATACTTGGGGGTACTTTGTGCATACATTAGGGGTACCTTGGGTAATACTTGAGTGTACTTTAGGTACACTTGGACTAATTGGAGGGTACCTTAGCCAATCGAAATTGAGAACATAACATTAACTAAGCTTACCTTAATAACCTTCAATGGAGATCAATTTGATTTCCCCCAAATCCTTAAGCATGATCCACATCCACCTCACCTTCATAACACAAGTACTTAATTAACCTAATAATCACACTTTAAGTAATTAAACTTAATAATTAAAGTATAATCCGGGTCGGGGTTTTACATTTACACTTATTGAGTTTAGGACTCTCCCGTAAGATATATATTAATTAAGTTAAAGATAAGGGGAAAAAATTATCTACTTCAGAAAAATATTGATTTAAATAAATTATAAATAATTAGCAATTTATATATTAATTAATTTAACGTGGGGCCCAAAAGGGTTTATGGGGTTTAGGACTCTGCCGTAAGATATATATTAATTAAGTTACAGATAAGGGACACAAACAAATATTATCAACTTCAGGAAAATATTGACAAGATAATTTTTTTTTAAGTAACTCTAAGGTTTTACTTGTGTTGGATCAGAAAGAGTAAAAAGATAAATTTTTTTTTAAATAACTCTAAGGTTTTACAGGTGTTGAGTAAACTTTATTTGCTTGTGTGAAACAATTAGCAATTTATATATTAATTAATTTAACGTGGGGCCCAAAAGGGCTTATGGGTTTAGGACTTTCTCGTAAGATATATATTAATTAAGTTAAATAAGGGAAAAAAACAAATATTATCTACTTCAGAAAAATATTGATTTAAATAAATTATTTTGATGTGGACCCAAAAGGGCCATTGAAGAAAGAAGGGGATGTCCACGTGGATGAGGATCGGGTTTGAGGACTTTACTTTTATATATATATATATACACGATAGGGAGATATGTATGATTAGGGCATACATTAAGGGAGGTTTTTGTGATTTTACTTTTTTTTTCTTCTTAAAAATAGAAAAACCCAAGTTAACCTTGGCCACGAGTTGAAATCGGTTGGAGTCCTTCACTGGAAGATCTGCTGGTCCAATGGTAAGTGGTGTTTACACATCTATGAATAACATTGATATGTACACATCCTTAACCGTTGGACCAGTAGATCTTCCAATGAGGTCTCAACTTTGTTGACCTCCATAGATATGCCCCACTAGGCCACTCATGCAAACTTTGTTGGCCTCAGCTGTAACACCCCGAACCCGGGTCAGTGCAAAACCGGCACCCAACCCGAACTCGGTTCGCTACTGTAACAACCCGAATTCAGTTCAACAACCAAATCCGAGGTGTTACTAGCCCATATCAAAATAATCATCAAGAATACACCAGACCAAAGAAATAAATAATCAATTAAATTTACTATCAGAGTGCGGAACTGTATGTGCGGAAGTATAGTCTAAAATCCTCAAACAACTAATATAGTTAACCATCAAAATCAATCATTAAGCCTGGTAAAATAAAAGGTCACTAATCTCTCATCTCTCTAATACATCAACCCAAATGAAATATAATAATCTAATAAAGTAACTCAATCCATGACAATCCACAACCTCAAATCAAATCCGGGTAAAAGTAATCCTCCGGTGAATACTCAGCTACCTCTCTCTGGAAATCACTATGATCCCCCCCTCGCGTATCAGCTGAAAATGAAATAAAAGTAGGGTGAGATACGAATATCCTAGTAGGTAACACATGCATGTTTAAATAGTTCATATAAGAAAATTAACAGTTCATTCACGATTAAGCAATATCGACTAATCAGGCTCGTATAATCATTCGTATCATTCATGAATAAAAAACATTATAATAAACAGTTCTAAAGATGAATTTCAGCAAGTTCTATTATAAGAATCCAATATCAGAATCAATAACATAATTCATACTTTGCTAGGATGCACTAAACAGTCACATCCAATCAATATCTCAATCACATGTCTCCAGCATGTATACAATAATAATAACAAGTGTTTGTGATTTCAGTGTCATTGTAGGACTCACAAAGATAAATAAACCTTTTGAGATGACTCTCGACCAATCGCTATACCACCGTGCGTCTTAGGAGCAATGCTACTAATGATACTCAAGTCCCATGCAGCGTAGCTTAAACAAGAGCCGTAGTCACTGACTTATTGTACACGTACCCATCAGAGTTGGCATGTATCACCAGCATACAGCACTAGAATCAATACATGGAGATGGTCGCTTATCCACATGTACAGGGAATCACCATCGGCTCACCGAGGTGTCCCTCTAGACATAGGACCTTCCCAGACAAACTAATTTGCAAAGGAAGCGCGTCGCACAAGGGAGAAACTCAACCCAAATGACATATCCCTCAGCTATCTAGCAACAACTATGGATCCATAACCAGCTATGCACACTAGACTCCAAAATTCCCTAAAATATACTATTTCTATAAGGGTTGGTGCCTAACGGCATATAAAGGTTAAATCTGTCAATTACTACAATATTCGGATTAACTGAGTTCTGAATTCTCTTTATGTAATTTTCTGGTTTATAGTGTCATTTAAAGTTGTTCTGATAATCAAATAGTAGTCAAGTTTTCCAAAGACTAGATTTCTCAATTACTTTCAAAGTTTGGCAACTAATGTCCTAAATATCTTCTTAATTTATTTTTCTATAAAATAGGGAATTAGATAATTTATTTTGGTCTTAAAACATCTTAATTAATCATTAAAATTTACTAAAAATATTTTGGAATTGAATCAGGTTCGAAATTATGAAAATCTGGAATTTCTGCATAGAGCGCCTAGGATTGCCCCGGTGGTCCAAGGTCAGCGGTAGTGCAAAACAGATCGTCGACGATAAGTCTGTAGAAACCCGATAATTTTCTTTCTCTCTAAGAATTATTTTGTTGTTATTTATGTGGGAAATTAAAGTTAAGGAGTTTTGTGTAAATATGTAGGAGTTTTCGGTGGGCGAGCACGCATCAAAACAGAGGTTTCAAAAGTTCGTCGAGTGGCAAATTACTTATGGAAGGTATATATATATACTTTAGGAAAATTAGGTTTGGGTTTTTTTTCTAAATACGCGTATACTCGTACTGAGAGGATTGGCGATTGCGGCTGCAGCGATTTGTCCTAGGTTTCTTTGGGAGAGAAGAAGAACTGGGGAAGTTCCTGCCGTTTGGTGTTCATGATCAAGGAGTTCAGAAGTGTTTTCCTATTGTGATCAAAAGAGCATTTGAGTGACTATAGCAACCAGACGAACGACTGTTGGTTGGGGTTTGCTCTACGAGAGGTTGCTGTTGCCAAGACTTGGAAGCGTATAAGGTGAGTGGCATTGTTTAAAAACCTGGGTTTTCGTATTATTCGTAGGTTTAATCTGAATGCATATGTTTTCTGGATGGAGATATTCATGTGTTTTCTGGACGGAGATAGTCCGAGTGTGGTTTCTTTACGATTGAATGAGATAAATAAAAATGTGTCTAGATTAATTTCAAAAGTGGGTTAAATGTGTTTTGGAAATGTTTGGAGACTAGGAAAATTGTTACAGAGGAAAAAGGTTCGGCCAGTCGTGTAGATCTTGAACTAACAGAGAGTCGATGAAACAGAGGGGTATTCGCCAAGTGGCGCTGACCCAGCGCCAACTGACCTGGTTGGCGAAACGAAAAATCTTACCGTTGAGCCCGCGCCCATCGCGCGCATACCTCGCGCGGTTTCGTTTTCTTCATGCGTATGTCGCGCGAGTCTTCCGCCTATCACGCGCTCAACTCGCGCGTGGTAATGTTGAAGTAAGCGCGACCGGTTTTTAATAAGAAATAACTTACCGCCGACCTCGCGCCTAGCGCTAGAGGTCAGCGCAAGCCCGAATTTTTGCCGTAAGTCGAGGTTTGATAAAAATGATATACAGAGAACACTTTGAGGGTGTTAAGCACTTACTTATTGATTAGTTGGAATGTTAGAAAATACTATATTATTCAAACCAAAAGTTGAGATTATTGAATCACCTTCCGAACATTAGTACGAACTATTCGAAAGGAGAGTTTAAGGAAGATTAGGCAGAATGTTGCTACTTATGATCCTATACTTAAGTGAGCCATGTTTGGTATATACTTCATCTGTTTTCTGTTTTTGAAATTGTTTAAATTGGTTTCGTTCACTATCAAATGCATGAAAAGTGTTGAATGGTTTTGTGTGAGTAAGAGGAATTTACTGCATGAGAATGTTGTTGTGAGGTTGGAAACCTTCGAATGGTGTGAGTTGATGTTCTGGTTGGAATAACTTGTGATGAGTGTATTGGGATACACAGGTTCGAAATAAATGTGGGTTTACTGAATGCGGAGTTTATTTGGTTATTTATCGATTTTGGGTTTAGCTTCCCTTGGATCCTTGTTAAGCTTAGTAATGTGATGGTATTTGTTTATTGGTATAATTGCATGGCATTGTGTGTTGCCACGACCAGTGTAGAGCAGCCAGATACCCTGAGTAGGCCTTGTTGTCAGTGCCGATACCCGGAGTAGGCCGGCATTGGATGACGATACTCTGAGTAGGCCGTCATTTCAGAGTGTCCGATACCCTGAGTAGGCCGGAACTGTGTACATGGAGGTGTGGAGTGTCTACTTGGCATGTAAATTAATCAATGTAACAATATGCATGACATTGACCTTTTTGTATTGTTATCGGAAATTTGTTGTTTAAATTGTTGGTTATTTATCGAAGCATGTTTTATAACTGTGTTTAACTATTTCTGCATGCATGTGTCACTCGCTGAGATATTCGTATCTCATCCCTCGTTGTTGCTTTGTTTTTCAGATCTTCGTAGTGAGGCGCCTACTGGGGTAGATCCGACTAACACTTATAGGGAGGAGGATTATTACTACAATCCTTAGACTAGTAGGTTATTTTAGTTGTAAACTTTGTTTCAATTGACTTTGTGGGAAATGTAATAAGGTAGTAAATTGGAACCATTTGATGTTATTTGAAGATTCTATGGACTTATTAGATGAGAATTTTTAATTGTGCACTCTGATATGGTATAAAAAAATATGATTATCCAGCGATCACTGTTATTGAGATCTTTACCTAACCCTCTATGAGACGTGTTATACCTTTAATGAACAACACGGATCCGAGGCGTTACAAAGTCTTCCAGCGATCATCAGCGGTCTAAAAATTTTAACTAGCGCCGAGAATCGCCGAGCACAGTCGAGGTAGGCGGTCCCCCAAAAACGAATAGAAACAGTTTCAAAACGTGAATTTTCTCGTCCAATATCATTCTAACATACATATAACATTGTTATCAAACTAAATACATCAATATATCATGTAAAAACATGCTTTGGCGATTAAATGAACGTAAAACAGTGTCACCTACCTCTTTTCCACGATTGTTTCTTCTCTTCTTCTTTAAACAATGATACTCCAACACCAAACAACGCTCTGGACGATGAAGAACACAAGACCAAGTCCTCTCTTCCTCCTTCTTCTTCTCCCAGTCGTTCTCGGTCGCTCACTCAAGGTTTGTCGCTTGCGGCTGTAGTATACGAACGATAATACCAATTGTATGAGTTTAGGTTATTAAACTATTATATATACTCCTTGATCCCACGTAGCTCACTTACACACTTTCCTATACACACTACCCAATCAGAACACATCAACTTAAAATATGAATCATACCTCGATATCTCATGATCGGACGGTTGGATCTGCGTCCAACTCTAGATCTCCACTAATTATATCATCCCCTACATTAATAAAATATTTCCATCAATTAAAGTTCCCAAAGATATTATTTATTAATTTATTTTATTATTTAAGGAAAATTCGGGGTTTTACATCAGACCGCGTGATGATGTCACCACGCTACATTGACTATGCAAGGGAATAATAGACTAGGGGTTTTACGGTAAATTTGGAAAGGGTACTTTGAATGGTTGTCGTCAAGAAAAGCCCAGGAAGTTTACTTCTTTTTGATTGTTGACTCTTTCATACCTATTATCATATCATAAGAAAGGTCCCCCTGGATTCACTATTGTGCATCAAAGATCATGAAACAAAATGGTCCTTGCAAATTAGGCAGATTAGTACAATTCAACAATTTGATCAAGAACTGTAGTTTGGACACTAAGAGGCTGTTTGGTATAACTTTTTAAAGTTACTTATAACTTTTTAAAATAGAATTTCTTAACTTTTCTAATTTGAATACAAAAACAATTGAGATCCTGTGAAGCCTCTATCTGTACTTTTATTTGGAGCCTTCATAAGATCATGCATGTGTATCAAAAAACTGCCTAATTTTAATTACACCTTAGCACAATCCTATAGAAAGCTCCAAATTAGGATGTAGATGGAAGGCTCGGCAGGATGTGATCTATATACCAAACAGCCTCTAAGCAAACAATAGATCAATAATTAGAAAAAAATTGCATCCCACCACCCTAAAAAGGAATGACAACAGAGTATTGCACCCCAACAGAAAAACTACTTGGTTTTCTTTACCAACCCCAACAGAAAAACTACTTGGTTTTCTTTACCAACAAACACTGCCTATCATCAACTGGGGGAAGGAAAAAACCCCAATGAGCATTATTGTATTACTATTGACAGCTAACACAAGAACCTTAACTTCACCAAAGCAATTATGTCAACTATCTTAAAAAAAAAAAATTTATCTCAACCATCTTGGATGGAAGGGAATAAATAACAAGCTGACAAACAAATTCAAGGCCAATTTTTCTTAAAACAAACCCAATCAAAAGGAAAAGTAATAACAGAAAGAGACTGAATGAAAGCAATAACCATAATCCTTAACTCGCAAGCAAGGACCATCTAAGGAGTGATAAAATTAACTAATATTAATTTCATGTCTAAAAATACCGAACCCTCATTGAACCAACCCGGTTAAACCAGGCTTTTACACAGTTACATAAATTAATTTACCTCATGGATTGCACATCATCTTTTATTCTATAGATAATGAGAAAATGCAAGGTGCCTCTTGGGAATCGCGCTAACCAAAATATGTAATTTTTCAACATAGCCCTTGCACATAATCGTAAATATTATACAAAAACTGTTCCTTCTCTGTCGACCTCTTTCTTTTCTTCATATGTGCAGTACTACATGTGCATCCGGCTAGTCTTTACTTAATGAACCGAAGAGTGAACCTGTTTGGTCAGAGTGTGTCGGGTCATGGTTCAGAGGCTAGACCAATCGGCCTGGTTTTTAGGACTCTGGCTCAAAGTAAATGAGTATAAATACCCAAGACAGCTACAAAGTCTTGCAGGAACAACTGAACAAGTATCCCGCGCTGACGAGTAAATCGCCAGCGCGGGAACGAAGACGAAGCTTCCGACACACTGTCTCTAATCTCTATATCTATCCCTCTCCTTCTCTTTCAATTTTCAGTGTTTCCTTGTCTATAACACGTAGAAGTAATTATAGTCATTCCAGCAGAACATGTAAGTGACTTTAGGATTCTGTTGGAACCCATCTGTTAGCTGGGGTTGTTGCAGAATTAAGAGATGGATAAGAAAGGGAAGATCGCGTTCTTGATCTTACTGGTTTTGGCTTTGTTGGCGACCTTTCCTGGGTCCTCATCAGCTGCAAAGCAACCCCTGAACACAATGAAGGAGATGCTTTCAGGAGCTGCAGCATCAGAGGCCAACCGGATTGGTTCCTCTGTCCTTTTTCCGATTCGTGGAAATGTTTATCCTGATGGGTATGTATTTATGTGGGTAGTTGATAAAGAATTAACGAAGCTAGAGGTGGGTTCTTGGGGAACTTTGGGTTTCTGGGTTTTTGAATAAGTCAGTGAATTGTGTGTTTCTGTTCAATTTCTTTAGAAGTTTCACTATCTTCCTTCTCAGGTCCTTGGGAAATTTCGTCATCCATCTGTTTTTTGTTCAAATTCTAGGCAGTTTAATTCAATATCCTCATCATACAGTTCCGTGATTTCGCTTCATCTGCTTCATCTGCAGCTTTCTGGGGTACCCAGTTCCAATTTCTTCGCGGTCCTGCAGTTTTCATGTTCATTCCATCTCTTATCTGATCAATTTAATTTTAATCTGTATTACCCCATGTGTGTTTTCTCCCTTGAAAATTTAATTGATGTTGAAACACAAATCCATGAAATTCTCATGAATTTCTATTTGTATTTCCATTAAAAGCAAATTCCAAATTGTATTATCTTGCAATTCCAAATTGTATTATCTTGTTGTGTCTGAAACAAGTGTATTGTTGTGATCTGAAAGGTACTATTATGCTACTCTGAGGATAGGCATGAATTTCTACTATCTTGATATTGACACGGGCAGTGACCTCACATGGGTTCAATGTGATGCCCCCTGTGCTCGCTGCTATAAGGTAATCTCTAATTCAAAACATACTGCCATGATTGCACATCACTTCTTCACCTGATCTGCCCTTGTGTGTGTATGTTTTCAGGGGCCTCACCCACTTTACAAGCCCAACAAGAACCTCCTTGTTGGATGTCAAGACCCCCTCTGTGCCTCCCTTAATGAAAAGCATCACTGTGATAATGAGGATCAATGCGACTATGAGGTCCAGTATGCTGATCATGGTTCGTCCCTTGGTGTCCTTGTTAAGGATGCTTTCCCTCTCCGATTCACCAACGGATCCATTCTCGCACCCCGTCTGGCTTTTGGGTAAGCAACTTACGTGAATCCTGACTCTGAATTGATCGATTTGTTGGCGGATTCTCATTCTTTTGAGATTTCTACATAACATGATCTCTGCTATCTGTTTAATTTTACAGATGTGGATATGATCAAGAACTTCCCACTAAAGCCTCCCATCCGCCTACTGATGGAGTACTTGGCCTCGGCGGTGGAAAATCCAGCATTGTGTCACAGCTTCATGATCAGGGTCTAATTCGAAATGTGATGGGCCATTGTATCAGTATTCGTGGTTCAGGGTTTTTGTTCTTGGGAAATGATCTGGTTCCTTCTTCTGGCATAGTTTGGATGCCTATGTTGCCTAATTACTTGCCGTAAGCCATCCATATCCTGCCTCTGAACATCCTTTATGCTTGAATGGAATCTAACTCATGAATCCCATACCTATGATTCTCAGAAGATACTCGCCTGGGCCAGCAGAACTCATTTATGGAGGAAAGTCTACTGGTCTTAGGAGACTTCCTGTAGTTTTTGACAGCGGGAGCTCCTATACGTATTTCAATTCCCAGGCTTACGGAATCTTCGTTTCTTTGGTGAGTTTGGAAAATAAAGCAGAAAGCAATCCTCTATCCCCTTCAAGTCTTCAACTGTTTTTGTTTCTATTTTCCAGGTGAAGAAGGATTTAACTAAAACGCAGTTACAAGAAGCACGAGAGGAAAAATCACTCCCGATATGTTGGAAAGGCGCAAAACCTTTCAAAGCCATCCGGGATGTCCAGAAATTCTTTAAGCCCATAGCACTGAGCTTTGAAAATGGTAGGAGAGCACAGCTGGGAATACCTCCTGAAGGATATATTATTATCACAGTAATAACCCTTCAACCCTCTCCCTTTTTCGTCCTCCTTGAAGCACAAAGAACATTTAAGTACAAAAAATTCTAATGGTTTTTCCTGTCAGTTTCATGGTAACGTTTGCTTGGGAATACTGAACGGTACACAAATGGGACTGCGAGATCAAAATGTAGTTGGAGGTAAGAGCATTCACGGCCATTGCTTAAAATCTTTCAATTTCTTTATTTCTTATTTTCGGTTCTGGGTATTCATCTATCCATGGAGTGCAACATGAATATGCAAAAATGGCTATAGCTGAGTTCCTGTTATTGTTTGCAGACATTTCCTTACAAGATAAAATGGTGATTTTCGACAACGAGAAACGGCAGATCGGTTGGACGCCGGCAGACTGTGATAGGCTTCCCAAGCCCTGACCTCTCCCATTGGATAAGAACAATGAGAATTGCTTTCATTCAATCTTCTTTCCTCTCATTCTAACTTTTCCCTTTTTGATGGGGTTTGTATGATTTTACTTGAAATCATCATTTGCATATGAATGGTTATTTTGTTTTTGCTTATTATTCCTTCCCCATCTCAGCCGAGAGTCACTGTTTAATTTGTTGGTGAAGCTAGGCAGTTTGCATACTGTTACTTTAAAGAAAACTTTTCTGGTCTCGTTTCTATTGATTCTATTGAGTGATGGCCCACCTCTTTTGTAGACTATGGGTCAGGATTCAACCAAATGGGTGGGATTTAATTTATTTCTTATTGTTGATCTCTTTCTTGCTTAGTTTCCAAACTGTATTTCCTGGTAAAAAATCTTAAATTGCTCTGATTTATCTAATTTTCAGGCTGTGCTTCATCTTTATTATGTTCATATCAGCAGGACTTCTAAGAGGCTTTCCATGTTATTTATGTGACATTAGTTACTCATAAGAATGCATTAGATGGATGATGATATGGTTCAAGAATACAACATTGGTATTTAGACTAGTTACTCATATGAATGCAGCATAGTAGACCCCTTATTGAAGGGCTATATTCTCTATGGGAGGTTTTAAAGATTAAGAAATACATATGTTGTTCTTTGCGTTGTTGTGGAATTAGCTTTAATTTCTAGTCAAAGAGTCGGCTGGCCAGGCCGAACATTTCTCTTTGAAAAAACTGTTTGACCCGCAAATGGATTTGAGGGTTTTAATATCTAACAACAATTAAAAATGAAGAAATAGAGGTTTTCTTTGGATTATTCTTCCGGTTTGGATTGCAAGGTAGGATTCTTTCCTGGAAAGAATGATCACAGGCGGGATAAAATTAGGGATCCATTAATAAAATGGACTTTGGGTTTTCAATTAACAAAAGTCAAGCTTAAACCTGATTATTAGGCTTGTTTAGCCTAGCTTAATCCCGAATCTTGCCACATCTTTTGTGGCCTAGGGATGGCAATGGGACGGGTGAAATGGGTAACCCGCCCCGAACCGATGTAAGTCTATTACAATATTATTTTTATAAATTTAAAATATTGTTTTAATATATCATATATAAGAAATACATATTTAATGAGTAAGTATATTATTAATTGATATGTTCCATTTCAAAACACTTTTTTTTTTTGTTTTTTTGCATTTTTAATAGAACTGGGTAAACCCCAACACGTTGCCATCCTTAACGAGGGACAAGAATAAAATTTGGTTTGGCAATCTTTTTCATGTCTAAGATTCATTGGCAAGAACCCACTTGTAATTTAATTTTGAGCCCTAAATCATTTTTTTTTTAATTTTCAAAAATAGATTTATATGGATCATCCACCTAATCTAAAGCCATTCTCATTTGAAAAAAAAAACGTCAGAATTTTTTTGATGTTTGACATTAGAGAATAAGGACACAGATGATTAGGTCACCTAGTGACTAGATTGTATCTAATAAATGGTTCATGTTCAGTTTGTCAATTGTCCAATTGAGTGAATAAAGAAAGATTTATTCCTATGGGAACACCTTATAATTATATCAATTGATCCCTACTTGATCCAGCTGAGATCTAATATAATTCTACTTATATCAAAATATGAAACCCTAGCATTTTTTCCCTTTTTATCAGTCCAAACTAAAATCAAACTATGAAACCTCACCTCTTACCTTTTTTTCTTTCTTTTTTAGTGAAAATTACTCCATTAAAATAAGATAGAAATAAGGTGCAATAACTCAGGAGTCAGAATGACTTGAAAAATGCATGGAGCTAGCCTCAATCCGACAAATCTGACAAACTTTTGATTCAATTGTGCCAAGGAGGATTTATAGTAAGGCTTTTCAAGCCGGCAACGGATTCTTTGTGAAGCGCAATCCAACGGTCCAAACGTTGGATCAAATTAAATCAAGGTTATCAAATATGCGGGTACCTCAGGCAAACATTAGGTTACCTCTGTCAAATACTGTGGTACCTCAGGCAAACATGGGGGGTACTCGATCATTTTCATGAAGGTACCTTCGGCCTAACAATAGAGTACCTCTGTCAAATACGGGGTACCTCAGGTACTCTACTATAACCCGAAGCTACCTCCCTAAATCGTGGTAGGTACCTTGCAAAATAAGTTTAAGGTACCTCACTGTAAGCCCAAGGTGCCCTCATGTAAGTCTAAGGTACTCTCATATAAGCCTAAGGTACCCCCTCATGGTAAGCCATATGCAGCCACCAAAATTAGCCTAAGGTACCCCAATATGAGTCGAAGGTACCCCAATATAAGCCGAGGGTACCTCCCTACAGAGAGGATCAGACCAAATTAATTTGGTCTGTTGGATTGCGCTTCATAGAGGATCCTCTGCGATCCTGTGCACTTCAAGCCAACCTTAGTTTTGGATTTTGATCAAGCCCAACAATTAAGAAAAAAAAATTTTTTTTTTGGGTGAATTACGAAATCGTCTTGATGTTTGTACTAACTAAAAATACCTCCCTTCACGTTTCTAAAATAACATTTTTTCCCCTTTAAGGTTTGTAGAAAGGTCAAGCTCATCACCTGTTCTTTAAGTTGCCACCCAAGTTTTTAACGGAGATGGCCATTGTAAACAATATTCAAGTATATAAGATGAATTCATCCTTCAAAAATAGCTTTTTGGAGAGTTAGAAAAATGAGCAAAGAAAGAACAGAGATAATATTATGAGAGGTAAATTATTGGTAAGGAAGAGTCATTTAAGTAAAAACAATGAATGCGCTTGTTATGGTCCTAAATGTTAAGTGCTTAACCAACGAAGTCATCGTAAGCCTTGGGGCTTTTGGAGCAACGGTTAGGCACGTAACAATTGGTATCGGAGCCAACCACCACGTCCCGGGTTCGAGTCTCGAAAGGAGCGACCTATAGGCTGGATTAAAATGCCTTGGTATTATGTATGTGCATGGTGCTAAATCATTGAATACTAATAGGTCAGTGGAGTCGCCAAAAGAGAAAGGACTACCATCGGGTCAGTGTCGATAGAGTGGGCCACCGTGGACGTCGGCTGCGGAAGCGTGGTGGAATGTTACGGTCCTAAATGTTAAGTGCTTAACCAACGAAGTCTTCATAAGCCTTGGGGCTTTTGGAGCAATTGTTAGGCACGTAATAGCGCTCTAACAATGAGTAAATTTAATAATAGTGGGATGCTTTGGGCGTTTGGTTTTCTTGGATAATATTAAATAATTGTAAATTTAAATATCTGAAAGAACTATGAGAGAATAGAGAATATTTGTATACGTGAAATAGAGAAAAATATGGGATTCTAGGACTCTAAAAAGATAAGGATCAATCTTATAACTTAAATTTAGTTAAATAAAATTTATCTTGTTTGTGTGGGACACAAAATTGCTATGAGAGTAGAGAGAATATGTGTATACGTGAAATAAAGAAAATATGGGATTCTAGGACTCTAAAAAGATAAGGATTAATCTTATAATTTAAATTTAGTTAAAGATAATATTGGAGAAAGGGTCATCTCCACGTTGAGGTTCCCTCTTATTAAAATATTTTGTTCATCTTTATTTCTTTGGGACGTCCGTTCCATTTTATTTAATAAGATATTTTTAAATAAAATTTATCTTGTTTGTGTGGGACCCAAAAGAGCAATGAGAGAAGAGAGAATATGTACACGTGGAGGAGAGAAAGTATGGGGTTTTAGTAGGGCCCAAAAGGGCCATTGGAGATGAAGGGGATGTCCACATGGAGGAGAGAGAATGTGATGTTTTTGTATTTTGCTTTAGTGTATATATATATATATATATGATTTATATATTAATTAATTTAACGTGAGGCCCGAAAGGGCTTACTAGGTTTAGGACTCTCCTGTAATATATATATTAATTAAGTTAAAGATAAGGGAAAAAAACAAATATTATCTACTTCAGAAAAATATTGATTGAAATAAATTATAAACAATTAGCAATTTATATATTAATTAATTTAACGGGGGGCCCAAAAGGGTTTATGGGGTTTAGGACTCTCTCGTAGATATATATTAATTAAGTTAAAGATAAGGGACAGAAACAAATATTATCTACTTCAGAAAAAATATTGATAAGATAATTTTTTTTAAAATAATTCTAAGGTTTTACACGTGTTGGATCAGAACGAGTAAAAAGAATTTTTTTTTTTAAATAACTCTAAGGTTTTACACGTGTAGTAAACTTTACTTGCTTGTGTGAAACAATTAGCAATTTATATATTAATTAATTTAACATAGGGCCCAAAAGGGCTTATGGGGTTTAGGACTCTCTCATAAGATATATATTAATTAAGTTAAAGTTAAGGAAAAAAAAACAATTATTATCTACTTCAGAAAAATATTAATTTAAATAAATTATTTTGATGTGAGGCCTAAAAGGGCGATTGAAGAAAGAAGGGGATGCCCACGTAAATGAGAGAGAGGATGGGGTTTGAGGACTCTTCTTTTATATATATGATAGGGAGATATGTATGATTAGTGCATACATTAAGGGAGGTTTTTGTGATTTACCTTTTTTTCTTCTTAAAATATAACAACCCAGGTTAACCTTGCCCAGGAGTTGAAATCAGCTGGAGTCTCTCACTGGAAGATCTGTTGGTCCAATGGTAAGTGGTGTTTACACATTTGTGAATGACATTGATACATACACGTCTTTCACCCTTGAACCAATAGATCTTCCCTACATATGGCCTCCCCAGGTCACTCATGCAAACTTTTGTTGACCTCAGCCACGGACCGCATGACCTCAGCCACGGACCGCGTGATGACGTCATAACGTACATTAACTATGGAAGGGAATAATAGATTAGGGGTTTTACGGTAAATTTTGCTGCCAAAAAAAAAGTTTTACGGTAAATTTGGAAAGGGTACTTTGAATGGTTGTCGTCAAGAAAAGCCCAGGAAGTTTACTTCTTTTTGATTGTTGACTCTTTCATACCTATTCTCATATCATAAGAAAGTTCCCCTGGTCATTGCAATCCATACCATACATCTGGCCCGTTCTCAATCGAGATCAATCATCCCTCAAAGAAGGCAGAGCCTGAAAATTAGGCAGATCAGCAGAGTTCAAAATTTTGATCAAGAATTGTATTTTGGACACTAAGATGTTTGGTATAACTTTTCAAAGTTACTTTATAACTTTTTAAAGTAGAATTTCTTAATTTTTTTACTCTGAATACCAAACAATTGAGATCCTGTGGAGCCTCTATCTGCACTTTTATTTAGAGACTCCATAAGATCATGCCATGTGTATAAAAAAAACCGCTTGATTTTAATTACACCTTGCCACAATCCTGTAGAAAGCTCCAAATTAAGATGTAGATAGAGGCTCCACAGGATGTGATCTATACTCCAAACAGCCTCTAAGCAAACAATAGATCAATAATTAGAAAAAAAATGCATCCCACCACCCTAAAAAGGAATGAAAATAGAGTATTGCACCCCAACAGAAAAAACTACTTGGTTTCCTTTACCAACAAACACTTCCTATCATCAACTGGGGAAGGAATAAACCCCAAGAGAATTATTGCATTACTGTTGACAGTTAAAGAACACATGATCCTCAACTTCACCAAAGCAGTTATCTCAACCATCTTGGATGGAAGGGAATAAATAACAAGCTGACAAACTAATTCAAGGCCAATTTAAATAAAAAAAAACCCAATCAAAAGGAAAAGTAATAATTGAAAGAGACTGAATGAAAGCAATAGCCATAATCCTTGACTCCCAAGCAAGGACCATCTAAGGAGTGACAACATTAAATAATATTAATTTCTTGTCTAAGAGAACCAAACTTGCATCAAACCAACCCGGTTAAACCAGGATTTTACATAGTTACATAAATTAAACTACCTCATGGATTGCACATCATCTTCTATTCTATACTATAGATAATGCGATGCGCCTCTTTGGGAATCGTAAATATTATACAAAACTGTTCCCTCTCCGTCTACCTCTTTCTTTTTTTCATATGTGCAGTATTATTTGTGCACCCGGCTAGTCTTTATCTAACGAGCCGAAGAGAGAACCCATCTGGTCAGAGTGTGTCGGGTTGTGGTTCAGAGGCTTGACCAATCGGTCTGGTTTTTAGGACTCTGGCTCAAAGTAAAAGATTATAAATACCCAAGTCAACTTCAAAGTCCTCCTCCTTCAGGAACAAGTATCCCGCGCTAACGAAACCGAAGCTTCCGAGTTCCGACACACTCTCTCTAATCTCTATATCTATCTCTCTCCTTCTCTTTCAATTTTCACAGTGTTTCCTTGTCTCAAACACGTACAAGTAATTATAGTCATTCCAGCAGAATATATAAGTGACTTTAGGATTCTGTTGGAACTCATCTGTTAGCTGGGGTTGTTGCAGAATCAAGAGATGGATAAGAAAGGGAAGATCGCGTTCTTGATCTTACTGGTTTTGGCTTTGTTGGCGACCCTTCCTGGGTCCTCATCAGCTGCAAAGCAACCCCTGAACATAATGAAGGAGATGCTTTCAGGAGCTGCAGCATCAGAGGCCAACCGGATTGGTTCCTCTGTCATTTTTCCGATTCGTGGAAATGTTTATCCTGAGGGGTATGTATTTATGTGGGTAGTTGCTAAAGAATTAAGGAAGCTAGAGGTGGGTTCTTGGGGAAGTTTGGGTTTCTCGGGTTTTGAATAAGTCAGTGAATTGTGTGTTTCTGTTCAATTTCTATAGAAGTTTCACTTTCTTCGCAGGTCCTTGGGAAATTTCGTCATCCATCTGTTTTTTGTTCAAATTCTAGGTAGTTTAATTCAGTATCCTCCTCATCCAGTTCCGTGATTTCGCTTCATCTGCAGCTTTCTGGGGTACCCAGTTCCAATTTCTTCGTGGTCCTGTAGTTTTCATGTTCATTCCATCTCTTATCTGATCAATTTAATTTTAATCTGTATTACCCCATGTGTGTTTTCTCCCTTGAAATTTTAATTGATGTTGAAATACAAATCCATGAAATTCTCATGAATTTCTATTTGTATTTCCATTAAAAACAAATTGAAGATCTTGCAATTCCAAATTGAATTATCTTGTTGTGTCTGAAACAAGTGTATTGTTGTGTTCTAAAAGGTACTATTATGCTACTCTGAGGATAGGCATGCCAGCCAAGCCCTACTATCTTGATATTGACACAGGCAGTGACCTCACATGGGTTCAATGTGATGCCCCCTGTGCTCGCTGCTATGAGGTAATCTCTAATTCAAAACATACTGCCATGATTGCACATCACTTCTTCACCTGATCTGCCCTTGTTTGTGTATGTTTGCAGGGACCTCACCCACCTTACAAGTTCAACAGGGACCTCCTTGTTGGATGTCAAGACCCCCTATGTGCCTCCCTTAATGAAAGGCATCACTGCGGCGGTGAGGATCAATGCGACTATAAGGTCCAGTATGCTGATCTTGGTTCGTCCCTTGGTGTCCTTGTTAAGGATGCTTTCCGTCTCCAATTCACCAACGGATCCATTCTCGCACCCCGTCTGGCTTTTGGGTAAGCAACTTACGTGAATCCTGACTCTGAATTGATCGATATGTTGGCGGATTCTCATTCTTTTGAGACTTCTACATAACATGATCTCCGATACCTGTTTAATTTTACAGATGTGGATATGATCAAGAACTTCCCCCTGACGCCCCCCAACCGCCTCCTGATGGAGTACTTGGCCTCGGAGGTGGCAAATCCAGCATTGTGTCACAGCTTCATGATCAGGGTCTAATTCGAAATGTGCTTGGCCATTGTATCAGTTTTCGTGGTTCAGGGTTTCTGTTCTTGGGAAACGATCTAGTTCCTTCTTCTGGCATAGTTTGGATGCCTATGTTTCCTAATTACTTGAGGTAAGCCATCCTATATCTTGCATCTGAACATCCTTTATGCTTGAATGGAATCTAACTCATGAATCCTGTACCTATGATTCTCAGAAGATACTCGCCTGGGCCAGCAGAACTCATTTATGGAGGAAAGTCTACTGGTCTTAGGAGACTTCCTGTAATTTTTGACAGCGGGAGCTCCTATACCTATTTCAATTCCCAGGCTTACGGAATCTTCGTCTCTTCGGTGAGTTTGGAAAATAAAGCAGAAAGCAATCCTCTATCCCCTTCAAGTCTTCAACTGTTGTTTCTATTTTCCAGGTGAAGAAGGATTTACCTAAAAGGCAGTTACAAGAAGCACCAGAGGAAAAAGCACTCCCGATATGTTGGAAAGGCGCAAAACCTTTCAAATCCATCCGGGATGTCCAGAAATTCTTTAAGCCCATAGCACTGAGCTTTGAAAATGGTAGGAGAGCACAGCTGGAAGTACCTCCTGAAGGATACCTTATTATCACAGTAATAACCCTTCAACCCTTTCCCTTTTGTCCTTGAAGCACAAAGAACATTTAAGTTAAAACAAGAAAAAAATAATAATTGTTTTTCCTGTCAGTCTCATGGTAATGTTTGCTTGGGAATACTGAACGGTACACAAATGGGACTGCAAGATCAAAATGTAGTTGGAGGTAAGAGCATTCACGGCCATTGCTTAAAATCTTTCAATTTTTTGATTTCTTATTTTCAGTTCTGGGTATTCATTTATCCATGGAGTGCAATTGAATATGCAAAAACGGCTATAGCTGAGTTTCAGTTATTGTTTGCAGACATTTCCTTACAAGATAAAATGGTGATTTTCGACAACGAGAAACGGCAGATTGGTTGGACGCCTGCAGACTGTGATAGGCTTCCCAAGCCCTGACCTGTCCCGTTGGATAAGAACAATGGGAATTGCTTTGATTCAATCTTATTTCCTATCATTCTAACCTCTCCCTTTATGATGGGGTTTGTAAGATTTTACTTGAAATCATCATTTGCTTATGAATGGTTATTTGGTTTTTGCTTATTATTCCTTCCTCATCCCAGAGGGGAGGCAAAGTGCTTTGATGACATTAGGGTACTCGTCTCTTAAGTGTCATTTTATATGAGAAAAATGCTCTTCTTGTTTGGGTTATTCCTCTCCCATCTCAGCCGAGAGTCACTGTTTTTAATTTGTTGGTGAAGCTAGGCAGTTTGCATACTTTTACTTTAAAGAAAACTTTTCTGGTCTCCTTTCTATTGATTCTATTGAGTGATGGCCCACCTCTTTTGTAGACTATGGGTCAGGATTCAACCAAATGGGTGGGATTTAAGTCCTCAAGAGTCAAGACGGTTCCCCCATTTCACATTCTCATGCTTCCCCTGTCACAAAGTACACTTTGACCGTACCGTATGAAGAATAAGATCAAAAATTAGTGCAGAAAGAAGAGGAGGAAAAGAACTGGAAGAAGCAAATTTAGGCAATATTTTGTCTTTGATATCGTTACCGTCTACCATTCTATCATTTTGGTGTCCCTTCTGCACTTTCCTCTTCTTCTTCTTCCCCTTCCTTATGTCTTCACTTGGATTTACATGCTAGCTGCTCTTTCTCTGCTTTTCATTAGCACAACCCTGTTGGGGTTTCTTTAGCTGTTCAAGGCCGACTGAGTTGGTATTCGGTGTTCAACCCATGAAATCTTCTTCGTCTTCTTCAAAGCTTATAATGGCGAAGGCTCTCTCTTCAAACTTTTGATGCTTCCGCTCCAAGGAATCGGTCTCTTCAGAATAAAAAGCATTCCACCATTGGAGGCTATTTTTGACATTGTGAAAATTTTCTTAATGCCATCTATTTGTCATTTGATGGTAAGGGTGCTAAGTGCCCTTTTTTTTAAAACTCAAGGGTGGTAACTAAGTGATCCATTATAAACCATAGGGGGTCTCCGTGCCCATTAGCTAAGCCTCAGGGGGTCTAACTGTAAATATCCATATATTAATTAATTTAATGTGGGACCCAAAAGGGCTTATTGGGTTTAGGACTCTCCCGTAAGATATATATTAATTAATTTAAAGATAAGGGAAAAAAACAAATATTATCTATTTCAGAAAAATATTGATTTAAATAAATTATAAACAATTAGCAATTTATATATTAATTAATTTAACGTGGGGCCCAAAAGGGTTTATGGGGTTTAGGACTCTCCCGTAAGATATATATTAATTAAGTTAAAGATAACGGATAGAAATAAATATTATCTACTTCAGAAAAATATTGATAAGATAATTCTTTTTAAATAACTCTAAGGTTTTACATGTGTTGTATTAGAAAGAGTAAAAATATAAATTTTAAAAAAAAACATAACTCTAAGGTTTTACACGTTTTGAGTAAACTTTATTTGCTTGTGTGAAACAATTAGCAATTTATATATTAATTAATTTAATGTGGGGCCCAAAAGGGCTTATGGGGTTTAGGACTCTCTCATAAGATATATATTAATTAAGTTAAAAATAAGGGCAAAAAAACAAATATTATCTACTTCAGAAAAATATTGATTTAAATAAATTATTTTTATGTGGGGCCCAAAAGGGCCATTGAAGAAGGGGATGTCCACGTGGATGAGAGAGAAGATCAGGTTTGAGGACTCTATATATATATATATATAATAGGGAGATATGTATGATTAGTGCATACATTAAGGGAGGTTTCTGTGATTTACCTTTTTTCACTTCTTAAAAATAGAAAAACCTAGGTTAACCTTGGCCACGAGTTGAAATCGGCTGGAGTCCCTTGTTGGAAGATCTGCTGGTCTAATGGTGAGTGGTGTTTACACGTGTGTGAATGACATTGATACGTACACATCCTTCACCGTTGGACCGGTAGATCTTCCAACAAGGACTCAACTTTCTTGACCTCAGCCACTGATCGTGTGATGATGTCACCAAGCTACATTGACTATGCAAAAGAATACTAGATTAGGGGTTTTACAGTAAATCTGTAAAGGGTACTTTGAATGGTTGTTGTCAAGAAAAGCCCAGGAAGTTTCTCTATGCCCATAGAGTCGGTTTTACCAAGATGAACTTTTAAATACTTTGATTTGTAACCCTTCTTTTTGATTGTTGACTCTTTCATACCTATAATCATATAACAAGAAAGGTCCCCCTTGGATTCACTGCCATGCATCAAAGATCATGAACAAAAATGGTCCTTGCAATCCATATCCTACATCTGACTCGTTCTCAATCGACCAGCACCGTTAAATCGATCAATCAATATCCCTCAAACAAGGCAGAGCCTGAAAATTAAGTAGATCAGTACAGTTCAACAATTTGATTAAGAACTGTAGTTTGGACGCTAAGATGCTATTTGGTATAACTTTTCAAAGTTACTTTATAACTTTTTAAAGTAGAATTTCTTAACTTTTTTTACTGTGAATACCAAACAATTGAGATCCTGTGGAGCCTCTATCTGCACTTTTATTTGGAGCCTCCATAAGATCATGCCATGTGTATAAAAAAACCGCCTGATTTTAATTACACCTTGGCACAATCCTACAGAAAGCTCCAAATTAGGATGTAGATAGAGGCTCCACAGTATGTGATCTATATACCAAACAACATCTAAGCAAGCAATAGATCAATAATTAGAAAAAAAATGCATCCCACCACCCTAAAAAGAAATGACAATAGAGTATTGCACCCCAACAGAAAAAACTACTTGGTTTCCTTTACCAAAAAACACTGCCTATCATCAACTCGGGAAGGAATAATCCCCAATGAGCATTTTTTCATTACTATTGACAGTTAGAACACAAAAACCTTAAATTAACCAAAGCAATTATCTCAACCATCTTGGATGGAAGGGAATAAATAACCAGCTGACAAACAAATTCAAGGCCAATTTTTTTCAAAAAACAAAAAACAAACCCAATCAAAAGGAAAAGTAATAACAGAAAGAGACAGAAAGGGACTGAATGACAGCAATAACCATAATCCTTAACTCGCAAGCAAGGACCATCTAAAGAGTGATAAAAGTAAATAATATTAATTTCATTTCTAAAAGAACCAAACCCGCATCAAACCAACCCGGTTAAACCAGGATTTTACACAGTTACATAAATTAATGTGAGGCGCCTCTTTGGGAATCACGCAAACCAAAATATGCAATTTTTCAACATCGCTCTTGCCCATAATCATAAATATTATACAAAACTGTTCCCTCTCCGTCTACCTCTTTCTTTTCTTCATATGAGTAGTACTATATGTACACCTGGCTTGTCTTTATCTAACAAGCCGAAGAGCGAACCGATCTGGTCAGAGTGTGTCGGGTCGTGGTTCAGAGGCTTGACCAATCGGTCTGGTTTTTAGGACTCTGGCTCAAAGTAAGACTATAAATACCCAAGTCATCTACAAAGTCTTTCAGGAACAAGTATCCCGCGCTGACGAGTAAATCGTCAGCGCGGGAACGAAGCCAAAGCTTCTAACACCCTGTCTCTAATCTCGATATCTGTCGCTCTCCTTCTCTTTCAATTTTCACACGTAGAAGTAATTATAGTCATTCCAGCAGAACATATAAGTGACTTTAGGATTCTGTTGGAACCCGTCTGTTAGCTGGGGTTGTTGCAGAATCAAGAGATGGATAAGAAAGGGAAGATCGCGTTCTTGATCTTACTGGTTTTGGCTTTGTTGGCGACCTTTCCTGGGTCCTCATCAGCTGCAAAGCAACCCCTGAACACAATGAAGGAGATACTTTCAGGAGCTGCAGCATCAGAGGCCAACCGGATTGGTTCCTCTGTCCTTTTTCCGATTCGTGGAAATGTTTATCCTGATGGGTATGTATTTATGTGGGTAGTTGATAAAGAATTAACGAAGCTAGAGGTGGGTTCTTGGGGAACTTTGGGTTTCTGGGTTTTTGAATAAGTCAGTGAATTGTGTGTTTCTGTTCAATTTCTTTAGAAGTTTCACTATCTTTCTTCGCAGGTCCTTGGGAAATTTCGTCATCCATCTGTTTTTTGTTCAAATTCTAGGCAGTTTAATTCAATATCCTCATCATACAGTTCCGTGATTTCGCTTCATCTGCTTCATCTGCAGCTTTCTGGGGTACCCAGTTCCAATTTCTTCGCGGTCCTGCAGTTTTCATGTTCATTCCATCTCTTATCTGATCAATTTAATTTTAATCTTTATTACCCCATGTGTGTTTTCTTCCTTGAAAATTTAATTGATGTTGAAACACAAATCCATGAAATTCTCATGAATTTCTATTTGCATTTCCATTAAAAGCAAATTCCAAATTGTATTATCTTGCAATTCCAAATTGTATTATCTTGTTGTGTCTGAAACAAGTGTATTGTTGTGATCTGAAAGGTACTATTATGCTACTCTGAGGATAGGCATGAATTTCTACTATCTTGATATTGACACGGGCAGTGACCTCACATGGGTTCAATGTGATGCCCCCTGTGCTCGCTGCTATAAGGTAATCTCTAATTCAAAACATACTGCCATGATTGCACATCACTTCATCACCTGATCTGCCCTTGTGTGTGTATGTTTTCAGGGGCCTCACCCGCTTTACAAGCCCAACAAGAACCTCCTTGTTGGATGTCAAGACCCCCTCTGTGCCTCCCTTAATGAAAAGCATCACTGCGATAATGAGGATCAATGCGACTATGAGGTCCAGTATGCTGATCATGGTTCGTCCCTTGGTGTCCTTGTTAAGGATGCTTTCCGTCTCCAATTCACCAACGGATCCATTCTCGCACCCCGTCTGGCTTTTGGGTAAGCAACTTACGTGAATCCTGACTCTGAATTGATCGATTTGTTGGCGGATTCTCATTCTTTTGAGATTTCTACCTAACATGATCTCTGCTATCTCTTTGATTTTACAGATGTGGATATGATCAAGAACTTCCCACTAAAGCCTCCATGCCTACTGATGGAGTACTTGGCCTCGGCGGTGGCAAATCCAGCATTGTGTCACAGCTTCATGATCAGGGTCTAATTCGAAATGTGATGGGCCATTGTATCAGTATTCGTGGTTCAGGGTTTCTGTTCTTGGGAAATGATCTGGTTCCTTCTTCTGGCATAGTTTGGATGCCTATGTTGCCTAATTACTTGCCGTAAGCCATCCGTATCTTGCATCTGAGCATCCTTTATGCTTGAATGGAATCTAACTCATGAATCCTGTACCTATGATTCTCAGAAGATACTCGCCTGGGCCAGCAGAACTCATTTATGGAGGAAAGTCTACTGGTCTTAGGAGACTTCCTGTAGTTTTTGACAGCGGGAGCTCCTATACCTATTTCAATTCCCAGGCTTACGGAATCTTCCTTTCTTTGGTGAGTTTGGAAAATAAAGCAGAAAGCAATCCTCTATCCCCTTCAAGTCTTCAACTGTTTTTGTTTCTATTTTCCAGGTGAAGAAGGATTTACCTAAAAGGCAGCTACAAGAAGCACCAGAGGAAAAATCACTCCCGATATGTTGGAAAGGCGCAAAACCTTTCAAATCCATCCGGGATGTCCAGAAATTCTTTAAGCCCATAGCACTGAGCTTCGAAAATGGTAGGAGAGCACAGCTGGGAATACCTCCTGAAGGATACCTTATTATCACAGTAATAACCCTTCAACCCTTTCCCTTTTGTCCTCCTTGAAGCTCAAAGAACATTTAAGTACAGAAAATACTAATGGTTTTTCCTGTCAGTCTCATGGTAATGTTTGCTTGGGAATACTAAACGGTACACAAATGGGACTGCGAGATCAAAATGTAGTTGGAGGTAAGAGCATGATCAGTGCTGTGCATTCATCTATCCATAGAGTGCATTGAATATGCAGAAATGGCTATAGCTGAGTTTCAGTTATTGTTTTCAGACATATCCTTACAAGATAAAATGGTGATTTTCGACAACGAGAAACGGCAGATCGGTTGGATGCCTGCAGACTGTGATAGGCTTCCCAAGCCCCGACCTGTCCCATTGGTTAAGAACAATGCGAATTGCTTTCATTCAATCTTCTTTCCTCTCATTCTAATTTTTCCCTTTTTGGTGGGGTTTGTATGATTTTACTTGAAATCATCATTTGCTTATTAGAAGAGTATTCAAACCCCTTCACCCCATTGTTAGAATTGGCAATTCCTTCTGATTAATGCTGCATTTATTTGAAACTGAAAAACTTTCTTGTACAGGCATGCACATACATACGTACAAAACAGTGGATTACATGTGTTCATACTGTAACAAACATTATAATGTCCGTGACTTAGATTTACCCAATTACACTTTCTACACTGTAAATGAAAAGTGAAGAAAACAAAGGACTCCCTGTACCCCTCATGACTCTTTAAATTAACATGCATGTATGTGTTTGCAAGATACGTGGAAATTCAGCCATCTGCCCTTTATCCAGTTGTTCTAAAGCCTCTTTCCGTTATTCATCACAACTCTTCTTTGGAATCAAAAGTTGTTGAATGCAGCTCCGGTATGACACCCAAGCTGGCAAGAATAGGTTCAGAGTAGCCTTGCTTAATATCACGATCCACACTGTTAAATAAAAAGGAAAAAAGAAAAGAATTTTGTAGTAAGAATGCTCCTTACACAAGGCCACATAAAGGAACAAGCAAGGACCACATCCATCTACTATAAGAACCATATAGCAAATCATTTATGCCAATGTCTAAAACACCCAACCTAACATCAGACTGACCTGGTTCAACAAGTACTTCAACCTCTCTCTCTCTCTCTCTCTCTCTCTCTCTCTCTCTCTCTCTCTCTCTCTCTCTCTCTCTTGTTTTCAACACGTCCTTAGTTATATTTGATTTCAACAGAAAGTAGACAGCCACGGTGACTTTTGTTGAGAGTCTTACAAATTGTTAGCTGGGGTTGTAAGAAAATCAGGAGATGGACAAGAAGAGGAAGGTGGTGCTCTTGGTCCTCTCTTGCCATGCTCTTTAGGATTAGGCATGCCTTGGCCTGGAATGACTTTTTCATAACTTGGATATATGATATCTTCAAATGTTAAACTCATGTTGTCTCCACCCAACAAAGGGATTGAGAGTGTGCAGCATGTGAGAGCCTTCACCAGAAGGGTTTCTATTGCCAACACCAAGTCATCTCCTTCCCTCTTAAACAAGGGGTGTTGTTTCTCGGCAATCACAAATGTTATATCAGCCGGTAGAGTTCCTGGTCTCTCATCCCCCATCCCTTCAAATGTCACTGTTGTTCCTTTCTTCCATCCTGGCTTCACTTTTATTCTTACCAATTCTTCTTCTTGCACAATTACCCTGATAGAAAAAGAAATTAACAGGGAGTTAATATATATGTTCTGCTTTATTTGAGAGACATTTTAATAGTTCTTGAGAATTTCTTTAATTGCCCTAAAAGGGTTACCTAAGATGAGTTTTATGAAGCTAAATTCAGCTAGAATAAAATGTTATTGACAAAAGAAGGCTACCTAGATATTGCATGAAATTGAATGATGCTTGAGGCCCCTTGGCTTATTGCAGACTGTAAAGAGTTACAATTACAAGGCTGTGTTTGATTCTTTCTCAATCAGTTTTAGGTGCAATGGTTGCTTAACATGGTATCGGAGTAGGCTCTTAGAGGCATGTTTGCCTTTGCATTTATTTGTCTATGATCTAGGGTGTATGTGCCCTATGTTTGTCCTCCTTGTGTACATTGCTGTGCAAAATTGTACATGCACAGGTGTTTTTTCATATATTGGGCCCTTTGATATACATAGTTGCACCTTCACCTATTAGCTTAAGCTTTGGAGTCCAATGGTTGTTTAACAAGAGGGATAGATCTATTGCTAGTTACTAAATACATCAATTATGGTAGATTCTTTGTCTATTACAATCCTCAAGAATTGTGGGACTTGATGATATGATAGATTTGGTCAGGTCATGTCCAGGTTCCTAAAATCATAGCAAGTGCATTCTTTAGCTGCAGATAAGAAACTAACCCGGTGTTTGTGACAACATATGAGCTGGAAATCCTCAGTGCTTTCGCAAATGGGGAGATTTACCCTCATCCAAGGAAGTCACAGACAAGTGGATCAGCTTGGAAGACGATTCTTCTAGAATAAAAGCTCTCAAACAAATGCTATACATACCGTCTGTTGGGACAAAATTTCCATGCCATGGCGTAACAGAGGACTTAATGTAAAGAAAGCAAGTGACATGAACAAGGCCTTAATGCTGAAGTATACGGATTACCAAAAAAAAATAAAAAAATGCTAAAGTATGCGTGGCAACTAGTTTCTGATCATCAAAGTGTGTGGACCACAGTTATGAAGGACAAGTACTACCCAAGCTCGAACTTTCTCATGACATCCCAGATTAAAAGACTCGGATGGGTGGAAACAAATAACTAGATTGAAGGAGTGGGTGTGTAAGGGCAATGCTTGGATAGTGGCAGATGGGAGAGATATTGCCATATTAGACGATTTTTGGATTAATTCAATCCCAGGAAGCCTTCAGGTTCAGAAGAATCACAGCTCATTTCAACTTACGTCAGTTGATCAACTTATGTTGCCTGTGCTTACCAAAAAAAAAAAAAAAAACTTATGTTGCCTGGGTTGCTTGAATGGAATTTGAATATCCTCAACAAATTCTGGGAACCCCAGATGGTAAGTACAATTTGTTCAATACAACCTGATCAGAATTTGGTGAAAGATACTCGATATTGGGCTGCTACCTCCTCAGGTAATCACTCAGTCGCCTCTGCTTATGGTTTGATTAGAGGGAGCAATCAACTTCCTACACACCCAATTTTGTTAAAAGTCTGGCAAATTCACTGTCCCAATCGAACTAAACTTTTAACCTGGAAATGCCTTCTTAATGCTCTTCCTACTTCCATGTTTCTTCATGAAAGAATTGGTCTACAGGAGACTATTTGTCCAATGTGTCAAGAAATTTCTGAAGATACAGTGCACCTCCTGCTGCATTGTCCCCTGGCTCGTGCCGTCTGGCTTAAAGTGATTGAGGGAGCCACTCAGTCCCATGGTCCGCAGCAATCCTACTTCCTTTGGTTTATTAACTTGTGGTCTGCTCCAATACCCACTACTAACAAGAACCAGCTCATGGCACAGGTTGCCAACTTTGCTTGGGTACTGTGGAAGGAACGAAATGGGATGCTCTTTGAAGGGAAAGTACCGTCAATTGAGAGAATGAAATGAGCGCTTGAGAAGGCCAATAACGACTCGATCCTTCTTACAAAAGAATGCAATTCTCAACAGCTGCAACAAAGAGCACAGATCGAAGTATCCTGGAAAGCTCCCACCCATTCTTCAAAGCCAATTTCGATGGAGCGTTTAGAAATTCAGCAAACAGAGCGGCTATTGGGGGTATAATTAGAGATAACCAAGGCAAATTTGTAGCAAGATTCGCACCTGTGGTGATCTGCTCTTCAAGTCTACACGCAGAGGCTCTTGCGGCTCTAGAAATTGTGAGACTTGCTCAGTCTCTGAACATCCAGAAAATCATCTTAGAAGGGGACTCAAACGTTCTGGTTGAGCTGTTATCCTGTTCAGCAGCAGAGCCCCCTTGGCGAATTGGTTCTACATTCAACACCATTCGATCTTGTTTGTGGCTAACTTCTCCCCACTTCCTTTCATCAATGTTACTGGATGAAGCTAGGGGGATTAGATGTCCGGGTTGTTTCTTAATATAAGATGTTTGTTGACCCAAAAAAAAATGTTTGTTGGCCAAAAAAATTAAAAAAAAGGTGTTTGTGACAACATCTCTTGTGATGATTCTCATCTTTTTGACGCATCCATTCCTCGAGCGTGCACTCGAGTTTCTTCTCGATCGGAGTAGGTTTTCTGGGAGCAGAAGAATGCGAGAACATGATGGTTGTGGTGCTTCTTCTGCTCGAACTCTTCGAAAGCGAAGGGTTAATGGTGCATCTTGTGCTGGTACTCTTTGAAAGAAAGCTAGGGACGGCCTCCGTTGTGGGGGTCTGGCTCCTTCTGCTTGCACCCTTTGAGAGGGAAGAGGGTATGTTAGAGAAACCATCAACGCTTCGATGCCTATTAAAACCTGCTGGAATTGCAAATTCATCACCACCGGTTCTTGTTTCTTCTCTCTGTTGTGGTGTCCTGTCTCATAATGGGACCAGCCCACATATCTCGCACCAGGCAGAAACAGCAGGTGATTGAAGTTGAAGAGGAGAAGCCGCTAAAGCCAAAAAACGGCAGTGCAGAAACTAAAGTAACATAACGCATGTATGCGTTTTTTTTTCTTTTGTTGTTACGTGTGGTTATGCCTATATAAAGGGGTATAATCTGAGTCAAGGGAGATCATCCAGAATTCATAGTTTTGAAGCACTTTTAGAGAGAGAGAGAGAGAAGTTTAAGACAAGAATAGAATTATTCTTGTAAGAGAAGCTATATGTGAAGTGATCATCCACAAGTGCAGATTGATTCCAGTACAGCTAAAGTTTGACATTGAGGTATTATTACAGTCCTCATACGATAAGGGTTTCCACCTTTTGTTTGGTGAAGTTATTTTGTAAACCAAGAGATGCTTTCCTCTTGAAGTTGTATTCCCATTATTTCATAGTTGAAGTTTATCTGGACTAGGTCCCGTGGTTTTCCCCTTCACATTGGAGGGTTTTCCACGAAAAAAATCCCGGTGTTATTTTTCTGGTTTCTGTTTTTCTGCATTTATTTTATTCTCATAATTTACACAGAGAGGGAAAAAGTGAGTTGTTTTTCCCAACACTCTCCCATTGTTGTCTCCATGGTAATGAAACCCGTTCATGATTGGTTTCTTCTTAGTAAGGACCTGAACATGGAAGGATTAGAAGAGGAAGATCGAGCTGATATACAACCATGAGTCCTTATATATTTATATATACGTACCTCATAGGCTTCGTTTATGGTTTTGAGCTTGGTGTTGGCCTCGCCTTTGGTGGAAGCTGCAGGATTCTTCTCTGGATTCCATTTCATGACCAGGTACTTGTAGGCCTTACAGACGTCTCTAATGGTGGCGGTTTTTGGGATGCCAAGGATTTTATGGAAATCTGGGGTTTGTGAACGTGGGTGATCCTCCATGACAAGGTGAAGAAAAGAAAGAAACAAAAGAGAAAGAAGAATGAATCAGTTAGGTTTACGAGGAAGATGAGGAATAGACTGTTAAGATAATTAAGAACATCCACACAAATGTGGGTAAAAGCCAAAGATGATGAATCTGTTTTTGTCAGGCCTTTTATTAGGCATAATCCGTTTAAAGGCAGTCGTTTTCCTCTACGCGAATTTCCTCTTGCGATTCCTCTTGGGAGCGCTTGGGGACGACACGCGTCCCATGGGTCCCACACCTCATCAGCCTTCTTCAGCTCGGCTGGCTCCGGTTTTTTTGCGCCAGCGCCGATCGGAGCCGTTTGCGAATTTTGAAAAATCGAAGCGTATGTGAAGCGGTGAGGAAGCGCGGTTCTCATTTTTGTAAACATTCTCACTCTCTCTTCATCTTCTTCTCCATTCGGCATTGTTTTTTCTTGCAATTTCTCTTCATCTTCCTTCATCTTCCTTTCTTCCTTCCTGTTATTCCTCTCCGTTCGGCATTTTTTTTTCTTGCAATCTCTCTTCGTGACAAGACCACCGGTGTTTGCTCTTCTTCCTGTTTCTTCCCCTTCCCTGAATAGCAAACTGTTTGCAGACAGTAGCTCACGCGCATATTTCAGAGGATTGCTTCCGCACGCTGCCTATAAATAACGGTTTTGATTCATTCTCCTTCCGCGCGAAAATGGATAACTCAGCGATCCTGAGAGAGTGGTTTGAGCGAGTTGACTCGAACAGAACTGGAAGCATCACAGCTCCTCAGCTCAAGGTCCTTCTCCGATATCCCTTTTCTTCTTTTTATCTGTAGACTCTAGCCCTAATCCTAACATTTTTCCCTTTTTTTGGGTTCTACTTGGATCTGGACTTGGTCTCCTGCGAAATTGATCATCAGGCAGCTCTTGCTGTTGGAAACCTAGAGTTCTCTCTCTCAGTTGTTCAGCAGATGATCAGGTTTTCCTTTTCACTCTTTTTTTTACCCCTTCCTTTTTCTGGATTCCTCTTTATTCGTTCAATCCCTCTATTGTGTGCATAGATGGAGAGTTTTTGAATCCGGGAAAATTCTGGCGGTGATCTTGGATTGATGTTTTGGACCTTTTGCAGGATGTACGATTTTGATAGAAATGGAACGATGAGCTTTGATGGTGAGAGATTGATGAATACCGTTGACATATTAGTTATTTTGCATCCAGATGTTAGAATTGAAATGCGTTTGAGTATCCATGCCAAACAAACAGCAGGTAAAGGATTTATCTGCGCGTTTTTTTTTTTCAGATACGTTTGGTGTTTCTGTAATTAACCGTATAAGATGAATCCTAGGTACTGAAAACGTATGGTTCCTCTTTCCGTTCCATTTCTGCTGTAGTACCTGTACTTTAAGAAAACGAATATGAACGCCATATGCTGATCGGGTTGGCCCTGAAGCTTTCCTTATATAATTTGGAGAAAACGACAATATTTGTACACTCAAGCAAGCCAGCGGACATTTTTACTAAAACAATGCCACAATTCCACAGCCAAGAAATCCAGACTTTGATGGGAACCCAACATGGTGCACCCAAAAACATATAGAGAACAAGACAAGAAACGAGGAAGAGAGACCACCAAAATCTTCTTCTTGAGAATATTATTAGAGAATGCCATGATCATAAAGTCTTGTGAAACGTCATTGGCTAGATACTTTCCACTGATACTAAAATGCATTTTTCGATCATGGGTTGAATTGATTAGCGAAACAATTTTGGCATGTCCTACACATAATAAGGATTCTGATTGACAGAGCATCACACTTCACTTAAAAGCTAAATGAAGTGTAGTTTCAAAATAGGGGCATTGGTATTGGTCAGAGATTAATCACGATATAAATCAACAATCACTATTTTGACTTATGGTCTACTATCTCGAGGTGCATCTTAAGACAGGTGCTTGCACTGGTTTTTATCTGTTGATACCTGTTTGATCCAGTTTGCACTGGTCAATAACCAAACTGGACCTCAGGATGTTGGTTGGACCAGCCCATCCTATATGTACCTGTATTTTATAGAATGTTTCAATATTGCTGTTCTATTGTTTACTATCAATTTAATAATGTTGCCATATGGTGTCCAGGAGGAAGCCACTCAAGCCATGAATCTATATTCCATAATTGCCTTTAGCTAATCGGAATGGAATGCAAAGTTGCATGAACTGTTATATTTATTTGTATTAGGCTTATTTCAAGTATTTCGTTATCTTGTTTGTGGATAGTGTCAGATTTTCTCTCTAACTTTGTTTTCTTTTCTCAGAATTTGTCGCCCTTAACAAATTTCTTATTAAGGTCAGCATTTATTCTTCTTTGATTAACTGAGTTCTTAGTTTATATTTTGAACAGTGAAATTGTGCCATGTCCTCTACATGCTTCTGTGATTAGTTTTTGAATATATGCTACCACTGAATCTTGCATTAACTATATAGATTATTAACAATGCACCACTTTTTCAGGTTTGTTATTTCTGTTCTTTGTTGTCCTCCTTTAATCCTTTCCTTTGCCTTTTTTATTTTTATTTTCCTTTTGACATGTTTTATGTTTTTGTATGACACTGAATGGATATTATTTTCTTTTTGAAGAGAAGTTTCATAGGCATTAATTTGTCTATGTGTTTGATAATGCACACTAAAACACACACACACGCGTGCGCGCACACATATCATTAGTCCTATCCTAATGAATCTGGATAACCATGGTCCTGTTCTAATGTTCAATTTTTATGAATCTGGATAACCATGGTGACAGTTTTAACTTGGAGTGAATGTTGGTCTTCTTTAGATTGGGTTGATATTTAAAATACTAATCCAAACTGAGGGTTTGAACATCATACTAGAACTGAACATGTGACCGTAAACCCAACCAACCCAATTTAGCACTACACGAAATTTTATCTTCCTGAACCATAATCATCCCTCAAATCTGAGCTCGACTTAAACTGGCTTTTAGATAAATCTTTAAAGGTATAATGTATGGGGCTAGACAAAAAATTGTGACTAAAATGCTGAAGTATTAACAACTCAAGTTACTGCTAAGAAACAATATTTATCCAGAATTGTGAAAGCCCAACCCAAATGGACCTTAAGTCGGTTTGGGTCCATTAGAGTTCTTGTTAGACCGAATGATTAGTTCAAGGGAAAATAATATAGTTACTATGTGCATGCAACTAAGTCACAAAGGTAACGTGTTTTAGTTTGGAATATGTTGAAGATATTGGTGACATTTCGATATAGGGAATGCTAAGAATGCTTCTGTAAAGAATGAAATATACTCTATTGTCATGCTTATAAATTCAGGACTCTTGTGCGGGAGAGGCTCATTGGATCTGGTGAAATGACCTTGGCTAACTGCAATTATCTGAGTTCACTATGTTGTTCTTTCTTTTAGTTTCAGTTTTTTTAACAGTTTCTACATCCTTTACAATCCCATAACTGAATTTATTCTTATTTACTCACACATATATTTGCTTATTATATTGATTCATGTAATTGTAGTGGAGATAGTTATGGATGTAATTGGACCTTGGCTAAACTTGTGGACCAATGCCCCTGGCATGCTGTTTTACACTGGGAATTATGTGGATGGTGTTGTTGGCAAAGCCGAGGCTGTTTATGGAAAGCATTCAGGTCTCTGTTTAGAGACACAAGGCTTCCCAAATGCCATCAACCAGCCAAACTTCCCATCTGTTGTTAAACCAGGTGAGAAGTATAAGCATACCATGTTGTTTGAGTTCTTAGTGGAGTAAGCTTGTGGATTCAAGGTAGTTGATAGGTGAATGAGCTATCTTTTTTCCTTTTTCTTTTTTCTGTCTGGTGGTGTGTAAGTATTTCAAACTCGGATGATGATGTAGGACCCTAAATAATAAATAAATGGTGAAATAAATTGTTATAATCCATAGCATGCACTTCCATACATTTTTTTACCAATATGTAGCCTCCCTTGCATCCAGTGATTTCAACATAACTTTTATATTATTTTTTGTAACTAGTTTATATCCACCCCTTCAAGTAGATTTTTAGACCTTTTTCTTGTTATGAAATGCTAGGTTGGAACTTAACAGGTGGAAATAATTGCTTAAATCATCTTATTGGCTTGTGAGACCAGTTACCCAAACATGGCTGGTCTTCTGTATGATTTCTTATCTACTGTGATATTATCGATAATGTTTATATGCTCATTAGATATGCATGTATGTTTACCACTTCTATTAAATTTTGAACAACTTTTGACATCCGTTCTTGAAAGGGCCATGGTTGCAATTAAAGTAACAATAGAAGAATGCTTTTCATCCAAATTTGCATTAATGCCATGCTGAAGGTGGGAGTTTCTCCTGAGCCAATAATTTCAATGGTTTGATCTTAGATTTGATTAGATTATTCCAAGCATTAGTACATCCAAATAAGAGTTACTTTAGATTGTTTCTCTTACGAGGGCTTGGACAGTTTGTGCATAGCAAAAGTACTCATGCATGGTTGCATATCCTGAAAGTGGACAAGCATCATATTGTTGGGCATTAGATAACAGAGATGGATGGGTTCTATTGAGGTTTGCTGTTAAGGAAAAGAACCCAGACAACAGAGCATCCTATTGCTCTGTTTGCTGGTTTACTTGGGATCAGCAACCTGTTCTCAAGTTAGTGATCTGATTAAGTACATGAACTAGTGCTCTGGACCTGCTGATTCTTTTGAGTTTTCTGAATTGAAAGAATGATAGCACATCTACTTTACTTCTGATCTCTTTTTATTTATTTATTTTTTTGAATTGCAGGTGAGCTTCATGATCTCATAGAGCTGCTGAAGTCATCTTAGATAGATATTCCTTGGAGGATTAGAGTTGTGTTTGGTCAATTTAAATCTCTATGTAATCGGCTTAATGTGGGTGAATTATGGGGGGGTAATCAGATTGCAGATTACCTTGCTAATTTTGCTCTGGACAAGTACCATTGTTTATGGGTCAATGTTTAACCCTTTAATGACTCTGTTAGGCTTAATTTAACAGTAAAATTTAGTAAAATATAATAAATTACATCACCCATAATGGCATATTATTTATTTATTTTTTCATAATATTTTTAGGTAAAACCATTGATTAGTTGGTCTCATCAATTGCTCAACAATGCTATTAGTTTTATGTGATACTCTATTAAAATAATTAAGAAAAAAGTGAAGAGTTTTTAAGTAACTAAAAATTACTGATATTTTTAAAATCTATTTAAAAAGCCGAATAATTATTTAGGTTATACCAAACCCGGTCCTAAACTCCAAAGGATCATTAGTGGGGCGAGTTCAGGGTGCCTCAAATATGTTATATTTAAAAAAGTTTAATATAAGTCCTCACAACCCCTGTTACAAGTCCTCACAACCCCTGTTACAAGTCCTCACAAGCCAAGTTACAAGTCCTCATCAGCCTTGTTACAAGTCCTCACAACCCCTCTTACAAGTCCTCACAACCCCAGTTACAAGTCCTCACAACCCCTGTTACAAGTCCTCAAAAGCCCAGTTACAAGTCCTCACAACACCAGTTACAAGTCCTCAAAAGCCCAGTTACAAGTCCTCACAACCCCAGTTACAAGTCCTCAAAAGCCTAGTTACAAGTCCTCACAACCCCAGTTACAAGTCCTCTCAACCCCAGTTACAAGTCCTCAAAAGCCCAGTTACAAGTCCTCACAACCCCAGTTACAAGTCCTCACAAGCCCAGTTACAAGTCCTCACAACCCCAGTTACAAGTCCTCACAACCCCAGTTACAAGTCCTCAAAAGCCTAGTTACAAGTCCTCACAACCCCAGTTACAAGTCCTCTCAACCCCAGTTACAAGTCCTCAAAAGCCCAGTTACAAGTCCTCACAACCCCAGTTACAAGTCCTCACAACCCCAGTTACAAGTCCTCAAAAGCCCAGTTACAAGTCCTCACAACCCCAGTTACAAGTCCTCAAAAGCCTAGTTACAAGTCCTCACAACCCCAGTTACAAGTCCTCTCAACCCCAGTTACAAGTCCTCAAAAGCCCAGTTACAAGTCCTCACAACCCCAGTTACAAGTCCTCACAACCCCTGTTACAAGTCCTCACAACCCCAGTTACAAGTCCTCACAACCCCAGTTACAAGTCCTCAAAAGCCCAGTTACAAGTCCTCACAACCCCAGTTACAAGTCCTCAAAAGCCCAGTTACAAGTCCTCAAAAGCCTAGTTACAAGTCCTCACAACCCCAGTTACAAGTCCTCTCAACCCCAGTTACAAGTCCTCAAAAGCCCAGTTACAAGTCCTCACAACCCCTGTTACAAGTCCTCACAACCCCAGTTACAAGTCCTCTCAACCCCAGTTACAAGTCCTCGCATGTGTAAGGATTTTGGAAAAATTAAGTACGACGTTTTTTGAGCGAATTCCGCTCGCTCGAGCGTCAAGGGTTTAATAATACTACCACAGAAAAGCCCAGGGTGGCGGTTTGGGTACGATTTACCCTCGCTCGAGCGTCAATGCTCAAGACTACAATCTGAGAAAACCCGAGAGTGGCGGTTTGGGGGCGATTTGCGCTCGCTCGAGCGTGAAGGTTAGGTAATCAATACTCAGAAAAGCCGAGAGTGGCGGTTTTGGGCCGATTTGCGGTCGCTCGAGCGTCAAGGCTTAAGACTACAATCTCAGAAAACCCGCGAGTGGCGGTTTGGGGCCGATTTGCGCTCGCTCGAGCGTCAAGGGGTTGAGAGGACTTGTAACTTGGGTTGTGAGGACTTGTAACTGGGGTTGTGAGGACTTGTAACTGGGCTTTTGAGGACTTGTAACTGGGGTTGTGAGGACTTGTAACTGGGCTTTTGAGGACTTGTAACTGGGGTTGAGAGGACTTGTAACTGGGGTTGTGAGGACTTGTAACTAGGCTTTTGAGGACTTGTAACTGGGGTTGTGAGGACTTGTAACTAGGCTTTTGAGGACTTGTAACTGGGGTTGTGAGGACTTGTAACTGGGCTTTTGAGGACTTGTAACTGGTGTTGTGAGGACTTGTAACTGGGCTTTTGAGGACTTGTAACAGGGGTTGTGAGGACTTGTAACAAGGCTTGTGAGGACTTGTAACTGGGGTTGTGAGGACTTGTAAGAGGGGTTGTGAAGACTTGTAACAAGGCTTGTGAGGACTTGTAACAGGGGTTGTGAGGACTTGTAACAGGGGTTGTGAGGACTTGTAACTTGGCTTTTGAGGACTTGTAACAGGGGTTGTGAGGACTTGTAACTGGGCTTTTGAGGACTTGTAACTGGGGTTGTGAGGACTTGTAACTTGACTTGTAACTGGGGTTGTGAGGACTTGTAACTTGGCTTTTGAGGACTTGTAACTGGGGTTGTGAGGACTTGTAACTGGGTTTTTGAGGACTTGTAATAGGGGTTGTGAGGACTTGTAACTGTGCTTTTGAGGACTTGTAACTAGGGTTGTGAGGACTTGTAACTGGGGTTGAGAGGACTTGTAACAATGCAATAGAGGACTGTATAAGCTCTTTTTTTTAATTTTTTAAATATGTATATCCGGTTATTATTAGTCCAATTAACTTTAACCTTTGCGACAGTTAAAAGATCAGTTAATCTCAATACTGTAATAGGGCTCTTTTTGTATGACTAAGTTTGATATTCCAGAATTTGATAGCCTAAAATTTGGTTAGCAAGAAAGTTAATAAAATCCTAAATTCAATTTCCAATTAGGGGATAAATCAAATTGAACCCTTTTTTTTTCACTTTTTCCCCATCTCTGTACCTGGACAATAGAAGGTGTGATGCCAAAAATCTTTCTTCTAGCTTTGTAATAACACACTCTCTAATAATATAGATACCCAAAAAAATACACTCTCTAATAGTATGTTCTTGGAAGCTATGAGATCTTAGCATCACTTCCTACCCAACATAGAAATATTAATAAATTCTTTATCCCTTGCACACAAATATTCATTTATTTTTGGAACGGATTGGGATACATGCTGAAGTTTAAAAAAATAAAAAATTAACGCAATAAAGTTATTCTTATTCATTGTCATGCATAAAAGGATGGCACAAAAACTGTTGACGCCTTGCCATGTTCTAACAAGTACTTTTCAAAATGAAGCCATTGGCTTTAACCCTTCTTCTAGAGATTTTGCTTCCCCCAGTATTTTCACTGCCGCACTACCAACAATCACACTAGCAGCTCCCCATCCCGCTATCTGGAATGAGCAAAAAAAGAAGGAATTGGTAACAGATCTCTCAAATGAATCAATATGACTTCAATATAGTAAACATTGAGTTATATGTTACAACAAACCTGTTTCACATGCTCTGGTTTTGATATGCCAAAACCAACACCTAGAATGACCTGAAAATACTGGACCGAAGCACCAATAACTCACTTGAAGAGTTCTTGTAGTAGAATGCAATGATTAGACTTTACCACATAAGCAAACATATAAGAAAACTAAGCAACATGCTGTGCTTCTACCATTGTGTTTTTCTGCTTTGAAGAGAAATAATGAGGTAAGAAACTTAAAACAGAAATTGTCAAGTTGTCTCAGTGTAAGATGTATTTTATGAGTCACCATTTGATGACTGAAACAAGTTTATTTCTTGTTTTCTGATACTTCAACCAAGTGGATAGCAATTTTTTCTGTAATTCATGAGTTGATAGATTTTCATGGCAATTTGACTATGTGATCAAATATGAACCAACTTGTTACCTACTTCTACAGTTTCATTGTCAAATCTATCACAAACTGGCATCATGATTTGACTCAAAAGAAAAAAAATTATCATGGAGAAACACCCAAAAAATATACCTTCAAATAATACAGCTGCATACCTCATGAAATGAGATATCACATAACATGAATGAGACACTAGTCATGAGATCCATGCCATTCTACAAAAATGTCATGATTTGTGCATCTTCTTGAACCCATTCATAATTTTCTTGTTGATTTGAGTTTCTCCTCACTAATATACTGCCTTTTTCCTTTTCTATGAATGTCGATTTGACCCAAGTAACAAAGTTACTTCCATTCAGTTTAATAGAAATAACCTTTAAAGGAATACAATCAAAAGATATAAAAAAAATGAGTTTAGGAATCATTAATTTATTATCTATTATAGATCTTCAATCTTCTAAAAAAAACTTTCCGGAAAGGCAAAAAACAACAATTCTAAAGAAAATTATTCATGAACTCAACAACACTTTTTGGACATACTGTCATGGGCACTATTCAGACAAATTATCAAATTATTGTTAAGAATATTGTTCATACAATTACAAAGTACCAAGCATAAGAATAGAGGAGGAAGAAAAAAAAGAAGCAAAAGTGTAGAAGGAGGTTATAAATAAGCAGAAATTGCCCCAAATCGGTAAGAAAATTATATGGTACATCCTAGGATTTTGGTCATTACATGTACTCTGTTATTTTGGTATTTCATATACATGAATGACTTTTATATGGTTTGTGATTATTTTGATTTGATAAACAATGATTTACTTTTATATACACGACGCTCCTGTTTTGGATTCCGCTCTTGACTCCACATTCTCTCCCCCTAGGTTAGAGTGGTTCAGTTTGGTTTTTGGTTTTAGTTTTGCACTCTAATAACTCGATCGTGTAGAAATAGTTCAATTCACGCCCCAAAACATGACAGAGCAGAAAAAAAAATCTTGGAGATGTACGAGTCTTATCACAAGTATCAAATCAATAACAAGAAATGAAAAGAAGGAAAGGCATTTCCTTCTAGTTGTGAAAGAACCCTCAAGATTTTTCTACTGTTGTCTCTTAGTAGAATATCTAAATAGTGTTCAACCTAAAACTCAATAAACCTCAGAGAAAATGTTTACATGGTCAACCTTCAAGACTGCAACCCACTGATCTTGTTCATTCACTTGAACAAAAAAAATCAACAAATGAATCAAGGCAAGAAAAGAAAAACAAGTGGTCAATCTTTCCAAATTAAAAAAAAATTATAATGTCCCTTGGGAAATCTTCCATAACAAGGATGAATCGGAGAAGAAAACAACAAAGTCCAATTACATCCATAACTGTCTCCACTACAATTACATAAATCAATATAATAAGCAAATATATGTATGAATAAATAAGAATAAATTCAGTTATGGGATTTTAAAGGACGTAGAAACTGTTAAAAAACTGAAACTAAAAGAAAGAACAACATAGTGAACTCAGTTAATTGCAGTTAGCCAAGGTCCAATTACATCCATAACTATCTCCACTACAATTACATGAATCAATATAATAAGCAAATATATGTATGAGTAAATAAGAATAAATTCAGTTATGGGATTGTAAAGGATGTAGAAACTGTTAAAAAAACTGAAACTAAAAGAAAGAACAACATAGTGAACTCAGATAATTGCAGTTAGCCAAGGTCATTTCACCAGATCCAATGAGCCTCTCCCGCACAAGAGTCCTGAATTTATAAGCATGACAATAGAGTATATTTCATTCTTTACAGAAGCATTCTTAGCATTCCCTATATCGAAATGTCACCAATATCTTCAACATATTCCAAACTAAAACACGTTACCTTTGTGACTTAGTTGCATGCACATAGTAACTATATTATTTTCCCTTGAACTAATCATTCGGTCTAACAAGAACTCTAATGGACCCAAACCGACTTAAGGTCCATTTGGGTTGGGCTTTCACAATTCTGGATAAATATTGTTTCTTAGCAGTAACTTGAGTTGTTAATACTTCAGCATTTTAGTCACAATTTTTTGTCTAGCCCCATACATTATACCTTTAAAGATTTATCTAAAAGCCAGTTTAAGTCGAGCTCAGATTTGAGGGATGATTATGGTTCAGGAAGATAAAATTTCGTGTAGTGCTAAATTGGGTTGGTTGGGTTTACGGTCACATGTTCAGTTCTAGTATGATGTTCAAACCCTCAGTTTGGATTAGTATTTTAAATATCAACCCAATCTAAAGAAGACCAACATTCACTCCAAGTTAAAACTGTCACCATGGTTATCCAGATTCATAAAAATTGAACATTAGAACAGGACCATGGTTATCCAGATTCATTAGGATAGGACTAATGATATGTGTGCGCGCACGCGTGTGTGTGTGTTTTAGTGTGCATTATCAAACACATAGACAAATTAATGCCTATGAAACTTCTCTTCAAAAAGAAAATAATATCCATTCAGTGTCATACAAAAACATAAAACATGTCAAAAGGAAAATAAAAATAAAAAAGGCAAAGGAAAGGATTAAAGGAGGACAACAAAGAACAGAAATAACAAACCTGAAAAAGTGGTGCATTGTTAATAATCTATATAGTTAATGCAAGATTCAGTGGTAGCATATATTCAAAAACTAATCACAGAAGCATGTAGAGGACATGGCACAATTTCACTGTTCAAAATATAAACTAAGAACTCAGTTAATCAAAGAAGAATAAATGCTGACCTTAATAAGAAATTTGTTAAGGGCGACAAATTCTGAGAAAAGAAAACAAAGTTAGAGAGAAAATCTGACACTATCCACAAACAAGATAACGAAATACTTGAAATAAGCCTAATACAAATAAATATAACAGTTCATGCAACTTTGCATTCCATTCCGATTAGCTAAAGGCAATTATGGAATATAGATTCATGGCTTGAGTGGCTTCCTCCTGGACACCATATGGCAACATTATTAAATTGATAGTAAACAATAGAACAGCAATATTGAAACATTCTATAAAATACAGGTACATATAGGATGGGCTGGTCCAACCAACATCCTGAGGTCCAGTTTGGTTATTGACCAGTGCAAACTGGATCAAACAGGTATCAACAGATAAAAACCAGTGCAAGCACCTGTCTTAAGATGCACCTCGAGATAGTAGACCATAAGTCAAAATAGTGATTGTTGATTTATATCGTGATTAATCTCTGACCAATACCAATGCCCCTATTTTGAAACTACACTTCATTTAGCTTTTAAGTGAAGTGTGATGCTCTGTCAATCAGAATCCTTATTATGTGTAGGACATGCCAAAATTGTTTCGCTAATCAATTCAACCCATGATCGAAAAATGCATTTTAGTATCAGTGGAAAGTATCTAGCCAATGACGTTTCACAAGACTTTATGATCATGGCATTCTCTAATAATATTCTCAAGAAGAAGATTTTGGTGGTCTCTCTTCCTCGTTTCTTGTCTTGTTCTCTATATGTTTTTGGGTGCACCATGTTGGGTTCCCATCAAAGTCTGGATTTCTTGGCTGTGGAATTGTGGCATTGTTTTAGTAAAAATGTCCGCTGGCTTGCTTGAGTGTACAAATATTGTCGTTTTCTCCAAATTATATAAGGAAAGCTTCAGGGCCAACCCGATCAGCATATGGCGTTCATATTCGTTTTCTTAAAGTACAGGTACTACAGCAGAAATGGAACGGAAAGAGGAACCATACGTTTTCAGTACCTAGGATTCATCTTATACGGTTAATTACAGAAACACCAAACGTATCTGAAAAAAAAAACGCGCAGATAAATCCTTTACCTGCTGTTTGTTTGGCATGGATACTCAAACGCATTTCAATTCTAACATCTGGATGCAAAATAACTAATATGTCAACGGTATTCATCAATCTCTCACCATCAAAGCTCATCGTTCCATTTCTATCAAAATCGTACATCCTGCAAAAGGTCCAAAACATCAATCCAAGATCACCGCCAGAATTTTCCCGGATTCAAAAACTCTCCATCTATGCACACAATAGAGGGATTGAACGAATAAAGAGGAATCCAGAAAAAGGAAGGGGTAAAAAAAAGAGTGAAAAGGAAAACCTGATCATCTGCTGAACAACTGAGAGAGAGAACTCTAGGTTTCCAACAGCAAGAGCTGCCTGATGATCAATTTCGCAGGAGACCAAGTCCAGATCCAAGTAGAACCCAAAAAAAGGGAAAAATGTTAGGATTAGGGCTAGAGTCTACAGATAAAAAGAAGAAAAGGGATATCGGAGAAGGACCTTGAGCTGAGGAGCTGTGATGCTTCCAGTTCTGTTCGAGTCAACTCGCTCAAACCACTCTCTCAGGATCGCTGAGTTATCCATTTTCGCGCGGAAGGAGAATGAATCAAAACCGTTATTTATAGGCAGCGTGCGGAAGCAATCCTCTGAAATATGCGCGTGAGCTACTGTCTGCAAACAGTTTGCTATTCAGGGAAGGGGAAGAAACAGGAAGAAGAGCAAACACCGGTGGTCTTGTCACGAAGAGAGATTGCAAGAAAAAAAAATGCCGAACGGAGAGGAATAACAGGAAGGAAGAAAGGAAGATGAAGGAAGATGAAGAGAAATTGCAAGAAAAAACAATGCCGAATGGAGAAGAAGATGAAGAGAGAGTGAGAATGTTTACAAAAATGAGAACCGCGCTTCCTCACCGCTTCACATACGCTTCGATTTTTCAAAATTCGCAAACGGCTCCGATCGGCGCTGGCGCAAAAAAACCGGAGCCAGCCGAGCTGAAGAAGGCTGATGAGGTGTGGGACCCCTGGAACGCGTGTCGTTCCCAAGCGCTCCCAAGAGGAATCGCAAGAGGAAATTCGCGTAGAGGAAAACGTCTGGTTTAAAGGAGATGGACAGGTTGTTTTCTTTAATTCTTTTAAATTTTTTTTTTTGTTTTTTTAATTGTGGGATTGTATTTTTTCTTGTGTAAATCATGCACACGCCATAAAGTTTTTTGTTCCTTCCTAATCATTTGATGAATCTAATATATAAATCAAAAGGCCTTATAAGATGGGTAGTACTTAAGAAATCATCCTATTTACTGTATCTTAATAGGCTATTAAGCTTTTCATTCTTCATTAATAGTGATTGGATGTATGCAAAACCATTTGATTTAGGAGTAAAAGGGTGATTGACATGACCAAGTGAAGCATCATCCTCCATCATGATCTGTAACATCCCAACTCAGTAAGTTATTGTCTGCTTTAGGCAAAGCCCGCATGGTTTTATCTTCAAAAGACGTTACGAAGCCAAGAATTCTTCCTGACTTTTATACTTTATCGGGCTTTCATTTTTTCTTTTTTCTAATGTAGAATCGGGATGTCGCAAATCACCTGATGATCTAATAGAAAGCTTCACCTCATGCAAATCAGAAGTTGATGGATCATGATATGGTTTAAGAATACAACATGGGTATTTAGACTAGTTACTCATATGAATGCAGCATAGTGGATCCCTTATTTTTATTTTTTTGGTAATCTAGTGGATCCCTTATTGAAGGCCTATATTCTCTATGGGAGGTTTTAAAGATTAAGAAATAGATATGCTGTTCTTTGCATTGTTGTGGAATTAGCTTTAATTTCTTAGTCAAAATTAGGGATCCATTAATAAAATGGACTTTGGGTTTTCAATTAACAAAAGTCAAGCTTATACCTGATTATTAGGCTTATTTAGCCTAGCTTAATCCCGAATCTTGCCATATCTTTTGTGGCTTAGGGATGGCAATGGGACGGGTGAAACGGGTAACCCACCCCAAACCAATGTTAGTCTATTACAATATTATTTTTATAAATTTAAAATATTATTTTAATATATCATATATAAGAAATACATATTTAATGAATAAGTATATTATTAATTGATATATTCCATTTAAAAACACTATTTTTTATTGCATTTTTTAATAGAACTGGGTCAACCCAACACGTTGCAATCCTTAATGATGGACTAGAATAAAATTTGGTTTGGCAATCTTTTTCATGTCTAAGATTCATTGGCAAGAACCCACTTGTAATTTAATTTTGATCCCTAAATCATTTTTTTTTTTAAATTTTCAAAAATAGATTTGTATGGATCATCCTCCTAATCTAAAGCCATTCTCATTAGAAAAAAAAAACGTCATAATGTTTGACATTAGAGAATAAGGACACAGATGATTAGGTCACCTAGTGACTAGATTGTATCTGATAAATGGTTCATGTTCAGTTTTCATTCAATAGACTTAAAAAAGCATGTTGTTGCATTTGTCAATTGTCCAATTGAGTGAATAAAGAAAGATTTATTCCTATGGGAACACCTTGTAATTATATCAATTGATCCCTACTTGATCCAGCTGAGATCTAATATAATTCTACTTAGATTAAATATGAACCCTAGCATTTTTTTCCCTTTTTATCAGGCCAAACTAAAATCAACCTATGAAACCTCACCTCTTACCTTTTTTTCTTTCTTTGGTTAGTGAAAATTACTCCATTAAAATAAGATAGAAATAAGATGCAATAACTCAGGAGTCAGAATGACTTGAAAAATGCATGGAGCTAGCCTCAATTTGACAAACTTTTGATTGAACTGGGCCAAGGAGGATTTACGGTAAGGCTCTTCAAGCCCGCCTTAGTTTTGGATTTTGATCAGGTCCAACAATTAAGGCTTCATTTGTTTTGATGTAAAATCTAATGTAGAAAATGTTTTTGGAGTAAAATGAGGTTTTTCACATGTTTATTTTCATGTAAAATATAATATGGTGTAAAACAATTTTTCTAAAAGATAGCTATTTTTCAGAAAATGACTTACCATTGAAAATCCTATATGTCATTTTTCAGAAAATGACTAACCATTTAAATGTAGGGATGCAACTTGGGTCAGTTTGGGTTGAGGTCAACCCAAGACCGAAAATATTTGTACTCAAATCGAGCCGAATTGAATTGAAAACCGAAATTATAAAACAGAACCGAATATAAATAAGAAACCCAAACTTAAATCAAACCGAACCAAATTACATGAAACCAATTTGATTTAATTTGATTCGAGTTAGACCAACACATGCTTGTGCTCAAACAATGGTATTGTTTGTAATATCCTCAAAGTTTAAAGGTAACGTTCAAAATTTAATATATATTGTATTATATATATATATATATTAGGTCGATTTGGTTCTGTTCGATTTAGGCAAATATATGAATTTGGCTCAGTTTTAGTTTGGTTTGGTTTAACCGAGCAGTAAACCAAAATCGAATCAACTAGGTATTTTTGGACCGAAATTGAACCAGACAACTATAAAAACCAAACCAAAGTCGGTTTGGGTCAGTATTGGTTAGGTTTCAACCGGATTGAGCTGCACCCCTATATAAAATATATCTTTTTTATTAAGTTTTCCTTGATTATTTTTATTTATTCCAAACATAAGAAAATGAAACATTCTCATTTTCAATTCTATTTTCTAATGTTTATCCAAACAGTTGAAAAACTTGGATTTTCCTGAAATTATTTTCCGATGAAAATATTTTCTAAAAGAAAACATTTTACATCAAAACAAATGAAGCCTAAGAAAAAAAAACTTTTTTTTGGGTGAATTATGGAATTGTCTTGATGTTATTACTAACTAAAAATACCTCCCTTCGCATTTCTAAAATAACATTTTTTTCCCTTAAGGTTTGTAGAAAGGTCAAGCTCATCACCTGTTCTTTAAGTTGCCACCCAAGTTTTTAACGGAGATGGCCATTGTAAACAATATTCAAGTATATAAAGATGAATTCATCCTTCAAAATTAGCCTTTTGGAGAGTTAGAAAAAAAAGCAAAGAAAGAAAAGAGATAATATTCTGAGAGGTAAATTATTGGTAAGGAAGAGTCATTTAGGTAAAAACAACGACTGCGCTCTAATAAGGAGGAAAGTATTATTAAAAACTAGTTGTTTTATTTGTGCTAAGCACAGAAATCTATATATATTAAAATGTGTTATTTATAAATACTTTAAAATAACCGCTACAGTAAATAAATTTAATAATAGTGGGACGCTTTGGGCATTCCGTCGTCTTGGGTAATATTAAATAATTGTAAAATTAAATATCTAAAAGAGCTACGAGAGAATAGAGAATATTTGTATACGTGAAATAGAGAAAAATATGGGATTCTAGGACTTTGAAAAGATAAGGATCAATTTTATAATTTAAATTTAGTTAAATAAAATTTATCTTGTTTGTGTGGGACACAAAAGTGCTATGAGAGTAGAGAGAATATGTGTATACGTGAAATAAAGAAAATATGGGATTCTAGGACTCTAAAAAGATAAGGATTAATCTTATAATTTAAATTTAGTTAAAGATAATATTGGAGTAAGGGCCATCTCCACGTTGAGGTCCCCTCATTAAAATATTTTGTTCATCTTTATTTCTTTGGGACGTCCATTCCATTTTATTTAATGAGATATTTTTTAAATAAAATTTATCTTGTTTGTGTGGGATCCAAAAGAGTTATGAGAGAAGAGAGAATATGTACACGTGGAAGAGAGAGAGAATGGGGTTTTAGTGGGGCCCAAAAGGACCATTGGAGAAAGAAGGGGATGTCTACATGGAAGAGAGAGAAGGTGATGTTTTTGTATTCTAATTTAGTATATACATATGATTTATATATTAATTAATTTAACGTGGGGCCCAAAAGGGCTTATTGGGTTTAGGACTCTCCTGTAAGATATATATTAATTAAGTTAAAGATAAGGGAAAAAAACAAATACTATCTATCTACTTCAAAAAATTATTGATTTAAATAAATTATTTTGATGTGGGGCCCAAAATGGCCATTGAAGAAGGGGAAGTCCACGTGGATGAGAGAGAGGATCAGATTTGAGGACTCTGCTTTTATATATATAATAGGAATAACCTAGGCTGCAGGGGGGTGGGGTAATTGGGGATGCTCTGGCTCACGAAAATGGATGCACGATAGGGGCTGTTGGTCATCAGGGTAAAAGGCATGAAGGCTTGGACGCTTTACCTTCATCCCAAACTCATGCAAAGATGTCCCTAGCAGTAGCCGCTTGCTGGTAGCCAATGGTAGAGGAAGGTCACCCATGATGACTGCAACTCGGGTTTTCCAATGCGATTATGGAAGGTTGGACAGAGAAGAGATGATGTAAAAGACTTGTGCAACAACGCCCAATGGGTGAATTGCATTTAGGCCGTCGAGGAGCGGAATCCTATAATAGGGAGGAATGAGTACGAAGGAGAGGGTTTTGTTGATAACTTGGGGAAGAAGAGACTTTTGCTAGAGTAAGGGCAATCTAGTATGAAGAAGAAGACACCTATGCTAATTTTGTGCTTGGGGAAGAAAAGACTTTTGCTAGAGGAAGGGCAATCTAGGCTGCTAAGGAGCAGAACCTGTAATAGGGAGTAATGAGTACAAAGGAAAGGGTTTTGTTGATAACTTAGGGAAGAAGAGACTTTTGCTAGAGGAAGGGCAATCTGATCTGAAGAAGAAGAGGCATGTGCTAATTCCATGAATATATGAGGGGAGGAAGGGCAAATTGATCGGTTCAAAGAGTGTAACGAAAACGGGGAAAGTTCTCCCTTTTTAGTACATGTTTGTAGATATATATATATATATATATATATATATATATATGATAGGAAGATATTTATGATTAGTGCATATATTAAGGGAGGTTTTTGTGATTTACCTTTTTTTCTTCTTAAAAATGGAAAAACCCATGTTAACCTTGGCCACGAGATTTGCTAGTCCAATGGTGAGTAATTTTTACACGTCTGTGAATGACATTGATACGTACACATCCTTCACCGTTGGACCGGTAGATCTTCCAAGGAGGACACAACTTTGTTGACCTCCATGGATATGGCCTCCCTAGGCCACTCATGCAAACTTTGCTGACCTCAGCCACTTACCGTGTGATGACGTCACCATGCTACATTGACTATGCAAGGGAATAATAGATTAGGGGTTTTAGGGTAAATTTGTAAAGGGTACTTTGATTGGTTGTCGTCAAGAAAAGCCGAGGAAGTTTACTTCTTTTTTTTTTTTTGTTACCAAAAAAAAGTTTACTTCTTTTTTGTTTACCAAAAATAAGTTTACTTCTTTTTGATTGTTGACTCCTTCATACCTATTATCATTTCATAAGAAAGTCCCCCCTGGGTTCACTACTATGCATCTAAGATCATGAAACAAAATGGTCCTTGCAATCCATACCATACATTTGGTTCGTTCTCAATTGATCAGCCCCGTTAAATTGATCAATCATCCCTCAAACAAGGCAGAGCCTGAAAATTAGGCAAATCAATACTGTTCAACAATTTGATCAAAGAACTGTAGTTTGGAAACTAAGAAGTTATTTGATATAACTTTTCAAAATTATTTTATAACTTTTTAAAATAGAATTTCTTTACTTTTCTACTTTGAATACAAAAATACTTGAGATCCTGTGAAGCCTCTATCTGCACTTTTATTTGGAGCCTCCATAAGATCATGCCATGTGTATAAAAAAACCGCTTGATTTTAATTACACATTGGCACAATCCTATAGAAAGCTCCAAATTAGGATGTAGATAGAGGCTCCACACGACGTGATCCATATACCAAACAGCCTCTAAGCAAACAATAGATCAATAATTAGGAAAAAAAAATGCATCTCACCACCCTAAAAGGAAAAAACTACTTGGTTTCCTTTACCAACAAACACTGCCTATCATCAACTGGGGAAGGAATAAACCCCAAGAGAATTATTGCATTACTATTGACACTTACGAACACAAAAACCTTAACTTCACCAAAGCAATTATCTCAAACCATCTTGGATGGAAGGGAATAAATAACCAGCTGATATGCAAAATATGCAATTTTTCAACATAGCTCTTGAACATAATTGTAAATATTATACAAAACTGTTCCCTCTCCGTCTACCTCTTCCTTTTCTTCATATGTGCAGTACTATATGTGCACCTGGCTAGTCTTTATCTAACGAGTCGAAGAGCGAACCCATCTGGTCAGAGTGTGTCGGGTCGTGGTTCTTGATCTTACTGGTTTTGGCTTTGTTGGCGACCTTTCCTGGGTCCTCATCAGCTCCAAAGCAACCCCTGAACAGAATGAAGGAGATGCTTTCAGGAGCTGCAGCATCGGCCAACCGGATTGGTTCCTCTGTCCTTTTTCCGATTCGTGGAAATGTTTATCCTGATGGGTATGTATTTATGTGGGTAGTTGATAAAGAATTAAGGAAGCTAGAGGTGGGTTCTTGGGGAGCTTTGGGTTTCTGGGGTTTTGAATTGTGTGTTTCTGTTCAATTTCTATAGAAGTTTCACTATCTTTCTTCACAGATCCTTGGGAAATTTCGTCATCCATCTGTTTTTTGTTCAAATTCTAGGCAGTTTAATTCAATATCCTCATCATCCTGTTCCGTGATTTCGCTTCATCTGCAGCTTTCTGGGGTACCCAGTTCCAATTTCTTCGCGGTCCTCTAGTTTTCATGTTCATTCAATCTCTTATCTGATTGATTTAATTTTGATCTGAATTACTCCATGTGTTTTTCTCCCTTGAAATTTTAATTGATGTTGAAACACAAATCCATGACATTCTCATGAATTTCTATTTGTATTTCCATTAAAAACAAAGTGAAGATCTTGCAATTCCAAATTGTATTATCTTGTTGTGTCTGAAACAAGTGTATTGTTCTGTTCTGAAAGATACTATTATGCTACTCTGAGCATAGGCATGCCAGCCAAGCCCTACTATCTTGATATTGACACAGGCAGTGACCTCACATGGGTTCAATGTGATGCCCCCTGTGCTCGCTGCTATAAGGTAATCTCTAATTCAAAACATACTGCCATGGTTGCACATCACTTCTTCACCTGATCTGTCTTTGTTTGTGTATGTTTGCAGGGACCTCACCCACCTTACAAGTTCAACAGGAACCTCCTTGTTGGATGTCAAGACCCCCTCTGTGCCTCCCTTAATGAAAGGCGTCACTGCGGTGATGAGGATCAATGCGACTATAAGGTCCAGTATGCTGATCTTGGTTCGTCCCTTGGTGTCCTTGTTAAGGATGCTTTCCGTCTCCAATTCACCAACGGATCCATTCTCGCACCCCGTCTGGCTTTTGGGTAAGCAACTTACGTGAATCCTGACTCTGAATTGATCGATATGTTGGCGGATTCTCATTCTTTTGAGACTTCTACATAACATGACCTCCGATATCTGTTTAATTTTACAGATGTGGATATGATCAAGAACTTCCCCCGACGCCCCCCATCCGCCTCTTGATGGAGTACTTGGCCTCGGCGGTGGCAAATCCAGCATTGTGTCACAGCTTCATGATCAGGGTCTAATTCGAAATGTGATTGGCCATTGTATCAGTTTACGTGGTTCAGGGTTTCTGTTCTTGGGAAATGATCTGGTTCCTTCTTCTGGCATAGTTTGGATGCCTATGTTGCCTAATTACTTGCCGTAAGCCATCCATATCTTGCATCTGAACATCCTTTATGCTTGAATGGAATCTAACTCATGAATCCTGTACCTATGATTCTCAGAAGATACTCGCCTGGGCCAGCAGAACTCATTTATGGAGGAAAGTCTACTGGTCTTAGGAGACTTCCTGTAATTTTTGACAGCGGGAGCTCCTATACGTATTTCAATTCTCAGGCTTACGGAATCTTCGTTTCTTTGGTGAGTTTGGAAAATAAAGCAGAAAGCAATCCTCTATCCCCTTCAAGTCTTCAACTGTTGTTTCTATTTTCCAGGTGAAGAAGGATTTACCTAAAAAGGAGTTACAAGAAGCACCAGAGGAAGAAGCACTCCCGATATGTTGGAAAGGCGCAAAACCTTTCAAATCCATCCGGGATGTCCGGAAATTCTTTAAGCCCATAGCACTGAGCTTTGAAAATGGTAGGAGAGCACAGCTGGAAATACCTCCTGAAGGATACCTTATTATCACAGTAATAACCCTTCAACTACCCTTTCCCTTTTGTCCTCCTTGAAGCTCAAAGAACATTTAAGTACAAAAAATACTAATGGTTTTTCCTGTCAGTCTCATGGTAATGTTTGCTTGGGAATACTGAACGGTGCACAAATGGGACTGCGAGATCAAAATGTAGTTGGAGGTAAGAGCATTCACGGCCATTGCTTAAATCTTTCAATTTCTTAATTTCTTGTTTTCAGTTCTGGGTATTCATCTATCCATGGAGTGCAATTGAATATGCAAAAATGGCTATAGCTGAGTTCCAGTTATTGTTTGCAGACATTTCCTTACAAGATAAAATGGTGATTTTCGACAACGAGAAACGGCAGATCGGTTGGATTCCTGCAGACTGTGATAGGCTTCCCAAGCCCTGAACTGTCCCATTGGATAAGAACAATGGGAATTGCTTTCATTCAATCTTCTTTCCTCTCATTCTAACTTTTCCCTTTTTGATGGGGTTTGTATGATTTTACTTGAAATCATCATTTGCTAATGGTTATTTGGTTTTTGCTTATTAGTCCGTCCCCATCCCAGAGGGGAGGCAAAGTGCTTTGATGAAATTAAGGTACCTTGTTTGAATGAATGTAAGCTTATTGATCTAAAACCACTGGGCTAGAAGGATCCCGAACTGAACCCAACAAAAAGGCATTTGCCCTAAACTTAATGCAAGTAAGGCCCAGTAATGAGCGATCTTGGGCGGGCTTTGGCCGGGTTAGAGGTCATATATAAGAGAGATGGCTTTTGTAGAACTATGCCCAAGCCCACCCATTAAAATGGTTATACTAAGCCTTAGCCTACCCATCCTGGCCATTGAAAGAGAAGTTTTATTTTTATCTTTTTTTCTTGGCCAATAATGAGATATGTTGTTTTAAATTAGAAACAATATATAAATAATAGAGACCAACTACATAAGCAATGAAGTATATATAATAATTACTAAAACAAAAGCTTTATTGCGGATTGAAATTCTAATTTAAGCAGTTTATTTGTACACACCATAAATAAAATAAGGAAAACTGATTTTAGTGATGCTTTTTCAAAATAATTCAGATTTAGTCAGCCAATTCTTGGTAATTAGTTTTTTGTGATATGTTTTTAACATAATTGAGAATCGGTGTCTGTTTATTAAGAGTTTCTTCTGAAAATACCCTAAAAAGACTTGCAAACTTCACTTGTAACAAAATGAGTGAAAAGGTTTTCAAAGTCTTCTGAGGGTATTTTCGGAAGAAACTCTTAATGAACAATAAAATGACATAAATTCTCAATTATGCTTAAAAAGTATCACTAAAAACCAATTTCCAAGAATTGGTCGATTGAATCTGAATTATGTTGAAAAAGCGTCACTAAAAACCAATTTACCTCGATAAAATATTATATTTATTAAAACTATTTTAATCATATAACATCAGCCCGAGAATTAGAGGTGTAAGTAGGGCAGGTTGGGTTGGGTTATGAGAGTTCAAGCTCAACCCAATCTAGGATTTACTAGCCCAAACTCGTTGTTGACCCGCCCTAACCCAAACTCACTAAACCCAAACCCAAACATTATTGTTTGAGTTCAAGCTGAGTTCGGGTTGGCCCTAACAAAATGTAAGATTTTGAATTTTTTTACAATTTTTGTTATAATTACAAAATGTGGGAATATCATTCATTAATTCGTCTATCAATATGCTTTTATGTTTGTTTGTTATAAATGCAAATATTACAAATTCCTCTTGATTTGTCCCTTGAATTTGGGAAAAACACACTTAATTAATTTATTTCTTTAAAAATTTTAAAATATAATACTAACTCACTATATTTGTGGTTTTGCACAATCTTTCTTGTAGAGTATGTGCTCCCAAAGATCACATTCATTGTACCATATATGTATATATATGTGAGTATAAAATTATTCATTTGACAAAAATTCTTAAACTTATTATCACATGTTAATAATTTATGTTTAATAGTTGATTGCATAAATACAATGACAATATAAAAAGAAAAGAAAACCATGATACATATATATACAAATAAATATTCAACATTAACTTCGGGCTTTTCGGGTTGTATAGCTTAAACCCAAACTCAACTTCTGGCTCGAAATAAAACCCAACCCAAACCCAAACTCAATGCTCACTTCGGGTTCTTATTCGGGTTGAGTTGGATGCGTTTTGGGCGGTCCGAGCTAGATTTACAGCTCTACCGAGAATGCCATACATGACCAAGCCCGCCGAAGAGCTTGTTGGGCTTTTGAAAATCTTGCCCAGCCCAGCTCTCCGGACATCAATGGTGATCAAGCCCGTCCAAGAATGGACTGGTCATCCGGGGCCAGACGGACCACCTGGCCATGAACACCCCTAAAAGCAAGGATTACAATTTTGACTTCATTTTGATATCAAAGCAACTCAAATTAATCATGTTCTTACATTAATTTAAATCAAAAGGATATGTTTGTGCCCATGTTGCACAACAATTTATAACCTCATGTTCACATTGCTCGCACTCAAAAAATATTATGTTTCTAGTAAACCCATTATTCTTTTGAAAAAGAGACTTTTCCAAAACCCTTTTGAGGTCTATTGCTATTTCTGAAGGAATTGGAATCAATTTTTCTACCATCTTTTGTTGTTGAAAGGTATGAAGTCCCTCGAAGATTTGGAAGCATTTCTCAGTTTCCCTCTAAATTTTCTCTTAAGCTTATTGCTATATTGTTTTGGTGGTTTCAATGTTGCAAATTATTTGGCTTATCAACTGCTGGTTGGTTCTATTCAAGTCATCAGTTCATGTTAAAAGATGTATCTCAAACTGATAACAGAGTAAAGATACAGAATCCTTTAAGGCAAACCTTGAGTATAAGAACCCTGGATGTGGTGGTTGGCTATGATACCATTTGTTACGTGCCTAACTGTTGCTTCAAAAGCCTCAAGATTTATGGAGACTTTGTTGGTTAGGGATGATATTCGGGCCAACCCGGCGTGCCACGGGCTGCGCGAGCTACGGGCCAAGTGGGCCCAGGCCCATTCAGCCGAGCCAGACCCGCCGGGCCAGGGGTATTAAACCCCCTTTTTTTTTTTTTAAAAACCCCCCCAAAATCACAAAAATTCTGAAAAATATTTTTATTATTCACAAAATTGTCTTACACATATTGGGATAGATTTTGCTCAAAAAAATATAAATTACACCCATTAAAGACTTAAAATAATCTAATTAAAAACCATGGACTTAACAAATATATTTAATTGGAGATTTTATAACAGCCTTTTGGGCTTATTTATACCTAATTATTTTCTTAGCTTTGATTGATTATATAAGAGCTTCTGTAATTATATTTTCCAACAATCGTAGGGGTATCCTTAATTTTTTAGCTAAAATAATTTTATTATACTATTGATGCAAGAAGTCGATGTGCCTGAGTGGTTAAGGAGACAAACTTGAAATTCGTTGGGTTAGGTTCGAACCCTGCTGTTGATGTTTCCACTTTATTTTTCAAACCTGTCAATCCCCATAGCGGCCAGCTCGGCCCGTGCCGCTCACGGGCCGTGCCTATACGGGCCGCCGGCCCATAGCCCCTAGCCCAGCACGACACGCTACAATAGGCGTGCCAGGCTCGAGCCGGTACGGCCCAATAAGCACCTTTATCGTTGGTTAAGCACTTAAAATCTAGGACTGTAACAGGGTAATACTTAAGAAATCATCCGAATTAGTGTATCTTAAGAACCTATTAGGATTTTCATTCTTCATTATTATAGATCTCTTTTTGGGGTTCTAATAATATCTATGATTTGATTCAAGGATTTGGATAAAGTGATTGGATGTATGCAAAACCATTTGATTGGGGGTTGACATGACCATGTGAAGCACCATCCTCCGTCATGATCACTTGGTCACTTGGTCATCTAATAGAAAATTTCACCGCATGCAAATAAAAAATAGATATGCTGTTCTTTAATTTCTAGTCAAAGAGCCGTCTGGCCAGGCCGAACATTTCTCTTTGAAAGCACTGTTTGACCCTCAAATGGATTTGTGGGTTTCAACAACTAACAACAATAAAAAAAAAATGAAGAAATAGAGGTTTTCTTCTTTGGATTATTCTTCTGGGTTTGGATTGCAAGGTAGGATTCTTTCCCGGAAAGAATGATCTCAGGTGGGTTAAAATTAGGGATCCATTAATAAAATGGACTTTGGGGTTTTCAATTAACAAAAGTCAAGCTTATACCAATTATTAGGCTTATTTAGCCTAGCTTAATCCCAAATCTTTCCACGTCTCTTGTAGCTAGGGATGGCAATGGGACAGGTTAATGGGTAACCCTACCAGAACCCGATATTAGTCTATTAAAATATAATTTTTATATATTTAAATTATGTTTTAATATATATCATATAAAAAAAGTCATATTTAATGAATAAATATATTATTAATTGATATATTATATTTAAAAACACTCTTTTTTTTCCGAATTTTTTAGTAGAACCGGGTCAATCCGAACAAGTTGCCATCCTTAATGAGGGACTAGAATAAAATTGGTTTGACAATCTTTTTCATGGCTAAGATTCTTTGGCAAGGGCCCACTTGTACATTAATTTTGAACCCTAAAACGCAATTTAAAAAAAAATTTGCAAAAATAGATTTATATGGATCATCCCCCAAATCTAAAGCCATTCTCATAAAAAAACTAGAAAATGTCTGAATTTTTTTTATGTTTGACAATAGAGAATAAGGACACAAATGATTAGGTCACCTAGTGACTAGGTTGTATCTAAAAAATGGTTCATGTTCAGTTGTCATTCAATATACTTAGGAAAGCATGTTGTTGCATTTGTCATTGTCCAGCTGAGTGAATAAAGAAAGATTTATTCCTATGGGTACACCTTATAATTATATGAATTAGTTCATCCCTATTTGATCCAGTTGAGATCTAATCTAATTCTACTTAGGTCAAAATCTGAAACCATAAAATTTTTTTTCCATTTTATCAGGCCAAACTAAAATCAACCTATGAAACGTCACCTCTGTTTTTTTTTCCCCTTTTGTTACTGAAAATTACTCCATTAAAATGAGATATAAATAAGGTACAATAAGGCTGTTCAAGCCAGCCTTAGTTGTGGATTTTGATCAGGCCCATCAATTAAGAAATTTTTTTTTTGGGGTAAATTACATAATCATCTTGAGGTTTGCACTAACGAGAGTTGGCAATGGATCAGATATTTATCCGAATTTGATCTGGAAATGTCGAATTCAGATATGAGATATAGATCCATATTCGATCTGAATAGGATTCGAGCTAAAATCAATATATACTATAAGCAAACCCATACCAGAGACAGGTTAGACCATTTGTAAACTTTGTATAAACCATGGTTGGACCATCCTTACTCATATCTTGCTTTAATATTTTTATGGCTCATTAGTTTTTATATTAAAAATCTATAATTAAAATTTTCTTTGATAGTTAAAATTGATTTTTGAGTTTTAGCTTCAAATCGGATCGAATTCAGATTTCGGTCATTTGTTTTGGTCAAATATCGAATTCGGAGGCTGTATGTGAATTCGGTTTCAAATGCAAATTCAGGTATAAAAGATCTGTCAAATTTTGGATCGAATTTGGATATCAGATTTTTTTTGTTCGAATTCGAATCATGGTAGATCCATAACGTATTCGACTCATTGTCAACCCTAGCACTAACTACAAATATCTTTCTTCACGTTTCTAAAATAACACTTTTCCCCTTAAGGTTTGTAGAAAGGTCAAGCTCATCACCTATTCTTTAAGTTGCCAACCAAATTTTTAACGGAGATGCCACTCTAAACAATCTTGAAGCATAAAAAGACAGAATTCATTATTCAAATTAGCTTTTTGGAGAGTTAGAAGAAAAAGCAAGGAAAAAAAAGAAATAATATTCTGAGAGGTAAACTGCTGGCTAAGAAGAGTCATTGAAGTAAAACCAATTAAAACATAAAAGTTTCACAGCGAATACGTTCTAATAAGGGGAAATTATTATTATTTTAAAGACATGGAGGTATGTATGATTAGTGTATGCCTTAGGGAGGTTTATGTAATTTAGTCTTTTTTTTCTTTAATATAAAAAACACTTGTCAACCTGGGCCACTCATGCAAACTTTGACGACCTCAGCCACTCAAAGCGAGATGATGTCACCACTTGAATATGGAATAGAATAATAGATTGGGGTTTTCTGGTAATTTTGTAGAAGGGTGCTTTAAATAATTGTCGTAGAGAAAAGCCCGGGAAGTAAAAATGTTTTTTTTTTTTTTTAATATGTATATACCGTTCCTTCTAGGCTCTCTTGGATGAAGGTTTGGTATCAGACCTTGAGGTCGGGGGTTCAAAGGTCGGTAGGTTGAGGAGGGAAGTAAAAAGTTTTTTTTTTTTTTGGTAACGAGAGAAACTTTTTACTTTTTCTTTTTTTTTTATTATCAAAAAAGTAAAAAGTTTCTCTTCATTACCAAAAAGAAAAAAAAAAGTAAAAAGTTTCTCTATACCCATGGAGTAGGTTTTACCAAGATGAACACTTTATTCTAAACCCACTTTTAATACTTCTTTGATTGGTAAAACATCTTTTTGATTGTTGACTTTCTCATACCTAGTATCATATTGTGAAACATAAAAAAATCAATTCAATGACTTCCTAATTATCACACGGGATTGGTTAAAAATAAAGAGTCGCTACCATTCTGTTTAGGTGTGAATGGACTCCAAAATCTCAAATAAGCACAAAAACGCAAATTTAGGGTAAAAATAACCCTATTAAAAAGACAACCAAAGATGGGTAAGGGGATTAGGTTATAAACAGGGGAAGGTGTTAGGCATCCCTATCCATCCACACAAGGTGGTTGCCAGGCATTGTTCATGTTTTTCAAAGGCATTGTTCATGTTTTTCAAAGGAAAAAAGGCTTGCTAACCAAAACAAAAGTAAAAGACAAACAAAAGAATGTATGGCTTTTTTCCATGTGAATGATCCAATTAATTCTGGATCCTTCTTATGAAAACAAGAGCCATTTATTTGGGCTTCATAATTGACTGAAATCAAGATAAAGAAAACAAATCTAAAGTGAAAACTTAAAAAATCTAGCTTCAAGTTAAATTCTGGAAATCTAGAAAAAATATTATTTTTATGAAATATTGCAGAATTGAACTTGAACAGTCCAAGACATAGGTATAACCCATATTTCACATTAGATCAAGAAATCAAAACCAAAAATACCCACGTTGATGAAGAACATCAAAATGGGAGAACTTAAACTGTAGGGTCTTCTCTCAAAAATGAAAAAGTACTCAAAAACCACATCATGAAACCTTAGAAGTTACTTTCAGGCTTCTAAATCCAGATCTATCATATAGATTATGATAAATCCAAAATCTTAGCCTAATATCACAAAAATCACGAAAACAGTGCTGTAGGTGCAAAGGTGTGAAAAATCCAAATTTTAGAAAAAAGTGGGGATCTCATGCTATAAACATCATAAATTCATATGATTCATTTAAATTCAACATAAAACCATCAAAACATTAGTAAGATATCAAAAACAGCCACATCTCACAGATTAGAGCAAATGGGGGTCTACCCTACGAATCCACTCGTTCTCTTTTCCCCTAGCTCTCTCTTCACGTTTTACGGCTAGAGAGGGTTCTTGAGGTACTTAAAGATAGGTTTGGGTATACAAACACAATCAAATGCCTTATTCTATAGAAAAAGAGAAAAACAGATTATGGGGTTCTATTTTAGGGATCCACCTGTTTCCCTTTCCCCTAGCTCTCTCTTCACATTTTACAGCTAGAGAGGATTCTAGAATTTAAGACAGAAAATAGAAGGGAAAAGGGACTTACCTGGAGTGAGCAAATAGAGCAGCAGAGATTCCTCTCTTCACTTGGAGTTCTTCAAACTTCAAATTCATGGCCTTTTGCTTAAGAATCTGCCCTTTATTTATAGGCAAACCTAGGGGTATGATTGGTCAAGGGGGATATACCAAAATCCTCCAGATTGAATTGAAAATAGGGATAATGCCAATCCATGGCCAAATAGGATAAATAAAAGAATTCGCTTATCCAAGAAAGAGATTTGGGTACAGATAAGGCTCAAAAATCGAGAAAGGATAAAATTTGCACAAAACCCCGTGCCCGTATATATATTACGGTCGCGCCCTGCCCGTATTATTAATACGGGGCACGCCGTGACCGTATATCAACTGCGGGTACGACTAGACCGTAAACAAAATACGGGCATGACCAGTTTGGCCAGATTTTACACCTTTTTGACCTGTTTCAAATCCCAATTAATATTTTCAATTATTTTCTCATTTTGTAGTGTAATTTGGGGTGTCTACACATATCATATGAAGCGCCCCCCCCCCCCCCCCCCCCCCCCCCCCCCCCCCTCTGGGATTCACTATTGTACATCAAAGATCATGAAACATAATGGTCCTTGCAATCCATACCGTACATTTGGCCCATTCTCAATTGATCAGCACCCATCAATCATCCCTCTGATAAGACACAGCCTGAAAATCAGGTAGATCAGTACACTTCAACAGTTTGATCAAGAACTGTGTAGTTTGGACACTAAGCAAATAACAGATCACTCTATACTATATATAATGAGAATAAGCACCTTAGGGTATGTGACAACAACTATGCATGACTTCTCCAAAAAAAACCCTTATCGTTTGTTGTAAATGCATAATTAATATAGGGTTAAAATAGTAAAAAGCTTTGCGTGTTCATTTAAATTTGGACAATTCCAAAACTGTTTCCTTCCAAGAAAGCCTTCCTCTACGTGCAGTATTGCATGTGCACCCACTAGTAACTAGAAGGAAATTGCATCGCAACACCCTAAAATAGGACAATAAAGAATTGCACCCCAACTGAAAAACTACTTGGTTTCCTTTACCAACAAACACTGCCAATCATCAACTGGGGAAGGAATAAACCCCAAGAGAATTATTGCATTACTATTGACAGTTAAGAACACAAGAACCTTAACTTCACCAAAGCAATTATCTCAACCATCTTGGATGGAAGGGAATAAATAACCAGCTGACAAACAAATTCAAGGCCAATTTAAAATAAAAAAAAAAAAACACAAACCCAATCAAAAGGAAAAGTAATAACAGAAAGAGACTGAATGAAAGCAATAACCATAATCCTTAACTCGCAAGCAAGGACCATCTAAAGAGTAATAAAATTAACTAAGATTAATTTCATGTCTAAAAGAACCAAACCCGCATCGAACCAACCCGGTTAAACCAGGATTTTACACAGTTACATAAATTAAATTACCTCATGGATTGCACATCATCTTTTATTCTATACTTTGCTAACCAAAATATGCAATTTTTCTTCGTATGTGCAGTGCTACACGTGCACCCAGCTAGTCTTTATGTAGAGAGCCAAAGATCGAACCCATCTGGTCAGAGCGTGTCGGGTCATGGTTCAGAGGCTTGACCAATCGGTCTGGTTTTTAGGACGTAAAAGAGTATAAATACCCGAGTCATCTACGAAGTCTTTCAGGAACAACAATCCCGCGTGCGAGACGAGTAAATCGCCCGCGCGGAGACGAAGGCGGAACCTTCCGAAACACTGCCTCTAATCTCTATATCTCTCTCTCTCTCTCTCTTTCAGTTTTCACAGTGTTTCCTTGTTTCAAACACGTACAAGTAATTAGTCATTCCAGCAGAAAAAAGTGACTTTAGGATTCTGTTGGAACCCATCTTTTAGCTGGGGTTGTCGCAGAATCAAGAGATGGATAAGAAAGGGAAGATCGCGTTCCTGATCTTACTGGTTTTGGCTTTGTTGGCGACCTTTCCTGGGTCCTCATCAGCTGCAAAGCATCCCCTGAACAGAATGAAGAAGATGCTTTCAGGAGCTGCAGCATCAGAGGCCAACTGGATTGGTTCCTCTGTCATTTTTCCGATTCGTGGAAATGTTTATCCTGATGGGTATGTATTTATGTGGGTAGTTGATAAAGAATAAAGGAAAGGAGACGTGGGTTCTTGGGGAAATTTGGGTTTCTGGGGTTTTGAATAAGTCAGTGAATTGTGTGTTTCTGTTCAATTTCTATAGAAGTTTCACTATCTTTCTTCCCAGGTCCTTGGGAAATTTCGTCATCCATCTGTTGTTTGTTCAAATTCTAGGCTGTTTAATTCAATATCCTCATCATCCAGTTCCGTAATTTCGCTTCATCTGCAGCTTTCTGGGGTACCCAGTTCCAATTTCTTCGGGGTCCTGTAGTTTTCATTTTCATTCCATCTGTTATGTGATCGATTTAATTTTAATCTGAATTACCCCATGTGTTTTCTCCCTTGAAATTTTAATTGATGTTTAAACACAAATCCATGAAATTCTCATGAATTTCTATTTGTATTTCCATTAAAAACAAATTGAAGATCTTGCAATTCCAAATTGTATTATCTTGTTGTGTCTGAAACAAGTGTATTGTTGTGTTCTGAAAGGTACTATTATGCTACTCTGAGCATAGGCATTCCAGCCAAGCCCTACTATCTTGATATTGACACAGGCAGTGACCTCACATGGGTTCAATGTGATGCCCCCTGTGTTAACTGCTTTAAGGTAATTTCTAATTCAAAACACACTGCCATGATTGCACATCACTTCTTCACCTGATCTGCCCCTCTGTGTGTGTGTTGTCAGGGGCCTCACCCACTTTACAAGCCCAACAAGAACCTCCTTGTTGGATGCCAAGACCCCCTCTGTGCCTCCCTTAATGAGAAGCATCACTGCGATGATGAGGACCAATGCGACTATGAGGTCCAGTATGCTGATCATGGTTCATCCCTTGGTGTCCTTGTTAAGGATGCTTTCCGTCTCCAATTCACCAACGGATCCATTCTCGCACCCCGTCTGGCTTTTGGGTAAGCAACTTTCGTGAATCCTGACTCTGAATTGATCGATATGTTGGCGGATTCTCATTCTTTTGAGATTTCTACCTAACATGATCTCTGCTATCTGTTTAATTTTACAGATGCGGATATGATCAAGAACTTCCCACTAAAGCCTCCCTTCTGCCTACTGATGGAGTACTTGGCCTCGGCGGTGGCAAATCCAGCATTGTGTCACAGCTTCATGATCAGGGTCTAATTCGAAATGTGATGGGCCATTGTATCAGTATTCGTGGTTCAGGGTTTCTGTTCTTGGGAAATGATCTGGTTCCTTCTTCTGGCATAGTTTGGATGCCTATGTTGCCTAATTACTTGCCGTAAGCCATCCATATCCTGCCTCTGAACATCCTTTATGCTTGAATGGAATCTAACTCATGAATCCCATACCTATGATTCTCAGAAGATACTCGCCTGGGCCAGCAGAACTCATTTATGGAGGAAAGTCTACTGGTCTTAGGAGACTTCCTGTAGTTTTTGACAGCGGGAGCTCCTATACGTATTTCAATTCCCAGGCTTACGAAACCTTTGTTTCGTTGGTGAGTTTGGAAAATAAAGCAGAAAGCAATTCTCTATCCCCTTCAAGTCTTCAACTGTTTTTGTTTCTATTTTCCAGGTGAAGAAGGATTTACCTAAAAAGCAGTTACAAGAAGCACCAGGGGAAAAAGCACTCCCGATATGTTGGAAAGGCTCAAAACCTTTCAAATCCGTCCGGGATGTCCAGAAATTCTTTAAGCCCATAGCACTGAGCTTTGAAAATGGCAGGAGAGCACAGCTGGGAATACCTCCTGAAGGTTACCTTATTATCACAGTAATAACCCTTCAACCCTTTCCATTTTGTCCTCCTTGAAGCACAAAGAACATTTAAGTAAAAAAATAATAATAATAATGGTTTTTCCTGTCAGTCTCATGGCAACGTTTGCTTGGGAATACTGAACGGTACACAAATGGGACTGCGAGATCAAAATGTAGTTGGAGGTAAGAGCATGATCAGTTCTGTGTATTCATCTATCCATAGAGTGCATTGAATATGCAGAAATGGCTATATCTGAGTTTCAGTTATTGTTTTCAGACATTTCCTTACAAGATAAAATGGTGATTTTTGACAACGAGAAACGGCAGATCGGTTGGACGCCTGCAGACTGTGATAGGCTTCCCAAGTCCCGACCTGTCCTCTTCTGATTTTCTTCCTTTATGTGGCCTTGTGTAAGGAGCATTCTTACTATAAAAATTTTTCCTTTTTCCTTCTTATTTAACAGTGTGGATCGTGATATTAAAGACGGCTACTCTGAACCTATTCTTGCCAGCTTGGGTATCATACCGGAGCTGCATTCAACAAATTTTGATTCCAAGGAAGAGTTGTGATGGATAACAAAAAGGGGCTTTAGAGCAACTGAATAAAGGGCAGATGGTTGCATTTCCACGTATCTTGCAAACACGTACATGCATGTTTAAAGAGTCATGAGGGGTGCAGGGAACCCTTTGTTTCCTTCACTTTTCATTTACAGTGTAGAAAGTATAATTGGGTAAATCTAGGTCACAGTCACTGACATTATAGTTTGTTACAGTATGAACACATGTAATCCACTGCTTTGTATGTATGTATGTGCATGCCTGTACAAGAAAGTTTTTCAGTTTCAAATAAATGCAGCATTAATCAGAAGAAATTGTAGATGTTCCTTTGGCAATTCCAACAATGGGGTGAAGGGATTTGATTACTATTCTAATTTCCACTTTCCAGTCATTAAAATGGAAATCTCTGGAGTTCACATATGTATTCTCTTTTCCTTATTATTTAGCTGAAGGGACAGAAGGAAAGTGGATAAAATCTAGAATTAGACTCAAGGTTTGCTTTTAAAGGATTTCTGTATCTTGACTCTGTTTCATTTAGAGACACATCTTTTAACATGTACTGATGACCTGAACAGAACCAACCAGCAGCTGATAAGCCAAATAATTTGCAACATTGAAACCACCAAAACAATATAGCAATAAGCTTAAGAGAAAATTCAGAGGGAAACTGAGAAATGCTTCCAAATCTTCGAGGGACTTCATTCAACAACAAAAGATGGTAGAAAAAATGATTCCAATTCCTTCAGAAATACCAATAGGCCTCAAAAGGGTTTTGGAAAAACTCTCTTTTTGAAAAGAATAAGGGTTTTACTAGAAGCACACTATATTTTGAGTGAGTAATGTGAACATGAGGTTATAAAAAGAAAGAATTGTTGCGCAACATGGACACAAACATACCCTTTTGATTTAATTCATTCTAGAATGTGCTTAGTTTTAGTTTGTCTATATCAAACTGAAGTCGGGAAAATTGGTTTTTAGTGATACTTTTTCAAAATAATCTAGATTCAGTCAGCCAATTATTGAAAATTAAGAATTAATGATAATATTTTAAAATAATTGGGAATCAGTGTCATTTTACTATTTGTGAAGAATTTCTTCCAACACTACCCTTAAAAGTCTTGCAAACCTCACTTGTACCTAAATGAGTGAAAAGATTTCAAAGTCATTTGAGGGCATTGTTGGAAGAAAGTCTTTACGAATAGTTAAATGACACTGATTTCCAATTATTTTAAAAAAATATCACTAATTCCAAATTTTCAATAATTGGTCGACTGAATATGAATTATGTTGAAAAAGTTGCACAAAAAACCAATTTCCCCAGAGTTATAATCCTTGCTTTTAGGGGTGTTCATGGCCGGGTGGTCTGTCTAGCCCCGGACAACCAGCCCATTCTTGGACGGGCTTGGTCACCATTGATGTCCAGAGGGCCGGGATGGGCAAGATTTTCAAAAGCCTGATAAGTACTTGGGTGGGCTTTGTCATGCATGGCATTCTCGGGCTGATGTTCATATTATTTAATCATAAGATAAAAATCTCTCTTTCAATGGCCGGGATGGGCAGGCTTGGACCTTGTATAACCTTTTAATGAGTGGGCTTGGGCATAGTTCTACAAGCCCTATCATCGGACCGGGTGCGGTTGGACAAAAACTATGACCTCTAACCCGGCCTTCTAGCCCAGTGGTTTTAGTAGATCAATAAGCTTGCATTGATTAATACCGAGCCCAACCCCTCCTATCAAATACCAATAAATTGATAAATAAATAAAAAAACCAATAAATTGATTTCAGCTGTGAAATTGTACAGATTCGTAAGGGCTAGGAAACCCTACCTGTCCCAAAACAAGTTCCTAAATTAAGTTTGGGTGTTTTGTAACACTTTCCAAGTTGTTTTGTGTCAAAATGATTCCTCAGTAAGCTCATTTTAGCCAAGCAGGAGTAGGGCTGCCTTTGAAAATCATGTTCATAGGAATAAATTAATAGTATTTCAATTTTAAGTAGCAATTTTAAAATAATTAAATTGTGCTTTAAATTTTTTATTATACACTTAAAAGAATACAATAATATTCTTCTAGCATAAAATTATGTTCGAAAGCACCTTCCACATAAACTTTTTTTTTCTCTCAACAAACACATTTTTAATTAATGGCTTTGAAACCATGACATCAAGTATAAAAACATGATAAAGCTTTTGGCTATTCTATATTCATTTTCCTTATACTTTTTTCTTCTTTTTTTTCCACTTATATAATTGGGTTTTACCCTAATGAACAATTTATTTCTCTAACAAGCAAGGAGCACAATGCTCCTTGGAATCCATACCATATATCTAGATTCAAGCCTGTTTTCAATCCATCAGTACAATACAATCATCCAAATGTCTTCAAGATGAAACACAGCCTGAAAATTAGATAAATCAGTGCAATTTAAGAGTTTTGATCAGGAAGTACAGTTTGGAAACTAAGCAAGAAAGAGATCAACAATAAGAAAGAAATTAAATCCCACCCATTTGGTTGAATCCTGACCCATAGCCTACAAAAGACGTGGGCCATCACTCATAGAATCAATAGAAAGGAGAGCAGAAAGCATTCTTTAAAATAACAGTATTTAAACAGCTGCCTAGCTTCATCAACAAACACTGACTCTCTGCTGAGAAGGGAAAGGAATAAACCCAAACAAGAAGAGCATTTTTCTCATTTCAAATGACACTTAAAAGACAAGAACCTTAATTTCATCAAAGCACTTTGCCTCCCCTCTGGGATGGGGAAGGAATAAGCAAAAACCAAATAACCATTCATAAGCAAATGATGATTTCAAGTAAAATCATACAAGCCCCATCAAAAAGGGAAAAGCAACAATGAGAGGAAAGACATTGAATGAAAGCAATTCCCATTGTTCCCAACCCACAAGCAAGGACCCCATCCATCTACTATAAGAACCATAGAGCTAATCATTTATGCCAATGTCCAAAACACCCAACCTAACATCAGACTGACCTTGTTCAACAAGTACTTCAATCTCTCTCTCTCTCTCTCTCTCTTTCTATATCTCTCTCTCTCTTTTGTTTTAAACACGTAGTTGTCACATCTCATTTCAACAGACCCTAGACAGCCACAGTGACTCTTGTTGAGTCTTACAAATTTTTAGCTGGGGTTGTTAATAAATCAGGAGATGGACAACAAGATGAAGGTGGTGTTCTTGGTCTTACTGGTTGCAGTTTCGTCCGCATTTTGTGGGTGCTTCTCAGCTTCAAATCAAGTGCAGTATGGGAGAAAGCTTGTAAGATCAGGAGGAGCAGAAGAATTGGCGGCCAATCGGATTGGGTCCCTCGTGTTTCCCATTCGTGGAGATGTCTATCCTACTGGGTATGTAATATGCATGCATGCAATTGAAAGATAGAATATTAGAGGCTGGCGCTATTGACAGCTTTATTTGTTTTTTGAGAACAGAAGCTAAAAAATTGTGGTTTGACAAGCACCATTTTTAAATTGATGTTTTTTTTTTTTACAAAGAAAGAACCAATACAAAAACAGTCCTGGTTTTACAAGCTAAATTTTACTTTAAAAAAATCAATTTTTGTTTTTTAATTTTTTGTTGCTTTTTTTATAGTTTTTGTTTGATTAATCAAATCACTTAAAACTTCGTTAGCTAACACCACCACCATTCTTACCACAATCATATTAACACCACTATTATTATTGCAAACTGTTTAAATCATGACCATTAGGCTTACCAAACGGACTGTTATTAGCTTTTAAAATCATAATTGATTTCACAAAGAGGGGTTTTCTCTTTACTTGTTTTCAATATGACAAAAACAACTTTGAAAAGGTTTTGGGTTTCAATTTTTTTTCTTTTAAAACATTAGCAAACAGCATCCTAGTTTCCTGGGGTGTTTGAGTTTCCTGTATTCTGCTGTTCCATCCCATCAAAACCGTAAGGACCATTTCGATTTGTATTCGTTTTCTTAGCAGTTTTCTTTATTGTTCTCAACACCCAGCTTTTACTAATTCGATTTATGGGTAGTTTTGCCACATTTTATTGGGATTTAATTCGAACATGCATTCCCATAAGATTGATTTGCCTTGTTCCTTCTTGGGATTTTTAATTGATTTCTGTTCTTCTCGATGAAATACATAAAACCTGTGTTGTATTACCATCTGTTGTGCTTTCAAGGTACTTCTATGCTGTCCTGAACATAAGCATTCCACCCCAGACCTACCATTTGGATATTGATACGGGCAGTGTCCTCACATGGGTTCAATGTCATGCACCCAATTCCCACTGCTACCAGGTAATCCATCCCTGCTCAAGACCACACCTCCATGTCTTCACACTTCCTCATCTAATCTGCCTGTGTCTGTGTATCCAGGGGCCTCACCCTCTTTACCACCACAACGTGAACTTCGTTGTTATGGCTCAGGACCCACTCTGTGCTTCTCTTGATGAAGATCAACAGTTTATGAGGTCCCACAACACTAGGGACGATCAATGTCGGTATCAGGTAGAGTATGCTGATGGTGGTTCATCCAAAGGTATCCTTGTTAAGGACGCATTCCCTCTACGGTTCATCAACAGACCCCCTCTCGCACCTCTTCTGGCTTTTGGGTAGGCAACTGCTTGTGTATCCTGGGATTGGAATTTTACTGAACCTCTAGCTTGCTTTCATTCGGCTGCGCTTGCATGCAATCAAATGATAGTGATCCTAATATACACTTGATTTTACAGCTGCGGATATGACCAAAGACTTCCCAATGAAGACCACCCTCCTTCTACAGATGGAGTACTTGGCCTCGGTAGAGGCAAAGTCAGCATTGTGTCACAGCTCCATGATCAGGGTCTTATACGAAATGTAATGGGGCATTGTATCAGTACTCATGGTTCAGGGTTTCTGTTCTTGGGTAATGATCTAGTTCCATCTTCAGGAGTAGTTTGGGCACCTATGTCACCTGATTTCTTGCCGTAAGCCATCCACATCCTTCATCTCTCCATTCTCTGCCTTCCATTTTTCTTTTCACATGGACTCCAACTCATGAAACCCTTGCCTGTGATTCTCAGAAAATACTCACCTGGGCCTGCAGAACTCCTATATGGAGGGAAGCCTACTGGTGTTAGGAGTCTTTCAGTGATTTTTGACAGCGGCAGCTCCTATACATATTTCAGTTCCCGGGCTTATGAAGTTTTTGTTTCTTCGGTGAGTTTGAAGGCAAAGCAGAAAAGCATTCTCAATCCTCTACAAGTCTCCAACTGAAGCTGTTTCCGTTTTCCAGGTGCACCAAGATTTAAACAGAAAGCACTTAAGAGAAGCACCAGAGGAGCACGCACTCCCAATGTGCTGGAGAGGAGCAAGACCTTTCAAATCCATCCGAGATGTCCGGAAATTCTTTAAACCCATAGCATTGAGCTTCAACAATGATAGGAAAGCACAGTTTGAAATACCTCCTAAAGGATACCTTATTATCACAGTAAGCAGCCTTCAAACCTTACTTTTTACTCCTGGAAAAATAGAGAATGTTAACTCTCTCGACATTGATGGTTTTTTCTGTCAGTCTCATGGCCATGTTTGCTTGGGAATACTGAATGGTACACAAATAGGACTACAAGACACCAACATAATCGGAGGTAAGAGCTCAGGATTTGCCCACATCATAACTCTTTCTATTCTTTTTACGATTTTTTATTTGATAGACAGGCAGAACAGAAAAAATTACAAAAGCATGCTTGAAAGGAAAAGTGCATCTCCTAAATATAGGAAAAAATTTCCAATGGTTAACCGCTTGGATTTGTCATGGCTAACATTTTTCTGAAGCCTGCCTGTGCATCAATATTAAACCATTTCTTATTTACTATGATCAATTCCATGTATTCCTCAATTGTTAGCGTATATTAAATATATAGAAATTGCTATATCTAAGTTTCCTTTGTTTCAGAAACAGCTACTCTAGAAGGAAATTGCTCTTATGCATAATTGGAAATTTTTATTCCTGCATTTCAACTCACCCTTGTCATTGTTTGCAGACATTTCCTTTCAAGATAAAATGGTGGTTTTTGACAATGAGAAACAGCAAATTGGCTGGATTACTGCAAATTGTGATAAGCTTCCCAAGTCCTACCGTGCCCTGTTCTGATTTTCTTCCTTTATGTGGTCTCCTCCTTATTAAAGGATCCAACTTGTGATAATAAAGGAGGCTATTGTGAACCTATTGATGTCAGTTATATATCAGAATATAGCTATACAAAATAATTTCCACTTCCTAGAAATGTTATGACAAATAACAAAGAAGGCACTGGGGCAATCAAAAAAGGTCAGACAGCTGTATTATCTCATATATTGCTAATTCATATATTCGTTACAACAGTTATAAGGTACAAAGAGTTCTTTGCAATCTCTAACTTTCATTCTAGGGTATACATTATGAATCAGTACATCTATGTATAAATACAGCATCGTGTTCATTACAAAAGAAATGCATGTGATACCTTGTTCTGTATCTATCTCTGCAAGTTAGCCAGACGAATAAAAAAGCATCAGCAATATCAATCCTCCATGATGTTAGACAGTTTGACTAAAGTGGCTGGGAAAGATTGGTTACTATGTGCATGGCTATACAAAAACGTGTTTCACCTGCAACAGCAAATGTAAAATCAATCAAAAGTAACTAAATATAATCCTTTGGCAATAAAAATTGAGTCGATGGGATTTCGTTTAAGCCATCGATTTTCTTCTAATTAAAACAAGGGTGAACCGCACATGCCTCATTGAATTGTGGAAAAATTATGGATACCTCCCTTAGATTTTGTTAGTTGTAACATTTACCTCCCTCTATTAAGTGACAACTCGAGCTACCGGCTGGATTTCATTAAATTTTGTGATATTTTACACATATAAGTTAGTGGTTCAAGTAAATGACATTTTATCCTTAGCAAGTGCTTTTTAAATTTTTTACTTTATCCTTACATAAGTTGAATTATTATTCGCTTCATAAGGTCGTATATTTAGAAATTTTCAAGAGGACAAAAATATTTTATTTTTTTGAATAACTTCATGAAGAAAGCAAGTCTAACTAATGAAATTAAACAAACCTCAAAACTATTAGCTATCACTTGAAATGTGCAGCAACTGGTAGCAAAACCAAAATCTGAAAGGAAGGTTACTATAAATTTAAAAACCTGTGGGGAGATATTTGTAGTTTTGCAAAATCTCAAACGAGGATTTGTTCAATCTATTCTTATAATAACATAACTGGAAATCTATTGAATAGTTCATAATTTTCTCCTCTCCCATGATTTATTAACTGCATGGGAAGGAACCAGAGGTAAAATTATTAGACTCTATAATTACGTTCAAGGTATGACTCCAAGATATGCAGTTTTCCCCCTTTAAGCAGGCTCCAAGATATGCTTCAAAGAAAGAAGATGAGACAGAAATAGATGAGCTGAGGGAACCTTTAAGACTTAATAGCAACATAGAATTTTTTATATTCCTTTTCGCAGCGTTTAATGTCAATCTTATGATTTGGAAACTGGAGGAATGCCAAGACCGTAGATAACCTTTATTCAGATTGAAATATTTTTCATATTAATGGCCTGAACCAAGTTTTTGCACACAGTAATTCAAATAATTTCAAAAGCAACTTACGTCTGAGATTTGGCTCTAGTAATCCAAATAATTTCAAAACAACCTTATGTTTGAAATTATCACTTCTTTGAGAATTTTTCTTTTTAAAATTCCAACTAGGGGAAAACATACAGGAGAATGGAGAGGAGTTTCCAAATTAATTTTCCTTTTTTTTTTAAAAAGAAATATATCTTGGTAGCAGAAGTTAAAAAAACACAAGGACTCTTATTCCATAATAATGACAATAGATAAAAGAGCTTCAGAAAAATGTTGGAAAAGTTTGTAACTGGAAGAAAAGAACGAGAAGGAGTTGCAACTAGGAATAGTTGTGTTTTTGAGCATGATATAGTCTTTAATATATAAAAATTAGTCCAATCTGAATGAGCTTCATTTGCCACTGTTTGACCATTTTGACATAATGCCCTATCAACTGTTGTCCAGATTTCAAAAATTGGTAAAAATCCAACATTTCAGATACAAAATTGTTGAAGAAAAATATGCTGTGTTTTCAACAGGATTTTCAATAAGAACTGTAACAAGTAACATAATGATAATGCGCTTTCCACTTCACAAACTAAAACTAACCTTAAAAGGCAGAAACAAGTTTAATCTGGCTAGAGTACTGGAATAATATGTCAAGCTTGATGCTCTATGGGACAAGATGTGTACACTGCATTTTGACAACCAATCAATAACTGGTCAGTGCACAATTTCATAAGCAAATAGCCCAACTAATTAAGTTATTTCAAAATTAAAGTACATTCAACTGCATTTGCAACTACAAAATCGACTCAGCAATAGCATAAATGATTGACACCAAGTTCCGAAATTAGTCCATTTAAATCAAGATAAAATTTTTTACAGATGTGAATTTGCAAGGATAAGATTAAAAAATCCAATATATAATCAAATTTTACTCTTTTTCTTCGGTAATGCATCTTAAATAAAGCATGGCTAATATTTACGTCTATAAAAGTTACTGAATTGTATCCTTATGAAAATCTTATATGAAACACAGAAAACTTCCTTTAGTATGTTGTTAGGTTTCCTTTACAAGTAGAGTGAGAACATAGGGAGAATTTATGAACCACACATAAATTCCATCATGTGAGAACGAAATAGACACTACAGGTCCACATTCTTTATAGTATATGGGAAATATAAGCTGAAATTTCACCACTGTCTACGAAAATCATAAAGTCTATACACAGATCACAAGGTCTACAGACCACCATCCAGGTATACATCCTTAATGATATGACATTTTAGCTACTTAAAGTTTACTCAGCATACTTATTCCAAGTTTTTGAATATTAATATTTAAAAACATTTCTACATCTCCAAATTCTACTACTTCTAAAAGCAAAATCCTCTTTTTTGGTCGTCACTTCTTTTTCCCTACTCTCTCTATAAAATTACAATGCTACCCAAAATTTATTGAAGAATATATCACTTACTAATGGATTTTATGTTGAATAAAAATGTTTTGGGAGGGTTGAGTAGTCAATTAATATACAAAGGATAATGATGTAATCTATAATGTTTTTTCCTGTTATGCATTTATTAACATTATTTAGAATAATTTAGAGTTCATAACTACTAAACTCTACATATTCCTACTCATAAAATCCTACAAATTCCTACTCATAATTCTACTATTCCAAAAAATGAAAAACCACCTTTTTAGTCGTCCACTTTTATTACCTACTCTCTTAATGAAAATCACAATGCTATCCAAAAGTTATTGAACAGTCTATCACTTGCAAATAGATTTTTTGTTAAATGAAAGTGTTTTGTGAGGATCAAGTAATCAATAAACATATAAAGTATGATTATGTAATTTACAATGACTTTCCTTGCCGAATAAGGCCACATGAATTACTAAAAAGAAGCTCAAAAGGCTTCAATTTTTTCTCTTAATGCTAAACACAAAACTAATTCATTTTTCGGCAATCTCTTAGATTGCGCATATTCTACACTCTCTTGACAACATATGAAGGATAATAATAAAAATTACAATGATTTTTCCATATAAAAAAAAAAAGGCCCACGTGAGTTACTAAGAAAAAGCTGAAAAGGTTTCAGTTTGTAAGCTCTAAAGGCTTTAGTTTATTCTATAAATGCTCAACATAAAACTGATATATTTATGGGTAGTCTCTTAGACTAACGCCCATACTTTACACCTTCTTGATTAAAATTACAATGCTACCAAAAATTTATTGAATAATTTATCACTTGTTAATGCGTTTTATGTTGAATAAAAATGTTTTTGTGAGGGTGCAGTAGTCAATTAGAATATAAAGGATAATGATGTAACTTACAATGATTTTTACATTTAGAATAAAGGCCACATGAGTTACTAAGAATAAGCCCAAAAGGTTTCAGTTTAGAAGTTAAAAAGACTTTAGTTTATTATATTAATTTTAAACATAAAATTGAAGTATTTATGGGCAGACTCTTGGATTGCTCATCCTCTACACCATTAATAACTCTTGAGTGTAAGAGACATAGGAAGAGGAGAAAGACCTTGAGTTCTTTTCTTGTTCTTGGTGAATTCCCTTCTATCTAAGAAAGGAAGGGGTATGTGATCTGGAAAGGAAGTTCTTCATTGATTGTTAAATTACAATGACGAGGATGTAAAGATCCTACTTCCGCTGCGACACATTGAAGACATAATTTAAGTTATCATAGACATACAAACCCTTTCACTAGTCTGGAAGTCGCAGAGATCAACAGTGTCCTATGAATGGATCCCACATTTGGGGCAAGGGCCATGACGATATCATGGCAGAAGGCAGCGCACTTGGCATTGAAGTTTTGGATACGACTTATAGCAACATGTTTTGGAGCTCATCCTTATTGCTCAGATGTTCTTGAGATTATTGATGCTTAGTTAAAGTTCAAAATGATGTCATCACCTTGATGAATCACAATAATGAGTAAAAAATGGGAAAAAAAGAGTAATAAAAATGAAGAAATGGAATCTGAGGCTATATATGATGGATAGATGCGGCTTTTTGGATTAGTGATGGAACTTTGAATATGGGTATGGTACCTTCATGTAGACTTCTAACTTTTAATGATTACTTCTTGTTTTCATTCTCGAAAATAAATAAATTTGAGGCGTTTGATTTCAAGTTAAATTAGCTTTGATCTTATGAGCATTTGATGAGAACAAATAAAAAGATATACTCAAATAATTAGTTGCTTGGTCCTTGTCTCTAGCAATGACTACATCACTTTTATGGCCAAAGTGGCTTTCCAATCAAAAATTAGGAGGCTGGTTAAATAATTTTTTTACATTTTTATTTTTTCATTCAAAAGTAGTAGTCAAAAGGACTAGTGGTCCTGATGCCATCAGAAAAGTCTATAAAAGTCAACAACCAAACATTAAGAATTTAAATGTATGTGAGTTGGAACGGAAACATTTTACTATCAAAGTACAAATTACATGGTTTTTTGTGCTTTTCATTTTGATTTTATTTTCTTTCATATTTTTTGGCTTTTAAATAACACAAGTATCATGAGAAATATCATAAATTCTTAATGGTTATAGGTAAGTAGGATGATATTATTTTGTTTCATGATGTTTTAGAAGTCATATGGTAAATTAGATATAATTGTATATTTACTCCCTTCTCATGTAATATAAGTTATATATGATAAAAATGACGTGCATTATTTCTCATTAATGACAAAAAAAAATTCTTGTTAAGTTGAAGCAAATAATGTTACATGCCTAACCGTTGCTACAAAAGCCCCAAGGCTTGTGGAGACTTGGTTGGTTAAGCACTTAACATTTAGGACCGTAACAAATAAAAATTTAGGTATATTTAATTCCATATATTTAATATTAATATGTTGATTATGAAGACTTTTAGATGCATTAGTATTTTTTCAATAAGAACTAAACTTCACAAGGAATTTCCAATTGATCATATCTCATTAATGAGCAACCAAAAATGAAAAATCTCTCCTTCAATTACAAGTCAAAAAACTATTAGATGTCTTTAATTCAATACAAACAATATATCATTTATCAAGCATTTGAAATGCCCTAATGATTTTTCTTAGAACATAAAAAAGAATAACTCCATAAAAAAAAAACCTTTGTAGGAAACTCTAATTGATTATTATTAAAAATAGAGCATGACTAGTTATAGACATTCCATTTAGTCTGTCATGATCTATAATGGACGGCTATTTAAAACCTTTGATATATCATTATAAGCTTCAATAGCAATAATAACTAGGTGATGTTCAAGATGCAAAAATAGCATGGCCATCACTGATCAATTGAAATATGATTCACACAAGGGGATACAACATTTCTAATGATACAAAGATATCAAAGTCAAAGCAATGTGAATTCTTCATTTAGACCCTATAAGATACTAAAAGATTATTTGGAGCTTGTCTTATAATTCTAGAAGTATACATAGACGTACTTGACTTGAATGTGTACTTCACAATCTAAAATTTATCTTAATTTCGATTTAAAGTTGCAAAGGAGCCATGGAAGTAAGTTTTGCAAACATGAAGGATGTTAAGTAGATACAAGATGTACCTAGGTCACGTCCTGTTTGAATTACTATCTCATAACTATTTATAATAATATGGATTGCCCCATAATCTACTAATTGTGAAATTTACGTATTTGAATTTTTTTCCTTTTATTTATAAATTTACCCAAATTTATCTCAAAGCAAGAGTAGTTGTCCATTTATTTTTTTACTATGTTACTTCTTTTTTTGTTTCTCATTGAACTTTCAATCAAGAAACAACATAATAGGTTTTTGATTACAAACAAATATAAAAAATTTTGATTAATTGCAAAAGTACTACATGCGGAGCAAGTCATTTACCCTTGTTAGGGTCATTATAATTTATAAGTAATTACAGTTACTAGCATAGTAATGAGTTCTACATGGTAATGCATAAATATTTTCAAACAATTCTTAATACGATTTTTTATGCCTATATTATCAACATAGCCTTTTGCCTTGTCTAATTGCTTTACTTACAAATTTTACTATGTTTGATTTTCTTTTGCCTACTTTATCTATTGAATAATGTTTTAATAATGCTTGCTGTTTTTGAAGTAATATATCCATAGAGGAGTTTGTGATCATTGAAATGAAGCTTTATAGTCCAAATATATCATATCCTTAGATGTATATAAATTTGAAGTCAAATGGCTAAAATATGGTGCATCTTCATTTGAACCAAGGTTTGCCTTTTCGAGGTGCTGCCGAAATTTTGTATTTCGCCAAGTCACCGGCACGAAATACGCTTCCGAGATGGCCCCCCTTGCGTTTCGCTGGGGGGTTTTAAAATAATTTGTCACCCCAGCATTTCGCTGGGGTGCCAGTGAAAATTTGCTGCTTTTTGCAAAACCCCAGCGGAACGCTGGGGTCACTTAAGAGCGCACGCACAAGGCATGTTCGCTCGGCACCTCACCTAATATAGGTGAGGTGCCGTCGAGATTTCGCCAGAAACGGAGAAATCTCGACAGAACAAGGGGGACAAAGTGGGGGTTTCGAAAAACCCCCAAAATTGGAATTTTTTGGCGATTTCTTGCGATTTGTGCTTCCATTCTCTTCCAAATCAAACATAAAGAAGGGTTGAAGCTTGTAATTGCAAATTCCACTCAGTTTTAGAGTGATTTGAAGCGTCAAGAGTTTGAAATTGAGGTAATCATGTTTTTTCCCTTATTTATGCTTCTAATTAACTTAGATTCGCATGATTTTTTTATATGTTATGTAACAACACCCGATCTATCAATGGGTGTTGTTACTTTTTTTTTTCTCCAAAAATTAAAATTTTTTGAATTATTTTGACACGAAAAATCATTTAAAAATAGGAAAAATAAATAAAATATACATTAAATGCAAAAAAATTATGTAATAAACTAATAATTATTATAATACATTAATATTTAATACTAGAATAATACTAGAAATAACAATAATTATTATAAATTTATAATAATAATATTAGAATAACAATATAATTATTATAAATTTATAATACATTAAATTAAATCCTAAAATTATGCTAAAAATTATATTAAATACTAATAATTATTATAATACGACAGTACTACTATACTAGTAAGTAGTAACTAGAATAACATATTAACAATATAATGAAATTATGAAAATAATACTACAATAACAATAATAATTAATTATTTATTTAATACAAAAATCATTAAAAAATTAAAAAAATTATTAAAATATTAAAAAAATTAGTAAAAATATGGATTAAATTTATATGAAAAGTGGACACCCAATATATAGATGGGCATGCAAACTTTTATTTTTTTGTAAAAAATGAATAATTAATTGTTTATTTAATCCGAAAATCATTAAAAATTAAAAAAATTTTATTAAAATTAGTAAAAATATGGATTAAATTTATATGAAGCGTGGACACCCAATTTATAGATGGGCATGCAAACTTTTATTTTTTTATAAAAAATGAATAATTATTTGTTTATTTAATACAAAAATCATTCAAAAATGGGAAAGATTTATTAAAATTTTTTCGTAAATATTATTTAGTTGTTTAATTGTTTGCAAATTGGAATTGACATTTCGACAGGTAACTCATTGTTTTCAGGTGATCAACTAGCGGGTGATGGCATCGGGATCTGGTGGTGGTGATGGTGCCGAGGCGAGGGGACATAGAGTAGATATTGGATGGCAGCATGGTACCCGCTATCAGGGAGATAGAAATAAGACAGTATGTAATTACTGTGGTCACGTATTCAAGGGGGGAGGTATATCCAGACTGAAGATGCATCTGGCAGGTGGTTCCAAGGACGTTGTGGATTGTAATAAAGTGCCACCTGCAGTTAGAAAGCAGATGCTTGAAAACCTACAGGGTGGTGTGAAAAGCAGACAAAATAAGCATATTATAGAGGAGGAGGTCAGACGGAGACTAGCAGAGCCTCCACGAGTACCTGAGGATGATGATGATGATTTTGTCTACCCTAGTGAGATCATCACAGAGGCTAAGAAGGCACAGTATAGAGCAGCACACTGTGCATCCCTGGAGTCAGAGTTTGAGCAGAGAGAGATGCAGAGATATGGATTTGAGAGAGGCGGTCATTCTGCGGCTGGTTCGGCTTCTATGAGGCGTTCTCATTCCACGAGAATGCCTGATTATCCTGTGGACCCTGATACACATAGATCATCAGATGCGAAGCAGAAGAGGCTGAAAGATAGTTGGAGTGGAGGGTTAGTTAGAAAGAAAATGGGTAAGTTCATATCTCGGTTCTTCATATTCAACCATATTCCTGCACATGCAGCTGCCTCTCCACATTTTAAGAGTATGGTTGACGTTATTCAGGAGTCTGGGGTTGGAGTTCTACCTCCTACCCCGAAGGAGATCATGGGGGTATATTTGGATGATGAAGAGAAGGAGATTCTGACATTTATTAAATCTTTGCGTCCATACTGGGAGAGATTCGGGGTTTCTATTATGTGTGATGGTTGTACAGGCCCTACAAAGCTGCCAATCATCAACTTTATGGTCTACTGTAGAGGCAAGGCCGTATTTTTTTAAGTCTGTAGATGCCTCAAATAAAATCAAGGATGCAGATTACATCTTTGGTTTACTAGAGGAGGTGATCAGAGAGGTTGGGACGCATCTCGTTGTACAGATTGTTACAGACAATGGGAGTGCCTTTAAGAAGGCTGGTGAAATAATACAGGCGAAGTACCCCATATACTGGACTCCTTGTGCTGCAGACTATATAGACCTGATGTTAGAGGCCATTGGGAAGAGGAAGAAGGTGGTGAAGACATTACGAGATGCACGGACCTTGACTACATTTATTTATAATCATAATTATGTACTAGCAAATATGAAAGCAGTATGTCATGGAGATATAATCAGGCCAGGGATTACTAGATTTGGTACAAATTATATTGCCTTGGATAGCATCTTTCGGCACAAGCAAGGATTGAAGTCCTTATTTACTAGTGAGGATTGGGGTGCTTGTTCTCAGAGCCGCACTGAGGTGGGGAGACGAGTAGAGGATATCGTTCTTCGTGGCACCTTTTGGGATCGTGTGAAGGAGGTTGTGGATATATTGGAGCCCATTTACCAGGTGCTACGGCTCGTTGACACAGATACATACCCGACCCTCGGTTCCGTCTATGAGAGCATGAGGGTGATGAAAGCACAAGTTCAAGCTGCCACAGAGACGTCCTACCAGTGGGTCCACAAGATCATTGATGATCGTTGGATTAAATCGATGGATCATCCCATACTCTTGGCAGGTAATTAATTTATAATATTAATTAAGGTTTGTTGATGTTTTTTTTTATATTTATACTTCTTTGGTAATGCTAAATTGTTTATTAATTGCCATTTTCTTTTCAAACACAATAACAGCACATTACTTTAACCCGAAATATCACTACAAGGACAACTTTGGGATACGCTCAGATATGTGGACAGCTGTGCACATGGTTTATTCCCACCTCGATCCCAATTCTACCGGGCAGGCAGATTTCGGCAATGAAGTAAATTCTATATAAATAATAAATAAGTACTCTATCAATTGTAATTTTGAATCTTTTCCTCAATTTTTACTAAATTCTAAACATGCTCTTGCAGTTGATCATGTTTAGAGATGCAATGGGATCATTTGGAATGACAACCGCTATTGCCTCGCGGGGTAGGATGATGCCATGTAAGTAATGTATTACATTTTGGTGAATTTTTTAAAATCACTTAGAATTTCTACATTTATTTTTCTGCTTATTGAAAATAATTACACTTTTCAGGTGAGTGGTGGGCCATGTACGAAGTTTCTGCTCCTACTTTGTCGAAGCTTGCGTGTCGGATTCTCGCTCAGACTGCATCCTCATCTGCTTGCGAGCGTAATTGGAGCACCTTTGCGTTGATCCATACAAAGCAAAGGAACCGGCTGGCCTATCAGAAGCTACAAAAACTCGTGTTTTGTCACTACAACATAAGATTACGAGCAAAGCAGTTGGAGATCGAGACACAGAGTAGTACTAGTACATATGTTGACAACCCTCTGGACATCCTATGCAGCACCCGGATTGATGAAGACAACCCATTCTCGGAATGGGTGAGGACTGCGGAATTAGACGAACCTGATGGTGCGCCGAGTTCAATCATTGCTCGTGCCGCACAAGAGATGGGGATTGATGTTGACGCTGTTATGGAGGAGGAGAGGGGATTTCCTTCTGTTGACTCTTTCGATAGAGATACCAGCGTAGTGCCCCCTTCAGTTTCTACAACAACAACGACACCCTCAATCCCAGTTTAGTCAGTTGAGCGTAGAGAGTCCGACTCCGAGGATGAAGATGATGGAGATAGTGGGGATGGTGGAGGGTCTGATGATGATGATGACGACGATGATGACGACGACGATGATGATGGAGATAATCATCAGGGAGATGGAGGACACTCACATGCGCCAGGGGTTAGTCCTTTCACTGGGGAGGCAGCGTACACACACGCCACCCAGGACATCCACCATGGAGGTCGATACGGTTAGTCAGAGTCAGAAGCACGTACTTTTCAGAGACGGGGTAAGGGGAAGGAGAGGATTGGTGCCCAGGAGGAGGATGAGATGTCTCAATCTTTTATGAGTATGGACATGGAGGGATCTAGCAGGAGCAGCACATCTTCACATAGTTATGGGGATCAGAGCGGGCGGTATGGAGGATATGCATATCCATATCCAGGGCAGTTCCAGACATCTGATAGCTACGGGTTATTTCCCTTCTATCCAGTTGCACCAGCTCCATATCCAGCTGCATATGGATATGGGTATGTCCCATTGCCAGTCCCAGCCATCCCATATCCGTATGGTTATTATCCTCCACCAGTCGTAGCAGAAGAGGAGGAGGAGGATGAGGATGAGGATGAGGACGAGGGTGTTCTTATTATGAGGGAGTATTATGATGATTGTCCTTTTGTGGGCTTTGTTGTGGATTTAGATCAGGATGAGTATGAGGAGGTTGTGCGTCGTTACAGAGGTCAGTACACAGGGCGCATGTCGTGAAGGTGATATGTTCATAAGCTTGAGAGACGACGACAGCAACAACATCAGCATTTCCAACCTTCTAGACACTCTACTTCTTATTGATCTTTGTACTTTGTACTTTATAGTCTTGTGACTCTTGTCTCTTATCTCTTGACTCTCTTGTACTTTGTATTTGGCATTTTTTGCAATTTGTCTTTTTATAATTATGAATCTATGAGCCTATGAGTCTATGACTTTGTTTTATACATTACACTTTGTGGTGTGATCTAATGTGCTTGTATTTGTAACCTTATAATTGCTTATGTTCATGTACTTGTATTTGTTTATTCATAAAATAGATAAAATATTTCCTTATTTCGCATATAAATTGTATAAAATCATGTCTATTATGTTTTTTAAGCTTAATTATGGTTTTTTTTTCTAAACAGGGAATTTCGTCGGCGTGCTGCTGATTTCACTAAAACCTATTTTCTGTCAATTTAATAATATTGTTTTTACCGAAAACAAGCATTTCGTCGGCGTGCCACCAATTTCGCCAAAATGTCTGTTTCACCAGAATTTCGCCAGCATCTTGCCCAAATTTCGTTTTGGCCGCTTGGCGGCGCGCCAGGCAACACCGAAAAGTCGATCCTTGATTTGAACCAAGTAAAACTAAGTTTGAATGCTTAACCCATTGGCTGGGTGGTTATATTTTTTTTTATTGTTTATTCATTTGATAATAAATGACAATAATCTTAAAAATAAAATTGAGAAACTGAAGTTGAGCTTCAATGTATATTATTTAAATTATTAATTTCTATAATTTTGTAAGGAATTAATAAATCATAGATAATATTTTAATATAAAAATTAAAAGTAAAATTGAAGTTTGTCTATCTAAAATTAATCCCAATTTTAGATATTCAATTCTTTTTTGTGATAATTAAATACATAACTTGACTTAAACCAATCTAAAATTACAACTCATGTTGGGCTGGCCTTTCTTGGGTTGAAATATAAAGAGTCGGCCCAATCTCAAGTTAAAAGAGTGCCAATTTGATTTGATTATGGTTCTAAACTAACCCAAATTCAATCACATAGAAAATAAGTTAATCTAGTGATCATGGTCGAGGGTAATATTACATTTGAATGTGATAGGATCTGTATAATTATTAAAACACTAATGGGTTTTACTAAATAAATCATGTATATCTGTAATACTACATGGTAAAAAGATATTTAAAAATGGATTGGGATAATTGCTCCATCTTACCTTTGTCCTTCTTATCAGTTGCTTTATTTATCTATATATTTTGGTATAGAAAAAAAATTTCTAATATTCTAATATAGAATATATATATACTTTTTATTAAAAATAGATCATATGCATATTTGTTAAAAAGGATTTATTTTTATTTAGTTTACAAACCTTTACTATTGTAGGCAATTTTTTTAAGGTACTATCAACGTTTGAAATCATTCACGTGCAACTCACATGGTTTTCACTAGTATAAGAAAATCTCACAACTGAATAGATTTAGTAGTCAAATTCAGAAAAGCCATATGCGGAAAAGGATATAAACTCAGGAAAATAATTGTCAACAGAATGGGACCAGGCTACAATTACATAATACTGTAACTGATAAGAAAGAAAAAACAAAGAAATATGACCTTAACATGGCAAATTTTTGTTATTGCTTCAACATGAAGGTTCTGCAGTTCTTCAAGAGCATTGATATCCAGACCAGTAAGATCTTCACTCTAACATAAAAGAAAGGAACCATAAGTTAGTTTTGCTTTTGGCTTCTTTTGTCTAGTCTCTAATTGATATGCATCTACAGTACATGCTCCATCACAATTTACACAACAGATTTTTTTTTTAAATGAATAATGAAGGATATATTAAAAGTTTGAGGGGTAGAGAGGAAATACAAGAGCCCATGAGATATGGGGAAACAAAAAAAGAGAGCTGTAACTACAGAAACAGCTGAACAAAAGATAAAAGCACCAAGAAATATAACATGAATAAAACACCAAATCTGGACCACTCTAAACCAATAGAGAGACAGCAACCCAATCTTGCAAGATGTCACTTATGGAAGTAGATCTGAATTCCTCCCTGGTACTGACCCAATCTGCTACCAGCACAACAATATCCTTCATAATTCTATACTTTAGTATACTACCTCTGTCAAATATACACCGATTCCAGGCTAACCACACCAGTCATATGGTAGCACAAAAGACTGCTTGATACATCAATTTACCCTTCTTTCCAAGAAATGGAAATTGCCACTGATACGAAAAGTCAGAAAGGGTTCTCAGCTGAACCCAACTAATATCTAGAAGCCCCAAAAAGTATGACCAAAGAGATGAAATAAGCTCACAGTGCAAGAAAATGTGAGCCATGGTTCTTCTTCTTTAAGACATAGTATACAAACATTAGGCGACCTTCCTTGTCCTAATCCCTAAGAAAGTAGGGGCAATAGGGGTTAAAGATTTCAGGCCTATAGTTCTTACCACTAGCGTGTATAAGATCATAGTAAAAGCACTGTCAACTAGGCTGAAGAAGGTGTTGCCTAAGATTATTTCCTCGAATCAGAGTGCTTTTGTGGAGGGTCGCCAAATCATGGATTGTGTGTTAATTGCAAATGAATGTGTGGAAAGCAAGAAGAGGGATCGGGAGCCAGGTGTAGTGTGTAAATTGGATATTGAAAAGTAAAGTGGGCTTTCATAGACTCTGTGCTGAAATGGAAAGGGTTCGGTGAGAGGTGGAGGATGTGGATTCGGGGGTGTTTGAGTAATGTTCATTTCTCTATCTTGGTCAATGGTGGGGTGAGAGGCCTCTTTCCTTCTTCTCAGGGGATCCGGCAGGGGGACCCATTATCCCCCTTTTTGTTCACTTTGGTAGCAAAGGTGTTGCATAGCTTTTTCATGACTGGTAGGAGTCGGGGGTTGATCAAAGGGTTCAAGGTCAGAAGAGATGAAGTTACAATATCCCACCTTCAATTTGCGGATGACACACTGGTTTTCTTGGAAGCATCTACGGACCAAATGATGTGGTTAAAAAGCATACTGCATACATTCCATATGGTATCATGCCTTAAGGTTAATTGGGAGAAGAGTTCCATAGTGGGATTGAATGTAGGGGAGGATGAGACTCGTGATCTTAGTCGGATTTTAGGGTGTCAAGTGGGTTGCTTGCCGATGTTGTATCTTGGTCTTCCTCTTGGTGCATCCCCTCGTAATGTCAGTTTTTTAAAGCCAGTCATAGAAAGAGTGGAGAAGCGTTTAGCTCTATGGAAAATGAATTATCTATCTTTGGGGGGTAGGATAATCCTAATCAAGGTTGTGCTTGCAAACCTTCCTGTTTATTTCATGTCTTTGTTTAGGATGCCTAGAAGAGTGGTGGCAATAATCGAGAAAGCCCAAAGGGACTTTCTATGGGAAGGTGGGGGGAAAAGGAAGAACCATTTAGTAAGGTGGGAGAAGGTTTGTCTCGATAAGGAGATGGGAGGGATTGGGGTGGGTATGATTGCCCATCGTAATTCCTCTCTTCTTGCTAAATGGTTGTGGCATTTCATCATTGAAAAAGGAAGCTTGTGGCACCAAGTGATTACAAGTAAATATGGAAGGGATGATAGTGGATGCTTCATAAACTTGAGGGCGCGACCTCCAGGAAACTGCCCGTGGAAGGCCATCATGAAACTTGCATCATTGTTTTACCCGCACATTAAATTGAGCATTGTTTCTGGATCTTCGATTCGTTTCTGGCACGATCAATGGTGGGGAAATCAAAAGTTTTCACCTAGTTTCCTCGATTATTTGCCCTGGTTCTCCTTCCTAATGCTACTGTGGCTGATACTTTGCATTGCACTTCCTCTAGTCCATCATGGAATCTTCCATTTAGGAGAAATCTTCGTCCCCCTGAAGTGTAAGAGATTTATGTGCTTATTGATAGGCTAAAGGATATGACTCTTGACCCCTTAGGTTCTGACAAGGTTTCTTGGTCCCTTTCACCCAATAGTTTGTTCTCCTGCAAATTTTTCTTCAAATTTGTTACAAATGGTTCATCTCGTCCTATGCTTCCCTTCCCGGTTTGTAAACTTTGGAAGCCTAAGGTCCCTCTTAAAATTAAGGCCTTTTTATAGACTGCCATCTTATACAGGATAAACATGGCGGATCTAATTCAAAGAAGATGGAAAGGGATCGCGTTATTCCCGCATGTTTGCTTCACGTGCATGGATCATGAAGAGAGCATTGATCATCTGTTCCTTCAATGTCGTTTCGCCGGCTTTATTTGGAGGCAGTTGTTCGACATGATCGGAGTCTCTTGGGTGCTACCAAACACTTTTCAGGCATGGTTTACTCAATGGAGAATAACGGGCCTAGGTAGGAGGGGAAAATTGTTGTATGATATGTTATTCCATGCAGTTGTCTGGTTCATTTGGTTGGAACGTAATAGTAGGATATTCAGGGATATCAGTTTATCAGTGGATCAAGTCTTCGATTCCATGTTGATTGTTGTAGCATTGTGGGCTACGGTTTTTCCAGAATTCCAGGGGTTACGGCCTACAGAGATTGTGAAGGAGTGGAAAAAATGGTGTTTTTCATCTCTATGTGTGGAGGACGGCACGCCAAGAGGGATGTTATCAGATGTGATATAGGAGAGTTGGAGATCGAGAGTGATACGTGATGGAGGTCTGAAATTGAATGGCTTGTTCAGCTTTGGATTTAGGAGGTTTTGGTGGGGTGTTACATATGGTTATGATATGTATAGTGGTTTGACAGGTTTTTTTTATTTTCTGGTATACTGGAGGGTTGTGAGATCTTTGTAGAGTGATATTTTGGGTTATGGTTGTATACACTATACTCCATATTTTATACTCTTTACTTTTATCCACATAATATATATACTCATCTTCATTATTCATCCAAAAAAAAAACAAACAAACATTAGGCGAGATAGCTAGACCCTTCCTTCTTCTTTGGAGATTATCAAGAGTATTAGTAACATTAAGAAAAGCAACCCAAAGGAATGTAAGAACTCTGGGGGTAGCTGGAGCATGCCAAAGAAAGAATGGAGAGAATGGTAAAGACCCAACAATAGTACCCGAACATAGATGATTAAAAAAAGAACACGTGGAGAAGGACCCACGAGATGAAAAAGACCCAGCTACGTGAATCTGACAAGGCAGAATCAATGATGATAAGATTAAGCTGATTTAACAAAGAACCAAGATCCTCCATTTCTAAAGGACTCAAATCCCAATAGAATCCCAAGACAGTACATTTACACAACAGATTTATCTGAGAAGTACAAGCATGTCTTCCACCCAAAGTTCCAAAGAGTCTCATAGAAGATGTGTTTTCATTTATATAAAAATTTGAGTGATGCACTAGCAGAAAGGCGATACTTCTTGCATTAAACCATCAGTTAAGACTTAAGACAACACAATAACACATGATGCTCTGCTTATCAACAGCACAGGTCACTGCCCCAAGTGTACATAGACAAAAAAAGGTTCAAAATGGATATAATGATATAGTAATCTCAACTCATTTATACTCCAAATAACAATTCATCCCCCATCAAAGAGGCAAATAAAGAAACAACTGTGTGAGTGTGTGTGTGTGTGTGTGCACGCGTGTGCGCGTGCTTGTGTGTGTGCGCATGTGTGTGTGTCTGCACTCGTGTACATGTGTAAGCACAATTACAGTTGGCATACAAAGAGTGTACCTTCAATCTGGAAATAATGCTTTCTAGTTCTTTGCACCTTCTCCTTTCTTTTTGGTAGCCAGCTCTTACTTCTTCCAGTGTATTTATCTCATTGATATTCGCATAAATCCCATCATCTTTAGACACTTTATTTGAGTGCCCATTAGATGGTGGTAACCCATTACTAACTTTTCCTTGTAACGTATCGTATGTATAGGCTCCTTCAGATGAAATGTCTTCATAATTAATGCCAGTTTTCCTCATCTTTGCAACAAGAATCCACATGTTTGCCAGCTCATTTTCTAAATCTTCTCCACGCCTGATTGCTTCATCAAGCCTTCTTTGAAGCTCAGCTTCTACCTGATCTCTCTGCAACAATGCAGCTTCAAGAGAAGTTTCCCTTTGGTACCTCGTGTTAAGCTCTCTTTGCAACTCCTCAAGCAAAAATACACCATCTGATTTTCTTGAACATGCATCAAGTCGTTTACTGTTGTGATCTTGTGTTACATCAAGTGATGTGTGCCTCTGAGAAACATTAGATCTGCAATTGACCTCCTTTGCAGCAGCCAAGTCAGCACTCAATTTTGCATTTTGGTATGAAAGTTTGGTTACTTCTTCAGCCAAATTTCGAAGCTCAACTGCTGCTGCAGCAGCCAGCTCTTTTGCATATGATGCTTCCTCTACCAGTTTCTGGTTGTGAACTTCAAGCCCATCCTTTTCTTCAGCCAGTTTCACATTATCTACTTTAAGATTCTCAACCTCAGCAGCCTAATGTGGAAAGGCAACAAAATTATCTCACCCAGCAGTTAATAATAGAACAGTGCAGCTGTCATTAAACTACAAAGGTGATTTAGAATTGCAAAGCATCACAATAGCTTAACAAATTAATATTGCAAATAATATCATAAAAAGTGAACCAACCAACCAGTGTAATAAATGGACTATTTAAAGTAGTATCATCATTAGACCCTTTGTCTTCTTGGGAGAATATTCCATTCACGGTCATGGCATTTGTCTGCGTATTTCCATCAACAAAAATTTCTTCAAATGAACCAATAGTGCTCTTCCATTTCCCATTTTCTAGTAATGGCTTGGCTGAGCACTCCTCGGGTGTTGTAGCCTCATTATCTGCAGTTTGTTTTGGATCAGTTGAGCTTCTATCTAACAAAGAAGTCAGTTGTTGCCTAAGCAGAAGAATGGTTTCCTGCATCTCAGCATTCTCCAAAATCTGATACAAATGATGAAGACCATAAGTATAATATTCAGGCAAGTATGAAACGAGAAATGAACCAGACATAAATTGACTGTAACCTTCATCTCTAGCTGCTCCTGAAGAATTCTATTGTCCGCTGACTTAATCTTTAACACACATTTCATGAAAAAGCAATGTAAGTTGGCATAAACCATCGGCATTCTATTAATATGTATAGTGCTAACCATGAAGATAAAATTAACAAACCTCAAGTTCAAATGTTTTCTCATTTATCTGTGTCGTAAGCTTAGACAGAGCCTGCAGGAAGCATAATTCAATTGTTACTAAGAATGTCTAAAGAATTAAAAATGCATAAGCATAACAAGAGGTGTAATAGTATTCCTTAAAGCCTAAGTAATATTCCCTAAAGCTTGAGAATAAAATGAAATACACAAAACTTGTAAGCATAATGACTTGGAAATCAGCCAATCAGGACTGGGCCCAAGCTCCAAATCTCAAATTTATAAAAAAGACATGATCCTTCCATTATACAACCAGATCTAATCTCAATTTGAAACAAAAAGGATTTTACATTGATAATTATTATTTTAAAGAATTCATAACCATTTAACAACAATAACAACATCAATCCAATCATAATAATAATTATGGAAATCACATCCAAAATAAAATGAACATTTGCATTTATAGATAAACAACTTTAGGCATACATGTAATTATCAAGAAATTTACAAATATTCAGGAGCATTCAAAGAGAAATGGAATTTTGTTTAGACCAGTCCATCCTCAGAGGGCTGAATTCTTACTGGAACCAAGTCTTATGAGAAAACCATGTTATTTTATTACACTAAATACAATAGAAAATTTATTCACATGGATGCTTATTCTTCAGTGGCACATATACCAAGTAAATAATGCTATTTTCTATAAATTTCAAAGATATAGATGGTGGACATATATCACCTTGTCTATAGTTACCTGAGAAATTTCAATACTATTATATGTATCTGGGTTAGTTGAAATTGATCCAATCATTCTTTGCTCAAGTACACGCATCTGAAGCTTCTTTTCACCAATTTCATCCTTCAGTTTCCACATATGTTCCTATTTTAACCACCACACTCATAATGAACATCAATAAATATCCAAGATTTCATGTATAGACTTTTTGTTAACTAAATGAAATAAATCTTGACAGATAGCTCACATGCCTGGAGTTGCAAATCTTCAGGATTGCTGGCTGCCTGCTCAGACAATCTTTTTAAAGAACTAGTACATAATGCTACCTCCCCAGCTAACATTTTGACCTGCTCACGAAGTAAATCCATTTGATCCGTAATAGTAGACCCGGTCTGCAAAGAAAACATTCAGAAACTCACATCAATAATATCAAGCAGAATGTAGCAAAGAACTTGTTTACATGCATATTTCAACTGAGCATCACCATGATAAAGATTGAATTGATATCCAACAAGTAAATGGCAACATTATAACGAATAAAAAAATAGAGGTTTAGTTTGTTATTGAGTTGTGATCAGTGCAGATTCAAATGCTAGTACAATTATCTTGAACCCTCTGCCATCCTGGGCTCGTGACTCCTGACCTCAGCCTTTCTCTTTCCCACAAAAACCACAATTGGCAACTACCACAACAACCTCTACCACCAGTGTTTCAATTAGCTTCTTCTTTCAAAATCACAAACTTACCTCCTCAGCATCAATTGTTGGCTATATCTTCTCCACTTCCAAGATATATATGTATGTATGCGTATGTATAACAATTTCCAATAACCATTACAACGAGCATCACTACCACAACCTCAACCACCCATAAAACCCACTTTCTCAACTATGACCAATAACAAACTAAAACCAAACCATCCCTGAAGCATTCCAATAACAAATTGGAATCACCAGGGTAATAAGGGAAAAGTGTGCAACAGCATTTGTATGTGTGTTTTGACTCTTGAGGGCTAAATTTGAAAGAACGGTAATGGTTGTAAGGTTTTATTCTCTTCTAATGAGAGGAATGTGAGTGATGATTAAAGAAATTCAATAGGATTGCAAGCACAGTATAGGTCTATCCTTTTTCCACAAAACTTTTTTTGGTGTCAAAACTTTTCAGTCATTTCTCTGTTTCATCCAATGAAGAAAAAACTATATGCATTCTACTGCAGGAAGCAAACAAGCACTGTCATGGAAGATCACTACAAGTTGGGAAACCAGTGGGAGAAGGGGAACATTCACCTTATGACCTTATGCATTTACCATGAAAAATAGATAAGTTAATTAATCAATCCAAATAAACTTCCTGGCAAGCTTAACCGTTTCCGTAAACGAAATTTCGGCGGCACGCTGGAAAAATAAAAAAAGGAAGAAAACTGTGATTTTTTTTTATTTTGGGGAAATCTTGGAGACATGCCACCCCGTTTCACCGGCACACCATCAAAAATCACCAATGAAAATTGAAGAATTTTGCATTCCCTCCCCATTTTGTCCTGCACGTCCCATTTCGTCGACACATTGCCAAAAATCGCCAGAAATGCAAATCGGTTATTTTCCTTCCTACGAAATACATCGCAACCTTAAATAAAAAAAAATTTTCAGCAAACTTTAAACACTACTTCCTGGCACCAATATCACCATAATCTGAAAAAGCCGCGCACACATACACATATTAGTATAAAACATGTAACGAGGACCAAGTCCTAGAATATGTTTCTTCTTGAAAAAATAATATGAACCAAGGTTCGTCGTGCCGATTTTGATACTTTTTCACTAGGGGCCTACAGTGTCGTTTGGTTGGAATTTTGATAGCATGCAACTAGTGCTGCTGCATTTTTTGTGCCACTGTGCTAAAAAATTCCTAAACATCTAAAAAGTAGAAAATGATGAAATTTATATATATTTTCCTATTATACATGTACAATGTATAGTAGAAATTGGATCAATGGAACAAAAAAGATGGACAAATTGATGAAAATGTTGCACATAGAATTAGAGCTAAATTAAAGGGTAAGTTCTATAAGACAGTAATTAGATAAAATATATATATTTTATGAATAATGAAGATTTCATTAGATCAAAAGGAGAGATAAGGGCACCCCACAAGTAATTAGATAAAATATATTGTACGATGCAGAATGTTAGGTGGCAAAGAATCAAAATGCTCAGAAGAAGAGTGTTACCTAGATGAAGATGCTAAGATATACCTTTGGCAAAACTAAGAAAGACAAAATAAGAAATTAAAAATTCGAAAGTGCTTATGCATAGCATGCATTAGGGATAAAATGGAGGAGAGTAGGTAAAGGTGGTTTGATCATGTGAAGTGGAGACCAAGAGATGCGCCTATAAGAAGGTGTGAGAGTATGCATATTGAAGGGACTAAGTGTGTAAGAGGCAAACCTAAAAAGACATGAATGGATTCTATAAAACAAGACTTACAAAAACGTAGATTAACTAAAGATATGATTTTTTATAATGGGATGGAGAGACAAGACTCTTGTCGCCAACACCACTTTGGTCGAAACTGGCTTATGATGATGATGATACGTATACATATATTTTCTATTTTTAATATATCTAACGTAATAGATATCTACTTTAAATATACTAAAATATATAATCAATCCCCCTTCCTCCTAAATATGTTGACAGGGCAAAAATGCAAGGAGAATGGAGGCATGACACCCAACGACCCCATCCCCGCCTTCTCTCTCTCTCTCTCTCTCTCTCTCTCTCTTCCCCACATTTTTTCTTTTTTTTTCTCACCAACTCACCACACGATAGTACTACACTAAACCAACTTCCCCTCCCTCTCTCTCTCTCTCTCTCTCTCTCGCTCCCACCTCTCCTTTTCTTTTTTTTTTCTCTTTATCCCTCTCTCACCTCTTCCATTTCTCCTTCCATGTGTGATCAAAGAAGGGAGAAGAAAAGCGACACTCCACAACAGGTACAGCCCCTTGTCTCTCTTTCTTCATCTTTCTCTCTCTTTCTCCCTCTCCTTTAGTCTCCTCATGTCTCTTACTTTAATCATCTTTTTTTGTGGTTCCATCTCATCTACCTACAATCGAATAGGAGAGAAGAAGAGGAGTAACAAGTACACCCCCTGTCTCGCCCTTCCCTTCTCTCCTCTCTCTCTCTCCCCTCTCCATTAAACACCTCCTTCCTTATTTCTTTCCTTCTCTCTATTTAACTTTTTTTTTTCAGATTTCGCAAGGCATGCCTCTCTAAGTGTGTGGCACAGGCACCAAGTTTCACCAGTGCGGCGCAATTCTTTAACCAAAAGTAGTAATTCATCAAAACCAAGTGGTTTTGGTGCCGCTTCCCACCGACGGCAAACCATGACATGAACAGTATTTGTCAATAAATATGTATATTAAAGTAGCCATCTATTAGCTCTTCAATATGCATATTCTACTTACAGCTCTTCCCTTATAGTAGATCTGTATATTTATATAACTAATTCTTAGGGCTGAACATGGTAAGTAGATACTCATCAAAAAAAAACAAACAAAAAAAACATGGTAAGTAGATAGCTTACTTCTCTTTCCCTTTACCAATCAGATATGTGCTGTCCTAGATAGCACATATCAAGCCATAATTAGTCTATCTATTTATGGCATGATTCCTGTATTATAATTGTACATATCTTTCTAATTAGCAGTATAGTTATAGCTTCCTTATTTAGTTAGATTTCATTGATGTAATTGCTTATATTCAGCCTTGTAATTAGCCCTAAAGGCCCTATATAATCAGAGGACCCTCACAATGAGTGAAATTCAATCCAATTGACAGTATTAACCCAAGTTAAAACAGCATAATCCAATCACTTTATGTGTGTTCATTTAGATGTATGTCATCAGGTACATGAATTCATGTGATATAATGAACAGAAAGCTTTTTCAATTATCCAACCATCCAGCAAGATGGAGACTTCAATTAAGATATGATGGAATTTTAGTCAAAATGCTGATAGGGAGCAGCAAAAATTAAATCCAACAAACTACTAAAAAAAACATACTTTTTTAGTGTTAAGAGTCTACAAAGAAGGGAAACCAATAAAAAGGACACAAATTATGATCTCATCATGGTCTATTGCTCCAATCGTATTTTGTCATTTACGATATATATACACATGCATATTAGGAGAGCTGAAGAAAAATATTTACTATGAAGCCTTCATGCCTACCAAAAGACATTGTGTATGATAATGCTGTCAGGGTCATATTGGTGGCGAATCTAAACTTTTTCTTACTGTCATGATGAGACTAACAACCAATTACTTTTCAGTATTTTAATATTAAAACACTAGCAGTCCTTACATGTTTTGCACAAAATCCACTGAACACTGACCCCTATGATGTTAGTCAGGTAAAGTAATGCAGTTTAAGTAGCACTGATTTTAAAATGTTCTTACATGCCAATCATCAGGGCAGATCTTTTCTGTTTCCCCCTCCTTTCATCATTAACTTTAATCACTACACTTTACAAATGTACCCTTAACTTCAACATGAAAATATTTCTATTATTTCATACATTTATAGATGAAAGAACCAAGAAAAAAAAATTCAAACAGATGAGATTATAACATCAATGCATTTTCATTACTTCAACTACATTGGTTTAAAGAGTGCTTAAATAAGAAGAGATTGGCCTTTTTTCCTAATCTAGTCTGTGTTAGAGGAAGGTTCATTTAATTGTTCATAATGACAGAATTTGAGCATATTTTCATGCTACGGGTGAAATTGAAAGAAGTAACCAAATGTAATGGCGTACTAGTAAATATTCAAACACCTAGAAGTAAAATTGTAAAAAACCCAAATTTTAACTGAAAACATCTTATAAGACAAAACAGAGCAAAACCACCCGATAAACAATGAAGATAATCCAGACCAAAAAGTTCCCAAAACCATCTTATTCGAAAACTAGTTAATGATTATCTTAAATAACATATACCGCTGTAAAAGCAAGAAAGGATCAGTGTATAAGAGCTTTATCTCACAGGTGGCAGAGGGCGTCTTCTGGCAGTCGCACTAAACAATTCACCTGCCTGTGTTCTTTCTGGAAGTGAATCAACAACTGAAGGATCATCACCCTTTCTACTGACCGATTTTCTCTGTCCATTCTTTCTGTCATTAAATATCACTTTATGTTGTGAAGATTTTGAATAGGATGCAGGTGATCCACTTGTCGAGCTCTCACTATCAGCACTAACGGACAATCCACTAAGACGATCAGGCTTCTGTACAACAATCCGCTAAGTTTTAGATGCATGTATGTAATTAGTCAGTTGAAAATAAGAAAATTAATCAAGCTTCTAACAATGACATACCTCAGGCTTCTATACAAGAGTGTCTTAATCGAACATAAGTCACACATTACAACATAATACAAGAACACTACTAAAAAAAAGTCAGCTAAGACTAAAATACAGAATTTTGCATTAACCTAGCCGCAGAATATAAAGCTGCTTAAGGTGCAAATCAACCTCTACTAAAATTATCCACCTCTACTATTCAAAATTTCCTCAAGATGGAAGTCCACTCAGTTACAAGCAAAAGATATCTTAAGACATTATCTTCATGTAGTTCTCAAACTCACCAAAAAGGCTATCATAACTAACCAATTTCATAAGACCAAATAAATCACAAGGGAAAGGATCAATAAAATTGTCTGTCAGTGACTCGGTCCTAAAGCAGAAAACATTCAAGTGAACAGCATTAAAAAAATAAATGAATAAATAAAATAAAATCTAAGTCCTCAAAAGAAGAATCTGGGGAAAACTCATGCCAATTCTCCTTTTTTCTTTTTTTTTTTTGATTATTAATGAAGATTTCATTAACATCAAAAGAGAGGAGGGGGGGTGACCCCACAAGATGCGGGATCACCCAGAATACAGTAGCAGCAGAAGAAAGACAACAAACTAAAGAAAGACAGCAAACTACACCAGAATGCAACATCAAAATAGAAGAGCTGACAGTCCAAAACCAACAACTCAATGTGAATTATAGTAGTACAATCCCTAATGATATCTGAAGCTGAATATGTTCTGAAATCCTGCTGCACTGAAACCCAAGCTGCTGCCAAGGAGATGACCTGGTCGACTACACAAGATTTTCTAAATGACACGCCCTCAAAGATGCTCCAATTGCGTACCCACCATAAAGTCCATAATATATCAAAATACACTACCTTTGTAAAATTTCCTCCCTAGCCTGCTCAAACCCATAAACCTCCAATGAAAAGCCAACTCACAAATAGTATAAGGTAATACCCATCCGATGCCTACCAAGTTCAATATGTGCTTCCAAACAAAACCAGCCACTACACCTCTAAGTAGAAGGTGATCCACGGACTCAGCATCCTTCATGCACATCATACAAACCTGGGGAGACAATCTAAGCCAATTTTCTTGAACCCAAGTAACCATTTTGCATCTTGACCTCCATGACTTGAATTGCCTGCAGTTAAGGCCTTTTCCCCATTCATTTCCCTCCTTCCCCAATCCACTCCCTCCCCAAGACCCCGCCCTTTATTTGTTTCTTGCCTTATTTTTTTTTCTTTTCCGATGTCGATTTGTGGAATTGATGCAGCATAAGTAGAAAAATTAGTTAGAACAAGACTAAAAGAAATTCTGAAAGACAGACCAAGTAAAAAGTCATGAAATAATCTGACTAATCATCAAGATAAGCTGATTGTCTCAAAATCAAGGGACCATTTTGTATCTTGACCTCCATGACTCGAATTGCCTGCAGTTAAGCCCTTTCCTCCTTTGTTCCCCTCCTTCCACAACCATCTCCCCAACGCATTACCCTTTATTTGTTCCTTGCTTCTTTTCTTAGGTGTCCATTTGTGGAAGTGATCGAGCATAAGTTGAAAAATAAGTTAGAACAAAACCAAAAGAAAATCTGCAAGACAGGACAAAGTCCAAAGTCATGAAATAATCAGTATTTTGAGGATTCTACATGGACCAAATAAATAGTCATAAAGAAAAGGATTTCATGCAGTTCAGTTGGATCACTTATTATTCCAACTTCCAAAGAAATGGAAAAGGTTTCCCACAAAGTGCAAAAATAATATAAAGAGTAATTAACTTTAAAGTAAAATTTGACGAAAAAGCATAAACAAGAGAAAAACACTGATACACAAAAAAAACGAATATAGTTCCTTTTCCTACTGTTCGTTTTTAATGCTATTTGTCATTAATTATCAAAAAAAAAAAAATTTTAATATAGTTTACAATCAGATGTAGAAGTAACATATGCTAAAAAAACGAATAACAAAAAAGTTTTAGGGGCTTAGTTTCTCTATGTTCAAATAAATTACATGATACATACAGAAATGGAAAGGAAGACAACAAAAAAAGAAACCGAAGGGAAAGAAAGAATATAATGAAAGCAGTTTTTCCTTTAATTTTTTTCCCTCCAAAACAAACCATTACCCCATGACATTAAGAAATATTTATTTGGCTTTGGACTATTTATATTTATGAATTTTTTTCATACGTACAAAAATACTCTAGCCAAAACTAAATGTTTGTTGCATTTATGCATCGCATAATGAGTTAGGAGTTGGGTTTTGCGGTGATAGATGTGGACGTGTACTTGTGGATCAATAATATGTGAACTATGTTATAAATGCTATAACAATAGAAATTGGAAATTAAATATACCGAGAAAAAGTTATATATCAACATAATTATTCTAACATAAGAATAATCAAAAGATTTAAATACTGATTAGAAGAATTATCACCAATTGAGCCATTTTGCCTCCTTGAAATTCCCTTATTTGCTAAGCAATCTATAACATCAATGGATGACCTATGCACCAAAGGGAATGAGCAGTTCAACCACACAATAGTTCAACAAAAAATCTAAACTCCAAGTCCCTCCACCACCTGTGAAACCTTTCATGAAGTTGTCACACATACAAATGATAGCTTTCAAAAATGAAAATGAGTCACACAAAAAATTATCATCCCAATCTTCAAATTTCCATCTACGTTTTGCTTGGATGATCACTCCCCACATTATATTTCATTCAATACTGGAATACAAAAGCCATTTTCCTAGCAACATTTTGTCTCGTGATTCAAAAGAGATTGTCCTAGCAAAGTTCTGTTGAAAACTTGAAAGTAAACAGCAATTTGGGCCCAAAGCTCCAGGACATTCAAGTTCAAAAACCTTCCACCATCTTCGAAAAATGGTTGTTAAAACATATGTTTGACCACTCCATAGGAAATCATGCTTAAGTTTCTTGGTCCTAATCATCACTGAGATCAGCATTTGCAATAAAAATCAAAAATAAATTAAAAGACCAAATGAAGTGCTTCATATAGGAACAATCTTTCTCACTAGGAAAAAAAGATATTGTGAGTCTCAAATTTCCCTTGGCTGTCTCTCTATCATTGGATCCCAGAACCTTATTTGCCTTAAAATCAGCCCCCCAAAGGCCTAGCAAGTAAAATATGATGACTGTGTGTAACACCCCGATCGGAAATGTGGGAGTAGGACCCAAACATTGGTTGGTGCATGTGTGCAGGCTACCATGTGGGCAAGCTCAGCTTAGTGAGTTGGTAGGCTACTGCACAGGGCCATGCAGCCTTTAAGGGGGTAGATTGTGAGATCCTGGATCCCACATTGATCGGGAAGGGAAAGGTGAAGGTCTATATATGTAGGCTTGTGACTCCCTCAAGCAACGAGGCCTTTTGAGGTAAAGCCCAAAAGCAAAACCATGAGGCCCGACAGGCCAAAGTGGACAATATCGTTGCTGTAGGGATGGGGTGTTACATTGTGTCTACTTTGTATGTCCCGTTTACTCTCTAAAGCTTCACTTCATGGAGCACTACCCAAAAAAGTTCACTCACCATCAAAACAACAAATAAAACACAAGAATCATAAGCTAAAGTGCTCAAAGCCACCCACCCAAAGGAGAAGCCATGTGTTAAACCACCTCTCCCAAGCCTCATCATCAGCTAATTCCATTTTGCCAAAATTTTGCCCATGCTGATGAACTTTTGCCGGTTTCGAAGGGTTCTAAAGTGTAAAACTTTCCCTATTTGAGAGATTCTGGCAATATATCACTCTAAGCCGCTCTAAAAGGAGGAGATATCGACGGCACACATTGCATGCCATCGATTTCAACAAGTTGCACCCCGCATGCTGTAGAGATGAATGGCATGCCATGAAGAAACAGTTAAAAAACAGGAGAAAGAATCAAAAAGAGAGATACGAAACAATGTAGTACGAAAGAGAGAGGGCGAAGGAAAGAAATATGGGGTGAGAGAGAGTGGGATGTGGGCATACCAGTTGCCTCCATCCTCTTCATGCAATGCTGTCTATTTTAACATGCCGTACACAAAATAGTACACTGAGAACAATATAGAGATGAGAGTATGAACAAGAAAGAACAGGGTGGAGGAAGAAAATGAGAGAAGGGGAAAAGAGAGAGAGAGAGGATGGGGTGTGCTTGTTCCCCCATCATCCTAATGGGGGTGGCCTGCAATGCAACAGTACTAAAAGAAAAATAAAAAATTATAAAGAAAAAAAATAAGGGTTTTTTTTCTTGGGTTAGGAGCAGTAGCCGTACTTGTGTGTGGGCGTATGGACACATATATATATTCAGAGTTTTTATGAATGCTTTATTTTCTTTTTCTTTTTGTAATTTTTGGGAATTTTTCAATATATTGGCATGAAAAAAGCAGCAGCACAAGAACCATTCCGGTAAAATTCCAATGAATTGGCATGAAAAAAGCAGCAGCACAAGCAACATTCCGGTAAAATTCCAATGAAATGGCACAACAAGCCCTTAATGAAATGGCATCGAAACTGACAAGACGAACCTCGCTTGTCATCATTCCTTAATGCACCTGAACAACAAAACAAATAACTAGAAAAGACAATACTAGGAAACCATTCTCGGGCTACTCACAACTTGAATAAGCCTATTAATCCCCTATTGAGTAAAACTTATAGCATAGACACTTAAAAAGAGACACGTACCTATATAAAATTCAAAATTCAAGCAATTCTTGTGTCATAAGCACAAAATCCTTTATTTTTCCTTGGATTGTTGAACCAACACTCTATCATTGTGTCAGATTTTGATGCTCATTAGGGAGAAAAAAAAAAAAAAAAACAAGACCAACACAAAAAACGTGAGAGAAAATACAATATTCCATCAATTTCCTCCACTTCAAAAGCCATTCCCTTAATCATGTGAAGCAAAAGTACCAATTGAGATGATCATAGACCATTCTCATATCCAATTTGCACATCAGTCTAGGCAGTTCGTTCCAGAGAGAATAGGCACTCGTTAAAATGAGAATATCAAGTATTCACCTTTTGCAGAAAAACACTCTAACCAAAAGAGAAGACACTGGGTAACACTGTTTTGTTTTCTTTTTTTTTTTTTTTTTGGCTGACACCTTGGATGGAATTTGCAAATTAATCTACACTAAAGCAGCATTTGCAGTCTTCTCAAAAGAGAAAGAAGTTCAAGAACTCCTACAGAACCTTCAATTCCATTTTTTTTCCACGTCACAGATATTTTTGAAAAATGCCATTGAGAAAGTTCACTCCTAAAAAATCAGTATTATGAAAATCAGGATGGCAGGTCAGTAAGCAAAGAATACAATATACTACATCAAGAAAGGACCACATTCAAACTATTTGCATAAGCTTAAGGAATAAGGAATTCATATATTAGGCTACACATTAAAAGATATAGTTAGAATAGAACCCTTAAACACTGTTTGATCACATTTTCAGATTTTCTCAATGTGCTTTTGTAGCTTTTGAGGTGTACAGAGTTCACAATGGGCCTGTTGATTGTTATAGGTCTTCATTTGAACATGACAAGATCTTCGTGGTAAACTTCCCATTATTTTCCCATAAACTGGTGCCGTTCTTACATTATCTCATATACTCCCATTTCAGAGCACCCTGTTTACTCTACCCACTAACACACCTAAACATTAGATACAGGTGATTTCTTGACAATGGAAAATTATTGCCATATGCCAACCTTTTGCTCCAATAATCTAATAGATTATGGATATTTTATTACTATAATCAAATGTAGATAAGATATATTATTATCCGAAACATAACATTGTTCATCAACTCTGTTAACAGTTTCAGCAAGCATTAAATTTTTACATGCTTCCAACAAAAGGAAGATGGAAGTGTCGACTAACATACCCATTAAGTCCTAATTATATTCTATTCTCCTATTTTTCATTAAACCATTAGCCTTGTGATAATGTCATTTTCAGGTCAAATGCTAAACTGCAAAATAAAATCAACACGAAAGGCTAACCAGAGAAAACTTACGCGTAGTTTAAGCCACCCAAGCATTCGATGCCTCCTGTTCCTTTTTTCATCCTTTGCCAACTCACCGAGATCAGTAATATCACATCTTTCTGCCGTGATCTCTGAATTAAGGCTGTCAGCATCATCATCAATCATGTACTCTCGCTTTCTATCTGGTAAATATGCCAGCTGCATTAACAATGATAATGTGGTACAATTTAGTATTGATGAAGGAAAAACAGAATTTAGTAAAGCATGGCAGTAAATGCTGACAAGAGAAAAATTAAGAGAATATAATATCTATAGAATATGATGCAGCCACTTGTGCTCCAAACAAATTCTATACTACTAATGTAAAGCACCTCATCTTCTCCAAAAGAGTGCCTTCTTCTATCGCAAGCCTTTTCAGGAATATTTGACGACAGTGAACTTTTTGTAGAAACCAAGATCAACTTTGTTAAACGTTGAATTCTTCCCATCAGGGCAGCCTTTGCTTGTTCCTCCTCTTCCAATCTCGACTGCAATTTAACTTGGCCAGCTTCAAGCTTTTTAATAAGCCAAAAAAAATATAATAGAAGGAAATAAGTAAGAACCACACAACAAATGAAAAAGCAAATGAATTTCGACAGCAATTTAAATTCGCCAGCTTCCAGATTTTTAATAAGCAAAAAAAATTATTAACACAAGGAAATAACTAAGAGGGATCCGACAAATGAAAAAGAAAGTAGAAGAAATCACAACAAATGCAGCAAATAGCTTCTCAGGATTGCTGTAATAACCTAGACCAATTAGGGCAGAAACAGCAATTTAATTTAGAAGTAGTTTGAACACTAAAACAGTCTTTTAAGTTAGATAAAATTGAGGGCCAAAACAGTCATTTAAGTTAGAACAAAAATGAAGGTTAAATAGTCTTTTAAGTTAGAATTACGGGTTAAGATAGTCTTTTGAAGTATTAAACTTGTTTAAAACAATCTACAATCAGAACTGCACTACGGGTTTTTAAGGCTTGTTAAAACTTAAGTGGATGAATTGGAGAAAGAAAGGAGGAGAGAGAAGTAAAATCCCATGCAAACCCCATAGGATCTAAAAGAGGACAAAATCCTGATTTCTTAAAGAGAAAATTTCTGTTTCTGAAGAGGAAGTTAGCTGGCATTGGAGCGGATTTGTGTGGCATTTTGGGATGTAGATTGGGTTCTTTTCCGACGTCTTATTTGGGAATCCCTATTGGTGCGCCTTACAAGTCTAAGGTAATTTGGGAACCAATAGTAGCTCAGATGAAGAGGAAGTTAACTATGTGGAAAGGAAATTTTCTGTCTAAAGGAGGCAAGATTACAATTATTAAAAGTTCTCTCTAACATTCCAACATACATGCTCTCTACCTTGTTTGCTCCAATTTCAATGATTGAAGATCTGGGTATAAGAAGCTTGCATCTTTTCAATCAAACTATGCCTGCAAAATGGTGTTGGAGATATGGGTATGAAGTGAAAAGTCTGTGGAGAAAGGTAATAACCACAAAATATGGCTACAATCCAATGTCATGGTTGCCAGCCCCATTACATGGTAATATGGGTTGGAGTTTATGGAGGCCAGTTTCCAGGTTCCATAAGCTAGTATCTCCAGGCTTGCGGTTTCAGTTGGGAAGAGGCGACCATTTAAGGTTTTGGGAAGACTCATGGTGTGGTGAGAACTCCTTCAAAGAGGCATTTCCAGATTTATATAGCATTACAACATCCCCTCAAGCTTGCATTGCTGATCTATGCTCTCAAAATGAAGTTGGTTCTAATTGGATATTCCAATTTAGGAGAAGAATGTTTGATTGGGAGATGGACTCCCTTGCTAACCTCTTGGGAAGAATCAATGGACAAGGTATTAGTAGTGGTCAAGATAGAATGATTTGGGGATGGGGAAGAGCAGGGGAGTTTTCGGTGAAGAGCCTTTACAACCACATAAGCAAACATGATTCCAACTTCCGCTTTTCGAGTATGATTTGGCATCCACCTATTCCTTCAAAAGTTCGTTCTTTAATTGGTCAGCAGTTTTGGGAAAAATATTAATCATGGACAATCTCATGAAGAGAGGCTGGAGCTCCCCAATAGGTTTATTTTATGCAAAGCTCAATCGGAAATATCTAACCATTTACTAGTGCACTGTAGTGTGGCTTGTGAGATTTGGAATACTTTCTAATTAAGATTCGGTGTGGTGTGGGCTAAACCTAAAGATTTAAGCCAAGCCTTTCTCTTAGGGCTGTAAACGAGCCGAGCCAAGCTTTGTACAGCTCGGCTCAAGCTCATAAACTTTGGGCAAGGCTCAAGCTCAGCTCAGGCTCTTTCAAAAAATTTGGGCTCATGCTCGACTCAAGCTCTTTAAAAATTCTTGAGCTCAAGATCAACTCGTTAAAGGCTACAAAAAGGCCTAACTTACTAAGATTGACTACAACCTGTGCTTTATTTATATATATGTAAAGGAAAATAATACCGATCTACATCGTACAAATATTCATTCTGAAAAAAAGTACAAAAAAAGAATCTCAAAAGTGGTCATAAATGTATAAAGTGCCAAGTCGTAGTAAACACATGGGGACAAAGATATTAAGATATAGGCAAAAAAATGGAAGATTGAAAAAAAATCAATAGACAAAAAAATAAAAAAAACCTAAGGCTTCCTTTATCCATAGGCATCATGTTCTTCCTCTATCAAATATTAATCATTAATAGAATCCAAAACTTGAATTTGGAAGAAAAGGAAAAATTTACTCATGTAATCTTAATAACAAAGAAAAATATAAATTAAAAAAACTAAATATTTTTTTAGAAAGAAGCAAATAACTGGAGCTAAAAAGCATATGTTACCAGTATTAATGTATGACTCCTACTCTCCTATTAATAACTGAAGATGTGTTATTCCTTGGGAACCTAAAAACCACAAGATATTTATGAGAATATAATAGTATATAACAATTTTCCCAATTAATGAAAAGAAATGTATGTACGTAAATTTACTAATTATATATCGACACAATAGTAATATATATATGTATATATAACGAGCCGAGCTTTAACCGAGCTCTATTTGTGGCTCAGGCTTGGCTCACGAGCTTAAAAATAGAGCTCAAGCTCAGCTCGTGCAAGCCGAGCCCAAGTTTGAGCCAAGCTAGCTCAGCTCGTTGACAACCCTACAGTTTCTCTCATGGGGGAGAACCAAGGGAGCATATCGTCTTCAAGTGATGTGGAACTTGGTACCGGCTGCAATTGCATGGACCTTGTGGAAAGAAAGGAATAGGAGAATTTTTTATGACAAAATCAGATCCACTCAGGAATTGTTCAGGGCCTCTCTTGGATGTATTTTATCATTGGAGTCATCTAGTGATCCTAGTAACAGCCTACTATTACAGGATGTTCTATTGTGCGAGGATTTTAGGAGCCTATACTACTTGTTTTCTTCCTTTCCTTCCTATACACTGTTGGTGTACATGTACTCTATTTCTACCTTTTTAATTAGTACATAGCCTACTATTACCGATCAAAAAAAAATCCTGTTTCTGAAGAAGAACCAACTGCAGAAAAAAAAGTCAAATAATTAGCATAATGACCTATAATTAACCTGGGTAATTTAGTCTTTCATTAATTAGTTTAATTGATTGATTAATTAATTAATTAACCTTGGGCTTAAGAACCCGAGGCCTAAGTTGGATCCAAATAGTTAGACATGAGGTCCATTAAGATAATAAAGGATGTTTTAATATATCTTTCATCATTCATATCAAAAAAAGGATGTTTTAATAATAGTACTTATTCAAGGAACCCCAATTCGAATAGAATTTAAAGAAATAGTGCCAATAAATGCTGTTTAAAAATATGGGCAAAAATTAGAAATTGGGTGTACATCAACAAAGTCAAACCATTATGCTAATCCCCATGTCCGTGTGTGTTTCAGTGACGGAAAGAAAAAAAAAAGGAAGTTGTCATCTTCAGAAGCCAAACCAACCCTGGTAGGATAATCTACATCCTCCATGGTAAACCCTGATCACACTGTGGCTAAGCTCATGGGAGACGCTGCCGCCACCTCATCTTATCCTTCAGTATGGACAAGGTTCAAAATCTCCTTTGTCATTCCTATTTCTACAATCAAAGGACATCTTTGACACTAGAGAATGGATTTCCTATGGTTCATGTGACTGAGATGGAGATGTCAGGGACGAAAATGATGGCCAGTCAAGTGAGGCTAGTGGTGGATATGAGGTAGAGGATTGGTCATCTTTGTAGGCAATAGATGTAGCTCTTACTTGAAATGCAAAGAAGATTCCAATTGTTGAGCCGGAAAGAGTTGAATCGAGTTCTCCAAAGAAGCCGCTTGCTGTGGATTTGGAATTGGTGCTCTATAAAGCCAAGGTTTTGGGAAGGAATAATCAGTTTGATGAAGCAAAGAAAATCCTTATGAAGGTGCATTGTGAGGGAAACCATGGCCGAAGGCCATGGCTATTAGATGTTTTCAAAACCACCATGGCTGCTGCTGGCATGCAATGGCCATTAGTTGTTTAAAAACCCATGGTCATCAGTTGTTAAAGAAGCCATGGCCATCAGTTGTTAAGCCATGCTAACATGTGCATCACATTCATGAAATGGCTATGACTATTACATGACCAAGAGTCGGCATTATATATATATTATGAAGACAAATAATAATAATAACGCAATTAGTTGGTTAATTAAACACCGAATGGTTAAATTAGTATTAAGTAATGAATTGAAGAAAATATAAGTGTTAGTACAATTAACTCTTATTAACTATAATCAAATAAATAGCTGAAAATGGTTGAACTACAATTATCATTTTGATAGTGTATAAAATAATTTAGGCGTGTGTGTTTGTGAAGCCTTAATCAACTTGCCCTAGATGGGCCCTAGGTTACCTTCTTGACTATTGTGGATAATCCAACCAAACTTTGGACTATAACTAAATTTGCAAATATATTTTAGATGTCGTTTGATAATTTGGATAAAGTCCCTAATTGCTTTTTTTGCATATAATCATTGCTGGTAGAATCAGATAGTCAAGTTGAATTTCAAAATTGATTTGGATGTGCAATAGAATTAAACTTCATGGTGTACAACTGTGAAATGGGATGTTGCACAGCATAATTTTTATCATTTTTTGTATTTATGGATATACGTGATTTTAATTATTGTTGATTTGTTTATGATAATATTACCTTGAATTTCTTATATTTAATGTCCATGAATACATGTGAAATGTTTTCTTGTTTATAAGATGTACATATGAATTTTATGGAAGAACATTTGCATGATTTATGAATAAGAAACTTTTGCATATGAAACTGCATTAAATGGAACATTACATGATTTGCATACCTAGTAAGAGAGTGAGGTGTGAGGATCTAGGATCTAACAATCACCAACAACTCTATGGATCAGGTGAGGTGTGAGGGTGAGGCCCAAAAATCACCAACATCCTGATATTATTACTAATTACCTTGCATGTCGTGGTGAGGTTCCTTGCAACAACCAAGACCCCGATTTTAAGATTTGGATATGACTTGAGAACCATGACTGATGTGGTATATGATTTTAGACAAGACCATGTTATGATTTTAGAGTTAGACTATCACAGGGATATTAGGGACACCTACAAGTGTATTTCACTTTCTAAAATAGTGGTTTGATATTGTGATCCAATTGGTTTAAAATACCCATTCTAATGGGTTCCAAGCACTATACTTATAATTTAAGGCATGTTCAAATAATCAAGAAATTCTACGCCTCTAAGGCATGGTCAAAAGACCATGCAAAATCTTGGCAACTACATTCAAAAGGACTGTTAAAAAGGAAAAATCATGTTTAAAGTTCGTCAAAATGGATTTAAAAATCCACTTCATTAATTGGCCGAATATGTCAAAAAATAGTCTAAAGCATGTGAGTGATTATGCTAAATGAATAGGTCTTAAGACATGGTTGATAACCCTAAAGAACAGGTTCAAAACATGAGCTGAAATACTCAGAAACTGGGTTCTAAAAGCTGACTGAATCACTTAAAGAAGCCTCAAAAGCTTCGCAGATCCACTCTAAAATTAGGTCCGATGTTGTAGCAAAACATTTTAGCAAACTTGCTTAAGAACCTGGTTGATTATGCTAGAAAAATAAGCCTGATGTAATGGCCGAGGTTAGTTGAATTTTTGGGGCCCAGGTGTGCCTAGTTTGTGTAAATGTGGAAGGCCAGGTGTGCTAAGTTATATGTGAGTCATTTACTTTATATCATCAGTCATTTGTGATATTTAACTGGCCATTTGTATATGAGAGCATTTATCTATAAAATTACGTATGATAAATTGAATGCGAAATGGAAAAATATACATAAGGAATTCTGATTATGGTGTATGTCATATTAGCAGGCAAGGAGTGCCTTATATGTTATAATGTTGGAATTAGGAAGTGCTCTATATACTTAGTGATTGATTGTATATTTATATGCATATAACTATGAGTTTGGAAGCTGCTGGAAACAGATATTATTACACAATAATGCACCACATGGTTTGATGACACTTTGGGGTGAGCTTCTAGGGACATGGCCTAGCTGCTGATTCTTGGGAGTGGCATAGTGTGCGATTCCCATATTTCCCTCTAGTTTGACTGCAAAAATTTAAAGGAAAAAAAAAATAATGGCCTGGGTTGAAAAACCCTAAACCCTATGGGTAGCTACATATGGACATAAGTTCCTAGTATGGATAAGCAAGCTCCCGAAATTATTGAACATTTCAATCTGGTCCAGTTGATTTGGTGAGAAAAATGGCACCCGATAGGAAATGGAATTTGATCCTAGCCTGTAAATTGGCTCGCTCCTACCAAGAAGGTCGCAAGAGAGCTGCAGAAATTGTCATGGTCAGTGAATGATATTCCGAGCTCGGCAGGAGGAAAGAAGAGACACCGAAGAGGTGTATCTCGGGATTCAGATGTGCCTAATGAAGATTAAACTGTTAAGCTGGAATACCAGAGGGTTGAATGCAAAGGATAAGAGAGACATGGTGAAATCGCTGCTAAGAATTTGGAAACCAGACATTCTGATCATCCAGGAATCAAAATTGCAAGTAGTAGACACCAGGGATATAAGGGAGTTATGGGAGTGCAAAAGGGTGAATTGGATATTTCTGTCATCAACAGGGACTGCTGGTGGAGTCATTCTTGCCTGGAAAAGCTCTATATTTCAGTTACAGCAATCTTGGGTAAAGGAGTTCTCCGTATCTGCCCAATTGCAGGATCTAAGCTCTTTGGAATCTATCTTAGTGACTGGTGTTTATGACCCAAATGACGATTCAGCGGTGGGAAGAGTTGGAGGAGGTGAAGAAGAATGCTCAAGTTCCTTGGTGTTTGGGGGGCGATTTTAATACTATAAGATACCCTTCGGAGAGGAAAGGCTGCAAAAGATGGTCAAGAGCGATGCAGAATTTTTCAGACTTCATAAACAGGTTGGCGTTGTTAGATATCCCAACATCTGGTATAACTTACACCTGGTCCAATAAGCACTCCTCTTCAAAGTTAGATAGATTTCTTGTATCCTTGGAGTGGGAATCAAAGTTCCCAAAATTGGTATGTGAAGCTATGCCAAGAGTCGTTTCTGATCATAACCCGTTGCTATTATCATGTGACAACACTATTAAAAAGGCCGCTCCCTTTCGATTTGAAAATATGTGGTTGGAGACCCCGGGGTTTGTTGCTCAAGTGGAGAAGTGGTGGGCAGAATTGGAGTTCAAAGGGACTCCGAGCTATGTTCTAAGTCAAAAAATGAGAAAGTTAAAAATAATTTTGAAGAAGTGGAACTATGAGGATCTTGGAAAGGTGGATCAGCATGTCGTTAAAACTTTGGCCCAAATAGAGGAGTTTGATAGAAAGGCAGACATAGACCAGCTAAGCACTTTGGAATGGCTCAACAGGGAAAGATTGAAAATGGAGTTCAGAAGATGGGCTTTCTTGGAGGAAATCAGTTGGAGACAAAAAGCTAAGGCACTTTGGTTGAAAGCGGGGGATAATAACACCAAATTTTTCCACAAGTTGGCAAGTGCAAGATGGAGGATCAATTATCTTAGCAGAGTCGAGATTGATCGGATAATGTATGAAGGTGAAGAGAACATAAAGAATAAAATCTCAGATTCTTATAGTGTGCACTTCAAGGAAGATAACCACTGTAGACCCAAGGTTGATGGTTTGCATTTTGAAAAGATAAGCCATGAAGATAGTCTCAGTTTAGAGGGACCGTTCCTAGAGGAGGAGGTAAAGAGCGTCATCGACCAACTGAATGGTGACAAAGCACCAGGACCGGACGGTTTCTCCTTGGCATTCTTTAAAGCTTGTTGGACAATAGTCAAGGGGGACTTGATGGATATGATACGGGAGTTCTATGATTCAGGGAGTGTGGAAAAAAGTTTAAATGCTACTTTTGTGGTTCTCATTCCTAAGAAGGAAGGTGCATACAAGTTGGAGCAACTACGGCCTATAAGTCTTGTGGGAAGTATATACAAGATCATAGCAAAGTTGCTTGCGAATAGAATGAGGACGGTGTTGAATTCATTGATATCTCAAACCCAAGGAGCATTCGTGGGGGGTAGGCAGTTGCAAGATAGAATCCTAATAGCAAGTGAATGCATTGATTCATGCCTAAAGAAGAGAAAACAGATAGTAATGTGCAAATTAGACATTCAAAAGGCATATGATAGTGTGAACTGGGAGTTTCTGTTATACATCATGAGGAGAATGGGATTTGGAGAACGATGGAGGAGGTGGATCCGATTCTGTATATCATCGGCTCGTATTTCTTTGTTGATTACTGGTTCATCCGCTGGTTTCTTTAACACTCAAAAAGGTCTTAGACAAGGGGATCCGCTTTCGCCTTTGTTGTTCACTCTAGTAATGGAGGCATTTAGTAAAATGATGTTTAGAGCTTCGGACATTGGGCACATACAAGGAGTAAACTTTGGAGGAGGTACAATAGTAAACCACCTACTTTTTGCCGATGACATCTTCGTCTTTTGCGACCCATCTCAACACTCCATTTCCTGGTTGAAAGGTGTTCTCTTATGCTTTCAAGCATGCTCGGGTTTGAAAGTGAATCTAGCCAAGAGTGAAATGTATGGAATTGGCGAAGTGGTTAATTTAGAGGACCTAAGCCTCTCCCTAGGTTGCAAGGTGAACAAGTTGCCTATGACTTATTTGGGGATCCTGTTGGGAGCAAGATATAAGAGCACTTCAGTTTGGAACCCACTAATTGAAAGAATGGAGAAAAAACTTGATTCCTGGAAGAGTTGTGTTTTATCCAAAGGAGGAAAACTGACTTTGGTTTCTAGTGTGCTAGCAAGTCTCTCTTCGTTCTATATGTCAGTGCTAAAGATGCCCATGTCTATTGTTGGTAAGTTGGAGCGAATCCAAAGAAAATTCCTATGGGAGGGTCCAAGGGGGGCAAGTAAATACCACTTAGTATGCTGGAAATCAGTGTGCAAGTTGAAAGAAGAAGGAGGGCTTGGAATGAGACCCCTAAATGTTTTTAACAAAGCTTTGCTTCAGAAGTGGATTTGGAGGTTTGGTATTGAGACTGAGAGCCTATGGAGAAAGGTCATTCATCAAAAATACGGTTCTTCATTTGGTGGGTGGTTCCCTTGCAAATCGAAAGCCTCTTTTGGGATGAGCTTGTGGAAACCAATTGCAAAAGAACTTGATTCTGTTCAGAAGGATTGCAAATTTACTGTGGGGCATGGCAGGAGAATCCGGTTTTGGGAGGACAATTGGTGTGGTAATGGACCATTGAAAGACAAGTATAATGACTTATATACAATCTACAGAGACAGGGAAGCTGCGGTGAATAATTTTATGGAGATCACAAATGCTGGAAGGGTGTGGAATATAAGGTTTAGAAGAGATCTCAGGATTGGGAGGTGGAAAGGTTTGAAGAGATGCTGCAACAGTTGTACAGCATTCACTCGGTCCAGGAGGATGGTAGAGTGTGGTTTAAAGGTAAATCAGGCTTGTTCTCCGTCAAGGAGGCTTTTACAAGCTTGCATTCCATCGGGGCGAAGATTATTGAGCAGAAATTGATATGGTCAAAGTTTATACCAAGTAAGGTATCCTTCTTTATTTGGGCAGCAAGGTTAGATAAAATCCTAACTGTGAATCACCTAAAAAATAGGGGGTGGCAGATGCCTAATAGGTGTATTATGTGCAAGGAGAACGAGGAAACTGTGGACCATCTACTCATCCATTGCAAGGAAGCTTATACCCTATGGAACAGAATTATCGGAAGATTTGGACTAAGGTGGACTCAGCAAGAGAACTTTGCCAAGGTCCTACAGGCTTGGAGTGTAAAGAAAGGGTCTTCTCTAAGAAATCTGCTGTGGAATGTTGCCCCTGCTTCTATATCCTGGGTAATTTGGGGGGAAAGGAACAATAGAATATTCAAAAATGTAGAGAGGGACCTACCAAGTCTAGAAAGGAAAATTATCTCACTCATGCATAATTGGCTGGCAGATCATGGCATGTTGGAGAAGGTGCAAATTCAGGACCTGACTCAATGTCAACTGTTTCCAGAGTAAGGAATGTTGCCCAGCAGTAAATATGAGTGGCATTTCGGGTCATCAAGTTTGGGGAATCTCAGATGGGAGAGGGTGCAACTGATATGTAATCTTTTGTTGGTTTGTGAACCTAAAAATGTATCATAGGTACACGATGTGTGTACTTATGCATCATGCTCCTATCTATCTACATATATAAAATATCTTATTTACCAATCAAAAAAAAAAGTATTGATCTTGCATATTGCATTGCATGTCATGATGCATGTATGTGTAGCATTATGAATAAAACTATGGATCGTACACACGGTTGGAATTGTAATGGTTTGGATAGATGGTTGGTATTATGATTCTTAAAAAATATAAGTGGTATTTAAATGCTAAATGATACTATAGAAATTCCATGAAGAATAATTATGGAGTTATTTTGCAAAATGAAAAAAATAGGAAAAATATTAATGGTACATATTCCTCTTTTACTGAATTATATCTATCAACTTTAATTTCTGATGAGAGAAACTATCACCTATGAGCTATGTCGACTCATTCCTCTGTTATTTTATTTTTCATGTACATTGAAGACTACAGGACAGACCATTGGAGATTTATTGATATAATTGCCTTAGGTTTCCAAGGACGGAAACTAGCATTCATATATCAATCCTTTTATTAAATGCTAATTAACAAGACCATAGTAATGTCAAGAAGATAATAATATAAATTTGAATAACTTAAGGTTGGGACACAACAAAATTCTGCAATATGACAAGAGATTACTCAACAGAAACTAAATATAGTGAGACAACAACACGCATTTGCCAAAATCACAAAATCGGAGTCCATAAAACAGATATTGACTCTGGGAAAAGAAAATCATGCATGCTAGGCATGATAACCATATCAACTAATCAATGAAAGAAAAATGTGTAAAAGCAACAGATTCTAAAAAGGTCCAACCATTCAAGTATCCTTTGTGACAAAGATAAGAGAATATTATCTGTAGTAATGAATTGAAGTGGACAGGCCATAATAACAATGCAATAATAGTATCTGCAAAAAGAATACTACAAATCGCATATCAATGAAGTTATTGAATGAACCATGTTAGGTATGATATAACCATTCTTTATTACCATGTTGGAAGACACACCTGAAGTTTTAAATTAACAAGATCTTCTTGGCTAGATTCAATCAGATATGGTTTCTCCATCATACCCTGCTTCAATTGCTGAAGCTCTTGTTTTAAGCTGGAAATTTCCCTCTGATACTTTTTAATAAGAGATTTCTCATCGATAATCTGAAATGATGCAAGATTAGGAATAGTTAGTGCCTTACACAGCATTGATTGCCATGTATGATTTGGAATCGCCAATATTATGTTACAGTTACCTTATTTTGAGAAGCTTTTATTTCCACATGTTTACTCCGATGTGCAAACTTAAGTGTATTATGTGTCTCTTCACAATTGCTTGAAGCAGGTGTCAAAGTACAAATAAGCTACAACAAGGTTCCAGTGAAGAAAGACTTGGTTTAATAATAATGCAATTTTATGCAATTAAAATATCACTTGGGAAGTGGATAATACTTAAAAGTATAGCAAGTACAGAAATCTTTGCTTCCTGCATTGAGATTTAATCATATGAAAAGTTGCATAGTTGCATATAACAAAAACTTACAGATATCCGTCCATGACCACTAAGGGAGGACTGTAACAAACGGGTTAGCTTTGAATCTCGGTATGGAACATGGGTAGCTTTTCCATCCGTTAGTTTAGAGATTACCTGTAATGAGGTAAATAATTATGTTAGTCTATTAATCACGTGTAATGAGGTAAATAATTACAACTTAAAATGCCTGTAAGCAAAATTAGCAACCATGTGACAGAATAAATCCACAACCAAGCCAAAACACTTCATACACGAGTCAATAGTAAAGCAAATAACCAAGAATAAAACAACAGCACATACAGAGAAATGACAATACATGTAAGGCAATAACAATCACCGAAATGACCTGGTTTTTAAACATGGTGGTGTTGAAATAAAAGTTGAGTTCAAAAAAACACCTGGCTTCTCACACTTGCATGACCCTACCATTTATAGAACACAATTCTCAGATGAGAGAAACATCAATTAGTTAAATCCATTCATGATAATTGATTTTTAAACTCATGCATGATATAACCATTACCTATCATTAAAATTCTAACTGTAGAAGTAGAAATTGATTATTTTACAATTTTTTCTTCGTTAACTGGCAACAAAGAATTTTATTTAAAGAGAAAAGGCCTTAGTCTTATATGCCAGTCAAAAAGTATGATCACAATTGAATTTTGTCAGAAAAAAAACCACATTGTGAAGAGAGCAGATTCTCTCCATGGCACCATGTAATTATGAAGAGAGGACAGAATCGCAGAATATAACTCTTGGTTATGTACAAGATTGGAGCATGCAACTATAGCAACACCACAAAATCTTGTATTTTTTTTATCCCTAAAGGTGAGTCTCGTGCACAAATTTATGGCAAGCAAAGAGCTACAATGCGCATGCTACAGAGGATCAACTTCCCATTCTCATAATGAAATGACAACGGGAAGAGAAAATTCAGAAACTCAACCTCAGCCTAAATATTGAACCAAAATCATGCCCTAGTCAAAGGTCTTTATGTAACCGAGAGTTCAATCCTGGTTCAATCAATTAAGCATTCAGCCAAAGAATAAGCTAAGTTTTCAACAGTTCTCAAAAGACCAATGCAAAGAATGTCAAACAAAACCCCACCTCAAGTGAAAAACTGAGCATCATATTTATGCATCAACTAGACTCACAACCAGATACCCTACAAGTTTCAACCTACACTGTGGAGGCTTATTATAGCTTGTCAAAGTAGCAGTCAATAATGTAAATGATCTAGCTTCATGGAAAATTTGGATCTGATGCAGGCTTTCTTTGCTACTCCGTTTTCTTTATAGAACACAAACAAGTGGATACAGAAATAAAGACAAGCCTTTCAGCAACAATTAAATGAACCTACTTTACTAACATCAATGAAACTGTAAAATAGTTGACTAAAAAACTTATGTACCAAAGCAAACTAATCAATGTATGAAACGATTATTATAAAATAAAATTTTGATCAGAAAACCTTTAATAAGATTGTTCTGATAATAATTAATTCCAGGGTGTCGTTGATGATCATGAAAACCAAAATATAAGCAAGTTTGATAGAAGAATAACTCAACAAATAACTCCAAAGCTAAATCACAACAAGTGCACATGAAAACAGAAGCATCATGATAAAAAAAACATGAGCAATATCTTACAGTCCCAAGAGTAAGCAAGCTTTTATTTATGTATGAACCCTCTTTTCTCCTCAACCCAGTTGTTTCAGTTTTAGAGCTCTCAGATCCTGCAAGATCAATTAAGTTCTGCAAAGCAAAGCCAATTTGATAAAAACACACAAGTACAAGATTGCCATGCAGATTCTCAAAAGAACATTCAAACCTATTGAAATATCCAGGGCAACACAAACAATTAGAGAATTTTAGGTAGTTTCATTGAGCAGGATATACCAATTGGGACAAAGTCACATCTTCCCCTCGATTTTCACCACTGCTTTCAATTGTCTGACATGAAAAAATATATATATATATTTATCAGATCCAATTGAACAAGTAAAGGATAAGACCACCAGGAGTTTCTTAAGTGTGAAAATTTTCTAGATTGGTAGTTGCTATTCCTGTACACTTTTTGTGTACTTGTATTGTCTTTTTAGCCTGCTCTATCTAATCTATTTTCCATTATTACCAATCAAAAAAAAAAACAAGTTAACAGTAGGATACACTAGAATAGAAATATTGAAACCAACAAAAGATCAAGGAAAGGAATAGTAAAATCAGTCAAAGCATAAGGAATATGCCCCAAGATCACCTGATAGACCAAATCATAGTAGTTACAATTATTTTCGGCCTCTATGAATAAAGAAATTTATTCAGAGATGATTTGAGGGTGCAGCAATGGATTAATAGGCCCAAGACTCACCAAATCATGGTAGTTACAATTATTTTCATCCTTTGTGAATAAAAAAATTTATTCAGAAATGATTTGAGGGTGCAGCAACAAATTTAATAGGCCCAAGACTCACACTACCTCCGGCCAGAAAGCAGAGAAAGTAAACATGAAAACCAAATACACATATTAAAAGAAAGAAGAAGAAGAAGAAGATACAGATAACTAAAAATCAGTCCGTGGAAACAATACTAACCCTGTGATGACCTAGAATTCATATATGGTTAATTTATTCTTTTCCTAATTAGTTTAATTGATTAATTAATTAATTAATTAAACCTTCTTGGGCTTCAGAACCTAATTGGGCTTAGATTGAACCCAAATTTCTAGGAGTGCAGCCCATTAGGGAGTCAAGTTTATTTTGATTAAGAAACCCTAACCGTAATATAATTATAAATATTATTTTATTACAATTCAAGAGAGGCCAGATATGTTTCTGAGGGAGAGGATTTCTAGAGGTGTGGGAGAAAAAGAGAAGGCTACAACAAGCAACCTTGGGGAAAATCGCAAGTGCAGACTTTGGGTTTTGTGAAGATCAGTTCATAGAGAAAAATTTCTACAAAGAAGTAGGCGGATCTACAGCAGATTTTGGGTCTGCAGGAGCCGTGATTCCAAATTTCTGATGCTGTGGACTTGATTTCCATGAGATCTGAATGCATCATATGATGAAACTACGTTACTGAACTGTTCAAATCATTGCAGGAATTAATAAAAGTAGGATAGATCAGTTTTCTGGTTTCTTTTGTGTTTGTGCAAGCATTGTAGTTGTTGTTTTAGACTGAAATTTATTTAATGTGAACAGGTGAAAGATGCGGTAGCTAATAAATTTAGAAAAAAGTCACTGTTTTATTTTCTGAAAATTTAAATCCATTCATAAGATTTGAATTAGAATAATTAGTTAGAATTTTAGGAAAATAATGGAATCGGTACTACTGGACGATTCTTTACGTTGAACATAACAGAAGAGAGAGAGAAAGAGAGTTGAACATTACGGAAGAGCGAGAATTGAATAAAGAAGATTAGTGTTAGAAACAAGAAAGAAGAGGGAGAATGAAGACAAATCAGGGCCTCTCAGGTTCTGCATTTCGTCTCTCTGTGCGGATCACTTTACAATAGTAGCAACCTCTGGCCAACCAGTCATCCACGGTCACCAGCAACAATACAAATTGACCTCTGCCTCTCCAGCAACTAAATTCTGACGATCAAATTCCTTCCTCTTCCGCTTATGACCTATGTTCATTGTTTATTACTAATCTCCAATCATCCACCAACTTTAAAAGTCTCCGACCATCGCCAACACTCCATGCCAGTATTCCAACCTTCAACGAAATATTTTTGACAAAGCCACAGCCATTGATTGGTTAGCCCCCCACCCACACACCCCCCCCCCCCCCCCCCCCCCCTCTTTTCTTTCTGCGAGGCTTTGGAAGCCACCCAGAATATACACAAATAAGAGATATGTGAACCCAAAAAACCCTTCCAATCGTTTTTCTCTTCCAACATTGACACTATCCATTCCACTTCTTCCCATGGAAACCCAGGGAACTTGCAAGGTTGTCACCCCACTCTCATCCTTAAGCATGGCAACTGTAGAAACTAAAAGATTAAATTCAGAAACCTTTTTTTGGACCTGAAAAAAATATCTGCGTACATATTGGTGATTATAACACTTTTCAGTGAAGTTGTTTTGGTGAGAGTAATGATACATTTCCTTTGGTACAGATCACCAGAAAACAGTGTTGCTTGGTAGCTTGGTAGTCCATTTCAAAAATAAGTGAGAAACTGAGAGCAAGAGAAAGCCGGAACCCAAAGACACGCATCGATGAGATTTGATTCCAAAGTAGGTGGGAAAACAGACCAATGACAACAGTTGGAAACTACCCAGACGTGCTCCAGAGAAGAAACTCTAAAGATAATAACCACAAGTCATATGAGATAAATTGAAGAACCACAACAAGGACCCATGCCAGATGGAAAACCACGACACAGCTGAAAGAAACAACTGCATAGTCCTGCACCAGAGATGAAGAGAAGACAAATAACCTCAATGGATATCCAAAAAAAGAAGATGCTCAACAAAGACAAAAAAATAAACCAGGTCTGAGAAAATAATAAGTGCAATGGAGAAGAACCTCAAGGGAGAATACCTCAATGAAAAAGAAAACTTCTACAGAGAAGAATGAGAAGAAGAAACCCAACAGAGATGAAAGAACCTGAGCTGAGAAACAAGGCCCTCAACAGAGAAAGCCTTCAACAAAACGAATCATTCAAACAGGGAAGAACAAAGTCAAAGGAAAAAGAATCAGAACTGCTCTGTGCTCCACAGAAATCCTAAAATGAATCAGAGCTTCAACGGTGAAGAAAACCTTTTACGGAGGATAGGACCTAGCCGGAGAAAAACCTTGGACGGAAAGGAGCCTGCACTGGAAAAACCCTGGGTCTAAAAGCTCCCTAAAAAAATATCTAGATTTTAAGGCACTACAATACATGCAAAAGAAATTCTTTTGCAACTTCTATGCTATTGGACAAGGATGCAATGATTCTTTTATTCAGGAAGTGAGACAGAAAGTCAATCACAATTATGACGACAAGAATCTCTAAACTTGGAAGTATTATACCATTTTCAGTGAGTTGATTCTAATTAAGATTTACATTTCTAAAAACCCAGGAAACAAATAAAGCAAAAAGGAATAAGGCATCATCTGGCACAAATAGACTAAGCAATATTTGAAATTAAATCATTAGGCAGCACTAATTGTTACCAGTGTGAATATAGTGTGACTCCGACTGCTAAGTAAATTAAAGTTATTAGAACCCACGTGCCTGAGCTCTGCAATGATATCAAGAAACCACAAGTTACAAGCGTCAGGGACAATACATATCTAACACAAGTTAAGAACAAACAAATAACATCAATGCTATGGAAATGGTGATGACTAACATTAAATATAAAATAAAAGGTAACAAATATCAGAAATTTTTTAAACTTGTAATCTCTTTTTTTCCTGCATTTTGAGGTTAATCGTTATAAATTGAAAAATGATTTAATACTTGTTTTTTTTTTATCTGTAATACTGTAATAATAGGAACTGTATTAATAAAAGAAGGGAGAGAGAACAGGTACACCAAAAGTTTACAGTAAGGAAGGGAAAACAAAGCTACTACAGGTCCCTGAAATCTTTACATAATAATACTTCCTAAAGGTTCAGACCATTACAAGAATTCCTAGACAATGTCCAAAACAAGATACAACTGAGAGAAGACTCAAATAAGGCCCGAAGAGATCTAGATTTATTGTCAAAAGTTCTCTTGTTTTTCTCTTTCCATAATGTCCATAAGGATTTAATACTTACTTACAACAGGAAACTATTTCTCCCACAAAATAAATTCAGGCAAAATGAAGGAGTGATATTGACATGACTGGCAACAAACTAAATGTTATGATGACTTATCAAGAAACAAAAAAAGATAAAACAGCAACCAAAATTTAATATACCTTCACCAGATGCAATTAAAGAAAGAGCATGAACAGGTGATAGAACAACTTCTTCCTTAATTCCCTCAACATATGTCCCCTGCCCAACATAATATAAAATACACTTAAAGAACAATAACTGAATAACTTGAGCAATCATGGGTGTTTTTGAAGTACAACAAGAAATGAGAATGAAGAAATGAACAAAATAGACAGACCTGAAAATAATACAAAGATCACACTGATGTCTAAAGAAAGCAAAATTTAGACCTAGCCTCTCAACACCAAACTGAAGAATGGAAAGGTACTTACCAAAAAAACAAGTAAGCACATAGAATATAACATTGGCAATTTGTCAGATGCGTGTCCCAGTAATAATGCTAAAGGCAGAGAGTTACTACCTCTAACCATTGCTGTTCTCTTATAATTGGGGTTGGCAATATGAATCATATTACTCCATCTCAATCTATCAAGACTATATCTTCAGTTAGACTATCAGTACTCATATCTGTTCTACCAAACTCCGTCCACATTTTTTTCAGTTTTTCCCTTGCTCTTATAGATTTTTTAATGAAAATCCTCTCAGACCTTCTCACAGCTGCCTCCCTAAGTTTTCACTTTATATTTCCAAAACATCTTAATACACTTCCCTTTATCTTATCACTTAATGGAGCAATGCATAAACACTTTTGAATATGGTCATTTCTACACTTATTTCCTAGTTTTCCCACACATCCATATCAACGTCCATATCTCAGCGATGTTCATCCTACACACTGATACCACTTGACTGCCTAACACACTGAAACATACATCAAAATAAGCCTAATGACTGTCATATAAAAACTTCCTTCTATTTCAAGTGGGACACGTTAATTGCATAAGACCACAAATTCACCTCTCTATTAAGCCATCCAGCCCAATCAATGTTTACAGTTTCTTCGCAGCAACTCCCCTTAAGATGTTATCTTGCTTGATCTTGAATCAAGTAAGATTTCGCCAAAGTTTCTTCTCTCCAAAAAATTTCTTTGTGCCACATACACTCAAAATTTTACACATTGAGAGCAAAATATCAAGATTTATCTCCCATTTCTCCATTCTTCTGCATAAGTACAAATATCTTGCCACATGGCCAAATCCTCTGTGTTTTCATCAGATATGCACTAGAAACACACTCTCTGAGCGCATGGCAATAGAGGAAATGTGGAGCTGCTTGGGAGTGTGTGCAATTGAGGCAGAACGTACTTTTTTACTTCTAGAGGCTCCAATCTAGTTAAAACTGCTTTACTCTAACATAAATGGTGACATCCAATCTATTAATGAGTGTCGCTACCTTGAATTTCTTTGAAAAACTAAAATTTTCTTTAATTTTTTTACTCAGAAAATTACTTTAAAATATTAATAATTATAAAAATACAATCACTACTTTAAAAAAACAGGAAAATATATGTAAAATGTAAACAAATATTTTTTTCGTTTTTCCTTCTTAATTAGTTTAAATTTTGCACAAAATTTGACTTAATAAGTTAATAAATTCATAAATTAATTTAAATGTAATAAGAAATATAAAATAATAACAGAAAAAAAAATCATAAATACCATTAGAAATAAACACATTAATCTGAGTGCAAATAATATTAATTTTTGACTACTATTACATTCAATTAAATTTTATTTAAAAATCATATAAAACAATAGAAATTTACTTTAAAAAATTAAGAAAAAGACATTAAATTATAGGGAAAAAAAATTAATTTTAGGAACAAAACGATAATTGGTACACATGACGAGTCCTCTAGAGCACAGAGTTTTAGATCCATGGATTTTGGATCCAGTTCTTCATCTTATGAATATGAGTATCAGGTTTATGGAGGATATCATCTGAAGCAGGGACTTTTGGGGCCATAACTTATGGGTGGTCAATATTACCATCCTCAACATAGCCCAGCAGATTCATCCAATACTAGCTGCAGGCAACATGCATTGTAGACATTTGATACTTACAAGTTCCTCCCAGTCAACCCTTATATGTATGTTTCATATCCTACACCCAAGCATATGGCTACTTCGCTTTTACTCCCCCACCACCACCTCAGCAGAAACCCAATTTTCTTGTTATTAATGCATACTATCCCAAGTATCCTCCGGTTAGCATCATGGAAAAGTTGACTCAAGTGGACTATGAGCCTCATACTCTGCTATATAAGGAATAGTACAAGCTATATGGGTTGGAAGCACTTCTATCAATCTTATCAGCAAGAGAGAGTAAGGTTCAAGCCAACTAGATGCTCTACGCAATATTAACGAACACCATTCTATGTAATTTTTTTCATACTTATTATTGGTTGTCATTTTCGGCTCAATTTGTTTTGTAAATTGTATGATTTTTTATTAACATATTTCATATTCCAACTTATTATGCGTATGAATGATTATATTCATGTTATATTATTTAATTGTATAAATGATTATGCTTATTAATGATTTTTTTTTTTTTTAATTCTTTAAATTGATAAATTTTCCCATGCAAGTTTCAAGAGGCACCCATGGAACCTTTCATTGATTTGCTTTGATGTCTTGCACCAATATATCACATTTTAAAAACTAAGAATGCCACATTTTTCTCTAAGTCAAAATTTTATGGCAGTCAAGTGAATTTTGAACCATTGCCAATTGAAGTCGAACTGATTCAACTTCATAGGAATCAGGAAGCTTTTAATCAACTAAAAGGTTGATTGCCTGATTCTCTTCATGACCTCCATCACGCTTTTGGGTCTTCACCCTTCAGCAGGTTCATGATAGAAAGAGATGGACATGCGCAAAATCATGAATCCTATGTGTGCAACTTTTTCTACAATTTGGAAGGACGGGATGCAGAGGAAGTTTTATTTGCAAGATACAGGGATCCTAGCTCCCTCTAAGGCAGGTTTCACGCCAGCATTAACCATAAACTTGAGGTTTATCTTGTCTCAAGGACTTTTAACCTTTCCCACTTTTTCGACAATCTGCAAGTCGGCCAAAGAATCTTTTGAGCACCTTCAACTTGCTAGTTTTTTTTTATCTGAAATCTCTTCCACTGCTTTGATAATTTTAGGGTCTTGGGTTATGTGCAAATGTGCAAGCTCACCATGGAGTCATTAGCATGTGAAACTGGATGAAAGAGCATATGTTCTAGGAAATCTAAATTTTCCCAAAGAATATATGAAAGGACGAAATAACAGTTTTTGATGATTCATAAAATAAATTGAAAATATTTGAACTAGATCTGGTGAGATTGCTTTTCCACAGGTTCTCCTTGTTAAGTTTAATGCTTGGAACAACCCACTCCTTCCTTCATTGTAATTTTCACTTTTGTTTTGCCCAATCAGTTTTGGATTTCTATCCTAATGTTTCATACTCCAGAAAATGATACTTCGCTACAAGCTTCTTTCTCCTGGTAAGTAAATTATTATTTTCAGGAGAATAGCACAGATGCCATGTTCACCATCAGTGGCGGAACCAGGCTTTGCTTAGGGGGGGGGGGGGGGGGGGGGGGGGGGGAGCAATTGCCCCCCCTAAATTTTTATTTTTTAATTAAAAGTATATATTTTTTAATTGAAATTCAGGTTTTGCCCCCCCTAAAATTTCTGGTTTGCCCCTCTATCTCCATGAAATTTCTATATTTTATGTGTAAGTGTTAATAGAAAATGTTTTTTTGCCCCCTCAGGTTTGGAGTCCTGGTTCCGCCACTGTTCACCATTGATATAAAGGTGAAAGAGGTTATCAGAGATTGCTGTATGGTCATTCCTATGGGTTGTTGGAGTTCTGTAGCTGTGAATAGAGAACCTTGAAGAGGGATAGAGTCGCTGCTTTTTTTGGTTGCTGTCAGTTGTTGTTGGATCTACAGAACAGGTATACTATCATCTATTTTAAGTTCGAGCTCTATATGTATTTGGGGGAGTCAGCGGATCACTTGCTGTTGCATTGTGAGTTTGTGGGATATATTTGGAAGAGATTGTTGGCTTTGGCTGGAGTAGAGTGGGCCCTACCTAGCTCTCTTGGCGAAATGGCTGCCCAATGACGTTTTGCTCACTTGTCAAAGAGAGGAATAAGTCTTTACTCGGCTGCCTTCTTTGCTACCATCTTGACAGTGTGGCTGAACCATAACAACAAGATCTTTGAAGAAATCTGCAGTGGCCAGGAGATAATCCTAGATAAAGTAATGGGTCTTGCAGCCTTTTGGGTATCGATTCCTGCTGATTGGAGAGAATATGGGGTGGGGGATATTATAAGGAACTGGGAAAATCTTATATTATAGGGAGGGCAGCAAGTGTTGTAAGACTGTGTTGATGGTTCTTTTTTGTTTCCTCCTCAGAATGCTTTTATGATTGTTATCATGGATGCATCCCATTCCTCATGGGATGTGATCTCATCTCTGTATCTCTCTTTTCTTTATATCTTCTAATATATCATTCTCATTATTGATCAAAAAGCTCTATATGTATTTGATATACAGTAATATGATGTCTGAATTTTGTATGCCATGATTTAGTGATCATTCCGCTGAGTTAGAAGTGCATGGGACTCATGTTAACTTTTTCAGTCTTGGAATTCTGAAAGCATAAGAATGATACAGTTCATATGTACGAGTTTTTATTGTTTAATCTCCTGCTAGAATTAGGGTTTTACAGTTCTGAACACCTTGAAATGGTTTGGAATCATGGTACTAAATATCATATCATATCATGCAATGGTGCATGTCGACACAATACACGTGTTTTGCTAATCTTGCCTTGTTCATCGATAAGGCCAGATTATCAACTGTATCATTCGATAGAGTCTATAGAAGTCGTAAAAAAACTTGAGAAGAGGCGTTCGGAAGATTGAACACCTCTCCCATACCAAAACCCCTTTCAAAAATCTGTCACACTCCATTGTTAAATATCCATTTTCGACCTAATTAGTGGAGAAATTTCTGGAAGACAACTTCATTCAAGGAATCAAACAAAGGAAATTAAAATTGTGCATACTTTTGACAAGGGAGAGGAGAGAAAGTTAAGAGAAGCGATGCACTGGAGGAGGGAGGGAGAGAGAGGATAGAGAAGATAGGGGAGAGAGGGGGGGAAGAGGCGGAGTGGGGGTGGCGTACTTGGACGAGCCCTCACTCTCCTCTGCCAATCTCTTTGTTGAAGACGAGAAGTTCCTGCAACTGAATATCTATTATCAAGTTGTGTGCTGCTAACCAATTATACATCATCGTAAATACTTTCCTCTCTAGATATTCCAGTCCCCTCTCTATATTCCTAAATATTCTGTTGTTTCTTTCTCCCCAAATTACCCAAACAATGGCAGCTGGTGTTATATTCCACAGCAAACTCCTTGGCAATTTCCCTTTCCGCACTCCCCACGCCTGAATCACCTTACCAAAATTTTCTTCTTGAACCCAAGGCATTTCAAACCTTCCAATTAACCTATTCCAAAGGGTGCTGGCCACTTTACAATGGACAAGCAAGTGCTCTACCGATTCTTCCTTTTCCTTGCACATCACACATCTATTAGGAATCTGCCATCCCCTGTTCTTTAGGTGGTTTACGGTTAGTATCTTATCTAAATATGCTGCCCAAGTGAAAAAAGCAACCTTACTTGGTATATGTTTTGCCCAAATCAGGTTGAATTCATGCATTCTTGAACCTGTAGAATTCAGGTTTACAAAGGCTTCCTTCACCGAGAATAGTCCAGACTTTCCTTTTATCCAACTTCTCCTATCCCCCTCTTGTGACAGCTGAGTACTGTATACCTCCTGCAGCAACTCTTCATACCTACTCAACTCCCAATCACACAAATTCCTTCTCATTGTAATGTACCACACCTTTCCAGCATTAGTTACTTCCAAGTAATCACTGACTGAGGCATCTTTATCCCTACATATGTTGTATAAACTGTAGTACTTGTCCTTTAGGCACTCCTCGCCGCACCATATGTCATGCCAAAACCTGACTCTATCTCCATTACCAACTAAATATCTGCAATCCTTAGCCACCGAACCGACTAGTTTTGCTATAGGTTTCCATAGACTCACCCCAAGAGCAGCCTTAGATTCACATGGGAACCATCCACCAAAAGTTGATCCATATTTTTGATGAATCACCTTCCTCCATAAACTATCTATCTCAATACCGTATCTCCAAACCCATTTCTGAAGTACAGCCTTGTTGAATACCTTTAAAGACCTTAGTCCAAGTCCCCCTTCCTCCTTTAACTTACACACACTTTTCCAGCTTACTAAGTGAAATTTAGCTTCACCTCCCGGTCCCTCCCATAGAAAATTCCTTTGTATTTGTTCCAGTCTCATAGCAACAGATATGGGAATTTTTAGAACAGTCATATAAAAGGTTGGTAAGCTCACCAACACACTCTTCACTAGTGTCAACTTTCCCCCTTTAGATAAAGTACAACTCTTCCAAGAGGCTAGCTTTTTCTCCATTCTTTCTACAACTGGGCTCCAAACTGAGGCCTTTTTGGGACGACAAAAGAAAGTGTTGTGCCCAATTTACACGTATATAATAAATTAATAATATAATATATTACATATAATATATAATATCATCTATCTGAAGTATATATAGCATATGCATATTAGATATATCTTTAAGTAAATATAATACATTTTTTTATATGTGTGTGTGTACGTATATATACGTACATAAAAAAAGTAAATATAATATATTAGATATATATACACTATATATATAAATAATAATAATAATATATTTCTTATTATTATGTAGGCCTATTATTATGCAGGTAATGTATATGTGTGTGTGTACACAGCAATATAGTTATTATTATTATCAATAATAGCATCTCATCATTAATACTGTAATACTAGTTTTTAAAATTTTTCAATCGTATGATGATTTGTTTCTATCAATAACTATTCTTTGTGCAAGCCTATAATGTAAGAAACATAATGATTTGTCAAATTTTTTGCTTATCTTTCAATCTAGATAAGTTTTATTTTATGTATCCCCTATTTTTGTGTGTATCCACCTCTTTATAGCATATCCTTATTGCGGTGTCCCTCACAGCACACCGCAATAAGGATTTCTCCGGGTTTTGGTCTCGGGCTTTTACTGCATGCCGTAAGCTTCTTGATGTGAACAAGTTAACATGCAAACAACAACAATCTATTTTTTTATGAATAAAATAATGAGGATGTGTGTAATGATGAGTACATCAAAGGATCATCTCCACAAACCGCCCCTCCAATACACTAGAGAAGAACTCTAATCTTGAAGCACCCATTTTAGCCAGCCGATTTGCAATTTTGTCAGCACCCCTTGGAACATAACTGAACGAGATGCTCAACGCCAACGCCAAAGATCTCGCTCTCATAATATAATGTGAAAGGCTCCACAAACCTATGACATCGGACGACATTCAAGAGATGGCTGTAGCTGAATCTCCCACCACCACAAGATCTCTTAGTCCAATCCTTCTTGATTCTGAAAAACCCACTATAAGGGCTAGAATTTAAGCTTGAATGGCAACACCCCACCCCAAAGGGCCACAATAACAGTAAGACAATCCGGCCACCTGGGCCTAAATCAACCCACCAATTCCGGATGGCCTTGAGTTCCCGATAGAATATCCAGCAAACATGATCTTCACCTGACCGCTTACTAGATCCATCCCTCTGGGATTACATGTCTCCACCAAGGGAGAAGAGAAACACCACCTGTGCCAATCCCTCGCCACCTCTGTAGCTCCTATGCCCCAAAACTATGGAAGAATTGCTACCCACGACGCTACTGCTACTAATATAGACTCAAGCACCCAATCCGAAGATGATCGATTGTCCCGAAAAATCCTGCTATTATGCTCTAGCTATATTTGCCATACCACCGCATGAAATAACAGGCTATAAATAATGTGAACCCTCCTCCCTAAGCCCTTGATTCTCCATTGAGCAAAACGTGCCGCCAAAGTGTTGGGCCACCCAGGAAACTCTAATCATCTGAAGTAAGCGCATCCATAATACTCTCACAAAGTGGCACTAAACAAAGAAATGATCAATGCTCTCACATGCCTCTATGCACATAACACACACATGAGGGGATAAGACAAGGTTCCTCCAACTCCTCTAGATACAATTAACAATATTTATCCTGTATAGAATAGCAGTCCATAAAAAGGACTTAACCTGACGAGGAGCCTCACGTTTCCAAAGCCGAAACACTAAGAAGGATACAGAAAGAAGGTTGGGGTGCACGCTAACTTAAGAGTTTGAAGGAGTTACAAGAGAAAAATACCGGATGGGGAGAGGGACCAAAAAACCTTGTCAGGACATTAGGAATCAAGGAACACATCCTTCAAATGATATAAAAATAATGCTAACTCCTCCAACTCAATTGAACGGGGGTCTCTCCTAAAAGGTTAATTCCAGGATAATCCAGAATAGGATCAAGATAGAACATCAGACACAAATGCATCAGGGCGGCTAACCAAAGAGAATAGAGGAGGAAATTGAGCCAATAGCACTAGACTGCCCCACCAAAGATCATACCAAAACCAAATAGAACAATCGGAGCCAAAACTCAAACAAATCCAAGGGTAAAAGGACTAAGCAACTTTAATCACAGCTTTCCATGGGCACTTTCCAAAAGGACGTGCCTTTATGTTGATCGTCCATCCATTATCTTCAATGCCATTTTTGCTTATAATCACTTGGTGCCACAAACTTTCTTTTTCAATGCTGAAACGCCACAACCATTTAGCCAATAAAGAAGAATTCCAAGCAGCCACATTGCCCAACCCTAAACCACCTCTCTTTTTCCATACACACCTTATCCCACCCAATCAAGTGCATATTTTTAGCCCCCACTCCCTCCCAACGGAAGTCCCTTTGAGTTTTCTCAATAATAGATACTATTTTCTTAGGCATACAAAAGAGGGACATAAAATACACTGAAGGCTAGCAAGAACTGACTTAATCAAAGTGATTCGCCCCCCAAAAGACAAATAATTCCGTTTCCAAAGAGCCAAACTTTCCTCCACCCTCTCTATGACTGGCTCCCAAAAATTTATAGCACGGGGCGATACCAAAAGGGGCAAGCCTAGATAATCCATAGACCACGCAGCCATCCAACACCCTAAACTCCAACTGAAAGACAAAGAATTATCTTTTTCAATCAAAGGATCTGATCTGTAGAAGCTTCAATAAATACAAGGGTATCATCTGCAAACTATAAATGGGATACTCTATGCTCATCTCTTCCAACGCAGAAACCCTTCAAAATACCCCTATCAACCGCACACATAAAAAAGCTATGAAGCACACTAAGGTGAACAAGAAGGGGGAAAAAGGATCACCCTGACGAATACCCCTCGAAGAATGGAAGAAACCCGTCACTGAGCTATTCACCAGAATTTAAAATTGAACCTTTTCCAAGCACCATCGAATCCATCACCTCCATCTTTCAACCTTCCAAGCAAGCACTGAATCTAAAAATTGCCGTCCAACTCAATCATAGGCTTTTTCAATATCCAATTTGCATAAAATGGTTTAAAATTTAGCAAACACAATCTGTTAGCATATGGACTCATACAAATAGACATCATTATTCGCTTTCATTAAATGGTTTAAAATTTTGAAGAACGGATAAAGCACTCATAACTTCAAAGTCCCCTATATCAAGATAATACCTGAGAATCTTCTCGTATTCTTAGGTTCTGTCCTGCTGGATCAAGCAAGTCATTAATAACCTGAGAAGAGTAAATACATTCACAATTAAACTGAAACAGCAAGATGCAAAGAAAAAATTAATATAACGATTCATCTGAAAATTTAGAAAATATTTACAATCTAACTGCATTGGATGTGATTACATCAAGACTATCATTATAACCATACAACAGAGTAATAGGTGGTCAAACAAAGATGTTGGACGCTAGACAAATGGTTGAAGCACCTAAAGAAAAACTATAAGAATGGTTCACCGGAAACTAGATTTTTTCAATTGAACAATAACAGAATATGATTATAAAAATATCAAGAGAAAATTAAGTACACAGAAATTAGGCCAAACATTACAAAGCACTCCTATCATGGAAAGGCATGACATTAAGCTTCTATAAGTCATAGAAGTATGCTACAAAATACAGTATTTCACAAGCCAATATAATCATCGGATAATATGTGCCAACCACGGGAACAGAATATGTATCATATATTATGAAATAGTGACAGTATCTTTCACATACAATACAAGGCCTTTTAACATCCAAACAAAGTGAAAAACCAGCCAGTAGCTCCATTTTTGGCTCTCCTTTCCCTAACCCCTAAAAAAAAGGCAAAAAAAATCTATAAACCCTATTGAAATGTAGCTAATTTCATCCCGAAACCCTCCTAGTTTTATCGAATAACCCCATTATTTCAAGAAGAAAGAGAGCTTTCACTTTTCTTGCAGAGCTTTTCAAGGCATCCATTGTAAAATCCGTTTTCCCATTATTTATAATATTATTTGTAACTAAAACATGTCTAGAACGTGTATTACATATATCCATGTACTTCAAGAAGCTTTCAGCGTTTTTCAAGATATTTTGGAATTATTGAAATTATCTTCTTTGCTTTCCAAACAACCTTATCCAAACTATATGGCTTTTGAAGTTTTGATATGCGGTGAATCCAGGACTAGTCCATCAGCTCCGAAGATTCATCATAGATTTTGAAAATAATTTTCAAATGTTTATTCTTATTAAGGGAGTTTCCATTATTATGCAGGGTTGAAAAGGCTTTAATAAGCTGAGATTCGTTGGCCAAGTTTCTGAAAATCCCATCCTTTGTTCCTCTATTACAACAATCGGTGATCCTATTCCTGCAGTCAAAGGCCGAGAAGAATATTTGGCTTGCGAAAGGATGTCTGAAATTCATCAATCTTTCCATCACGATGTTTCCGTGGATATTTGGTTATTCCAAAGGAGCTGAGTATGGCCTTGAAGGTGGAATATGGGTGTTTGTAAGAGGGATTCCAATTCATTTATGGGCAAGAGAGACACTGGAAACTGTGGGACTATCCAGTGGTGGATTTCTGAAACTAGGGAGGTTTTCATAGAAGGCCCTGCAACTAGTTCATTTGAGCTGATGGTGAAAGAAACATTGTTTCGCTATATCCCTAGGTCCGTCAGCATTTGGGATGGGATCAGGCAGTTCATCTCTCAAAATATTATAGGTCGCCTGCAACAAAGTAAGAATGCTTTGCCAGAGACATAGGTTGAAGACGACCAGAGGTGGGGCCCAACGGCCTATGTCAGTTCTGTTGACGTTGTACGATCAAATTTAAATTCTAGATGGAGCGGGAAAGGTTTAGGGCCTAATTCTTCACTTATGTGTTCCGGGTCTTCCTATGTGGGGGGTCTCCCATTTGCGACAGGACTTTACCTAAGTTTCTCTACCATTTGTGACGGGACTTAAGCCAAGTTTCTACCATCCCCTCCCACCTGAAAAGTTGAACTGGTCCCTCATCTGGGAGAGGCAACTCCCGACGAGTCATTGAGACAAGCTTAGGCTAATCATCATGTGATCGGCTTCGATTCTCTGTCAAAGAAGATCGACGGATGGTAGAATCCACGATCGAGAGATATCAGCAAGCCTTGATGGATTCGATCACAGTAGCAGTTTCCTCGGCGCTATCGAAGGAGAGAATGTCCAGAAGGAAACTTCGCCTACCCGAAAGATAAATGGCGGCAGTCTCAACAAGCCAGAAGAGAAGACATTTACTAACTATCACTTGTGCTTGCCTGCTAAGCAGTCACAGCGAAAAATTTTCAAGCAGTTGGCCGATTAGCGTCAGACGTCCAAGGTTCTAATTTGCACGTTGAAGGAGTTCGTGAGAAGGAGAAGATCTATGATATGGTTTCACCTCTATGTTCTTGTTGTCGTGAGATGCTTTCCCATCAAATAGTCATTTGGAGGAAAGCAGGGTATCGCCGAACCCCTCTAACACTAAGCTCTCAATCTTTAATGGAGTCGAGCGCCCCGCGCCCCCCCCCCCCCCCCCCCCTCCTCTTTCTCCTTCCTGTCAGCAGCTGGAGATTCTCGCCCCCATCTCCTCCTCGCAGCAATCACCTCTAGATTCAGATTTCTCAGTGGTGGCATCAACATGGGTGACCGAGAATATCAAGGCCCTAGGCTTGTCCTTCGATGGCTTTGAGGGTGAAATTCAGGCATTGTTCATGGCAATAAAGAAGGAGAGAAGCACAAGGAAAGGAACTAGCAAGAAAGCTGAAAGAGAATTAAACAAGCTATCTTGGTCTATGTTGGAGAAAGGAGAGCAGAGCAAAGGGGTGCTGAAGAGCAGAATCAGTGCCAGGAAAGGGAAAATGTGGTATCATGATTTATAAAACTCTATCATGGAATGTGAGAGGGTTAAATGCCCAAGAAAAGAAACTAGGGGTAAGGACAAGCCTTGGATGTTGGGATCCTAATATCATTATCCTTCATGAAACTAAACTGAGTAACGTGAACAGTATGGTACTGCAGGATATTTCAAGGACAGATGATGCAGATTGGATTGCGTCACTAGCTCAAGGTGCATCCAGGGGGATCATCTTAGCTTGGAAATGTGCAAATTGCAAAAACCCTGGTAAAGATGTCATTATGTCATATCGGTTCTACTCAAAGAAGGTGGTGGGAAAAACTGATCTTACTGTCTGGAGTTTATGGTCCAAATGATCAATCCAAGTCAGGTAAAATCTGGGAGAAATTATCTGAAGCAAGAGGTATTGGAAGCACTCCATGGTGTATAAGGAAGGATTTCAATATCGTTCGATTTCCTTCCGAGCGGACCAGGGGAAAGTATATGTCTTAAGGTATGAAAGACTTTTCAGCCTTTATTGATCAATATCATCTGATTGATGATCCTCTTAATGGTTCAAGATTCACATGGTCAAGAAATCAGATCATTTTCCTAAATTTGGTGCATCAACTTGGCCTAGAACATTGTCAGATCATTCCCCGATCTTGCTATCAAGTGAAAACTAATGTCAAAAGGCGTCTCCTTTCAAATTTGAGAACATGTGGCTTCAAGAACCTACTTTTATGCATCTAATGGGAGAGCGGTGGAATGAGTTTAGTTTCCAAGGCTCTTAATCCTTCTTATTGGCTAAGAATTTGGGGGCTTTGAAATCCAGGATTAAGGTGTGGAACAAAGAAGTTTTTGGGAAGATTGACAATAAACTTGAGGACATCTCTAATAAGCTAAGAGATCTTAGGTTGGAGGAGGAAGGAGGAATGCAATTCAATGAATGGGCTGAGAAGGAAAGGTTGAAGATTGAATATAAGAGAACAGCAGCGATGTTGGAAACAAGTTGGAGGCAAAAATCAAGAGCTTTATGGCTAAAGTTGGGAGACAAAAATACAAGTTTTTTTTTCACAAAATAGCCACAACAAGGGGGAGGAAAAATCATATAGATCATTTGGAGGTGGATGGTTCTCTACTTCTTGAGGACAAGGCGATCAAAGAGGCTACAGTAGATTTCTAAAAGGAACTTTTCCAAGAAAAGGTCAAGGTGAGGCCTCTCTTGGATGGTTTGGAGTTTGCCTCATTGTCTAATGCCCAAAGGGGTGTGTTGGAAGATCAAATATCTGAGGAGGAGATTAGGAAGTCTCTTAATGATATGGAGGGGGATAAGGCTCCTGGACCAGATGGATTCACTATAGCATTTTACAAGAAGTGCTGGACTCACATTCGAGAAGATTACATGAAGGTTGTCCATGAGTTTCATGAGTCTGCTTTCTTAACTACCACATTTATAGCTCTTATTCCTAAGAAAGAAGGAGCTGCATCATTAAGAGATGATTGGCCGATAAGCTTAATAGGGAGCTTCTATAAGATATTGGCGAAGGTACTTTCAAACAGGTTGAGGATAGTTCTCCCTGACCTCATATCTCAGTTCCAAAACGCTTTTGTGGGTGGAAGGCAAATCTTGGATGAAGTTCTGTTAGCTAGTGAGTGCATGGACTCGATCCTTCGAAGGGGAGAAGATACGCTAATGTGTAAATTGGATCTTGAAAAGGCTTATGATCACATCAATTGGTATTTCTTGCGCTATCTCTTACGGCAGATGGGTGTTCATGCGTATATCTTCAGCCTCATTTTCAGTTCTTGTTAATGGAACGGCAGTAGGTTTTTTTAGATCGTTTAGGGGATTAAGTCAAGGAAACCCTCTCTCACAGTTGCTGTTCTTGATTGTCATGGAGGATTTGAGCCAATTAATTGAAAGAGCTTCTTTCTTGGGCTTGATAGAGGGTGTTAGCTTCGGGGGTGGAAGATTATCTATAACTCATTTGCTTTTTGCTGATGATACCATAATTTTTTGTAAAGCTCAAGCTGCTCAACTCTTGGTAATCAGATCTATTCTTACATGTTTTGAAAGTGAATCTTCAAAAAAGTGAGATGTTCAATGTAGGAGGCAACGAAGTGGCGATGATCTATGCAATATTCTAGATTGTAGACTGGGTGTTATCCTAACTACATACCTTGGAGTTCCAATTGGAGCTCCTTCTACGGCAAAAGCGATTTGGGAACCAATGGTTACCCGAATGATGAGAAAATTAGCAATGTGGAAAAGCAAATTTCTTTCCAAAGGAGGCAAGTTGGTTCTCATCAAAAGCGCTCTTTCCAACATTCCTAAATATTTACTCTTTTCCATGCTTGCCCTCGTTTCCATTGAAAGAAGGTTAGAGAAGATTCAAAGAGACTTCCTTTGGGCGGGTTGGGATAACGCAAATAAGTATCACCTTGTGTGATGGAATGATGTATGTAAAGACAACAATGAGGGGGTTTTGGGTATCCGTGACCTTCGCTTATTCAACTGGACTCTTTTGGGAAATTGGTGTTGGAGATTTGGATGTGAAACATTGCGGCTATGGAGAAATCTGATAGTCATCAAATATGGCTATGATCGAATTTCTTGGTTGCCTTCTCCTATGAATGGCATCGTCAGTTGCAGCTTATCGAAACCTATTAGTAGACTCTCCTTCTCTCTTTTGCCCGGTTTGAGATTCCAGTTGGGACAAGGGGATCGAATCAGATTTTTGGAGGATTTATGGCATGGTAATGCCCCATCAAAGACGACTTTTACAGACCTATCATATCTTTATCTCCTCAAGCATGCATTTCAGATCTATGTCCTCAAGATTTAAGTGATACTAGTCGGAATCTGCAATTCAGGCGTGGAATTTTTTATTGGGAGATAGGTTCCCTCACCCATCTACTAGAGTGCATAAGTGGACATCATCCAAACACAAACCAAGATTGCATGAAATGGATTTGGGGCAAAGAGGATCAGTTTTCAGTCAAGAGCTTCTACACTCATCTGAACAAAAAGGATAATAGGTTCAAGTTGTCTAAGTCTCTAAGATGCTTTGGCAATCTCTGTTACCCTCTAAAATAGGCTTCTTCTTATGGACTGCAACGTTGGGAAAGATATTAACTTTGGACAACCTTATGAAGAGAGGCTGGCATTTACCGAATAGATGTGAGCTTTGCAAGTCACATATGGAATCTGTGAATCACTTGCTAATCCACTGTTCGGTGGCTCACGAAATGTGGACTGCTTTGTTGCTGAGATTTGGAGTTTCATGATTGCAACCTAAAGACATAGATCAAGTCCTTACTTCTTGGGGAAAGTGTTCAGGAATTTCCTACCATCGAGTGATGTGGAGCTTAACACCAGCCGCTATTGTATGGACATTGTGGTGAGAGAGGAACAACAGAATTTTCAATGATGGATCAAGACCTCCAAGGGCTTTACTCCATTCAGTCCTCAGATGTATTTTCTTATGGGCATCTTCTAGCATCTCTTGTATAGGGATGGACATTCAAGAAGTTTTAGTATGTGAGAATTTTCAAGAATTGTAGGAGCTTAGACCCTTTATTTCCTTGTACACTGTTGGTGTGCTTGTAAAACTTTTTTCCTATCTTAATATAATCTTTTCTATTACTGATCAAAAAAATTTTGTTTATTTATATGAAATAATTTTTTTCAAATAAACATCTTAAAAGGTTTCCTTATTTACGTTACAATAACCCATGGCTGACCTATAAGTTTCATGGACTAATCATAATTTTTTATGTTGTTAAATAGATTACTTATTAGATATTAATAAAAATAATATGAAAAAGATTGTGCTAATTCTATTAGTTAGTGTTTACCAAGTTTTCTTGCATGTTATTTATTTTTTTATATCCATAGGACAATTGTATGTTTTTGGGACACAAATTTGATGCCCAAAACCACTCAAAGGAGAAAAGTTGGCATATAATGGAAAATAAAGAAAGCATCCTCATGGAAATAGGTCATTGACCAACTGTAAATAGCGGGCCAGGGTTGGTATGTCAAGATAGAAATAGCGTTTTGCCAAGGTATACCCCAAAGCAAATAATTGCCAGAATCTCCCAATTAAAGTATCAAGGGCCACAATGGAGCAAGAACTATAGCAAAATAGAAACAAGATATTGCAAAATAAAGAGAATATCTTAGGTAAACCTTCGTTATCAGTTGATCATCAAGAACCTAGGATAGAAGCTATGTTACATGGACTCAGGTACAAGTGTCGGGTGCGGGTATGTGTCTAGGAGTCGGATTCATATGACCATTAAAATATAGAATACGGGGACTCTGTTGAAAAGTGTCCAAATTTTGGACACGAATACTGGGATTCATCTAAAAAAAGTTTCCCAATAGTCTATATATATATATATATATATATATGTCTATTATATATGTGTTATTTTATATTTAGTAATAGGTTCTATTTCAGTTACCTTTTTAAAATAATTGAGAATAATTGTCATTTTTAAAATTCATAAAGAATTTATTCTAAAAATACCCCTGAAAGACTTGTAAACAATTGTTTGCTATCATCTTTTAACAAGGTTAAGAAGTCTAACAAGGATATTTTTGTCTCCTAAATTAAGGATGTTTCTGTCTTTTAAGGATAAATTCTTTGTCAACAGTAAAATGACACTTATTCTCGATTATTTTTAAAAAGAATCATCACCTTTCAATTACCAAGACTTAGAGGGTGTTTGGTAATATTTTTTTTTAAAATAGTTTGAAAACTAAAAACGTTTCCAACTATTTTTGGGTTTTTGAAAACAGGTAACAAAAAACTTGTTTGATAAGAATTGATAAAAAAAAAAACCATTAGAGTTTTCAAAAACCACAAATATGTGTTTGGTAAGTCCTAATTCAAAACCTAATTTTCACACGTCTTTAAAAAAACTGATTGGGTCATTTTTACAAACATGCAGCATGCATTATTTTATGACTAGATTCATCAGATGATTACAATCTTTTTGCTGTCGGTCAAGTTGGTTTGACGTGGTCTGCACATTTCCACTGATGATTCGGTCTTCGGCACGGTGACTCCCAATCCTTCGTTCATGGCCACTTCATTGTCCTCCGTTTCCCATTCAAAGCACTAAATTAGTGCCCGTAAGGCCAAGGCCACGACACGCATGGCCAATCCCTCTCCTGGACATGCTCTCCTTCCCACTCCAAATGGGATGAACTTAAACCCTCTCCTTTCCCCTCTATCCCCTTCAAATCTCTCTGGCTTGAATTCCATCGCCTCTTCCCACAAATTTGGGTCTCTGTGGATGGCCCAGGCATTCACAAATATATAGTTTCACGAGGGATATCAAAACCACCTATTGTGCACTCGTCCGACGACAAATGAGGTACCAAAATCGGAGCCAAAGGATACAGTTGGAGCGTCTCATTGATGATTCAATAGAGGTAAGGAAGCCTAGGAAGATCCGAATCATTGATTAAGCGACCCTGTCCGATTTGGTCCTCAAGTTCTGCTCTTGCTTTTTTTATTACCTTTGGATGGTACAGAAGAAGCGTCATTGCCCATTCCAAGGTCAGCGACGAGGTCTCTGTTCCAGCCGTGAACATCACCTATACCCACACCTGAGATTATACCAGGAAATATCACTGTCCTTATATTAGAGAAAATCAAGACACTTTTATCTCAACTCAAATCACAGTTCGTCTTCCTCAACTTACCCAACAATGGCTCCCTAAGATCGCTTCTGAGCTCAGTATCAAATCCCTCTACTTCAGAGTTTTCAGTGTCGTTTTTACCGTTTGATGGAAGAGAAGAAGCCCACCGGGTTCCAGAGAGCATAGATTGATAGTGAGCGACTTGGATTCCACTTGGATTTCTGATTTGTTGTCGTGTGCTCATGAGAAAGAGAGAGTTTTGCAAAGACCGGGAGGGAAGGTATTGAAAAGAAAATGAAAAGAATATTACAAAAATGCCATCGAATCAAAACAAGATTCGTCATTTTTAAAAACCAAAAATTTCGATTTTTAAAAACAGGGTTGTTTTTCAACCGTTTTTCTAAAAAACGATTTGAAAACTCTCTTAACCAAACAAGTTTTCCGTTTTTTGTTTTTAAAAACCGAAAAACGGTGTTCAAACACGTTACCAAACACCCTCTTAGTTGACTGAATCTGAATTAATTTTAAAAAGTATACTGTAAACCAATTTGTGTCATTCTTGATTATTTTTAAAAAGTATCACTACCTTTCAATTACCAAGACTTAGGTGACTGAATCTGAATTAATTTTAAAAAGTATCACTGTAAACCAATTTTCCATTCTATTAAATGACGGGCACAGCCCTTCTCTATTAACAGAGCTCTTTCTCAACGGAGAAAGAGCTCCCACAGTCGACGGAGAAGGAGACGACAACTAGGTATGCCTCTTCCTCTCTTCTCACTCTCTCTCTCTCTCCCTCGTGCTCCCTCCCTCTCCCTTTCTCTATCTCTTTTTTCTTTCTTCTTTTTTTTCAAAGGAATAGAGGGCGATGGTGCGCCCCCTCTTCACTGTCGACCTCCCTTTTTTCCCCAAGAAGAACAAAGGAGGGTGATTGTGCGTCTCCTCATCACCATCGCTCTCCTCCATGCCCTCCCTCCATCCCTCTCTCTCTCTCTCTCTCTCTCTCTCTCTCTCTCTCTCTCCTCTCTTTTTTCATTTCTTTCTTCTCTGGCCCTTCTTTTTCCAGCAAGGTTCTCTCTACCCTGTTTCTTCTTTTATTTTTCAACACCGTGTCCGAAATTTTGGGGAAGGATCTGACACAGATCCCATACCAGCACCCATGTCGTGTCATGTCAAGACGAGTACTTGGGGGTTTTGCAAAGAGTCTGTGTAACATAGGATAGTAGGACATGAAAAGTGTAAGGTAGAAAAATGATGATGATAGTGGTGGTGGTGATTATGGAAGGTATAATCCCTCTTAAGAGAGAGTAATTAGGTTCAACAATCACAATCCATTCACGATGCACTTAGATGATTTTCTTTGTGCTTTACTAACTTATGCGTTATGCAATAGCTTTCCTTCTAATTTAATCATTTTTTTAAGTTCTCCAACATCTGCACTATACCAGTTTATGTCGATGTTAATACATACAATTTTATTGGATGTACAAAGTGAAATTTACGTGAATTCACCATTTTTTAACCTTAACATCACATAAAAGTATTTTCATTTTTTAGATGCTCAAGTGTTTCCATGAGTTTTCATTTTTTTTTTTTCATGATTTTTTTATTCAACATGCATCTCAAGACATTTCAATTCTTGAAGGACCAATATGCCACCATGATATCATAAATTTTGAAATATGCCTACAAGTTGGGAGATCCAATGGGATGAGAAGTAGAATCCAAGTGCCAATTCTTAGACATTACTAAGGCCTCATTTGGTGGCAATGAGTTCCCATGGAACTCATTCCTCAAATGAATTTGCAAAAATTGAAGAAAGGTTAGGTTTGATATTTGGTGAAGGACGATAGATTCTTGTAGAGCTTATAAATATTACAAATTTGCCATTGTTTCAACTTAAAAGAAATTTCATTAATGACAAGTCTGCCCTTGTCATATAAAAGAGTCTTTTAAAAAACTTTCAAGTATATCCTTCAGAATTTACAAATATTACAAGTATGCAACCGCATGTTTGCAAAACTCATTTTGAAAATGCAGAAATGGATCTTGGGATGATTCTAGATTGTAGTGTATTTTTTAAAACTCATTCCCCAAATGGAACCAAACATCCATTTAACCCCTCAAATTCATTATCACCCCTGGAACACATTCCAAGCCTTGGAATGAGTTCCCAAAATGAATGCCAAACAACGCCTAAGCTTTTTCACTTCATAAATGCTATTAATTCCAAATTAAATGGACGTAATTTTAAAGAGCTCCCATCCATGTCCGTGTTTAGGTAAAATAGAAAATACAACATTGTTGCCAATCATATTAGAAATTTTGTGAACATAGGGGCAATTTCATCATAACCCAAGGCTTTGCCTTTTAATGAGAGGCAAAAATAAACCAGGAAAAGTAAGAGGAGAGTAAAGCCTAGAGCAGGTTCTCTCCATTGTGTAATCTTTAGAAGACAACTTAATCTGGTGCCTTCAGCCAATATACAGAGAAATCCCAAAGGCAAGGATATCAAGTGGGTATACTGTAGCTGTAATGTCACTCGGGGCCAGAAGGCCTCTCAAGGAGTTCCAAGAGTGGAAAATGTTTTAACTTTCTGCTATGGACAACTAGTATTCAATCTTTTCCCAAAAAAAAAGGTCAGTATAATCCTTCTACAGCAATCCTCAATCAAGCCAGCAATATTCAAATCTTCAACTCTTCCTCTTTTTGTCTTTTTCAGAATGGATTTAAGTAACGCCAAAATGGACATATATCAGTCGATACATATCCATTTTAGCAGGGACAAACACAAAACCTAAATTTTTAGGTGTAGCCCATAGTTACTAAAAGGATTCAGAATTGTCATGGTTCCTGATTGAAAATTATTGCCATACAACAATTATTGGACAGTAAATATCAGTTTTGGCAGGTACAAACCCATAAGATTAAAACCTGGAGGTATTACAGATGATGTGAACTTCATTAAAGGTAAAGAATTTTGTGGCATATAAAAGCTATGACATTCAACCAAAAATAAGCATCATATTAATAAAAAACCAAGATGAAGCTAACCTCGTTGTATATTTCCAGATATGAAACGCGAAGTAGAAATTCCCGCCCAGGAGTCTGATATTGGAAACAAAGTCAACTACAAAACAATAAACAACAAAACTAATCACCACGCTTAATAAATATCTGCTACCTCTTGTATAATTCCAAAAACATCCTTGACTGCGAGTGGAATTATCCCAGGTGACTTTTGCTCACCCTACATAACAAAAAAATAACACAAACAGCTCACAGGAATTATAAAGATAAAAATATCAAAGCTGCAATGACATGGGCCCTCAATCTAAATCTCGTGAAAGGATGCCTCTTGATTAGTAACAGAGAAAACGCCGATAAATGGCTATATATTGCAATGTGAATGGCTAGAGAGCAATGATGTAAAGTAGTATACAAAGAAAATCTGGAAGTGCAAAATCTGTGATTCATACCAGAAATGACAGCCAAGAAACCCATGCTCATTAATTGAATATCTAAAGCAAAAGCCTAGTCTTTTAATCCTTCTTTATCAGAACAAATGTATTGTAATACACAAAATTGCGGAAAAAACTAGTTATAAACAAAATAAATACATCACTGCAAAACAGTTAGTCAAGTCTAGACAGCACAAAACCATAAAGAAAAATAAAAGACTACTTTCCTCTAATTAAAGCCCCAAATCATTTGAGATGCAATACGTATATGATTGACAAATTCAGAATCACGCTAATTGAGGGGACCTCAATTTATTTCCATCAGGTGGTCCCCTGTGAGGATCTTTTCCAAAGAGACCTTACAAATGGAAAATATCGCATTGGACACGGCACGCAAATCCACACGAAAACCTAGATGATGTGAACAGATCAACAAGCACTAGCGAAGGCCAAGGTGACAGAAATTATGTGCACAGCATTCCAATCCACCATCTACCATCAGACCCTGGACTAGGGAAGAAAAACCAGCTTAACCATGCCAACAAGTCAATAATAGTGATAAACTCCCAGTTATTCAACCAACTGTGAAGTCAATATGGATAAAGATACCAAACTCCAGGCCTTTCAACTGCCCATATTATATTTCTGCCTCCAAGAAACACTGCATTCAGCTTATCATATAATCACAAACTAACAATACCCATTTGAAGCTAAACAATAAAGCAATCAGAAAAACTTCAAGAAGAGATATCATGCCACAAAGTATCCTCCCCAAAATGTGTTTTGGACCTGACACTTAAAGCAATGGTTTTACCAAAAGTAAGGTAAATATGGTCTTCCACAAACAAAACCTATATCTTTCAAGATTAATAGTTTTCCCATACCAATTGGCAGCTTTTGTATTATGAAGCAATATGACCGCCATCTACATGCTTTTCTGTTCCTCCTCAAATCCCCATAACCAGTTGCTCAAAAGGGTCCAACTCTGAGACCCGCATTCCACTTGGATCTACAGACACGTTCCCATCTTACCAAATGGTACTCAAACTCGTTTTTGTCACCACTCCACTTGTTCCTCCCCCCGATACAAGCATTGGAAGCAGATTCTTCCTCTAAAGGCTTTTATATGACTATTACATACAATAAGCATCCCCAATATTCTTCAGAAGAGCAGGAACTTCTTAGCCATTTCTTCCCATTTATATTTCCTTTGAAGATGCCAAGATGACTCTTCGACTATATCATTGTGCATTGTAGGATGGCTAGAGATCTTTTGTGTTTCTTTCAATTGTTGATCACATAGTCTTAAATTTAATGAAATTTCAGTTTCATATGAAATGAATGAAATAGAAATCCTACCATTTCAGTCTGAACAACTTCACAAAAGTTTTGGACGGCATCAACAAAATTTCTCTCCTTTCTGTTTATAGGGGCAATTTCATTTAGTTCATGATTTATCGTAAAATAATTGTGGTCAACAATTCATTTGAATTTTGGGTATCCATGTAGATATATATATATATGTTATGCACAACATACAAAAAAAACTTATTTATTGATCCTTCTTTTGGTAAATTTTTAGTGTTTATAAATAGCATATATCTCTGCAAGGAATCTCAAGAAGAAACATATATATACAAAAGTATTTAAAAATGAAATTTTTGATTTCTTTTGCTTAATATCAAATCTGAAATAGATCAAAATTTCACAATTTTCACGACTTAATTTCAATATAAATTTACAATTTTTTTCCTTCCTCATTACCCCAAAATTTAGGATATTTGAAACTCATTTACAACTATGAGATCCTGATATTTTTTAAAGTTTAAAACAATTGTTGATTAGGATGGAGTGGGAATGAACAAAGCTCCAGGATTCTGATGGATTACTGGAGATTTCATGGTCTAGGGAAAAGCGAAGGCATAAATACTCTGTGGCTGAAGAGTATTCTTCACACATTCCATATGGTCTCAGGCTTAAGGGTAAATTGGGGAAAGAGTTCATTAGTTGGGATTAACATCAGCGAGGAGGAGATGGGGGGCTTTAGTAGGATTCTAGGGAGTCAAGTGGCTGAATGGCCAATGTCATATCTTGGGATGCCTTTGGGTGCCTCCCCTCGCAATATCAACTTTTGGGAGCCAGTCATAGAGCGAGTGGAGAGGAGATTGGCTTTATGGAAAAAGAATTACTTGACCTTGGGGGGTCGCATCACTTTAATAAAGGCGGTTTTAGCTAACATTCCGGTTTACTTCATGTCTTTGTTTCGGATGCCTAGGCGTGTTGTGGCCATCATTGAAAAGGCTCAAAGGGACTTTCTTTGGGAGGGAGGGGGTTCTAAGAAGATGCATCTTGTGGGGTGGGACAAGGTTTGTCTAGGTAGGGATGAGGGTGGCCTGGGTTTGGGGAGGGTGGCTTCCCGAAATTCCTCTCTTCTTGCTAAATGGTTGTGGGGTTTCAACATTGAAAAAGAAAGTCTGTGGCACAAGGTTATTGTTAGCAAATATGGAGCTGATAATAATGGGCAAACAATAAATATGAGGGCTCGTCCGGCAGGAAACTGCCCATGGAAAGCTATTATGAGAATGGCATCGTCCTTTTACCCTCATGTCAGGATGGCCATTCGGTCAGGGGGTTCTGTTCGGTTTTGGCATGATCAGTGGTGGGGCAATCTCATTTTGTCGATTCATTTCCCACATTTATTCTCATTAGCCACTCTTCCTGATGCTTTTGTGGCTGATATTCTTTCCCCATCTATGTCGAGTCTTTCTTGGAACTTGGCATTTAGAAGAGATCTTCGGTCCGTAGAATTGCAGGATTTAGCTTCCCTTATTGATAAGTTAAAGGATGTTTCCATTGATCCAAATAGTGATGATGTGCCAATTTGGTCTCCTTCTCCTTCTAGTTCCTTTTCTTGTAAATCCTTCTTCAATGTGTTAAATCAGAGTACGTCTCCTCACCCTGTATCCTTTCCAGTTTGTCAATTGTGGAAGCCTAAGGTTCCCACCAAAATCAAGGCCTTCTTGTGGACTGCTATCCTATACAAGATAAATACGGCTAATCATCTCCAAAGAAAATGGAAGATGTGCACTTTATCTCCTCATACGTGCATTATGTGTATGGAAGGAGGAAAGAGTGTTGACCATCTTATTCTTCAGTGTCGTGTGGCATATAGTATACGGATGGGGCTCTTTCAGATGATAGGAGTCTCTTGGGTGCTGCCAGACACACTAGCAACATTGTTTTACCAGTGGAAGGTCAAGGGATTGGGGAAGAGGGGTGACATTATCTATAGTCTTCTTTTTCATGCAGTGGTGTGGCATATATGAATGGAGCGTAATAGGAGGATCTTTCAGGATTCTTGGAGGTCGATGGAGCAGTTGAGTGAGTCCATTCGTATGGCTGTAGCATCATGAGTGACGGTGTTACCAGAGTTTCGTGACATTCAAATTGTAGACATTGTCAGCCATTGGCATCAGTGGTGTTTTTCGTCTCTTATGGAGTCGGGTGCTGCGGTTAGTTCAGGTCATACAGGTGTCATTTCTGTTATTCGAGAGGAGTGAGGTGATTATTTGATGTTGAATTTCTTATTCAACATCTTTTGCTAGGTCTGTATTTTTTGTGGGACGGGTAAGTCTCAGGGAGGTTAGGAATGTTTTTTGTGATTATGATGTTTAGGGAGTGGATTAGGGTAGTTGTTATGTCCATAAGGTCATGTTGCGGATTGTGCATACTTTGATCCGCTGTATTTTTCCTCTTTATATATATATACAATCATACTATCATTACTCATCAAAAAAACAAGTACTCTGTGGCTTTCAGAAGCCATTTAATTACACTGGAGAGAAGAATAGGAGGTCCATCATGTTCAAAGTCATACTATCACATATTTGGATGAAAAGAAATAGGAGAGCTGACTCCACCAGCCGAGAAGTTATGGATGCTATGGTGTCAGGTCACATATCAGGAGTCCAAAGAATAATCTAATACATCAATTATCAAAAGATAATCAATTGTGTTACTATCTTCCCCGATAGTTAGTACGTCATGCACAATATAAAAGGCCACTTCAAGAGGGTTAAATAAGCTAAAACTTGATGGTTGCTCACTAGAGAACCATGAGCTTGCCTTGGATGGAAGAGGTGTTCAGAGATCAGTTGGGGCATATTATTCAAAATTTTTCAAGACTAATAGTGATGGTAAATGCGATGCGAAATGATATTACCCTTCTGACAGGATTGATAAATGCAAAACCACACAAGGAAACCTATACCTCAAGGTGAAAAGAGATTCCTCTACCACATTATCTTGGGTGTCAAGTACAAAACAGTGCTCAAGGAGATTGAACCACTTCGTCTAAGCACTAAAGTCTTTCACAACTAATTTGACATCCCCATCTTGATGAATAGATTTAGTAACAACATTGAAGATAGGCTTGGCAAGACAGATACTAGGTTATATTTTTTGTGAAACCTTCTGACAAACACTTTATAGCGACTTTGTTTTTCACCTTGTTTTCTGTTTTCTTCATAGTCTAGCTGGTTTTATTTGTTGATTCAAGGCAAATAGATTTTAGAACCTAATTTTTGCAACCACTTCTATCTCCTTAACCCAATTTTCAATCCTTATCAGAAACAAATGTCCTAGAGCCTCTCCTTCCCCTGGCCAGTGACATTGATGCACAAAAGAAAAGGCAAAAGCAGAAGAGGAATAATGTACCAAGGAAAAGTGATTTAAGAAGCTACTAAAGTAACATTAAACAACTTTGACCTGCTATAAATAAGCCTTCGGAAATCCATGCTAGTTGAAATTTTAGAGGAATCTATTTTTGACCTCTTCTATATTTCCCTCAAATTAGACAGAGTAATTACCAGAATAGTTTTCAAAAGGCATTTGCTGCTGATCCCAAGGCTCTGTTCATTAGCCAACTGTTTAGCCGATTAACCTACTATTAGGCCAGATGGGTCCCAATCAAAAATACATTATTGTTCAATTTGGAAAGATCGATATTGGTTTTTGGACATGGTCATTTTCTTAGCAAGGTTTTAAATACTGTGATAAACCACATATTTCAAAGAGGATATATAGATAGGATAGTTCCATCATAGTTCATACTCCCTTTTCGATGTCTTTTGTTTCTGAAAAGGGATCCCCATACTTACTTGTATTTTTCTCATAGGTACTATGTACTATGTACTTCTCATTTCTTAATCAAATATCATTACTTATCAAAAAAAAATAGGATAGTTCCATCTTCACATTATGTTTATTAATATGTCTATATCGCTAAGCAATAATAATATCACCCTCATATCAGGTCCTGTTATGATTGAAACGAGAAATATCACTCATTTCAATTGGGAAAGCTTGAAAACTAGTGAAATCAATCAAACAATATTTTGGTTCCACTCACTTCTAAACACTGTTTTGACAACTAAATTCTAAACCATTGCAACCTTTTGCAAGGCTTTGTCACTCATTTTCATGTTCTTGGTCAAAAAATTCTAAGAACATTCAAAGGTAATAATAGGCCCTAATTCTAGATTTTTTTTTTTTTATCACAACTTATTTGCTATGAAAAAAAGATGAAAATGCAAGGAAATCACATAATGGCCTGGTTCTAGTTTTATTTCCCTCCTTATTTGATGGAAAAATGCAAAGAAACATGGAATTCCTCCTCATTAGTCAAATTCTTGTGGCCCTTCAGCACTGAAAAAGAAAGTTTGTAGTACCAAGTGATTTAAGAAAATGCAATATTGATTATAATGAGCGGTCAATTAATTTGAGGGCACATCCTTCCGGAAACTGCAATGCAAAGCCATTATGAGAGTGGCACCTTCTTGTCATCCTCATGTAAGGTTGTGTGTAGGGTCTCGTTGTTCTGTTCGTTTTTGGCACTATTTATGGTGCAGAAGTCTTTTGCTATCAGATCATTTTCCATGTTTGTTCTCCTTGGTTCTCCATCCTAACGCTGTTGTGGCTGACATTTTGTCAAGGTTCCTGTTTGGTTTACCTTGAAATTTACCTTTCAGGAGAGACCTCCGCCCGGCTGAGTTGGAAGAGTTAGCTTCCCTATTAGATAAACTGAAGGATGTGTACATCAATTCATCAGGTCTTGATAAGGTTATCTGGTCTCATTCTTCCTTTGGTATTTTTTCATGTAAATCCTTCTTCAATTTGCTCAATCAGAATGCATCACTCCCTCCTGTTTCCTTCTCCGTGTCTCGTTATGGAAGCCCAGGGTACCCTTTAATGCTAAGGCCTTCTTATGGACTGCCTTTCTATACAAGATTAATACGGCTGATTGTATCCAAAGAAGATGGAGGATGCTTGCTTTATCCCTCACGTGTGTATTATGTACATGGAGGCAAGGGAGAACATTGATCATCTTTTTGTTCAGTGCCATTCTACGAGAGCTATTTGGATGCGGTTGTTTCAGATGATTTGAGTGTCTTGGGTTTTTCCGAACACTATGATAGCATGGTTTTACCAATGGAGAATTAGGGGTTTGGGAAGGAGGGGCACATTATTTATAGCATACTATTCCACTAGTTGTCTAGTATATCTAGTTAGAGCGTGATAGTAGGATATTTTAGGATGCTTGGTAGTCCTTGGATCAGGTGATTGAGACTGTATCAGTAGCAGTAGCTTCATAAGCAACAGATCTTCCAAAGTTTCAAGGGACTCGTGCAACAGAGATGGTGAGAAAGTAGCAAGGTGGTGCTACTCTACCCCTACTGTGGAGGCAAGTACATCAAGAAGTTAGGATCCAGTCAGGTTCTTGGAGGATGACACATTACACTAGGACAGTGTGATCTATGGTACGGAGCTGAACGTCTTGTTCAGCCACACCCCAACGTCCGCTATTCAGTAAGAGAAAACTATCCAAAGCATTGGAGGGAGAGTTTTTGGGACGATGGGGACTTAGGATCACTGTGGTAGCAGATATATGGAGGGTTACGGAGCTTCATTTGTGGGTTGGGTTGCATTTAATTAAGTAGCATGTCATTTTTGCATAGGCAACATTATACTTTCCATCTTCTATTATATATATATATATATCTTCGTTATTCATAAAAACAAAAAATTGATGTGAAATGAAGACAAAATGCAATAAAATCCCTCGCGATGGCTTATCATGCACTTCACTTAGGTTACAATTGTCTTTGGGCTTTAAAAAATAAAAAATTTTGGGGAAAAACATTTTTCAGGGTTTTCAACCCAGATATATTTTTCTAGGGTATGAATTAACTTTTAAAAAAAAGATTGGAGGCCAGTGTAAATGTTGGCCAAAAAATATACTTTTGATTAAAAATTATAACACTTTTATTATTTTATAAAAATATTTATTCATTTAGAAGGCAAAAATATAAAGATTTTAAATTAAACAAGTGTTCAATATCTATGGTTCTATCCCACAAAATGGTAAGAAAATGCTATCGAGCTTAGCACTTGCTCATACAAGTCCTTACCAAAAAACCAGTTATCACTTGCATGTGAGTTCTTGATGCAATCAGTGTATTAGACACCTTTGCCCACTTTTCTCATTGCAATTTCTTTCACTGCTTGCTTTTTTAATCAGGTAAACATGTACATATTACACATTCAAGTATAAATGTGTGTGGCTGCACCCTATGTGCCCTTTCAAAAAGAAATCCAGGAAAATGAGGTTATCAACTTATCATCTGCACACAAAAGTAGAGATTTTTGGGGCCGGATCACCAACCCAAAAACCCAATATAATTATAAAGAAATCATCATTGTTGACCAATGGATCATTAACATAATAAGAGAACTTTATTAGAATCCCAAAAACCCAATATAATTATAAAGAAATCTTCATCGTTGACCAATGGATTATTAACATAATAAGATAACTCTAAGAATCCAAAAATCATTCAGAAGGAGCATGCAACCATTTGATCATAGTAATAGACAAGCAGCTTACATGCATTGTATGTGTCTTTCCACTACTAGTAACACCATAAGCAAATACAGTGCCTGTCAACAAATTGAGGTCGTTAGCAAAGCATCAATACCAGGTAAGGACAGAAACATCATAAAGAAAATACCCATAAAATTTCTATACAAACCAGCTTTCAGTTTATTATCAGAACCATAGAATCTTACTCTTTGCAGAGAGAACTAGGAGAACACGATAAAAAAGGAAAGGCATTTAAAGGGCAGAGCACTTGATACTGCTAAAAGCCAAATTAGCCTATTCACACATCACTCAACATATGCTCCCAAAAACTGACCAAAAGATAAATATAACTAATGCACCAAGATACAACTACAAATACAAGGTCAAAGTCTAGGTAGTATAGAACACATAAAAAGCACAGTAGGGGGAGAAGAGCTAAAACCAATAAATTTACAGACTGTTTTTTCTGATGAAAAATTAAAAGTATGTATCAAATATTAAAGCTTAAAAAGTACAGAATAAAAGAGAACCCATGAGGTATGGGTTCTAACAACCCACATTATAGGCATATTCTACACAAAAACACATAACCAGTTCACAATTGCAGTTGTGAAAAAAGACTCTCGGGTAAAAGTGTCAAACAATATAAAGAGATAATGGAACAAGACCCCTTCCCACCCACAGATATTAACCGCAGAACAGCAAGCAAAAAGGACCATCCACATAGAAGAATTACAAAATTTTCAATCAATGTCAGATATAAAAGTCAAGTTATATGTATGTAAAAAGAGAGCATTTCCATATACTTAAACCACCCAGAACAATTTTTTTTTCCCTTTTTAACCTGCAACTTATGCTTGGATTACAAAAGAACAGGAACAAGAACTTCAATTGCTTGATTTAACCAAATTTATCCTTATTTTTACCACTTTTAACTACAAATCAGTACCCTTTTATCATTCCTATCCAAGACATATCAGTAAGTAATTGTCAAATCAGACAAATTGCAGCAATCATAGTTTAAGTATATTGTTTGGTCTTGCAGACTTGGGTTTCAACCAATCTCTTCCTTTTCTTCTTTCGTTTATGCCCACTATTTTGAGTTATTTTTGTATATTTATGCAATTTTTAGTGACCCACAAAATTTCACTAAAAAATCCCAAGTTTTTCTGAATTTTTACTCCATTTCCCATCATATGGCAAAATATTCCACAAAACGGAAGGATTACTCAGAATTTCAGTAAAATTTCCCACAAGACCAGTATGAAAGTCCCAAAGAAAGCAACATTTAAAACACGGGATCAACCTATTCCATGCATTTTACAAAGAAAACACAGCAAACCACTCAATCAAAAATAAAAGCTTTTAATTTATCCAAAGATTCCAAACCAAGGTTATAATTAAGACATTCATCCTCTGTACCATGAATTCAGTCAGTTGTTGCTAAAAGCCTACTTAATGCAAACTCTTTACTACATCCATTAACTGCTAGGAACTCCTTGCTTCTAGTTTCAACAGATCAACTTATAAGCCTCAATAATATGCCTTTTCAAAAAAGCTATATTGATATATTCTATATATACGGTTCATCTTACTCCTCCAGAACTTTATTTTTTTTTTAAATTGAAATCCTCCTCCATAAAGTTTTCCATCAATTGCCAAATACAATGCCTCAATTTCAGGCCTACCAGACATTATGCCAAACTAAAATTTTGATACTGTGATTATATGTGTTAATATACATGTTGTACCAATTGCCAAAGACAACGCTTCAATTTCAGGCCTATTAGACGATATGCCATGATACCATGGATAAATGTGTTAATCTTCATTCCATGACTCCTGTATATATAAGTCATTATAACCACAAATTGATAGAGTAATGGAGACATCTTTCTTCCTATGGATAGACTCCATATCTCATGCATCATTATTATAACCATTCTAATTAAGCCACACTTAGCATAATAAATAACAATTTCTCTTGTCCACCAACAATTATGTTTTTTTGTTAATCAGTAAGCAAGGATGTTATATATATTGATAAAACAAAATACAGGTACACAAAATGTGTACCAGGGCAGACACTTATCTACTGATCTAACTTAGGAAAGCTCTTACATAACAAGAAATCCTCAATGTTTAAAATTCTCTATTTATTTCATTCACAATTTTCCATAACATTTTAACTTTTTCTTCTTAATCAGTTCATCCTTTAGTAAGACAATCTAACCATTGCGCTTAATCAATCATACACACTCAAATACTCTGATTCTTCTCTCCCTAGTCTAAAATGTTTACAAAATTGTCGTTCCTCTGATAAACATATCATCACTTCATTTTTAGCAGTTACAAAAAATGCAATTTCTGCGAAATTCCGCCTGTACTGATGGAAAGCAAAACTGAAACCACTTGGTTGGTTTTAGTAAACCGCCAATTTTGGATGAGAAGCTTTCTTACCCGATATGGGAGATATTTTGACATTTCTCCCATTACCATTGTTAAAAAAAAATAAAATGGTTCCGCAAGTGCCATTATAAACTAACTGTTTTAACGGCATGGGCTTTAAATCACTCATGTCATCTTATACAATAATATATATTATATAAGAATGCTTGATCTATCTATCACTATCATAGATTTTTATCCTTTGATAAAAAGATAATCTTTATAAATTTAGGAAAATATTAAAAATTATAAGAAAACTAAATAAAAATAAGAATATGAAACATTTTTGAAAAAATAGGAAATGTAATTAAAAATAATTAAACATCAATATAGGCTATCGCATCCATAAAAGTGGTATAAATAATGAATAATTATTAAATTAATAAAAAAATTAAAAATCACTAAGAATTAGGAAATGGTAATTGAAATTTCGTACTCATCGAAGTAGAAGCCAAATGTGTAATTACTTGAATAATATTTTAATGTTAAAAACAAATAAAATCAAAAAAATTAAGAATTTAGGGAAATTAGGAAAAGACCATGAAAACTTAGGATGTCAATTTACTTGTCCAAATGTGCATTGAATAATTAAATATTTAAATATTAATTTATTATTAAAACTTATGATAATTAAAATCATCATCATCATCATAAGCCAATTCCCACCAAAGTGGAGTCGGCGATATGAATCTTATCGCTCCATCCGGCTCAATCAAAAATCATATCTTCAGTTAATCTATGTTTTTGTAAGTCGTGTTTTATAGACTCAATCTACGTACTCTTCACACCTTCTAACATATGCATCTCTAGGCCTCCGCTTTATATGATCAAACCATATTAACCTACTTTCCTCCATTTTATCTCTAATAATACATGATATGCCTAACCACTTTCAAATGTCTTCATTTCTTATTTTGTCTTTCCTAGTTTTGCCACAAGTTCATGTTAGCATCCTCATCTCAGTAACACTCATCTTCTAAATATGTTGATTATTTGCCACCCAACATTCTGCACCATATAACATAGCTGGTCTAATTGTTGTCTTATAAATTTTAACTTTTAATTTAAGTAGAACACGCTTATCATACAAAACCCTAGAAGCACCGCTCCACTTAAGCCAACCAGTTCTAATCCTATGTGCAACATCTTCGTCAATTTCTCCATCTTTTAAAATTTTCACAATTCAAAAAAGCTCATAGAAGTTTTGCTGAGTTGTAATAAGGGGTATCCATAATGTGGGTTGGGGGATCCTTGGTACACTATTGTGTACTTGTAATTCTCTTTCCTTCTTATGTACTATAGATATAATAAAATACCTTACTTACCGATCAAAAACAAAAAAGCTCATAGAAGTCTATTTCTGATTTTTCCTATCTCTTACAATTTTTTAGCTTTGTCGATACGACACCAAATTTGCAGCGGCACAAGTAGCATGTCAACAAAATTCAGGCAAAACAACACAATGGGCCCCGAGCGAAACAGCATCAAACAATCACAACCTAAATAGTTATGTTAGCAAATAATTTTCTTACAGCCTAGTTTCATGCAGAGGGGTAAAGAAAACATATTCAACCCTTTGTTATTTTTTTTGGGCTAATATATTCACCTTTTTTATTAATCCCTTCATCTTAAGACAAAACTATCAAACCACTGGTCATAAAGAATCTAACATAACCCAATTCACTAACTCTCCTTTCCCCGATCTAATAAGTTTAACATCATTTCATCAACCATATGAACACATTGAATATAGTCACATATGATCAATAGTCAGCATCATTATTACTCATAGCCTAATTTATCATACCTCTATCCCCATTCATTTTTTTTATCGGTAATGATAAATCATATAAATAACAACAGTACACAGATAACAGCAACAAAAACATACTCTTAACCCACGAGAAGTGGGAAGAGCCAACAAACACAAACTAATAGAAACATACACCTACACCAACACCTATAAATACAAAAATAACAATAACAAATCAGGCCATTTAGACAATCATCTGTTCCCAATTTCTAACAATCTCAACAACACCATAGTCACAAAACTCCGATGTAACCAAAGACCAGAAAGCTGCAAGGCCCACCACTGAATCAAACAAGGCCTCAAGACATATACAAGTATCCTCAAAAATACATTTATTACAGTTCAGTCAAACCTCCCTCTTCTTGACAAGTGTGAAAATCTCCACTGTGCAAACATCTCCTCTAGAGATCTTGGCAAGACCCACTGAACTCCTGCTTTTTGTAGAAAACTCCTCCAAATGAACCCAGCAAATGTAACAACAAATGGTCAACTAATTCCGCATCCTTCATACAAAGGATACAACACTGTGGTGACAATGCCCAATTTTTTCTCCTACGCTGTAGATTATCAATAGTGTTAATCCTATTCAGGACAGCAATCCATGCAAAAATCTTTACCTTAAAAGGAACTTTTGCTTTCCAAAGAAACGAAGTAGGAAAGCTTGGAGAAAGACTAGGGCCCAACATTCGAAAATGAGAAGTCCAAAATTTGCAAGAATAATGGGTATTAGACTCAAGAGACCAGCACCTAACATCCATCACCTTATCATGAATGACCACCACCTTAAGATATTCAAATAAAGCACCCAAATCATCCACCTCAAAATCCCGAAGGTCCCTTCTGAATTGAAGGTTCCACACCAACCCCTCATCCGACCACGACAAAATATTACAAACGAAAGGGTCCCTTTCAACCCGAATCCGAAAAAGACGAGGAAAAAGAAATGCAATAGAAGAACCCCATTCCCCCCCCCCCCCCCCCCCCCCCCCCCCCAAAACACCACACATCAGACCAGAATTTAAATGAATCCCCCATACGAAGCCTAAAAGACACCAAAGGCAAAAAACTATAAGACAACAACAAAATAGACTTCCATGGACATTCGTATGGTATTTTAGCATTATGATTAATCTCCCTTCTGTTATGGTGAACTCCAAAATTACTTTTGATTACATGATGCCAAAATGCCCCCCTTTCCTGGCCAAACCTCCAAAGCCATTTTCCAAGGAGAGCAAAGTTTTTCAAATGCAAATTGTCCAAGGAAAGACCACCCTGACATAAATCCCTAAAAACAACATCCCCATTCATTTTTTGGTGACTAATTTCTTGCCATGTCATAAACAATCTTATGCCCATAACATTAAACCTCTTTTCTCTGACGGCCATTTTGATCCTATTCACTCTACCAAGTTTTCCTATAAAACTTATTTTTATCCATTTGATACTTCTCAAACATCTTTCCAATTCCTTTAAAATAATTGGCAAATATAATCCACAATTCCACATATTTTGCTTCAAAATTCCATTTTCCAGAATTTTAATAACTTATAAGCAAAACAAGCACCCACATCTAAGGTTTACCATATCAGTGTCACTAGGCATGCCACCTAGAGCACGAACCGAAATTTCAGCAACAAGCTAGGTGCTGCCGATTCATTAGAGAAATTAAAAACACAAAACTTGAGTTTTTTTGGATTTTGTGGAAACTTCACCCAATTCGAGAAAAATTTCAATTCAATTATTGCGTTTCCCCTGTTTTGTCCAAAACACCACTGTGTTTCGCTAGCACCACTAAAAATTTTGAGAGATATGGTCTAGCGATTTTCCCCTTGCCAAAGGTGCCACTAGGGGGCAAAAGATAAAATTTTGGTGGCATGCCGAGACAAAAAACCATGCCCCTACCGAAGCTATGTTCCACCAATCTATTCTTGGACAATACTCATGTTCTTTTTTTTTTCTATTCCTCTCACTAAATTGAAATATCCATAACTACTAACATATGTTGTTTTGTCAAACTTCATCATTCTATACCTTTTTAAATTTTCAAGTTATTGACTCTATCTTAGGTTCAAAAAAGAGTAAGATCTAAATAAAGTTAAAAACTACTTTCCTCTTTCTTTAAGTTGCCTATTATTGTCCCATGCAAATTTTAAGATAAGATCTTAAGTATCAGCCAATTTAGGGTCACTAATACAAATAAACCCCTCAATAAATATAAAGTTCTATAACGTAATGGACTAGCAGGTACCGCAATACAGTTATCTTGAACTTGGTCTAGACCTGGCCAAAATCAGGCAATAAACCAAAAAAAAACAAAAGAGAAGGAAAGAAGGGAAAACGTTTTGAGTCGAACAGTAGTAACTAGTAATCCCTGTTTTATAGACAACGTTATGAAATTTTTTTCCTTTTTCTTTCAGATTTTGAGCTCCTTTGAACTCTAAAAGCTTCACTTTCCTAATGCCATCATGTCTTATACCAATTGTGTAACAAACGAACAAGCATCGGTTTGCATGGGTAAGATGGAATCAAACTTTGAACTGGGGAAACTTGAATTTTGTTTTTCATCAGTAGGTATTGTGATAATATTTACACTTTATTATACTTTAAAGTTTCAATTTTCATCAATCTTTTTAATTAAAAAATATAATCCGTACTTACATTCATACATGTGTGTGTGTGTATACATACATATATAGGTACATATGTATAACTTTTCTCAAAACATGCAACTAGTATTGGCTAAGTCATATACCAACCAATACCATTCTTTTTTTTTAAAACAATTCTTTATCTAACTAATCACTTAAAAAAACCATCCTTTTTATTTAAAAAAATCATTCTCTTTATTTTAAACAACCATTCTGAATTTTTTAGAGAACCACTTTTTATTTAGGAGAATCATTTATATGTTCACGACTTTTCTTTTGTGTTTTTTCAAACCACAAGCAACTGGTATTGGCCAAGTCATTATCAATATCATCCCACTTGTCTAGGAATTCAACAGACTAAGGCCTGATACAATATGTGGATTCTGAAAACCTTGTTTAACACTACCCTCTCATTTCATTCAAATCTAAAGTCATCCCTTCATATACTCTACCATCTATTATTACTGAAAGGCATCAAAGCTTTTCTGGAAACCTCTTAAAATGAGGGATTTCATGAAATAATTCATCAATCAATTTCATCCCAAAGCTGCCTCTTACTGCTTTATTATGATCATACTAAAGGTTCCTAGGCACTTTTTATTTAGATTTTTTAAGTATTCAGCAATTTCCTCAAAGACCTACCATATCATTCTAGCACTATGGTTTATAAAATTCGGGACCGGAGACCAGACTGGTGAGACCGGCCAGTCCAGCCGATCCCAATAAAAAGAAGAGAGGACTCATAGGATATTATTTGCACAGTGCGTAAGGTGTAAATCTAGGTAAGTTCTCCAAATCCCCTCCACGTCCCCCTCTCTCTCTCTCCCCCCTCTCTCCACTCTCTTTCTCTCTCCCACCGACCCTCTCACCTTCCCCCCTCTTTCTTTCTCCCACAGTCCCACTGACCCTCTCTCTAGTCTCTCTTTCCCTCTCTCTTCTCTCTCCCACGACCCTCCCTCTCTCAATTGTTTGCTCTCTCTCTCTATCTCCCAGCCTCTCTCTCTCTCTTCTCGTAGTCAGCAGTCTAGCTCCCTCCGGTCCTCCCTCCCTCCCTCCAGTCCTCTCTCCCTCTCCTTGTCACTCTCATCTCCCTCTCAGTTTCTCTCTCTTTCTTCTCTAATCTCTCTCCCTCTCTTGCTCTTTCTTTTAAGAAATTAAAGTCAAGTGACTTAATTAAGTCACTTCACCTTTGCAGGCTAGCCCAAAAACTCGACCGATTGTGCAGCCTAAGCCTGCAAAGTGGACGGAAGTTTGAAGTTAAAAAAAAAAAAAGGTGTACTAAATGCATTTGCTTGGGCGGTCCCAAGTTGGAACGGTACAGTTCGAGTACTGTTCCAACTCGGGCGGTCCAACTCAAGACTGCCCGAGTTCAATCTACTCTTTTAAAAGTCCTGTCCCAGACCAGAATACCGAACTGGGACAGGCCGATCCCGATCCAGACCGGCCAGTCCAAACATGGACCAGACAGTCCGGTAAACCATGTCTAGCACTACAATATTTCATGAAACATTAAGCTGCAATTTATGAAAGAATATCTAGTAAAAAATTAATAATAATTTGTATTCTAATCACCATAACAAATAAATATATTCAATTAAGAGAAGCGGTTACCATTAATCCCTTCCATGGCACCACTTACAACATGCTGAGCAGCAACATCATAAACATGGCGAGTGGTTGTTGCAGGACCAAATACTCTATCTGTTAAAACAAAGAAAACATTGTGTTGGAAGTAGAATAGAAAGAACATAATGTCAAAGATCGTACAGCAGATATAAACGTTCCTGGAAGGCTGAAGTACAACAGACAGTTTTTATTCTAATGCAATTTTAATTCTTGACAGTACAGCCTAGTAAGATCTGGAGCTGCATAAAAATAGAGCAAGGATGTAGATTTTTCATGAGTGTTATACACAACCTCCAGTGTCAAATGAAAGTACAGCTCTTTATATAATCATTCCTTGCTATTTACAAGAGACAGGGAAGTCAGTCTGAAGCAGCATGTTTAGGTCCAATACATTTGATTCTATCCTTACATCAAGTTTTAATGGGTCTACACAGTTCAATAAGGAAACAGAGACCATGAACAAAAGAAGGTAGCAAAAGAGTCTTGTCTTTAGTGCTTAACCAAGACACTTTTATGTCCATTTGAATGGATAAAAATAAGAGAAATGAAAAGAAATTTTCAACTTTATTTTCTGTCAGGTTATCAACAGAAAATGCAAGGAAAATATAACCTGACAGAACACACAAATATTATGTCATAATAGGGAATATTAAAACTTTCCTCAAATAATTGGGAAAATATGAGGAGGCACAATTAGGTGTCGTCAGAAATCAAGTTTTTAGCTAATCTGGTAGTAGTTAATAGAAATTAATCATGGGTTTAGATAACACATTGAAGGAGGACATAAGATTGAGGGCAGGAAATGGCTGAAACACTCAAATTTGGAATGATATCTGCTGTGATGAACCATATTGAGAAGTGATTCTCATTGGCATTCAAAATTGCAACAAGTAAGGAGGCCAATTTAAGCATGGTTTAAAATGCTGGAAGGCAGACCTCCCGACCCATATCTATCTTATCTCTTCCTCCAGCTATGACCCTATTTTTCTCCCTCTCTCTCCATCTTTCATTCCCAACCTCCCCAAACCATCCCCCTCCCTTCATCTGACTTATTTTTCCTCTCTTAAACTCTCATCTCTCCCTCTCTCATTCACTCTCCCTGAGTCCATATCCCTCTCCATTTCTGCCTCTTTGTCTCCCTCCCCCCAACACCATCATCACCACACCCTCCCCCCAACACCATCATCACCACACCCTCCCCCCAAAGGTTCCCCATCTTACCTCTTTACCAATTAGTATTTATTTGTTTCTTCTAACTTCTATGTGCCAGTTTATTATTTTTTACAATCTTTTTCCTTTCTTTTTTATGCATTGTTGACCTATTACAATCATTATGTCTGCTAACTGCACATTCTGGCCAATACATGGCAAGATACGAAAATTTCATATCCTTAAAGGTAATATGTTCCCTTTGCATGTGACATCAATCAATATGGATGGAGCACCTTCCCAGTGTTTTATTCTCAAACATTGAAGGAATCACATAAGGTACTATTTGCAAAGGAAATGGCGTAATTCAGATATTTTATCCTTTTTGGAAAGCAAAGCTGGCTCATCTTTCTAGGCTAAGCTCTTTCCAATCTTTACTACTATAAAAAGCACGAAGCCCCTTAGTGTTTGTCCATTTCTACTTTCCCATGTTATCCTTCTTCTTTTTCATATTACCATCGATGCCCTTAGCAACCGCCCACTATCAAACGTCATATATTCACCCCCTTCACTTCTAACTGTTATCTTCACTATAGAGTATCCGCATTGCTAAACATCATTCCAAACGTTATCTCTAAACATTATCTCCAAACGTTATCTCTTTGGCATCTTTATGTCCCAAATCTCCAAAGATAAGTGAAGAACCACTGGTTAGTTTATATATCTCTGGATTAGTATCTCCAAACGCCATGCTCCAAACGTTAACTCTTTCCAAATGTATAAATAAGAGGTTGTAATTTGTCTTCTTTATGTCCCAACTCTCCAAGAAAATCTATCCTGCGTGCAAATCTCCAAAGATAAATGAAGAACAACCGGTTAGTTTCTTTTTTCCTTTTTTTTTGTCCAATTCATTTATCTCTTGGTTAGTATCTTAATGCATGATATGTGTTACACGATTAGTGTTCCAAAAGGTGTTGGCATGTTATCGTTATCTCATGTATTTAATTCATATTTGTTTTATCGTTTTTTCCTTTTTTTTCTATGATTTGTTAATATTAAATTAGGAACATACTATAAATAAAGAATTTAATTTTACGGTATCTATAAAAATTAATGAGAAATAGATAAATCCTAATTTCAAAGAATTTAGATATTTATAATAGTATAGTAATTTTAAAATATATAAAATTATAGATACTAATTGATTGGTGATAGGATAATTTTTAACCTTTAAAGATATAACGTTAATTCAAACAAGATTATAAATAATAAAATTTCAATAATATCCTATTTTTATCCACCAAAATAAAAATAAAAAAATCTAAAGATAGTATTGTTTTTTCACAATAATAACTAATATAATTGAAAGTTATTTTCAATAAAGTCTACTGATTCGAAAAACATATATTTGGATAAGGCTGAAATTCCATAAGATCTATTGATAAGATGAATAAAGCCAACTGTTGGATAAGCTTTATTGATAAAGATGAATAAAGCTTATGATTCTTTAAGCTTATAAATAATTAAATTTCAGTAATATCCTTTGAAAGTATTACAAGTATCTATGACATTAAAACATATAAATTCTCAAAAGGATATTTTAGTGAAGAAAAATACCATAAATATTTATATCTACCAAAACTATAAAATAAAAGCCAAAATTTTATAAGAAATCACGCTGATATATTGACGTGAAAAGCTCATATTACAAGTAAATTTTTGAATGAAGTTAGATCATTTTATACAATTGATCAATTCGTCTTCTTTATGTCTTAACTCTTGAAGAGAATCTGTCATGTACATGTGTCATAAATCTCCAAAGAGAAGTGAAGAACCACCGGTTTTTTTTTTTTCCTTCTTTCTTTTTTTCAAAGTCGTTTATCTCTTTGGTGGTATCTTCAAGTATATGTATTTCACGATTAGTGTTTCAAAAGGTGTTGGTATGTTATCTTTATCTTGTGTATTTAATTTATTTTTACCTTATCATTTTCCCTTTTTTTCTCCACGATGTGTTAAGATCAAATTAGAATTAGGATTAAACTATAAATAAAAAATTTTGTTTTATTGTATTAATAAAAATTTATGAAAAAAAGATAAATCCTAATTTCAAAGGATTCAAATATTTATATCAGTATAATAATTTTTAGAAAATATAAAACTATAGATATTAATTAATTAGTGATAGGATATTTTTAACCTTTAAAAATATAACACCATATGTTTATATTTAGAGACAAAATAACGTTCTCTCTATAAAGATAGAATTTCTTAACGAGTTATTTAGAAATGAACTCAATATTTTCATATTAATAATTTCTGGAAGAAAAAATAATATGTAGGGAAAAAGGTTTCTGAACATGTAGGGGGTAGATAAATTCATTATGATTGTGAATTTGTGATGATTACATGAAAATAGGGCATGCATAAATGTCAATATTAAAAGATAATGTTGCAATCACTTACCACGAGATTCTATTGATAAATTTTATATATGTCCTAATTTCTATTAATACGAGGTAAAAAAAATCCAAACATTTAGAAAGCCATATTTAATATTATATATTTTATGATTTTGCGTTTTACATATATTAATTTAGTAAACACTTCTCACGTGCAAAGCACGTGCATGTTTACTAGTATCTTTAAATACCAGAAGGGTGCCTTCTTGGCCTGAACAAAGTTTTCCAAAAGGATCCTCGTTACCCATAACCTGAATAGCTGAACTCATATTATCCCTAGTCAAGGCTGATTTTAAATCAGCAACTTCGCCATCCATTTTTGTTTGCTTCAACTATTTTGAGCACTATATAATCAAGGGAGGTAATATCATGGGCCCCAAGATAAAGTTCAAATGAACAAATGAAAAGGACTTCGCAAAACTCCTATTAATCGCAATCATTAGTTCATATCTGAGTTGTCAGAGAAAACTCTGAATCTCATTATGTATTTGATATGAACAATTTGATCCACGGTTTACTCTTAATCACTACTTGATGGCATTATAACTCTTGGGCATACCCTTCCTAAAACCAAGTATAGGATAATAGGAACACTAGCAACCAACATAATATTTTTGTTAAATATCGTACCACATGAATCTTCAACCATCATCTCTATGCCATGCAAGGGCATCATCCAGGACAAAAAAAAAAAAAAAAAAAAGAGAACTACAGTGAAACCCTAATGTAAAAGCCCTTATCACTTGAATCCTTGAACCATCATCTCTATCTCGTAGTAGGGAAAATTATACTTACACCCCTTGAGGTTTGTCACTTATGTACTTACACCCCCTAATATTTGGAAAAAACCAAAAACCTCCCTTCACCATGGAACTAAGTATCGTTCCATATCGAGCTGTATCGCGTCTGTATCGACTGTATCCAGTCGATACAGTCCCTTAAAACAGCCTTTCACATTAAAAAACGTGAAAACAGCCATTTACAAGAACCCAAATAGCTCTTTCGTGCGAAATCCTTTCAAAAATTTGTCAAACCCCATTGATTATAACCCATTTTCGACCTAATTAGTTGTGTAAATTCTTCAAAACAAATTTGAACAACGAATCAAAAAACTAAAGTAAGATTCGTCAACAATTTTGAGAGGTATGTTAGGTTTTCGATTTTTTTTCATTCTAAATCTTTATATTTTCATATTTAAGCATGATTTAACAATCTTTTGTATGAATCTATCAATTTCAAGTGAAATCCATAGATTGAAATTGTGTTTTTAGGTAAAAAAAATCGAATTTTTTGCAATATGGAAAAAAGTGACGAAAATTCCAATTTTTTTTGGAAAAAATTATACAAACCTTAACGGTTTGTGTTCAATTTTTTATATGAGATGCACATGGGGTTGATCTATCCTCCCTATGATTCTTGCATTTTTTTCATGAATAAAATTATTTTTAATAATTGTTTTTGTTGAATATTAATTAAAAATATAGGAAAATAATATTATATTTTTATCAAATTTGATATTTTGGTTCCACTTTTTTTCCTAAGAGAAGTTGGTGATGCCATTTACATGTTTCTTGATATAGTTTCAATTATTTTGTAGATATGGCACCTAAAACGCAACAACGGAAAGGGCTAGACGTCGGTTGGCAACATGGAGAGATGATTGGAGGGAATAGATTGCATACAAGATGCAATTATTGTCAGAAGGAGCTTAGAGGGGGTGAAGTTACTAGATTGAAACATCATCTTGCTGGTGAGAATCCGAATGTAGAGAAGTGCTACTATTGTCCTGTAGAAGTTTCCAGGGCTACGAGTCAGCATCTTAGAGCTGCAAGGAAGGAGAAGGAGAAAATTACTATAGAGAGGGATGCTTTAAAAAATAGGCTAACTGAGAGGGCAGCATGGATGGATAGGGGAAAGGGCATCTGTGTTGATGATGATTTTTCTGATGATGATTCTGATCGAGAAGATGTTATGATACGAGAGGAAAGAGAAGATGTTGATGAAGCAATGAGAAGATCAATTGCAGACATTCATTACAGAGAGCAAGGAGGGAGAAGGAGTGTAGATTCTGTAGATGTTGGTTGCACACCAGGTAGAGCTAGTTCTGGGGGGATTGTCATGGAGCTAGTTTGATGCACAGTACAAGTGTCAGAGAAGCTTTTGACAAAATGGTTGGAAGGCCGAAGCAGCCAAGAAAGAAGTCAAGGGGATCTACTATAAAGGAGATGGATCCTTCAATTTATCGAAATAGAGATGCAAAGCAAATTAGGTTGAAGGATTCTTGGCATCCAGGAAAATGGGCAAAGAATGTAAAGCAAGCCATTGGTAGGTGGTTTATTTACAGCAATATCGCACCAAATGCTGCAAATAACCCCTACTATCAGACGATGATTGATGAGATCGCTAGGGCTGGACCAGGGATTAAAGGTCCCACTCCATATGAGATCACAGGCCCTATACTGGATGCAGAAGTGGATGAGATACAAACTTACATAAAGTCGTTTATGAAGAAATGGGATACTTATGGTGTAACTTTGATGTGTGATGGTTGGACTGGGCCTACCAAGCTATCGATCATTAACTTTTTGGTCTACTATAATGGAAGAGCAATTTTTCACAAATCAGTTAATGCTTCTGACAAAATCAAGGACCATCAGTATATATTCAAATTGATAGATGATGTTGTAGAGGAGATTGGTGAGAAATACATTGTACAGATTGTTACTGACAATCAATCTTCATACAAGAAAGCAGGGGAGTTGTTGATGGAGAAAAGGAAACATCTGTACTGGACCCCGTGTGCGGCACATTGTATTGATCTTATGCTCCATGATTTTGGTCAGAAGAAGAAGGTGAAAGGTGTGATTGAAAAAGCAAATAAATTGACAAACTTTGTTTACAACCACAACTGGGTACTTAGCCTAATGAGAGAACACACCAAAGGGGAGTTGTTTAAGCCTGGTCTTATAAGATTTGCCACAAATTTCATTGCAATTAATAGTATTATGTCTGAGAAGGCTGGATTGAGAAGAATGTTTTTATCAGACAAGTGGCAAGAATGTTGACAAAGACGGGATGCTATTGGAAAAAAGGTTGAGGATATTGTTAGAAGTAACACTTTTTGGAAGAATGGACGATTGGTAGCTGAAATACATGATCCTCTTGTGAAAGTGTTGAGAGTTATGGATGGAGAGAAGCAAGCCACAATAGGTTATCTATATGAAGCTATTAGAAGGTCTAAGCTTGCTATTGCCGGAGCTGCTCTTGATGATCAAGAGATGTATTGTGCAATTATTGATAAAAGATGTAAGAAGCAGCTTATTCAGGACATCCACCGTGCAAATAATATACGTAAATTTGTTTCCAATTGTCTACTTCCTATCTTGAATAAGTTACTAATTTTTTTTATTGAATTAGCATTTTACCTCCACCCGGCGTATCATTACACTGAAAATCTTGGGGACGATACGGAATTAGTGAGTTCATTCAGAAGGGTGATGTTGAGATTGGAAAGGGATCCAGAGCGTGCCAGTAAAGCACTTAGTGAGGTGATTTAGGAATTAGGAATTTTAAAAATTATTTACTTATTATTTTTTGTAATGGACAATCACTAACAGTGTTTTTTTTTTAATAGGAGAAAACATTTAGAGATGCTATGTATGGTTTTGGAGATCCAGCCACTATTAGAGCACGGACTACATGTGAGCCAAGTAATAGAAATTAAACAATGAAAATACTTATTTTCATTGTTCAAATAAATTGTATAATTTGCATGTGGGAGGGATTCATTTTTTTTTTTTGTTATTTCTGCAGCTAAGTGGTGGTTCTTGTATGGAACCGATGCATCAAATTTGAGAAGAATTGCACTAAGACTTTTATCACAAACGGCTTCATCCAGTGGATATGAAAGAAACTGGAGCACTTTTTCTCTCATCCACACTAAAGTGCGGAACCGTTTGAGTTATGCAAAGTTGGAGAAGCTGGTTTTGTGCACTACAACATGAGGCTAACGATACGACATCTTCAAAAGCAAAGCAGAAGGGGGAGGGCGAGTTTAGGCCAATTGACCTTGCACACATATTTGATGAAGATGCAGATGAGCTATTCACGGAGTGGTTGGATAATCCAGAGGAGGTAGTGCTCGATGAATTAGATGATGAGGGGAGGCCTCCAAGACGAAGTAGCTATGTGGCAAACTTGGTCAACAGATTTAGTGATGATGAAGGAGGAGGAAATATTAGAGCTGCAGGGAGTAGTCGAGCTAGGGTGATCAGCAGTAGTACTGGAGTGAGTCGTGATCCTCCTGATGATGGTGACGATGATGACAATGATGGAAATGATAGCGATGAAAATGACGACGATGATGATGTTGGACGTCGTGAGAATCCTTCATCACTACCAAGTCCACCAAAGGGTGGTACTGGTAGTGGCTATGGTGGTGGTATTCACATTACAGAGGAGGCTGAGGAGCAGCAGCAGCAGTATGATCATGGTAGTGGCCATAGGGGACATCCTCCTTCCATTCATAATCTTTACCATCGAAAACGACGTGGAGGCCATCCAGCACCAGGATCAGAACACGATGATGTGATGATTCCACGTGGACATAATTTAGATGTCATTACACAAGGAATAGACTTGATTTAATGTGGGTCTTTCAGGCATATTTGGAGGTGGACCAAATTCAGGGTCGAGGTCGTCGTCTTTTAGGCGTACCCAGGAGAGGTCATCTTCTTCGTATGATTATGGTTATGGCCAGGGAGGATCATCTTATCAATCTAGTTATGGATATGGTTATAAGCATACAGGCTATGGGTATGGCCAAGAGGGATCATCATCTTATGGGCAGCAGATAGATCAGTATGGTCACTATGGTGGTAATGTTGGGGTTACTATAGGCCTACTTCAGCACAGCATCAGCAATTTAGAAGGGAGTATGAAGCATGGTATCGAAATTATATGGATTGGGCTTCTTATTGTCAGCATATTCAGCGCACGCATAACATGCCATTGGCCGATTATGAAGAAGCTGAAGATGAACCTGCACGTCACTCCTTCTGGCATTGAAGAAGATATTAGGGACCATGAGGTAGCTTTGTATATTTGGATTTTGAAACCACCTATTTGTATATAATGGATTGTGAAGAATGTTGTGTTATGAATCATGATAGTAATTTATTGTTGATTTTGATGTTTTAAGTGTTAATAACTTAGTGTGTTACTTATATTACTTGAATGAATTTTCTAACCTTATTTATTGGTTTATTTAACCTTTTATAGCTTTTATTATAATTTTTATTCATTTTCGCGTGTGCCTATTTGCTTCTAAAACGCATAGATATTATTTGTATAGCCCTATAATGCTAGAAACATGTTTATTTAACATATTTTTAACTTATCTTTCTATCTAGATAGGTTTTAATCTATGTATCCACCCGTATCCACAATTTTAGTGCGTATCCTCGATACGTTTCCATTTTTGGATCGTCCGATACGGCACGTCGATACGATACTTTGAACCATGCCCTTCACATTTGCATAAATGGGGAAAAACCTCCCTTCTGTTAATTAGCCGTTAGAGAAAGAGATGGAAGTTACTTGTTTCAACAAAAATAAATAATTTGATATTATACCTAAAATGTCCTTAAGGCTCTAACAAATTACTTTAAGTGGTTTAGATGAGTAGGTGAGAACTTAAGGGGGTTTAACTGAATTTTTCCTAAAAAAATAAAAGTGTAATGTTTCTAGATAAGTTCAAAGCTATTGATGAAGGTTCCTCATTGCAATAGCATGACAAAAGTCTCAAATGAACCTACATGCCATTAGAACTTTAATAATGGGTTTTATCCTAATTGATAAACACTTTAAAGAAGGTCCATATTTTTACCCAAAAAAAATATAGATACGTGTTTCGTTGAGAACCAACCAAATCATGTTCTCAACTAATCCGTAAACCCAAAAAGAAAAAAACAAATACTTTAGCCTAATTGCTAAACCCAAAAGGGGAAATTATTAATCATATTTTATTCTAATCAATAAACAATGCACACCACACCCCAACACCGCCCCCCCCCCCCCCCCCCCCCCCCAACAAAAAAAAAACCCAAAAAGGCCCACCTCCAATATTTTATTTTAAATCACAGAAAGAGGCTTTTGAAGTTCAGAGCTTTCTTGATTCTGCAATTGCCGTAACTGAAAGTTTTGATTTCTATGCTACCAAGGCATTATAGCAATCGAGACTTCTTTATAGGTTATTCTACTATTCATGGAGAAACGACTGTTCTAATGGGTGATTTACAGGAAAGGCTGCCATTTGTAAGCACCAATATAACATAGGAAAATTGTGTGCCCATTCAAAATAATGCTACAATAAAACTATCAAACGAAACAGTATTTTTGGGAGTGTTTCTTTAAACGAAGCACTAGGTTGCAGGCCCCAAAAAATTGTAAATATGTCCTTGTATGGTGAATAACTATCTAGGAAATGTCAAAATCCTTTCGATAGATTTTGTTGATTAGAAGAGAAGATGCAGAAGAAGCCATGTATGAGAGAGGACAACGGTGAATGAGAAAAAGTAGTACACTATTGGACGACTTATAACGAGTTAATGACAAGACAATGAGAACCCATTAGCCAAACAGAAACAAGCAACTACTGAACGAAATTAAACAGAAGGAAAATAAAGGAGGAGGAAACTTGCGACCAACCAAACCCATAAGCAATGGACGAATTGTATTCGTTTCGGACCGTGTAATCCCCATCTGCATACCAAGCAATCTCGTCCCCCTTATTAATCTCCCGCGCACTATTCCAAACCACATTGAAACAGTTACCACAACAACCATCCAAGAATTTAATCTCATCCCATCATCATAAACCAAATATCACAATATACACCCAAATGTTCGTTTCAAATACAAAAAGAACGAATCGATTGAACAGAAACCGTACCTGAGCGGTCGAAACCTAACTGTGACAGTCACATTCTCCTTCGCCTTAATGCAGTCGGTCCGGTCCAAACTCGACGGAGTAACCGAGGTTGCTGCTGACGCCAAGGGCTTCGAAGGAGGCCGGCTACCCGAAGGAGTCGTCGGCCTACCACCGGTCTTCGCCACTGCCGATGTGGCTTGTTGTGGCGCCGCCGGCGACTTCCTCGACCGGAACGGCGAGATACTGCTCGATGATCTCTGAGACCTCGAACTAGACGTTGACATTACCCCAGAGAACAGACTAAAATCGTCAATGAGACTCGATCGAGCGAAGACAAATAAGGAAAGGGAGAGAAAGGAGCGACACTAGTCAAGTGAGTGAATCGCAATTGCTCAGTCGCCGGTCTTCTGTTCCTCCCTCCAAAACTGGTGTCTCTTTCTATCAGCTTCTTCGGATGAATGTCTGTAGTTGTGTAAAGGGCAGGGAATTCCGGAAATGCCGTCGTTGTTGTCTCGTGACATTATCCCATGTTACTGTAGTCTGTTGCCTATGATATTACTTAAGTCCGTTGCCTGTAAAATGTCTGATACTCCCAAATTTGTTGACTAAATCGCGAGACAAGGATTGTGATCGTCCGATTGATTTGAATTAGCGACTGTTGACAGCGGAGATGGTGCGGTACAGCTGGCTATCAGGTACGGCTCTCAGCAAATACCGTACCACTCCTCGGCAAGACGCAAATGATGTAGACGCCACCACAGGCCTCGTGGGGCACTAACATGTAATGGGATTTATTAAGTAATTAAACTCACAATATTCTTTGGGGGTGGTGGTGGTTAGGGGTGCCAAGTCCAAATAAATACAAAACCCACCCATTTAGGGTTTGGTATTGTTAAAATCAAATCGGGTGAGTGGCCCACCTATATTTATTAAAATATTATTTTTATATATCTAAAATAATGTTTATTTTTTATTAAGAAAATATTATTACTTAATAAATATATTCTATTTAAAATACACTTTTTTTTAGTTCTTACTGCAACTGCATCAGCCCGATTTGTCCCATTATTAATCCTATAGTTCGGTTTAGGGTTTGGTATTGGCTAATCTATACTATATATAATGTAAGCTATTTTGGGAATCACATCAACCAAAATGTGCAAGTTTCCAAAACAGCCCTTGCACATCGTTGTGAAGATTGATTAATGACAGGGTATAATGGTTAAAATTGCCTCAATTTTTTAAGAACTTAATAACCAGTGCAAAATTATTTCTCTCTTTCAACCTCTTTCTGCATACGTGCAGCAATACACTCGGCTAGTACTTACAAAGGTAGGTTCAAGTTTATAAAAACCTGACCCATGCCATCTGTACCTCTAAAGGGATTGCACGAGATTTGCTTTATTCTTAGAAGATTGGTATTTATTTTATGAAGCAATAGATGGCTTCAAACCATGTGAGACACATGAGTGATCCATTTCTCTTAAATAATAGTCCATCAATCCATGACAAAAAGATCAATTGAGATCTTATAGAACTTTTATCCACATTTTTATTTGAAGCATCCACAGGATCATGCCAGGTGTATTTAAACCTAAGGATATAAACCCTTGAATGGTATAACCACAATTTCAAATACACATGACACCATATTGTGAAAGCTTCAAATAAAAAGTTTATATCCAAACCCCACAAAATGTGTACCCAAAAAAAAGGTGACAGCCCTCACACGGTACAAATGTAAATTATTGAAATATCAATCATCATATAACATATATATATAATATTTTTATACCCAAGAAAAAGAAAATTGCACATGATAGAAGAAATTTGTGATCTTAAGCATCAAACGTAAATTATTGAATTTGTGGGCCTTAATAAAGTGATTTGTTCACAAAATATATAAGAGTGGTTAAGCAAACAATTCTACCCAAAAAAAAAAAGTGGTTAAGCAAACAAATGTTATTTGCGACGAGTAGTTGTGTGTTGGAGTCGAACAATAAGATGGGTTGTTGATTTGTATAACGGAGGAGAAAAACGTAAGGTAGAAGGTAAGGTGGCTTGGTGACGTGTATAATGAAGGACAAATTAACGTAAAGGAGAAGGCAAGAGGACATTGATGGAGTCCGCTATTGGGATGGCAAAATAGGTTTTTTGTTGCCAATTCTAATTAATTAGCTAAAATATTTTTCATTTGTTATTATTATTATTATTATTGCTATGGAGTGTTTTTCATTTTCGACCATGACAAAGCTATAATTATAAAATCTTTTTTGTCATGGGATGAAATCGTCAGCGGCATGAGCTTGCGGCAAATACTGCAGCAGACCCGAGATGCTTCACATGGAGCATCTCACAGCCCTGATTTTTCAATTTGAAAGGATATTTTTAACATTGAAAATGGTGAAAAACCAAGGTCATGAGATGTTCCACGTGGAAGCATCTCAGGCCTACTGCAATGTCTGCCGCTAGTTTATGTGGCGAATGATTTCATTCCATGTCATGGATTCCAAGGTGACAAATGACAAAATGCATTCCCCCCGGTCCCAGAATCATATAGTACTATGATACCACCAACTTGGATGTGTTGGAGCGTGGCCCTCCCTATTGAAGTGGAGCCATCCGTTCGTTTCAAGCTGGTACCATCGAGTGGTACTAGTGCAAAAAGGTCTCCAAATGACATGATGTAGCGTGACCATGCGTATTTAATTTTGGAAACACAAGGAAGAGCATGCTTTCCCCAGTTATGTTGAATAAAAGACAAAAAATACGAAAAAGGGAGTCCAAGCCAAACCAAATCAGAAAAATAAGACACTAGCAAGTATAAGATGCTAACTAACAAATAAAAGTAAGGCAAAAAGAGGCATACCAAAATTTATGTCGACAACTCTTGAGTTAAACAATTGAAATCCTGTAGATCCTTTATCTACACTCCTTATGTGGATCTTGTAAGTTGAAAGGGAAAAGCTGTAGGATTATCTAAACAAAAACTTAGTATTATAAAGAAGAAATAGCATAAGGATATTCGCTTAAGTTCTGGCCCAAAACCTACAAAAACTTGAGGTACCATAATAATAAAATATTACAAAGTTATGGACAAAGATTCAACATTAAAAACACCTCAGTATACTTCTTTCAAATTTATTGAAGAAAATAGAAATCAGATGATAGAATCTGTCAAAAAAGCAAGTCATCAAAGTGCTTCTGTGAAAACCCCCCAAAAAAAATTTATTTTATTTTCTTTGCCTTCCTTCTTTTATATGGGCAACTCTGGCGTATGGTCCTAGCATGTGGCCTATGAATCTGTAAAAGTAAGCTATATTAGCTGGAGCCTATACTGGAATATCTGCTTGTCCAACAATGGGCATGGCGTACAAGTCAACATCATTCACAGACGTGTACATCCTACTCACCGTTGGCCCAACAGATCTTCTAGTAAGGGGCTCCAGCCGATTTCAAGTCATCAAATTACGTTCCTTCTAAGTTGGTAGGCCTATGGCCCTGGTGGTGTAGCGTAGTGGGTGGCAAGATTTGAACTTGTCATGCTTTGCCAGCAGACGTTGTCATTTTATGTAGAATTTGCATGTAATAAGTGAGTTAATCGATCGGTTAAGCTACCATGATTTACCCTAACGGCTAAGATTTGATATTTGATACATCAAGTTATTGCTCAGCTCAATTTGACCGTAGTCCATTCAAATATACATTTTTTATATGCACATCATATAAATATACTTAATTTATAAATAAATTGTGTATGTAACCCTTATTTTTAACACTGTATGGTAAGATCCAACACTAGTTGGATCTAGAGTCTCTGTTTCACATGCCACCATCTAATCTATATTAATGTTGTTTATGTATGTTAATGGGATGAAGCTTTTCCACTGGTCAATTAATGCCTTAGATCATACCATGAATAACTGGTATCTTTTTTAGATGATCTATGATGTTGGATAAGATATTGGGGATTAGTATGTTTTTTGGAAAATGAGTGACAATCATTATTCATTCAAGAAGATTGGGGAAGTAAAGTAGAAGAAGAAGCATTTGGACCCTTCAACTTGATTTTGGGTCGCAATTTTTGAGGATAGAAATATGATCAAGGATGTCATTTAAAGAGCAAAGAGGATGATCAATTTTGTTTATGGTCACAATTGTGTGTTTAAATATATGATGCAGTTGACTGTAAAAGAGTTACTTAGGCTTGGCATCACACACTCTTCACGAATTTCAATACTACCAATAGCATAATTGTATAGAAGTAGGCATGTATAGAATACTTTTATTTGGTGGTGGCTGAGCTATAAGGTTAGTGGAGGCCTAGTTAGGTGTTGTACGTGATTGGTCCTAAGCCCTATCTCAAACAGAAAAAACAGAAATATTCAGCATATTAAGGATGCCTCTAAAGTCTCTGTTTCACATGCCAAAACCATCTAATCTATATTTATTTTATATTCTATTGAGGCTACTATACTCTATTGATCATGTCATTCATTTGCCTTATATTTAATGTCTTTTGACACATCTTTTTCAACACTTATCCCATAATATTCATGAGTCTGTTCCAATGGATTATGCTTTTTTTAGTCAGCAGAACTTGAATATTTGGGGTGTACAACCAGCACAAAACATGGCCAAAACACGACTAGTAATCATGTCATTCATTTGCCTCATGCTTGGTTACAAGTTCACTCATGCTTGGTTACAAGTCCTCTCATGCTTGGTTATAAGTCCACGCACGCTTAGTTACAAGTCCTCATATCCATGGTTACAAGTCCACCCATGCTCATGCTTGGTTACAAGTTCACACATGCTTGGTTACAAGTCCAGCCATGCTCATGCTTGGTTACAAGTTCACTCATGCTTGGTTACAAGTCCACCCATGCTTGGTTGCAATCGTACGTTTTGGGAGACAACCTAAAACCGGTCCGTTTCATTGGTTGAATGGATGCCGGGTCAAACCATTTCCTCTACACGGGTCCGCTGATTCTCGACGCAGTAAAAACGCTGTAATGTCAAACGCCGTAGAGGAAATCAATTCCATTGATGGAGTCCATTATTGGGATGGTAGAATAGGTTTTATGTTGTCAATTCTAATTAATTAACTAAAATAATTTTCATTTATTATTATTATTATTGCTATAGAGTGTTTTTCATTCTCGACCATGACAAAGCTATAATTAGAAGTCTTCTGTAAGATCCTGGATTTTTATTAAGAAGTTTAATTAAAATTAAATGGAGATTTAAAAGATTTAATGAGGTTAATTAAATCAAATTGTCTTTTATTTAGTTTGGGCTGGTTCAATTGGATCGGTTCATTCTCAGTGAACTGGTTTGTTGGTTTAAATGAAATAAGTGGTTTGGTTTATTAGATTAAGTGGACTGGTTTAGTTGATTTAGTTGGTTTAGGTATAAAATTGAATTTAATTAGTTTATTTACGTTTAGTTAGGTTTGGTTTAGAGGTTAAATGGGTTAGTCAATTAAATTTTCTTGGGTTCGGTTTAGTGGGTTGGTTAGTTGGTTAATGGGGGTTTGGTTTATTTAAAACTATTATATAAATTGAAGTGGTTTATTTAAGTGGGTTTAATTGGGTTTAAGTGGTTTATTTAAGAGGGTTTAGTTGGTTTAGTTGATTGGTTAGGTTGATTCCGGTTCACTTAAACCAGGTTAAGTGGTTTGGTTTTATAAAAAAAAAATATCTCTCCTTTACATATATCAAATAGGCAAAGCCGAGGGTTCTCATTTTCTCGTCAACGGTTAGAAGCAAAGGGCGCAAGCGCAGAGGAAGGAGAAGAGAGAAGAAGAAGAAGGGAGAAGAAGAAGAAGAAGAAGAAGGGAGGAGAAAGAGTGCTGAAGGTAAGTAGCCTTTTCCTCTCTCTGTATGGCCGATTCCATGTATTTTCAGTTAGTGTTGAATTTTAGAAATTATGATTCTAAAATGATGAAATAATTATATTTGATTATTGTTAGTATGCTTTAAGATTTGTAGTAAGCTATGAGAAAAAAATCGCCAAAATATGTAATTTACGCGAACCCAAAAGACTTTTTGAAAAATAATTACGTTTTGATGAAAAAAAGATAACGTAATTAAAAATTGATGTTTATTTTAGAAAGAAATTATGTTTTAGTACAAAACTTATACTGTATTGATAAATTAGTACACAGAACTTAAATAATTACTTTTTGGTTTAGATTTTTAGTAAGATTCAACAAATAAGTGCAACCCCCAAATAAATAATTACACTTTAGTTACATTTTAAAAGAAAAATCAAAATTTAAGGAAAATGTGTTTAAAAGTGAATTTTAGGATTTGTAATTTAAGTTAAGAATGAGATAAGATCAATTTAATAATAGTAAAGAGAAAAGTAATACTTGAGATGCAATCTAGCATAGTGCATGAACATAATTTTGGGAAAGTAATGGGTGAGATGAAAAAGGTTGAGATTTTAGTTTTAATGCGTTTCCTCCATGAGGGAGAGGCCTTCCATGAGGGAAGGGCTGCAATCTCTTTAATGCGTTTCCTCCGTGAGGGAGAGGCCTTCCATGAGGGAAGGGCTGCAATCTCTTTAATGCGTTTCTTCCATGAGGGAGAGGCCTTCCATGAGGGAAGTGTTGCAATCTCTTTAATGCGTTTCCTCCATGAAGAGGCCTTCCATGAGGGAAATGTTGCAATCTCTTTAATGCGTTTCCTCCATGAGGGAGAGGCCTTCCATGAGGGAAGTGTTGCAATCTCTTTAATGCGTTTCCTCCGTGAGGGAGAGGCCTTCCATGAGGGAAGTGTTGCAATCTCCTTAATGCGTTTCCTCCGTGAGGGAGAGGCCTTCCATGAGGGAAGTGCTGCATCAAAATAGTCAAATTTCCGCGAGTCCTGCTATGATTTGTTGATTATGATTGATACTCAGATTTGATTGGCATGTAGACTTATTCTAGTTGTCTTGTACCTATATATATATATTACAGTGGGATTTTCCGTGTTATTTGCGTTATTGTTTCCAATGCATATTTTAATCTGGAGCATGTTTTAAAACTGTGAAAATTGTTTATGAGCATGCATGTGCTACTTACTCGGATATTCGTATCTCAGACCGTTTTGTTTTGTTTTGTTTTCAGATCTTGGAAAAGACGATATTGGCGGGTAAACGTTTAGATCATGTGAGTATCAGAATATAGAAATGATATTCATTTGAGATGGGTTTAGTTGACTCTGATTATATATTTAAATGTTTTTTTTGTGTTTCCTATACTCTGATTTGCGTTCCTGGGTGGATAAGTAACCCTTCGGTGACGAGTTACGGTTTAGTCCACGTAACCCGAATCTGGGGCGTTACATCTTCTATGTCACGAGGATGAAATCGTCTGCCGCATGAGCTTACGGTAGACACTGCAATAGGCCTAAGATGCTTCCACGTGGAGCATCCCACAGCCCTAGTTTTTCAATGTGAAAGGATATTTTTCACATTAAAAATAGTGAAAAACCAAGGCCGTGAGATGCTCCACATGGAAGCATCTCAGGCCTGTTGTAGTGTTTGCTGCAGGTTCATGAAGCAGACGATTTCATTCCATGTCATGGATTCCAAGGTGACAGATGATGGAATGCATTTCCTCTAGTCCCTTAATCATGTAGTACTATGATACCACTAGCTTGGATGTGTTTGGAGTGTGGCCCTCCCTATTGAAATGGAGCATCCATCCGTCCGTTTCAAGCTGGTACCATCGAGTGGTCTCCAAATGACATAATGTGGCATAACCATGTGGGAAGACCAAAGGAAGAACATATTTTCCCCAGTTATGTTGAATAAAAAAACCAAAAGAAGGAAATAGGGAGTCCAAGCCAAACCAAATCAGAAAAATAAGACAGTAGCAAGTATAAGATGCTAACTAACCAAATAAAAGGAAGGCAAAAAGAGGCATACCAAAATTTATGTTGAAAACTCTTGAGTTAAACAATTGAAATCCTGTAGATCCTTTATCTACACTCCTTATGTGGATCTTGTAAGTTAAAAGGGAAAAGTTGTAGGATTAATTGAGTTAACCTGCCATGATTTACCCTAATGGCTAAGATTTGATATTTGATAAATCGAGTAGTGCTCAGCTCAATTTGACCTTAGTCCATTCAAATATACATTTTTGTTTATATACACATCATATAAATATACTTAATTTATAAATAAATTATCTGTATGTGACCCTTATTTTTAACACTATTTATGTTAAGATCCAACACTAGTTGGATCTAGAATCCCTATTTCAGATGCCAAAACCATCTAATCTATATTAGTGTTGTCAGTGTATATTAATGGGATGAAGCTTTTCCACTCGTCAATTAATGCCTCAGATCAGATCATGAATAATTGATATCTTTTTTAGATGATCTATGATGTTCGATAATATATTGGGGATTAGTATGTTATTTGGAAAATGAGTGAATCAATATTCATTCAAGAAGATTGGGGAATTAAAGTAGAAGACGAAGCATTTGGATCCTTTGACTTGATTTTGGGTCGCAATTTTTGAGGATAGAAATATGATCGGGGATGTCATTTAAAGAGCAAAGAGGATGATCAATTTTGTTTACAGTCACAATTGTGTGTTTAAATTTGTGATGCAGTTGACCGTAAAAGAGTTACTTAGGCTTGGCATCACACACTTTTCACGAATTTGAATACTACCAAGAGCATAATTGTATAGAAGTAGGCCTCTAGAGAATGCTTTTATTTGGTGGTGGCTGAGATATAAGGTTAGTGGAGGCCTAGTTAGGTGTGGTGACTAGTCCTGAACCCTATCTCAAACAACAAAACAGAAAATTTTAGAATATTAAGGCTCCTCTAAAGTCTCTGTTTCACAAGCCAAAACCATCAAATTTTTTCTTCTTTCTTTTTTTAATTCTATTGAGGCTACTATACTCTCTTGAACATGTCAATCCTTTGCCTTATATTTTATGTCTTTTCACACATCTTTTTCAACACTTATCTCATAATATTCATGAGCCTATTCCAATGGATTATGCTTTTTTAGTTGGCAGAACCTGATTATTTGGGGTGTACAACCAGCACAAAACATGGCTAACTACCATGATTATCTTGTTGAGGGGATAGCTCTTAAAACAATTCTATACGAGAGATACTTTCTTGCTACCATTGCTCTTATTCTTGTTGAGGGCATAACTTTACATCTCAAATTATATCTTTTGATGATTTTCATTTAGATGGCAGCAACCTCGGCTCTAGATATTGATTGTGACGAGATTGAGGCAGCCACTTGGATACAAACAAATGAACAAATATTCATTGATATCATGATAGATCATGTTAAAAAGAGAAATAGGCCAACTTCAACATTTATAAGAACTGCATTGAAAGAGATTCGAGAGGAGTTCTTTCAGTGAACTTAAAAAACAGCATGTGAGAGATAAAATAAAAAATAAGTATAATAGCTAATGGTGTAAGAATTGTTTAGAACGTAAGTGAGGAAATGATTTTATGGGGTTTATTCTCAAGAATTGCATAAATTAAAGGACAAACAGAAGAATATGGAGGATATAGCTCCAGCATAGCTGTAACCTCATTGTGCGCACCCGACTTTGGTCGCGCGCACTGGGTAAAAATGGGAAATTGGAGTCGCCACCGCCTGATGGGGTGCAGGCGGACACCTAGGTGCCTAGATTTTCTATTAGACTGGTCTGCGGCTTAGAGATTCTAAGTAAGTTCTCGGTTACAGTCCGGGGAAGTCCGTAGACATCCCGGTCCACCCCGTCGAATGACGGGTCCCATAGGTTTCCCTGGTTTGAGTCAACTTTGGTCTCTCACTCACCCGATTCCTATTCCAACATGCAATTTGATTAAGTCTGGCAGGACCGCCAAAGTGGTGTGGGTCCCTTTACTTGGTTTTATCTTCTTTAGTTAGAATGATCTGGGTCTGGTGGGGTGGGCCCCGTTGGAAGGCCCATGGTATCCCTTGATGGGCCAAGTGTGGCCCACATGTTCCTTAGTGGGCCAAGTGTTGCCCTTTGGACTTTGGTTCAATTTGACTTGATTTTATTTTGGAGTTCAAGTTGGGTTATTAAGTTATTTCCATGCAAGGTGGGCCAGATTGCTTTGCGGGCCCGTGAGTGGGCCACACATGGTAGCCAAGTGATTTATTGGATTTATCTTGATTGGTTTCCAAAATGGGCCAGGCCTTGGGCTTGGGGCCCTTTACCTGGGCTTGGGCTTGAAAGCCCAAGACTTCCTTGGTTAGGGTTTTAAAACCAATGGGCTTGGTGGGCCCGACAGGCCCTGCCCGTGGTCTCGGCCAAACCACAACCTAATTTAAGCATGCATGCCCCACCTAGGGCTTGGGGTGGGCCTCAAGTGGTCCGGCCCACTCAAATCTTTTAATTATCTTAGTTAAGCAAAATTGAATGGTTCAGGTTGGGTGGGCCCCGTTGGAAGGCCCACTGGAAATCAAGTTAGACCGGGGTGGTCTGAGTCCCATGTTGGGTTTCCGGGTGACCCGGAAACCCTATTGGTTCATCTGGTTCGGTTCGAGAATGTCACCCACAGTCAGCAAAAATTACAGAATATGCAGAAATCGTGAAATACACAAAATATACGAAAATCACATGATCTGGGTCCAAGTCGCACCAAGGAACGAGTTAGATGCGTGGCGAACAAAGGGGTTGGGGGATGCGGGGGGCGAAGCCCCCGTGGTACAGTATAGGGGTAGTTTCGGGTTTTCAAAAATATAGGCAATTCGACTTTACAAGGGTATGCTCTGACTCCGGGCACTGGGCGCGAGGTTAGCGGACCAAAACAACCAAAAAAGGCATCCGCGTGCGAGGTTGGCGCGAGCTCAGCGCAAGCAAGGCGCGAGCTCAGCGCAAGCAAAAATGCTTCGCACGAGGTAGGCGCGAGCTCAGCGTGAAGCTATGCGCGAGCTCAGCGTAAGCAAAAATGCTTCGCGTGAGGTAGGCGCGAGCTTAGCACGAGCTCAGCGCAAGCAAAAATGCTTCGCGCGAGGTAGGCGTAAGCTTAGCGCAAGCTCGGCGCATACACTTGACGAAACACGACTCTCTGTTTTTTTGCTCGGACTCCATTACTCACTGGTTCTTAAGCTCTGTAACTGTTTTCTGGGGATCCTTAGACTCCCCGAAGACATTCGAACACAGCTTGACATTAATCTAACCTAACTTCTCCTCACGACTCAAATCTCTTTGCAAACCTACAAATCCGAAAACCAAACACGAACAGAACTAACAAAGAAAGGATGAATTACCATGGGGGGAACATGCTCCGCCCTCGAATCAGACAAGCAATGGCAAACAAAATGCTAGAGCAGCATGGGGAGCCTGATTTATATATATATTAAACAAAAGAACAAGGAGAGCTCACCTTGGTTTCAGACCTTTGTAGAGTATGCCGGAGGGTTCCTTGGAGCGCACGAGCAGCTGCCGGAGCCTCCTTCTTCTCGCACCAACAGCACGACCTCCTTCGGGTTTGTCGAGGAAGAAGAGGAAGAGAAAGAACGGAGGTCAAAGGGGCTTCAGGTAATGTCGGAGGTTTAGTTTGTGGAGGCAAGGGGGTATACGTAGGGGGTTTCGAACCAGGCAGAGTGGAGAAGAAGGCTCAATCAAAGGGAGCCAACAACCCAGAGAAGCCCGCACTAGCACACCCGAATCACCAAACCTTTGCTAGAAAAAAAAAGGCCAACCCAAAAAATGCCCCAACCAAAAAATGCCGAACCCCTCAAAAGGGAGGGTTGCCGCGGCTTTTATAGGAGAAGAAAGGGGGATCCGCCGAGTTTGGCGCCCAGCTCGCGCCGAGTAACTGTTGCTCGACGCGAGCGACAAAATGATTAACTCATTTAATGCAGCCGCGGGTTTGTTTAAAAAATCCGAAAATTAATATATAGTCCCTGGGATATTTGGGTTTAATATTATTTTATTCAGATATTTTCAGATTGGTCCCTGGGATCTTTTGAATGTTTGGATATTTACGGATTTGATTCCCGAGATATTTTCCTACGCAACTCGCCACGTGTGCAGTTCTCTACCACGTGTGCAGTTTGCCAGTTTTGCTGCTCGGGAATTTTGTCAGCTCATATTTTCTCCATCCGGGCTCCGATTTGGGCAAACTCAGTTGCGTTAGAATCGTATCGGAGCCCTCTATCCAATGGCATAGGGGTAAGCACCCGGATCGGGGTTTATCAGAAAGTCAACTTTCGGCTCCCCCTTAAGTTTGACTGCCCACAGAACCTTCATCCGGACTCCAATTCCTGCAAACTCAGTTGCGTTGGAACCGTGTCGGGATTCTCTATCCAATGAGATAAAGCGAGGTGGCCAACTATCACCTGATCAAAAAGTCAAATTTTTGTCCCCTCGGGGTTTGACTTTCTGCCAGGGTTTCCATTTTTAGCACTTCCAGGGGTACAAAAATAAGGTGCTTACACTCATCAAAAGGGAAACTTACCTTCAGCATATCCATTTAAATCTTCCAGATTCTTCTATGAATATTCTTAGATATCAGCACAGTTAATTAAGATTTCTTTCTGTAAATATTTGTTTATGATTATGGTAATTAGTTATTCTTTCTTTCTTTTGATTAGCTGCAATCTTGTATAAATTCTACTGTTCTTTTCTTTGTAGATACAGAAACAAGGAATGAAATCATTATTCCCAACTTCATTCTTTTTGTTTACTTCTTCAAGCTCATTTCTTAACATGGTATCAGAGCATGGTCTGTGACCTGCACTCTTCTGCTGCCAATTGTCTCCTTTGATTCCTTTTGATTCCTCTTTCATCCTTCTATCTTCTTTGCTTCTTCCTCAATGGCTGATGAAGGGTCCTCACGTTCTATCCCTCCAACAAATGCACCCTCCCATATACCTTCACCCTCTGAAGATCCTAATAGTCCCTTCTTCCTTCACCATAGCGACAATGCCAACACTGTGGTGGTCACCCCTCCTTTAACAGGTGCTAACTATCTCTCATGGAGTAGGTCCTTTACTCTGGCTATCTCCATTAAGAACAAACTTGGTTTTCTTGATGGGACCATACCTATGCCTGATCTGTGCAGCCCTCTTTACATCCCATGGTTAAGGTGTAACAACCTAATCTTATCTTGGATCCTTAACTCTATATCCAATGAAATAGCCTCAAACATTCTATACATCAATTCTGCAAAGGAGATCTGGGAGAAGCTCAAGGCTCGGTTTGCTCAACCAGATAATGTCAGGATATATCATCTGCAGCACCTACTTAGTTCCATTGTGCAAGGGACTCAATCTGTGAGTGATTATTTCACTAAGCTCAATGCTATCTGGGAGGAACTCAATAGTTATCACCCTCTTCCTCATTGCTCTTGTGGACACTGTACTTGCAATGCCTTGAGTGATCTTGGTGAAACTCAATAGGTAGACTATGTTTTCAAATTTTTAATGGGGTTGAACAATTCATTTGACAGTATTAGAGGGCAAGTTATTCTTATGAGTCCCATGCCTTCACTAGACAAGACATTCTCCTTGGTTTTGCAAGAAAAGAGACAAAGACAGGCTCGTACTCTTATGCTACCTGCTCCTGAATCCTCAGCATTGGCTGCTTTCCATAATCAGGTCAAGAAAAAGGATCAGAATGACATCACTTGTCATCACTGTGGAAAGGTTGGGCATACCAAGGAGAAGTGCTACAGGCTAATTGGGTTTCCACCCAACTTCAAGTTCACCAAGAGTAAATTTGCACATTCCACTAGTTTTTCAGCATATCAAGTTTTATCTCAAGGCCAAGAGAAAGGATCCATGACTTCATCTCAGCTGCCTCTCACTCAAACTCAGATTCAACAGCTTATTGCTCTTGCTAATGCTTAGACCTCACGGCTTAATGAACCTACCCCTCAACCACTCCTACCTACCCCATCCATGGACACCGCAAACATTACCCCTTCTTGTTCCAACATGGCAGGTATAAATTTATGTCTCTCTAGCCTTACTGATATTCCAGATTCCTCTGTCTTTTCTGCCAATTATAATTTTGATTCACTTTATCACCACACACCACCTGATTCACACATCACTTCTTGGATCATTGACACTGGAGCTACTGATCATATGGTTTGTTCTACCTCTTTTCTCACATCTGTCACTTGTGTAACTCATGCCTATGTTCAACTTCCAAATAAAACTAGGGCCAGAGTCACACATATTGGCACTGTCAGGCTCTCAAAATCACTTACTCTTACTGGAGTTCTTTGCATTCCTTCATTTAATTTCAACCTCATTTCTGCCAGCAAACTCACTCACAACTCTTCTTTATGTCTTATATTTTTAAAAATTTTTTGTTTCATACAGGTCCTCTCAACATGGACAACGATTGGGCTTGCTAAAGTTCAACATGGTCTTTACTTTCTTCTTCCAAGCTCCCTTTGCTGCAATAATGTCAATCTTTCCTCTTCCTCCAGCCTTGCTGTCAACCGTCAGACTTCACCATTCAAAGTCTTTAATACCAATGCACAACAGAACATCGATCTTTGGCACTTTAGATTAGGACACTTGTCTCATCAGAGGTTTAATATAATCCAATCTCTTGCTCCTAATGTTAAAGTTGATGAACAAATGCAATGTACTGTTTGCCATTTGGCTAAACAAAAGAGAAAACCATTTCCTTCGAGTAATTCTTCTTCCTCTTCCCCCTTTGATCTTATTCACTGTGACATATGGGGACCATACTCACAAACATCCATTCAGGGCCATCATTATTTTTTAACTATTGTTGATGATCATACTCGAATGACTTGGGTTTTTCTCATGAAATTTAAGTCAGAAGTTAGGTCTCTTTTACAATCCTTTGTCCATTTGATAAGAACTCAATTTAATGCAAAAATCAAACAACTTCGATCAGATAATAGACTGGAATTCCAAATGCCTACTTTCTACAATGTCCATGGTATTTTGCATCAAAGATCATGTGTCTATACTCCACAACAAAATGGAGTTGTTGAAAGAAAACACCAACACCTCCTTTCTGTTGCCCGTGCCCTCCTTTTCCAAGCATCCCTTCCAATCAAGTTTTGGGGAGATGCTGTTTTAACTGCCACTTATCTGATCAACAGAATTCCTACAAAAATCCTCAATAATAAATAGCCTTATGAAGTCCTTCTTTCATCCATACCATCCTACAATCACCTCAAAGTCTTCGGGTGCTTATGTTTTGCTTCCACCCTCAACCATGAAAGAACCAAATTCGATCCAAGGGCCAAGAGGTGTATTTTTATTGGGTATCCAGCAGGAGTCAAAGGCTACAAAGTCTTTGACCTGGAAACACAAACTTCCTTCATCTCTAGGGATGTAATTTTCCACGAGTCAACATTTCCTTTTCAGTCCTCCAATGCTACCTCTTCCTCTTCAGCTCCAACTGATCTGGTGTTGACTCCAGCCTTACCAGATCTGTCTCCCTCATCTTGTCCTTTTTCCTCCACTTTTCCTTCCATCATCAATCCTTCTACTCAAATTGATACCAACTCTTCTCCTGATGGAGGTACAGCCTCTCCAACACCTTCTCCTTCCTCACCTGCAAATCAGCCTGCTACCTCATCATTACCTGACACTACTATCAAGCCTTCTCATGATTCCATTATCCACCTCAGGAGGTCTGATAGAATTAGACAACCACCCACTTATTTGTAGGACTATCACTGTCAATTAACTACTAGCACTTTCGTTCCGCACTCAACCCAATCATCCACTATCCATCCTTTACACAAACATTTGTCCTATGACCACCTCTCTTCATCCCATAAAACCTACTGCCTTTCCCTTTCTCTCACCCATGAACCCAAGAGCTATAATGAAGCTGTGATGTCAAAACATTGGAAAGATGCAATGCAATCTGAATTAGAAGCTTTAGAGGCTAATGGGACATGGACAATCACCTCCTTACCTCCTGGTAAAACTACTATTGGGTGCAAATATGTGTACAAGGTCAAACTTAAATCAGATGTGACATTTGATAGGCACAAGGCTCGTTTGGTAGCGAAGGACTACACACAAAGGGAAGGCTTTGACTATCTAGAAACCTTCAGCCCTGTAGCCAAAATCACTACTGTTAGACTATTCTTAGCTCTAGCCGCCTGTGCGCACCTGTTTCCGGGTCACACTGGGTAAAAAATGGGAATTTGGAGTCGCCACCGCCTGATAGGGTGCAGGCGGACACCTGGGTGCCTAGATTTTCTATTAAGGCTTGGTTTGCAGCTTGAGATTCTAAGTAAGTTCTCTATTGCGGTCCGGGGAAGTCCGTAGATACCCCAGTCTGCCACGTCGAATGACGGGTCCCATAGTTATCCTGGTTTTGAGTCAACTTTTGGTCTTTTACTTACCTGATTCCTATTCCTGCCTGCACATTTGATTAAGTCTGGTGGGACCGCCAAAGTGGTGTAGGTCCCTTTACTTGATTTTATCTTTTTTAACCTGAGTGCTCTGGGTCTGATGTGTGGGCCCTGTTGGAAGGCCCACAGGATGCCAATTTGAGCTTTAGTGGAAGCCCAAGTCCCGTTTGGGGTTACGTTGGATAACCCCTTTTGGGCTTTCGTTGATTTGATGGACTTTATTTAAAGTTCAAATTGGGATTTTAAGTATTTTTTATGCAAAAAGTGGGTTTGGATGGTTTCGTGGGCCCCTAAGTGGGCCACACAGTGGTTGTCAAGTATTTTGGCTTATCTTGTTAAGTTTGCCGGAGGGAGCTGGATAATGGGCTTGGGGCCCATGGTCCAGACTTGGGCTGGAAAGCCCAAGGTTTCCGGGGTTAGGGTTTTGAACCCTATCCTTTTACGGTTGTGGGCTTGGCGGGCCCGATAGGGCCTTGCCCATGGTCTCGGCCAAACCACATTTTAAACTTCACATGCATGTCCCAAATTGGGCTTTTAGTGGGCCTTAAATGGTTCGGCCCACTCGGTTCAATTTATTTTGTTTATTTAAGACGATATGAGTTTGTTGGGCTTGGTGGGCCCCGTTGGAAGGCCCACTGGAAATCAGATTGGACCGGGTCAGTATATGGCCCATGTTGGGTTTCCGGTTGACCCAGAAACCCTTCTGGTTCGTCCGGCTTGGTCAAACAAACCCAAAAAAAATGGCACAATATCCTAAAAATAGCAAAACAACAATCTGGCAGTGTAGCCGGCCTGAGATGCCGGTTACACACGGGTCTCCGTGTATCCAGCATCTGTTGCCGGCTACACATAGATCTCTGTTGATCCGACCTAAGTTGTCGGGTCAACCTATTCGGATTTTTCACAGGGGGGCTTGGTTTCTGGGTCTTCTAGGGTGTTCCAGGGGTTGTGTGGGCTCCTGTGTGAGCCCACAAAGGTTCAAAGAGATGGAGAAGACCCCATTTGGGCCTTCTTTTGGAACTTTAATGGTTCAAGCAAGGGGGAGGAGGCTTAAGGTGCTGCCTCCTCCCATTCTTGGGATGCTCCCTGCGGCTGGGCAGGGACCTAGGTGTCCCTGTTTGATTCTTCCAATTTCACATAACCAATGGACATACAAGGCAAGCACCAGCCCCTCAACCAAACCTAGTAAGCATGCTCCTAAACCATGGACAACACATTCATTTTTACAAATTCTTACACATGGAATAAGATTGTGTGTGTGAGTGAGCATGTGTTGGAAAGGAAAGCATGCATACTACTACTAGGAGCTTGAAAGGAATTAACATGAAAACATTGAAGAATATGAACCTAAAAAAACATATGTATGATCTTGTGAGACATGGGAAAAAATCAATTTAATGATTTCCTCAATCATCACACGGGATTAAATAAAACAAAGAGTCGCCACCATTCAATCTAGGTGTGAATGGACACCAAAATATTAAATAAGCACAAAAGGCAATTTTAGGGTAAAAATAACCCTCCTGAAAAAAACAACCAGAGATGGGAAAGGGGATTAGGTTATGAACAGGGTGTAGACACCCCAAATTGCACTGCAAAATGAGAAAATAATAAAAACAGGTAATTAGAGCTTAAAACAGGTCAAAAAGGCCTAAAAATAGAATGAAAAGGCTTTGCCCGTATTGTCTTCACGGGCCGATCTCGCCCGCAAAATATCTACGGGCAGGCGTGCCCGTAGTACCGATACGGTCACCATTGGACCGTAAATCATTTACGGGCATTAAAGACACGTGCAAGTTTTGTCCTTCTCTCGATTTCCGAGCTTTATTTGAAGTCCAATATATCTTTAAACGAGCGAATTAAGTGTTTTATTCGCTGAAGCCACCTTGGTTGGCTATGGATGGGCATTATCTCTGTATTTCACTCTATCCTGAGAATCAGGATATATCCTTCTGGACCAGCCTTGCCCCTGGGTGTGTCTATAAATAGAGGCTCTCTCCTCTAGCAAAAGGCCACGAAATTTTGAGTCCAAGGAATTCTAAGAAGCTACAAGAGAAGAGAAAGGAATCCCTGCTGCCTACCGGCTCAATCCAGGTAAGTCCCCTATCCCTTTTTATTTTCTGTCTTCAATTCTAGATGTAATAGGATCATCTCTATTGCTGTAGAATAAGGCCATATCTGTTTTTGTATTCCTAAACTTGTCTCTAAGTACCTCAAGGGTCTTTCTAGCCGTAAAACGTGAAGAGAGAACTAGGGGAAAAGAGAACAGGCGGATCCCTAGAATAGAACCCCATATTTGTTTTTTTCTTTTCATAGAATAAGGCCTGTGATTGTGTTTGTATAACCAAACCTATCTCTAAGTACCTCAAGAGTCTCTCTAACCGTAAAACGTGAAGAGAGAACTAGGGGAAAAGAGAACAGGTGGATCCGTAGGGTAGACCCCCATGTGCTCTAATCTGTGAGATGTGGCTGTTTTAAATATCCTGATCATGTTTTAATGCTTTTTATGATGAATCTGAATGAATACATGAATCCATGATGTTTCTAGCATGAGATCCCCACTATTTTCCAAAATTTGGATTTTTGCCACTTTTGCACCAACAGCACTGTTTTCGTGATTTTTGTGATTTTAGGCTAGGATCTTGGATTTATCATGATCAATATGGTAGATCTGAATCTAGAAGCCTGAAAATAAATTCTAGGGTTTCATGAAATTGTTTTTAAATTGTTTTTCATTATTGAGATAAGACCCTACGGTCTAAATTCTCTCTTTTGGTGTTTTTCATCAACGTGGGTATTTTTGGTTTTGATTTTCAGATTTAATGTGAAATTTGGGCTTTATCTATGTCCTGGACTATTCAAGTTCAATTTTGAAATATTTTATAAAAATCATATTTTTTCAGATTTCTAGAATTTTGACTTGAAGCCAAATTTTTGGATTTTTCACTTTAAATTGATTTTATTTGATTTTATCTCAATTTTGTTTTGATCATGAAACCCTAGGAATGGTATGATCATGTTTGATAGTTCTGGATCAATCAGACTATTCATGTGAAAAAACCATACAATTTTGATTTTTTGTGATTTCTCCTGATTTTTATAGCAAGCCCTTTTTTATTTGTAAAACATGAACAATACCTGGCAACCACCTTGTGTGGATGAATAGGGGTGCCTAACACCTTCCCTTGTTCATAACTTAATCCCCTTACCCATCTCTGGTTGTTTTTTTTAGGAGGGATATTTGGCCCTAAATTTGCTTTTGTGCTTATTTAATATTTTGGTGTCCATTCACACCTAAATTGAATGGTGGCGACTCTTTGTTTTATTTAATCCCGTGTGATGATTGAGGAAATCATTAAATTGATTTTTCCCATGTCTCACACAGGGGACGGTGTTAGGCACCCCTATTCATCCACACAAGGTGGTTGCCAGGTATTGTTCATGTTTAAATAAAGGAAAAAGCTTGCTATAAAAATCACACAAAATCACAAAAAGGCAAAAATATATGGTTTTTTCATATGAATAGTCTGATTGATCCAGAACTTTCAAATATGACCATACCATTCCTAGGGTTCCATGATCAAAACAAAATTGAGATGAAATCAAATAAAATCAATTTAAAGTGAAAAATCCGAAATCTGGCTTCAAGTCAAAATTCTAGAAATCTAGAAAAATATGATTTTTATAAAATATTTCAAAATTGAACTTGAATAGTCCAGGACATAGATAAGGCCCAAATTTCACATTAAATCTGAAAATCAAAACCAAAAATACCCACGTTGATGAAAAACACCAAAAGGGGAGAACTGAGACCGTAGGGTCTTCTCTCAATAATGAAAAACAATTTAAAAACAACTTCATGAAACCCTAGAATTTATTTTTAGGCTTCTAGATTCAGATCTATCATATTGATCAGGATAGATCGAAGATCCTAGCCTAAAACCACAAAAATCACGAAAACAGTGCTGTAGGTGCAAAAGTGGCAAAAATCCAAATTTTAGCAAAAAGAGATGATCTCATGCTATAAACATCATAGATTCATGTAATTCATTCAGATATATCATAAAAAGTATTAGAACATGATCAGGATATTCAAAGCAGCCACATCTCACAAATTTGAGCACATGGGGGTCTACCCTACGGATCCACCTGTTCTCTTTTCCCCTAGTTCTCTCTTCACGTTTTACGGCTAGAGAGACTCTTGAGGTACTTGAAGATAGGTTTGGTTACACAAACACAATCAAAGGCCTTATTCTATGAAAAAAAGAAAAAAAACAGATATGGGGTCCTATTCTAGGGATCCACCTATTCCCCTTTTCCCCTAGTTCTCTCTTCACGTTTTACGGCTAGAGAGACCCTTGAGGTACTTAGAGGCAGGTTTAGGAATACAAAAACAGATATGGCCTTATTCTACAGCAATAGAGATGATCCTATTACATCTAGAATTGAAGACAGAAAATAACAAGGGATAGGGGACTTACCTGGATTGAGCAGGCAGAGCAGCAGGGATTCCTTTCCTTCTCTTGGAGCTTTTGATTCTTCAAAATTTCGTGGCCTTTTGCTAGAGTAGAGTGCCTCTATTTATAGACACACCCAGGGGCATGGTTGATCCAGAAGGATATATCCTGATCCTCAGGATAGAGTGAAAATTGGAGATAATGCCCATCCATAGCCAATCAAGGATAAATGAGATAATTCGAACAGATAAATAAGAGAATTCGCTTATCCAAGAGAGATATTTGGGTGCAGATAAGGCTCAAAAATCAAAAAGGTAAAATTCGCACAAAGACCCCCGGGCCCGTATATCAACTACAGGTATGACCAGTTCGTAGACAAAATACGGTCATGACCAATTTGGCCAGATTTTACACTTTTTTGACCTGTTTCAAATCCCAATTAATATTTTCAATTATTTTCTCATTTTTAGTGCAATTTGGGGTGTCTACAGATCTACCCTAAACATGCCAACGAACCCAACATAATCCTAGGCTCAAACAACACCCAGAAACATTTAAGAAAACTCTTTAAAGAAGGGGATAAAGGGGTTTAAAATGGGGTACATTAGATAATTGAAGAAAGGGAATATGCTCCCTATGTAAAATGGGAAAGGTCAACAGCAAAGTAACCCCTTGGAGGCCTTTGGAAGTGACCAAAAAAGCATTCTTGCCTTTTCTAATAACCAAACGTGCACTCCCCCTACTATGGGAGGCTTTTCATATCGTATAAAAGAGGAGAAAAGTAAGCTAAAGAGGTGATGACATGCTAAGAAAAAGAAAGACTACATGCTAAGAGAGAGAATATCACAACATGCTTGGAATGTGCTCATATTCATATATGATGAACAAATACATGGGAAGGGTTAACCTTGGGGCTAAAACCCCTTTTTGAGACGTGGTTGAGCTCCCTTGAGATGAAAATCGTGGCTGGAGCACCTCCTCTTGGCCCCAATAGCAACTTCTTGAAGTGGTTTTCAAGTGAGAATGAAGGGAGAAAGGAGAGTGGAAAGGTATAATGGTCTTGAGTGGTGCTTGGAGGGCTTGGGGAGCAAGGAGGGGTTTCCGCACCAGGTGGTCTGGGGGAGAAGGGGTGGAATCAACCCAAAAGAATCCAACTTCCAAAATGGGACTGCTGTTGCCTTTTTATAAAAAACTTAATGTATTCGGCATTTAATGTCGGATACACTACACTTCCTTTGTATCCGGCATATTATATCGGATACACTGCACTTCCTTTGTATCCGGTATATTATATCGGATACAAACACAATCATTTCGAAAATTAAATGCCGCCGCGAATTTGTCGGGGAATCAGCGCGAATCTCGCCGAGCAAATCTTTGTATCCGACATTTGATGTCGGATATGAAGAGGAGCAAGTGTATCCGGCATATTTGGTCGGATAAAAATCGAAAAATTACGAATTTTCCCCTCGACTTGACCGATTCGACCGATTTGACACTTTTGGATATCTACGGATTGCCCCCTGCGAAATTTTGCTTTAAACCCTAGGATATTTTGCATGTTTGGATATTTACGGATTGCCCCTCAAGATATTTTCTTGCGCCACTCGCCACGTGTGCGGCTTTTTGCCAATGTGCAGTTTCCGATTTTTTCTGCTCGGAAACTTCGACAGCTCATATCTCCCTCATCCGGACTCCGATTTGAGCAAACTCAGTTGCGTTGGACTCGTATCGGAGCTCTCTATTCAATGATGTAGAGCTAAGCACCTGGCACGGGGTTCAAAAAAAATCAACTCTCGGCTCACCCTCAAGTTTGACCGGCCCATAGATCCTTCATCCGGACTCCGATTCCAGCAAACTCAGTTGCGTTGGAACCCCGTCGAGATTCTCTATCCATTGAGATAGGGCAAGGTGACCAATTTTCTCTTGGTCAAAAAGTCAATTTTTGACCCCTCAGGGTTTGACTTTTCTGCTGTCGTTTAGCACATTTTTTCTCTTTTATTTGGTTTGATCAAAGTTTGGGTGCTTACACCGCCATTCCTAGTTGGCATCTTTGCCACTTGGATGTCAACAATGCTTTTCTCCATGGTGATCTCAATGAAGAAATCTACATGGGAACTACCTCCAGGCTTCCAAGTTAAGGGGGAGTCCTATCATGGCAACAACAAGCTGGTTTGCAAATTGCATAAGTCCTTATACGGACTGAAACAAGCCCCTCGGCAATGGCATTCAAAGTTTTCCTCCTCTCTTACTATCATTGGTTTTCAACAATCAAAGTCTGACTACTCCTTGTTCACACGGTCAGATAAACATGGTTACTTAGCCCTCTTGGTTTATGTGGATGACATCCTCATAGGAAGCTCAAGTCTAGCAGTGATCGAATCTGTTAAGTCCTATCTACACTCAATATTCAAGATTAAGGATCTGGGGTCCTTAAAATATTTCTTGGGCCTCGAAATTGCAAGATCAGCAGCTGGCATTCATCTCTATTAGAGGAAGTATAGTCTTGAGATTCTTGATGTAACGCCCCAGACCCATAACCAGCAAGATATTGTCCGCTCTGGGCCCACGGGCCCTCACGGATTTGTTCTCAAGGATAACACGAGAAAACTTCCCAGGGGTCACCCATCCTAGCAGTGCTCCCACCCGAGCACGCTTAACTTTAGGGTTCCCAGGGGATTTAGTCCCGTGTTGCTCCTTAAAAGGCCTCTTGCTTATTTGGGGGTCTTAAGACTACTTATAGCATCCCCGAGCGTTGTGGGATCCCAACCATATGCACATCCTCGCCTGGTAGCTCGCCACTGTGGTAGCTCGCCCAGGTCTCTCACCCCGCCCACATCACAGCCGCCCACTCAGACAGCCAGGATGTCACATACTCCCCTCCATGGGACAACGCGTCCTCGCATTGGGCAGAACCCCCACACTTTCCGGTCGGGGCAGTCTCTGATACCATTTGTAACTGTGTTTCCCATAACCAGCAAGATATTGTCCGCTCTGGGCCCACGGGCCCTCACGGATTTGTTCTCAAGGATAACACGAGAAAACTTCCCAGGGGTCACCCATCCTAGCAGTGCTCCCACCCGAGCACGCTTAACTTTAGGGTTCCCAGGGGATTTAGTCCCGTGTTGCTCCTTAAAAGGCCTCTTGCTTATTTGGGGGTCTTAAGACTACTTATAGCATCCCCGAGCGTTGTGGGATCCCAACCATATGCACATCCTCGCCTGGTAGCTCGCCCAGGTCTCTCACCCCGCCCACATCACAGCCGCCCACTCAGACAGCCAGGATGTCACACTTGAGGATGCTGGGCTCCTCGGCTGCAAACCTGTTACTACTCCAATAGAGATCAATCATAAGCTTTCTCATTCTTCTACAGATCTGATTGCTGATGTTACAAGCTATAGGAGACTGATTGGTAGGCTTATTTATCAAACAATCACAAGGCCTGACATCACGTATGCTGTCAACATCCTCAGCCAATTCATGGATAAACCAGCCCAAGTTCATCTACATGCAGCACACAGAATTCTGAAGTATCTAAAAGGCTCGATAGGGCAAGGAATTTTCTTCTCCTCACACTCACCCCTGCACCTCAAAGCTTTCAGTGACTCAGATTGGGCTGCTTGCCCAGAAACAAGAAGATCAATCACAGGTTTTTGCATTTTCATTGGTGATTCTTTGATCAGTTGGAAGTCCAAGAAACAAGCTACTGTTTCTCGGTCTTCTGCAGAAGCAGAGTACCGAGCTTTGGCTCATACCAGTTGTGAAATTGTTTGGATTCTCTCTTTGCTAAAAGATTTTAACACTGATCATTCACAGCCTGCACTTCTCTACTGTGATAGCCAGTCAGCCCTCCATCTTACCAAAAATCCTATCTTTCATGAAAGAACCAAACATGTAGAACTAGATTGCCATTTTGTTAGAGAAAGGGAACTAGCTAGAATCCTTACACCAGTGCATATAGCTTCAAAATTCCAGCTTGCAGACATTCTAACAAAGGCTTTACCTGCTGCTACATTCCATTTTCTACTATCCAAGATGGGCACTTTGAACATATATGCCCATCTTGAGGGGGAGTCTCAAGAATTGCAGAAATTAAAGGACAAACAGAAGAATATGGAGGATATAGCTCCAGCATAGCTGTAACCTCATCAAAAGGGAAACTTACCTTTAGCATATCCATTTAAAACTTCCAGATTCTTCTATGAATATTCTTAGATATCAGCACAGTTAATTAAGATTTCTTTCTGTAAATATTTGTTTATGATTATGGTAATTAGTTATTCTTTCTTTCTTTTGATTAGCTGCAATCTTGTATAAATTCTACTGTTCTTTTCTTTGTAGATACAGAAACAAGGAATGAAATCATTCTTCCCAACTTCATTCTTTTTGTTTACTTCTTCAAGCTCATTTCTTAACAATCTTTCGTAATTTGTGGTATGGAATTTTGATTTGCTTTTTCTTTCATAGCATTATAGTTTAATAGCCTGGTAGGTTGTATAGCAATGCATATTTATTGACTTTGAAAACTTGAATTGTGTTTTTATCAATTGTTACCAAATGGCTTTCTTGTCGTCTGTTTTCAAAAACCCAAAAACAATAATTGTTACCGAATGGGTTTCTTGTCACTTGTTTTCAGAAACCCAAAAATAGTTTAAAAAAAAAAGGGTTACCAAACAGACTCTAAGATTTGATATTTGATAAATCCGGTTAGTGCTTAGTTCAACTCGACCTTAATCTATTTAAATATACATTTTCTTTATATAAGCATCATATAAATATAATTAATTTATAAATAAATTGCGTGTCTATAACCCTTATTTTTAACCGATCTAGTGAAGAAATCCCACTGTCTTTGGATGTAAGCATCTTTTCAAAACCACGTAAATCGGTCTTCGTTTACTTAGATTAATTTCTGCTTTATTTCGATGTTTGTTTTTTGAATATAAATAATTAAATATTTTATGAATTTTATTTAAAAACACTATGATATTTTAACTTTTTATATCATAATCGGAGCCAACCCGCCCTACTAGATAATGATTTATGATGGTTAGGAGCGGGTTTGGATTGGACTAAACAGTTGTTGGGTGTGCTAGAGTTGTCAAAAACGTGCCCTGTTGCCGTACTTGTGGATATTAACAAATGAATTCGTTTTTTAAATATGAATGCACCAATCTATGGTATATTTAACAGGAGGCGCCCCTTCGGAAGCGTGGTAAGCAAAATGTCCATCTTTCCACAATAGCCCTTACACACCCACTGCCAAGACTTATCAATAAAAAGGTACAATGGTGCCCAAAATCTCTTAGGCTGTGTTGGAGCCTTGGATTTGGGAAGAAAAGAAAAGAAAGCTTAAAAGGAAATGAAAAGAAAAGAAAAATATTGATTTTCTTTTCCTTTCTAATGTTTGGATGAGATGAAAAATGGGAAGAAAAGAAAAATATATTTTAGTAAGATGATGGGTTGGGGTGGTGGGCGAGTGAGAGTGGGCAGGTGCTAGTAGGGTTGGTGGGGTGGCAGTACGGCGACGATTATGGTGGTGGTGGCAGCTACTGGTGGGCGGTGGTGGCTGGCAGCGGTGGTGGCAAGTGGTGGTGGTGGGTGGCAATGGTAGCAAATGGTGGTGGTGGTTAGCGGTGGTGGGTGGTGGTGGTCGATGGTGGCGGCGAGCGATGGTGTGGTGGTGATTGTTGTTGGTGGGTTGTAGTGGTGGTGGATAGTACTAGTAATGGGGTGGGTGAGTGGTATGAATAGTGATAAGTGATGGTGAATTTTCTTTTCTTTTAAAATTCCTACTTTTTTGGAGAGAAATTTTTTTACATTGGAGAGAAACAGGGAGAGAAAATTTGGAGAGAAAATCTTATTTTCCTTCATTTAAACCAAATAAGGGAAAAGAAAATTTTCACATTTTCTTTTCTTTTCTCCCCAAATCCAGGGTTCAAAATACAGCCTTAAAACCTAAGAATCCTTTTAAAAACTGCTCCTTCCCACAACTCGGTAAAGTGGTGCTTGAGGTTGCATACGATACTTGTCCTGTGTTGCTCGCGCTTTAAGGCCTGGCCTACAAGATTTTACAAGGTCACCTCAATTTAAATCGGGCTTGGGCCGTATTCCAACGTAGTCGGGCTTTTTAAGCATTGCCTTTTAAGCCCAAATTATTACGTGCAAGCTTCTGTTGAGCATGTTAAAGCATGAAGGAAAGGTTAATTTTATGGACTTTTTAAGAACATCAGGTCATATTACTAATTCATTTAATAGTTTTATTTTTGCATATTTTTTCTTACATTATTAAAAAATAAGTACTGAATTTTTAAATATATATATATATATGTATGTATGTATGTATTCTCATAAAATTACATAATTTACAAAACCAATTTATAAAATTTAAGGTTAATTATATATATATATATATATATATATATATATATATATACATGGGCAGAGCCAGGGGCAATTGCTCCCCCTCAAAATTTTTTCTATAATTTTTCTTATTGTGACTAGCAGTATGCACGTGCAGTACTGCACGTGTGTAAGAAGGAAGGGAGAGAGGGAGAACATGGGTGAGGACAATTTTTAAAACTGATTGCAAGTTTTGACCATTGTACCCTTAATTAATAAATCTTCTTAATAAGTGTATAAGGCTATTTTGGAAAACTGCACATTTATTTCGGTACACCTTCCAAGGGCCCTATTCCCATTATATATAGTATAGATTTGTAACCATTACTTAAGATCCCCATAAACTTAAAGGAATTACCCCCTCCTCCAAAAATAAAATGAAAAATGTTTTTTGGCCAAAAGTGACACTTTTTCATAATTTTCCATTTTTTAAAAGTAAATTTCCTAAAATATTTAAATGTTAATGTAGTTGAATTTATTTTTTGCCCCTCCTGAGTTAACTTTCTGGCTCTGCCATTGTATACATATATACAGGTAAACATGGAAAGGACAAACAAATGGCATATATACCCTGTATCTGTACTATATATAACATGAGGAGCCCCTTTGGAAGCGTGCCCAAAAAAAGTGCATCATATCATTAATAAACATCACTTTTAGCAACAAATGTTTTTTTTACAAAAACTAAAAAAAAAAATTGCACACAATTCGAACCAAGCTGAGGTCAACCAAACAAATATTAAATACACATATAATATATATTTGGGTCGGTTCAGAACTAGATGCATATAAGTTGAGTTTCGGATCGATTCAGTTTAATCTAATATAAATGAAGTATAAGTAAAAATTCCTTACATCAATATTCTTTTAATATTCTAAATAATGGAATATTTCAAATTCTTTTGATATTATAATTAATGGAATTTTTGTTTGAAATATTTTTTTATTTCATTTAATTGAAATTCTTTTAGATAAGTATAATTAACTTTGTAATTATATATTCTAGAAGATTGGTTAAATACACGAAATCATTATTATTAATAATTTATGTTGATATTATTTAATCAAATTTCCTTTATATGAATACAATTAAGTTTTATATAACTTAGTAAGATTTTAGTAGACTCACAAAATAATATTACCATTATTCATATCATATTACTCATTCTCTAATACTTAACTAAAAGTTTTTTAATTAATAGATTTTAATTCTAAAAATCTTTTGCTACATTTAAATATTTAATCCAAAATTAAATTTTTTTATCGTCGCGAGTCTAATAAAATGCCACTAAATTAGAAAAAACTTAATGACACTTATCTAAAAGAATTTTAATTAAATAATATAAACCTAAATTAGTGATAAGATTGATTTCGTGTATTTATCCATTGTTATATAATATAAATTTCAAAATTACGTTTACTTAACTAAAATAAGTTTAATTAATTAATATAAACCTATATTATTGATAAGAATTATTTTGTGTATGTATTTATCCATTGTTAAAGAATATATTTTTAAAATTACTTATATAAATTCCTTTTTTTCATTTTCTTTTTAATCTTATCAATTTTAGTTAGAGTCTACATGACCAAAAATTATTTTTGATAAAATTCATATTTCTGATAACTATTCATGACATTAATAAAATTCCTTTTTCTTTTGTTTGATATTTATGTCCTAAGTTAATTTAATGGTAAACCATTAATGATATTTAGTATTGTCTTATATTATATATTGATGTTATACTAAGGTCAAGAAAATATTTCTTTATCCTATAAGAAAATTTTTATTTTCAGAGTCTAATTAAGCAAGTAGAGTAGGTAGGGAATTCTAGAACATGGAAAGCCTCTCAAGGAAGCTTTGTATATGAAAATATTTAGATATTTGTTGGCAACATTCTAGAAACTTTCATCTCCACCACTAGATCAGGGACGGTCTCAACCATCCATTAAGGAGGTGGATGGCTATATATATAAGGAGGTGGATAGCTCATTTGTATCATCAAATTTGAACATCAAGTTCTCTTGCTCTCTCCCTTCTGCTAGAATCTTTATTTCAATATTCTTGTTTGAGAGCTAGGCTTACTTAGCCACTTAGGAGGCAAGTGTCTAAGTGTTGCATCGAGTGTTAGAAAAGTCAAGCCTGTGATAGCTCACTCTGAAATCAGATTACTGTCAATTTGATTGGTGTAGTTTATAGCTTGACGACAATTGATTAGGTTGGCTCCACCGCCACCGCCACCACCAACAAACCCACTTTGTTTGAGCAAGTTGAAGCACACAACCCCAAGGGGAGTGCCATTGGGAAGCGTACTAACTATTAAAACAAGTTAGATATTCTCAATTCATGCTACAATGAGCAACTTGCGAGTGAATTTTAATTGAAATGTCGATTTTAAATAACAATTTTGTCCACAAAAGTGTAAAGTTTGTAAGGGTTTTTTGCTTCTGGGTTAGGGTTAGGCGGTTGAGTATCGCTGGCCTATTCATCTGCCATGAAAAGAAACTAATATGAAGAAGAAGAGAAAAGAAGCTAATCTGAAGAAGAAAAGGGTTTGTGGATATATAATAAGAAGGAAAAAAATGAAGGAATCCCATTGGGAGGCATGCCAACTATTAAAGCAGATTAGACACTCCCAATCCATGACACAATGAGTAACTTGCAACTGACTTTTAATTGCGTTGTTGGTTTTAAAATAACAAGGTCGTCCACAAGTGTAACATGTGCAATGTGAAGAAGAAGAGGGTTTGCAAATATATAAAAAGAAGGAAGGAATGAAATAGAATAATTGTGATTGTGTGGCATATTGTGTATGCTTAAACAACACTTAAAAAGTGTGTATGAATGTGTAAGATGAAGGAGAAGAATGAAGGAATAAAGCAAAATAATCGTGTGGCATGTTGTGTATGCTTAAACACCACATAAAAATTGTGTATGAGTGTGTAAGAGAGTCTGTCTAAATAGCAATCATTAATCTTAAATGTAAATGAATATAAATATTAAATTAAGCCTAATTAATCCCAACTCCAACTTTTAATAGTACTAAAAAGTTGCATGTTAAGATAGATTTTTACATGTTTTTTTAAGAACTTATTTTCACTTTCTACGTGGATTATTGGGATTATTGTATCAATTTTTATGACTTTTATTTGGATTTCTATATTTCAATTTAAAAGTTTGGGGGTGTTTATATTAAGGGAAATTAATTAGGGCCTCTATGTGATTAGTATTTTCAAAAAAGTTTTTATAAATTTTTTATTACAGAACTAATTAAAAGTATGCAATTTATTTCTTTCAAGTATTACTAAAAGTCTTATCATAATAGAACACTGTTTTTTTTCTTTTTTGTTTTATTGAAGTTTTCTTTTTATTTACATAGGACTCTAATAGGACAAATAATTTCTTTTTTCATTTATTTTAATATTAAAACTCTTAAGTGGTAAGTACATAAGATATTTTTATTAGCCTTCTATTTGCTAATATTTTGTTTAGTTACACTCATCGAGTATTATCACATGAATAATGGTAATCACCATTTTTTTGTTTCAATTTAATTAGTAATTCCAAAGTGTAAGTATTTGAGAAGAAGTCTAACTTAGTAAGATTTTATTACACTTGTGGAAATAATAAAAAGTGGCCGTGTACGTTTGGAAGTTGAGAAGGTTTGTGAAACCACCACACCTTTAGTGGTGGAGCGTGTATTCTATTTATAGTGAGATGTTTACATGTATAGCTTTACAGTAAGAAGGAAACAATTACAATATCTCTACAATCAAGGTTCAGTTGCTAAAATTTAGGTGAACTGTAATTGAGAGGAGGATTGCTAAGAATCAGGAGATGATTCTGGAGAATCTTCAACACCCCGCCCGCAAGCTAAGCGTGGGATTAGAGCAAACGCGAAGCTTGGATCTGAAGAAGACAAAGAGAGATCGAGAAACACTCTTGGTGAAGACATCAGCAATTTGCAAGGATGAGGGTACATGCTGTGTACGAATGGTGCCAGCAACTACAAGTTCTTGAAGAAAATGATAATCAATCAAGGTCAATATGCTTCGAGCGCTTATGAGAAACCGGATTCGAACTTAAGAATACAACACTTTGATTGTCACAAAGAAGAAGAGGACAAGATGATGTGGAAACATGCAGATCACGAAGAAGATGCTGTAACCAAAGAACCTCTGTAGCAGTAGAAGCAAGGGCACGATACCCAGATTCACAACTGGATCGAGAAACAGTAGGTTGTTTCTTGGTACTCTAGGAAACTAGATTTTCACCAAGATAAATCGAATACCTTGAAGTGGAGTGGCGAGTATCAGGACATCCGGTCCAGTCAGCATTTGAGTAAGCAGTGATACTGAGAGAAGGAGAGGCTGTAAAAGTAGGACCAAAGTGAATAGTGCCTTTGACATAGCACAAAATGCGCTTAACTGCTTGAAAATGATCCTTAGTTGGGGCGTGCAGATACTGGCTAATCGAGTTGACCGAGTGAGCAAGATCGGGTTGAGTGATAGTCAGATACTGAAGAGCACCAACAAGGGAACGATAAAGAATAATATCTTCAAAGGAAGGGCCTTCGAAAGATAGATGTTGTCCAACGACCATGGGGATGGTGACAGGCTTGCAATCCAAAAGCTGAGCACGAGCAAGAACATCACGTGCATACTTGGTTTGGCTAAGAAATAAACAACCCGGAGTTGTTGTGGCTTCAAGTCCAAGACAGTAACTGAGAGAGCCCAAATCTTTTGTTGCAAACTCGGAATGAAGCTGCCGAATAAAATTATTGAGAAGTGATGAATCAGATATTGTGAGAATGATATCATCAACATATAAAAGAAGGTAAATAAAGTGTTGTTGACGATGAAGAACAAACAAGGAGGTATCAGCACGACTGCAAGAAAACCCAAGTTTCAGTAAAAAGGAACTGAAACGCTGAAACCAGGCATGAGGGGCCTGTTTTAACCCATATAGAGCTTTCTTGAGTTTGCAGACAAGGTTAGGAAATCGGGGATCAACATAACCAGGAGGCTGCTCCATGTGAACATGCTCTTGTAAAATACCGTTAAGGAAGGCATTTTTTACATCAAGTTGACGTAGGGGCCAACTGCGAGCAACAGCAAGGGATAAGACAACACGAACAGTGGAAGCCTTGACAACAGGGCTAAAAGTGTCTGTGTAATCAAGACCAGGCAACTGAGTAGCCTTTGGCGATGAGACGAGCTTTAAAACGATCAATGGATCCATCAGAGAGATATTTTGTTCGGAAAACCCATTTCGAACCCACAATATTTGTATTTGAAGGACGTGGAACAAGATCCCAAGTATAATTGTCATGAAGTGCCTTAATTTCGTCATCCATAGCAGCAAGCCAGGAGGGGTGCTTCGCAGCAGATTTGAAACCCTGAGGCTCAGAGGAAGTGAGCAAAGCATGCAAGAGACCAGTGGAATGCTGACTAAGATAGGCAGGGTGACGTGAGCGGAAAATGCCGGCTTTACCCCTGGTAATCATTGGATGAGAGGGAATAATCTGATTAGCCTGAGTGGTAGAGACACCATTAGATGGATCTTGATGAGATGCAGGAGCATGGGCTGAACTAGAAGAAGGTAATGCACGTTGGGCTTGAGCTGGTACAAGCAATGGTGCATGAGATGTGGCTAGCTCGTTGGGCTGCATGGGATGCTAGGTTTCAATAAGATAAGGGCAGAAGAAGGAATGCAAGACAGTGGGCTTGGATCAATACTTGCACAGGCACGCTAGGCTTCACTGATGCTTTGGGCTGGTAGCAATGATGCAGGCCTGGAGTTAGGAACATCAGAGCTGGATCCATCTGCTGCAACCTGCATGGGCTCAATAAAATGATGAGAGCATAGGCGACATGGGCTGGAACCATGCAAACATGAGGTGGACAAAGTGTTTGAGGGCAGTGGGACCAGATTGGGAGGGCTAGGCTGATGGTTGGTAGTGGGCTCACTAAAACTAGAGAGTTGTAAGGACGCAAGGGGTTGACTTGGGGAAGAGGGCATGAGAGGAAAATGGGTTTCATCAAATTTTGCATGGTGAGTAACATAAATTTTTGAGGTGAGCGGGTCTAAATAGCGGAAAACTTTATAGGAGGGACTATATCCTAAAAAAATGCAGGGAGCACTCCGTGGAGAGAATTTGTTAGGAGTATAGTCACGTAAATAAGGATAAACCCGACAACCAAAGGGATGAAAAATAATGTAATGAGGGGCCTTACCATGCAAAAGTTCCAAAGGTGAAATGCCTCCAAGAAGTGGTGTGGGCAACCGGTTAATGATGTAAGCCGCAGTACTGAAAGCATCAACCCAATAACAAGTAGGAACCCGAGAGTGAAATAACAGGGCAAGACCCATTTCAGTCACGTGACGATGCTTGCGTTCTACACGCCCATTTTGGGATGGAGTATAGGGGCAAGACATTTGATGATGAATGCCAGAGGAACGAAGTTGAGACTGAAAATGAGTGCTGTGAAATTCAGCACCACCATCACTTTGAAAGATTTTAATCTTGCAAGAGAGTTGGTTTTCAACAAATGTTTGAAATTGAAGAAAAATATCAAAGAAATCAGATTTCAATTTCATAGGATAAAGCCAAGTAAAACGAGAATGATCATCTATGAATAAAACATAATAAGAACAACCAGTTGTGGACTTGAGGGGTGCAGGACCCCAAATGTCGCAGTGAACAAGACCCAAAATGGTGTCAGATCGAGCATCGGTTGGAGAAAACGGGAGCCTGTGGCTCTTTGCAAGTTGACATGTAGAACACAGAGAAGGATTAGGCAATATAGAAGTAAGAGAAAGCTGGGCTTTTTTATTTAATAAAGAAATAATAGACGGGTTTACATGCCCAAGACTTGCATGCCATAAGTCATATGACGCCTTAAGAGCAGAGCTATTGAGGATAGAAGTGAAAGCAGAAATGCCATGATCTAGTACGTAAAGCCCACCATCACATCTTCCGGTCGCCACCACCCTTCTTGTGAGTTTGTTTTGAATAGCGAAAGAAGAGTCAGTGAAAGTGACATGGAATGGGAAATCAGAGGTTAATTTGCTAATAGATAAAAGGTTTTTGGTAAGACGAGGGACAACTAAAATATCACGTAAATGAAGATCAGGAGAGAGACGAACAATACCGGCGTAGGAGATGGGTAAAGAGGCCCCATTGCCCACAATAACACTGTCCTTACCAACATATTGTTCAGGAGATTCCAGAGATTGAAAGTATGATGTCATATGAGCAGAGGCACCAGTATCAAGGTACCAATCAGAGATCTGATCATTAGAGAGAGAGCAGTTGCTTTGAAATGATTCGGCAAGTTGAGCAGAAGGCTCCGAACGGTCATAGTGATTCCGGCACTTGTTAGCAGTGTGACCCTCAGTTTTACAGGTTTGGCAATGAGGCGTGTAGGAATGACGAGACCGACCATAACTAGTGGATTTGTTGAAATGGCTAGAAGAGGAGCCATTTGAACGACCATTTGTCCGTCGGTTTCCATTTGACCGAGTTGATCGACCATGACCAGATGAAGACTGAGTGGTTGTAAATGCAGCAAAAGTCAGAGAGGTTTCTTCAAGAGATTTTTGAAATAGTGCATAGCTTTCAGCCAAAGGCACGAGATCAGTGAAAGAGGGCAGCGGTGTGAGTGCCATTTGAGTGGATGAGAGCCCAGCAAATTCAGTCCCAAGGCCACGTAAAAACCAATGGGATTTGTCAACATCATCCACTGGACGGCCTATGGCCATGAGCTGATCACAAAGCTTTTTGAAATCTCTAGAAAACTCAGCAATAGTTCTAGACCCTTTCTTCATTAACTACAATTCATCTTTGAGACGAATCTCATGCGTCTTGGAGGCATGATTGAAGACATGTTCAAGAGCAGTCCAAACCTCATAGGAGGTGGTGAGGCATACAACTGCAGCCATAGCTTCTTCAAAGAGAGAAGGGAGAAGAAGGCTAAGGATGCGTTGATCAGTGGTTTTCCATTCCAAGTACTTTGGATTGGGTAAGGAAGAACAATGGAAGAGTCATCAGAGATGGTGGTAGGTGGAAAGGAGTACAACCCATCAACAAACCCAAGAAAGTCTTGACAAGCAAGAAGGGGGACAAGTTGGCTTTTTCACAGTAAATAGCTGGTAGAAGACAACTTTATGGTAACCATGTGAACCATGGTATTGAAGGAGAGGAGTTCGGCCATGAAAGAGAGATGAGGAAAACGAAAAAAAATATAGATGGAGATCAATCTAGAAAAGGCTCTGATACCATGAGAAGGTTTGTGAAACCACCACACCTTTAGGGGTGGAGCGTGTATTCTATTTATAGTGAGATGTTTACATGTATAGCTTTACAGTAAGAAGGAAACAATTACAATATCTCTACAATCAAGGTTCAGTTACTAAAATTTAGGTGAATTGTAATTGAGAGGAGGATTGCTAAGAATCAGGAGATGATTCTGGAGAATCCTCAACAAAAGTGACCCTTTTTTGCAAAATGATATTTTTGATGGACTAATTTTATAAATATAAGCCAAAAAGTGACCCTCTTTCAAAATTTCCCCAATTAGTTATTGCATGACATTTTGGGGAATAGAATTATATATATGTGTAAGGATATAAAAGTAAATAGAATCAAAAGTAAAGGGCATTTTGGATATATAAGGTAGTTATATAAGTGTTAGTTAGTTAAGGGGAGATGAAAGTGAATATAATAAATGAGTGGGGCAATTTAGGGGGATAGGTGCAACGATTATGTTAAACGGAGTGATAAAAATACAAATGCTAAAAACAAAAGGATATGGATACAAATATATCATAATGTAGGCATATGGATGCAAAAAACCCTATTATTTATAAGGCTAATGTAAATGATGTATCAAGTGGATGGTTGAAACTATCTAGATCATTCTTCCAGATGGCATATTATGGTGTGTTGCAACAACTAAAAAAAAATTGAAAATCTTCAATGAATGTTGTTTATCACACAATTTTGCAAAACATGTGCAAGAGAGGTACAACAATTGATTATCCAATAATTAACAATTTATAAGATAATCTAATAATTTTTACAAGTTTTTTTAGCAATTATGATCTAAAAATGAAATATTTTTTTGAGCAATTGACCTCTTTCTATGTAGGATAACCAATAATGTAACACCTAGGGATGGCGATGATTCGGTTTTGAATGAAATTGAAACCAACATGATCTATATACTATATATAATGGGAGGTGCCCCCTTGGGAATTGCGTCAACCAAAATGTGTTAGACTTTGCAAGACAGCCCTAACATATCATATTGTGAATATTCATTAATAAAAGGGTATAAAGTCAAATTGCCTCAATTTTTCTAAAACTTAATAATCAATTACAAAACCATTCCCTTCTTGTCTACCACTTTTTCATATGTGCATTATTGCACATTATTGTACGTGTACCCGGCTAGTATAAATAAATGCTAAGGTAACTTGCCCTTGGGACTTGGGAGTTGAACACAAGATCTGCCGCTCTGATATCATGTTAAACAATCATTGTACCTAAAAGCTTAAACCAATAAATGAATATGTAATTATGTATATCAAAGGGCCCAATTAAAATATCTCAACAATTATAAGTATAAAAGTGCATCATCCTATCCAAATTTGCACAAATGGCCAACATACAAGTGATCTGAATAAATCAATGACATACCCTTATCTATAGAGCTATCTTCACCCCCCACGCCCACCACCACCACCCCCCCTAACACAACCCCTTACCACATAAACATTTGATTCAACTCCATGAACAGTGATCACTCCTGTAAACTGAGCAGCTTATATTTCATTTCAAGTGAAAGACTTTGGAGCACGAGATAAACTCTCTATGAAGAACTCTGACGAAAGGGAGTTATAACCGCGTATCTTTGCATTAAATTGTGTAAATGCACATGCAATAAGTGACAGTTACAGGTTTCAAGCGGTAAGTTCCATAACGTTGAGTGGACAATTAGAGGCGATTTGATTGCCAGTTGACAAAAGGTGCAACTTGTTTCTGACTCCATCTTCACTTTAACTGATCCAACCAGGTTTTGGCTGATCTCGGTTAGCTTTGTTAATTTGGGCTTGGTTCAAGCTTGGAATACTGCAACCAGAAAACTTATTTAAGGTCAAGTCTTTCTGGGTTTGTGATTTGGCATTCAAAATTTTTGTTTTAAGCTCAAGATCAGATCTCATGTGACATGCCCAAGTGTGATTTATCTTGGTTCAGTCCTATTGGTTTATGTACTTGTAGTTAGAAATTTTCTTCACATGCCATGAAGCCTAAGGCCATCACCACTACCACCTTCAACATCCCAACAGCAGCAATGCTCTCTATATTCATCATCTTCCTACTCTCTTTTCCTTGTCTCACAATCTATGTAATCGACAGACTCCAACTACCATACGGTAGGCCCTGAGAGCCTTGCCTATGATTCCAGAGGTCAAGGACCCTACACAGGTGTCTCGGATGGAAGAGTTCTCAAGTGGCAAGGTCCCAGCCTTGCTGTCACTTTACAGAACAGGTGATGCTTATATTCTCAACAAATGCCTCAAGAAAACCAGTTTCAATCAGAGTTTGCAGACCATGTAAGGGAACCAACTCACTTTGTTAGCTCAACTTTATCAGTGCTAAATTTCTTTTTTTTCAAGTCCTGTATTATGAACAAGATTATTTTCCATTTGCCATCACCTTCGCTGTTAGTCCTCCAACTTTTTGATTCGGATCAAAGCAGCTATGCAATGGCTCTAGTAACCCAGCGCTGGAACCAACATGTGGGAGACCATTAGGCTAGACCATTAGGCTTGGGATTCAACTATGGGACTGGTGATCTCTACATTCCAGATGCTTATTTTGGGCTTGTGATGGTGGGATCTAATGGTGGGGTTGCCACCCAGCTTGACATTAGTGCAGAAAACTTGCCATTTCGATTCATCAATGGCTTAGACATTGATCAAACAACCGGCATCGTTTATTTCACAGACGCTAGTGCTTGGTTCCAAAGAAGGTATAGCTTCTCATTCTTCTTGATCACTTTAATTCCTTAATTATCATGTATTTTTAGATCAAATACAAAGTTGAACTGGTTGCAGATAAATTTTAGCTAACAGCTTTGTTGTCCAAGATAACTCAATACTAATGGCACCTTGTAGGGATGCCAATGCAGCAATCCTAAGTGGTGACAGGACAGGAAGATTAATGAAATATGATCCAAAGAGCAAAGTGGTCACAGTGTTGCTCAGGAACATCGCATTTGCCGCAGGCGTGGCAGTGAGCAAAGATGGCTCTTATGTCCTTGTGACAGAGACCATCACCGGTAGAATTCAGAGGTTCTGGCTTCAAGGTCCTAGAGCTAATACATCAGAAGTATTTGCACAATTACTTGCACCCCCAGATAACATTAAGAGGAATTCAAGGGGTGAGTTTTGGGTGGCATTAAACATCGGTAAGGAAGAGTGTCGAAAGCATGCTATTTCCACGCCCGGGGATGATGAAGCTGACTTGGATGCTGGAGTTCAGCCATTGCCAATTTGCAGTATCTGAAGGTCTAAGGCTGAGTGAACAAGGAAGAGTGCTGGAAGTGGTGGTATTTAGTCAAAGAATTGTCTTCCAATCTATTAGTGAAGTTCAGGAGTATAATGGGACATTATACTTAGGATCTCTGGCTCTGCCTTATGTTGGGAATTACAGGGGTTAAATTCTTCTCGGGTCTGTTAATCTTTTCATCTAGCAGCTCACTACCAAGAGCTGGCATGTTTGATGAAGATCCTTGATGCTTTTTTGTGATCCTTAATTCTTTTCCAAAGATTGAAAGTCGCCACAACCAATAAAATCTGACCCCTAAACTGATATAACAAGATGACACTTTCATTTGATTGTTAGATGTTCATTAATTAAGAACCAACAAACTGGGATATCGTTAAAAGTGGTTAAATAGGAATTAGAATGATCAAATTGGTGGTTTAGATTTTTTAAATCATTATTCAAATTGACAAATTTTGGTCTTTTCGGCCAATATACACACATACATACATACATATATACTAATATATAAAGAGAATTGCCCAGATTATGGCCAAATAATCTATACCAAAATCGCCCCTTAGTTTTTTCTTATTTTATCGATTCATAATGCCACATCACCATAACTGAAACCCATTCGATTTGGACTCTTTGCTTTCAACGTGGAGTTTTTTCTGAGTGGGCCCCACAAAAACAAATTAGGTGTTATATAATTTGCTACGCGTGTAGCTCATGCAGTCCCCTAGTATAGTATAAAACGAATAGCTTCTTGGTAAGCGTGCCGAAACTAATAAATTGTTTTCCCAAAACAACCTTACTAAGGGGCTGTTCTTTTCATATACTGCATAGAATTCCATAAGGGTAAATTTGTCCTTTCTTTTCTACTCTCCAAAAAAGACCTGTAGCAAATTTTAAGCCTTAAAGTGATATTATTTTTTAATTTTGTTTGAAAAGTGATCCTTCATATCAATTACATTTGATAAGTGACTTTTTTTTTTTGTAAAATAAGATCAACCCTTTTTCATAATTTTCCCTTTTAATATCACCGTTTAAAAGAAACGTAATCTTGGAAATATCATCTATTGCCCATCCGAGACGCCGAAATTTCGGACATTTGACGACATGAATAATTGGCGCCTTCTCCATAGACGAACGCCAAAGACCAATACTTTGGCGCCATGAACGATTCTGTTGTCTGTACTGTGAGGGAAAGCCAAAGCTTCTCCACTGGGACTGGGGAGAGTTAAGAGACAGTGAAGCACGAAGCCAAACCAGATGGCGGAGATCATCTCCCCCATGGAGGTCGACGACGTCGATCAGCCTTCGAAACCGAACAAGGGAAAGAATGTCGTCGTCTTGGACGATGTCCAGTCGGGCGGCAAATCCACGCCGTGGGTCGAGAAGTACCGTCCTCAGTCCCTTGCTGACGTCGCTGCTCATCGGGATATCATTGACACCAGTAAATGTCTTAGTTCTGTTATTTCTAGGGTTTTCGTTAGTTATTCATTCGACTGACTTTTGTTTTTTGTTATTTGTTTTTTTTTTATTTGAATGGATCTGCACAGTCGATAGGCTTACGAGCGAGAACAAGGTGCCTCATCTCCTCCTTTACGGTCCGCCGGGAACCGGCAAGACGTCGACTATTCTCGCAGTTGCTCGGAAGCTATATGGGGCGCAATATCATAACATGATACTTGAGCTCAACGCGTCCGATGATAGGGGAATTGATGTCGTGAGACGGCAGATTCAAGACTTTGCAAGCACCCAGAGTTTCTCATTTGGGTAATCTCGTGTTCTGTCCGAGTTATTGTATACATTCCGAATTTATTTGTTGAGTGTTTTATTGTACTGCCCTTTTGAACTTCAACAATCTGATAAACCATGAAAATTGGGATTTGAGGTTTAAAAATTGCACCGATTTTAAAGTATATGCGAATTGCTGAAACATTAGTTATTTTGTGCCAGACAAAGTAATCAACAACGGGTGTTTCGTTAGAAGTTGTTATGCTGTAAATAGCTAGGAAGGCGTTGGCTATATGCAACCAATATTGACGTATAGGGCTCAAGTGCTTTGGGGAATGATGTGGCTACAACCACTGGAAATGTTTAGTTTGACCATGCCAAGTAATTCAGTTCAACATATATATTATTTGCAAGTCATGCATAGCTTGTTTTATTCGTGTGCATGTAGCTAGTTAAACCTTTGCCCAAAGTAATTAGGTTCAAAATATAGCTTGCGATTCATGCGTAACTCAAAAAATTTTGTAGTTCTTTGACCAAGTTCTACGAGAAGTGCCTAATGAATACGTAATGGCTGATATCGTCCACATGTACAATTAATGTATATTCATTTTCATTAATTTTCTTATAAAGACGTGTGCATAATTATGTTGTTGAATAGATTGATTTCCATGGTAAGTGGTTTGTACTAGAAGCTTAAGATTTCATGCGTGCAAATTGTTCCGTGCTCTTATAGTTGGAGATTTGGTCGTCTTGATTATGTTCACATTCTAGCAATGCATTTTTGATATTGATAAATAAAATTTCTGGCTTTTAACTGGTTATGATCATTTTTTCAACATTTGGAGTTCAGTGCAAAGTCATCTGTAAAGTTGATCCTACTGGATGAAGCAGATGCCATGACGAAGGATGCACAATTTGCATTGCGTAGAGGTCTGGCTGTTTGATTTATCGCATCTTTTAAATGCAAGTTCTCTGTTCAAACTCACTGTATTTGTTTTGTATTTCTGCGATGTAGTCATTGAGAAATACACAAAGAACACTAGGTTTGCTCTCATTTGCAATCATGTCAACAAAATTATTCCAGCCCTGCAATCAAGATGCACTCGATTTCGATTTGCTCCACTTGATGCTACTCATGTCACCCAACGTCTTAAACATGTTATAGAAGCCGAAGGGTATTCTTTTTTTCCTCACACTTTTTTTTATATGATTTTCTTTGTTAAAGAACTGTTAGTTATATTTTGCATAGAAGAAATATGTATTAGATTTTGATGATTTTCTTTAACTCGAATTGTTTGTTTACATCCTGACAGATCTTTCGTTGTTTTATTTATTTTTCTGAATTAGATATGTTAATTATCATTCTGGGTAAAAAATGCCACGTATTTGTTTAGCATTTAAAAGATCTACTGGCAACTCTATTCAGTTTGATATCTATTGATCACTATATTTTCTTGGGGTGGGGATTTCTCGTAGTTAAGTCCAATATTGAAGAAAGTGGGATGACTAGTTATTTCCTGATTTTATGATGTATTTAAATTTCAATAATTATCATTTATATTTACCTGATGACTAATTTTGGAAAAGTAAATAATGAAATGGTTTGTCAGATTATGAAAAGGTAAACAAGTCCTGATTTATCAGTTTTACTTGAAATCCCAATCATTATCTCATTTGCTTCCATAACAATCTCGAATGTTGGGAAAAGTTACTCTATGTCTCCATTATCCATTATGCTCCTTATACTATCTCATTATAGTCCCTTAGAGTCACCACAGCCATATACATGGCACAAAAAGTCAGTACATATATATTTTAGCATATATATCTTGTGTTTTTTTTTCCTTTCTCTGACCCAGGCATTTCTTTGTTTAGGGAGACTACACTGATTCCCGGTGAACATTAATCACATAAATCATTGTATTTCATTTCGGTGGCTTCCGGAGCGGATCCAACGGGTTCCATCAGGGTCCTAAAACCCATTCTTCCGTCCGGCATGGATGAAATTCCATTCAGTGCTGAATGGAATCTTTGGGAAACTAAAGGCATGCATTTCATGCCAATGAAACAGTTGAGATGTGCATGTCACATATTGTTGAATCCTACATGGCACAATCTTCATGTCTGCTTCTGCTTCTTTCGTCTTGCACAAGCATTGTTGGAAAAATAAACAGAGAAATGGAGAGAAAGAGGGACAGGAGAGCGAGAGAGAGAGAGAGAGAGAGAGAGAGAGAGAGAGAGAGAGAGAGAGAGAGAGAGAGAGAGAAGGGAGGTGGGGAGGAAAGAGGAGGGCGGGGAGGTGGGGCCATGATACCTCATTCATATATATTTATTTATTTATAAAATATAAATATATATGTTTATATATCATAAAAACATTATATCTATATTTATTTATTTCATAAAAGTATTAATATATTTTTTAAGATTTTGTACAAAAATTTGATTTCGTTGATTTTTTATATTTTAGTTTTTTTCTGAATTTCTTGGCATGGTGGCACAAAAAATGCAGTGGCACAAGCGGTGTGCCAGTGAAATTCCAGCAGAACAATACAATAGGTCCTAAATGAAACAATGTCGAAATCGGCATGGTGAACCTTTATTTAAGATTGAAAAAGAAAAATTCAGATTGAATGAAAAAAAAAATTCAGATTGAATGTGATATCCTTTATTTACTGTAACAGTACTGCTTGATCTTAAAATGATTCCGATTCCCTTTCTCATCAATACAATATTTTTTAAATCATTACTACACAAAGTATCCTATATGTATGCTGTGTTTCCATTGTGCAAGCATGTTGATGATAAGTGATATGATCTTTCTTGAAGTAGATTTAGACTCTATATTGTTTGGAAAAAGGAACCCTTAGAGTTTGCTTAGGCAGTTTAGGGGACACCAAATTACAGATTGTTCATAAGAAAGTCATTTAAAGGAGTTCTGACAATTTTTAAGAATTAGTTTGTACACTCTATTCATGTGATATCAATGTTGGTAAGCTGTAATAGGAACTTCACTAAAGGGTTTAACCAGAGCAAGTTAGAATTAGTTTGACATTTAAGCAGGATTGGCCGATTATCTGGTCATCGTCTCCTTTTGTCCCTGATTATCACCATGGTTGATCAACTTCTTGTACTAGAACAGTATAAAGATGACATGTTCTGCAATAGCAATAATGGATCAGAATTGACGTGGTCTTTCTAGTTCATGTGTAATCCAGAACATGCATGTGCAGACGCAAAATTCTATTCCACTTTAAGGACTCCATCACGGGATTAGTTTTGGAAAAATTGACATTTTGAGGGGCATCACAATGAGATTAGGTTTCAAGATTCATTTTTGAAGAATTTTATCGCATATTTTTTCTTTGGAATCTTAAGTGTCTTTTTGGAATAACAACTAACAACACCTGCTCGTTGGAAAACCAACTTACTGTTCTTATATTTTAACAGTTGGTTAAATGTGTGTGTGTGTGTTTGTTGGGGGGGACGGGAGGAGAGAGATGTTCTCTCCCGAATTTGGGCAAAGCCACTTTGCATAAAATGCCAAAGGTTAAGTTTGTTGCCAGTCCGCAACCCTTGGGACCCTACTTCAGCAGTATTTACAGTGAATTATGGTCAACTCTCAGGAATTATGGGCTGGGACTTTGTACCTACGAAAGCAGGCACCTTCATATTGATGTAGTATAATAAGTTAGTCTTAAAGCAAATGCCTGTTCAACTGAAGAAAGTAAATGCAGTTATAATATTTTAGTTAAAACAATTTCTTGGTTTTTTTATTAGATATCTAAGTTATTTTGCTTTTAACAATTATTTCTTTTAACTAGGCTTGATGTAACTGAGAGTGGCTTAAATGCACTTGTACGGCTTAGCAATGGTGACATGAGGAAGGCTTTGAACATTTTGCAGGTTTTAATATCTCATACCTTCTGATCCATGTTTTCCATGCTTGTTATGCTTCACATGGTTTGTTATCTTTGAGTTTCTTTTTGAGCACTGAATAGAAGAATAAGTTTTGTCTAATCGTGCTTATTGTTGTGAAATAGACAAACGAGATGACACCAAAAATGGTAGAAACACAAACATAGAGCAAAACACAAGATGTATGTGGTTCGGATTTTATCCTACGTCCACATCTGGAGAAGATGAAAACGTTCCACTATCTCAACACAAGGATTACAAAACAAAACTGCATTGTGCGGTCATCTCAAAACCCTAACTAACAGAGGACGAATCCTAATAGTACCCCCCAAAAAATCAGGTCGGGGACTCCGCCCCCAAACCCCTGATGGGCCATTCGTGGCCCCACCAACGGACCTCCTGGGTCAAGGCCTTCCCCAACGGATTTGGGCCTTCGGCCTTCTGCCACCCCACAGGAAGGCACAATGGATATTGGTAATGGTGAAATATAAGACATCTACATTACACTTATGTCCTCTATTGACTCATAATCCAGAGGCTATGCCCTTGTTAACAAAAGTAAAAGGAAAAAGGGAATCCACCTTTACATGGTGTTGATATATTGTAACAAGTTGTTATTGCTTGCAGGATACTTAAAATGAACTAGTGGAAGTTTTTTATTCTGTTTGTTAGCTTGATGCAACAATCAGTGCTATAATGTTAAGATGGACAACTGAATGAATACTAATGAAGCTTTTAGGATTCAAGAGATATAAAATTTAGCATTGACTATATCGAACATGACTATAATCTAATGCATGAATGAGACTAGGGATGTCAGTAAGAAATGGGTTCAGAAGAAAAGAAAAATCTAGGACTAGCCTCAATTGGTTATAAATAAGGTAGACCACAAATATGGTTTTGTTATTCACAACAACAATCAATGGCACAACTTTGAGGAGATCTGAATCTGGCAAAACAAGACAAGAGATTGTTATAAAAAGTGAACTGCAAAACAGTTATGCAATTTCTAATAATTTTTAGAGGAAAGGAAGAAAAAACTGTAGAAGTATTATACTGCAAAGTTGTTTGTTATGATCTGGAATCAGTATTAGTTTAACATTTTTAGCTCTTTTTTAATTTAACCCACAATGTAGATGTGATTGCACATATTGATCTTCTGAAACTAGTATTGTACGGAGAATATTAACATTTTTCTTTTTGTAATTCAGTAATATTGTGAAGATGACTTACTAGCATTCACAGGTTGAGCTCCCAGCTCTAGAATCTGCTGTTGCATGATGATCATATATGCATACATAATCATACATACAATCATGTGTCTGCGTTGCTTGTGTTGCCATTAACAGCCTACTGGGGCTCAACAATGTGTAATACAGTTTTTTTTGGGGAAGCTTGTACCAAGAAGAGCTAGTTGCTTATTTAGTATTCTTCCTAGTTAAATGGTTGTTTCCTTCTCTTATTTAAAAAATTGTTATATTCGTTTATTTAAATAGCATAACTTTTTTTTAATACTTATTTTTTTTGTTCCTCCCCACCCCTCCCTCTGTTTTCTAATTTTTTGCATGACACTTCTTATTGCATATTTCCAAGTTTCTTAAAAAAAAGGTTTTTTCATCTCAAATTTTTGAATCATCTCCCTTTTTTTTTTTTTTTAATCTAATGCCAATTTCAGATCGTCAACTATGCTAAACTACTATAAGAGCTAGTCAGCTTTGGACTCAAGTAAAAAGCAAAAAAACATTGATGACTTTTTTTTTTTAAGTTTATCAGAACCTTGAATTATTTTGTGCCACCCGCCTGTCAGGAAATGTATATTCGGTTAGATTTGATTAATTACTGAATTGATCGTCGTGCTGGCTTAGTTGTGTTAATGCATGTTATCGTTGTTGATAAGTTCAAGCTTCCTAATTTACATTGCTGATCTTTTCTTGCTGTGTGCAGTCAACACATATGGCTTCCCAGAATATAACTGAAGAAGCTGTATACTTGTGTACCGGAAATCCAATGCCTAAAGACATTGAGCAGATATGTCACTGGCTCCTAAATGAATCCTTTGCCACTAGCTTTCGACGTATCCTACATATTTTGCCATCTCTTAATGTGATTGCTATGGTTACATGATTGTTGCTATACAAGAAAATTTTTGCCATTTTTTTTGTGAACCTAACCATGCATAGAGATATCTGAAATGAAGACAAGGAAAGGATTGGCATTGGTAGACATTGTGAGAGAGGTGACGATGTAAGTTAGATATGTATTTTAATCCAGAAACTCATACTTCTATTTTTCTACTGGATCTTAATTCATGTGTTACATCTTAACAGGTTCATTTTCAAGATCAAAATGCCATCAGATGTCCGGATTCAGTTGATTAATGATTTAGCGGATATTGAGTATGGATCTGTCTTGTTCCATTTTAGATACATTATCATTCATTCTGTAAGATTGAATTTATATTCAAGATGCAATCTAATAATAGATGCATATGCTGACAACAGATTAGACAAATGTGCAAGGGGTGTGAATGCCCTTTTAAGTTAACATATACAAGTGCAGGATAATGTTTGAAGTTTATAACAAAATGCATTTTTCTTGTCATTTAGTAACTGTACTGAACACTAACTAGTTATCTTATATTGCTTATATAGAGAATCTTGGTTTCTAGATGGAACTGGGTTGGGAATGGGATTGGCTTAAATGGGCCTTGACTTACCATTTGATATAATATTTCATAATATTTTATTTAAATGAACATTTTAGGTTATTGGTTTCCAAAAACCATGTCTTTTAGTGTGAATTTTTTGTTATCCATTTGTTTAATTGTTCATTAGTATATATGCGGTGAAGTTGATGGTTAGTCTCCCTGTCATCTACATATTAGCTTCCCTTGGGCAAAATTTTGTTTGGTTTTTTATGCTGTGTTTTCCATTCCTTTAAAGAGGACTATATCCACAAATAACTTGTCATGTGTTGGGATCTTTTGAGGTTAAAGTTGTGATGGGAGGTGTGGTTGTTTCGGTTGATACACTCTAATAAGGATGCTTTCTTTATATGTAAATTTGTAGAACCTTTGGCAGTGAACATCATGATTTGTGAATGAGTATAGCCACACAACCTAGTTATGACTGTCCCATCTACTTTTATGCTTGCCCTGCTATATATGGACGACTGTAGCGGCTTTGTATATGTTCGGAGGCTAACTATGTTTAAAAGTCAAATACAGTCAAAAAAAAGGAGGGGGGGAAGAAAAGAGAGACAAAATTGATTTGCTCCGCTTGTTAACATTTCAAATCTTGGACTATTTCACCTTTCTGTGTAAATTCTTCTTGGGTTTGTGCTAAAGGTTTTTACTGCATTGATTGCATCATACTTGTCTACTTGGATTGGTTTTTTGCAGGTATAGATTGAGTTTTGGATGTATCGATAAGTTGCAGCTTGGAGCACTCATTGCAAGCTTTACACGAGCCAGGGCTGTGATAGTTGCAGCGGCAATGTAGTTCATGTCTTCGATATGAAAGTTGCTGTCTTGTTTTGACTTGTCTTTTTACTTGCGCCTTTGGTTCTTTTGTGGCCCTAACAGGAAACAAGCAGATGTGGTCTTGTTGCCTTGGTACGATCCCAACCCAACTATGTCTATAACATGGTTCTGACATGTTCACTAACCCATGAAAGCTGTTAAGATTAAGAATATTCCTTTTTTTCTTTGGGGGAGAGGCTTTCCAGGAAGCTAGGCGCTGCCTTTAGCATTGTCCAAAAAGATTGGTTGTTTTATTCTCATCTTTTTGTAGTTAACATATTGAACAAATTTCATATATTGGTTTCTTCTTCCTCTATTAGCTACGATGGTTGCAGAAACTTTACAATTTTGAATAGCTTTAAGTTTATGTTCTAAATGTTGTGTGAAGAGATCTCTTGTACATGCATATTCACATGCTAGTCAATGGGATTGAGCCTTTAATGTTTGTTTTTTTTTTTCTAAGTACTGTTTGTCTACTTGTATGCAAGCGTATGCTGGTGTTTATATCCCTCAAGAAAGTCTTTTTGCATGATCTTTACAGACATCAAAACCTACCTAATTACAAAGCTTTCATGAATTTACCAACTTCGAAAATTTAATTTTTTGTAATATATACATTTATTAGTATTAAAGCAAAACGTTTTGTTCTCCAAGATAAAGAGGATCAAAATTATGTGAAAATTGCAACTAAAATGAATATAAAGTAGATGAAGGGGAGAGAGATTTCATTTTTAACTTGTTGAAAGGTTCCTTAAAAATTTAAAATTTAACAACAAATAGATATACACAAGAGGAAATGTCCTCTAACTTTTAGAACATAAGATAAAGGAGGAGGAATTAACACAAGGTACGAGCGTAAAACGGATGCGCAACATTTAATCCCACATCGGCAATTAGTAAGTTTTTCTTTTGCCTTTTATAACCTCTATTTATTGCATACTATTGCCGAGCTTGGTGGCGCTAGCTTGTAACCTGAGCGGGGGCATTAAGATAGTCGGACGATTCCATAGTATTACATATAAATAATACCATGGTCCACGGTGGACAGCTATCTTTTTAAAATTGAGATATATTGATGAAAGTTCTTCCCTTTTGAATCATATAGATTTATATCTGAAAGAGGCTGGAAAGAAGTTCTTTCAAAATTACTATTTGTCTGTAGGCGTGTGTTGGTGTTTATTCCTAAAGAATCGTATCCTCAAGTCTTAAGATAAGTACGGGTATGTTTGGATCGGAAGAGTTCAAGTATACACGAGAATTGCAATGTTAATGAATTACAAGTCTTATGATTTTCATTCAAAAGAATGAAATTCTATTATTGGGTTGGAATTATGAAATTCAAAGTTCTTGTCATCTGCATAATCTTTACATACATCAAAAGCTACCTAATTAAAAAGCTTTCATGGACTCACCACTTTGAAAATTTTATTTTATTTTTTGTTTGTAATATATACATTTTTTTTAAATTAATAAGGTACTCATCCTCAGCTAGAAAAACTGCACTAAACCCTCTCATGAAAAACAGAGTAAAAGTACACCCAGGTGATCGTTTTTAAGTGCATATTTCCCTTTTTTTTTTTTTTTTGGTAATTTTATATTTTAATATGCTTTTCATTTCATTTGTCTTTTAAAGTTCGACAATAAAGGAATATGAAATTCTGAAATTCTAAATTTTTTTTTCACCAAACCGTTTTTCAAAATTATGAATTTCTTGGATTCCTTCAGATTCAAATTTCATGATTTTGGTCTTGTTCCAAGTGCAGTGAATCTGTTATTTGTGAGGTATAACTCAAGCGCAAATGCATCATAAATAAATGAAATTTTGCTGGCTCTACCAGAAATTATTCATCAGTTGTGTTAATTGAGGAGTTTATGATCAGAAAAGCAGCTACCTCCCTGCTTATCTGCGCTGGAACTGCCAAAAAATAAAATATTGGTACTCACCCATCACCTTCAAGCATCAATTGATTGGTTTCTCTTTTGAATTGTGCAAGCCACAGCTCCCAAGTCCCAACAATGGCCACTTTTTATGTAACTGTAAATGAAAACAATTCCAAGTACAGAATGGAAGCACAAGGACAACCCCCACCACCCCCAATGAAAAAGCCAGCACTTAGTGCAAAAAGCTCAGATGTTCTATAAAATGCTTGACCCACTAGCACCTACAGATTGACCTGTACAAATATTAGGAACTAAAAATACCCATACCTCCCCTCCTCCATAATTAGCCCTACCTTCCATTTGTTCTCCTCTCCGTGGAAAACTGCCTTCGAACCTAAACCTTCATGAACAATTTACATTCCATCTCAAAAGCATTATCCTCCACAGCTACAAAGCTGGACCTTCCAGATATGCTCCTTTCATGTAAACCAACAGTTAAGAAACTCACTGGTATAAAGATCATTAAAACATTCCCCACAGCCCAGTTTTCTGAGAAGCGCGGTAAACTTACCGAATTTTGTGCGAATGCGCCAAATAAATATTCTGACTACCCATCACAATGTCTCGTTTGATATCCTGTTGGACCAGATGATCTCAATTTCAAGTGTCCGAGAAGACACATCTTTGTTGCCATCATGGCTGAGGCTAAACAGCCCACTGTATACACCTTGAGTAACAACTTTGTCAATCTGAATGGTTACCCTCCCGAGAGTTGTCTGCAAAGCCAACCAACAGTATATCAGACGTTGAAAGAGAGGACATACCATCTGGGAGAAGAAAGAAGCCTTCTATGGTTGGTATTCAAAACAATAAGCATCAGTCTATAAAATTCAAACATTACCTTCCCGAAAGTATTTTTGCTTTTGCATAAGATGTGAAGTTTCTGTCCCTTTGGTGGTACATCAAATGCCCAAGTAAATCCCTCTTTCCATTCTGGGCTGGTACTATGGCTCACAACCTAAAAATTTAAATAGGGAAAGGCAATTTATTATCAACCGTGAAACTGGATGCAAAATTAAAGATTAATAGCCAACGAATAGCAGGCGTACATGAATATGCCATAAATATCCTTCATGTTAAAAAGTATTTGCGAGTTCTTCTGATATTTGATTAGTTAAAAGTAACAGATCAAAACCAGTTAGCACCCATCCAGAGAACTAAAAAGTTGAACTCTGGCACAATATTACAATATTTTGTAGGGAAAAGGTTAAAAACTTGAACTTCATGACATGAACTTCTCATGTTTGCGAGTTCTTCATGATTTTTTTCTAGAAAATAGTTTCTTAATTTGATACAAACATATATCATCAATATACAAGTGACAGTTATAAAATAGCTCTGTGTTAAACATTTCAAACTATATTATAAAATTTGTTACTATTTCTCTTTATTTTCCTCAAGAAGAAAAAAGAAAACAAAAATATGTAATAAGGCAACAACAACTTTCCAAATATCACAAGAGAAGAGTATATTATAAGATCCTGATAATATTCTCTTAAAATAATGAATGTGTCTTGGCATGCCAAAATAAAGGAAGTAACCAAAGTTTTGTTGCAAGTGCCACACATGACTCTTTGAATAAAGCTCTCACCTTGGTCTGCCGTGGTGGACCATTTCCTATTGTCAATCGGCAAAAGGCATTTGTGCTTCCCATTGTTTGCTTCAAGTTGTTTCCACGCTTGATAGTAACAGTCAAACACCCTGGTAAGCAATGTAACAAGCTGTCTGCTCGCTCATGGAAACTTGGTGGGCAGGTTTTCATCAGCATTTGTAGAATGGGAATAGCTTCAGCAGCTATCATTGATTGAGCTTTGGCAATGTCTATGGGCATTGCCGACCATGACTGTTTTAACAAGCATAAGGTGTCCAAAACAGATTCTTGAGCAGCATCACTTCCTGCCTTGAGCGCTCCTATTAAATGTGGGATGCACAGTGTGGCTGCTTCAGAAATGTGGAGCTTGGAGAAGTTATTGAATATCACATTGATGGTTTTGAGGACCTCTTCACTGATAGTTGCTGTGGACCACAACTCTCTCTCTAATGCAGCTGCATGACAAACCAATAGTAGCAAATCCTTAAATATAAGCAAAAAGAAACTGAGATTTCATCAAACTTTCAGTGAAATTCGTTTATTTAATTAATTTTACTTGAAATTTTAGCTTTTTTCTGCCCAGAAAGTTATATACTTTTTTTTGGCTATATCAATCAAATAAACCCATACTAGCTTCAATTTGTTTTGCACTGTTGCAAGATTTGAATTTTTAATTCAAAAGGAGCAACTCCATTTGAAGATTTTATTAAAAAGAAAATATTTAGAATATATAGTCTTTAAGGTGCCAACTTGTAAGGTACGCTTTAAACTTTAATTTTTATATTTGAATTTTTTTTCGCATTTATTAAGTTTGTTTTGATGCAATATGTATGTTAATGAATCTATTTGTTGCATTTATATACATTGCATATAACAATGTTGAATTTAAAAAGGATGAATATCAAACTTTATTTCTATTTGTCAAATGCAACTTATCCTGGATCTGATTTTTTGAAACATGAAAAAAAAGGCTAAAATAGAGTTTGTGAAGGAAGTTTTGGAGACAGATACGAAATGAGACGATGGCTTGTGTCTGCACTCACTAATCATCTTCCATTAGCAAATACATATACCTTCCTTCCTAGGGGAATGGATTAGCAATGTGCAAAAACAGCAAACTTATGCCAATTTAAGTCTTAACGAAGCATCATAACCTGATAGTCATGGATTCTTGCAATAGGGGATCAGAGAGAAGAAACATATCAAAAAGGACTCAAATAGAAAGAGTCTGTCTTTCCTTTCACTCTTACCTTAAGTCGTTATCAGAAAGAAATAATATAATAAACTAGAGTCTGAAAGGACTTATCTGTATACTAACACTGTACACAACCATGAAACACATTTGGAAAATGTGAATGGAATGGAGCACAGGAAGATGTGTTCAAAATGAATATATAGAAGTTAAGGATTCATGACAAAATAAATAAATAAAAACTTTGGAAAAGGTGGTAAAGTAAAAATAATAATTGAACTGCATCAAATATCAATATCAACTCACCTGTCAAAGATCCGATGAGCTCATTCGATACATATTCTTGAAGTGTGCGGGAAGAAAATAAAATTTTAATTAGCAGTGCTGACTGCCCAACAACGTCTGCATTTTGAGAAAGTAGTAATTCCTGTATTACCAATATGCCACCAGCCTCAGCAACAGCACGCCTATTTGTTCGACTGTGCATAACAAAGTTTTGTAATGCACATATTGCCACCATTTGCATCTCTTCTGTGGGTTGGTCTTCAAGCAAACTTATTAGCGCACGACATGCAGAAACAGAATCACTTGCTCTAGCCAGTCCTTCATGCTGGGAAAGGTCTCCAAGAGCTAGAGCTGCAAGAAGCCTACCAGGCTGTGATCTGGTTTGGGGATCTAATAGATATTGAGACAAAGGAGCTATTGCATACTTCGATATTTTCATTTCACGCACCCTCACATTGTTAAATAAAGATTCAAGTAGTCGTCCAGATGCTTCTTCACACTGGTGTGACCTTAGAAGTTCCAACAATGCATCCAGGGCACCTGCCTCGGCCATCAGTTCAGCAGTTGATGCATCACTTCTTTCTTGAACAATTAAAGCATTCAGAGCCACTGTAATCGTACTTACATATGTTGAGTGCAACATTCTCACAAGGACCACTAGAGGAACTTTATAATAGTACTCAGCATCAAATCGCAAAACATTTGAGAGAACCAGCGCAGCTGATTCCCACAGTGCATGAGGTGGCTGAGGGTCATCTTGAATAACCACCTTTGAGAGCTCAAAAATACCCCCAGCATCAGCAACAGCCTTTGGCCAACTTGTAGAAATGCTTTCCAGTGCCTTTATCGCTGTTTGCTGTAAGTTCAAAATTCCGATTCCCGCAAGCTGCACAAGAGGCACAACCGCGTTTCTAGTGGTAATATCCAGTTGGAAATGCTCCTGTGCTAAAAGATGAGAAAGTAATTCGGTACCGAGTTGCTGGATGGCTTGAGATGGCGATTCCAAAAATGAAATCAGAGGTTCAATGACTTGGCTAGGAGTGAGTCTCAAAGTTGCAAGGCTTTGAGGTTTCTCCAGAATATTTACCAGTGCTTGCAAGGCACTATGCTGTCCCCACATACTGAAATCAGAACGTTGCAAAACCAAGAAAAGAGGTTCTACAATACTTGCAGCAGCTGAGGTCTTTGCAATCCCACTACTATTTGTTAAGATGCGGAACAACTCTGCAATCGAGGAGCACAGTGAACAAGGTGCAACAGGAAGCAACTCAAGACAATTATCGATAATTCCAGCTTTTACCATATTCATTTTGCACTGAATACGATCTTTCCCCAACTTTATAAGAGCACAGATGCAAGCCTCACTAAGTCTGTGATTTGAAACAGAGATTAAACCAACAAGGAGATCAACAACGTCATATGCTGCTGCAAGCTCTACTTGTTGTTCATCGTCCAACAATCTCTCAAAAGCACAAACACCAGATTCTATGGCTGTAGTTGCATCTGACTCCATCAGTGCTACAAGGGGCTGTATGCATTCAGAGGCAATTGGCATCTCACGTATCTTTGAGTTATCAAAGAGAATAAAACATAGTTGTGCAGCATTACTCTTCAATTCCAATGACAAAGCTGACAATAAAATTTTGTAGAGGCTCTCTAGGGGATTGCCTTCAGCTTCAGTCAACAAAGATGCCTTTGAGGAATTTCCTGAGGTCAACTTTATTAGAGCTACAAGAGCTTCCTTCTGCTCTCTCTCTGATCCAGCGTTCAGCATGTCAACCAATGGTTGAATGGCCTGTCCGGATAATTCAGAGTCTCTGATGTTCTCAGCATCAAAAAGTTCTTGTAGAGCTCGAGCAGAACTGTACCTAGCATTTCTGGACCCTAAACGCAGAACAGCTATGAGTTGATTCAAAGAACTGAGCGATGCTTCATGGCGAAGCAGATCAGGATTGCCAAATAAAATCCTCAGCAGCTCAGATATAGTGGTCTCAGTTGAGTCTTGTGGACTCAAAGATAGGTACTTAGTTAGAGCATCCAAAGCTCCAGCTTCTGCCATTAATAACTTGTTTGCATCACTTCCATCAGCTATACGGATCAAGAGTTGAACAGCAATTGGAGGGGCACCTGGCCTATCTGGCATAGGTCTCAAAAGGTCCACCAACAAAGGTATAGACTTGCGTGCAGTAGAGCCAACTCTTATATCTTCAATCTCAAAGAGATGCTCCAGAACAACTTGATCGGGGTTGCGTACTAAACAAAATTCGTCACATAAAGCCACAAGGTTGGGCATATCTGATTCAATGTAACCAATTAGGGTAACTAACCCTCCAACTGCTCCTGAATTTGCAATGGCAAGATTTATAGCCCTACTTCCATTGCAGACAAGGCTAGCCATTGCCTGAGCTGCAAAGTACCGGTCAATCACTTCATCCGACTTGAGCAGATGAGCAAGTGGATGTATGAGCCGCATGGTTGTGGGAGATGAAACTACGTCTCTATCCTGGAACAAAATAGCCAGAAGTAGTGCACTAATCCATATGCCCTCTGTATCCTCAAATTCTGCCTGTCAAATGAAGATTATTTTCCAAAATCAGATATAAGGGCCAAGGAGATGCTTTTCTTAGGCAACCAAGAAAAGTAATCAACAAAACATTAATCCATCTTGAATCAATTTATGGTCCCTTCCATGAACCTTTTCTAGTATCAAAACAATGTTTACTAACAATTATTGCATGTTACCATTTATTGTAAAAAACATTTGAACCTACAACTTTTAAGTGCAAATGTTTTGATGCTAGTATGAAAAATTTTCTTTAAGTATATTTTTTTCCTATCCTTCAAACATGCAATAGACAGTGAGATGAAGTCAACACACTTAAAAGTGGAGGATACGATTGAAAACCAAGGTAACTCTTGGGCTTCTTACACTTAAATCTTCATTTTGAAAATTTTTCAATGACAATATGTAGTGCTCAAAGAAAATTTCCAAAGTTATTATTCTTTTCTGTCAGGTGAACCTACAAAATGGAGTTTTGGTAGCCCTTAAGACATGGAAGCCCAACTGCATCTTTTCGAAATAATCCCACAATTGTCTTTAGGATAATAAAGAACCACAACAGATGAATCTGTAGGGATTCATTATTCCTTGGGATCCCTTAGATGCTTTCAGATGGATTCTGTATTGGGATCTCATTTAGCTTGTTATTGGAAACATTTAATTTGTAAATACAATTTTTGTATATTATTAATACTATAGTCAGTTTCATCAAAAAATAAGAACCAAAACATAGTAAATGGACAAAAATGGAAACATAGAATTCCCAATTACACAAGGAAACCAGATCAGGTCCCTACCTGTGGATTGTCAGTGTAACTTGCAAGCTTATCATATAACGCTTCAACTCCACCAGCTTCCATAACAGTGAGTTTGTTCTTCACACAAAATGAAGAAATTATGGACAACAACCACAAAGCAACTGTTCCCCCAAGAACGGTGGCCGGATCAGGAACCTCAAACACATCATCCTGGAATGTACTCCTTTCCATAAATCCCCTAGGTGTTCTGACTTCAATTTCTAGAGAGCAACAGCAAGAATTTTGCTTCTCCATATCCACTAGAGCATAGATAAGAGGCTTTAGAAATCCTGATGCATCAAGTGCATCCATTGACTGCTGCCTGTGCTCCTTTGCAGCACAAATGAGCAATGCAGTACCTCCAACTCTCACTTCCAAACTAGATGAATTCATTACTCTATTAGCTAGTGAGGCAACAGACCTTGATTTTGCAACCAACAGATCAGCAAGTACAACCGGTTGATCACCACATAGCCTAGACAGAATTTCAATTGCCTTGTCTTGTGCTTGAGGAAGCCCTTCAGCGAGGCAGCATACAAGAGGCTCCAAGCTTGAGGGATCTTCAGCAAGGGCAGACCATGGGGGGTAAGTGAAGTTCACACCCCGTTTTGTCCTAGCTAACAATGAAACTACTTCCAGTATATCAACAGGATCATTTCCATTCATGTCCATTGCATTTAAGGAATCAACCAGTGTACGAACGGCAAAACGGCACTGAGCATTTCCTTTGAGAACATCACCCACTGGAAAATGATTAAGTAGGTGACCAAGGGAACGTGATGCATTCTTCTTACCTTCTGCACTGCCTTCTCCCAATACTCTTGTCAAGGCCAAAACAACATCTTCCAACAAGGCTTCTGCAGCTATCTGAGGATCAGAGAGCAGATTTGCCAATGCTGCAACTGCAGTTTCAGCGGCATCAATGGAAGAAGTTTTTGCCAGCTTGATTAGAGGCATAACATCACCTTCTGCAATATAAGACATCTTATTTGTGGCGTTGGCCTTAGTTGGACGGGACAGTGCACTCAACACCCTAGCTGATTGGGTTGCAATGACTTGAGTATTGCTGGTTAAAAGCTTCATGCATGGGTGTACAATCTCATCAGTTGCAAGGCTATCACAAATATCTTGTCTTGTGCTGAATAGATCAGCTAGGACGGAGGCTGCGGACTCTTGAGTTTCCTCATTTGAGGAATTGAGGATCTGCACAAGAGAACTGAGTCCTTTATTAGCTGCTGCCTCCTTTTGCACAAGGTCTTTGTAAGACGCCATAGTAAGTACATGACCCAACACCCTAATTATGTGGGATTTTGAACTTGGAAAGTCTCCCATAAGCAGAGCCAGCAAATGATTAACAGTCGCGGAATCAGCAGTTCGGATAAGCTTTGTAAGTGCCACAGCAGAAGCTTCTTGTCCTTCTGGTCCACCACTTCTTAAAAGACAAAGGAATGATGACACAGCTCCAGCACTTTCAACACAAGCACGTATATCTTCACTGTGACAGCACAAATTACATAGCACATGTGCTGCATCCTCCCTAGCCTTCTGAGAACCCACTTCTAATAACTGCACCAGTGGAGGAATTCCACCAGCAGCTGTTATAGCCCACTTGCTGTCATCAATTTGGTTAGTCAAAATTGCCAGAAAAGCAACAGCATACTCTTGATGTTGCTCACCAGATAGGCCTAGCAATGATATCAGCAACTGAATACCCTCTCTCTTTCCGATGGCCTCCCATATGCCTACGTCATCACAGCACAAGCTCGTCAATGAGAGTATCAGATATTCCTGCACATCGGCAGTGGCCATGGTTATAAGTCCAATGAGCATCTTCTTTGCTTCTGCATGATTGAGCCATCTAGAAAGGTAGGTGTTACCATAAAGGCTGGCCAAAGCCTCAAGGACACGCTCTTGAACCAGCTTATTATCCCGAGGCTTCAATAGCATTACAAGAATATCTTCTATTTGTGTTGCATCAAATGTTTCTTTTTCAATGCCAGAGTCCTGCTCAAAGACCATCAGAGAGAAAGCAAGTGCCCCAATTATATCTGGAACCGGAGCAGCCAAACGAGGTGACTGGGACAATTCTCCAAGATAAAGTATTAGAGAAGACATGCCACCACAGATGTTTGCTAAAGCACGCATTGCATGTCCCTGTAGAGCATGACCACATTCCCCTTGCATGCACTCTTTAGATGGAGCCACTACAGCCCCAATAAGAACTGGTATGCCCTCCGCATCCACAACAGCTTGCTTAGCCCTTGCTGACTTTGAAGAAAGAGCCTCTAAAGCATCAGCAGCACTGGCACGGACAGCAACATCATTTTCCTGACCCACCAGTCGTAGAAGAGCTTCGACTGCTCCAGTATCTATAACTTTTGGGATGCTATCGCTGAAAGCCAACATCAGACGTGCAAGGAGAGAGGCTGCGTTAGATTGAGAAGCAGCATTATCAGAAGCAAGAAGCCTCACAATGATATCTACTCCTCCAGCCTCAAGTTTAGCACTCCAATAGCCATTCTTGTCACCACAAAGATTCCTCAGAGCCCCAGTCACAAACCCCTCGACGACTTTGTCCTGCTTAATCCTTGGATTGAGCTGATCCCACAGGGTGGGCACCACACCTTCGGTAATAAAAATTTTCTTTCCCACATGATCATTGGACACCCCACCTGAAGAAACTTCGTAGATTGCTTCCGCTGCAGCTCTCCTGGCTTCAGATGATTCAGACTTCAGAAGTGACAGTAACTGAGGTATGCACCCACCTAGAAGCACCTTTACCCGTAATTCTTCATCCTTACATAGAATACTAAGAGTTGCAGCAACATTCACTTTTGCCACTGGAGTACCACTCCTGAGGACAGATAAAAACAGTGGCATTGCCTGCGTGTGGGTACCAATGAGCATCCTTGCTTCTTTTCTTGACCTGGCAAGACCAAGCAAACGTGCTGTAATAAGCTCTTTCTCATGGGGTGAGGACATGTTGACATGTAGCTGCTCAATGAACTGAGCAACTGTAGCCATCGCACTTTCTTGATCTTCCTTTGCTGTTGCTCCATTTGATTCCCTGAAAGGCAACAGTGGATTTCTTTATTGAGAAAATCTAAAATAAAATTGATCATTTTGACAGAGAGTCCTAATTTGGTTATGTGGTTATCCAAGCAAATCATGACAAACCAATTCCAATAATTTACAATGAAGTTATTAGAAGATTTGGCATTGTAAGATATCTTGAGATTGCAATTAAAATGATATCAGGGCCGACAGGACATGATTAGCACACACCACACATTGTTCTCAGAAGAAAAGTACATACCACCAAGAGAGTCAATACTTACTGGGGCTGAGAAGTAGATGATGATATGGGCCCTTGAGGTTCAGGGGAAGGAGACTTCGACATCTGAACTAATTAGCCACTCTAACTTCCTCTGTACCGCTGCATCAAAGAAAACAAGTATTTCCATTTAATCACCAGCCCAAAAATGCAGATCACTCCCCAAAAACCAAGTTAAGAAACAGGAGCAAGATGTGGCAAAAAGCCTAAATTGGTAACCCAACTCGATCCAGTATAATTCACAGCAAATCTGAAAGCCCAAAAACCAAGTTTCCTGGATTCCAATATACAGATCCACCCTCAGCACTAACAGCTAAGTTTTCCAAATTCACCATAGAGGTACTGAACCGGTTCCAGTCAATTCCTCCAAGTTGACACCCAAGTAAATTCTTGTAAAGAAAAAGATCAAGCTATATAAAAGGAAATCAATTAACTACACAACTAAATCTTCCGCTTCTGGAAGAGATTGCATTCAAAAGAAAGGAAGAAAGAAGTACCAAATTAAGAATTCAAATGCCCAAGAACTCCCAGCAGCTTCAAATGAATCCTCCTCATCCTCCCAAGAGACATAACAGCTTAATTCCTCTGCATTCAGTCCTCCAATGAATCTACAGAATTATGCGAAATGAGTTGAACGCAGAGATGGCGAGCTCAAAACTGTAAGCCCCCCTCCCTCAAATCAATTATCCACCTCTATAACAAGAACAACGACAACAAAGCACATTCATTTGCAATGAGCCAGATCCTCAAATAAAAAAACACCCAGAAAAGAGAAAAACACAAAATTATGCGAATTTCGTCATTAATAATGGTATAAAGCCACACCCATAACTTGCAAAGGATCTCTGGGAATTAAAAAAGACAAAATGAAACAGTACGGAGATCGGATCGGAAGAACATTACAGAGTTTAGGGCAAGAGAAGTAGAGAACTGTCCTTTCCAGACTGTTAACGAAGAAATCATGAAAAAAGAAATAAACAAGTAACGAATTCATGAAAGGGCCAGACAGAGATAACCCAACAAACCTCGAAATCGATATTATCTCTCATAAAGGAGAGTAAAAGAAAAACAAAGTAATGGGTTTCTCGAAAACGCTGTTATAGGAGTCTCCAAATGCACAGGGGAGATGAGAGAAAGAGAGTCTTTTTTGGTTTCCTGTCTCTCTCTCCCTCTCTGTTTTTCTCTCTCTTTTCTTTTCATTTGTTCTTCTTTATTATTTCTGTCTTTTTATTTTTCTTAAAAAAATTTTAAAATTTAATTTTATTTCATTTTATTTTTATTTTGTGGGTGTCAGAAGATACGGGCTTATGCTTTCAGTTGGAGTGCAGAAGGCAACCAGACAATTAGTTTCTATTGGTAAATGACCCATACTTCTCGGGATTGGTGGATCTATTTGTTAATTTATTAGTTTTCTTTTTCCTTTTTTCTTTTATTATTATTATTATTACTGTTATTTTTGTTTCTTAAGCTTCCATTTGCTGTTTATTAACTCTTAGCTTTAAATTTATGACAAACCCACCCAACCCTCTCTCTTCCTTTCACTCTCAAGGTCTTATTAAATTGGATAGTAAATGAAACCAAAGTTTCTTTGTCCATTGATCTACCACTCTGTACTTGGAATTTCCTACTAACTCATGCTATTTATGTCATTGTTTATTGCTTTGTCCTAGAGATCAGTAAGCTTAAGGGTGGTATGTCTGTCAGGGAATCATATTTATTTTTTCCTTTTTTAAAAGATTTAATTTGAAGCATCTTATCATGTTTGTGTTGAAGATATTGATCATGTGATCTACTATATCAGTTCAGTTCTAAATTAAGAAAATAAGGGGTAAATCTTGGGATACACACCCATTTATTAAAAATATAAATGGGTTCAAATTGGAAAAAGGATCTTTCAACATAAATGATTGATAATCATTCTCCCATTGCATGCTAGTGGCTAATTAGCCCTAAAAATGAATAAATAACATAATTAATGATGAAAAGACTGATGCCCATATGGGACAAATGAACCAAATGTTTTATGTTTATGATGATATGATGAACTTGATTTGGTTGAATTGGGGTGTAGGTGAAATCATAAGTGAGGCAAGGACTTTGAGCAGGATTAAATTTTCCATTAGCCTTGATCAGTCATCTGTTGATGGAGAAAAGCCTCTCTGATTCATATCTTCTAATATTTAAACCACAAAATTTTGTTAGAATGATCTGTCATTTTCAGTGGGATGGATCTCAAATCATAACATAACCATTTAAGTGAAATTCATGGAGAAGACTAGGGTCCTGCATATATAATGCTTTTGTGCATGTCTGTTGGTAGAAAAACATGAAGTTAAACCTATAATTTTCAATCAACCAACACACCAATAATGGAAGGAACTGCAGTAACTCAATTATGCACGAAAAAGTGGCACAGGAAGGACTAACAGAGGTCCAGGAGTAATGGTGTGTGGGACTATTTTGAAAGGAGAGGAGTGAATCCAGCAGTTTGGTATTAATGATAGTAATAGCTTTTTTGTCATTTCTCTTCTTCATGTCTGGAGATTTTGATCATCCTAAAACTTTATAAACCTTTTTTTTTTCAGTACCTTTTTTTTTCTTCGATTGAAGGAGGACCAATAAAATTGCATTGAAAAGATGGTTATGTGGAGCCTACAGTGACAGTGATTAAAAATGAAAGGTGGGTATCATGGTTAGAAGGAGAAGGTTGGCTTCCTTTTCTAATAAAAAAAAACAACTGGGATTCCCAGACCCATGTTTTTCTGACAGCAAGAACCAAAATATTGAAGGTTTTTGTAACCATTTGGGAGGGAGAGTACTTGGCATAAGTAGATGGGTGACTGGAAGAAAAAATTACAGATGGTTCATCCAATTCAAATGCTTGGTTAAATGGGTTTAACTGAATCAACTTAGTTTGTTGCATAACTGAGTTATGATTTTGATCAAATTGCAAACTTGAACACAGTAACTCAGCATAGACTTCCATTTTAACACTCGACAAAAAAACTCCCTGACTGATGTCAGGTTCTATTGGTTCAATTCAACATATCAATCAAGAGAGGATGGTTTGGATTCTTTGAATTGGTACAGGTGTTCTTCCCCCTTTCTACTCCACCTTTGTGAAGTTGAGGGGTTGGGGGAGGGCAAAAAAGGAGAAGATAAGGTTTCATGCATTAAGATCATTCAGCTGGGTTGTTGGCAGATTTGGGCCCACCTGTTAATGGGGTAGGAGGTAGAAGAAAAGGGGAAAATATTTTGAATGACAAGAAAAAGAGAGAATCAAGCCCATGCATTAAGGATCTTTCAATGGGGTTAATGGGTCCAGACCTGGACCCACTTGTCTGTGAACCATTTAGACAATGCAAGTGACCAAATATAAATACTGAATAAAGGTGAGTATGCTAAGTCACCTCTCCTCCAAGGACAAAGACACCGCATTGTGTTAGCAAATCACAGAAGAGTACAATTATGATTTATGAGAAGATCTCAGACCTGAATAAGTGGGGGATACAATAGATCTCAAGGGGATTCCTTTTCTATCAAAATGGAATTCATTTGCTATTTGCAGTTTTTTTTTGTGATTTTTTTTCCCTCTTTTCAAAATTTTTGTTGTTGTAGTATTTTCCAGAGGGAAGCATTGGCTTCTACCCTTAAAGCACCACTGTGAATCATTTGGTTTGCTGTTATTGAAGACTGGAAAAACACTGTAATGGGTCTCTCCAAGCTGATCAAATCAACAAAAATCATTTTGATCAAATGCTTTTAATTCTTTCATTTTTTATTTTTTTCTTGAAAAGCCAGTATGAAAGTATGCCATTAGAAGGGTGCCTTAGGCCTGCCCAGAAAATCATGGCTCCAATCTATTTTTATATTTTTTTTAAAAATGTCAAAATTTTGGTGAAGGATTTGTGATCAAACTAACCAAAACTCTGTCATAAAATTTTCCTTAAATTAGCCCTTTGCAATGGAGAAGGTAGGGACATAAAGTAGCTTGATTGAAGGGTACTTATATCATCAAAGCTTGCTCAATATTGAAAAAGAGAAAACATCCTTTTTCTATTGATGCATATGTTCTTAATATAATTTGACTAGTCAAAAAGTTTTCTTGAAGATCACTTTTCTAAAAAAAAAGATCACTTTTCTTAAAAAAAAAAATTTATGGTTATTACACTCACTATTTGAGTAAAATGATCAAATTAACCTTGTAAAATAAGTTCTTGACTTTTTGAAAATATAGTAAAGGAATTGAATTGACTATCTCATAGGCCTTGAATAAAAACTTGAAAATTTGTGACCGAAAATTGCTTGGATTGATATTTTGTAAGCTCGCCAATATTTGCCAATTTAGTGGTTAGGCTGAGTTAAGTCAAATTCTCCAGTCTACTTCGTATCGTTTGTTAGTTTTGGTAGGTTTAAGAATTTATTTGTATGGCCTATTTTGATTATTTACAAAGATGATAAGGACGTAGTTAAATTTGGGTAAATCATAGGAACCTCCTTCACAGTTTTCATTAATTACACAACCTCCCTTCACGTTTCTGAAATAGCAATTCCCCCTCAAGGTTTGTAAAAACGTTACACTCACTGTCCCTTCGTTAAGTTGACGTTCAAGATTTTAACCAAGATGGCTAACAGCAGGAATCTTCAAGCATAAAAAGACGAATTTATCCTTTGAATTAATTCTCTGAAGAGTTAGAAAAAGAAGTTAAAAAAAAAAAAAAAGAGATAATGCAAAATTTTTTTTTTAAACAATGAAAGGTGAAGGTAAAGAAATTAAGAAAAGGAAGTAATTTTTTGAAAGAAAATAAGAGAGGAAATAAATAAAAATTTAAGTTTAATAACAGAGTTATTCTTAAAGGGGAAATTGCCTTTTTTTTCTTAAAGAGGGCTCCGTTTGGTAACGTTTTTGCTTTTTTGCTTTTGAAAGCAAGAAAGCAAAAAAGTACTTTTCTGCTTTTTAGAAGATTTTTTGTTGAAGCAAAGCTGTTTGGTAAACTTTTGCTTTGCTGCTAAAAAGCAGAAAAGCATGTTTGGTAACTATAGTAGCATATAAATTGCTTTTATACTATCATATAAAACTATCGTAAACAGTTGATGCATTCTACTTAAAAATATACTTGACGTATATTGTAACGGGTTGAGCAATAATTGGGTCGGTTCAAATTGAATCTATTTATTGGTGGGTTGAGAAAACCCATAATCAAACCCAACTCGCCAATAATCGAGTACAACCCTCCAATCTAATTAAAATTTTTTATTTTTAATTATAAAAATACAACAACAGAAAAATAACATGAATTAGTGATACAATTTAGGGTTAAATGGGTCATTATCTAGTTAAATGGGCCATTGTCCAAGTTAAACGAGTCATTATCAGATTAAACGGATCATTATTGAGTTAAGTGGGTCATCATCGGGTTAAACGGACCATTACCGTGTTAAACAAGTCATTATCAGGTTGAATGGATCATTATCGGGTTAAGCAATTCATTATCGGGTTAAACGGGTCATTACTGAGTTTAACGGCTCATTATCAAGTTGATTGGGTCATTATCGGGTTAAACGGGTCATTGTTGGATTGAACGGATCATTATCGGGTTCAACGGGTCATTATCAGGTTGAATGGATCATTATTGGGTCCAGCAGGTCATTATCGAGTTTATCAGGTCATTATCGGGTTTAACGGGTCATTCTCGGGTTGAATGGATCATTTTCGGGTTCAGTGGGTCATTATCGAGTTAAACATGTCATTATGGGTTGAACAGATCATTGTCGGGTTAAGCGGGTCATTATCGGGTTAAACGAGCCAATATCAGATTAAACGGGTCATTATCGGGTTGAACGAATCATTATTGGGTTAAGTGGGTCATTATTGCGTTAAACAAATCATGAGACATGATGGGTCAATTTTTTCCCGGTTTAGTTTTGTGTCACAGGTTTCAAAAGCAAGAAAGCAAATTTATGATTAAAGTGAGAAGCAACATTTCTATGCTTTTTTTGAAAAGCAATGAAATTGCTTTTTTGCTTCTTATAAATTGCTTCATGTGTACATAACCAAACAGCACTTTTGCTTCCGAAAGCAATTTTTTGCTTTCAAAAGCAAAAAAGTACTTCTGAAAAGCGTTACCAAACGGTACCGTAATTAGCACATACCTCAAGCGAGGTTTCTTCTATAATTTACTCCTTAAATGTCAATGTTGAGGATGCATATATAATTAATATGAAAAATAAAAGGATGCGTATAAAATAGCCCATTTAAATAAAATTCCATTATAGCAATTTAGTAAAATTAATAACCAAAGTTTACAAAATTTAACATTTAGGCTGCGGTTGAGATTGCTTAATTAAGCACTTAATTTTAACTTATAACTTATTAAAACATTTTTTTATTTGAGATATAATTTCAACAATTAATCATGATAAATAGAAGGGGGAATTCAAATATTAAAAACAAGTGGTTATATATTTAGAAAAGCATCATAAGGTAAAGCCATGATTGCTGCAAAACTCTTGCTCATATATTCCTGTCACAGAAGTAAATGGTGGGAGGTTTAGCCCTTAACACCATCCAATCTACTAAAAGAGAGTATATGGTTGGGCTTCAATACTTGGGCCAACACAAAGAGCACAACCAAAACCCATTTGGATCCCATCCATTACCATCCCTAGACCCTAAAGATGTGTGGAGGATTAACTTGTAGATTTCTAATTCGACCTTGATGGTTTTATTCACAAGTTCAAAAAGTTTATTGCACACAGCTTTAGATTTTTCTTTGGCTTAGCCTTTACGGCGAATTACTATGACAGAAATCCACTTGTCTGGGGTTGTGTTAAGCAAGTTTTTAGTCTTCTTACAAACTTGACGAATGCACCAAAAGTCCCGGGATTGATGGAATGATTAACATAAATTTTAAAAAAAATAGAACTATTTGGATTGTAACAAACCACTGTGGATCTGTAGCTTCAGACCTGTTAAATGACAGTTGCACCTAAAAGCTTAAACTGATAATTGAAGGCGCACTTATTTATATCAAAGGGCCCAAACACAATATCTCAACAGTTCATACCTCTCATCCTAAGTGAGTTCCAAAATTAGTAGCTGATCAGTAGTCTGTAATTTTTTTTAGAAATAGTTCTCACTCTTTTAAGGGTGTCAATGGGTTGGGTTCAAATAAGAAATTTACCCATATTTGATTGAAAAGTGTCGAATCTATGGCTCCTTTTGGATGTCAAGAGAATGCGAGAAATGACAGTGACTATATGATCATGTGAGTCTTGCTATGCGTGGCTTGAAATTAAGCTTTAGCATGACCCATGAATATATATATCCATACTATTATATAAAGCCAATACCCTCTTCTCTCGCTGACATTTCATACCCAAAGTGCTCTTCATTTTTTTTTTTTCAAATTAACTCTTACACCCATTTGTTAACATCACGTGTATGACTTACTAATTGCTTAACATTGTATACCCAAAACACCCTCATTTTTTTTCTTTTAATTTGCTACACATATAGCACATGCACTCCCTAGTTATAACCTTATCCCATATACAGTTACAAAGAATTCTTGCCTTAAATGTGTCTTAAACACGATGATATTTTATTTCCTTGTAACCGTGCTTTAGATACGATATTCAAGAAAAATATATCTACCTTGTCATGTTTACAGTTCATATCATTTGCGATGGAGATGCAACAGAACGAAACAGTATCAAGAGAATGGTTTTGCATGCATATGGGCTTTGTAACCATACTTAGTATAAGGTTTTAAATAAAATGTATATAACTGTATATTGAATACATTCCAAGCATTTCATCATTTTTACCAAAAATGACTGTAAGGGTTGTGTACTTTAATGAATTTATTATATCTAGAGGATATGGCTTGGCTGAATTGTACATTTTTCTTAAAACTAAACTTATATAATTTATTAATATATTTATTAATATTAATAGAAACTATAAAGTATATGAAAGCATTTATTAATTAGTATATTGCATAAGCATTTATTAAATAAAAACATAACTTGTAACTTGATCATGGAAATGAAATGTGGAACAATAGTAAGTATTAGATTATTTGTTTAAAGGTTAATTTCAACTTAGAATCCAAAAGCATGTGGGAATGAGGTAAGTTTAATTACAAGAAAAATATATCATGTTGAATCGTATACCGAGATATTATGATTTGGTCATTGATATGTTTTGGATATGTATATATAGGATGAGGTATAAATTATACTTAATACAAGTTAATAATATAGTTATATGCATGTGTCTAACCAAGAAAAACAAAGTATATGCATGTATGTGTGTATACACACACACTTATTATACATATTTATGTACATACAAATTTATAATTGGATATATAACTTGTAACTTGAAGGAATTTATTTTATTAAGTATAATATATGTATACATATATACACACACACACATTATTATCATTCTATAGATATACACACACATTTTGTATAAGCTTGAGTAGCTTCTAGCCCTTTTTTTTTGATAAGAAAACAAGAGTTTTTATAAATATACAAGTCATGAGGGAACCACCCCAGTTACAACGCGGGCTATGGAGCGCCCAATGAAATCATTCAAAAATGTTTCTTTGATACACTCTGGAACACCATTTAACCAGAAACATGAGAACTCGTCCAATTTGAAATTTGCCAGCTGATCTGCAACACAGTTAGCTTCCCTGAATATGCAGGAGAAACAGATGGAGATGAACAAGCTGCAGATATATTTGGCCTCCTCCATTAGGTGTTCAATCCTCCAAGGAGTGGTGATGAGAATTGTCAAGCACATCAACCAATGATTTCGAAAGAACCATTGCATGTTCCAGTTGGGCCTATTACAAGAGCAAGGTCCAAGAAGTTCACAGAAACACTTAATGGGCTGATTCGAGAAATATGGGTTGATTCTAAAACGAGGCATTCCAAACTTGGCCCAAAGGAAGATGATGGAATAATCAATTTAATCCAATCTGTTGATGGGGCCAATCTTGCTTGATTCGTGTGGATCTAGAAGGCTGCCTGATTGGGCATGGATCTAAAAGGATTAATCAATTTAATCCAAGCTGTTGATGGGCCCGATCTTGCTTGATTGGCATGGAGCTAGAAGGTTGCCTGATTGGGCATGAATCTAAAAGGATCTTTCCTAATGGGCATGGATCTAGAAGGAGCTTTCCTATTTCAGATTTTCCTTGGACGTGATTTCCTTGTCCATTGCCATCTATTTTTGGCATGAAGAATCTAAATAAGAAGTTGTCTATCTAAAAGAGCTGAAGAATCTAGAAGATGTTTAGCTGCTATTTTTATTCCTTTGATTGTCTACTTTCCTATTTTAGGGTTTCTAGCCATGTTGGGCATGTAGGGTTTCTAGTTAT